>OX454526.1:166935481-168310481 GCA_949715645.1 Portevinia maculata | reverse complement strand
TCATCATCATCATCATCATCATCATCATCATCATCATCATCATCATCATCATCATCATCATCATCATCATCATCATCATCATCATCATCATCATCATCATCATCATCATCATCATCATCATCATCATCATCATCATCATCATCATCATCATCATCATCATCATCATCATCATCATCATCATCATCATCATCATCATCATCATCATCATCATCATCATCATCATCATCATCATCATCATCATCATCATCATCATCATCATCATCATCATCATCATCATCATCATCATCATCATCATCATCATCATCATCATCATCATCATCATCATCATCATCATCATCATCATCATCATCATCATCATCATCATCATCATCATCATCATCATCATCATCATCATCATCATCATCATCATCATCATCATCATCATCATCATCATCATCATCATCATCATCATCATCATCATCATCATCATCATCATCATCATCATCATCATCATCATCATCATCATCATCATCATCATCATCATCATCATCATCATCATCATCATCATCATCATCATCATCATCATCATCACGGCATAGAAAACACCCGCTGAGTAGAAACGATGCGCACGCGACTGGCTCGGGTATGCAGAACACGCCTAGAAACAAACAAAGGCAAGGCAATGGCACCGCATCAGCTCACAGGAAGACCAAAAAGAAGAAAGAGAGACGGCCAAAACCCAGACCAGAGGCGATTCTCATAAAACCTGTAGGTTCGCAAACGTACGCCGAAATCTTGCGAGAAATCCGCAGTAAAGCAAACCCTGACGACACGGAAACGAAAATAAAATCCGTCCGCCAAACGCAATCAGGAGACGTCCTTCTTGAGCTTACGGCCAAATCAAAGGGCACTGATGGATTCAGCAAATCATTAAAATCCATTTTGGGCGTAAAGGCAAACATAAGACACCTAGAGCCTAAGACATCTTTGGAAATAAGGGACTTGGATGACCTTACAACAGAAGAGGAAGTAAGAGCTGCTATCGAATGCAAAGTTCACGACCCGACTTTGGACCTTCAAGTCTTCTTGACGAAGGCAAATAGAAGAGCTCAAAAAATGGCTCTCATCCAACTAAATACCAGAGCTGCAAAGGAACTGTTGGGCAGTCCTCAAATTAAAATTGGCTGGATTCATTGCAGAATACGGGAAAGAGTGGTTATCCCGCGTTGCTATAGATGCTTTGGGTATGGACACCAACAGGCAGGGTGCAAGGGGACAAACCGGAAGGGCAAAGAACTGTGCTTCAACTGCGGAGAACAAGGTCACAAGAAGGTCGAGTGCAAAACAGCAGATTGTAGGCTTTCGCTGACTTCTTGGCTGCCACAGCTAATTTACTCCTAATGTCTGCTCTAACTTGGTTAAAGCGGTTTTCTAGTTCCGCCCTTTCGGTTTCCCCGTCGCCCTCTATTTGTTGACCCTGATGTTCACTTGGCCCTAAGCTTCGATTACCTGCCTCCTCTCTACTACCTAGAGTGGCTGCTTGTTCATCGTCACCTACGTCCCGCTACCTTTGGTAATTGGGAGTCCCAACTCCGATGGTTCTCAGATACATACGCCCTCAGCGTTGTTTTTATTAGCTGACTGATGCGCTCCGCAGGATTTGCTTGCGGATGGTAATGCGCAGTATATTTCAATTGTGACGCGTACGCCTGGGAAAGCTCAATTCCTTGCTACGGAATTAGGGGACGTTGTCACACACGACCACCGACGGAACGCCAAATAGTATGAAGACATTGTCTTCGAGCTCCCTACAAACTGCTTTAGCGGTAGCAGATCTTAACGCGAACAACAATGGAAATTTAGTAAAATAGTCTACTACCGTCAGGATATAAATGAAACTCCTACTGGACTTGGGAAGTGGGCCTACCAGATCTACGCAAATCATTTCCCAAGGCCTTGAAATTCCGACCCTCTCCTTCATGAGACCAGCTGGTTTCTCATTCACTGGCTTCACCTATTGGCAAACAGAACAACGTTTAACGTAGGTACCCCGTTACATCCCTCTTCATTTTTGGCCAATAATACTTGGAACTTACTCTAGCGTTAGTTTTTCGGACCCCCATATGCCCCGCTAACGGACTGTCGTGACACTCCTGCAAAATCCCCAATCTGCCTGCTTTCCCCACTACTAACTTCCATTCGTTATTGCCCATAGTACAGCCAAGCACTCCTTTTCGGTCGTCGAATAGTTTCTCTCGCATCTATTGAGGGATCTGCTAAGGTAACAAACGACCTTATCGCCCTCTTCAAATTCCTGTGACAGTACGGCCCCGATACCAAAATCTGACGCGTCGGTTTGCACCGCAAAAGGTCGCTGAAAATCCATACACGTCAGGATCGGTGCTGTCACCAATCATTCCTTCGCCTTTCGGAAGCTTTCCTCGCATTCTGCGGACCAAACAAACTTCTTACTGTTCTTCAACAAATCTGTCAAAGGGCGAACTATTTCTACGAAGTTGGGTACAAAGCGCCTGTACCATGAAATAGTCCCTACAAAGCACCTAACTTCCTTCACGTTTTTCGGTGCAGGAATCCTAACCATGCTTCCACCTTTTCTGGATCGACGTGAAGTCCATTCCTATCAACGACATAACCTAGGAATTTTAAAGAAGATCGACATAAGTTGCACTTCTCCCGGCTAACTTTTAATCCCGCTTCACATAAACGCTTACAGACCTCCTCCGGTATCTCCAGGTGTTGTTGGAACGAGTTGGTGACGATAATAATATCGTCTAAATACACGAAGACGTGTGGCTCGAGATCGGCACCAAGAACGCTATCGATAAATCTCTGCCACGTCGCCGGTGCGTTATGTAAGCCGAATGGTATACGCTTAAACTGAAAGGGACCCATATTTGGAACCGTGAAGGCTGTGAGCGGTCGTGATCTCTCCTCCATGGGGATCTGCCAGTAGGCTGACTTTATGCGTAAGGACGTGAGATACTTCGCATATCGAAGTTTGTCTAGGGTCGTTGATATATATGGTAGTGGATAAGCATCCCTATCTGTAGCTTTATTAAGTTTACTATAATCGACACAAAACCGAAAGGACCCATCTTTTTTCCTAATAAGAACGATTGGAGATGCCCACGGACTGCTTGATTTCTCAATAACTCCCGCGTCTAGCATCTCCTTCAGTTCCTTATCAATATGTACCTGTATTGCAGGCGAAACCGGGTAATACCTTTGTTTGATCGGTTTGGCCGACGTCCTAATCTTATGCTCGACCAATTGCGTACAACCTAATACCTCTGGCATATCCCTGAAGATTTTCTCTTCCAAAATCTCCAGTTGCCTTGTTTGAGTTTCGTCCAATTCTGACTTTTTCTTAAGAACGGAAATCGAGCCAACCGACTGTTGACTCGAGAAATTATACACGCCTGATCGCAAATCCCGGACTACACCCGACAGTGCCCAAAAATCTGCACCGAGGATCATCCCGTGTCGTAGAGCTGGTATTACCAAACACTCTAAAAATATGGACTTATCCTGTACCACGATCGGTAGCGATACTACCCCCAAAACTCGTATACCCGCCCCATCTGCAAATCTCACCGAGCTAATCCTACTCTTCGATAAAACTAACCCTAAATGTTTTAAAATCTCCCACCCATCCCTACAGACAATAGTACGTGAAGCACCGGAATCCAGCAGACCGAGAAAGTGAATTCCATAAATTGAAACATTAAGAAATGGCCTATTATCTTCTCCGTTTGCCTCCAAAGTGAAACCAAGATGAATTTGAGAAGGGAACAGCCGGTCGCCAGCAGACGACCTAACTTATTGCGCCGGCGCTCCTGTCCTGCTGACCCAGATCAAATGTTTCGACATTTGCCCGCACCGTTTCCAATTTGCGTCCCAGCGCCACCAAATCCTTGACACATTTGGGATCTGCCAATCCCAACTGCGTCTGGTAAAATGGCGCCAGGTTCCTCTGCAGGATTGACAGCATCCTCCGCTCCGAAATCTGTTCCGAAAGCCTGCCAAACAAATTCTGCATGGTCGCTACATATACCCCTATTGACTCTTCCTTCCCCTGGGACGTCGCCTGATCTCTTCTAGGAGCAGATCATCATAATTTGGAGGGAGAAACTCCAACTTCAACTCCCTCACCAACTCTTGCCATGAACAGACCGACCTCCTAATGGCCCTATACCAGAGAAGCGCCTTCCCATCGAAAAGTTCGACTGCCGACCTGAAAAGTTGTGGGGTGGTAACCCCTCTCGCTTCCCGAAGCTCGTCAACCCTTTCTAAGAAAGCATTAACCGAAGCACCGCATCGTTCTCCCGAAAACTTTAACTCCCATTTGGACAAGTTTTCAAACCGTTCATTTCGAACGCGTTGATCACTTCGTCCACCAACGTTTGAGAAAGATTCCCTTTCTATAGCAAAGGCAGAAGTCGCTGGTGGCAAAGGGTCCCGGGTCATGCGTCTATGTGGGGGGTGTCTCCATCTGAGGTGGTCGCTTCGTTTTCAGAGCGTCCTCATCCTCAGTCTCGTCTCCGCTATCCTCGGTATCGGCTTCACCCCCAGAAGTAAACTTCCCTAAAGCAAAGACTAGCTCGTTTCGCAAACTGAGCTTTTCGTCCATGTCTTTGCTTTCTAGTGTGATCGCCCTACCCAGCCTTCCCATTGCCCACTCGATCTTGGTGAGAATCTTCAGGAATTCCTTTGACTTAGGATCTCTTGGAGACTCTCTCAACAAACCGTGTATCTCGTCCAGCTTCGATTTGACTGCATCTCGGTGTTCCTCAAAAGAAAACGGATAATTGTCCTTATTGACCCCTCCCATTGAGCACGGGCGTTCCAACATCCTTGCAGCTCGTAGAGATTTCCTCATACTCTCTACCGTGCTCTCTACTGTTGGGAGCCTCCGAGCCTCGACTTCGTAAGCCAGCTCATCCGCTGATAGTCGGTTTATCTCCATTTCAGGTACCACAGGAACAATACACCCATAAGTCGCTGGAACAATTAAAAACACCAAAGAATAAGATAACGAAAACAATTAAGGTATTCAGGCCACCGACGAATCCACGACCCTGAGATTAAGAGTCGCATGCTCTACCGACTGAGCTAGCCGGGCCATGTTGGGCGCCAATTTGTTGCACTTTAAAATCCGCGAGCAAATTACTATTTAATCGAATATGAAAAAAACGAAAGTATTGCAGTCAACACCGCCGAATCGAAATTTAATTGAACCGTCAAACACAAAGTGCAACTCCAGCAAAAAAAAATGCTGAGTTCCCGGCCGCTCAGCTAGGGGTGGGTCCAGCTAACCTAGCGCTAGCAGTTGAGCGAATTGGAGATTTTTAGCTAATCTGAGAGAAATGAAAGGTACTTACTGTCGTCGATGAAAATTGATTTCTCCGATTGTAACAAGCAAAAAAAATGGGCGCCACAAATTTTTTTTTTTGGATGGAAAATTGTGAAACCGAGGACGACCGATACACGAGAAGTGCTGACCGATAAATCACCAACAACCCCTCGAAAAAGTAACTGAAAATTCCGAAAAGAAATAACTGTGTTTTACGTTACAAAAGCTCCGTTGGAGCACGGCAAATGGCTATTTATTGAGATTAAATTGGATTGGACAAGTAACGGGATTGCCGTCCGAAGTAGCACAAGATGGTTTCTTCCCGAAAGTGACCAAAAAGTCGAATAATGGGGGTCGCGTGTCCCTTCTTTAATCCGGGATTAAGTGGAGCACTACCCTACCGAGATTTTTCTTTATCAAAACACAAAAAACTGCCTACACGAACACTAGCACTCTACTTATCTGTTCTTTCTGGAATCCTGTTTCCCGCCTGGAATAATTGGGGGTTGGTCCCGCCTGTCTGCCTGACCTTCCTCTAGGTTAAATCTCCTTTCAAAATTATCTTCCAAAATCTAATCGAATGTTCGAATAATAATTTTCTTTTTTTCTGGTTATAAAACTCCCCATTTCTCGCAACACGTCACGACTATATGCTGGGCAACCAAGAAGTGATTTCCAAAAATCTTTTGTCCATTCGACCGGCCAGCGTTCCCACTCACACATCCATACATACATGGGGAAGCAGAGCCAACGACAGTTCCAACACGTCAATTCAGCTGTGGCTCTAAAGTTGTCAACTGTTTCATACTCCCGCATCTCTACACATACTAGGGCAGTGGACTCAGCGGCTCCAACTCGATAATTCAGCCGTCGCTCTGAGATTATCAACCCCTGTTCCTTCCCCATTCTCTCACGCACACTCGAAAATTTCGCTGAACCTTGTCGTATCTGCTACACTATGTATTCGTTACAAAAGTGCGCTGACATGGTCCCGCTAATGCTCTCACGCCTCTCATACGAGTACTTTTGAATTCGCCCATCCCTGAAAATCATTCAGCGACAGCGAATCCTCTGGCAGACCCTGGACCTCCCAACCATTACACGTTTGACAGTTGGCGATCAAAACATTTAAGAAAATAATAACGTGGACTTAATTTGTTTGTTTTCTTCTCTGTTTCCATGGGTCCAGTCCTTGGAACCAAATTCAACGTCCCCGTCCCAACTATGCAGCCCAAAGGAGATTACGCCTGCGGACGGATAGGATTAAGAAAATCCCTAGGACCAGGCACCAACTATACCAATTGGAAAAAATGGAAGATCAGAAAGTGTTAAGTGAGTGAACCCAAAATTTTACTTATCGCGTTAATTATTATTGCCCTAGTACCTCGTTGGAGTTGCGAGCAGATTTGGGGAAAGGAAATCCTAATCTTGTGCCAGTTCTTACATGTTTTTTTTTTGTTTTATATGTTGGCCTCGCAGGCATAGTTGAGTTTCGCGGTCGTTGTTATGTTTACGTTCCGCCGTCTTTTCGTTTTGCATGCTAGTCTTTTGTGTTCATCCTGACCAGTGTCTGTGGTGTTATGTGATTGGTACTCGTGAGTGTGTATATACAAGGCTGTCCGCCAACACTCACTGCTGCTCCTGCGGTGCTCCCACGATGGAGTTGAAGGACAGAGCGTCCTCTTCCCCCCTTCGTGCGTGGCTCAGTACCGTAACAATGGTACTTCTGTTGCAATTGTCTTTAGGAGGGGCCGTCGGCTCGCGCTCGCAAATTGCTATCCCAGACCGACCGACTGGTTGTGGCAGTGTTATGAGTGTCGACTACTGCATTTTACAGACCGCCCGTCTGTTTGGAGTGTGTTGGAGGATGTGTACACATGCAGACCGTCCGTCTGGGTTTGATGTCGCCGTTTGCGTCTACAGACAGTCCGTCTGTAAGGGAGTGCGTTGGTCCGTTGGGAGTCTACTGACGGTCCTTGTCAGGCTCACCATCCGGACATTTGGGGCCCAACACCTTGCTCCGATGAACAGACCGTCCATCTGATACGATGCGCCTTTTTCTGACCCGTCGACCACTTGCCGAGCTGGTTTGCGAGTGTTGTTGTTGCCCAAGTAACCTGTGGTGGTTTTTACACTGAGGGTCAAGAGAAGTGGGCCGATGGCTGATGGCACCATGGCTGCCCCTCCACCTCTTCAGATCCCAAGCGCGCAAACCGATAAAAAGAGGGAATTTGGTAGGGTGGGTCAGGGAACGTAGAGTGGCTCTTGTTATGGTATAATTATACCGCAACAAATCGTACTGTATGTTGTTTCCTAGATATTTCACAACTTCTTGAGGTGGTTGTAGGTTTGCAAAGCTGTCAAAATATTCTTTATGGGTTTTGTTCTTTCTATATGCTACCAGTGTGTTCCAGAACCCAAAGGAGAATCCAGATTAATAATGCCACATTCATTTTGATTTGATCGTTTTGGTAAATTATTGAGCATAAAGGCGCCTTTGAAATGTGGTAGATATTTAGTGTATTTGATCAAATCGCTATCTGTAAGTGCACGTTTGGGTAGGTTTTCCAATAGTTTTTTGGCTGGGAATGATAAAATAAACCATATCCCTCTCTGTATGGTCTCAGATATAGTCCTTTTCCCATTGCTATGCTCTCCATAGTTTTATTATGACGATTTGCTTCTTCGAATTGGCTGCGAGCAGAATCGGCTTGATTTATCGCTTTAGCGATAGCGGATCCACCAGATGCTAAACCTCCTATAGCTCCGAGGGCTGTTAGTATTGGAACGAGAGGTAGAAAACCTCCAACCTTAGGAAGCGGTATTATACGTGGAACATGAACAATTGATTTTTTTTTTTAAAGAATTTGCTATGACTTTCCTAGCTATTTGTATTGCGCTCTCAATGTCGGTCGGTTTTTCTTGTAATAAAACCTTTTTAGCAGTTTGTACAGCCGTCATAACCGACTGCATATTAGCTCCACTATAGGTGTTATCACAGGACACTGCTTAATAGGCAGGCACGCATCCAGACTTGGCGTGCACTCAAACGACTTCTCCAGAAACTGCATGGACGAGGAGGAGGAGGAGACTATACTTCACCTCCTCTGCACATGTCCTGCGCTCTCCCACAAAAGAAATCTCCATCTAGGGGACTTCTTTTTCATTGATACAAGCGACTTAGCCAACACTGGCGTTAGAAGCCTTTCGCGCTTCATAAGAAGCTCCTATTGGTTCAACGAGCAGTGAGGGAATCCCCAGATCTGTGTGATACCACAATGGACCTAACATTGGTCTTAGTGCGTTGGCCTTAGCTGACACCAACGTCAACCTAACCTAACCTAACAGCCGTCTTAAAAAGCTTATTTCCAGTATTACAATTTTTCGTTCTCTTAGATTTCGCTTTCGTATTGTTTGACTTGTTGCCCATTCCTAATTTTACTTTAGTCTTCATGACGTTTGTCACCAACCAGGCGTTTGCACGTTCAGTAAAATTACTATCTTTGGATTTTACTCTTGTCCATGCCTTGTTACTTAATATTTGATCTGATACGTGTCGTTTATTTAAATCTTTTGATTGAGAATAAGCAATATCATGCTCTTTGCAGGCAGCGTCCAACGGATTTATTCCGTTTTCCCCTTTGGCTAGACGTTCTTTAAGTTTAGTGCCGGTAAGTGAAGTTCAACTGGTAGGGAATTAATAACTTTATCTATTAGACCTCTTCCAACTATGTTGCGATTGTGACTAAATAGCTTTTTATATAAAAATACCATTTTTATTCAGTTATTCGATATTGAATGCTGTGATCAAGTCTGTTGAACATATTTTTGAAGACTGAAAAGCACAGGTTTTTAGCGTTTGGTCTACACTCATTATTGGAATGCGTTTCATTAAACAGCAAAATAATCTTGTTGTCCGCAACAGAGATTTTTCAACTAATAGTTCATCGCTTTGATTGTGGGCCCATCAAACTGTGGAAAAACGAATGTTATGATAGGTTTAATAGAAAGTCCAAATGGAATAAAGTTCAAGAATATTTATTTATATTCAAGGTCATTGTATCAGCCAACTTATCAATATCTACAACAATTAATACAACCTATAAAAGGTATGGGATTCCATACATTCTCTGCAAATGAAGATGTTCTACCGCCCGAGGAAGCAAAGAGTAATTCTATAATTATTTTTGATGACGTTGCATGTGAGAAACAAAACAATATAAGATTATATTTTTGCATGGGACGTCATTAAAATATAGATTGTTTTTATTTATGTCAACCATATACACGAGTTCCCAAACATTTGATACGAGATAATGCAAACATGATTGTTATGTTCAAGCAAGATGAAATGAATATGAAACATATATACAACGACCATGTGGGTGCAGATATTTATACCCTATTCTAGGGGTATATTAATTTTGACGCATAGTTTGTAACATACCTTAATATTGCCCGTAGACCCATAAAAGTTACTATATTTATGATCAGCATTGATAGTAATGTCGATCTAGCCATGTCCGTCCGTCCGTCGGCAAAAATTAGGCCTTTAAATTGGACCTAGAGAGCTGAAATTTTAACCACATACTCTCTAGGGTCCCGAAATAATAAAGTTTACGAATTTTTGAAATCCGCCAACAGACACGCCCACAAACTCAAAAAAACAAAATTTTGGAAAAAATCGAATTTTGAGCTAGAAAGCTGAAATTTTTTATATATGATCTATGACCCCTAAAACTGCTCGGGATAAAAAATTTCAAAATCCGCCAACTGACACGCCCACAAATAAATAAAATAAATTTTTTATACCCTATTCTAAGGGTATACTAATTTTTGAAAATCCAAAGTTTCAGCTAGGGAGCTGAAACTTATAGTATATACTCTCTATGGGCCCTTTATGCTCATGTGTAAATATTTACAAAATCCGCCCACTGACATGCCCACAATTAATTTTTTTTTTTTTTGAAAATTCAAAGTTTGAGCTAGGGAGCTGAAATTTATAATATATACTCTCTAGGGGCCCTTTATTCTCATGTGTTAATTTTTTTTAAATCCGCCTACTGACACACCCACAATTAAATAAAACAATTTTATTGAAAAACCCAAGTTTGAGCTAGGGAGCGTTTTTTTTTTTTGATAAAATCCTTTAAATGTTATATAACAAAATATGTAGAGCGTTCTTAACAATTCAACCATACTTAGACTTTTGTCACGCCCACTTATGAGGGATAGGAATAAGAATGGGGTATCCAACAGTTCTCCCAAGCGGACTGTAGCCCGTCCCTATGTTTTTTTTTTTCTTGGCTGTGCCAATGGATGTGGTAATCTTGAAAAGATGGCATGCACGATTCGCAAACCCCAATTACTTCGCGGGCTGGTTAGCAATTCATGCTTTTCGTCTTGTCTTGTGTCATTTGCTTCTGACGCTTCTGCTGCTTCTGATGCTCTCCTTATCCTTTCTACTCTCCGCAGTTCATTTTAGATAGTTGTTACCAGATTACGAACTGTCGTCCAATTGTCCTCCGACTGCAACATATGGTCCATTACGAAAGATGGATTGGGCAGATTCGTTCTCCATGATACGAATCGCATACAATGAAAAACTGCGTGCTCCGTGTCTTCCTCCTGGTCTGGATAATCTGGGCAAAATGGCGAGCTATCGTGTCCAAATCGATGTAGGTATTTGCGGTAGCCGCCGTGGCCAGTCAGGAACTGCGTAAGGTGGTAGTTGCTGTTCCATGTGCTCGCTTTGTCCAGGTCTCGATTGACGAGATCAGCTTGTATGTCCATCTGCCTTTTGTAGTGTTGCTCTACCTGTTTTGCCATATAGCAATTGAAGCTGCTCTTTCTTCTACTTTAATTCTTGCCATTTCACTTGCATCTTGTCCGCCCGGCGTTTTTCTGTTGTAGATCCTCAACATCTCGCCCGCTAGAATGTCTATGGGTATTATTCCAGCTATGACGAAAGCCGCCTCGTCCGAGAAGGTTCGAAAACCACAGATTGTCCTTAACGCGCTAAGCCTGTATGCGGATGATAGTTTCCTTCTTGTTTCTTTCGTCGCCAGTGCCCCCGCCCAAACCGGGGCGGCGTAAAGAAGGACTGAACTGACTACTTTTGATAAAACGTTCCTCCTAGCGTATCCAGGTCCACCGATGCTAGGTAGTGTGCGTGAGAGAGCTCCCTGTATTTGCGATGCTTTCGTTGTACTATACTCCACGTGCGTCTTGAACTGCAGTCTGTTATCTAGCATGACTCCAAGATATTTGACTGCTTCTTTGGATCTGATGATCTGGTTCCCCACCTGGAAATTGGCGAATTCAATGGTTTTTCGACTTGTTATAATGACAGCTTCTGTTTTATTCAAATCAAATTATTATTTGTTTTGTTTCAAGCATAGCTATCATTTTTATTTATTTTAAACCATCTAGTTTATTCAGTATCCATTGCTGGTCGGCTAGTTCTAGTCCGGCGGATACTAGCCAGTGTTTTATCCTGGAAATTGCTTCATTTGTAGCTGATTCCACTTCATGGATCTGTTTAGCTACTGTCACGATGGCAATGTCGTCGGCAAATCCAATTATCGATACTCCGCGAGGTAGCATTAATCGTAGGACTCCGTCATACATGATGTTCCACAGAAGCGGTCCCAGTACGGATCCCTGTGGGACGCCCGCGGTAACGTTGTAGTATTTGACTCCTTCGTCGGTATAATACCTTAACTTCCTGTTGTTAAAGTAGTCCGTCACTATCCTCAGCAAGTAATATGGTGTATCCATTCTGGCGAGAGATCTTCTTAAGAATGACCAGTTTGCGGAATTGAAGGCGTTTTTGACGTCCAGCGTAAATACTGCACAATACTCCTTTGTGCCTTAGAGCCATCTTATTCCTTTTATGGCACTTTCAGCTATGTGGACCAACGCTCTTATAGCATCAGCTGTAGAACGCGCTCTTCTGAAGCCAAACTGTCGGTCGGAGAGGGCTCCTTTCTCTTCAGCCACTGCGAGAAGTTTATTTTGGATTATCTTCTCGAAGATTTTTCCCAATAGGTATTTATGAATCTTACAAAATGTTCAAACATGTGCAGCAACTGTTGGAAAGATAAATATGGGTTTCTTGTTATCAGTAAAGATGATCCTATTGATGAAGGCCGTTATAGGAAAGGATTTGATATTTTTATTCATCAATAAATAAACCGATCTATTATAAGCAGATAACAACAAGCTGTTGAAGAGATCTACTATCGGCTGATCAGATCTGCTAAGCTGTTGAAGAGATCAGCTATCGGTTGATCAGATCAGCTATCGGTTGATCAGATCAGCTATCGGTTGAGCAGATCAGGTATCGGTTGCTGTTAAGCTGATCAGTTGATCAGATCAGCATATAAAAAGTATAAATAAAAAAAGGAGAATTTTATATTGAAGCCAATTACAATACATTGAAAACCGAAATTTAGTGTAGTGATGATATCGATTTTAGTGCAAATCGAACAATTGGTTCATTAATTGGTTTCAGTAAGAGAAAATTAAAAGGAGTGGATTGCGAATCAGACTTGCCTATCAATGTAACAAAAGTCAATGCAGTACGTATTGAATGTAACATTGTAGCAGGCTCATATATTAATAATGCACCAGCACACACCCTTCATCAGTTTTCGCTAAATTGTAAACCTGGATATAAATTAGATGAAAATCCTAAAAATGTCATCTATTTGCCAGTAACCACCCGACAGATAAGTTCAATATCTGTAACAGTTATTGATCGAAACGGTGGTCTAATAAATTTTCGTGGAGAGACTATTACACTCAGGCTTCTTTTAAAACCAAAGGATCAATGATTGTTTACAATAAAAACAACATTAATTCAACACCCTCGATCATTTCTTCACTATCAGTCACACAACCAACAACAGTAATTAGGAAGGAGCGATCGCGAAAAAGAAAAAAATTAACTGCAATCACTAAGGAATATTTAAAGTCATTAGGTTTCCAGCTGAAACAAAAAAGAAAAACATAGGGACGGGCTTCAGTCCGCTTGGGCGAACTGTTGGATACCCTATTCTTATTCCTATCCCTCATAAGTGGGCGTGACAAAAGTCTAAGTATGGTTGAATTGTTAAGAACACTCTACATATTTTGTTATATATCATTTAAAGGATTTTATCGAAAAAAACGATCCCTAGCTCAAACTTGGGTGTTTCAATAAAATTGTTTTATTTAATTGTGGGCGTGTCAGTAGGCGGATTTAAAAAAAATTAACACATGAGAATAAAGGGCACCTAGAGAGTATATATTATAAATTTCAGCTCACTAGCTCAAACTTTGAATTTTCAAAAAAAAAAAAATTAATTGTGGGCGTGTCAGTGGGAGGATTTTGAAATTATTTACACATGAGCATAAAGGACCCATAGAGAGTATATATTATAAATTTCAGCTTCCTAGCTTAAACTTTGGATTTTCAAAAATTAATATACCCTTAGAATAGGGTATACAAAATTTATTTTATTTATTTGTGGGCGTGTCAGTGGGCGGATTTTGAAAATTTTTTATCCCGAGCAGTTTTAGGTGTCATAGCTCAAAATTCGATTTTTTCCAAAATTTTGTTTTTTTTTAGTTTGTGGGCGTGTCTGTGGGCGGATTTCAAAAATTTGTAAACTTGATTATTTCGGGACCCTAGAGAGTATATGGTTAAAATTTCAGCTGTCTAGGTCCAGTTTAAAGGCCTAATTTTTGCCGACAGACGGACGGACGGACGGACATGGCTAGATCGACATTACTATCGAGGCTGATCATAAATATAGTAACTTTTAGGGGTCTACGGGCAATATTAAGGTATGTTACAAACTATGCCTCTCGCGATGGTCAGTCACCTTGACGTGTGTACCATCATTGCATTCGATGGTATCGGTGCGGAGGCTTACGGTGCAAAGATTCAACGGGCTATGCTGTCTAAGGGCCACCCATGGCAGACAGGCCGATTGATGAGCGCCAACCAAGAACTGACTAGGACTTAACGTCCATCCACCCCTAATCCAGAGTGTCATGCGACCCGTGCTTATTGGATGGTTTGCAGCCAGGGGTATCCGGCTGTATTTCTGCGGAGCCTCTCTGATACCGGGCCACCTCAGAGAGTAACCATGGCCTTACCACGCTAATGCGGGGCTCTGGTGTGGTCGACCGTCTTTCCCGCGCTACTCGTGGGACATGAACCAAAACAGACAAAAAAACAAAAACAAAAACAAACTCAACAGAGTGCGGGGACAGACCGCAGACGAAGCCATTGGTCGGATGGGGCAGGACATCCATGACGACCGCCTGGCACAAGATAGACCCGTAACGAGTCGAGAGGGAGGCTCTAAACTGGTGCAACCCAGCACCAGTCAAAGAACCATCGTCACCTCACGACTTGGCACGGGGGTGCCAAAAGGCCCGGGAAGAAGCCCGGTAGCACCGATAGGTGCTTGCAGTGGGGATAGGACCCAAATTCTTATCCCCTCCCTGTCCGGGGAGTTAATGGTGGAGGGAACTGGGGCAGCGGGAACTAGCAGAGCTCAAGTACCAGCCCCTGTACCCCCCGACAACAACACCGGAAGGAAAAGGAATAAGCCAGCCTTACCTCCACCTGGGAAACCAGGCGCGAGGGATGACCCACTACGAAGGGGACTTAGTGGTGCTGGCACTAAATGGTACCTCCGCTACCTCAATAAAGGCTTCGGGCCTGAGGAAGCCAAAAGGAGGTCTGAGGAACATCGAGCCAAGCCTGGAAGTACAGAAGTGGCGACGGGAAAAAGGGGGAACAACAACATCACCCCCCCCCCCCCCCCACAACAAATAAAGCCAAGAAACAGAAGGTGGATGAAGGCACCGAGAGGGAAACGGGAAAGCCTGCGAAAGCGAGCGCCACCGTGGTCGGTCAAAGCTATGCTCCGGCGGTGAAAACCGTCCCGGCTAGCGGTAGACACGAGACAGGTGCGATTGCTGAGCAGGTTGCTGTTCTCCCGGTGAAATATCCGCAGGAGACCCTCAGCAACCCAGACCTCACGGCACTTGAAGACGCCATTGTGTTGGAAATGGCCTTGGGATGGGAGCATAAGCTCAAATTCCAGGGCATACATTTCAAACATGGAATGCTCTTAGTTGACTGCGAGACTCCACAGACAGCTGAGTGGCTAAAGGCAATAAACCCAAAGCTGGGGAAATGGAAGTGGACACGCCTCATGGCATGCAGTGGGACAGATATACCACGGTCCTACTCCATAGCAATCTTCCTTCCACGCA
Source organism: Portevinia maculata (assembly GCA_949715645.1). Taxonomy (NCBI): domain Eukaryota; kingdom Metazoa; phylum Arthropoda; class Insecta; order Diptera; family Syrphidae; genus Portevinia; species Portevinia maculata. Next base: position 168,294,850 of record OX454526.1, on the reverse strand, counting down.
GTGCGGAGCAAGAAGCTAAAACCTCCTTGGCACTGCTGGAAGCACAGAATGTGGGACTTAACGTCCAGGCGTGGAGGATTCTCAATTGTCGAAAAGAGGGAACCGGGCAGGTACTGGCTCTTGGCATCGACCGAGAATCTTTCGACGCCATAAAAACCCAAAAAGGATCACTGAGCTACCGATTCGGCAGGGTTGCGGTGTGCGGACTCAAGAGGTCGGACGAGATCTCTGGGCAGACAGCCCAGCCAGCATCGAATCTGAACTCGCAGAGCGCGCAGTCAGAGGTAGAGCATACTGCTCCTCCGAAGACTAAAGCAGCTTCTTCCAATCGGCGGAGCAGGCTCCTGAGGAGACCGAGGAGTCTCTTTCCGTCTCGGAGAGCATGATCTCTGAGGGGGAAATGGACAACACGGTCATCGACCTCTTCCAGAAAATCACCCAGGAGGAGGAAGATTCGTTGCTGAAGGAGGACGGGGCAATTGCCCCGCGCGAGCAATAGCTCGATGAACCCCGCCAACAGAAAAATTAAACTAGCACAGGTGAACATTCATCATGCTGTAGCCGCCTCGGCGACTATATCTAGGATGTTTACCTGCCAAAGCCTAGGGCTAGTACTGATCCAAGCTCCGCATGTCGCTCCTTATAGGGTGTGATGCAAATGCCCACAACATCATATGGGGGAGCACCGACACCAACACCAGGGGTGAGTACCTACTAGAATTTATTATGAGTTCGTCACTTGATATTATAAACGTGGGAAATACCCCCACTTTTGTAACTAGTGTCAGGGAGGAAGTACTCGACCTCACGCTTGGTAGCCCAAGCGTAAGTAAATTAATTAGTAACTGGAGAGTATCTAGTGAGCCGTCATTGTCTGACCATCGAATAATAGTATTCGACCTGGACAGCACAAGTATCACGAGAAATCCAGTAAGAAACCCAAGGAAAACCAATTGGGAAACTTATAGAACTGCTCTAGAGAGCAAACTGGGTCGCCTTAGTCTAAGGAAATCTCCGGGACACCCCCTAGAGCTAGAGAGCGCAGTGGAAGGTATAACAAACGCCATCATCACTGCGTTCGAAGAAAGCTGTCCTCTACGTAGAGAACGGGACAGGAAACAGAGCAATAACTTGTCAAAATTAAGATCCGAGGTGCGGAAGCTTTTTAATAAAGCAAAGCGCAGCGGAGAATGGCAAAGCTACCAAATGGCCCTTACTACATATAATAAGGAAATAAGAAAAGCTAAAAGAAATAGCTTAGAAAATTCTGTGAGACAATCACCAGCACCTCTACTGCGGCATGGCTACACAAAGCTCTTGCGAAGTCAGGAGGGGTGCCGATGTCTCTGAGGAAACCAGATGGCGAGTTCACGGAAGATGAGGATCAAAGGGCACTATTGCTACTAGAAACTCACTTTCCTGGCAGCTCGCCTAGTACTGAGCTAGGAATCAATACCACTTCAATCAGACCTCGGAGGGAAGACTGGGAAACAACATCAACCATCTGTTCTGAGGGACGGCTGAAATGGGCAATAAATTCCTTTCAGCCTTTCAAATCTGCCGGAGTGGACGGCATTATACCCGCCCTTCTTCAAGAAGGGCAAAGGGTACTAATACCACACCTGCTAAAGATAACAAGGAGTAGTATTGCCTTGGGCCACATACCAATGCAATGGAGACGAGCAAGGGTTGTGTTTATACCAAAAGCGGGGAAAAAAGACCCCACACAGCCAAAATCGTACAGACCCATGAGCCTTACGTCATTTCTTCTGAAGATGACAGAAAAGGCTGTAGACAACTATTTAAGGGAAGATGTTCTGAACACATCCCCCTTACATAATCGTCAGCATGCATACAGAGCGGGCAGATCAACAGAGACCGCCCTATATCAGCTGACGGAGATAATTCGAAGTGTCCTGGAGGCAAAAGAAATAGTACTGTGCGCTTTCCTAGACATAGAGGGAGCATTTGACAACACCTCACATGAAGCGTCAAACGATCCCTGGATAGGAAAGGAGTTAACAGTACAGTATCCAACTGGATGTGTGAGCTGCTGAGCACTAGATCAGCAGAGACTCAAACACCATCTGGAACCATCAGAGTAAACACAACGAGAGGATGTCCACAAGGAGGGGTACTATCACCCTTAATGTGGAGCCTAGTTGTAGATGAACTGCTGGAAAAATTAACCAACCATGGCATCAACTGTCAGGCGTACGCCGATGACATTGTATTGATTGCCAGGGGCAAGTTCGAAGAAACCCTTGGAGACATCATACAAAAGGGGCTTAAAGTAACCAAGGAATGGTGCCATAATGTCGGACTTAACATCAATCCGGCGAAAACAACGATAGTACCATTTACAAGGAAAAGACAACTTCAAAGACTTAAGTACATAAACCTATCAGGCACGATACTGATACCAGTCAAAGAAGTAAAATATCTAGGACTCCATCTAGATAGTAAACTCCTCTGGCGAAAACATACAGAGGAGATATCCAAGAAGGCCACCCGCGCTCTCATGATATGTAGGAGCCTAGCGGGGAAGGCATGGGGATGCATCCCAAGCATCCTGCGATGGATGTACACTGCAATCGTGAGACCAATGATCACATACGGAGCGGTAGCATGGGCGAAACGAACCAGTCTAGTCACAACGCGAGAGACACTCGGCAAAGTGCAAAGACTGGCGTGCCTATGCATTACCGGAGCAATGCGTAGCTGCCCAACCGCAGCCATGGAGGTGTTATTGGAACTGATAGCAAAGGAGGGAATTGGGAGAGGGAAATGCATCGGTTCGAAAGAACACGGTGACTTACTCAAAAAACTCCCACTTCTTGGCATACCTAGGGACGACAGGATCAGGAAATTCAACTTCGAGAAGAATTTCCAGATAAAGCTCAGCAATAAGGAGAACTGGAGCAACGAATCCATAACTTATGGACTGAGCAACCACACAACAAATTGGTATACGGACGGCTCGAGGACTGAGGAGGGAACTGGTACAGGAGTGTTTGGGCCGGGAACTAAGCACTACGAATCCATGGGCAAATGTACCAGCATCTTCCAGGCAGAAATATGTGCCATAGACAGGTGCGTTCGAATCAACCTCGAGAAAAACTATAGAAATTGCAACATAGCAATAATGTCTGACAGCCAAGCAGCTATAAAGGCTCTTGACGCCTACGTTATCAAGTCAAAACTCGTGTGGGAATGCCTACAAGGACTGAATAGACTAGGCAAGAATAACAGAATCTCCATCTGCTGGGTGCCTGGCCATGTTGGCATTACGGGCAATGAGGCAGCGGACTCTCTGGCAAGAAAAGGGCAGAGGAACCCTTCATAGGACCTGAACCATTCTGCGGGATAGGAGAACACACTATACGCGAAGAGTTCAGGAGACTGGAGGAAGAAACAAGGGCCAAAACCTTTCTCAACCTCCAAGGTCTGAGGCAAGCAAAGAAACTCTTAGGAAATTACAACCAAAAGAGATTCAAAGTTGGTATCGGCCTTAACAAAAACAACCTAAGAATCCTAACAGGCCTCCTCACGGGGCACTGCAGACTCAAGGAGCACCTGAGGAAAATGGGCATATCGGAGGACGGGCTCTGCAGATTCTGCAGTGAAACCGCCGAAACTCCAGACCATATACTGGAATCCTGTGGGGCACTGACCCACAAAAGGATGAAACATTTGGGCAGGCACCAAATAACAGACAAGGACATACAAACCATGAACCCACAGCTCATTCTCAGATTCATCAAAGAAACTGGACTGGACGCTGTGCTCTAAGGAGTGTGACCTGCCAAGGATAAATCAGAGCAATACCTCAACACGCTTCACAAAGAAGTATCTAGAGAGGACTCTGAACGAGGGCATGCACCTCTCCGAGGCACAAGCAAGGGGACACAATAGACCAATAGGTCGCAGTGTAATATACCCTAACCAAATATCAATCAAAAACAAACTATGCGTCAAAATTAATATACCCTTAGAATAGGGTATAAACATAAATCATGAGTCAAGTGTTGAATGTCTTACAAAAGCCGGTCTATGATGAAAGCATCACAAAAAAAGAATATCAAAGCTACACACCATATTTGCAATCATTTAAAAATAATGATGAAATAAGAATATCGATTCAGAATCAGGATCTCTATGTGCTAGCTAGTGATAGCTACATTTATATCGAGGGAATTGTAACTCTGGAGGATAACAAAATATCACATAATATAAAAATGAAAAACAATTGCGTAGCATTCCTCTTTGATGAGATCCGATATGAAATTAATGGAATTGAAGTAGACCGTACACGATATCTATATAGGTGTTACAAAAAGCTTAAAAATTATGTCTCCCTAAATACTAATGAGAGTCAAATATTGAAAAATGCAGGATGGTTTATAAAAGATGGCAACTCAAAATGCTCATGGGTTTTGCCGAGGACTTTAATAAAATTGTTTTGAATTCTAAGCATGAGTTCATATTACTTCATTCAAAATCTGATCTGAATTCCTTCTTTTTAACTGATGATAAAGAGAAAATACAATTAAACATAAATAATATTGCATGGAAAATGCCTCATATACAACTGGCTGATTTTTCAAAACTGGAAGTTCTCAAAACCATAAACAGTGGATGACGCTTAACTATGGCATTTCAAAGCTGGGATTGTCATTACAATCCTGTACTATCACAAGGACTACACAAGTTGTGGAATGTTAAACTTTCTCCACAATGCGAGAGACCACGGTTTATTTTAATAATCTTCCAGTCTGCAAATCAATTTCAGCACTGTGATTTGAGTAATGTTAAAGTGCATATTAACTCTGTTTCATATCCGTATGATGATCTTAATCTTAAATTTGATCGTAACCAGTATGCCATCTTGTATGATATGTATATAAAATTTCAGCAAAGCTATTAGATGCGCGACCCTCAACCTATTTTATCGCTTGAGGATTTTAAGAAAGTCGCACCAATCATTGTAGTCGATGTAACACATCAAAACGAAGCTATTAAAACAGGACCCATAGATATAAGAGTGGAATTTTATACGACAAAGAATATTCCAGTTAAAACTTCTGCATACTGTGTACTCATACAAGATCGTATAATTGAGTATACACCGCTTACAGGTGATGTCAATCGAGTTATTTAAACAAATTTCATTAACAAATTTGTGTTCATTGGATACGCACGCTTTCTTTTTGAAAAGTTTAATCGTTAAAAAATTATTATTATTTTTCACCAATATAAAAATGGTTGTGGTAGATTTTATAACAATCGATGTACAAGGTTTCAAAATTGAAAACAACAATTTCGTAATAAAAGAACTGGCTGTAACTTTCAACTTTAACGAATATCAACATTTTTTAATCGAACCACCATTCCCCTTTGAGAGACTAACAATGAAATCTCGAAAACAAGAATTTGGTTAGGATGCAACCATCATCATCTGGCTTGAAGTGCTGGTTCCGTCAGCATTAAAAGTGTGCAGATTTTTTTAAAGGAAAACATTTCCATAGTTACAGTGATCTATGTTAAGGGAACAGAGGAGACAAAGTGGATAGAAGAAATCATTGATGACAACTGGTTCCAGGTGGTTAACGTTGAAGACTTTGGATGTCAGAATTTGAAATCTCTGCGACAGAACAACTCTTCATTTACAAAATGTCCAAATCATGATGCTGCTGGTTGCTGTGCCTTGGAGAACAGTTTGCTCATACGTAATTTCGTAAATTGCAATACAATCAAAAATGTAAATGAAAACAATTTTTTGTAACTCTATAAATTCCAAGAAAAATCAATAAATAAAAAACGACTAATAACATTATTTGTAAAAGAAAAACACAGTTTTTTTATTGATCTTTTTTTTACAATTTCAATATGGGATGATCTACCCAATGGTCCAATATAGGTTAGCGTGAACGGTGTTTAGTTGATTGCCATTCTTGTCTCCTCATTGAATTCTTGCTTTTATCAAAGAAACAATTAATATAGTATGCAAATGCGCAAGGAATATGTTGTTGAGTTGTTGTTGTTGATGATATTGTTGATTCAGGAAGACAAATACTTACAGGTAGTAAAATACTTTCAAAGTCTGCATATATAACGAAAGGTACACTGACAGACTTTTCAAAATTTGAAAACTTTACTGTGTTTGTCTCCTCCTTTGTCATATATGTAACCACTTGAGTGCGATTAGAAGCTGTGGAATTAAGAAATAGAATACATGTTCCTGAAGAAGATTCATTTTAAATAAAATACACTAATTCATTGATAGTCACTCATATATTCAACTAATAAAAATTTTCAATTTCTTTGGAAAACCACCACAATGTTGCCTTTTATTCCACAATAAGCCCATAAATACTGAACGTAAGTATTTGGAACTAAAATATCTTTCACGTTGACGAAGATTTCGCATTTAATACTTTCCATTTTACGGTTGTATACTACTAACTCATGCGTTAAATGACTATAGCCGTGTTTCTTTGCACGCGGATATAGGATGGCATCAGAAAACGACCATCGCCGCTTAAGAATTCATCAAAAAAAACTTGGCAGCACACATGCACCTATGACATGCACCGTAACACAGCTGTAAGTTTTAGTTAAGAAATTTGTATTGAAAATCCTGAAATTGAAAAATATTTACTTCCGCCAATTGAAATTGATGCCAAGCATATTCTAAAATTATGAAAAACAATTTCACATTAACAGATTTGCTAAATTCAATTACCTTTATAATGAAGTTTGAAAAAAATAATAATAAAATCACGAACAAAATATTCGGCGGGATGTGTTAGTGGTCGGAGGGATGTCAAACTTTGACATTTTCTGAAAAAATCATCGCATCGGTTCATCAGAAACGAAGAAAATGGGTTTTGGAAGCACTGTTTATCGCCGCTAACTGACTTAGCGGCGATAGCTATCCCCGCTAAAGTTAGCGTATATAGGATAAGTTGTTGTTGTATTTTACATGCAAATTTTAAATTATCCCTATATCCGCGTGCAAAGAAACACGGCTTATTAGCAATCCTGTCATATGCTACAGCAAATTGTTCACTCAAAAAGTCCAGAATTTTTATTTCAAAAACTTCTTCGATTTCCAATTGAAAGATATCGCTTCTTGACCAATTATATGAGAGACTGGAGTCTTGAATTCCTTTATGTACTGCAGTTTCATTTAATAAATCTACACCTTTTAAATCTTCACTGTCGTACACAGTTAATAAGTCACTGTTAAAACGTAGTTTCACCATTATTTCTTGGTACTGGAGTTTCGCCAACATTTGCTAATTTGAAAAGATTCAACTGTCACTTTGAATGGAATTCAACTCGACTTACCAATCGCAATTTTTACATACAATCAAATCTATTTACTATTTATAATTATGGTCAAACAAATAGGCTGACTTATATGCCCTTCGCAATCATTTTTACATACAATTTGACATCTTTAGTACAAAAAAATTAATTAACCACAACAGATATGGCTTATCTCTAACCGCAAAGACCAGACGTATTTTTATAGAAACATAATCCGGGTGTTTCTTTATTTTTTCCGGATAAGGAATAGAAAAGACAGAATATTAGATTTTTTTATCCGGAATATCCAGAATGGAATGAATAAAGAAAAAAAACTGGACCGAATAGAATGACAGCCATTTGTCTATTGACCAGCGCTGCCACTTAGTTCAAGAACAAGTACAACATTTACTACTTACAATTAATATATTTTTTCTATTACTGAACTCACATGTGAGGTAATACTCCACTACAGCACTAAAATAAAAACATATATAATAAAACAAATATGAGAAGAGAAACCTTAAGAAAATACAATTTAAGTTCACAAAAACAATAATAATAACGATATCTCAGTAATACAAATTACATTAAATTAATTAAACACCCTTATTATCGTTGTCAAAAATCAAATATTGATAAGCGACAAAATTTATTAATCAATCGATATTTTGGTGCTATGAATGTTAATTAACAAATTATTCATTCATTGTGAACACTGACAAGCAAAATGCGATAGAGCACGTGCGTATCTCTTTCTGAAGTGCCGCATTTCTTTCTTAAACGTCAAGAAAAAATTGAAGCATACAATTTCAGTAATTTGCAGAAATTGTATGAAAAATTATTGCGATTGTTAACAAAGTGTATATTTAGGTGAAATCAAAGGGAAATTTTCTCCTTTATTGAGGAAAAACCTGAGAAAGTGTGTCAGGGCAAAAAAAAATATATAAAAACAGTGAACATGTTGACCAAAATGTCTTGTGCAGCTCCTGATGCAGCAATTTAAAGGCATTTTCATTTTTTTTGTACAATTTTGTTATTAATTAATTGTTTTTGTTCGTTTGTACTTAGTAGTATTAAAAATATGTATATAGCAAATTTGTTCAACCCAATTTGTTTGAAAAAAAAATACATTTTTGCCAAAAGTTCATTTTTATTTCTCGTACACAATTCTACAATATTTTTTACGTTTTACTGTTCAAAAATATTGGTTAGATACTCCTTCTTAATTTTATAGCGCAAACAATTTGATTATTCAATTAATAATTTGATTATTCAACTAATAAGTTGAGTACTACTATTGGGAAAACGTATTAAAATTTAATTTTATTTTGTTGTTAGTTGTTTTGTTTAAGCTCATGCTTTTGTGACTGCTTTTTGTTCATAACATTTATGGAAGTGAAGTTCCAGTGATTGTATCTATTCAATACATATTATTTTATTTTCCAAAAAAGCAATTCTACTCACATTTCGTTTTAAAAATGTTGTTTTACAAACAAAAACAGCGAACGAATTCTTTAAATTTATTTGTCAGTGACGAATTTGTGATTAACTGAACATTTTAAAGCTATCAATATTTTCGACAACCAAAACAATATATAGCGGAAAACGACTTGTCCCTATTTAAGTCTCCACAGCTGCGTTTCTTAACGAAGTACCTAATACAGTAATATACAACTTTCGCTCAGATAAAGCATAATATATTATTTATTACTAAGATATTTTTATTATTTGTATGAATGACATTATATTCTCGTGTTGTTATTATGTTAAATATGTTGAATCGAAGGAAAAAAGTAAAACATTAAATATGTTGTCTTTTCGAGTAAGGCTTTAGTACAAGTTCAAAAAACATGGACCTTTTTATGTAGCATAAGTGGCAACACTGCTCATGAAATCAACTTGTCACCAACTACCAACATCAATGCGGAATTTCATGCCCACAGAAGACCATTTTAAAAATGTATATTTGATTCTGGAAGGAAATTAAAAATATATAATAAAAAAATAATTAACTTAAAACAACACACATAAAAATATAAAAAAGAGACAATAAATTTGCAATAAATGCTCACCCATTTGATTGTTTGCTGTTGATTCTATTTATTTTTCTTTTTGATCAAGTGCATCTGTCAAACGAGGGAATATTCTTTTTATTCCACCTTTCTCTAGGAATAAAAAGAATGCATTCCATTTATTCCAGAATGAATAAAGAAACACCGAAATGGATTATCCGGAATATTCCATTGAATAAAGAAGCGTAAATGGCTCAGTCGGAATATTCCGAATATTCAGAATGAATAAAGAAACACACGGAATGAGTAGGGACACTCTCTTTACATATGCATTTCCTACTAGGTACATACTACAAAGCAAAATGCAGAAAAATGTTACAATATGTGGAAGCAGGTCAATGGAAACCTGCAACCACTTCAAGAAGTTGTGAAATATCTGGAAACAACATATAGTACAACTATATCCAACAGCAAAATTATAATTCTTTTAACTGCAGACACTCATCTTTTTCGACTACTTACCTTGTCGTGGTGGAGATGCTTAGTAAGACGCCGTTGATACCGGAGAGCGATTGCAGTAGGGCTTCCCATGTTGTAAGATCTCCGGAAGAGGGCTCGGAAGCTAAAGAGTAGTCAACCCAATTCTAGTGGTGGAGCGAGCGTAATGTAAATCGTGCCCAGGGACGAAAGGTTGAGGGTTTTATCAACCGATAACGAGCTCCTTCAGGTGCCCTGGCAGGGCCTGTCGTATTCAGCCCTTCCCCAGTAGAACCGGCAATGCTGGGGTGGACCTTTTCTCACCGGCTTACTCGTGGGACTAAAATCTAACAATGAACAAGAATCAAACAAAAACAAAACAAAAAAACGAAAAACAAAAACAACAAAGCCTAGCGACATCTTCTAAAGCTGGCTTACGAACAGAAGACCTAGCAAAACAGGACGGGACTGACGACCGACTGAACTATAGAGTCAAAGACTGCTCGGAGTCCGTGAATTACTCGGACTCAGAGACAGCATCCGTCAAGACATTGCACTCTGATGCGGAGGGTTCGACAAGCGCCGAAACGGCCAGCTGCGGTTCCAGCTGAACCGAATCCTCGAAAAACCAGAGGGTACATGGGACCATAAAGATAGGAACACGGTACGGTGAGCTAGAGACATGCTGGCGGAGAAGTCCGATCATCCTGAGACAGGGGGCGTCCTCCTCCAGCCACACATGGCTCAGGCGAAACCACGTTAGCGTTGTGCACCGAAAAAAGGGAAGCGACTCCTGAGCACGGGAGACCTACCCTCAAACATGGTGCACAATAGAACGGGGAAGGCCCTTTCTGTAACAGAAGGACCCCCCTAATCCGCACCAAAAAACAACAACAACAATAAACTGAGCAGCTCATCTGCTAATAAAAAGGACTTTGCGTCTAAACATCCTAGATCACAGGACGATACCTCCAAAACCCCGAAGAAGGCAAGGAGCACTGAATCAGCGCACAGACCCTTCAACGAGGTAGCGAAGGATAATCTGGTCTTCGGCATCTGCGACTGGACCAATGATGAGGGGATAATTAGTGGCGAGAACTGGCGAACGCTGAAGACGAGACTGACTATTGGCAATCTCGCCTTTAGCGACAGAAACCCCTCGGCACTACTTCCCACCTTCACAGACAACGGGTGGTACCTCAACGGCGCCAAATTAGTGAGGTGCTCTGGCCAGATGTCGGCAGACTTGTTAAAGGTAGCGATCCCGAGACTAACAAATCTCTGGGTCAATGCCAAGCTGAGTGCTGCTCACTGGAGCGACATTCCGGTCCTCCCAAGAGCTCGCACTTGGGTACCCCCAGGACCAGATAAGCCGGACGAGATTCTCCTGCTTATCAAGAGACAAAATCGTGATCTTCCAACAGAGAATTGGAGGATCATAAAGGCCGATAAACCGGAAGAGAGGGTAAGACTCATATCCTTCCTCCTCAACCAGGAATCAGTTGAGCTCCTTAATGAAAAGAGGTTCAAAATATTCTACGGCATGGACACTCTGGTCCTAAAAATCCATGAGAAGAACGAGAGACTACTCGCAGGCATGGTATCCTCGCTAAGTAGTCTTGACTTAGAGGCTGTGCCCGAAAGTTCTTCTCTGGAAACAGACACGGCTGGAAGCAAAGTAGATGAACAACTCTCTACATCGGGGGTTTCTTGGAACGTTGAGTCTTGTGTTGTAAATAATTAAATTTCACCATTACTCGTAATTCTTTCAGTGGAATATTCACGGTATTCATAGCAAGATATTGCCAATGTACGTTAGGCTGTCCCGCCAATTTTTTTTTCGGAGTATCTTAACGAAAGACCCCGCAAAAGTTGCGTTTTGAATAGCATATAACGAAACAAAAAAACAAAAAAAAATCGGAGGGTACTTTTGGGCCTCTACCGCTCGCTGAAATCTTAAAAAAAAACTATTTTTTCCTTATTTTTATTGATTTTTTTTTTTAAAAGATTATCTTAACGAAAGACCCCGCAAAAGCTGCGTATTAACTAGCATATAACGGGACAAAAAAACAAAAAAAAAATGGAAGGTACTTTTGGGCCTCTACCGACCGCTGAAATTATTAAGAAAAACAATTTTGTTCTTATTTTTTACATTTTTAATTTTTTTTAAGTATTAATTTTGTGCATTGAAGATGTAAACTTTACCGTTTTATCAAAGATATCTATTTATCGCTGATATTTATAAAAATATAGATATTCCATCAACAATTTCTGCAGGTACCTACTTGAGTAGTATTTTATCATTCTAGTTTCTTAAAAAAACCGTTAAAAAGCTTTTTTTTAATTCCTTACATTCCCTTTATCTTTATAAGAACAACTGTTTTATTTTTATAGTCGCATCGTATTATTTTTATGTTAAGTAACCTGTTTTTTTTTTTAAATATTAAAATCATAAAATCAAAGTAGGCTTTGAAGACGTCGAAAAGAAAAAATGTGGCTTTGTATTTGTTTTGTGTCGTGTATTGTTGTTATAACTCTCTAAACAAAAAGTGTTTAATTTTGTTTCGTGTTAAGTTGTGTTGTTTCTCTGAAAAATATTTAAAAGGTAGAAACACAATGAGTTCTGGACCTCGTCGACAAGAAACAATGTGTCCCTTTTTCGGCCCCTTTAGTGAACTAAACAAAAATAAGTTACCAACAGTAAAAGATGTAGTCAAATATGTACTTTTCATACAAAGTGATCTGAAAACAAAATACAATGGCAGAAATCCATCTAATTCCGAAGTTTTTGTAATTGTTAGTAAAGAAATCGAAAAGATATGGAAGAATGCGTCGATTCCAATTGTATGTCATAGTCGAATACTACAATTAATAAAATACTACTTTGATGAATACATGACACTTAAAAGATACCCACATTCGAAAAAAAATACAAGCTATCACAACAGATTGCAAGGTTTTACTGTATTTTCAAACACAAAATTGTTTGACATTGCATCGTGTAAGTGTGATTCCTTTAATGACTGTCATTGTGTAAAGGATAAAAAAGTGCCTTTAAGTGAAAGATCATTTTGAGTGGACCAGAGAAATGGCAGAAAAATGGTGATCGGTGGTATTGACAAGGTTGAAACTCAAAAAATTCAAAAGCGACTAGATAGAAAGCGTAGTGCATTAGGCAGTCAAAGAGCTGAATCTACTACTGTAACAACTTTTTCCGAAACAGTAGATTCAAACGAAATTTTACAGCATGTCAATACAGTTCATCCAATCGAAGTAGTGCAGTCACAGCTCTTTTTATCAGAGCCTTCAACGTCAACATCATCAGGTAAGCGGAATTTGCTTACTCTACCATCCGTAGCAAGAGTTTGTGATCAATATAGACTTTCCGTACGATCTGCTGCAGCAGTTGCTTCAGCAGTACTCCAGGATGTTGGAATAATTGAAAGCGCTACCAAGACTCTAGTTATTGATAAAAATAAAATACATCGAGCTTTGAAAAAATCAAGAGAAAGCCTATCAAACCAATGCGATAATGTCGTTATTCGCAGTATTTATTTTGATGGGCGAAAGGATAAAACTCTTACTTCCAAAGAGAAAAATGGACGATACTATCGGAAGGAGGTTCTTGAAGAGCATATTTCCATTCTTGCAGAACCAGAATCTATATTCTTCGGCCATATAACGCCTAAATCTGGTACAGGAAGGGAAATAAGTAATTCGATGTTTAATTTTTTCGAAAACAAGGGATTTGATTTGAAAAAAATTCTTTGCATTGGTTGTGACGGCACTGCATACAAGGAAGATACCGCAATTTCCTTGTCACACACAAAGTGTCGAAAGATGCATAAAATCTGTGACCGAAGCAAGCCAATGTGTTATTGGAGCAAAGTCGAGGGAAGGACTTATAAGAAATAAAATAGAATCACGAAGCGAAATGCCTTCTTTTAATTTCAAGGGTCAATTTTCAATGTAAATATATTTTTTTTGTTAAGTCCTCTCATAAACTTTTTTTTATTTGTTTCAAGGACACTTAAATATGTTTTACTTAAGTTTAACTTTAATTTAATAAATCAAAACGATAAATTAGAATAATAAAATAAAAAAAAATAAAGGAAAAAAAATATAGGTTTTTACTTTCTTTTAAGACCCTTAAGCCTCGGTAGAGCCCCAAAAGTCATGTCCAAATCAAAAAGTAAGTACATATTCAGAATCTACTCGTTAATACGCAACTTTTGATACCCCTTTCGATAAAAAATTCATGAAATTTTTTTTCTTCATACAACGACGGGACACCCTAATGTACGTTTCTTATAATTACTATCATAAGAGCAACGTATTGTTAGATCTAACTAATCATATTCTAACTTAAAATGTCTGTAAAAAATATGTTCACTTTCAATTCCTGGTATATCCATTTCTTTTCTCAGCAAATCTTGCCTAAATGCTTCTATGGCCTCTTTGACAGTAAAATATTTTGTTTCCGTTTTTTCTGTTGATGTTGTTGTTGTTGTTGTTGGTGTTGGTGTTGTTGTTGTTGTTGTTGTTGGTGTTGTTGTTGTTGTTTGATTATTTTCATTTTGTTGCTGTACGTTCTCACTGATCTTCGTTATTTGAAAGAACAATCAATTTTCAAAGTATCATTACTAGGTAGCAATAAAGAAAATTCAAAATTTCCTTTATTGTCATCTTGTGCTGTTAGATTTAATGGTATTGGGATAGCTTGTAATGCATCCACTGAAAGATAGATTACCAGAAATACAAATTTATGCATTTTGTTTGATTCTCTGAAAAGATGCGCACACAACCACACCTGCGAAAAGTTAAATTGAAACTAAAACAAATTTCTTTGAAATAACATCTTTTATTTATTCTGTTATACAATGACATTATTTTCTTTGTTTGCATTATTCTACTTTTTAACATGTAACAGCCGCAAGTGTTGGGTCCGACTTGACATGTATCTGATGGCCAGCTGCATGTTGAAAAATGACATCCATACTTAGAAGTAATAAGAGAATCGTTGGTGTTTTCACATAATTTTATGTAGCAGTTTTGAATCTCCTTGTAATGTTCATCCAACAAATTTTCCTTGTTATCTATTAAAAAATCAGAAATTTGTTTTATAAGCTGATTAGAACTTGTGTCCACCATCCTTTCCGAATATTAAAAAGCGGATACTATTCAGTTAATATCACTGTATATTGCTTTAAGTACTTAGTTTGTTCAACAATTTTATGCCCTCTTTATCAATATCACTTAGATCATTGTCAAAATCATTAAATACATACAGCTCATTAAAATGGTTTATAATTCTCCGGGGATGAAAACCATCGGCTGTGAGCCCTACTAATGTAATTCTACCACCGACCACTTCAATTATAAGATGTTCATTAACATTAAATTGGTACAATATTGATGATAAATTTCCAGGTACTGGATCTCCTCTACACATTTTCAACAACAAACATTTACTGCCATCCTCTGGAGTCAGATAAACTGATAAACTACTATTAACTACATCTACTTTTGCAATTTTAAAATGTTTCCATGACGATTGACAAATGCAATATTTATCACCCGATTTTATCGGTTGAATCCAAAACATTTACAATTCCTATTGCACGTTTTGATCAGATGTATCCAAAACATTTTTAACAATTAATGAATATTAGATGACACAAACGCTTTTTATAGAAAAAAAAAATAGTCAATCAAAACGTTTGATCCAAAAAAAAAAAAACTTAAAACAATTGGAACACTTAAAACCACAGAAAACTTGTATAATGGGCAATCTTATCCAACACACCTGTCACCTGTCAATTGTCACCTATCAATTGTCATCTGTTAACTGTCAACTGTCATCTGTCAACTGTCACTTGTCACCTATTACCACCTTATATACCCTTCGCAATAATGAGCATACTATGCTATACATGCATGAACCTGTCACCTATTACATGTCACCTGTCACCTATTACCTATCACCTATCACCTGTCACCTTATATGCCCTTGCAATAATGAGCATACTATGTTATACATGCATGATTAACAACTAATTACACGAATTAATTGACCACAACAGATAAGGCTTATCTCTAACCGCAAAGACCAGACGTATTTTTTACATTTTTTTAACATAAAATCTATTTTCTATTTATAGAACACACATTCCATTTGTGTTAAACAAATTTGACCTCCACCACTTTCAGTGTCCGCCACTTTCTGTGTGCCAGAACCTACATACAATTCCATCTCCACCACCTTGGAAGTACCAGAACCTACCCACAAATTCAACCACCTGCACTTTCCACCACCACCTTCAGTGTGCCAGAACCTACCCACAAATTCCATCTCCACCACCTTGGGAGTACCAGAACCTACCCACAAATTCCACCGCCTGCACTTTCCACCACCTTGGGAGTACCAGAATCTACCCACAAATTCCACCACCTGCACTTTCCACCACTTTGGGAGTACCAGAACCTACCAAAACATACTACTCAAGTACTCCTCAATGCATGAAGTGTATTGGTCATACATGAGTTGATCAGCAGCTAGACGCTTCTCCAGCGACCTGAAACGTTGAAGAGCTCCTTCACGTGACCTACCTAGTACCGGATGAAGATTTTCCTTGAACGGCAGTGCCACTTGATAATGTCCATCTGCCAGACGCCCAACATTTTGGACACAATGTTCCTCACAACCGGTGGCTTTGGTGGTTTTGGAATGCTCGAACGGAGTTTCCTCAATTTCACAGAATCTGCGAAGTTGTGCATCGATGTCTGATGTTTTGAAGAAGGTCCTGATTGATTGGGGTTCAACTGAGGATCTGGCGAATAAAATCCATCCCAACTTGGTTTTCTGAGCTACAGGAACTTTGTCCTGATGACGTACCAGCTCTGGCAATATAATTTCCGCTAATACATCGCTGCCCAACAGAAGGTCGATCTTAGCTGGCTTGAAATATGATAGGTCCGCTAGTTCTGAACCTGTGCGATATCTCCAACCGCCATTGGAAAGGATTCGGGCCGGGAGATGGAAAGACAGTGACTGGAAGATTAACCCCTGTGTGGTTGTTTCGAAGGCTGTATAAGACGACCCAATCGTAATATCAACAACCTTTTTGCAAGTGCCACTTCTGACTAACCCTAACCCGGACACCTCGACATTAGTTGATTTGGGTGTCAAGCGGAGAAGTTGAACAGCAGACTGCTTGATAAAGGATGCCTCGGAGCCTGAATCTAACAATGCCCGGAGTGATAAGCTGGAGCTTCGTTGTTAAATGTGGAGGTAATATATGTTTGTTTTTGATGTGGTGGGTAAACATTTTGCGCATTGGTTGGTTGAGAATGTGAAATTTGAGTTGTATTGGTATTAGAATAGAGAGAGAACTGTGTTCTGAGGTGGGATGTACCTCAGAATTATATTTTTCAAGAAGATGTCTTTAACAATTGAAATAATTGATCACGAGAAGGATGTCTCGACACAAGAGAATTAAATTATTTTCCAGAAAGATGTCTGAAAACCGATAGTGAAAATGCTACACACATGCACCTATGACATGCACCGTAACACAGCTGTAAGTTTTAGTTAAGAAATTTGTATTGAAAATCCTGAAATTGAAAAATATTTACTTCCGCCAATTGAAATTGATGCCAAGCATATTCTAAAATTATGAAAAACAATTTCACATTAACAGATTTGCTAAATTCAATTACCTTTATAATGAAGTTTGAAAAAAATAATAATAAAATCACGAACAAAATATTCGGCGGGATGTGTTAGTGGTCGGAGGGATGTCAAACTTTGACATTTTCTGAAAAAATCATCGCATCGGTTCATCAGAAACGAAGAAAATGGGTTTTGGAAGCACTGTTTATCGCCGCTAACTGACTTAGCGGCGATAGCTATCCCCGCTAAAGTTAGCGTATATAGGATAAGTTGTTGTTGTATTTTACATGCAAATTTTAAATTATCCCTATATCCGCGTGCAAAGAAACACGGCTTATTAGCAATCCTGTCATATGCTACAGCAAATTGTTCACTCAAAAAGTCCAGAATTTTTATTTCAAAAACTTCTTCGATTTCCAATTGAAAGATATCGCTTCTTGACCAATTATATGAGAGACTGGAGTCTTGAATTCCTTTATGTACTGCAGTTTCATTTAATAAATCTACACCTTTTAAATCTTCACTGTCGTACACAGTTAATAAGTCACTGTTAAAACGTAGTTTCACCATTATTTCTTGGTACTGGAGTTTCGCCAACATTTGCTAATTTGAAAAGATTCAACTGTCACTTTGAATGGAATTCAACTCGACTTACCAATCGCAATTTTTACATACAATCAAATCTATTTACTATTTATAATTATGGTCAAACAAATAGGCTGACTTATATGCCCTTCGCAATCATTTTTACATACAATTTGACATCTTTAGTACAAAAAAATTAATTAACCACAACAGATATGGCTTATCTCTAACCGCAAAGACCAGACGTATTTTTATAGAAACATAATCCGGGTGTTTCTTTATTTTTTCCGGATAAGGAATAGAAAAGACAGAATATTAGATTTTTTTATCCGGAATATCCAGAATGGAATGAATAAAGAAAAAAAACTGGACCGAATAGAATGACAGCCATTTGTCTATTGACCAGCGCTGCCACTTAGTTCAAGAACAAGTACAACATTTACTACTTACAATTAATATATTTTTTCTATTACTGAACTCACATGTGAGGTAATACTCCACTACAGCACTAAAATAAAAACATATATAATAAAACAAATATGAGAAGAGAAACCTTAAGAAAATACAATTTAAGTTCACAAAAACAATAATAATAACGATATCTCAGTAATACAAATTACATTAAATTAATTAAACACCCTTATTATCGTTGTCAAAAATCAAATATTGATAAGCGACAAAATTTATTAATCAATCGATATTTTGGTGCTATGAATGTTAATTAACAAATTATTCATTCATTGTGAACACTGACAAGCAAAATGCGATAGAGCACGTGCGTATCTCTTTCTGAAGTGCCGCATTTCTTTCTTAAACGTCAAGAAAAAATTGAAGCATACAATTTCAGTAATTTGCAGAAATTGTATGAAAAATTATTGCGATTGTTAACAAAGTGTATATTTAGGTGAAATCAAAGGGAAATTTTCTCCTTTATTGAGGAAAAACCTGAGAAAGTGTGTCAGGGCAAAAAAAAATATATAAAAACAGTGAAAATGTTGACCAAAATGTCTTGTGCAGCTCCTGATGCAGCAATTTAAAGGCATTTTCATTTTTTTTGTACAATTTTGTTATTAATTAATTGTTTTTGTTCGTTTGTACTTAGTAGTATTAAAAATATGTATATAGCAAATTTGTTCAACCCAATTTGTTTGAAAAAAAATACATTTTTGCCAAAAGTTCATTTTTATTTCTCGTACACAATTCTACAATATTTTTTACGTTTTACTGTTCAAAAATATTGGTTAGATACTCCTTCTTAATTTTATAGCGCAAACAATTTGATTATTCAATTAATAATTTGATTATTCAACTAATAAGTTGAGTACTACTATTGGGAAAACGTATTAAAATTTAATTTTATTTTGTTGTTAGTTGTTTTGTTTAAGCTCATGCTTTTGTGACTGCTTTTTGTTCATAACATTTATGGAAGTGAAGTTCCAGTGATTGTATCTATTCAATACATATTATTTTATTTTCCAAAAAAGCAATTCTACTCACATTTCGTTTTAAAAATGTTGTTTTACAAACAAAAACAGCGAACGAATTCTTTAAATTTATTTGTCAGTGACGAATTTGTGATTAACTGAACATTTTAAAGCTATCAATATTTTCGACAACCAAAACAATATATAGCGGAAAACGACTTGTCCCTATTTAAGTCTCCACAGCTGCGTTTCTTAACGAAGTACCTAATACAGTAATATACAACTTTCGCTCAGATAAAGCATAATATATTATTTATTACTAAGATATTTTTATTATTTGTATGAATGACATTATATTCTCGTGTTGTTATTATGTTAAATATGTTGAATCGAAGGAAAAAAGTAAAACATTAAATATGTTGTCTTTTCGAGTAAGGCTTTAGTACAAGTTCAAAAAACATGGACCTTTTTATGTAGCATAAGTGGCAACACTGCTCATGAAATCAACTTGTCACCAACTACCAACATCAATGCGGAATTTCATGCCCACAGAAGACCATTTTAAAAATGTATATTTGATTCTGGAAGGAAATTAAAAATATATAATAAAAAAATAATTAACTTAAAACAACACACATAAAAATATAAAAAAGAGACAATAAATTTGCAATAAATGCTCACCCATTTGATTGTTTGCTGTTGATTCTATTTATTTTTCTTTTTGATCAAGTGCATCTGTCAAACGAGGGAATATTCTTTTTATTCCACCTTTCTCTAGGAATAAAAAGAATGCATTCCATTTATTCCAGAATGAATAAAGAAACACCGAAATGGATTATCCGGAATATTCCATTGAATAAAGAAGCGTAAATGGCTCAGTCGGAATATTCCGAATATTCAGAATGAATAAAGAAACACACGGAATGAGTAGGGACACTCTCTTTACATATGCATTTCCTACTAGGTACATACTACAAAGCAAAATGCAGAAAAATGTTACAATATGTGGAAGCAGGTCAATGGAAACCTGCAACCACTTCAAGAAGTTGTGAAATATCTGGAAACAACATATAGTACAACTATATCCAACAGCAAAATTATAATTCTTTTAACTGCAGACACTCATCTTTTTCGACTACTTACCTTGTCGTGGTGGAGATGCTTAGTAAGACGCCGTTGATACCGGAGAGCGATTGCAGTAGGGCTTCCCATGTTGTAAGATCTCCGGAAGAGGGCTCGGAAGCTAAAGAGTAGTCAACCCAATTCTAGTGGTGGAGCGAGCGTAATGTAAATCATGCCCAGGGACGAAAGGTTGAGGGTTTTATCAACCGATAACGAGCTCCTTCAGGTGCCCTGGCAGGGCCTGTCGTATTCAGCCCTTCCCCAGTAGAACCGGCAATGCTGGGGTGGACCTTTTCTCACCGGCTTACTCGTGGGACTAAAATCTAACAATGAACAAGAATCAAACAAAAACAAAACAAAAAAAACGAAAAACAAAAACAACAAAGCCTAGCGACATCTTCTAAAGCTGGCTTACGAACAGAAGACCTAGCAAAACAGGACGGGACTGACGACCGACTGAACTATAGAGTCAAAGACTGCTCGGAGTCCGTGAATTACTCGGACTCAGAGACAGCATCCGTCAAGACATTGCACTCTGATGCGGAGGGTTCGACAAGCGCCGAAACGGCCAGCTGCGGTTCCAGCTGAACCGAATCCTCGAAAAACCAGAGGGTACATGGGACCATAAAGATAGGAACACGGTACGGTGAGCTAGAGACATGCTGGCGGAGAAGTCCGATCATCCTGAGACAGGGGGCGTCCTCCTCCAGCCACACATGGCTCAGGCGAAACCACGTTAGCGTTGTGCACCGAAAAAAGGGAAGCGACTCCTGAGCACGGGAGACCTACCCTCAAACATGGTGCACAATAGAACGGGGAAGGCCCTTTCTGTAACAGAAGGACCCCCCTAATCCGCACCAAAAAACAACAACAACAATAAACTGAGCAGCTCATCTGCTAATAAAAAGGACTTTGCGTCTAAACATCCTAGATCACAGGACGATACCTCCAAAACCCCGAAGAAGGCAAGGAGCACTGAATCAGCGCACAGACCCTTCAACGAGGTAGCGAAGGATAATCTGGTCTTCGGCATCTGCGACTGGACCAATGATGAGGGGATAATTAGTGGCGAGAACTGGCGAACGCTGAAGACGAGACTGACTATTGGCAATCTCGCCTTTAGCGACAGAAACCCCTCGGCACTACTTCCCACCTTCACAGACAACGGGTGGTACCTCAACGGCGCCAAATTAGTGAGGTGCTCTGGCCAGATGTCGGCAGACTTGTTAAAGGTAGCGATCCCGAGACTAACAAATCTCTGGGTCAATGCCAAGCTGAGTGCTGCTCACTGGAGCGACATTCCGGTCCTCCCAAGAGCTCGCACTTGGGTACCCCCAGGACCAGATAAGCCGGACGAGATTCTCCTGCTTATCAAGAGACAAAATCGTGATCTTCCAACAGAGAATTGGAGGATCATAAAGGCCGATAAACCGGAAGAGAGGGTAAGACTCATATCCTTCCTCCTCAACCAGGAATCAGTTGAGCTCCTTAATGAAAAGAGGTTCAAAATATTCTACGGCATGGACACTCTGGTCCTAAAAATCCATGAGAAGAACGAGAGACTACTCGCAGGCATGGTATCCTCGCTAAGTAGTCTTGACTTAGAGGCTGTGCCCGAAAGTTCTTCTCTGGAAACAGACACGGCTGGAAGCAAAGTAGATGAACAACTCTCTACATCGGGGGTTTCTTGGAACGTTGAGTCTTGTGTTGTAAATAATTAAATTTCACCATTACTCGTAATTCTTTCAGTGGAATATTCACGGTATTCATAGCAAGATATTGCCAATGTACGTTCGGCTGTCCCGCCAATTTTTTTTTCGGAGTATCTTAACGAAAGACCCCGCAAAAGTTGCGTTTTGAATAGCATATAACGAAACAAAAAAACAAAAAAAAATCGGAGGGTACTTTTGGGCCTCTACCGCTCGCTGAAATCTTAAAAAAAAACTATTTTTTCCTTATTTTTATTGATTTTTTTTTTTAAAAGATTATCTTAACGAAAGACCCCGCAAAAGCTGCGTATTAACTAGCATATAACGGGACAAAAAAACAAAAAAAAAATGGAAGGTACTTTTGGGCCTCTACCGACCGCTGAAATTATTAAGAAAAACAATTTTGTTCTTATTTTTTACATTTTTAATTTTTTTTAAGTATTAATTTTGTGCATTGAAGATGTAAACTTTACCGTTTTATCAAAGATATCTATTTATCGCTGATATTTATAAAAATATAGATATTCCATCAACAATTTCTGCAGGTACCTACTTGAGTAGTATTTTATCATTCTAGTTTCTTAAAAAAACCGTTAAAAAGCTTTTTTTTAATTCCTTACATTCCCTTTATCTTTATAAGAACAACTGTTTTATTTTTATAGTCGCATCGTATTATTTTTATGTTAAGTAACCTGTTTTTTTTTTTAAATATTAAAATCATAAAATCAAAGTAGGCTTTGAAGACGTCGAAAAGAAAAAATGTGGCTTTGTATTTGTTTTGTGTCGTGTATTGTTGTTATAACTCTCTAAACAAAAAGTGTTTAATTTTGTTTCGTGTTAAGTTGTGTTGTTTCTCTGAAAAATATTTAAAAGGTAGAAACACAATGAGTTCTGGACCTCGTCGACAAGAAACAATGTGTCCCTTTTTCGGCCCCTTTAGTGAACTAAACAAAAATAAGTTACCAACAGTAAAAGATGTAGTCAAATATGTACTTTTCATACAAAGTGATCTGAAAACAAAATACAATGGCAGAAATCCATCTAATTCCGAAGTTTTTGTAATTGTTAGTAAAGAAATCGAAAAGATATGGAAGAATGCGTCGATTCCAATTGTATGTCATAGTCGAATACTACAATTAATAAAATACTACTTTGATGAATACATGACACTTAAAAGATACCCACATTCGAAAAAAAATACAAGCTATCACAACAGATTGCAAGGTTTTACTGTATTTTCAAACACAAAATTGTTTGACATTGCATCGTGTAAGTGTGATTCCTTTAATGACTGTCATTGTGTAAAGGATAAAAAAGTGCCTTTAAGTGAAAGATCATTTTGAGTGGACCAGAGAAATGGCAGAAAAATGGTGATCGGTGGTATTGACAAGGTTGAAACTCAAAAAATTCAAAAGCGACTAGATAGAAAGCGTAGTGCATTAGGCAGTCAAAGAGCTGAATCTACTACTGTAACAACTTTTTCCGAAACAGTAGATTCAAACGAAATTTTACAGCATGTCAATACAGTTCATCCAATCGAAGTAGTGCAGTCACAGCTCTTTTTATCAGAGCCTTCAACGTCAACATCATCAGGTAAGCGGAATTTGCTTACTCTACCATCCGTAGCAAGAGTTTGTGATCAATATAGACTTTCCGTACGATCTGCTGCAGCAGTTGCTTCAGCAGTACTCCAGGATGTTGGAATAATTGAAAGCGCTACCAAGACTCTAGTTATTGATAAAAATAAAATACATCGAGCTTTGAAAAAATCAAGAGAAAGCCTATCAAACCAATGCGATAATGTCGTTATTCGCAGTATTTATTTTGATGGGCGAAAGGATAAAACTCTTACTTCCAAAGAGAAAAATGGACGATACTATCGGAAGGAGGTTCTTGAAGAGCATATTTCCATTCTTGCAGAACCAGAATCTATATTCTTCGGCCATATAACGCCTAAATCTGGTACAGGAAGGGAAATAAGTAATTCGATGTTTAATTTTTTCGAAAACAAGGGATTTGATTTGAAAAAAATTCTTTGCATTGGTTGTGACGGCACTGCATACAAGGAAGATACCGCAATTTCCTTGTCACACACAAAGTGTCGAAAGATGCATAAAATCTGTGACCGAAGCAAGCCAATGTGTTATTGGAGCAAAGTCGAGGGAAGGACTTATAAGAAATAAAATAGAATCACGAAGCGAAATGCCTTCTTTTAATTTCAAGGGTCAATTTTCAATGTAAATATATTTTTTTTGTTAAGTCCTCTCATAAACTTTTTTTTATTTGTTTCAAGGACACTTAAATATGTTTTACTTAAGTTTAACTTTAATTTAATAAATCAAAACGATAAATTAGAATAATAAAATAAAAAAAAATAAAGGAAAAAAAATATAGGTTTTTACTTTCTTTTAAGACCCTTAAGCCTCGGTAGAGCCCCAAAAGTCATGTCCAAATCAAAAAGTAAGTACATATTCAGAATCTACTCGTTAATACGCAACTTTTGATACCCCTTTCGATAAAAAATTCATGAAATTTTTTTTCTTCATACAACGACGGGACACCCTAATGTACGTTTCTTATAATTACTATCATAAGAGCAACGTATTGTTAGATCTAACTAATCATATTCTAACTTAAAATGTCTGTAAAAAATATGTTCACTTTCAATTCCTGGTATATCCATTTCTTTTCTCAGCAAATCTTGCCTAAATGCTTCTATGGCCTCTTTGACAGTAAAATATTTTGTTTCCGTTTTTTCTGTTGATGTTGTTGTTGTTGTTGTTGGTGTTGGTGTTGTTGTTGTTGTTGTTGTTGGTGTTGTTGTTGTTGTTTGATTATTTTCATTTTGTTGCTGTACGTTCTCACTGATCTTCGTTATTTGAAAGAACAATCAATTTTCAAAGTATCATTACTAGGTAGCAATAAAGAAAATTCAAAATTTCCTTTATTGTCATCTTGTGCTGTTAGATTTAATGGTATTGGGATAGCTTGTAATGCATCCACTGAAAGATAGATTACCAGAAATACAAATTTATGCATTTTGTTTGATTCTCTGAAAAGATGCGCACACAACCACACCTGCGAAAAGTTAAATTGAAACTAAAACAAATTTCTTTGAATTAACATCTTTTATTTATTCTGTTATACAATGACATTATTTTCTTTGTTTGCATTATTCTACTTTTTAACATGTAACAGCCGCAAGTGTTGGGTCCGACTTGACATGTATCTGATGGCCAGCTGCATGTTGAAAAATGACATCCATACTTAGAAGTAATAAGAGAATCGTTGGTGTTTTCACATAATTTTATGTAGCAGTTTTGAATCTCCTTGTAATGTTCATCCAACAAATTTTCCTTGTTATCTATTAAAAAATCAGAAATTTGTTTTATAAGCTGATTAGAACTTGTGTCCACCATCCTTTCCGAATATTAAAAAGCGGATACTATTCAGTTAATATCACTGTATATTGCTTTAAGTACTTAGTTTGTTCAACAATTTTATGCCCTCTTTATCAATATCACTTAGATCATTGTCAAAATCATTAAATACATACAGCTCATTAAAATGGTTTATAATTCTCCGGGGATGAAAACCATCGGCTGTGAGCCCTACTAATGTAATTCTACCACCGACCACTTCAATTATAAGATGTTCATTAACATTAAATTGGTACAATATTGATGATAAATTTCCAGGTACTGGATCTCCTCTACACATTTTCAACAACAAACATTTACTGCCATCCTCTGGAGTCAGATAAACTGATAAACTACTATTAACTACATCTACTTTTGCAATTTTAAAATGTTTCCATGACGATTGACAAATGCAATATTTATCACCCGATTTTATCGGTTGAATCCAAAACATTTACAATTCCTATTGCACGTTTTGATCAGATGTATCCAAAACATTTTTAACAATTAATGAATATTAGATGACACAAACGCTTTTTATAGAAAAAAAAAATAGTCAATCAAAACGTTTGATCCAAAAAAAAAAAAACTTAAAACAATTGGAACACTTAAAACCACAGAAAACTTGTATAATGGGCAATCTTATCCAACACACCTGTCACCTGTCAATTGTCACCTATCAATTGTCATCTGTTAACTGTCAACTGTCATCTGTCAACTGTCACTTGTCACCTATTACCACCTTATATACCCTTCGCAATAATGAGCATACTATGCTATACATGCATGAACCTGTCACCTATTACATGTCACCTGTCACCTATTACCTATCACCTATCACCTGTCACCTTATATGCCCTTGCAATAATGAGCATACTATGTTATACATGCATGATTAACAACTAATTACACGAATTAATTGACCACAACAGATAAGGCTTATCTCTAACCGCAAAGACCAGACGTATTTTTTACATTTTTTTAACATAAAATCTATTTTCTATTTATAGAACACACATTCCATTTGTGTTAAACAAATTTGACCTCCACCACTTTCAGTGTCCGCCACTTTCTGTGTGCCAGAACCTACATACAATTCCATCTCCACCACCTTGGAAGTACCAGAACCTACCCACAAATTCAACCACCTGCACTTTCCACCACCACCTTCAGTGTGCCAGAACCTACCCACAAATTCCATCTCCACCACCTTGGGAGTACCAGAACCTACCCACAAATTCCACCGCCTGCACTTTCCACCACCTTGGGAGTACCAGAATCTACCCACAAATTCCACCACCTGCACTTTCCACCACTTTGGGAGTACCAGAACCTACCAAAACATACTACTCAAGTACTCCTCAATGCATGAAGTGTATTGGTCATACATGAGTTGATCAGCAGCTAGACGCTTCTCCAGCGACCTGAAACGTTGAAGAGCTCCTTCACGTGACCTACCTAGTACCGGATGAAGATTTTCCTTGAACGGCAGTGCCACTTGATAATGTCCATCTGCCAGACGCCCAACTTTTTGACACAATGTTCCTCACAACCGGTGGCTTTGGTGGTTTTGGAATGCTCGAACGGAGTTTCCTCAATTTCACAGAATCTGCGAAGTTGTGCATCGATGTCTGATGTTTTGAAGAAGGTCCTGATTGATTGGGGTTCAACTGAGGATCTGGCGAATAAAATCCATCCCAACTTGGTTTTCTGAGCTACAGGAACTTTGTCCTGATGACGTACCAGCTCTGGCAATATAATTTCCGCTAATACATCGCTGCCCAACAGAAGGTCGATCTTAGCTGGCTTGAAATATGATAGGTCCGCTAGTTCTGAACCTGTGCGATGTCTCCAACCGCCATTGGAAAGGATTCGGGCCGGGAGATGGAAAGACAGTGACTGGAAGATTAACCCCTGTGTGGTTGTTTCGAAGGCTGTATAAGACGACCCAATCGTAATATCAACAACCTTTTTGCAAGTGCCACTTCTGACTAACCCTAACCCGGACACCTCGACATTAGTTGATTTGGGTGTCAAGCGGAGAAGTTGAACAGCAGACTGCTTGATAAAGGATGCCTCGGAGCCTGAATCTAACAATGCCCGGAGTGATAAGCTGGAGCTTCGTTGTTAAATGTGGAGGTAATATATGTTTGTTTTTGATGTGGTGGGTAAACATTTTGCGCATTGGTTGGTTGAGAATGTGAAATTTGAGTTGTATTGGTATTAGAATAGAGAGAGAACTGTGTTCTGAGGTGGGATGTACCTCAGAATTATATTTTTCAAGAAGATGTCTTTAACAATTGAAATAATTGATCACGAGAAGGATGTCTCGACACAAGAGAATTAAATTATTTTCCAGAAAGATGTCTGAAAACCGATAGTGAAAATGCTACTATACGTTATAAATTGTGCTTCTTTATTTGAACTTAGTCGTTGGGGTGAAACTGGACAAGTGATCGTAATTGTTCACAGTAGTCCCCATGATACCTCGCAGTTAATCTCTACTGTCCATTTACATGACTATTACAGAAGTTATTAACGTAGGTGGTCATTGAACCTTACTTGAACTTGAAATTTTATATTTACATTTGCGGATTTGTATCATGGGAACTGTGTGTGTGATTACATATGTATTAGTTTTACATTCGAGTATAACACTTTGACATTATTGGTTAGAGCTAGAGGTGATGATCATACAAAGCATTCTCTATCTTTATCGATTTTTGGGGAAATTGGCATATAATCACTATGCTCCTCTTTACATTAACATGTGCTAGAGAGAGAGAATGCTTGTATGTTGCCTTTGCCTTCTTATTGCACATTTGACACTTAGTTTTAGTTTCGTGTTTTCCTCGTCGAGTGTGTTCGGTTGTTGTTTCTCTGCATTTTAATTTAAGAAAATGCATGAACGTTTTACCGCGAGTGATAGATTAAAATCGCATATTTATATTAATCATCTGGATATTATGTATATTCAAGCAGTATCCAAATGAATAGTTTAATATGCCGATTTTGCATACAAAAGTGTCGAGTGCGCAATTGACAGGAGGTTTAATTTAGTTTTTACAATTTGAGCTTAAAAATATTCCTCTGCTGTAGATTTGTGTGATGTTCTTCGGTTGTTTGTTTAGTTTTGTGTTGGGCACCAACATACTCCCCGCCTTCGGCGACGAAATTTCAGGTGACCCTTTATTCAGTTGAGGTTATGTTTGCTGGAACTGGGCTAGCTTATTGTTGTGTTTCTTGGCCGGATGGCTGATGCCTCTCATTGCGATGTACCCATTGTTTCGTGTTGCAAATGATAAAAAAAATAATAATATTTGCATTAGTTAAATTTGTTGTTATGAGTTTGAGAAAAAAAAATTAAAATTCATAAAGTGTTTAATAATATTATTTGTGCACTTCTGGTTAGAAGGGATGTGGTATTTGCATGGGGTGAGTGACTTTATTTTTTGGTTTCGTTATTTTTGTATAAATATTATTATTATATTCGTATGGTTTAGTTTTTTGGAATGCAGTGCCGAAAGTGACGGTTTTTAGAGAAAATGTCTTTATCGGCGCTGACCTATTTGATCTCCACAAGATTAACTGGTAGGGAGTATCGGCTGGCGTTATCCAAATCTGCCTGTACATCATACTGATGTCTGCAACAAATGCCACCTTAAACTTCCTCCACTTTGCAATCAGCTCTATGATATCTGCTTGTAAACGTGGTCCAACCATTAAATTGTCATTAAGGGATTGGCCATTTGATGTTTTGCACGATGCATCGTACACCACACGCAGTTTTGTAGTGGTGCTCGACTCCTTGAAGACTGCGTGGTGTGGAAGAAAATAGTGCTCATCAGTCGGAATTCGCACATCGGTGGTCACTTCTTCCATGTGACCTTTGGTGAGATATTCTTCAATGCAGGCATTTTAGGCATCCTGGAGTTTTTTATTTGAAGCCAGTCGTTTATCAATTTGAAAGAATCTGACTAATGCTGATCTCTTTGAATTGCCGAGTTTTGGGCGACGATCGTTCTTGAATGGCAACTGAACTTCGTACCTTCCGTCGTCTTTTCTTCTGCAGGTTCTTTGGAAGTGTTGTTCACATTTTGTTTCTTCCTCCGTTAATCTTCGCTCTTCTAGATCTTCTTCCAGCTCCCAGACTCTTTTTAATTGAGAATCCAACGAGTTGAAATGATTTTGGATTGTTATGCCTTTAGATTGACCAGAATTGTTGATGTTTCCAGTCAGAATCCACCCTAATTCTGTACACTGAGCCACCGGAGACCCTATTTCGCCTTTAACGAGGCCCTCCAAAATGATCGCAGCGTATACATCAGCCCCGAGAAGAAGGTCTATCTTTCCGGGTGCACTGAATGAGGGATCGGCAAGTTTGAGGTTACTAAAATGAGTCCACCCACTCGTTTTCAATTGGGGTCCCGGTAATATTGATGTCAGTTGTTTGAATACAAATCCTTCGACGCAGATGGTTATGATGGCTTAGTCAAAGAATGAATTGTAAATTTGACTTGATGGTTTTATATGCCAGTAGAAGTCTGCCCTAAGCCTGTGACTTGTGCTGAAGTCTTCTTCTTTTTTAGTTGCAGCAACTGAACGACATTTTCAGTGACAAATGTCGCTTCAGAGCCAGGGTCAATTAATGCCCTTAACATGTACTGATTGCCGTTGGTTGCTATGACCTTGACCAATGCAGTAGCTAACAATGCCCTTGAATGTGTACAGACTATATTTGTGGAATTTAGGGTATTCCTATTTTGAATAAGGTGGGTGTTTAGTTTATGTTGCCTTGTTGGCTTTGATGTTGCCCGAAAGGTGGAGTGCAAATAATATTCTTGGATGTGGAAGGTTCACAATTCATGACCTCATGTTGTGCCTTTTGAATATAAGAACTCGCATTATGATTTAATTTAGTCTCGTTACATTTCAAATTGAAGTTGGTGGGACAAGAGTGTTGGCAATAGTGATTTTGTACATTTTGCTGCGCATGTTGTTGAGAGTTTGACTGAGTATTTTGTTGATACCCATCTATGTGCAGCAAGGTGTGATGTTTTAACTTGCATTTAAAATAGCACTTGAAGGTAGCGCAATTATTTACTTGATGGTCGTAACCTTAACAATTGTTGCAAATTGCATTTTGTGTTAAACCATCCTTTCGCAATCTTACGCTCATCTTCAAAAATTGTTTGCAATGGCGTAGACTGTGTGCAACCCTACACAGCCTACAACGAAATTGTTGTTCTTTTATGTGGTAGCTATT
Organism: Portevinia maculata; assembly: GCA_949715645.1. Lineage (NCBI taxonomy): Eukaryota > Metazoa > Arthropoda > Insecta > Diptera > Syrphidae > Portevinia > Portevinia maculata. The sequence continues at coordinate 168,263,847 of OX454526.1, read as the reverse complement.
ATGAATTGTTTTTCGAAATGATGTCGATGTCTTCTGGGAGCTTTTGATACGTGATGTATATCAGAATAGGATCCCATGAGTCCATATTAATTCCCAGGTTGGAAAGTGCATGAATACACTGATTGCTTGTATCGTGCAATGATTTTAAACTGTCAGCCGATTCATAATTTATTTTTTGCTGATCTAGTAAAATCTTCAATTGCGTGTTCACTAATTTCCTTTTGTTTTGGAACCTATAAGTGATAATTTCCCACGCTGATGCATAGCTTTTGGCATCGATTGGAAGGTGTGAGATTAACTCTGCAGGTTTTTCACATAATAAGGATTTAAGAAACTGCAGTTTTTGAATTTCGGATAAATCTGGATTTTGATCTATTAAATTTTCGAAGACATTATGAAATTCAATCCAGTCTTCCGATTTGCCAGAAAATGGCTTGATGTTGATTCGTGGTAGACGAATGTCAGACCCCACCGATTTTGTCATATTCAGACGCGAGTTTTCGAACTGTGCATTATTCTCGTGCGAAAATTTGTCAATATCATCGTTTATCATGCCACTATATTGAAAAAACATACGCTTAATTTTTGCATATATTTCATTCGCCAAATATTTGTCTTTTTGCGGATCCGCCGCACTACTAACAATTGTGGCATGTAAACCCTTAGCACCTTTAAAAGTTTCTTCAACGTCCACTAAACATGCATTGACGTAGCCCCTTGATTTGCGAGCTTCGGTTTGCTGTTGATTCTCAAGAAAGTCTGCCGACAATTCTTCAAGAATGCGTTCTTGTCGTTGTGATGTCAATTGCGAACCGTTGTGCCGCTTGTATACCGTTCAACTGCTTGTGAATTGCTGTAAGACGATGAATCCGTTGGATCCTGGATTCGTTATTATTATTATTATTATTATTATTATTATTATGCCCACGCCCTCTATCCCCGTCCAACCCGCGCGCGGGACGGACCTTTTATTTATTTATTTATAAGTAAATGTATATTGTATTATTCCTTGATTTATGTATTTAATTTATCATTTTATTTTAATTTAAGAGTGTTAGAGTGTGTGACTTATTATTTGGCTTAAACAAGCCATTTATTTCCATTACTTATTTATTTGTAAATATATTTAATTGTCTGATTTTATTATTTTTAATAATTTTTCCTTAAATTTGTTAACATTTGTTAGAGTCTTAAGTTCATTGGGTAGATTGTTAAATTGATTTAGTCCCTTAATCATAACTGTATTTTGAGCACGCACTGATGACCTAAATTGTGGTCTAAAGTTTTGCCCATTTCGGAGGTTATACGGTTGGCTTTCACTAATGTATTCTAAATTATTTAGCAGATATCCCGGTAACAAATCATTTTTCATTTTAAAAACAAACACTAATACACTAAATTTTATTTGCTGTCTAATATTTAACCACCCTAGTTTATCTAACATATACTTCACGTGCGTTAATCTATGACACTTTATTATTATTCTCATTGCCTTATTTTGAAGCCTTTGTAGTCTTGTTAAATCTGTTTCAGTTGATAGATATAAAATTGTTGTGCAGTACTGAAAATGTGGTCTTATTATGGCATTGTAGATCTGTATTGCGGTATTAGTTGAAATCTTCTTTCTTAGCCTAGTAAAGAAATATATTTTCTTCGATACTTTTTTGTATTATGTAATCTATATTTGCTTTTAAATTGATTTTGTCGTCTATAATAATTTCCAAGTACTTAAAGTCATTAACAGACTCTATGCTCTCTCCATCGATGTTCACATCTATACTTTCTTTGCTGTTCATACACATGCATTTTGTCTTCTTAATATTCAATCTTAGTTTATTAATTTTTAGCCATTTACTTAGTGCTTTTAGATCATCATTTATTTTATTTATGCAAACTTTTGCACAGTTTCCACTAATAAACAAAAGTGCGTCATCTGCAAACATACATAATTTACTATTTTTCACATACTTGTTAATATCATTAATGTACATTAAGAATAGGAATACTCCCAATACCGAGCCTTGCGGTACTCCTACATTGACTTCACATGCATTTGCAATATTATTGTTTACGACTGTGCGCTGTGTCCGCCCATTTAAATACGACTTAAACCAATTCAGCTCATTGTCTTTAACTCCATATTTAAAAAGTTTCTTTATGAGAATTTCACGATGCACTGTCTCAAAAGCTCTCTTAAAATCCAAAAATACAGCTGCAATTATCTTTTTTTTTATCTATTTGATTTTTCCAGTCTTCGATCACCCAATTTAAAGCAGTTTCACAAGAGTATCCTTGCCTAAATCCAGATTGATGTTCCATGATATATTTATTTTCTTCCACATATTTTCTGAGTTGCTTCTCCACTATTTTTTCAAATGTTTTTTCGTATAAGCGGGAAGCATGTTAACAGGTCTGAATTCTTCAGGTAGAACGGTATTCGCAACTTTTTCAATAGGTCTAATCATTGATTCCTTCCATCCACTGGGAAAAACACCTGTCATCATCGACTTGTTAAAGAGCTCTCTCATTACTGGGCCAATTATTTCTATTCCATCTAAAAACATGTTTGCACTCATAAAATTATATATAAATATATATATTATAAAATTATTTTTTTGCCCATTTTTTTGAATTCCACTACTATGTCCTTCGTACGTATGCTTTTAAACTTAAACAGTGTTTCAACTTGGATCAAATCATTATCGTAAGTTAACGCCGGTATCTCTTTAATAATTTTTTCTACACTTTCTACAAAGAATGTATTAAATTCACATGAAATCTGTTTACTGTCGTGCAAAGTATTGCCACTAAATGAGACGCTATTGATCTAACTTTGTTCTTTATTTAAAATAAGTTGTTTGATATTTTTCCACGTTTCTTGCTGATTTCGCGATGAGTTAATATTTTTTCTTATAAAATTATCCTTCAAAATTCGCAGTTCACTCTTGTATATATTTCTTGCCAGTTTATAAGCATCCCATGCAAGCCTATCATTGCTATATCTTGCTATTTCGTAACATTTTATTTTGCTATGTTTTAGACGTACTAACCTTTTATTGTACCATTGACATTCATTTCCTCGCACCCTTTTTTCCATTACCATTTCACTAACGATTCCACACATTTCGTTAGTGAACAAATCTGCCAAATCATCTACACTACTATTCACAATGTCTACACCAACAAAATCACTAGACAACAGCTTAGAATAAAAAACATTTTTTATATAGTTTAGTATTTTATATTTCAGGTTAGTATTTATGTTAATTCTATTTCTAAGTGTTATGTCAATATTAATTGTCTCATGATCACTTATTTTAAAATCTTTACTGTTTTTGGCTGATATTTGTTTATTATTTGTAATGACATAATCTATTAGTGTGGACGATTGATCCGTTATACGTGTTGGTTGATCATTAATAACAGATAAATTGTTCGCACAACATATGGCTTTAATTTGTTTTTTATAAGTTGAACCAATGAACCAATCAATATTTAAATCACATACTACAATCAAATCTTTATTCACCAGCATATTTTCAAGAAAATCTTCAAACATAGAACAAAATTGGGCTTTGGAAAAACTAGGACTTCTATACACCACCACCAACTTCAATAACATTCGCTCATCACCAACATCAATTTCTAAGCAATACGTTCCATTATCATCTTTAACCTCTTTAACAATTTGATAACGTAACGAATTTTTAATATACACCGAGACACCACCGGTGTGACTCGACATGCTCAAAACTGGAATGTGATTATAGTTATTTAATTCTACTTCTGATTTCTTAATTTTGTCAGTCATATGCGTCTCACTTAAACAAATTAAATGAGGCTCTGTCTGGCTTGCCATTAACTCAATTTCACTAAAATTTCTAACAAGGCCCTGTACATTCAAATAAATACACTTTAAAATACTTAGCTGCTAGTAAGAAATTCGTTCTCTTTCCATTTTCAGTCTCCTTTGTAAAACTGGGCAGATGGTATCCCTGGAATCGTGTTCTACGTCTATGTCAATGTTTAATCTCTCTTTCATCTTTACACAATTTATGCACTTGTTCCTAACACTCTTACACTCTTTAACGTTATGACCTTCTTCGCCGCATTTTGCACATATATCTCTCTCACTCTTACACGCATCGGATTTGTGATTGAAGCCACAACATTTAAAACATCTTTTGACATTAACGTTTTCATAACATACGCACTCATCCCATCGAATAAATAATTTTTTCACTTTTAAAATATTGGCGAAGGCTTCACCATCCACTTCTATAATCGCGTTATAAATTTCTTTCTTTTTTAAAGATTTAAACACTTTGACGCACTTTATTTCTTTAAACGAAATTTGTTTGTTTTGGGCAATGATCGCTTCCTTTACTTGATTTTCCATTAATTCCTCTCTCATTCCATGCACTAATATTTTCGGATTACGCATCTCGCTCACTTTAATGTCGTAGTTCTTACTCATTTTGTTTACGATTTCGGTGCTCATAACCTGCCGTTCTGTTTCGCTCGAACATTGGATTGTGATCACTCCATCCCTCTTATTCACTATTTTGCTCACATTTACAGCTAATTCAGATGGGTTTATATTTTCTTTCACTTCTTTAATAGTTTTTTTACAGTCTTGTACTTGTTTTGGTTTTACCACTATAGGCGCCTTTAGCATTGTTGCATATGTTGCACTCTTTTTTTCTTCTTTGTTTTTTTCCTTGACACAACTGATCACATCTACCACACACTCTTTTATTTCCTTCACACTCTCTTTAAACATGTCCGTTAATAAACTTTTCATATCAGCAATAGATTTAATAATTTGTTCATGATTCGTTGACTCGATCGGGTTGGATTATTGCAAAATTAATATGAACATTAATATTGTAACGAAGTAATCTTCGCCACATGTGCTGTGGCACCAAAACAACTCCCCACCACCACCAATACATCAGCAAGCCGAAACCAAAACTCACCACACCAATACCAACCCACCACAGCACACACGCTCGCACACTCCCACCAATACCAACACGCGCGCCCACACTTACCACACTCCAGCTCGCAAGGTCACCACTGATTGGATGCGCATGACTCACACGAAATGTAATTTCAGTCGAGTGGTGGCCGCCGGACCAGACACATGACAGCTGGATCCAGCCAACATGTGTGGAGCAGAAGCGCTCTGGCGGACACTACGGGCTCAAGTAGCAAGAGCGGGCAGTGGGGACACAGGGTACGCAGCTTATTGCGGCCCAGGTACTCGCCCCTACTAGAACGTAGTTGGTAGAAGGGAGTTGGTAGGCTGTAGTTGGTAGTGTAGTGTAGTTATGTAGAAGGCCACAACAACAACAACAGAACAACATCAACAGCACCAGGGACCACAACAGCAGCAGAGACCACAACAGCAGCAGAGACAACAACAGCAACAGAGGCATCAACCACAGAGATCACGCAGCCACAGAACCAGCACCACCACGGAGACGCCACAGAAGCAGCACCACCATATAAAAGAGGACCGCGCCTAGGATTCGAGGAGTTCACCGCCGGAGCTTAGCCACGCCGCATCGACGCCAGGAAGCATAGAAAGTTATTTTTATTAAGTTAAATAAAGTTTAAATTCGAAGTTAAAGTTAAAATTTTGCAAGTGTTTAATTTGTCGCACATTTCCTGGGTGCTCATTCGCGGGTCGACTCTTTCCCCCTCCCCCTTTTCTATTTCTAGGACCCAGGTATTCCCGCTTAGCCTACCCCGGCTGGGAAACCACGTTATAAATGGCGCCCGAGCAGGGACAACAACAAAGTTAAAGTAAAATACGACCACATCGAGCTCACGAGAACACTGCACATGGGGAAATCGGGGATCTACGAGCTATGGAAAAGACTTGCAATACACATCGACAGGGCAGACGGAAATAAAACACACTTGAAGAACTAGAGGCCCGTTACAGCAAACCAACGCCGCAGACATCGATCGACAGGCGAATACAACACAGCAGAGAAAACCACCGTTCCTTCTTTCAAGCCACCACAGCTAATGGAGCAGCCACGCAGCACCAATACTGTTACTTGGAAGACCATCGCAGCAGGGGAAAGGACGACCAAGCACGCAGAAACACAACCGTTCAGAGAAGCGGTACTAAAATCAGGCGACGACCTAGCGGGACAACGAAGCAAAACAAAAGTAACAGAAAGACAAGCAATTCTAGGGTCAGAAGAGGAAGACCGCTACGAAAATCAAACGAGACCAACGAAAGATAAGATCACAGATCCGAAGATGTCAGAACACGAGATCAGCGACGCAGAAGTCTGCGATAAGGTCCGCAAATGGGGGATCCGCTATGATGGAGGAAGAGACCCACTCGGATTCATAGAACGAGTAGAGGAACTGGCTAGGTGCTACTACCTCCCCATCGACCGAATTACCAGAACTTTGCCGGAGCTTTTAAACGACAAAGCTCTTTCCTGGTATCGCAATAACCACAGCGACTGGACAAGTTGGAACAACTTTAAACAGGACTTTCAACTCTATTTCTTGCCACCACGATACTTCGAGCGACTTGAGGACGACATCCGGCGACGAATCCAGGGCCCGAGGGAAAGATTCACGGAGTACGTCACGGCAATCCAATCTCTTATGCGGTGGACCAAAGACATGAACAAAAAGCAACAACTGGAGAGGATATACAATAACTGCCGACCAGAATATAAGCTGTATATTCGGCGAGGAGACTTTGTAACATTACGGGATCTTATCCTCCTCGCCCAAGAATACGAATGCATCCGTGCTGAAGAATGCCCAGACCGGGTCAACAGTATGGAGGTACCCAGGGGACAATGCCATCATGTGCACACGACGGAGAAGTGGTCGAATCCAAGAGGTCACAGTCAGGAGCCTGTGAAACAAAGACCACCAAGGTTACGAAATGGTTGCTGGCGATGCGGTCAAGAAGGACACGTGCGACGGAACTGCCAAAATCCACAAGTAATGTTCTGTTGGGATTGTGGCAGACCAGATGTCCGAACGAAAGATTGTTGTGGCCGTAATCGCATAAGGCATGCCTTCGCCAATCGATCCTCGCTGTTTATAAATGACGACACACGTATTTACACACGTATCACCATTAAGGACGACGAATACGAAGCTCTCATCGATACCGGAGCAACACGATCGTTTATCGACTCCGAAACAGCCAGAAAAATCACCAGCGACATAACACAAAGCCCATATGATAATCTATACACACGCCTCGCAGACGGCAGCAACGTGCTTATTGAGGGTAAAACGATCGTCGAGATCAGTTTTAATACCTGTACCTATAAACAGGAGTTATTAGTCATGCCCCGTATGACCAACGCCATCATACTGGGAATGGATTTCCTTACACGAGTGGGGGTATTCCTACGTCTCGGCTCCAACTCAATTGAGATTCCGCAGCGCAGAACGTCAGCAACAATCGACCGAGATACGCCAGCCATAGTCGACACTTTAAGTGAGCCCAGGCAGCCAGTAGAAGATACAGGCGGAAGCAGCACGAACGAGTTCTCGAGTAATCTTGCAAAGCAAACGAGGGGAGACAAATTGAAATTATGTAGTGCTAAGACAAAAAAGAAGACCACGAGGCCGAAAAGGAAGTCTTACAAGGATCCGATGCCACTCCAAGTATCAGATGAATAGCCGCCGCAAAAAGGGGACTGGAGCGCCAAGAAGATAACTGCCGTAATGAAAGAGCCGTCAAACTTCCCGGATTACCGCATTGAAGAAGGAAACCTATACCGGCACATCCAGGAGAACACCGCCTACCTCAAAGACGACTACATCCCGTGGAAGCTCTGCATCGCCAGAGACCAACGACAACGGGTGTTGGAGGAGTGCCACGACGACGAGCCAACCACTGTTAATTATAAAACTAAGAAGACCATCGCCAGAACAGCCAAGTATTACTATTGGCCTGGAATATTCAGGGATGTCGCGAAATACGTCCGCCGCTGCCAACCGTGCTCACGGCTTAAAACGCAACCACGGGCAGAAACCATTCCAGCCATCGAAGAGCCCATACGCAGCAAGCAAAGCCCTGTAATAAGGATCCCAGCACCCATAGGATTGAGGAGAGTTGTCATCACGCCCTCACCTCAAACACCGGATGTTGATTGCTGAAGTAGGAGGGGGATGTAACGAAGTAATCTTCGCCACATGTGCTGTGGCACCAAAACAACTCCCCACCACCACCAATACATCAGCAAGCCGAAACCAAAACTCACCACACCAATACCAACCCACCACAGCACACACGCTCGCACACTCCCACCAATACCAACACGCGCGCCCACACTTACCACACTCCAGCTCGCAAGGTCACCACTGATTGGATGCGCATGACTCACACGAAATGTAATTTCAGTCGAGTGGTGGCCGCCGGACCAGACACATGACAGCTGGATCCAGCCAACATGTGTGGAGCAGAAGCGCTCTGGCGGACACTACGGGCTCAAGTAGCAAGAGCGGGCAGTGGGGACACAGGGTACGCAGCTTATTGCGGCCCAGGTACTCGCCCCTACTAGAACGTAGTTGGTAGAAGGGAGTTGGTAGGCTGTAGTTGGTAGTGTAGTGTAGTTATGTAGAAGGCCACAACAACAACAACAGAACAACATCAACAGCACCAGGGACCACAACAGCAGCAGAGACCACAACAGCAGCAGAGACAACAACAGCAACAGAGGCATCAACCACAGAGATCACGCAGCCACAGAACCAGCACCACCACGGAGACGCCACAGAAGCAGCACCACCATATAAAAGAGGACCGCGCCTAGGATTCGAGGAGTTCACCGCCGGAGCTTAGCCACGTCGCATCGACGCCAGGAAGCATAGAAAGTTATTTTTATTAAGTTAAATAAAGTTTAAATTCGAAGTTAAAGTTAAAATTTTGCAAGTGTTTAATTTGTCGCACATTTCCTGGGTGCTCATTCGCGGGTCGACTCTTTCTCCCTCCCCCTTTTCTATTTCTAGGACCCAGGTATTCCCGCTTAGCCTACCCCGGCTTGGAAACCACCTTATAATATTGATGTTTTTTGAATAACGCACAAGAAAAAAGGCTAGGAACGAAATTCGTACCTTAATATACTTTTGCAACTGCAACTTAAATAAATTTAATTATAAGTAGCAGTTGCAGAAGGCTTCAATTTTTAATATTTTTTATACTGCTAGCAAAAAGGTTTTATAAAGGAATGATATTCCTACCTTAACTTGCTTTTGCAACTGTAGGTTAGGTTAGGTTAGGTTTATGTGGCTGTCGGCAGAAGCCGACACACTTAGGCCAATTTAGGCCCATTGTGATACCACGTATGTATTTATCTACCTCAACTCTGTAGATGGGACTGGCCAACGACACGCGGTTGTTCCCAAACGGTCCCCCATCTACGTACTAACCGCGCCCAACGTCGTTTAATTACGGTGATCTGACGAGAACCGATTAACTCGACGTGGTATGGTCGTTGGTTCTTCTTCTTCAGTATCGTCGACTTCAGCTACAGTTGCAGAAGGCTTTGTGTTGCACAGATCCTTGCTGTGATTGATGACCAGGGGAAAAAATGTTGCATCTGGTTTCTTCACGCTTCTTTGTGCTCGATCGGGGTGCTCCACAATACACTTTAATTCTTTGTCCACTTTAACTTTGTCGACGTGATTTGACAAAACTTTTAATTTACAAATTAATTTAAATTAAATTTGCACGGTTTCCTATTTAAGGCTCGAAGGACCATGTTCTGAGGTGGGATGTACCTCAGAATTATATTGTTCAAGAAGATGTCTTGAACAATTAAAATAATTGATCACGAGAAGGATGCCTCGACACAAGAGAATTAAATTATTTTCCAGAAAGATGTCTGAAAACCGATAGTGAAAATGCTACTATACGTTACAAATTATGCTTCTTTATTTGAACTTAGTCGTTGTGGTGAAACTGGACAAGTGATCGCAATTGTTGGCATGCACGATTCGCAAACCCGAATAATCGATGCCAGGAATGCGCCTACGTACTAATCCACACCCAGCAGACGTCAACCACTCTCCCCGCGGGACTGCCGTTAGGTATTACTTCGCGGGGCTGGTTAGCAATTCATGCTATGCGTCTTGTCTTGTGTCAGTTGCTTCTGACGCTTCTGCTGCTTCTGATGCTCTCCTTAGCCTTTCTACTCTCCGCAGTTCATTTTGGATAGTTGTTACCAGATTACAAACTGTCGTCCAATTGTCCTCCGACTGCAACATATGATCTATTACGAAAGATGGATTGGGAAGATTCGTTCTCCATGATACGAATCGCCTACAATGAAAAACTGCGTGCTCCGTGTCTTCCTCCTGGTCTGGACAATCTGGGCAAAATGGCGAGCTATCGTGTCCAAATCGATGTAGGTATTTGCGGTAGCCGCCGTGGCCAGTCAGGAACTGCGTAAGGTGGTAGTTGCTGTTTCCATGTGCTCGCTTTGTCCAGGTCTCGATTGACGGGATCAGCTTGTATGTCCATCTGCCTTTTGTAGTGTTGTTCCACCTGGTTTGCCATATAGCAATTGAAGCTGCTCTTTCTTCTGCTTTAATTCTTGGCATTTCACTTGCATCTAGTCCGCCCGGCGTTTTTCTGTTGTAGATCCTCAACATCTCGCCCGCTAGAATGTCTATGGGTATCATTCCAGCAATGACGAAGGCCGCCTCGTCCGAGATGGTTCGAAAACCACAGATTGTCCTTAACGCGCTAAGCCTGTATGCGGATGATTGTTTCCTTCTTATTTCTTTCGTCGCTAGTGCCCCCGCCCAAACCGGGGCGGCGTAAAGAAGGACTGAACTGACTACTTTTGATAAAACGTTCCTCCTAGCGTATCCAGGTCCACCGATGTTAGGTAGTATGCGTGAGAGAGTTCCCTGTATTTGCGATGCTTTCGTTGTAATGTATTCCACGTGCGTCTTGAACTGCAGTCTGTTGTCTAGCATGACTCCAAGATATTTGACTGCTTCTTTGGATCTGATGATCTGGTTCCCCACCTGGAAATTGGCGAATTCAATGGTTTTTCGACTTGTTATGAGGACAGCTTCTGTTTTATGGTCGGCTAGTTCTAGTCCGGCGGATACTAGCCAGTGTTTTATCCTGGAAATTGCTTCATTTGTAGCTGATTCCACTTCATGGATCTGTTTAGCTACTGTCACGATGGCAATGTCGTCGGCAAATCCAATTATCGATACTCCGCGAGGTAGCATTAATCGTAGGACTCCGTCATACATGATGTTCCACAGAAGCGGCCCCAGTACGGATCCCTGTGGGACGCCCGCGGTAACCTTGTAGTATTTGACTCCTTCGTCTGTATAATACCTTAACTTCCTGTTGTTAAAGTAGTCCGTCACTATCCTCAGCAAGTAATATGGTGTATCCATTCTGGCGAGAGATCTTCTTAGGAATGACCAGTTCGCGGAATTGAAGGCGTTTTTGACGTCCAGCGTAACTACTGCACAATACTCCTTTGTGCCGTAGAGCCATCTTACTCCTTCTATGGCACTTTCAGCTATGTGGACCAACGCTCTTATAGCATCAACTGTAGAACGCGCTCTTCTGAAGCCAAACTGCCGGTCTGATATGGCTCCTTTCTCTTCAGCCACTGCGAGAAGTCTGTTATAGATTATCTTCTCGAAGATTTTTCCCATGGTGTCCAATAGGCATATAGGGCGGTAGGACGATGGTTCTCCTGGAGGCTTCTTTCCTTTCGGAAGCAGGACCAAGTGCTGCATTTTCCATTTCTCAGGAAAGGTTCCTTCCTCTAGGCACCTCTGCATTGTTGATATGAAGAGGTCTGGTTTCTTTGTAACAGCCACCTTCAATGCCTTATTTGGGATTCAGTCTGGTCCGGGCGCCTTTCTGTCACCTATCCTGCTGCATGCCTTTAGCAGCTCCTCCAGAGTAATAACAGGTATATCATCTGGATTAACCTCTCTTATTATGCTGCACATAGTAGCTGGTCTTTTGGGGAAAAGGTGTTCTACTATAGATCTCAACATTCTTGGGCATGTTATTGGGGGGGTTCTACGGCCCTTCAGCTTCGTCATAACCATCCTGTATGCTGTTCCCCAGGGGTTAATGTCAGCTTCGTCGCATATACGCTTAAAGCATTTTGCCTTACTTTCCTTGATAGCCCTTTTTAGTTCGTGTCTCACTATTCTAAAGTTATTCAGGTGTTCTTGAAAGTCAGCTCTCCCTCTGGATCGTTGGACCTTTCGCCTGGCTCTTAGGCACGCTGCTCTCAATGTTTTTATGTCCTCATTCCACCAATAGCATGGTGCACGCTTTTTGCTGCTTACTCTCCTGGGCATTGCTGCATCGCACGCTGTAGTGATAGCACGGACGAGTTGGGCAGACATGACTTCTGCCCTTTCGTTCTGTCTCTGGTTGTCTGTGCTTATCAATTCTTCAAACGTATCCTTGTCAAAGAGCGCGTCTTTCCATTTTGGTCCCGCTGGATTGGGGTGTTTTAGTTCACTTTTATCAGCAGTTTCAAATATTATCGCTTGGTGGTCGCTTTGCGTATATTCTTCACTGACTCGCCACTTTATACTTCGTAGGATGGTGTTACTGGCGAAGGTAATATCTATAATCGAACCCATTCCTGCTTTACGATATGTATTAACTCGACCTCTATTTGCCAAGCCTATGTTCAGAGGTGCAAATGTTTCCAGAAATATACGTCCTCTGGCATTTTTTAGTTTGCTTCCCCACGCTGTTCCCCATGCGTTGAAGTCACCTGCAATAATAACTGGGGACAGTCCATAAGCATCCCTTGCCAGGTTATCCAGCATCGTTTGGTATTCGTTTGTCGTCCAACTCGGTCTAGCGTAACAACTGTAGAAATGTATTCCATTTATTTTGGCTCGCACGAAGCCGTTCGCTTGTTCGAAGGTGTCTTGGAAAGCATGTCTTCCAGTTATCCATATAGAAGCTTTTCTCGATTTGTCACAGATCCATACGTTGCTATCGAGAGTCTTGTACGGTTCGCTGATCAAAATTATGTCCGCTTCCTTATCTTTCGCTGTTTGTGCCAGGAGATCCTGGGCTGCTTCGCAGTGATTTAGGTTTATTTGTATAATCTTCATGATTTTCTGCTGGTGATGGCTCTCCTAAATACCGCGCATTTACTGCTTCCGGCTATATGCTTCGCCTGTTCTGGGTGGTTCTTTTTACAAAACATGCACGATGGCTCCTTTAAGCAGTCTTTTGCTATGTGGCCTTCCGTTCCACATCTCCTACAGAGCTTAGATCGATCTTCTAAGCTTTTGCATTGTTTGGCTAGGTGGCCAAACTCTAGACATTTGAAGCATTTTCTTAGCGATATCCGCTCACGAATGCGACAGACAACCCAGCCTATTTTTATTTTCCTTGTTTCCAACAGTTTACCTGCGCTTTCTGCTCGAAGACTAACCGTTGCGGTCTGTGTACCGCCGTATGCTTTCCGCAGGGACAGAATGTCTGTTGGCAATACCACTGTTCCAAATTGCGCTTTAATTGCCTCGCATATGTCTTCTTTCGAGGTAATCTCATCCACGTCCTTGAACTCGATAATAACGCGGTGAGAGAGCGATCTTACGCTTGCTTGCTCCTTTAAGGCTTCACTGATGACAGTTTTGAACTCGGCAGTTTTGTCTCCAGCTTCTTTGAGCTGTATGAGAAGTTCACCTTTCTGTGTTGGCCTAATCCTGGATACAGCTTTGCCCATTTCTTCCAGCTTGGGGTCTGCCTTAACGCTGCGTAGTATATCCGCGTAGGACAAGTCCCCCTTCGATTCGATGACGATGGCATCGGGTCTACCTTTCTTAGCCGGCTGGTGCTTCTTAGCTAGCTCTTTGTGGGCGATTTTAGATCGACCATGGGAACTGTGTGTGTGATTACATATGTATTAGTTTTACATTCGAGTATAACACTTTGACATTATTGGTTAGAGCTTGAGGTGATGATCATACAAAGCATTCTCTATCTTTATCGATTTTTGGGGAAATTGGCATATAATCACTATGCTCCTCTTTACATTAACATGTGCTAGAGAGAGAGAATGCTTGTATGTTGCCTTTGCCTTCTTATTGCACATTTGACACTTAGTTTTAGTTTCGTGTTTTCCTCGTCGCGTGTGTTCGGTTGTTGTTTCTCTGCATTTTAATTTAAGAAAATGCATGAACGTTTTACCGCGAGTGATAGATTAAAATCGCATATTTATATTAATCATCTGGATATTATGTATATTCAAGCAGTATCCAAATGAATAGTTTCATATGCCGATTTTGCATACAACAGTGTCGAGTGCGCAATTGACAGGAGGTTTAATTTAGTTTTTACAATTTGAGCTTAAAAATATTCCTCTGCTGTAGATTGTTGTGTAACAGTGAATGGTGTGGCTGTTGGCAGTAATAGCACCTGCGTGCACTAGGACATTGTTGAGACGAATGACTATACGCTAAACAATTAGTACATAAACTCAACTTTTTTACAGTTTGATGTTTATCAGAAACACTCTTTTTTAAAAATTTATTGCATTTTCTGATAGCGTGCTGACCCTTGTTACAAAGTTTGTAAGTGAGCTTCCAGACGCTGGATTGCGCATGGAACGAGTTTCGCTGTAATCCCTTTTTGGAGGAATCTGATAGCCGCCCCTGCTGGTAATTTACCGCTTCCAATGTACGAAATCTCATTTCGAGAAATTGTGTAAATTCAGCAAAGGATGGTAGCTCCTTGCTATTTTCCTTTCACCCCAATTTTTTCTCCCAAAGCTGTTGCGTTTTAACAGGAAGGTTTTGCAGCAGGATGTAAGTAAACACCACGTCCCAATGTTGTAAGGGCACCTTCGAGTTGCTCAAACTGTGTACCACTTCTGTTGAAGTATTCAACAACTCCTTAATAGATTCAGCTCGCTCCTGAGTAAGCATCGGAATATTAAACAAACTCTTGAGTTGAGTATTTACTAAAAACCGTGGATGATCGTACCTATCTTAGAGAATGGCCCAATCTTTAGTATAATTGCCGTTGGCAATCCATAAATGCGCTAGAAGTTTTTCGGCTTCGCCAGATACACTCGTTTTGAGGTAATGCATCTTCTGAATTTCCGACAATGATGAATTGTGATGAACAAGGGACACCAATAGATCGTGAAAACAACGCCAAGACTCGTAACTGCGTGAGAAGACTGGAACTGGAATGTTCTTCAGTCTTAAATCCGCATTGTGGGATTGGTTCGTGTTGCTGGAGTCCATATTGGTGCCGTTGGCGTTGTCCTTCACTTTGACCGAAAGAACAATTCCCGAATTTGTTTGTACGTAGCCTCTACTCCAGAACATCTATCTTCCTCACCATCTGAGACCTAAACTAGCTATAAACACTTCATACGCACTTTCTGCCGATTCTAAGGTTTGTTCCAGCATTGACAAACGGGCTGATAAATAGTTTGCCGTCCTTGTACCAGCACCTCGTTTGCCGAAATTGGAAATGTCTTTTTCCTACTTAGCTTATGTTGCTTCATCTCCATATATAAAAAATTGTTGCAAGTGTGTTGTGACTTTATAACTCCTGAACGGTCAAACTGAATTCGATTAAATTTTTAGGGTTTATTTGTATGGTCGTGTGGATGGTTTATCTAAAGTTTGCACGAAATCGGTCGACACGTTCGTGAGTTATGACTTTTCATGTCAACGTGTGATTTTGTCCATATAAAAAAAATAACAACAAATACGTAGGCGCCTATGCGCGTGTGCGGTATGTACCTATACTGTGTGCAGACTTCATACACACGGTAAATACACGTTGTAGCGCATACACGCATACACATTGACAGCTGTCAGTGAGTGAAAGGGTGAATTATCGTATGCGGAGATACTCCGCAGCATTAAAGCTGATAGAAAGTTGGAGGCCGTTGGAGAGGCTGTATCCAGAATCCGGAGGACACAAAAATGTGACCTACTAATCCAGCTCAAAGAAACAGGACTAGGACGAATTCAAAAGCGCAATGAGTGCTGCCTTGGGTGAAAATGCAAACATAAGGACCCTCACCCACCGTACGGCCATTGAGATAAAGAATATGGACGAGATTACCACAAAGGAAGACATTTGCGAAGCAATAAAAAGGCAATTCAAGTTTGAAGGTATATCGCCCTCAGACGTTTTATCTTTGAGGAAAGCGTACGGCGGAACCCAAACAGCAACTATCAGTCTTCCCGCAGAACACGCAAAGTTGCTATTAGGAGCGGGCAAAATTAAAATCGGCTGGGTGATTTGTCGAACTCGCGAAAAGTCGCTGCTGAGGAAGTGTTTCAAGTGCCAAGAGTTCGGCCATCTAGCTAAGCAATGCAAAAGCGAAGAAGACCGCTCCAAGCTATTTCGGAGATGTGGAGTTGAAGGCCACATAGCCAAGAATTGCGACAGGGAGCCATCCTGTATGTTCTGCAAGAGAGAAAACGCAGATAACGCGAAGCATATAGCCGGCAGTAACAGATGCCCAGTTTTCAGGAGGGCTATCACAAACAAAAGATCATGAAGATACTACAAATAAATCTAAATCACTGTAGAAGAGCCCAGGACATCCTAGCGCAAACGGCCAAAGACGAAAAAGCGGATGTCATCATGATCAGTGAGCCCTTTAAATGTCCCGAACAGAACAACAATTAGATCTGTGATAAGGAAAAACAGGCGGCAATATGGATATGCGGACGTTATGCCTACCAAGATATGAATGACCAAGGAAAAGGCTTCGTCCGGGCGAAAATAAACGGGATCAATTTCTATAGCTGCTATGCAAGACCTATCTTGACGGCCATTGAATACCAGTTAATGCTGGACAATTTAACGGCGGACGCGCTGCAGAGAGCCCCAGTGGTTATAGGAGGAGATGCATGGGCCACAGATTGGGGCAGCAGACCCACTAACACTAGAGGACAGACCTTACTAGAAACATTTGCACCCCTAGCGATAAGCGTGGCTAATAAAGGGCGGGCAAATACTTATCGGAAGGCTGGAGTTGGCTCAATCATCGACATCACCCTAACGAGCAATTTCATCCTAAAAAAACCAGCGACACAGCGACCACCAGGCGATAATAATGGAAATTAGGGACAAGAAGAAGAACCCAGCCCACCTCCCGCAGCTTACAGGTCCAAAATGGAATGACAGATCCTTAGATAAGGATACATTTGAGGAGATTCTGAACGGTGCTGTAACTCTGAGTGGAGCATCAGACACCGCTGCACATCGTCTTACAGGCGCCATCACCACAGCTTGCAATGCATCAATGCCTAGACGAAGAAACAACAGGAATGCAAAACCGTGCTACTGGTGGACTGAAGGAATAAGCTCACTACGGGCAAAATGCCTAAATGCCCGCCGGAAAGTCCAACGATCAAGAGGGTGAGCAGACTTCCAGCAACAATTGGACATCTTCAGACTGGCGAGACGCAGCTTAAATAGAGCTATAAAGGAGAGCAAAACAACATGCTTCAAACGGCTATGTGAAGAAGCGGACGTTGGTCCATGGGGTACGGCTTATAAAGTGGTGATGACAAAACTAAAGGGCTATAGAACCCCTCCAATAACATGTAGGGGAACCCGGGGCATAACAGGCACCCGGGGTAAAATGGGCCCCCTCTTTATTTCTCTGTTGAGTAAAGTGTCAACTCCGAAACTAAATATGTCTTCCTTAATTCATCGGTGGCAATTCGGGGAAAACCCGTCTCTGAACAAAATTGCCACGTGTTCTCTGTTTTGGCTAAAAGAAGATTTTTCATTGAGTTGAAGTTATTTTCAAGTGAAATAAAGAGTGTTTTTTTGTAACAAATATCTATTTTATACTAGATTTTCATCCTTTAATATCAAAGTAAGTAAATAAAGCTGGTATTAATTAAATTATTTCCGTTTAAGAGTTAAATTGAAAAGAATTTTTTACAGATTTTTTGTAGAATATGATATGGGGCAGAATGGACGAGGCATAATGGACATGGATGCCCATTATGCCCCATCTGTTAATCCGATACCAATGGATGCACTGTTATCCTCTCCAGAGCCCGATTTGACAAACAATGATGCACCAACGTCATCAACTTCATTCCAAAAGTTTTCTCCATCTCATATTGCAGCTGTTCCCAAAGCACCAGCTAAAAAAAGAGTTTCTAAGCGCAGGGGAAAGACTGCAATAATTACAAGCTCTCCTTACAAGGCGCAGCTGGAGGCTGAGTCCACGAAGTCCAAGCCTCTTGTTATGCAAAAGAAAAAAGCCTCAACAAAAAAGAAAACTACCAGGAAGGAAGAATCTTCAGAAAGCGAGGAGGACGAAGAGTGTCTTTATTGTGGGCATTTATACTCCCAGTCTACAGAAGGACGGGTTTCCTGCAGATCATGTGGTAAGTGGGCACATTGTTCTTGTGCTGGAGGGGATGATGTTGACGATGAATGTAGCCACATTTGCTCCCGTTGCAACCCAGTTTAGCTTTGCGCCCGTCATGCCCCACATATGTCCATTGTGCCCCAGTACCGGGGTAGAATGGGCAAATTCTATCATTTACTAAAATTAATTTAACATACTGAATTATTTTTTTTTATTTATTTTTCTTTTGTGTACTAACGTATTTATCAATTTTCTATCTAATAAAATTGTTTTGGAGAAAATAAACACATTTTTGCAGTTTTTATAACAAGAAACCCTTAAGGGGCCCGTTATGCCCCGGCTTACCCTACTAAAATGATGAGGTCCATAGTGGAGAACCTTTTCCCCAAAAGACCTGATACTTTATGCAGCATAATAAGAGAGGGCAATCCAGAGGATATCCCACGAATTACCCTGGAGGAGCTGCTAAGGGCGTGTAACAAGATAGGCGACAACAAGGCGTCTGGTCCGGACGGCATCCCGAGCAAGGCAGTAAAAATTGGTTTAAAAAAAAGGCCAGACCTCTTCATGTCGACTATGCAGAAATGCGGGAGTCCCACAGGGGTCAGTCTTAGGTCCACTGCTGTGGAACATTATGTACGACGAAGTCCTTCGATTGTCGCTAACGATAATTGGATTCGCCGATGACATTGCCGTCGTGACAGTGACTAAACATGTCCGTGCTGTAGAATCAGCTACAAACGATGCCATTTCCCGGATAAAGGATTGACTTTTATCCGCCGGGCTAGAATTGGCCGGCCATAACACAGAAGCCGTACTTATATCAAGTAGAAAGATCGGTAATTTTCAGGTGGGTAGCCAAACCATCTGGTCAATAGAGACGGTTAAATATCTTGGAGTAATGCTGGACAACAAGCTGCAGTTTAAAACTCATGTTGACTACCTAGCCAAAAAGGCAGCGCAACTACAGGGAGCTCTTTCGCGCATGCTGCCTAACATCGGTGGACCTGGTTACGCTGAAACGATGCTCCTCTCCAGAGTAATCACCTCCGTTTTGTTATATGCCGTCCGAGTCTGGGCTCAGGCACTAAGGGCAAAGGTGACAAAAAAAAAATTGTCATCCATATATCGACTCTGCGCGCTAAGGACAATTAGCGGTTTTCGTACCATCTCAGACGAGGCTGCATTTGTTATAGCTGGAATGGTCCCCATCGACATTCTCACGGATGAGATGTTCAGGATATACAGCAGAATATCCCTGAACCAACGCGATGCCACTACCATCCAGAGGATAAAGGTCAAAGAAAAAGCAGCGTCAGCAGCTACTTCGCAAACTCGTTGGACCAATACCGCAAAAGGGAGATGGACGTACAGACTAAAAGATTGGATATGTCGCAAACACGGAGACTGTAATTACCATCTTACACAGTTCCTATCCGATCATGGAGGATATCGCAAGTACCTGTACAGATTTGGACAGGATACCTCACCACTTTGCCCTGAAAGCCCAGATGAAGAAGAAACAACGGAGCA
The DNA here is from genome assembly GCA_949715645.1 of Portevinia maculata. Lineage (NCBI taxonomy): Eukaryota > Metazoa > Arthropoda > Insecta > Diptera > Syrphidae > Portevinia > Portevinia maculata. Next base: position 168,243,922 of record OX454526.1, on the reverse strand, counting down.
CGCAATATTCCACTGCGGGCGGTTTGCACACGGGAGAATAGAATTACATAGCCCATCGTCTATAATATAATCGACCATATGCTATCATCAGAAGTGACTTGGGAAGAGATTGGCGCATATGTAACGAATGTGCAAAGTGAGCTGAGAAGAATTGAGAAAATTCGCAAAGCGGCAGAAGCATTGGAAACAGATCAAGCTGTAACAGGAGTAAGAACAATAGCTCCACAAGACGAATAGCATGATATGCTTACCAGCCCCGCAAAGTAATACCTAACGGCAGTCCCGCGGGGAGAGTGGTAGAAGTCTGTTGGGTTTGGATTAGTACGTAGGCGCATTCCTGGCATCAATTATTCGGGTTTGTGAATCGTGCATGCCATCTTTCGAAGATTACCACATCAATTGGCACAGCCCAAAAAAAAAGCTGTCAGATTTTAAGTTTCTTTTTCATCGATCTCGCATTGTGGACAGACGTAATCGGTAAAAGTCGCATTTGATTTATTTTTTTTTTGATTTTTTTCATATTTTCAGCCTTACATCATTAAAAAATTCATTTGTTTTTGTTTAATCGTTTGAATACAAACAGACAGCAGTGTATATACACTTTCCGTTTGCATTTTCTGGTTAAATTGCTATCGGATTTCATGTTATTTATATACGTGTAAGTGTCACTTTGTATAGTTCTTTTTCCTCATTTTTATTTTTTTAAACTCTTGAAATTAAGTTAAATGATTACACTTTTTATACATAGAACACATTTGAAATGCCACATCCAAGACGTTCAAATATTGGTAGACGTACACGTCATTCGACAGTTGTTTCAACCAATCGAAGATCACAAAATGAACATGATCGTAATCAACAAAATGGATCACAGAGGGAACGATGTAGACGTATAAAGCAATCGGTTGATAGTGCAAACACGGTTGCCAGTGCAAGATCAATAAATCGACGTACGCGTCCCTCAATTCAAATCATACGACAAATGGAATTGGCGGCTTTTAATTATGATAGCATAATTGATTACAGTATGCATTTTTATTTTTTACAAATGAATAAACAATGTATGCATTGTAAAGCAGTCAAATTTATGAATGAAACGCCTGGCATGTGCTGTGCTGGTGGGAAAGTTAAATTGCCTGTATTACAACCTCCACCAGACCCTTTGCACTCATTAATTTATGACAATTCACCAGCGTCAAAGAATTTCTTAACAAATATTCAAAAGTACAATTCATGCTTCCAAATGACATCTTTTGGAGGTACAAATATTATAAGAGATGGATTTATGCCGACGTACGTTCACCAACAACAATCGCAAATAAAAACATTCAACATTATTTGATATATATCGTGATGCATGCCAACGGTTGCGTTTGCTTGAAGATGATACGCATTGGGATGCTAAGCTTTATGATGCATCAGTTTCAGCTCACCCAAAGGTACTCCTGTTGATGGCTACCGAGGTGTTTTTTCAACGGATGCTTTAGGTCGCATTTATACATTGTAATACAGGCAATTTAACGTTTGCTACATGGAAATCAGCAGTTGTTCGGAGGTGCATTAATATTGCTATCTGGTGATTTTCGACATTCCCAGATCGACTCCAGCTGATGAAATTAATCCATGCTTGAAAAGTTCGTTTCTTTGGGGAAATGTACAGAAGTTATCGCTTAACATAAAGTTGCGTGTGCGTCTTCAAAATGATCCATCAGCACGTGAGTTTTCGAAGCAACTGCTGCAGATTGGCGATGGCAAAATTGTAAGTGATTTAAATGGCTTAATCACAAAAAATGCGAATGTTAATGAAATAAATTTTCAAATTCAACAGAAATTACCAGGTGACTTGGTATCATACAAATCCATTAATACTGCTACGAATGAAGAAGACGCAGTAAATTATCCGGTTGAATTTTTGAATTCTTTGGAACCACCCGGTATGACACCGCATCTTTTGAATTTGGAAATTGGTTCATCGATCATACTTCTTTGAAATCTCAATTCAAAAAAAAACTTTGCAATGGAACGAGACTTTCCGTGAAAAAATTAATGCCCAATTTGATCGAAGCAGCAATTCTCACTGGCAAAGCAAAAGGAGAAGTTGTACTGATACCACGGATCCCATTAATACCAACAGACATGCCATTTCAATTCAAACGTCTTCAATTTCCCGTGCGTTTATCCTTTGCTATAACCGTTAATAAAGCTCAAGGACAAACGCTTCAAGTGTGTGGTGTGAATTTGGAGGACCCGTCCTTTTCTCACGGACACTTATACGTCGCATGTTCCAGAGTGGGAGCACCAACAAATTTATTTATTCATGCACCACCCAATCAAACAAAAAATATTACACTATTGTATTGAATTGATTTACTTTTTTTCATATTTTCCAAATAAAAAATAAATAAAAAAAAGCAATGAATTTGATTCAATGTTAATATTTATGCGTAACGAAGCACGCCGGGATCCGCTATTTAAATATATTTTTATTTAAAAATATTATTAAGAACACAATGTTATCGCTGAGAAAATATCAGCAAATCCAAGCAGCTAAATAAACTAACCGGGGATGAACATACATATCCACATATACTCGTGGGAAAGTTTGTATTCTTGGCTGCTAAGAAGGAGAAGACAGGCCGACAAATTTTTGAAATCGACAAACAGTTAATAATACAAAATATTATTGAATAAAGTTTTATTCCTAGAAAAAAATACTTTATATATAATTTTATAAAGTTAGAGGAGGTACTGATTTACCTAACCGTTTTCTATTAGATAGGACAGTTTTCTTCGGTTGAAGAATCAACGTTTTGAATAGTTCGGGTGTCCTATATAATTACGGTGACCATCCGTTCATTATTATAATGAACTGTTCATTATTCCAAGTAGATGTTCATTAAGAATTATTTTGTATTCAAAAACATAAAAAAGTTCATTATTTCAAAAGCTGTTCATTATCTGTTCAGTATTTTATTCAATTTTGTTGAAACAAAAACGAAAAACTAACCAAACCAAAATTCTTTAAACAAAATGACCCAACTATATTAAGAGATTTTTTTAACAATCCTTGCTCTGAACTCTGGTTTTTTTGCGCATTGTCAGGCTAATCTTTTTCATAATAGCATTTTATGGACTGAGTCTCAGGAAATATGCATGATGGAAGTATCCCTGGTCATTAAAGAGCTTAAATCAAAAACAAAGCAACGAAAAGATAAATGCTTTTTGACAATAATAATTAAAAACGGGCTACAGTCCGCTTGGGCGAACTGTTGGATACCCTATTCTTATTCCTATCCCTCATAAGTGGGTGTGACAAAAGTCTTAGTATGGTTGAATTGTTAGGAACGCCCTACATATAATTATAATTATAATTAGAGTATAATTTAAAGGATTTTATCAAAAAAACGAAGCTTTTGTAAAAAAACGCTCCCTAGCTCAAACTTTGGTTTTTTAATAAAATGTTTTATTTAATTATGGGCGGATTTAAAAAAAAATATCACATGAGCATAAAGGGCCCCTAGAGAGTATATATTATAAATTTCAGCTCCCTAGCTCAAACTTTGGATTTGCAAAAAAAATTGATTTTAAATTGTGGGCGTGTCAGTAGGCGGATTTTGAAAATATTTACACATGAGCTTAAAGGGCCCCTAGAGAGTATATATTATAAATTTCAGCTCCCTAGTTCAAATTTTGGTTTTTCAATAAAATTGTTTTATTTAATTGTGGGCGTGTCAGTGGGCGGATTTTGAAAATTTTATCTCCCGAGCAGTTTTAGGAGTCATAGATCATATATACATAATTTCAGCTTTCTAGTTCAAAATTCTATTTTTTCGAAAAATTTGTTTTTTTTTTTGAGTTTGTGGGCGTGTCTGTGGGCAGATTTCAAAACTTCGTAAACTTGATTATTTCGGGACCCTAGAGAGTATATAGTTAAAATTTCAGCTCTCTAGGCCCAGTTTAAAGGTCGAATTTTTGCTTACAGACGGACGGACGGACATGGCTAGATCGACATTACTATCGATGCTGATCATACTCGTAAATATAGTTGCATTTAGGGCTCTAAGGGCAATATTAAGGTATGTTACAAACTATGCGCCAAAATTAATATACATTATTAGTTTGTTATCTATCCACTTACTACTCACTTTTGATGTTATCTATCATTGACTAACATAGACTGTCATAGCTTGACGTGTTTTGTTTTGTGCGCGTTATATTTCTTTTATTTACCTTGTTTATTGTGAATTAATTAGTGTTTAGTGTAATGTTCTAAACGGCTTTTTTAATTTTTGATCATTTAGTTTGCTTTAATGTTTCTTTTGATCGGCCTCTTGTTTAATAAAAGTTGTCTCTGTTTGTGCTTGGTAAGCGGTTGTTACTGTTCTTTTTATACCATATTCTAGGGGTATATTAATTTTGACGCATAGTTTGTAACATACCTTAATATTGCCCGTAGACCCCTAAAAGTTACTATATTTATGATCAGCATCGATAGTAATGTCGATCTAGCCATGTCCGTCCGTCCGTCCGTCCGTCCGTCCGTCGGCAAAAATTAGGCCTTTAAACTGGACCTAGAGAGCTGAAATTTTAACCATATACTCTCTAGGGTCCCGAAATAATCAAGTTTAAGAATTTTTGAAATCCGCCCACAGACACGCCCACAAACTCAAAAAAACAAAATTTTGGAAAAAATCGAATTTTGAGCTAGAGAGCTGAATTTTTTTATATATGATCTATGGCCCACAAAACTGATTGGGACATAAAATTTTCAAAATCCGCCCACTGACACGCCCACAATTAAATAAAACAAATTTTGGGAAAAATTGAATTTTGAGCTAGAAAGCTGAAATTTTTTATATATGATCTTTGGCCCATAAAACTGCTTGGGACATAAAATTTTCAAAATCCGCCCACTGACACGCCCACAATTAATTAAAATATTTTTTTTGAAAAACCAAAATTTGAGCTAGGGAGCTGAAATTTTTAATATATACTCTCTAGGGGCCCTTTATGCTCATGTGTAAATATTTTCAAAATCCGCCTACTGACACGCCCACAATTATTTTTCTTTTATTTTTGAAAGTCCAAAGTTTGAGCTAGGGAGCTGAAATTTATAGTATATACTCTCTAGGTGCCCTTTATGCTCATACTTAAATTTTTTTTAAATCCGCCTACTGACACGCCCACAATTAAATAAAACAATTTTATTGAAAAACCAAAGTTTGAGCTAGGGAGCGTTTTTATTTACAAACGCTTAGTTTTTTCGATAAAATCCTTTAAATTTTTGTCACGCCCACTTATGAGATATAGGACTAAGATTAGGGTATCCAACAGTTCGCCCAAGCGGACTGTAGCCCGTCCCTATGTTTTTTCTTTGCTTTTCAACAATATGTATGTATGTGCAGTTTATTTCTCTTTACGTTCTTATTTGTAAAATTTGTCCTCATTTATTACTGACCCTTTTGGTGCAGCTGGCTTATTTGTCGTGTATAATGATACCGAGTTTTAGTAAATTTTCTCGAGGAATATATATGTAAGATTAGTTCGTAAAATAGTTCTTAGGCCGAAAGGGAATAATTATAAGATATAGATAAGTTTAGAGCGTTCGCATAAGGACCAATAAATAAGAATAAGTATCCTGTTAATTTTAAGTTAGGTTTAATCATTTTTGTCTAGTATGTAAGTAGATATTTAACACTGAATTTCAAAGTCAAAGTCAAGCTAATTTGTCGTGCTTGTAATCTATATTGCGCGAGTTCAATACTGGCAATAGCAAAACTTTTTTTTTTTCTCTGTTTCTATTGTTTTCGTTTTTTTTCTCTTTATAATCCGAGTTTTAAAATGGATTGCAGCGCGGATAAATGCTTGGAATCTAAACATTCCTCCAATCCTCTTTTTGCCTGTTATGGCCCTGGTGGCATGATGTTCCATGCAAATGTGTTGGTTCAACCAATGCATTTATAGATAAAATTAAAGCTTCGGAGATCGCCTTATGGTATTGCTCCCCGTGTCGAAAATTGTCATTGCTCACCCTTGCTTTCAAGATGTCAGTCTTCAAGGCTGACATACTGAAATTATCTAAGGGGTTTAAAGACTTACTCGACAATTTCAATACAACTGTCTCCAACGTATCAACATTGTCTGACCCTCATCTTTCGGCAGACGCCTCAACGTCTACTGACCTTGAGCTGCCGATTAACGTAGTAAAGCATTGACTCTGGTTGACACAACAGTTGAATCTGCCCCTGAGCCCATTTTTAGTTTAGCACCGTCTTCATCTAATCTACCCGCAGGCAAAAGGAAACGTGATATGCCTTCCTCTGCGCTAAATCCAAGCGCTAAACGGTTTAATCTCAGGAGTCAACGAAAAAACTTAAACGATGCCCCTACCCTTAATTTTAGTCCCACAGGCATCAATCATTCCTTAGGTACTGAATCTGGAACTATTGAATCGATTCCCAGGCCAAAATCTATTTTCATTTCTCGGCTAAAACCAAACACTTCTTCAGACGATGTCTTGAACCACTTGGTCTCGAGAAACTTGATTCCAAAAAATGACTCAATTAAATGCACCAAAATCAGCAAGGCTGATGGATTTGTTGCGTCATTCAAAATTGTTGCCCCTTCAGAATATTTCGAAATACTGTGCAATAACACTGCATGGCCTTAAAATACGTTAGTTAAAGAATTTACACTCCGTTCGACCAAAAGTCGTAGGAAAGACTGTCCGTCCGTGTTAAAAAAAAAACCCAATAGGCTGTCCCTCTACTATCAAAATGAAAGGGGACTCCGCACAAAAACTGCTGAAATATATTTAAACTCCCAAGCCCTCTCTCATGATATCTTCTCCTTGACGGAAACATGGCTTAATGCCGGAATTTTAGACACGGAACTCTTCAATCATGAGCTCTTCGTATTCAGAAACGACCGTCATAAAAATGGCCTGAAAGCGCTTGGAGGAGGTGTCCTGATTGCTGTTCGTTCCAACTTTGAGTCACGAAAGATTGACTTTCCATTTCCAATAAATGTCGAAATTATCTTTAAGAACAAATATTTATATGTTGTTAATGAGTACATTCCATCGTCTCGTCTATGTTCTTTGTATTCTGAACTTTCTATGGCACTTGACCATATTTTTGGCATATCTTGTTGTGACAGCACTGTCTTACTTAAAGGCGACTTCAATATGCCACATATTGGATGGGTACCTTCTGAGGATGATTCTCATTTCATTCCATCCTTTGACTCTGCCCAACAAGAGCTCGCTTTACTTGAACATTTTGTCTGTTGACTTACAGCAAACAAGCTGTATAAAAAATTTCAGAAATCGAACTCTCGATCTTGTTTTCTCTTCTGACTCTGTTAGTACTGTTGTTCTGGAATCCCACTTCAGTATAACTAACATAGATGACAATCATCCACCCTTGGATGTATTTATTGAACTGGGCGCACATTTGTACGAAAACAGTAATTCGTATGACCGTTCGCAATCTTTTGACTTTCGGAAAGCAAATTTTCAAAGGCTTTCTGATGAAATTAATAGCCTTAATTTCAATGTTACTGCGTTATCTGATATTGAAGATGCAGTCGGTGCTTTTTATTCTTTAATGGATAACTGCATGAAAAAAGTGATTCCTGTCAAATCCTCTAGGAATATGAAAACGCCCCATCCCTGGTATACTAAAGAGCTGAAATCGATACGAAACAGACGTAATAGGGCTTGGAAGAACTATTTAAAAAGTCTCCGCCATTCAGATCTTGAACTCTATCTCACATTATTCAATGAGTTCAAATCTTTATCCTGCAACTTATATATTGACTACATAAGTAAAATGGAATGCTCTCTAAAATTGGACCCCAAACTTTTTTGGGGATTTATTAATTCTAAGGAAAAAACCGATGGTTATCCATCGAAACTTACTTACAATAGCTCTACAACTGCTGATTCGCTAGATGCAAGCAATATGTTTGCAGATTATTTCAGTAAGTCGTTTAGGGTGACCCCCCTTCACATAGATGAGCAATATTTTAGTTATCTAACTAGCTGCTCCAAATAAGTTTTAGTAGCTTCTCATTTGACTTGGAAACAGTTTTAAAATTTATTTCTTCTCTGAAGAATGATTATTCATCAGGTCCTGATGGCATTGCACCGATCGTTCTTAAAAAATGTAGTCATGCAATTGCTCCATATCTTAAATATCTGTTTGAATTGTCTATTAGTACTGGTAAATTCCCTTATCTATGGAAAAGTGCTTTTATCACAACTGTATTTAAAAAAGGCGAACGTGATGATATCACTAATTATAGGCCTATTTCAAAGCTTTCGTGTATCCCTAAGCTTTTTGAACAAATTGTTTGCGAAAAGTTAATATTTCTTTGTCGCAATTTAATTTGTAATGAACAGCATGGATTTGTAAGGAACAGATCCACTGTCACTAATTTGTTAAGTTTCTTGCATGATTGTTCTAATGCCTTAGAGAATAAGGACGAAATGGATTGCATATACACTGACTTCTCTAAAGCTTTCGACCAGCTGTCCCATGAAATAATCGAATTTAAGCTAAGGGCTTTTGGTTTCCCACCAAGTTTCATAAAATGGGTTAATTCATACCTTAGATCAAGGGTTTATCAAGTCAGAGGATCGCCATCTGTATCTTTTACAGCTCAGTCTGGAGTTCCCCAAGGAAGTCACCTCGGACCGATTCTATTTATACTAGCCATTAATGATGTTAAAACATGTATAAATCACAGTAATATCCTGATCTACGCTGATGATATGAAAATATTTAAATCTATCACTAGTCAGCAAGATAGAATTTTTCTTCAATCTGACATTAATAGCTTCGCCAATTGGTGTGATAAAAATGGTTTATCCCTGAACCCTACTAAATGTCAACATATGACATTCTCTAGAAAGAATATACCTTCCACCTTTCAATATTCTTTGTCTTGTTGAGCAAAATTGAAATAATATTAAAATAATTTGTTCAACTTGGTAACACTTTTCCTCCTTCAAGCTTTGCCGAACTAAAACACTTTGTATGTATATTGACATGCTATATTCGAAGTTACCTTTGGCATATATAGCTAAATAAAGAGCGGAGTTTTCACGTTTACTTCAAAGAAGTCGGTTGTCTTTTTTTTTCCAGATAACGCGACTGTTTAAAGAGGAGTACATAAAAGTAACGCGATTGTTTAAAGGACAAATGAAAGTCTTTTATAATTTAATTTTTTTTCGAACAATCGTTTAGATAATTTAATATTTTAAAGCCCACTTTTTTCTTCTTTTTTTAATTGAATACCTTTCTGCACTTTCGTGTACATATATATAAAGAATATGGATAATGAAATTTTTAAAGTTGATAAGCTGCACAATTCTGAGAACTTTTCTATATGGAAATTCCAAGTGAAAATTTTATTAAGTGCCTCAGAACTATTCGATTATGTTAATGGTGCTAACAATAAGCCTGTTAAGTTAGAAACTGAATCTCAGGTGGCATTTGATTCACGTCTGTCAGGATGGGGAAAAGGTGACTGTAAGGCGCAGCGTGTTATTGCAATGAGTGTTGGACCGACTCCGCTACGCCATATTGCGAATTGCGCTACTGCCAGAGAAATGTGGGTTAAGCTTCAGTCGGTATATGAGCAAACATCAAGAGCAAATGTGCACATGTTGTTGCAAAGATGTTATGCCCTTGTGATGGATCCTGATGATGATGTAGCAACACATATATCGAAACTCGAGAACATAACTAGACAGTTGCGCGATATAGGAGAAGAAGTTACAGAAAGCATGGTGATCACCAAAGTTTTGATGACTCTTCCAGAAGGCTTCAAACATTTCTTTTCTGCATGGGAATCAACGACAAAAGACCAACAAACCTTAGATAATTTGACATCACGGTTAGTCATGGAAGAAACAAGAATGTTAAATTTAATAGAAGAAAAAAAAGACAACCGACTTCTTTGAAGTAAACGTGAAAACTCCAAGAGACTTTGATCGAGGGAAGACTGGAAGTAAAGATGAGGAAGCAGAAATGAGGAAAATCACTCTAGAAAATGGTGATCGTGTGTGGACTGGAAATGGAAGTGAGGCTGAAAGGGGTTAATCAAGTGTGGGAAATGCGTTGTTGGCAAAAAACGATTTGGCTAATGACAATTGGTATCTTGATTCTGGAGCCAGCGACCATATGACCTGTCGAAAGGATTGGTTCGCAAATTATGAATCTTTTTCTGTTCCTGTAGAAATTAGAGTTGGTAGTGGTGACAAGATACTAGCTTTAGGCATGGGTGATATTAATATTTTGTCATTTAATGGCAAAAAGTGGTCTGAAAAATATTTGTCTAAGGTTTTGTATGTACCAAAAATGTCGGTTCATCTTTTTTCCCAAAGTCGTGCACTGGATAAAGGCCTGAAATTTGTGTCTGACAAGATGAGGTGCGAATTCATAAAGAAGAATGGAGATGTGGTGGCAGTGGGAGAACGTGAGACACAGCTTTTCAAGATGTGTTTTCGCGTCCGAGTACAGGAGCCGATGGCAAATTTGGCTACTGCAAAACCGTTGCCATTAAAGGTATGGCATGAAAGGATGGCACATCAGAATATAAGAAAGGTACGCTCTCATCTTAAAGAAAATAACACAATTTTTGTTGATGCGCAAGATTTTTCCTGTGATGCCTGTGTTTATGGAAAGCAGCATCGACTGCCCTTCCCAAAGAGTTCTTTTGAAGCAAAGCACCCTGGAGAACTTGTCCATGCGGATTTATGTGGCCCCATGGAGGAAGCATCATTAGGGGGTGCCAGATATTTTCTTCTTTTGAAAGACCATTTCTCACATTTCAGAGTGGTGAAATTTTTAAAGAAAAAGTCTGATGTATGCTCGTCGATTGAGGATTTCCTAGATCTCGCTTATTCTGAAAGTCGACAGGTTGTTAAAACACTTCGTACTGACAATGGATTAGAATTTGTCAACGAATCAGTTTATTTGCTGCTGAGGGAACGGCATATTCGTCACGAAATCAGTATAGCGTATACACCAGAGCAAAATGGAATCATTGAGCGGGACAATCGCACGGTGGTCGAAGCAGCTCGGACAATGTTGAGTGCGAAGGGTTTAGGCAAGCAGTTTTGGGCTGAGGCTGTTAACACGGCTGTTTATATCTTAAACCGCACCGCGGATAGGTCTTTGGGGGACAAAACCCCATATGAAATGTGGTGTGGAGGTAAGGTCAGCAACGAAGAGTTTAAAGCTTTTGGAATTGAAGCGTTTATGCATATCCCTAAGCAAAAGCGGCGAAAGTGGGACAGGAAATCCGAGAGAGGGATTTTCATGGGGTACTCTGACACATCAAAAGGTTATCGCATCTGGATACCATCAAGACGGAAAGTGGAGATCGTCAGAGATGTCACTTTTAGATAAATTGAGTATCAGAGTCAACTTCAAAACTCGTTGAATAGTGGCGTCGAGGAATCTCAAACCACAGGTGCTTTCCATATAAGTGCAAATGATGATCCTTCAATAGAAAGTGTGTCTGTGTCATCAAAAGAGCGAATAGAGGACCCATCTATAGGAACTTTGGCAGAAGGTGCAGGGAGGCCAGAGGACGACTATGAACATCAAGCAACAGGAGGAGTAGAAGTCGATGAATACCAATCTGCTGCTGAATCCGAAGATGAATTAGAAGAGGTTCATGATGTTTCTGTTCCACTCAGACACCGGCTTCGTAATAAACACCTTGACAGACCACCAAGACCACCAAGGAGTTGCAAATTCATGGAAAAACATGCATTTTTTATGCAGGAAGAGCCACAAAGCTACGCAGATGCTATTTCTTGTACAGAAAAGGTGCAATGGAAAGAGGCCATGGAGGCGGAAATGAAAAGTCTTCAAGAAAACCTGACATGGAGTAAAGTACCTCGCCCTGCTAATAGAAAAATCATTGGGAATAAATGGGTCTACAAAATAAAAGATCTAGGCGGCGAAAAACGAAGGCATAAGGCGAGATTGGTTGCACAGGGGAATATGGGATCGATTATGGAGAGACATTTAGTCCAGTGGCGAAGTTTACCTCGATTCGGTCGATTCTCGCTATAGCAGCTAACGAAGGGCTTGAATTAACACAATTCGATGTTAAAACTGCCTTTTTACACGGCGATCTAAAGGAAGAAATTTTCATGTACCAGCCAGAGGGTTACAGCGATGGAACGAAGAAGCTTACCGGAGTTCTCAAGGAATTCAATCTGAAGCCGAGCAAAATGGACCCTTGCATTTTCTTATCAGCAGACAGTAAACGTAGAATTATCCTTGCTGTATATATAGATGTTGGGCTGGTGGCTACAGAAAATAAAAATGATGCGGTTGAGTTGGTGCAGTGTCTGCAAAAGAAGTTTGAGGTAACAGTTTTGGAAGCTGGTCATTTTCTTGGGATGGAAATTTCTATGAAATCCGGAGGTGAAATTCATGTGGGGCAATCGCTTTATATCGAGCGAATATTAAACCGATTTAACATGAGTTGCTGCACACCAGTTTCAACTCTAGCAGAAGCCTATCCATCAGTGGAGCTCGTTCCCTTGGAAGCAGTTAAATTTCCGTACAGAGAAGCAGTGGGTTCTCTCATGTACTTAGCAGTGGCTAACCGTCCAGACATTGCGTTTGCAGTGGGAGTGGTGTCTCGATATCTAGATGTACCAAATAATGATCACGTTAATGCTGTAAAGAGAATTTTGAAGTACCTCAGCGGGACCCGAACAATGGGTATTTTTTTTTAAAAAAAACTCAAAATTATTCTTTAATTTGTTTCAGTGACGCTGATTATGCTGGAGATCCTGGAACAAGACGATCTACCACTGGGTTTATTTTTTTGCTTGGAGATGGGCCGGTGTCTTGGTCATCTCAGAGGCAGAAATGTGTTTCGCTTTCCACCACATAGTCAGAATATGTGACCGCCTCTCAAGCGGTGAAGGACATGATTTGGATACGTCAACTACTTTTTGAAATGATCCCAGGTGGCCCTGGCGAATCTGTTTTAAACATGGACAACCAAGGAGCAATCCGACTTGTAAAAAATCCAGAGTTTCATAAACGAACGAAACATATAGAGGTCCGATATCACTTCATCCGTGAACGCTATGAAAAGGGCGAATTTACTTCAAAGAAGTCGGTTGTCTTTTTTTTCTTCTATTAAATTTAACAATATTCTTTGTAATGTTAATAATTTTAAGGATCTTGGGCTTTATTTCGATCCCAAACTGGTTTTTGCCAAGCATATCAATTTTATTGTTAACAAATCTAATTTTATGCTTGGCTTCGTAAAAAGGTTGGCGAAAGAATTTAATAACCCATACGTTACTATGTCATTGTACAATTGTTTTGTCCGTCCGATTGTAGAGTATGCTTCACAAGATTGGACGCCGTTCTACAACATTCATTCAAATCGAATAGAGGCCATTCAACGTAAATTTATTCGATTTGCACTTAGAGGACTTCCATGGGATGATCCTTTTAACCTTCCTCCTTACAGTCAGCGTATTAAGCTTCTTCAAATGTTACCCTTTTCTCAACGAAGGCTTAATAGCGATATCATTTTTTAACAGCAGCTTTTATCCGGTTACCCTTTTCTCAACGAAGGCTTAATAGCGATATCATTTTTTTACAGCAGCTTTTATCCGGTCAAATAGATGCACCTGACTTGCTGTCATCTATTGGCTTTGATTTTCGGTGTGGTGTCCATAATTTACGTAGTGTTGATTTTTTGTTTAGCCCCCATCATAGAACGAATTATGGGAGGCATGAGCCTATTAGTCGCATGAGTAGAATCTATAATATAAATGATCATGTGATTGACTTGCATGTTAGTAAAATTAAGCTGACAAATATTTTGCGCAATAATACCTTAATGTCTTAATTTATTTGCATGATTTGTGTTTGTGTTAGTATTTTATAGGTACATAATTATTGTATTTTTAATTGTTTTGTCCTTACTAACACCTGCACTAAATGATGAGCCTGTGGGAGCACTTTTAGTGCCGGCAAATTTTTGCTCGTGATAGTTGCTTGCTTTAAGCACTCCACGACACAGAACTGATAGTGAAAAAAAATGCCCTTAGAATAGGGTATAAAAATGATAAAAGATTTAGAGCAGGAAGATCCTACAGTTTTAAATAATCATTTAAATCAGTGGGATGGTGCATTTGTTGAAATTGAGATTTTAGAATGGGTACTTCTACGCACAGTTCCCTCCTGGAACCAGGTTGAGGCAAGTTTAATGTATATTATGAAAAAGAGAAGCGATTTTAATCTTGATGACTCTGAAGCTTTTGACGAATTTTTGTGTGTTAAAAATTATGTTTCTTTATAGAAAATTGTAACATGGGAAGATAGTCAGAAGACTGCAGGAGATAGATGGATGGAAATTTTTAAACATTTTATAGAAAAAGACATAAATTTCAAGAATATTTTAAAAATTTTAGAATTTGGCTTGTATCTTCCGGGGTCGAATGCTCCAACAAAAAAAGTTTTTTTCAGTCTTAAATAATATTTGGACAACTGAAAAAAACCAAATGAAAGTCGAAACTATGAAATCAATGTTAATTACTACATTTAACTATGAAATGACCTGTTTAGAGTTTAGAGAATATTTAAAACAAAAACCAGATTTAATTAAACACATTTATACTCCAGGAAAGTATTCAAATATGTAAACAAATAAATGTTACCTGCATTAGGTCCTTATTTTAAATAATGAGGATACTTATTTTTTTAGTTTTTAAGCGTTTATTTTACAACATTTAGTTAAATTAAAGCCTGATTTTTTTTTATTTATTTATTTTGCCTAACATAGGTACAAATTAAGAGTTCCTTCTGTAATATTAATTTTAATTAACTAAAGCAAAGGCTGAATCTATGTGTTTTTTATTGAGTTATTTAAAAAAAAATTAATTAAGAACTGGGTTTACTTTTTTTCTTTCTTTTTGTTCATTATTCGGAATTCAAACAGATGATCACCGTATATATAATGTGATTAACCTCTCAATCTGCTTGTAATTGCTAGATCCGATCAGCTTGTTTTGGTGTTAAATTGCTGAAAGGTTGGATTATCGTGGGAATGTAGATTCAAAAAAAAAACTCATACAAGCCATGTTGAATATTTTCAAAAGAACTTAAATTTGAGGAGAGAATCTTAAAATTGCACAAGGTCTACACAAAATGTCATATAAAGAATCTGTGGTTGTATAATCGAATACAGTCACAAGCTAACTGCTTACATCATCCGACCTGTTTGGAAGCGATCTGCTTTATACTACTACTGCTTAGACATGATTGCGGACGAACATTTACTCAGCGAGCTCATAGAAACAACAAAAGTTAAATACAAACTTCTGAAGACTGGTCAAATTGTAATAGAATCCCAACTTAAAAATACATTTAAACAAATATGTAGTTGAAATCTTAAAAGAAAAGAAGAAAAAATGAAAGGAAGCAGTTGCAATGCTTTGAAAACCCCTTTCCATACATTAAATCAGATTACTCTCCATCAGGGGATGAATCCACCTTACAAGATGCATCCCACAAATGTTCATATGGAAAACTATGAACATCCGGTACAAGTTAAGGGCAACAGATGCTTCAAATATTCAAAAATGATTAAACCTCTCCTAATGGAAATCTCACCGGAAGACGGAAAAGTTGGCGACTCTTCTTTGGCATACTCTACAAATCCTGTGGACTATATAAATTGGAACGATGTCAAAGGGCTTGTCGATAGACTAGAGCTTTTAATGCATCCCAAGCAGAATGAAACAATGTTCTTCAGAATGAAATAAATTCAATCGAACAGGAACTGCGAATAGGAACTGCGTGATGCTGATGTTCTATATTAATCTAGGCTGAAGAGGATTCAACACCAGATCTGAACACAGCTAAACAATAAATATTTTTGTTTTATTTGCTATATTTATGTAGGAAATGCGAGGGGCTAAGACGGGGGGTAATTTCTTTTTGAATACCGAAGAAATATTGCAACGACCAGGAAAAAAACCGCACCATGTGAAATTATGAAAATAAAAAAGTCGACGAACTGTGATGAAATACAAGATATAGTTTATTATAAGATTTGAATTCAGTAAATGATTATTGTAATAAAAAATGGGATATTTAATGATAATACAATAAGGACAACTTTTCTTTTAATTTTTCGACTTGACAGCTTTACTTTCTCATATCGACTGACTGTGCTTTTACTTAATATGACTCCTTTGCTTCTTAACAATTTTAATTTAACTCAAACTCTCTTTGCTCTTTACTGTAAACTTTCCTTTCTTCGTCTTTACTTCTAGGCTTTACTTTAATTAACAAATCTTTTCTTTTGTTCAAAACGTTAACTTCAAAAAATGGATTTCACCAAACCCTACATTCGGCCGTCCTGACTGTCGGATGCCTCAGACGACTCGTCATCATCAGTCTCGTCTTCAAAGCGTCTCCAGGGCTTCATGTAGTCGACCGCAGTGGAAGTGACAATTGGACCCTCATGATTCCCGATCTTCTTTAATTCATATCGATCCTTAGGCTTCTCCTTTACGACCTCATATGGTCCCAAGTACTTTGGAAACAGTTTCAACCCAGTGCCAATTGTATTTTGCAAATCTGCTCCTTAGCTTTTTCACGCATTTCACGACGCTCGTCTTCAAAAACATTCGGGATCTCTTCTTCGAATTGTTGCTTCATCTGCTGATCCTCAGTTGAAAACATAGGAACACCAAAAAGAAGTTCGAATGGGGTTCTTTGTGTACTTCTGGAGACGGTGGAGTTGACGATCATTTGCAAACGGCTCACATGTTTGTACCATCTCAAAGGATCCTCGATGGACATCTTTGTTAACATCTCGACGATTACTTTATTCATCCTTTCTACCTGCCCGTTCCCCTTGGAATACCGGTAGTCACAAGATGATGAAGAATGTTTCTCTCAGCACAGTAGTCCTTAAAGATATTGGCTGTGAAAGCTGTTCCCTTATCGGTTATAATGCGGTGAGGATTTCCAAAGATTTCAATCTGCTGTTGTAACTTCTTAAGAACTTCTTCCGAAGTGCATGACTTTACCGCACTACCTTTGTAGTAAACTTAAGAGAGAAATTCGAGACTTTAAAAATCGTCAAATTTCTACATATCTTGGAAGCCTAACTGCGGATAAAAGTACAAATTACTCGCTCTGGAAAGCCATGAAAGGCATTAAAAAACCAAAAACGCAAGCGCCACCCATCAGGAAAATCAATGGAGAATGGGCGAAGAGTAACAAGGAAAAAGCCGAAATATTTGCAGAACATTTGGAAGAAACATTTAAACCATTTGATGGTCAAGCGTTGCTCGAATTTCCTGTCCTAACCGTGGCACCTGACAATTATAGAATAAAAAGTGTATCGCTAGCCGAACTACGCTTCGAAATAGAGAAACTAAAATTAAACAAAGCTCCTGGATATGACTTAATCACAGGACAGGTCCTTAAAGAGTTACCTAGGAAAGCTTTAATAAAGTTTGCATATCTTATAAATGCATCGTTCAGGTTATTGTACGTTCCACGACAATGGAAGGTAGCTGAAGTTATAATGGTTCCAAAGCCCGGTAAACCACTGAATGACAAAAAATCATATAGGCCAATATCTCTCTTACCGATAATGTCGAAGGTATTCGAAAAACTTTTGTTAAAGCGCCTACATCCGATTATCGAAGAACGTCGATTAATACCTGACCACCAATTCGGATTCAGGATTAAGCACTCTACAATCGACCAGGTTTACAGAATAACCAATGTAATTGAAAAAGCCCTAGAGGAGAAAAAAATATGTTCTAGTGTTTTTCTCGACGTCTCTCAGGCCTTTGATAAAGTATGGCATACAGGGTTGAAACATAAGCTAAGACAAGCTTTTCCGAAACAGTTATCTGATATCCTTAGTTGTTACTTATCAGACAGACTCTTTCGTGTAAAACACGGAAATGATTACTCTGAATTTAAAGAAATCGCGGCAGGAGTTTCCCAAGGAAGCGTTCTTGGACCGATCCTATTTCTAATATACACTAGTGATATTCCTCAAGAAGAAGGCACAACAGTAGCCACATTTGCAGACGATACAGCTATATTAGCTATATTAGGTCAGTAATACCGTTGAATCAGCAACTAATAAACTCCAACGTTCTATTGACAAAATTTGTGATTGGACAAAGACTTGGCGTATTGCTCTCAACGAGGCCAAATCAACGCACGTGAATTTTACTTATAAAAAGGTAGACAACTTACCCATTTTCATTGATTCGGTACGAATTCCGTACGCAAACGTCAAGAAGAAACGCGAAGAGCTCGCCATTCGATGTAAACAAATGCACTGGCTGCTTGGTAGATTTTCCCAACTCAGCATGCAGAACAAGCTGCTTTTATACAAGCAAGTACTAAAACCGGTTTGGACATACGGTATACAACTTTGGGGTTGTACCAAATGCAGTAATATCAAAATTTTACAAACTTTTCAAAACAAAGTGCTAAGAAAAATAGTAAATGCACCATGGTTTATCAGAAACACTGATATCCACAGAGACCTAACTATGGCTACCGTCGAAGATGAAATAAAACATTTTGCCTGCAAACAACAGACACGCCTTCACGGTCATTGCAATATCACCATGCTACAAATTCGAGACGATACTAACCTAGTGCGCCGATTACAAAGGATAAAACCATTTGAATTAGCGCAATAAGATGTAACCGCGTGCTTATGGCGGTTGTAGACAATTGCTCTCAATCAACCTCTTAACAAATACGGTCCCCCATTCAGCCTGACCCGATGCTCGAAGTTCTTTTCGATAGACTGAATGATATTGGCGATGATCTAACTGTAACACGATCTTACATCAGCGGTATCGAGGATAGTATCGAGACTTTATTCAATAAGATTAGCGAAATACCAACCCATGCCTCTCAGCATCATCATCCAGAGGTCCAGTATAACGCATCGCTATTAGCTGAAATACTAGACACAGAATCCGAATCACGCCTACCACCACCTCGTCCCCCCCTGCCCAACCAATCAGTAGAAACTACAGCGAATCCCAAAGCTCGAGGCCCTCCAACCCCTACTCCACGTAAGCTCATTAAACATTTTGGAACTACATGGACAACTTCCGAATGGCAACAGAGACTCGATAAACTAGAGTCAGGACACCAGTTATTCACCACCCTCTTCATCAAGGGTGCACCCCATTACGCTGATACTCACTGGATTACGAAATTTTTTGCAAATAGATTCGGCATAACCATCACCCAATGCAAAATGTTCCTGCCATCTCATCATAAACAGAATCGCAACTTTAAATTCGACCTCCCAAAAAAATACGAATGGCTATTCTGCAACCCCGATGCGAAGAATATCTCCCTCCTTGATAAGATGCGTGTTTGTAAGTGGACGGACAAGTCCTCTAATAATATTAAGAAACCTAGAATTAAGATTAAGACATCAAAATCTATCGATTCCCCTCCTAAACTTGACTCAAATTGGAGCCTCAAAACGAACCGGTCAAATAGATGCACCTGACTTGCTGTCATCTATTGGCTTTGATTTTCGGTGTGGTGCCCATAATTTACGTAGTGTTGATTTTTTGTTTAGCCCCCATCATAGAACGAATTATGGGAGGCATGAGCCTATTAGTCGCATGAGTAGAATCTATAATATAAATGATCATGTGATTGACTTGCATGTTAGTAAAATTAAGCTGACAAATATTTTGCGCAATAATACCTTAATGTCTTAATTTATTTGCATGATTTGTGTTTGTGTTAGTATTTTATAGGTACATAATTATTGTATTTTTAATTGTTTTGTCCTTACTAACACCTGCACTAAATGATGAGCCTGTGGGAGCACTTTTAGTGCCGGCAAATTTTTGCTCGTGATAGTTGCTTGCTTTAAGCACTCCACGACACAGAACTGATAGTGAAAAAAAATGCCCTTAGAATAGGGTATAAAAATGATAAAAGATTTAGAGCAGGAAGATCCTACAGTTTTAAATAATCATTTAAATCAGTGGGATGGTGCATTTGTTGAAATTGAGATTTTAGAATGGGTACTTCTACGCACAGTTCCCTCCTGGAACCAGGTTGAGGCAAGTTTAATGTATATTATGAAAAAGAGAAGCGATTTTAATCTTGATGACTCTGAAGCTTTTGACGAATTTTTGTGTGTTAAAAATTATGTTTCTTTATAGAAAATTGTAACATGGGAAGATAGTCAGAAGACTGCAGGAGATAGATGGATGGAAATTTTTAAACATTTTATAGAAAAAGACATAAATTTCAAGAATATTTTAAAAATTTTAGAATTTGGCTTGTATCTTCCGGGGTCGAATGCTCCAACAAAAAAAGTTTTTTTCAGTCTTAAATAATATTTGGACAACTGAAAAAAACCAAATGAAAGTCGAAACTATGAAATCAATGTTAATTACTACATTTAACTATGAAATGACCTGTTTAGAGTTTAGAGAATATTTAAAACAAAAACCAGATTTAATTAAACAAATTTATACTCCAGGAAAGTATTCAAATATGTAAACAAATAAATGTTACCTGCATTGGGTCCTTATTTTAAATAATGAGGATACTTATTTTTTTAGTTTTTAAGCGTTTATTTTACAACATTTAGTTAAATTAAAGCCTGATTTTTTTTTATTTATTTATTTTGCCTAACATAGGTACAAATTAAGAGTTCCTTCTGTAATATTAATTTTAATTAACTAAAGCAAAGGCTGAATCTATGTGTTTTTTATTGAGTTATTTAAAAAAAAATTAATTAAGAACTGGGTTTACTTTTTTTCTTTCTTTTTGTTCATTATTCGGAATTCAAACAGATGATCACCGTATATATAATGTGATTAACCTCTCAATCTGCTTGTAATTGCTAGATCCGATCAGCTTGTTTTGGTGTTAAATTGCTGAAAGGTTGGATTATCGTGGGAATGTAGATTCAAAAAAAAAACTCATACAAGCCATGTTGAATATTTTCAAAAGAACTTAAATTTGAGGAGAGAATCTTAAAATTGCACAAGGTCTACACAAAATGTCATATAAAGAATCTGTGGTTGTATAATCGAATACAGTCACAAGCTAACTGCTTACATCATCCGACCTGTTTGGAAGCGATCTGCTTTATACTACTACTGCTTAGACATGATTGCGGACGAACATTTACTCAGCGAGCTCATAGAAACAACAAAAGTTAAATACAAACTTCTGAAGACTGGTCAAATTGTAATAGAATCCCAACTTAAAAATACATTTAAACAAATATGTAGTTGAAATCTTAAAAGAAAAGAAGAAAAAATGAAAGGAAGCAGTTGCAATGCTTTGAAAACCCCTTTCCATACATTAAATCAGATTACTCTCCATCAGGGGATGAATCCACCTTACAAGATGCATCCCACAAATGTTCATATGGAAAACTATGAACATCCGGTACAAGTTAAGGGCAACAGATGCTTCAAATATTCAAAAATGATTAAACCTCTCCTAATGGAAATCTCACCGGAAGACGGAAAAGTTGGCGACTCTTCTTTGGCATACTCTACAAATCCTGTGGACTATATAAATTGGAACGATGTCAAAGGGCTTGTCGATAGACTAGAGCTTTTAATGCATCCCAAGCAGAATGCAACAATGTTCTTCAGAATGAAATAAATTCAATCGAACAGGAACTGCGAATAGGAACTGCGTGATGCTGATGTTCTATATTAATCTAGGCTGAAGAGGATTCAACACCAGATCTGAACACAGCTAAACAATAAATATTTTTGTTTTATTTGCTATATTTATGTAGGAAATGCGAGGGGCTAAGACGGGGGGTAATTTCTTTTTGAATACCGAAGAAATATTGCAACGACCAGGAAAAAAACCGCACCATGTGAAATTATGAAAATAAAAAAGTCGACGAACTGTGATGAAATACAAGATATAGTTTATTATAAGATTTGAATTCAGTAAATGATTATTGTAATAAAAAATGGGATATTTAATGATAATACAATAAGGACAACTTTTCTTTTAATTTTTCGACTTGACAGCTTTACTTTCTCATATCGACTGACTGTGCTTTTACTTAATATGACTCCTTTGCTTCTTAACAATTTTAATTTAACTCAAACTCTCTTTGCTCTTTACTGTAAACTTTCCTTTCTTCGCCTTTACTTCTAGGCTTTACTTTAATTAACAAATCTTTTCTTTTGTTCAAAACGTTAACTTCAAAAAATGGATTTCACCAAACCCTACATTCGGCCGTCCTGACTGTCGGATGCCTCAGACGACTCGTCATCATCAGTCTCGTCTTCAAAGCGTCTCCAGGGCTTCATGTAGTCGACCGCAGTGGAAGTGACAATTGGACCCTCATGATTCCCGATCTTCTTTACTTCATATCGATCCTTAGGCTTCTCCTTTACGACCTCATATGGTCCCAAGTACTTTGGAAACAGTTTCAACCCAGTGCCAATTGTATTTTGCAAATCTGCTCCTTAGCTTTTTCACGCATTTCACGACGCTCGTCTTCAAAAACATTCGGGATCTCTTCTTCGAATTGTTGCTTCATCTGCTGATCCTCAGTTGAAAACATAGGAACACCAAAAAGAAGTTCGAATGGGGTTCTTTGTGTACTTCTGGAGACGGTGGAGTTGACGATCATTTGCAAACGGCTCACATGTTTGTACCATCTCAAAGGATCCTCGATGGACATCTTTGTTAACATCTCGACGATTACTTTATTCATCCTTTCTACCTGCCCGTTCCCCTTGGAATACCGGTAGTCACAAGATGATGAAGAATGTTTCTCTCAGCACAGTAGTCCTTAAAGATATTGGCTGTGAAAGCTGTTCCCTTATCGGTTATAATGCGGTGAGGATTTCCAAAGATTTCAATCTGCTGTTGTAACTTCTTAAGAACTTCTTCCGAAGTGCATGACTTTACCGCACTACCTTTGTAGTAAACTTAAGAGAGAAATTCGAGACTTTAAAAATCGTCAAATTTCTACATATCTTGGAAGCCTA
The DNA here is from genome assembly GCA_949715645.1 of Portevinia maculata. Classification (NCBI taxonomy): domain Eukaryota; kingdom Metazoa; phylum Arthropoda; class Insecta; order Diptera; family Syrphidae; genus Portevinia; species Portevinia maculata. The sequence continues at coordinate 168,220,854 of OX454526.1, read as the reverse complement.
ACTGCGGATAAAAGTACAAATTACTCGCTCTGGAAAGCCATGAAAGGCATTAAAAAACCAAAAACGCAAGCGCCACCCATCAGGAAAATCAATGGAGAATGGGCGAAGAGTAACAAGGAAAAAGCCGAAATATTTGCAGAACATTTGGAAGAAACATTTAAACCATTTGATGGTCAAGCGTTGCTCGAATTTCCTGTCCTAACCGTGGCACCTGACAATTATAGAATAAAAAGTGTATCGCTAGCCGAACTACGCTTCGAAATAGAGAAACTAAAATTAAACAAAGCTCCTGGATATGACTTAATCACAGGACAGGTCCTTAAAGAGTTACCTAGGAAAGCTTTAATAAAGTTTGCATATCTTATAAATGCATCGTTCAGGTTATTGTACGTTCCACGACAATGGAAGGTAGCTGAAGTTATAATGGTTCCAAAGCCCGGTAAACCACTGAATGACAAAAAATCATATAGGCCAATATCTCTCTTACCGATAATGTCGAAGGTATTCGAAAAACTTTTGTTAAAGCGCCTACATCCGATTATCGAAGAACGTCGATTAATACCTGACCACCAATTCGGATTCAGGATTAAGCACTCTACAATCGACCAGGTTTACAGAATAACCAATGTAATTGAAAAAGCCCTAGAGGAGAAAAAAATATGTTCTAGTGTTTTTCTCGACGTCTCTCAGGCCTTTGATAAAGTATGGCATACAGGGTTGAAACATAAGCTAAGACAAGCTTTTCCGAAACAGTTATCTGATATCCTTAGTTGTTACTTATCAGACAGACTCTTTCGTGTAAAACACGGAAATGATTACTCTGAATTTAAAGAAATCGCGGCAGGAGTTTCCCAAGGAAGCGTTCTTGGACCGATCCTATTTCTAATATACACTAGTGATATTCCTCAAGAAGAAGGCACAACAGTAGCCACATTTGCAGACGATACAGCTATATTAGCTATATTAGGTCAGTAATACCGTTGAATCAGCAACTAATAAACTCCAACGTTCTATTGACAAAATTTGTGATTGGACAAAGACTTGGCGTATTGCTCTCAACGAGGCCAAATCAACGCACGTGAATTTTACTTATAAAAAGGTAGACAACTTACCCATTTTCATTGATTCGGTACGAATTCCGTACGCAAACGTCAAGAAGAAACGCGAAGAGCTCGCCATTCGATGTAAACAAATGCACTGGCTGCTTGGTAGATTTTCCCAACTCAGCATGCAGAACAAGCTGCTTTTATACAAGCAAGTACTAAAACCGGTTTGGACATACGGTATACAACTTTGGGGTTGTACCAAATGCAGTAATATCAAAATTTTACAAACTTTTCAAAACAAAGTGCTAAGAAAAATAGTAAATGCACCATGGTTTATCAGAAACACTGATATCCACAGAGACCTAACTATGGCTACCGTCGAAGATGAAATAAAACATTTTGCCTGCAAACAACAGACACGCCTTCACGGTCATTGCAATATCACCATGCTACAAATTCGAGACGATACTAACCTAGTGCGCCGATTACAAAGGATAAAACCATTTGAATTAGCGCAATAAGATGTAACCGCGTGCTTATGGCGGTTGTAGACAATTGCTCTCAATCAACCTCTTAACAAATACGGTCCCCCATTCAGCCTGACCCGATGCTCGAAGTTCTTTTCGATAGACTGAATGATATTGGCGATGATCTAACTGTAACACGATCTTACATCAGCGGTATCGAGGATAGTATCGAGACTTTATTCAATAAGATTAGCGAAATACCAACCCATGCCTCTCAGCATCATCATCCAGAGGTCCAGTATAACGCATCGCTATTAGCTGAAATACTAGACACAGAATCCGAATCACGCCTACCACCACCTCGTCCCCCCCTGCCCAACCAATCAGTAGAAACTACAGCGAATCCCAAAGCTCGAGGCCCTCCAACCCCTACTCCACGTAAGCTCATTAAACATTTTGGAACTACATGGACAACTTCCGAATGGCAACAGAGACTCGATAAACTAGAGTCAGGACACCAGTTATTCACCACCCTCTTCATCAAGGGTGCACCCCATTACGCTGATACTCACTGGATTACGAAATTTTTTGCAAATAGATTCGGCATAACCATCACCCAATGCAAAATGTTCCTGCCATCTCATCATAAACAGAATCGCAACTTTAAATTCGACCTCCCAAAAAAATACGAATGGCTATTCTGCAACCCCGATGCGAAGAATATCTCCCTCCTTGATAAGATGCGTGTTTGTAAGTGGACGGACAAGTCCTCTAATAATATTAAGAAACCTAGAATTAAGATTAAGACATCAAAATCTATCGATTCCCCTCCTAAACTTGACTCAAATTGGAGCCTCAAAACGAACCTTTTTCCAAATTTTGCCCCTCCTATCCATTTACCTAATAACCCACCTTCCTCCTCTAGTGCCCCTCCTATCCATTTACCTAATAACCCACCTTCCTCCTCTAGTGAACCATCCCTTACACCCAAAACCATTTCCTCTCTGCCATCAATGGCACCCAGACCACCGAAACCTCAACGTAACCGGGTTTCTTTCAAACTAACCCCAACTCCGAACATTCTCCTTCCTCAACCATCAGAAATATCTGCGTCTGCTTGCAACTCCTTCCCAAATTTCGACCTAACTACAGGAGCTAAGTACCCCAACTTTATTAGCTCCCATTTTATGAATCCCACAACCACTAGCACTACTATCCCCTTCCCTGATCCCTTAATGCCACCCCATGTTAAACTAACCCAGCAATCAATCGATACACCATTGACAGAATGTCGCTATGCGCTCTCTAGACTCAGAGAAAAAAAGACGTACGAGAATATACGTCTATTTCTAGCTTACCTTCATGATAAATCTGACTCAGTTTGTTATGAGGGTAAAACTAAAACTAGTGTCATCGTTTCAATTCAACAGGAAGGACTCCCTTCCGACCCTACAATTCTCAGTGATATTTACATCAAGTTTCATGAGACTCTTAACATATCCCCCCAAAAAGTAGCGGAAGACCTCGCGGCTTTTAGAAATTTTCTTCATTCTAAAAGGACTTCACACCTCCAACGGAGCCGAGCTGACCACAGCAAATTTTTTCGTCCCTAACCCGCCCAAATGCCTTCCACCATCCCCAAACAATGTTCCCCTTACCTTTTATTACCAAAATGTAAGAGGATTGCGCTCTAAATCCAGCGCCGTCTTGCGCCAAGCTCATGCTCTCCCTTTTGATATATATGCTCTTACTGAAACCAACCTAATACCCGACATAAAAAACCAAGAGCTATTCCCCCCTTTCTTCAATGTCTTTCGAGATGACGAACGTACCAATGCCATAGATGACTCTCCATGTCGTGGCGTTCTACTAGCCATCCACGATAGCCTGGACGCATCTCCCCTTGCTACTTCCTCCTCCTCAAAACTAGACTTCGTTTCAATAAAAATATCATTCCCCCGTAAGTCCCTGTACATTATGTGTTTTTATATTTTACCTGCCCAACCTATTGAATCCTACCAACTTGCCATTGATGCGATTGACCAAATAATTGGCTCATCTGACTCCCTAGATGATATCCTCATCTTCGGCGACTTTAATCTTCCTCATCTGCACTGGACCCCTTCAGACGATGAATCCTTTCTCATCGCCTCAAATGCCAACTCAGCTAAGGAATGTCTCTTCATAGATAGGATGACAGACTCTAGCCTATCCCAAGTTAGTGGAGTCACAAACTGCATGGGTAGGCAATTAGACCTGATTTTCACAACTAATCCTATCAACTCCTCGGTCTCGCCTTGTCCCTTATCGCTCTCTACCATTGATAACTATCACCCCCCTCTCCTTCTTTCGTTATTCAACGACTCTCCACTTCAGCCCACATCTACCGCAGCTCTCTCCTCTTATGATTTTCATAAGGCTAACTTCCGAAAAATTAATTCCTATCTCAGCAAGTGCTCTTTCGACTTCGCCAATCTTTCATTAAATGATGCTCTGTCCATGTTTTACAGAGAATTATTCAATTCCATTTCGCACTATGTTCCCATTTCTCGTCATAAAACGTCATCTACATCTCCCCCATGGTATAATCATAGACTTCGTTCCTTACGAAACAAGAGAAACAAGCTATGGAGAGTTTTTCTTCGCACCAACTCTTCTTCGGACTACTCTAACTATCTCGGTATCTATCTACAATTCGTCCAGCTTTATAACTCTCTCTACCAACGCTATATAAATACTGCACAAGTCAACTTAATAAATGACCCCAAGTCCTTTTTCCGATTTGTCAACTACAAAAAAAAATCTGACGGCTACCCTCCTTCTCTCTCTTATGAAAACGTATCATTTACGGACCCACATACCATTGCCAACTCATTTGCCGCATTTTTCAAGCAATCTTTCTCTGACAACTTATTTGTACCGGACTCCACGTACTTCAGCTACCTACCTAACTTCTCTATTGGCCCCTTTCTCTCTCAAACTATTGACCATACTCTCATCGAAAATAAGTTACAAAAGCTAAACGATGAATTCTCACCCGGCCCAGATGGCCTCCCCGCAATTTTTCTCAAGAAGTGTGCTTCCAATTTGTCGGTCCCTCTTTCTTTCCTCTTTCGTCTATCTCTCTCCCAAGGAGCATTTCCACAGATTTGGAAGAGCGCTTTCATCACCCCGATACACAAAAAAGGATTAAAAAGTGAAATCACTAATTATCGCCCTATTGCCAAACTCTCACATATTCCCAAAATCTTCGAAAGTATCATATACGAAGCCTTAAGCTTTCGATGCAAGTCTCTTATTTCCCCTTACCAACATGGCTTTCTGAAAGGTAGATCAACCACTATAAATCTTGTCGAATTCGTGTCATTTGCCCTGTCAGCATTAGAGAACGGCAACGAAGTTGACGTTATTGCAACTGACTTTAGCAAGGCCTTTGATAAGATACCTCATCAATTAATTCATTTTAAATTGTCCGCTCTTGGGTTTGAACCCATTTTGTTAAAATGGATATCTTCCTACCTGGAAAACCGGTTTTATAGTGTTCGCTTCAGATCCGTCCTATCGGCCCCTTTCTTGGCAACCTCTGGTGTTCCGCAAGGCAGTCATTTGGGCCCCCTTCTCTTCATCCTCACTATAAACGACATTGAAAAGGTCATTAATCACTCCTCTCTTTCTCTATACGCCGACGATACCAAATTCTTTAAACTCGTTTCTTCACCTCATGACTCCTCTCTCCTTCAACAAGACCTTGATCGGTTCTCAACCTGGTGCCTCAAAAATTGCTTAGAGCTTAACATTCCCAAATGCCAATCTATTACCCTATCGCGCAAGCGCAACAAATCCCCTCCCCGTCACTACCTTCTCCATGGTCAACCAATCTCCTTCGTTCAATCTCTCCGTGACCTTGGAATATTGTACGACAGTGAGTTAAATTTTCGTTTACATATTGACGAAATAATTCGTAAAGCCAACGCCTCACTTGGCTTTGTTAAACGCTGGTCTAAAGAATTCTGCAACCCCTACGTGACTAGATCCCTCTACACCACTTTTGTTCGCCCCCTCCTTGAGTACGCCAGCCAAGCTTGGTCTCCTTTTCATCAAGTTCACGTGCTCAGAATCGAGAACATCCAACGTCGCTTCCTTCGATTTGCTCTTCGAGGATTGCCTTGGAATGATCCTTTTATGTTGCCTCCATACTCAGATCGCCTAAATCTCATCAACATGAAATCCCTTGAGGATCGTAGGGACGCTGCGGACATTCTTTTCATTTATCGCCTACTCTCAGGCTCCGTCGACTGCGCCTCTCTTAACAACTCTATTTTCTTTAACACTAATCCTCGTAATTTACGCTGCCCTCGTCTCTTTTACCTTCCGACCCATCGAACCTCATATGGCTCCAACGAACCAATCTCCCGTATGCTGCAGAAGGTTAACTCAAATCTTTCCGTCTTTGATTTCAACCGTAACCCTGCCCGCCTTAAAATCGATCTCCTTCACCATTCCCCTAATCCTTAAGCTTTAGTTTTAAGCTTTCTTATTTTTTTAAGTTTTAGTATTTAAGTTATTCATTAGATGTTAGTTTTAGCTTGTAGTAAGCCAAATAAATGAGGGCTATCTCTGCCCTCACCAAATTAAATTAAATTATTAGCAGGTGCCTCCACTGGGAAGCTGCCTGCCAAACGCGTAATTTACAGTTTAAATAAAACTACTAGATAGGAATAACCTAGTTGTAGTATGCAGGTTTCGAAGGGAGGTGGTTTTTGTTTTCTTATCTTAAGTGAGAAAGAGTCGCATGTACGATTTTCCACCTACCCCTATTATTCGTCCGAGCCTAGTTCTGGTTCCAAGTCTCGTGCTTTTAACCAGGATAGGTAACTCTCAGCTTGCTGAGAGTAACGATAATATTACTATGGCTTGGGAGTAATATTAGAAACTCTATAAAAAAAAAAAAAAAAAAAAAAAAAATGACTTTACCGAGAATATCCACGAAAACTTTGTAAAAGCATCTATGATAACTAGCAGATATTTATACGCCTTAGCTGTTGATGGTAGTGGACCCAGGTGATCGAGGTGGAAAGTGTGTAACGGGACATCCATTTTGTCAATTGGGTTCAGAAACCCTTCTTGTTTCCCTAGCCTTTTGACGGATAGAATGCATGCAATGCAGTTAGAAATAACGGCTTCTACATGCTTCTTTAAATCAGGAATGAAATATTCTTGTCGGATAACAGCCTCTACTTTCCTGGCAGCTATATGACCCTTTTCATGTGCTTTGGTAATGAGCTCTTTCCTCATCCGCTTTGGTATCACCAAGAGATAAACTCCTTCAAGGAACTTGTACAGAATGCCATTTCGAAGCTGGTACTTTTGATATGCCTCCTTCTCCAGTATTTTAGATATCATCTTACAATTTTCATCTTCCGTTTGTGCTTTCTTTACTGCTTGTAGAATGCCATCTTCAACCCTTAACACCACTGGATACCTGCTCAATGCGTCGACATGCTGCATGCTGTTGCCGGCACGATGATGAACTTTGCACTGGAATTCCTCAATTTGCAGAGCCCAATGTGCTACCCTACTGTTAAGAGTTTTCTTTTGCATTGTAAGTTGAAATGCTTTACAGTCGGTGAAGATGTCAAAGGACAACCTTAACAGATAAATCCGAAGTCTTTTCAGAGATTTAATAATCGCGAGAACTTCTAAGTCGTAGCTTGAATAGTTTTTTTTCGTTTGTAGTGGATTTATAGCTGATGTAAAACACAGGGTGGTAGTTACCGTCGTCATGTTTTTGGAGCAGTACAGCGCCGTATCCTTCCTTACTTGCATAGGTATGAAGTTGAGTAGGTTGGCTGGGGTTAAAAAGTTTTAGTATTGGTTCTGCACACAAACATCCCTTCAACGTACAAAACGCCGCGTTCTCCGATTCACCCCATTCAAACTTTTCTTTTCGCTTTGTAAGGTCAGTTAATGGTTTTGCCAGTAGCGCGTACCCCTTAACAAACTTTTGAAAAAATCCGGTAAGACCAAGGAAGCTCATTACATGCTGCACGGTTTTCGGTACGGGAAAATTTCGGACAGCTTTTATTTTTTCTTCTGAGGGTCGGATAGACCCCTTGTAATGTTATAATTTCAATATCTCTAATATTGTGCATAACGAACGTGTGTGGGGGTTATGCCTCCTATAGTTGTAGTTATGTGGACTATCGCCCTATGCTGTACTAAGCGCAGCTCGCTATGTAATGTTGCTGTATAAAGCGCAGCACGCTAATGGACAGATGGCATGTGAGTGCCGATGTTAATTACGAGTCGAAATTGGGATTAAGACTGATTTTATTTAAATCGATAACGCCCCTTATATACACAAATCACTTACAACTAATTCACAATAAGTATCACAAACAACTACACATGCATACCATAATAATGAACATAATTCTTTTAACCTACATTATTTTCAAAACAGTCATGCTCACCATTTCAATATAATAATCAATTAATTTGTCCTAATTTCTATTGCCTGGGTGAACGAATGCAAATGCAAACAATAACAGACACATGTACTTTGTTGAACTTTTGCATAGCATGAATCACTGTCGCTATTACTTGGATGCCATTTGACACCTTCCATATTCGAAGCAAAGCGCAGCGATTCAATGTTACGTAGTAGTTTTTCGTTGTTTATTTTGTGCCTGCATTGAGTCACACTACATCCTTCCCCCAAAAAAAATTAATGATATTTGTTTACATTTCTTAAAATTTAAATAAATGTCATTTGTGTTGGATATCATCGTTCTTATTGTACATTATGGTAATCTTAGATCTATGCATTATTACTTATTCTTTATGTTCTTAGTTCTGTCTAGATTTAATTATATTATTATTGTGTACTTCATATTCCTTATTCTCTAGCAGTATGGTACTATTTACACCATTTCTTTTAATTATCTTATAAGGTCCTTTAAAAGGTTTTTCAAATTTTCTTTTATTTTGATTTCTTAAAAATACATAATCTCCTACCTTAAAGTTAGATTTATTTACATTTTTCTGAGAACTTTGTCTTCTGTATTTCTCTTCAATTAAAAGATTTTTTGCTTGTTCATGAGCATGTCTCAACTTACATTTCAACTCATTTAAGTAATTATCAATATTATGAATTGTTTCTTTGTTTTTTATTACTTCACATGGCAGTGTACACAATTTTCCAAATACGAGTTCAAAAGGTGAATATAAGGTTGATGAATGTGGCATTGAATTATAGCAATATGTATAGTATGGTAACCATTCTTCCCAATTATCTTTATCACCTATGCTCATAATGTATGCATTATATACCCTATGGTTTCTTTCAAGAGATCCCATCGTTTCATGATGAAACGGTGTGGAGACTATTTTCTCTATATTCAATAATATGCAGATATTTTTCAGCAATTCATTCGTGAATTCTGTTCCCTTATCAGTTTTTAGTTTTCTAAAACATCCGTATTTCAGAATACATTTTTCGACAATCGTTTTCGCTACAGTCTTAGCTTCTTTGGTTTCTATCGGGAAAGATTCTACAAATTTCGTTAGTTCACACTGCACCGTGAGAATGTATCTGTAACCATTTGATGGTCTCAGAGGTCCCACCGTGTCTATGGTGATCGTTTCAAATGATGTATTCGGTGTATCAGTAATAACCATATTCTCTCTGGTATATTTTGTTACTTTAACTTCATTACAGGTCTTGCAATCATTAATGTACCTTCTTACCATTTTATTCATATTTTTCCAAACATATTGTTGTTTTAGTTTGTTGACGCATTTCCTTATACCGCAATGTCCTCTCAGTTTTGAGTTATGATAATCTTCAATTAATTTGTGCATTTCTCTTTCATCTTTTATTTGTTTTGGAGGTTGAAATAATATTATGTCTAGACATTTTTCCTCTTTTTTATTTTCCTGCAGCTTGTTAAATATTCCTTTAAATTCTTGTATGCATACATATTCAAATATTTGGCTATTTCTTGATAGCGCTAATGTTTTAACACCTGTATTGTTCATATTGAATATTAGCTTCTTCAGAATCAATTTTATCTCTGATAAAGATTTATCGCTAAATTCTACAATCACAGTGTTTGCTGCTATTATTATTTTATTTCTTTTTCTTCCTGTAACGTTACATTCTTTAAATTCTAATTTTTTTAATCGCCTTATGTCCGATATTGATGTACAGTCCCAAATATGAAGGTAGCTAGTCTCCGTATTTGAGTCCAAGGCTTTTGCACAATTTTCAACTGGTTTCTCGTCTTTATTTTTCTTCATTGCTCTTGTTAGTACGTCAATGGTATAATTTGGTATCATATCTTTTAGCGTTTCTGTATCAATTTTTATTCTTGATAGTGCGTCTGCGTTCGTGTTCAGTTTTCCCTTCTTGAATATTATTTCGAAATCATAGTCCATTAAATCTACACGTATTCTTGTTAGTTTGGATGAAGGACTCTTATGCGTGAATAGACTTACTAGTGGTCTATGGTCAGTGTAAACTATAAATTTTCTTCCAAATAGGTATGGTCTGAAATAATTTATTCCCCAATGTATCGCTAGTAGTTCTTTTTCTATGATTGGCTTGTTTAGCTCATGTTTGTTAAGGGATTTACTTGCGTATGCTATTGGTCTATCTGCTCCGATTTCACCTTGTGACAGTACTGCTCCTAGAGCAAAATTTGAAGCATCTGTAGTTAGTATGAATGGTTTTTCGAAATCGGGATAGCTGAGTACAGGTGGCTCCACTAAATTTTGCTTTAATGTTTTGAAAGCATTGTCACAGTCTTCTGTCCAAGTGAATATTTGTTTCTAGCAATTTCTGCAAAGTCTCTTATAAATCTCCTATATTAATTACAAAAAGCTACAAATCTCCTAATATCATCCACATTTGTTGGTACGGGATAGTTTTTTATGGTTTCATACTTTCTTGGATCTGTTTTAATTCCATTAAATGTTATTAGATGACCTAGATAAGTAACTTCTGGTTTTAAAAAGTCACACTTCTCTATGTTTAGTTTTAAATTATATTTGCGCAACCTTCCTAGAACTTTAATTAAGTTTTCGTTATGTTCTCTTAGATTTTTACCAAATATAATTATATCATCTACATAAAGAAATGCTGAAGCTTGTAAACCACTAAGAGCTATCGAGAGCATTCTTTGAAAACTGTTTGTTGAGATTTTTAAACCAAACGGTAGACGTTTGAATTGGTAATGTCCTTCATTCGTTGAGAATGCCGTTAATGGTCTAGAATTTCTATTTAGTGCGATCTGGTGGAATGAGCTTGTCATGTCCAAAGTCGAGTTTATCTAGTATGTCTTCTAACCTTGTAAGTGGGAATTTGTCGTCTACCACTTTCTTATTTAAAGATCTAAAGTCTACTACCAGTCTCCATTTAGTTTATCCGTTGAGACTCTTCTTGGGCACAATGAGTAATGGTGAATTATAAGGACTGACTGATTCTTCTATAATGTCATTCTACATTAATTCGGCTACTTGTTTCTGTATCTCATTTAGCTGTGCGTTTGGTAGCCTATAGTTCTTTATATAAACAGGATTCTTATCTGTCGTAGAGATGTGTTGCTCATAGAAGTTGTTCATGGTTAGTTTTTCATTTTCGTCATGAAAAACGTCTTGGAACTCTTCACAAATTTTCAGTATTGGCTGAACTGCGGAGTTATCTAAATGTTCTATATTTATCTTTTTCTCTAAGCGTTGATACCTTGCTTTGTCTTTGGGTTTCATGATGTTTGATAGAATGTTATAGTTATTTAATGGTTCTACACTGATCATCGCATTTTCTATGATTTCCTTTCTATCTCCTGTATTTAGTATTTTTACATGCTTGATTCCTTCAGCTGGTAATATTGCATTTGATATGAAGACTCCTTTCTTTATTTCATTGCCAATTACCACACTGTCTTGATTCAGATCTATTTTGATGTTTGTGATTAGCTCTGTCCTTGGTGGAACTGTCAATTTCCCAATGTTTCTCATTGTCATGTTCATTGGTAGTACTATTTCTTCATCTGGCAACATTATTACTAGTACACAAGTTTCGTAATCAATTTTGCAATCATACGTTTTAAGGAAATCTCTTCCCAGTATTCCGTCAGTCGTTATATTTATATCTTCATTTACTATGTGGAATTGATACTCTATACTTGCTTCTCCTAATGCAAGTTTCAGTTTTGTTACACCTATCGAGAATATTGTTTTATTTGTTATACCGTTTATTTGACATGCCGAATTCTCATTTAATTCTTTCACCAGATATTCCTTACAAACAGAAATATCTGCACCAGTGTCAATCAAAAATCTTAAAGGTTTTCTTAAATTTGTTACAAATATGTTCACGAAATTTGTATCATTTTCCCCATAGAAATTTAGAATCTTCTTTGGTTTCCCCGATTCTGATGACCGGGGACACCTCTGTTTTCCGACCTAGTATTTCCGTTGTGGTATCCTCTCGTGATACCTCTGCCTCTGGCACTGCCTATGTTGTCGTCATTATTACGCCTATAGTAGCTATTGTGGTCATTATTATTATTTTGGTGTCCTCTAGTAAAAGGTCTTCTACCCCTGTTATTGCTGAAATTTCTTTGATTGGATTCATGATTTCTTTGAAAACTACCTCTGTAATTTGTTCTAAACTGCATAACATTGTTTTGTTTGCTGGTTGCTTCTACTTCTGCTGCTATTTGTGCGGCTTCACTTAATTTTGTCACTCTGGACGCCTGAATTACAGTTTTAATGGAATGGTTAACGCCGTTTTTGAATGCTATTAAACCTAATTGGTCATTTAACTTTATAATGGTTTCCTTGTTCTGATATCTGAATTTCATTGAGCTGAGATATTAGGCTATCAATTCTCTCTGAAAAACCATCAACATTCTGATTCCCTTGGTGTAGATTGGCTAACTCATTATGTATTGTGAGCGGATTTACTTTTGGTTTGTAGCTATCTGTTAATGCTTTCTGAAGCGTCTCATAAGTCGTTGGTTTATCTTGTACTAATAACCTGTTCCTAACCTTATCTGTCAGCTTTGTTGCAAAAACAAATTCTACTAGCTTATTTTGCTCTTGTGATTCACCTAGTGTGTCACTATAAAATTGTATTAGTCCTAAAAAGTTTGTTAAATTTTTTGTGGTCCCCATTAAATTCTGGAATTAGCTTCGCAGCTACCAATATTTCGAAACTTCCCATTTTGTCAAATTCTCTTTTATTTGATTTTGGTCTCAGCAATTCTAAAATTTTACTTTCTATTTTTTTAAAACCTACTGCTATGTCGTTTAATTCTGTCTCACCTGCTTTATCTATAATGGTTTTATTCCACACACTTACAATTTCTAGTTTTACCTTTTTTATATATTCTTCACTGTATTCTCTGTTGGGATTCTTTCTTAAATTTCTTAATATTTTGGAAATTGTGTCTAAACTGTCTTAATGAAACTGGCATAATGAATTTTTTTTTTTTTTTTTTTTTTTGTTTATATATTGTTTATTCTGTTTCTTATTATTTCTTTTCTCACATATTTCTTATAGTATGAATGAATCTTAGCAACTAATAATAATAATAATAATAATAAAATATACGTATTGCTGCTGCTGAGAAGCTGGTTCGTCTGGCTGCTGTTTAAATTGTTGTTTATTACTTCTTTGGAGTTTGGTTGTCCCATTGTTGTTTTGATAGTTCTGTCAGCTGCTTTATGAGTTTGCTTTTTATCTTTCTGTCTGAGGTGATGTGTATTACTCTGTACAGTTCACCTTTTTGTCTTCTTATGTTGACAGCCCTTCCGGCTCGTTTCCTCTTGATTCTTTTTGGGATTTCTTCTTTATTCTGTTGTCTCTTCTGTTGCCTTGCCTTATATTGTTCAACTGTTAAGGGTTTTGGTCCGGCTGTCTTTGGTGTTGCTACGTAAGGTGGAGGATCGTGGTCAGCACCGTCTGTGGATTTGGGGATGTATTGTTGGTCCAGCTCTTTGAATAGGGCGTCTAGCTCTTCCTTGTTGTATGACATCAGATTGATTGATTGGTCCCTTCCCTGTTGAATCTTTTATAATTTCTTCAACGGTTTGGCAGGATCGCCATGTAAAGTTATAATTTCAATATCTCTAATATTGTGCATAACGAACGTGTGTGGGGGTTATGCCTCCTATAGTTGTAGTTATGTGGCCTATCGCCCTATGCTGTACTAAGCGCAGCTCGCTATGTAATGTTGCTGTATAAAGCGCAGCACGCTAATGGACAGATGGCATGTGAGTGCCGATGTTAATTACGAGTCGAAATTGGGATTAAGACTGATTTTATTTAAATCGATAACGCCTCTTATATACACAAATCACTTACAACTAATTCACAATAAGTATCACAAGCAACTACACATGCATACCATAATAATGAACATAATTCTTTTAACCTACATTATTTTCAAAACAGTCATGCTCACCATTTCAATATAATAATCAATTAATTTGTCCTAATTTCTATTGCCTGGGTGAACGAATGCAAATGCAAACAATAACAGACACATGTACTTTGTTGAACTTTTGCATAGCATGAATCACTGTCGCTATTACTTGGATGCCATTTGACACCTTCCATATTCGAAGCAAAGCGCAGCGATTCAATGTTACGTAGTAGTTTTTCGTTGTTTATTTTGTGCCTGCATTGAGTCACACTACACCCTTCTCAACAACATGACCCAGAAACTCCACAACTCTTTTCAAAAACTTACATTTGCTCCACTTTATCAATAGACCGTTGCTTTCGCAAACGTTTAAAACCTCTTCTAACCTGTCGATATTTTCTGCATCGTTATTCGTTGATATTATAAGATCATCCATGTAGACTAGAACGATTCGTTTCCTTATAAGATCTTGAAAAATAGTATTTCAATGCATATACCTTTGAAATGCTGATAGCGAGTTGCAAAGTTCGAACGGAGCTTTCCTAAACTCGTATTGACCATCGGAGTTACAAAAGAGGTATATTTCATGCTTGCATCCTCGATGTCAACATGAAAAAAACCATTCCGCAAATCTAACGTTGTGATAACATGAGCATTATAGAGACCTTTGAGAACCTCCTCTATGTTCGGCAGTGGATATCGATCACGGATAACTTTGGAGTTCAGCTTTCTGTAATCTTCACAGAGGCGATGACTTCCATCCTTCTTGAGCGCCAGAACAATCGGACTTGCGTAATTCGATGAACTGTTTTGTATGATGCCCTCTGCAAGCCATTCTTCAATTTGCTTGTTCACCAAATTTCTTTCTTTTGGCGCAAGCCTTCGGGGTCTTTGAAATACGGGGTTCTCGTCTTCTAAATGTATCTTCATTTTGATGCACGACGTTTCTACTTTTCGAGGTGTATATGATCTGATAAGGTTCTTTATTGTTGCCTTCAGATCCAGATCATTCACATCCAATAATCCCTCGGTCTCTTCAGCCAAGGCTCCAGAATAATGGATCAAATTGACACGCGCCAGCATAAGCTTTTCATTTTCAGGAACCTCTTTGTAAGTAGTTAACCTACACTTTTCAATCAGAATTGTTGCGTAGCGTAGGATATTCTTTCCCAAAATAATTTCGTCGCCTATCCAGTTATCAGGAACAACGTCGAAGTCCAGGGTATATTGCTCGGATTCGATGACCACATCCAGCGTTATGAAACCCATGGTATTCTTGTTATTATCACCGAAGCCTACTACTGTTGTACCAGGACCATCATACTGAACAATCCCAAATTTGTCTTTTATCCCTTCCTTCATTAGGCTTATATCACTGCCTGTATCCAACAATGCATTAAATATCTTCCCTTGAATTTCAATTTTTACGGTTATATCTGGAATCTTGATCCTATTTACGCGAGAAGAGGGTTCCCTCATCTCGTTTGAACCACCGGGCTTTTGCTTTGAGATTGATGGACAGTTCGGTGCGATATGGCCGAACTCATTGCACTTAAAGCAGCGCGCCCCCTTTGACTTGTTGGGACAATCAGGAGCTACATGCGAAATTGCCTCACAGTTGTTACATCTTTTATTGCTACTAATTTTACGTTTATCCTTTGCCCTACTACTCAAACTACCTTCAGGTATGGACCGTCTCTTTTCCTTCGCTTGATCTGCTTTCAGTTTCTCGTAAACTTTGAAGTTAACTTTTAATTCATCTAAACTCCGAGTTTGATATAAAACAGCTTTGTTGATAGTTTCATCCGGGATCCCCGCTATAATATAGCTAATAAGATGCTGAGTTTCTACACATCCACGCGAAGCTATTTTTTTCATTTTATAAAGAAATTCTAGTAAAGTTTCGCTATTTGACTTTCTCGTGCCCTCTAGTATATTGTACACATTTTCAACATCCCGCGAACCGAATTCGCTCTTCAAAACCGTTTTCAACTTTTCCCAGCTGCAAACACCAGCTTCTGCCTCAACATCCAGGTTTGTCGCTCCTGTCAACAAACGCCTTCCATACAAGAACTTTTGCACGTCGTTCCACTGGCATACTGTGGAAATATTCTCCATATCGAGTAACCAGTCTTCGATTTTCTTCCCAGATTCCCCGCTGAATCTCTCTAACGACTCCTCGACGTCCTTCAGGTGAATATTATTTTGAATAGGTGCCGTGGCCATTTCAAAAGATTCTGATTTCTGATTTACTTTATCGGAAGTATATGAGCTTAAATCGGACTCTGTATCCTCCTCGACCCTGACTACCCCTTGACTCTTCTCCTCTTCGCTCCTTTGACTATACCTTTCTAAGATTTCGTTATCGGATATTTTATTGCCGTCTAAATCGTTAAAACGCGTTTCATTATTTTCGACCATAAACTGTTTCAGTCGATGTACCAAGTCAACCTTTAAATTGTAGCGATAAGAAAGTCCAAGTTCTTTTAGTAATTCTTGTAGTTGCTTTGTTTTCAGTGAAAATAAATAAGCTTGCAAACTCATTTATGCCAAATAAAAACGTGTGCGTTGCATAGGTACGAGCGAATAAATTATAATGCGATTGCAAACGACCATGCACTCAATAATATGATTTGGCTCTTTGAGTAAATGTCATGCAATTTTCTCAAAAGCTCTTTTTATTTCATGCGATAAGGTAACATGCATAAAAAAATCAAACCAACAAAAATTTAACGATCTCACCAGCTTTATGTATTGATTGAGTGGTAGTTCTGTATGTAAATATAATCCGTTTGAGCTTTCTTTAAATCCCGTTGAGATTTAGATTTAACACTTAACCATGTACATTTTTTTTCTTCTTTTTACTCTTTTTTTTCGCGCTTTTCTAATTTTGGTTACTTTACTTGTATTAACAAAATCACATAATCAAAATCATAAGAGCTATACTTTTGAAACTTGGTAAGTAGATGTATTCTGTGAACCGCATTAAGATGTTCACATAAAAATAGAAAAAAAACAATAAATTTTGGGGGTTCCCCATACTTAGAACTGAAACTCAAACATTTTTTTTTCATCAAACCCATAATGATATCGAGGTTTCTAATATCATTTTTTCCTAAACTGAATAGTATGCGAGACACTTCCAAAGTGGTAAAATGTTCCCCCCCCCCCCCCCCCCTCTAACTTCTAAAATAAGGGAATGATAAAACTAAAAAAAATATATGATGTACATTACCATGCAAACTTCCAACGAAAATTGGTTTGAACGAGATCCAGCAAGTAGTTTTTTTTTTAATACGTCATAAATCGTAAACTGCAATTTACCTTTCATTAAATCAACTCAAATATATAAAAAAAAACATTTAATTTCATAAACATAAACCTTATGCGTACCTAAACCGTGAACCATTATTTTCTAATAATAAATCTGTAATATGTGCCTAAGTAAATAATAATTATAATTCGCGCGGTACCCTTCATGAGCGAGTCCGACTCGCACTTGGCCGCTTTTTTTAAGAATACAATTGCTTTGGCTTACAGCTATAGCACAGAAATAATTACCCCAGTTACATAGAGCACACATCTGAACATGAATGTAATCGCTGGTTTCGTATCGATGACCGAATTGACTTTGTATACATCCCCGAGGAGTCCACAGCCCTACAAAGATTTTTTGCTTAGCTAACAATGGCACGTGGAGCCCTAGTGATTCGCAATTTTTGGCTCAAGTTATGGCCATTTATTTAACCATGCCCCTTTAAAACCAGCGACAATAGTCTGATCTTTGGGGCCCGAATGAAATGTGCATAGAGAGTACGCTCCGGTCTTGGCTTTATTCCGCCGGAAGCATTTGTCCATATTGATGCAAAAGGGCTGGTACAGACGAGGGATGGTATTCCGGTCTTATACAATCGCTACCGCAGAGCGAGAGATAAGCGGCTCCTCCATGACGGAGAGGTCGCCAATGCTCATGAGCTCCTCCGTTTTAGTACCGCAATATCGGAGAGGGAGAAATTCGACACGGAAAAGCAATTCGCCGAATTTTGGTTTCTTGTTGAGGGGAGAGGTGCCCTCCCAGGACAGTGCGTTACTCTAGGTAACATTCTCTTAGCTTATAAGTTAGATTAAGTTAGCTAGGGCGTTTTTGGGAGGGGCCGGGCTCGCGAACATGTGGTGGTGCTTCCAGGAGTTGACTGACGCTGTAGGGCGCTGTCAGTCCCCCGGGAGTTTTTTTTAGATGAGTTAAAGTCCATCACTATTGCAGAAGCATCCCTCGCGTACTAGCTCTGCAATGTCTTTCAATGATTATTTACTTCCAGTGAATTCCCAACAGAAAACAAAAAAAAAAGTGGTCTGCGGGCGACCCGCAAGGTCCACACGACTAACTTTCCAGTGCATCAATATGTGATTTATTTGATTGGGAAATTTTGAAATGTGATGAACCATAAGATATGGTTAAGAATTATTTAATACTAGGGGTCGCCCATTGGTCAAAATTCGACCAATTTATTCTATAAGTTGAAAAAAAACAAAGTCGACTGTTATACATACATATTAATCGGAAAATGAAATTTTTCGACATTGCATTCTCTGATTTCGCATGATATAAATTTTTTCCGGCATTTTCAAGTAACTTCAAGTTTTCAAGCATTTTCAAGTAACTTAAGTAACTTCAAGCATTTGCAGGTAACTTCAAGTAACTTTAAGCATTTTCAAATAACTTCAAGTATTTTCAAGCATTTTCAAGTAACTTCAAGCATTTTCAAGTGCCTTCAAGTATTTTCAAGTAACTTCAAGCATGTCCAAGTAACTTCAAGTATGTTCAAGCATTATCAAATGCATAAAATGCACAGCAAATGGATGGAAACACGTTATAGGCAACTCCGTATTAATATATAGATTACAAAATGCTCTTTAATATTGTTCATGGAAATTGAATGTTGTTAATAACAGCGGAGTTTGATATATATTAATGCAACCATTGTTATGAACATGTAATAACGGAGCACAATGTAATATTGATTTGCTCAATGACAAATGACAATAAATAGTACAAATAAAGGCAAATTATTTTAGTTATTTAATTATTAACACAAAACGGCTGGACTGATTTCGCTAAAAACAAAAATAACGCTTTGAATAAACCCGGTCCCATGTCAATATCATCTTTGGTTCTCGAGATAATCGTGGCGAAAGATAATTCCGAACGCACATACGTACATACGTACAAACCATACACACACCCAGACGTCTCTATAAAACCGCTGGATTGGTTATGGTGACCTTGAAACGTGGAGATATGTCAAAATCCGCGATTCACAAAATCGGCCCCATTACAACAACTTCCACTGGGAAGTTAATAAATAGTACAAATCATCAATTTCAAAATTCAGCTAGTTTGCCGCTATTTTTTTAGTTATTTATTTATTAACAAAAAACGGCTGTACCGGTTTCGCTAAACACTTAATCAGTTCTGAGTTACGTAATTACGCTTCGAATAAACCCGGTTCCAAGTCAATATCATCTTTGGTTCTCCAGATAATCGTGGCGAAAGATAATTCCGAACGCACATACGTACATACACACGAACAAACATCTCTATAAAAACGTTGAATTTGGATTCTGGTGACCTTGAAACGTGGAGATATATCAAAATCCGCGATTCACAAAATCGGCCCCATTACAAGAACTTCCACTGGGAAGTTAAAACGTTTAGGGCGTCCGCATAAGGAACAATAATCTAGAATAAGTATCCTCTTAATTACACCCTATTCTAAGGGTATATTAATTTTGACGCATAGTTTGTAACATACCTTAATATTGCCCGTAGACCCCTAAAAGTTACTATTTTATGATCAGCATCGATAGTAATGTCGATCTAGCCATGTCCGTCCGTCCGTCCGTCCGTCCGTCCGTCCGTCGGCAAAAATTAGGCCTTTAAACTGGACCTAGAGAGCTGAAATTTTAACCATATACTCTCTAGGGTCCCGAAATAATCAAGTTTAAGAATTTTTGAAATCCGCCCACAGACACGCCCACAAACTCAAAAAAACAAAATTTTGGAAAAAATTGAATTTTGAACTAGAAAGCTGAGATTTTTTATATATGATCTATGAATCCTAAAACAGCTCGGGATAAAAAAATTTCAAAATCCGCCAACTGACACTCCCACAAATAAATAAAATAAATTTTGTATACCCTATTCTAAGGGTATATTAATTTTTGAAAATCCAAAGTTTCAGCTAGGGAGCTGAAATTTATAGTATATACTCTCTATGGGCCCTTTATGCTCATGTGTAAATATTTACAAAATCCGCCCACTGACATGCCCACAATTAATTTTTTTTTTTTTTTAAATTCAAAGTTTGAGCTAGGGAGCTGAAATTTATAATATATACTCTCTAGGGGCCCTTTATGCTCATGTGTAAATATTTTCAAAATCCGCCCACTGACACGCCCACAATTATTTTTTTATTTTTTTTTTTAAATTCAAAGTTTGAGCTAGGGAGCTGAAATTTATAATATATACTCTCTAGGGGCCCTTTATGCTCACGTGTTAATTTTTTTAAATCCGCCTACTGACACGCCCACAATTAAATAAAACAATTTTATTGAAACACCCAAGTTTGAGCTAGGGAGCGTTTATTTTTATAAAATCCTTTAAATGTTATATAACAAAATATGTAGAGCGTTATTAACAATTCAACCATACTTGACTTTTGTCACGCCCACTTATGAGGGTTAGGAATAAGAATAGGGTATCCAACAGTTCGCCCAAGCGGACTGTAGCCCGTCCCTATGTTTATACCCTATTCTAGGGGTATATTAATTTTGACGCATAGTTTGTAACATACCTTAATATTGCCCGTAGACCCCTAAAAGTTACTATATTTATGATCAGCATCGATAGTAATGTCGATCTAGCCATGTCCGTCCGTCCGTCCGTCCGTCCGTCGGCAAAAATTAGGCTTTTAAACTGGACTTAGAGAGCTGAAATTTTAACCATATACTCTCTAGGGTCCCGAAATAATCAAGTTTAAGAATTTTTGAAATCCGCCCACAGACACGCCCACAAACTCAAAAAAACAATATTTTGGAAAAAATCGAATTTTGAGCTAGAGAGCTGAAATTTTTTATATATGATCTATGGCCCATAAAACTGATTGGGACATAAAATTTTCAAAATCCGCCCACTGACACGCCCACAATTAAATAAATCAAATTTTGGGAAAAATTGAATTTTGAGCTAGAAAGCTGAATTTTGTATATATTATCTTTGGCCCATAAAACTGCTTGGGACATAAAATTTTCAAAATCCGCCCACTGACACGCCCACAATTAAATAAAATATTTTTTTTGAAAAACCAAAATTTGAGCTAGCGAGCTGAAATTTTTAATATATACTCTCTAGGGGCCCTTTAAGCTCATGTGTAAATATTTTCAAAATCTGCCTACTGACACGCCCACAATTATTTATTTTTTATTTTTGAAAGTCCAAAGTTTGAGCTAGGGAGCTGAAATTTATAGTATATACTCTCTAGGTGCCCTTTATGCTCATACTTAAATTTTTTTTAAATCCGCCTACTGACACGCCCACAATTAAATAAAACAATTTTATTGAAAAACCAAAGTTTGAGCTAGGGAGCGTTTTTATTTACAAAAGCTTAGTTTTTTCGATAAAATCCTTTAAATTTTTGTCACGCCCACTTATGAGATATAGGAATAAGAATAGGGTATCCAACAGTTCGCCCAAGCGGACTGTAGCCCGCCCCTATGTTTTTAAATTAGATTTAATCATTTTTGTCTAGTATGTAAGTTGATATTCAGTAACAATTAAAAAATTAATTTAAAAGTAAAAGTAAAGGCCCCTATAAAACCCTATCGCTCCGCAATCCTAAGATAATTTTGGTCAATCCGTCTCCATCTGCCTTCAGCAGTTTGCTAATTAGATAACAGCTCTATTGGTAATCCCTAGCACCCCTCTACGGCAGCACCAAACACACACACAGCAACTATTGACCTTGAACTTTTAATAATCGATTGAAGAATAGAACTAGCCTACTCATCAACAAATCATTACTACAGCTGGGTGTGGGTTCTGTATTGAGGGGCAAACTCAATCACGAACCAAAAAAGCGACATTTTAAAAACTAACCTTATGCATAGTTTTAAACAGTGTATACAAAAATATCTTTTGTGTACCTATCTCTTTGAAAGTGATCATGATAACTACATACAACGAATTCTGTGCACAATTTTATTGAAATCGTTTTACATTATCACGTGCCACTGCACAGAACAGTTGACATTTTTTATACAAAATGCAAGTAGTTTCAGTCTTTTTACGACGATAGTTTTTGAAAATGCATTCTAAAAAAATAAAACGACAAATAAATTACTTTCTGTAACAATAGTAAATAGTAAATGAAATGTTTAAAAAATAATTAATTGGAAAAGACAATAATTATATGCACATTATGTTTTTTAAGAAATTTAATCCTTAAATTCCTTTTTCATTTAGGGTAAATGAACTCATTTTGTTGTACATTTCCAATTTCGATTTAAAGTTATCTCATTTACAGATTCACATTTTGAAGTGAAGTAAGATCAACAAAATTTGCAGGAAATGACGCTGCAAATAAGTTGAATAAAATCGTACATTCATCAATTGAAACCAATAGGGCACTCCGCGAAGCTATCTTCGTTCTTTTAAACGTCAAAAATTAATCGTCTGATACAATTTCAGTAATTTGCAGAAATCGTACGGAAAAATCATTGCGATTGTTAGTAAATTGTATATTTAATTGAAAAAAAATATGGGAGAGAAAAAACTATCAAATTATAGACAAAAAACCTGAGAAACTATGTTAAAGAAAAAAAAACAATACAAAAATAGTGTACATGTCGTGAATTACTCCTTAGCTCCTAATGCAGCAATTTACAGGCATTTTTACTCTTGTTTTTGTTCATTTGTATTGAGTAGCATACATTTCTTTGTATAGACAATTGTTCAACTTAATTTGTTTCCAAACAAAAATATTTGTTTGCCACAACAACGCGATTCTCACGTTATTACTTTTATTTTTTTGAACACTTTCCTATTACATATATTTATTATTAACTTTTTAGTATTCAAAAATAGTGTTTGGATACTCCTTGTTATAACTCGCTTTATTATAAACTTTTTACGAAATATTCCCGCAAAACTCGTCTCGCGCCATACAAATTCACCGAGTTGACCACAAAATTAATTAAGCCGATGTTTTTCTTTTTTTTTCATTTGACACTGTAGGAATGGCTACAGCAGGAGTTTTTGTCTCCTTTTCTGAGCAGTTGGCTCCCCACAAGTAGCAAAAATATTAAGTTACATTTTAATGCCTTTGCTAATCAATATTTGCATTGTATTACAACTACATAGCGAATATTCGTTGCATATCTGCATTCTTTGCAGATCTCAATTTAATTTATCGCCAAACATTGTTCATGACGGTAAGTTGCTTAATGATTTTTATTTATTCGTAGAACGTAAGTTATACCAAAACTAATTGTTTGTTAAAGATTTTTAAAAAGAATACCAAAGGAATCTGTGCATACAGAAACATTTCTGGCAGCCGCTACAATCCAAACGATTAACAACAAAACACAAAAAAGTTAGTTTTGCGCATAACGGAAACTTAGAGACTTAGAGAAGTACCTTACCAACACTCTCCAAGGTAATATAGCTATTGTTTTCTAAAAATACAAGTGAAGCTATGCAACAGTCCTACATGGCGCTAATGATTCGGTTCTCTCGACATTTCAATTACCTTATGTAACGACATTCCGGTACTATTTAAGTTTCGCCTTTATCGAATTTTATTTATGTTTGTAGTCATTCGAGTATGAAGGTAGGTTTATATATATAAACTAAATGCACACACTCTCCAAGGTAATAGCTATTGTTTTCTTAAAATACAAGTGAAGCTATGCAATAGTCCTATGTGGCGCTAATGATTCGGTTCTCTCCACATTTCAACTACCTAAGATAACGACATTTCGGTACTATTTAAGTTCCGCCTTTATCGAATTTTATTTATTTTTGTAGTCATTCGAGTATGAAAGTAGGTTTATATGCCATACGATTGTTTTGCAGAACAGCTCTCGTTTTCTTATTATTTATTTCACACATATTATGTATGTGTACATGCGAACCCGCGTACATTTTTAAGGGATGAAATTGAAAATACAATTAGCCCGCCTTTTAATGTACATACTTATTATATTCCACTCTCAAATTAAAGGGTCACAGTTCTGAATACACTTATAATCGGTAGATACTTACATAGATTTTATGTAGATATCAGATATGCTTGCAATTTACACTGAGTGGAAGAAAGTTTTTTTATATCAAACAAGTTTTTCACCACTTCAGCCATTGCGATCTTAGTGTTCTTAAAAAAAGCAGTATTAGTAGGTACACGAATAAAAAAAAAATATAATGAATATCTTTTCAAATTGAATGAATAAAATAAGGAGTCGTTGCATAGGTATTCTTCCACGTAGGTAATGAGAGTTTTGACATTAACGACGTGAATGTTTTATATCCGTAGCCTATACTGCTAGCAATTTTATTTGTTTATGCTGTCAAAAAGGGCACAACGGATCCAAAACACATATATACATAAATCATCCTTTCGTCGATGACTTTATGGAAAAATTGCTCTTACTCGTACTATGAAACCTATTGAAAGGTGTGTGTTCGGGAGCATTTTGTTAAATACATTGTTATCTAATTTTTTCAGAACCTTAATAGCCTTTTAACTGCATACCTACTTGTATCTGACATTTGGACAATATAATTTATGAAGATAACGTTTTGATAGTCAACAAATGATTGCGTTAAAATGGATAACGCTTAGTAATGCGGTACTTTGGAATTTAAATTGATTTCCCTATTTATCCTTCTTAAATATGTATGAAAGTAAAGGACTATCATCCGCGATGAGAAGAGCTTCATACATACATACCTACATATTAGACATTATCACATCACATTATCATATCACATCAATCAAAGATTTGATAGTGCGAAGATATATTTTTGACCCAAATGGCATGACAGATTTTATTCTTGTAGGTACCTATACTCTGTCCAACAAAATTGTCAGTACAGGCCTTATGGAGGAGCTTTTTTTCTACCAGTGGTGCCTGTAGATACTCTCACGACAATCAAGCGCAGGAATTGCCACTGAAATAAAAACCAAACCACTGTCATACCAAGGAATTGTTGTTGTAATTTTCCTGAAATTCGCATACAACCCACCACAAACAGTCTCCCCCACAGCCGAATGGGAATGAGCATGATCGTCTTGTGTTCGCTTGCTATTATCATCCACCAAAATAAGCAGTGTGTGTGACTGAGGCACATCAGAAGAGTATTACCATCTCTTCAATGAAGCGTATCATTAAGGGTTTTTCTATGGATTTTGTCAAAGAACTTTCGGTTTTGGTGCTTTTGAGAACGAATTATTACGTGGGGTGTTGCCATTCGGTTTTAATTTAATTGTATTTGTATTGTACAGCTGCACAAGTGCAGTTTTTTTTACCTTCTGTTTAGGTATATGACATTGCGTCGTGGTTACATAATTTTGTATTCTAATTGCCTGATTGTGTCTACCTTTCACAATATACATATTGCGGAAAGGACTGGGAAATGTTTTTAGAAAATCTTGCTGATTGAGTTTAGATAGATAGATAGATAGATAGATTCTTTATTTTTTCATCATAAAGTTTACAAATTGGTATACTTAAGAATAAGGACATGGCAATACTGCCGTCTGCCTGAGATGACATTTCATAATATGATTTAAAAATAAAAGAAATAATAAAAAGCAAAAATTTTAAAATATAAAGAAAAGGAAAAAAGAAAAAATGTTTAACAAAAGATATGAAGAAATATTATTATATAAAACAATGCTATCAATTTTAACGTGATTTGAAACACAAAATATTATACAATTTGGTTAATTTGATTAGCTGTTTATACAAAATTTTATCAATTTTAACATGATTTGAAACCCAAGATAATACACAATTTGGTTAGAAATAGCTGTTTATACAATATCATCAATTTTAACGTGATTTGAAACACAAAAGAGATATTATCAAATTTAGTATGATCAGCAACAAAACAATAAATAGTTAGGTATAAAATTTGGTCAAACCTGCAATAAGTGGGTAATCGACTAAGTTTAATATGTGAAACTGTTACGGTAAGAAAGAGCATGTTGGCAATATTTAAAGAGGCTGAGCCAGCCCATTGCTCCATTTAAAATTTCAAAAAGTTTTATAACGTGGTTTCCCAGCCGGGGTAGTCTAAGCGGGAATGCCTGGGTCCTGAAAATAGAAAGGGGGGGAAAATCGACCCGCGAATAAGCACCCAGGAATTGTGCGAGAGTAAAAACAACTGCAAATCTTAATTTTAACTTTAATTCACTTTATTTAACTTGTAATAAAATAACTCCTGGCGTCGATGCGGCGTGGCTAAGCTCCGGCAATGAACTCCTCGAATCCTAGGCGCGGTCCTCTTTTATAGTCGCCTATTGGGGTGAGTTTTCCCGTATGGTGTCTCGGTCGTGGTGCTGCTCCTCTGGCGTCTCTGTGGTGGTGCTGCTTCTGTTGCTGATGGTGTCTGCTGCTGTGGTGGTGTCTGCTGCTGTGGTGGTGTCTGCTGCTGTTGTGGTGTCTGCTGCTGTTGTGGTGCCTGCTGCTGTTGTGGTGCCTGCTACTGTTGTGGTGTCTGCTGCTGTTGTTGTTGTTGTTATTGTTGTTATCGTTGTTCTATATCTACACTACACTACCAACTACTGCCTACCAACTCCCTTTTACCAACTACTTCTATGAGGGGCGAGTACCTGAGCCGCAATAAGCTGCGGACCCTCTGTCCTCACTGCCCGCTCTTACTACGTGAGCCCGTAGTGTCCGCCAGAGCGCTTCTGCTCCACACATGTTGGCTGGATCCAGCTGTCATGTGTCTGGTCCGGCGGCCACCACTCGACTGACTTGGAATTTCGTGGGAATCATGCGCATCCAACCAGTGGTGACTTTTAGAGCTGGAGTGTGGTAAGTTTGGGCGCGCGTGTTGGTAGTGGTGGGAGTGTGCTAGTGTGTGTGCTGTGGTGGGTTGGTATTGGTGTGGTGAGTTTTGTTAGTGTTTTGTTGGTGCTGCAATATGCTTGCTAACGTATTGGTGGTGGTGGGCCGGTGTATTTGTGCGACAGCACCTGTGGCGAAGATTACTTCGTTACATCCCCCTCCTACTTCAGCAATCAACATCCGGTGGGTGGGATGTCGGCGGCTACTCGTTAGTTCAGCATCTTCCATTGTCCGTGTCTTTGTGATGAATGGTCTCGGATTTCCGTGGCTTCACTCTACCAATGGTTTTAAATTTTTCACATGCGCTGTGATTTGCGTCTTATCGCCTTGTGTGTGTTTGAGTTTTACCAGAACTGGAGAGATAAACGTACAAACTCGATATGGTCCGTTGAATTTCGGTGCTAATTTCGCTGCGAAGTGATCCGTAGCCTTTGACAGTGGATGTTGGCGTAATAGCACGAGATCGCCAATTTTGGGTGACCAGGCGCGCCGTCTCAGATTGTAGTGTCTTGCTTGTTTGGCAAAGGCTTGGTTGGTGTTACTACGCACGATCTCAAATATGCCGCGTATTTTTGATGCGCGCTGTTCCGCAGACTGCGGTGTGATTCCTTCTCCCACAGTCATCTCGGCATAGAGTGTCTTTGGCAGTCGCAGTTCTCTTCCTTGTACCAGAAAGGCGGGGCTGTATCCAGTCGAGTCTTGCTTGCTGGAGTTGATCGCCAATGTGAGTTCTGGCAAAAGTTCGTCCCATCGTTGGTGGTTTTCTTTCGTAAACTGCGCCATCATCGTTTTTATCGTCCGGTTGGCCCTTTCCGTGGGGTTCTCCTGTGGTGTATACGGCGCAGTAAACTGGTGATGAACCCCGTTGTCGGCTAGGAACTTGTTGAACTCTCGGCTTGTGTACTGAGCTCCGTTGTCTGATATGAGTGTGTTTGGTACTCCAAACCTGGCAATTATCCTCTCCCTGAAAGCCTTGATGAGGGATTTGCTGGTCGCGCTGCGTGCTGGGGCGAATTCAGTCCATTTGGTAAACTTGTCGTGGAAAACGATCAGGAACGAATTTCCATGCTTTTATCGTGGTAGTGGTCCTACAAAATCGGAGCATACCACTGCCCAGGGTTCTAGTGCGGGTGTCGAGAACATTTTACCGGCCTCTGCCCGTTGCTGTGGTTTATACCGCTGGCAGGACATGCAGCGGCGCACGTACTTCGCCACGTCCCTGAACATGCCCGGCCAGTAGTATAACTTGGCTATCCTGGCGATGGTTTTATTTATCCCTAGATGTCCGGCGGTTGGCTCGTCGTGGCACTCTTCCAGCACCCGTTTGCGTTGGTCTTCGGCAATACAGAGCTTCCAAGGGATGTACTCTTCGTCCAGGTAAGCGGTGCTATCATGGATGTGTCGGTATAATTGTTCTCCTTCAACGCGGTAATCCGGGAAGTTCGATGGTTCTTTTAGGACGGCCGTTTTCTTCTTGACGTACCAGTCTTCTCGTTGGCGTGGCAGTTCAATGGCATGGAGTTCCTCGCACACTTGGAGGGGCTGCCTCGAAAGAGCATCTGCTAGGACATTGAGCTTGCCTCGTCGATATTTGACCTCGTAATCGTACTGCATCAGTTCCAGAGCCCACCGCGCGATTCGGCCTGATGGTGATTCTATGGAGTTGAGCCAACGTAGGGATTGGTGGTCGGTGATGATGGTGAAATGGTAGCCTTCCAGGTAGTGTTTCATTTTACGAACACCCCAGACGACCGCAAGGCACTCCTTTTCCGTAACCGAGTAGTTCACTTCAGCACCGTTTAGAGTCCGGCTAGCATACGCTATGACGCGTTCTTTTCCATCTTGTTCCTGTAGGAGGACCACGCCTAGTCCACAGTCACTGGCGTCGGTCTGCAGCATGAACGGTACTTCGAAGTCCGGACAAGCAAGGATTGGAGCCTGAGTTAGTCTTGCCTTGAGTTTATCGTACGCTGCCTGCTGTTCATTCTGCCATGTCCACTTTCTGCCTTTCCTTAGAAGTTGGGTCAGGGGTCCCACTAGTGTCGAGAACCCATCCACGAAGCGTCGGTACCATGAGCAGATTCCCAGGAATCTGCGTAACTCCTTGAGGTTCTTCGGTGGTGACAGTTGGGCTATGGCGTCGATTTTGTCCGGGTCGGTTCGAATGCCTTCGCGACCGATCACGTGTCCTAGGTATCGGAGCTCCGTCTTGCAGAAGTGACACTTCTCAGGGTTGATTCTTAGGTTGGCTTGAATCAGTCTATCGAACACTCTCTTCAAATTGATCAAGTGTTCGTCGAGTGTTCGTCCGATCACTACGATGTCGTCGAGATATGCGAAGGCGAAGGGTTCTAGCTCTGGACCTATGACTTGGTCGAGAGCCCGCTGGAAGGTCGCCGGTGCCGAGTGTAGTCCGAAGGGCATTACTTTCCACTGGAAGAGTCCTCTCCCTGGTACCGTGAACGCGGTGTACTGTCGACTGTCGGGGTTCATTGGTATTTGCCAGTACCCGTTGCGCAGATCGATGGTGCTGAAGAACTTGCCCTGTCGGAGTTTATCGAGAATTGGCTGTATTTGTGGTAGTGGGTATGCATCTCGAATAGAATGTGCATTAAGTTGCCGATAGTCCACGCACAGCCTCCACTCACCTTGCTTCTTTTTAACTAGCACTATGGGGGCACTGTGGGGGCTATTGGATGGCTCAATTCGGTCCTCTTGCAGAAGGGCGTTGATCTCTTGATCAATGATGGCCTGCATTGCTGGGTTTCGCGGGAAGTATCGCTGTTTGATTGGTCGGCTGTCCTTCATCTTGATGCTGTGTTCGGCGATGTGAGTAACCCCTTGTATACCATCGAACCTAGGTAATTCGTTAGCGAGAAATCCGTCGATTGTTTGTTCTTCACTTACTCTCTTACTCTGTGCTGGATTCATTCGGGAGTGATTTGGGCTGCTTCCGTCGGTAAACGTATCGGCTGTAGCTGTCGTGTCTCGGTCGGTCATGGCTGATGTTTGTTGTTCCGGGATCTCGATAACGTCGGCGCCGAGACGTAGAAGTAGCCCCACTCGGGCCAGGAAGTCCATGCCGAGTATGATGGGGTGAATCATGCGTTGCATGACCAATAGCTCTTGTGTATAGGTGTTGTTGTTGTAGTTGACGTCGATGGACGTCTTACTCTCAACTAGCACGTTGGTGCCATCGGCAAGTCGGGTATATGGGTTTTCGTTGGCTCTGGGTGTAATGTCGTTGGTGATTTTTCTCGCTGTTTCGGAGTCGATAAAGGATCGTGTTGCACCGGTATCGATGAGTGCGTCGAAATCTTCGTGTTCAATGGTGATGCGGGCGTATATGCGTGTGTCGTCTTTTAAAAATAGTTGAGGTGGGTTGGTGGAGGCATGACTTATGCGAGTTCCTGGTCGCTCCAATTGACAGGAACTCTCCTTTCGTTTCCCCCTCTACGACGGCAACAATCTCTCATACGAACATCTGGTCTGCCGCAGTCCCAACAAAAGAGGACTTGTGGGTTTTGGCAGTTCTGCCGTACGTGGCCTTCCTGGCCACAATGCCAGCAACGATTGTGTGACCCTGATGGTCTCTGGTCTGGAGGTCTCTGGTTGTGTTGCCCGATGTTCGGAGTGTCATGCGTCGTGGGTATTGGGTGACGTGGTCCACTGCCAGGCGATTCCATGGTGTTTACTCGCCTTGGACGTTGCTCAGCCTGGATGCCCTCGTAGTCTTGCGCAAGGAGGATAAGGTCCCGTAGGGTTACAAAATCCTTGCGCCGGATGTACATCTTATATTCGGGCCGGCAATTATTATATATTCGCTCCAGTTGCTGCTTTCGGCTCATGTCGACGGCCCACCGCATAAGGGATTGAATTGCGGTGACGTACTCCGTGAATTTTTCTCGCGGGCCTTGGACTCGCCGGCGTATGTCGTCTTCCAGTCGTTCAAAAAAACGTGGTGGCAGGAAATAGAGCTGGAAGTCCTGCTTAAAGTCGCCCCAGCTTGTCCAGTCGCACTGGTTGTTGCGGTACCAGGACAACGCTCTGTCCTTAAATAACTCCGGCAAAGTTCTGGTCATTCGGTCAAGAGGAAGACAGTAGCACTTAGCCAGCTCCTCCACTCGTTCTATAAATCCGAGTGGGTCCCTTCCTCCATCATAGCGGATTCCCCATTTGCGGACCTTATCGCAGACTTCTGCATCGCTGATGTCGGACTCTGGCATCTTCTCGTTCGCTGGTCCCGTTTGATTTCCGGAGCAGGTTTCCTCTTCTGAATCTAGCATCCTTTGTTCTCCTGTACTTGTTGTATTGTGACGTTGTCCCACTAATTCGTCGCCTGATATTAGTACCGTTTTTCCTAACGGTTGTGTTTCTGCTGGTTTGATCGTATTTTTCCCTGTTGCGATGGTCTTCCAAGTGGTTGTATTGGTGCCGAACGCCTGCCCCGTTAGCTGTGGTGGCTTCAACAAAGTACCGGTGGTTTCCTCTTCTGTTTTGTTGTCGCTTGATGGAATTCCTATCGATGTCTGCCGCGTTGATTTGCTGTAACGGGCCTCTAGTTCTCCAAGCTGTGCTTTATTCCCCTCTTCACTGTCGATGAATGTTGCCAGTGTCTTCCGTAGCTCGTCCAATTTGCCCGTGGTGTTTCCCTGCAGTTCTTGTAGTACCGCTTTGATTTCCTCTTTGGTGAGTTCGTAGATCCACGATTTCCCCATGTGCACTGTTCTCGTTCTGGTCGTCTTTCGCTTTATCTTTGTTGTAGTCCCTGCTCGGGCGCCATTTATAACGTGGTTTCCCAGCCGGGGTAGTCTAAGCGGGAATGCCTGGGTCCTGAAAATAGAAAGGGGGGGAAAATCGACCCGCGAATAAGCACCCAGGAATTGTGCGAGAGTAAAAACAACTGCAAATCTTAATTTTAACTTTAATTCACTTTATTTAACTTGTAATAAAATAACTCCTGGCGTCGATGCGGCGTGGCTAAGCTCCGGCGGTGAACTCCTCGAATCCTAGGCGCGGTCCTCTTTTATAGGCGCCTATTGGGGTGAGTTTTCCCGTATGGTGTCTCGGTCGTGGTGCTGCTCCTCTGGCGTCTCTGTGGTGGTGCTGCTTCTGTTGCTGATGGTGTCTGCTGCTGTGGTGGTGTCTGCTGCTGTGGTGGTGTCTGCTGCTGTTGTGGTGTCTGCTGCTGTTGTGGTGCCTGCTGCTGTTGTGGTGCCTGCTACTGTTGTGGTGTCTGCTGCTGTTGTTGTTGTTGTTATTGTTGTTATCGTTGTTCTATATCTACACTACACTACCAACTACTGCCTACCAACTCCCTTTTACCAACTACTTCTATGAGGGGCGAGTACCTGAGCCGCAATAAGCTGCGGACCCTCTGTCCTCACTGCCCGCTCTTACTACGTGAGCCCGTAGTGTCCGCCAGAGCGCTTCTGCTCCACACATGTTGGCTGGATCCAGCTGTCATGTGTCTGGTCCGGCGGCCACCACTCGACTGACTTGGAATTTCGTGGGAATCATGCGCATCCAACCAGTGGTGACTTTTAGAGCTGGAGTGTGGTAAGTTTGGGCGCGCGTGTTGGTAGTGGTGGGAGTGTGCTAGTGTGTGTGCTGTGGTGGGTTGGTATTGGTGTGGTGAGTTTTGTTAGTGTTTTGTTGGTGCTGCAATATGCTTGCTAACGTATTGGTGGTGGTGGGCCGGTGTATTTGTGCGACAGCACCTGTGGCGAAGATTACTTCGTTACAGTTTGTCCAAAGATATGAAACTTTCCCGAAAATGCAACCGGCGAATTTCTTGTAGAATAGGACAAGCAGCAACGAAATGGTATATATCTTCATTCACTCTTCCGTTACATAGATCACATAGCTGGGGCAAGTCCGATCGATGAGGTATAAAGTTCAAATTTAAAATTTCAACTCTTGCTCTAAAAATAATACTTATAACCGAGGCTGAAAATTCATTACTAAAGTAAGAGACTTCCGAGGGCAGTTCATGGTTTAAATGACTATAAATAGCTCTTGAAGTAGATGAAGATGCTCTGGAAAGGTTATCCAGAAACATTTTGTGATCCACCTTAGCAATCACATCAGAAAACTGAGCCTGCCAATCGGTCACATTAGTTTCTGTTAAGTTTAAACTTGTTTCGTAAGATAAAGCTAGTTCGTTCCAGTTTTTAAACGGGGAAGCATTCACTCGAAGTAATTTTCTTAAGATGATTTTGTGAAGACAAGTTTCACTTCTTTTCATCACTCTAGTAATGAAGTTCGCATTTGCCTTCAAATTTTGTATATATATAGGGACTATTCCTGACTCTACATATATGGCGTAGTTGGGTGTTGAGTTAGGCAATCGAAATATCCTCTTAAAAAAGTTCCTTTGTACAGTTTCAAAAGCTTCGAAGTGTGTGTATCCGACGGGTTGGACGCCATATGCCATGCATGCATTTACTGTCGCGTTGAAAACTTTGTACTTGGACGTTAAATCAACATTTTGGTTCGAAAAAAACTTTGGCCACATTATATTAAGAGCCAATTTAGCTTCGCTGCTTTTTTCTTTGGAGTGCTTTAGATAGCTTAAATTGTAGGTCAAGAGGACACCCAAATATTTAAACTCTTGTAAAACCTCAATGTGTGTATTGTTTAGAGACCATTTTTCTTCCGCTCGCCTTCTTGATTGTCTCTTTTCAAATATAACAATCTTAGTTTTTTGGGTATTAATTTGCAAGCCCCAAGACTCGCAAAATGAACTTAGACGGTTTATTTGCAATTGAAGCGTGAAAGGATTATCAGCAAGCATAACTAGATCGTCCGCGTACAACAGGACTTTGATTATAATGTTAGTAAAATTAACTCCACCCGGAAGAAGCTCGCAGACATCATCTATGAACAGAGCAAATAATAATGGGCTGAGGATACAACCCTGAGGAACACCTGCAATTGTATCAAATCGATTTGAAAATGTGAAACCGTCCCATACCCTTGCATTTGTTGACGAAATAAGACTTGCATACACTTCGAGAAACTTTCTTGACAAACCAATGCAAGAAAGTTTGTATATTAAAGCTTGTCTATTGACTTTATCGAATGCAGCTTTAAAATCAACAAAGCAAGTGTATAGTTTCTTTTTTCTATCTATAAATTGTTGAGCAATGCTTGAAATGGCCAAGATATGATCCATGGTTGAAAAACCTGGGCGGAAACCGGCTTGAAAGATGCTCAAAAGACTGTTATCCTCAATCCATTTTGAGAGCCTTTCATATAGGATTACAGTGAAAGTTTTTCTTATTGAATTTAAAATTGAAATACCTCTATAATTTTCCGCAGCGTTAGCATCACCTTTTTTAAAAATGGCAAAAATTACAGATTCGTTGAAACTGTTAGGGACACATCCATCATTGTA
This sequence comes from Portevinia maculata, assembly GCA_949715645.1. Lineage (NCBI taxonomy): Eukaryota > Metazoa > Arthropoda > Insecta > Diptera > Syrphidae > Portevinia > Portevinia maculata. Next base: position 168,186,374 of record OX454526.1, on the reverse strand, counting down.
CACTTTGTTATAGAAAGACACGAGGTAGTTTTTAAAATCAATAGTGCTGTTTTTATAAAACTCGACTGGTATGCCGTCTAGGCCAGGAGCCTTGCTGTTTTTCAATCTTTGGAGCGTTACTTCCAATTCGGGCAATGAGAATTCTAAATCCAGCTCGTTGACTCTAGTATCAGGTAGCGCGTAATCAAAGGTATGAAGGTCTTCATCAGCTGAGAGTAGAGTTTTAAAATGAGCTGCTAACGTCTCAGCTTTTAAAGAGAACTTCATACCCTGATTGCGCCCACCAAGATTGCGCACTGTCTCCCAAAATATCTTTGAGTTTGTGCAGTTTTCCAATTTCTTAGCCACGTTTTTTAAATAGGTGATTTTCTTAACTGAGCACATTTTTTTAAAATCATTATTAACGCGAAGATAGATGTTTTTGAAAAATTGAGAAATGGTCGTTCTAAACAGTTTTAAGTAAACGAACGAAAGTTTACGGAGATTTCTGCAATCCTTATCAAACCATACACTTTTAGCTACAAAAGTGTGTGTACTCTTCAACGCAAAAGGGGCTGCGGTCTTTATAACCCGTTCTATACTTTCACATACCACTTCAGACGAGACTGCGGATTGTTGGGGCAGAGATAGTAAGTGCCGAGAAAGGAGGCTTCTATAGAGGGTGGCATTGTTCTCCGACCACTTCAGCTTATTAAAACTAGAAGGTGTAGCTTGCTGGTTTAACTCCTTTCGGTGAATTTTAATTACAATTGGAAAATGAGCCGAGTAGTTGACTAGTGCAACTTCAAAGTCATCGATCATGTTCATGATTGAGTTTATGTCGCAAACTGTTTAAATAAAAAAAAAACATAAATACATCCTTTCATCTCATTATGTACCTGTTTGTTTGATGTCTTTGTTTTTCCGATGAATGACGCCTGTTTTGCAAATGAATACGGGAATTCCCAAAAAGAAGATCTCAAGCTAGGTAGGGATGCAATCATACAATGGATTGCTTGAAATTGTTAAACGTTACAAAGCCAAGTATGAAACATACGTCGTGGATGAAATGGCTCAAAATGCGGGACATAAAATGCTTTGCTTGCCGCCTTATCACTGTGACCTTAATCCAATAGAAATGGTTTGGGCTCAAGTGAAAGGGTTTGTAGCAAGCCAAAACAAGTCGTTTAAAATGGCTGAAATAAGAAACTTACTAACGACAGCACTTACAAGGGTTGACACATTGATGTGTCCAACACGTTGAACAGGTTGTTGAGCCAACTATGTGGGAAATGGACGTTTTTGCCGAGGAAGCAGTTGAAAGGTTAATAATAGATCTAAATAACGAGAGCAGTAGCAGTAATTACTCAGCGGTTTAGTTGAGTAGTTATATTAGAAATTAGTATTGTATGTTTTACAATATTTATAATGAATAAATTGGATTACAGTGATATATTTATCGTTTTGATTTTTTTTTGTGTTACGAAATTTATATATTTTGTTGGTCTACTGGAGATACCCTTAAAAAAATGCGCCTATTATTATCTTACCAGAAAAGGAAAAAGATAAACAGAATTTATTTCGTTCCGCAATATTTTTATTTTAAATTGGAAGATGGTAACCCTAATAGAATTGCTCTCTGTGTTATGGCGAATTATCATACACATTACGATTTATGTAAGTCATTGCAACCAGACTGAGAGACAAACATCCTATCTTTCCTGTACCGACAATTTTTGTTGGATTGAGTGTAGGTACCTATTTAAGACGTTTATTTTGATGCAAAATTAGCAAATTAACATTTCGCGGGTGGTCAATTCGCGGTGTTTTGTTTCGCATTTTATTTATTAAGCATTTCGTTTTTCGCATTCTACGTTTGGCAAGTTTCTTTATTGAATCGTAAAACCATTGTTCCGTTAATTTTCATTTAATATTTTATTAAATTTAAGGCTTTCATTATTGGCGATTTTATATTTGGCATTTTATTTTTGGTTTCGGTTGCGCAAGCGGGCCGACAAAATTCCAAAATCAAAACAAAATAAAGCAATATCATTGGCAAAGGCTACAGTCCGCTTGGTCGAACTGTTGGACACCTTAATCCTCTCCTTCATTAAGTGGGCGTGGCACCAATGGATGAATTATTAAGACGGATCTATTGCGTTATAACATTCAAAGGATTTTATTGAAAGTTTTTTTTTTTTTTTTTTATAATAAGCGCGCCTTAAATGGATTTGTTGGGGCCCTTATAATGTATTAGCTACACAGCGCGGGCGTTACGGAAATTAGGGTGAGACGAAAAGGAGAGATGCCGATGCACGTTGGTTTTGAATGCTTGTAGGTTATAATGTGTAGGAAAAATGGAGCGGGGAAGAGCATTCCACATTCGTGTTGTACGGCTGAGGAAAAATTCTTTGAACTTCACTGTACGTCCGAACACAGGCTTGAGGGTGAACTGATGAGCATTCCTTGCATGACGGGTATTGCGGTTGAAATGTTCAAGTTTCGGGCGAATAAACGCCTTATAAATTGTAGCCAGATCAGAAGGGGTGAAATATTTCTTACAACGCTTAAGGAAGCCTAGACATTTCGCGGCATTCTTGGCGACACCGAATATGTGGTCATTCCAACGAAGGTTGTTATTAACACACATACCGAGAATGGAAAGTCTTTCGGTTTCAGCGATGCAAGTGCCATTCATAGATAATGGCAGTGTGTGTGGGTTTTGCTTTAATGACAGGAGACAGCATTGTGTTTTGGAAGCATTAAATTCCACTCTATTGGTTTTACCCCACTGAGTTATGCTGTTAAGATCGGAATTTAATGAGCTTAACATACGTTGCCGTTCCAGTTCCACACCCGAAGATGATGGGCGTGACCCAAGAAACGAATATGAGAAGCTGAGGGTACTGTCATCAGCAAAGGAATGGATTGGATTAGAAGTAACAGACAGTAGATCATTTATTAAAATGAGAAAGAGAGTCGGGGACAGAACAGAGCCTTGGGGGACACCAGCATTTATTTGGTGAGTTGCAGACTTGAAGCCGTCCAAAACAACTTGAATTGAACGGTCCGAAAGGTAATTTCTAATCCATTGAAGAAGAGTATCATCGATTCCAAATGCACGCATTTTCCACAAGAGAGCTTGATGCCAAACTCTGTCAAATGCTTTTGAAATATCAAGCGCAACGATCTTATTTTCACCACCTTGGTGAAGAGATTGGTTCCACTTTTCGGTTAGATATGTCATCAAATCACCAGCGATTCAAGATATTTCATTAGCTGACGGTTTATCAGCGTTTCCATGACCTTAGAAAGAAGGGACGTAAGTGCAATTGGTCGGTAGGAGGAGGGAGAAGAAGATTCGCCTTTTTTGGTACAGGCTGGACAAATGCTATTTTCCATCTTCCCGGGAAGAGTCCTGAAGAATAGGACAGATGGAAAAGCCTACGCAATGGTTTTGCCAGCGAAGAAGAACACCTCTTCAGAACGATAGGGAAAATACCATCTGGACCAGCGGATTTGTGAACGTCAAGATCTTGAAGTACTCTAGCCACTGTACGAGTGCGAAAGTGGATTGGTCCCATAGAGAATTCTACGCTCTCGAGTACAGGGGGAGACAAGGCACAATCTGGAAGCGTTGAGCTGACTGCAAAGTGAGCAGCAAGCAGATTGGCCTTATCTGTAGAGCTGACAGCTGGAATGTCGTTGTAAATAAGTGACGGGATAGATGACGAGGCCGAATTCTTGATGTTTTTAAAAAATGACCAAAAGTTTTTAATACCAGTGGGACTTTGTAGTATTTTTTGCCTCAACTTTTGGTCATAGGAGAATTTGACACGATTAATGTGGGCATTGCAGTCATTTCTGGCTCGTTTAAACTTTTTACGGCTTTCCTCAGATGGGTTGGCTTTGAATAGCCGAAAACTTACCTCTTTCAACCTGATAGCCTCTTTGCAGCTCGACTCACACCACGCGTTAACCTTGGGTTTGATACTTTTAATCCTGTTAGGGATAAAAGACTTCATACCCAGGTGAATTATGTTTGTGATCATATCAGCAGCAGCATCCACGTCGCTGTCGAGGAAGCACAGGCTACGTCACTACGTATATAAACGGCGATACCGCGATTGGCAAAGAATAAAGGCACTAAGTTGTACCCAGGTAGACTAAACTCTGTTAAATCAGAGCCAACGCTAACCTGGGTTTCACTAAGCGCCAAAACAGCTGGTTTGTTGTGAAAAACATGGGCGTATAATGCAAAAAAATGCTTTCTCAACCCACGAATGTTGATGACATCCACAACGAAATTCCTACACATTACAAAAAACAAACATAAAAAAAAACACAACTCCGACGCTAACTAAGCATAGGCCGTGAATTGAAAATATACGTTAGATTTCCAAAACAATCTACCGCAGGTGTTATGCCCGTACGGTAATTTGTTTTCGTCCACCAACAGAATCAACAACTCACAACCCTCTATTCGGCCGATGCTGCCTTTACCCAAGCATTGCAAATGCACAAACGATAATCGATCGACAGATGCAATAGTCAAGAAAGAGCAACAGTGATGAAGTGGGATGGAGGACGGAAGGAAAACCCTACGCTGTTGTTTTTTTTCGCTTTTTTCGTTATCGTTGCCACCGGCCACCGGCACTGGCTCTATGTGCATTTTTTTTTCTTTCTTCACACACACGCGATTTTGTATATTTTTTTTCGTGAAACGTATTGGGGAGCCGGTAGGTATTATGTTAGTCGGTTTAGTGGCACCGAAATTGCATTTAAAAAAGGCAACGCGTCCGCACGCGACGGGAGGCAAACAACAACTTGTTTTTGTAAAACAACGCCCCTTAAAAGTGGGCATGGGAGAAAACTTTATATAAATTCATTTATATATGTTCAAAATGACTTCATCTACATGCATTGTGAAGAATAGAACTTTCATTTACAATGATTTCTTCAATAAAACGTTTGTTTTTTAAATAGTGGGCGTGTCAGTGGCCAAATTTTGAAAATATTAAAACATGAGCGTTAAGGGCCCCTAGAGGGGAAACTCCTATAAGCCCGCATATGAAAAGGCCGCGTAACAAAAGCCCGCACGCCAAATTATGAAAAAGCCCGCAGCACAAAAGCCCGCATGCCATAAGCCCGCACAATTTATTTTCAGATTTAGCCCACATATGATGTTTTGTTATTCACCTCATCACTTCAATTTTAAAATTTTAAAAGATAATCAAATCGCTTGAAAGAAATATTTGTTCCCAGTAATATGGAGGGGGATGTTATATATATATATGTTATTCACCACACTCACCTCTTTCCCTCTTTTTTTTGAAAACAAGTAAAATCTCTTAAAAATTTTTTGTTCGTCCTAAAAAGAACGGATTTATTCACCATATCTACCCCTTCCCCTCATTTACCCTCCTAAATTGAAATTGGTCAACATCTCTCAATGAATATTTAGTCTTCCTTAAAGAACGATTTTTGTTCATAGAACCACTAATTCACAAAAATCACTTCACTTTCACTGTTTGGGAGCAATCGCACTGCTCCAGGCATCGACGAAGAATGCGACAATTCAGAAAAATACCACTTCTTGTATACACTTTGTCGAAGACATTTCTTACAGTAAATCTGTCCTCCGTGATTCTCAAACAATCGAGTATTTTAACTTTTTGAAATTGAAAGAAGCCACTCCCCCTCGAATTGATAATATCTTGCAGGATATATTTTACACAACTGCCCTCTCCGTGATTCTCATGATATCATACATCTAACAGATGGATTTCTGTGTAAATTCAATGGATTTTAAATGTACATTACTTCAATTTTAAAATGCAATTGTTTAGGAAATAACCATAGCCCAAGTGCTAAATAGATGTTCCTAAAATGGAAAAAAAATTGTATAGGTACATTTGATAAAAGTAATTGAAGTTCATATTTGAAATTGGTCGTTTATTTCAGTGGAAAAATAGTTTAAATCCTAAGATTCCGCGACCAGGCAACATAGACCCAAAATGATGCGAATAAATTGGCATTATCTTTACAATTCGGCGCTTATTTGTTTGTGGTTATGGCGCCTGCCAGACAACAAGCATATACCCTTAGCGGAGCAACGAAGTTGCGTGAGCGTGCTAAACCCTGCGGAAAGATAGTTTAAATCCTTAGATCCGGCGAAGCGGCTCACCCACAATGAAAATGATACGAGGTAAGTGGCATTATCTATGAAATTGGACGCTTATTTGTAAGTGTTTATGGCGCCTGCCAGACAATAACCATATACCCTTAGCGGAGCATCGAGGTTTCGTGAGCGTGCTAAACCCTGCGGAAAGATAGTTTAAATGTGAAGAACCCGCGAAGCGGGACACCCAGAACGAAAATGATGCGGGTAAATGGACATCATATTTGGAATTGGCGCTTATTTCTTAGTGTTTATGGCGCCTGCCAGACAACAAGCACATACCCTTAGCGGGGCAACGAAGTTGCGTGAGCGTGCTAAACCCTGCGGAAAGATAGTTTAAATCTTAAGAACCCGCGAAGCGGGCCACCTAGGCCAAAAATTCATTATTTTCAGAGTTTCGAATGGAAAAAAGGATGAAAGGATGAAAAAAACGAAACAAAAAAGTGTATATAAACATTATTCTTGTAGGTACCTATACTCTATCCAACAAAATTGTCACTACAGGCCTTATGGATTAGATTTTTCTCTACCAGTTTTTTCTACTCTCACGACACTCAAACACAGGAATTGCCACTGAAATAAAAACCAAACCCCTGTCATACCAAGGAATAGTTCTTGTAATTTTCCTAAAATTCGCATACAACCCACCACAAACAGTCTCCCACACAGCCGAATGGGAATGGGCATGATCGTTTTGTGTTCGCTTGCTATTATCATCCACCAAAATAAGCAGTGTGTGTGACTGAGGTACATCAGAAGAGTATTACCATCTCTTCAATGAAGCGTATCATTAAGGGTTTTTCTATGGATTTTGTCAAAGAACTTTCGGTTTTGGTGCTTTTGAGAACGAATTATTACGTGGGGTGTTGCCATTTGATTTTAATTTGATTGTATTTGAATTGTACAGCTGCACAAGTGCAGTTTTTTTACCATCTGTTTAGGTATATGACATTGTGTCGTGGTTATATAATTTTGTATTCTAATTGCCTGATTGTGTCTACCTTTCACAATATACATATAGCAGAAAGGACTGGGAAATGGTTTTAGAAAATCTTGCTGATTGAGTTTATGTCGCAAACTGTTTAAATAAAAAAAACATAAATACATCCTTTCATCTCATTATGTACCTGTTTGTATGATGTCTTTGTTTTTCCGATGAATGACGCCTGTTTTGCCAATGAATACGGGAATTCCCAAAATGAAGTTCTCAAGTTAGATAGAGATGCAATCATACAATGGGTTTGAAATCGTTAAACGTTACAAAGCCAAGTATGAAACATACGTCGTGGATGAAATGGCTCAAAATGCGGGACATAAAGTGCTTTGCTTGCCGCCTTATCACTGTGACCTTAATTCAATAGAAATGGTTTGGGCTCAAGTGAAAGGGTTTGTAGCAAGCCAACACAAGTCATTTACAATGGCTGAAATAAGAGACTTACTAACGACAGCACTTACAAAGGTTGACAAGGAAAAATGTGTCCAACACGTTGAAAAGGTTGTTGAGCCAAATATATGGGAAATGGACGTTTTTGCCGAGGAAGCAGTTGAAAGGTTAATAATAGATCTAAATAACGAGAGCAGTAGCAGTAATTACTCAGCGGATTAGTTGAGTAGTTATATTAGAAATTAGTATTGTATGTTTTACAATATTTATAATGAATAAATTGGATTACAGTGATATATTTATCGTTTTGATTTTTTTTGTGTTACGAAATTTATATATTTTGTTGGTCTACTGGAGATACCCTTAAAAAAACGCGCCTATTATTATCTTACCAGAAAAGGAAAAAGACAAACGGAATTTATTTCGTTCCGCAATATTTTTATTTTAAATTGGAAGATGGTAACCCTAATAGAATTGCTCTCTGAGTTATGGCGAATTATCATACACATTACGATTTATGTAAGTCATTGCAACCAGACTGAGAGACAAACATCCTATCTTGACTGTACCGACAATTTTTGTTGGATTGAGTGTAGGTACCTATTTAAGACGTTTATTTTGATGCAAAATTAGCAAATTAACATTTCGCGGGTGGGCAATTCGCGGTGTTTTGTTTCGCATTTTATTTATTAAGCATTTCGTTTTTAGCATTCTACGTTTATCAAGTTTCGCGTTGTTTCTTTATTGAATGGTAAAACCACTGTTCCGTAAATTTTCATTTAATATTTTGTTAAATTTAAGGCTTTCATTATTGGCGATTTTATATTTGGCATTTAAGTGTGTCGCTTTTGACGTTTTATTTTTTAATTTTTTGGTTTCGGTTGCGCAAGCGGGCCGACAAAATTCCAAAATCAAAACAAAACAAAGCAATAACATTGGCAAAGGCTACAGTCCGCTTGGTCGAACTGTTGGACACCTTAATGCTATCCTTCATTAAGTGGGCGTGGCACTAATGGATGAATTAATAAGAAGGATCTACATATTTTGCTTTATAGCATTTAAAGGATTTTATCGAAAGTTTTTTGTAAAACAACGCCCCTTAAAAGTAGCCATGGGAGAAAACTTTATATAAAAGAATTGTTCAAAATGACGTCATCTACATGGATTGCGAAGAATAGAACTATCATTTACAATGATTTCTTCAATAAAACGTTTGTTTTTTAAATAATGGGCCAAATTTTGAAAATATTAGAACATGAGCGTTAAGGGCCCCTAGAGGGGAAACCCCTATAAGCCCGCATATGAAAAGCCCGCGTAACAAAAGCCCGCACGCCAAACTATGAAAAAGCCCGCAGCACAAAAGCCCGCATATGATCCGGGCTTATTGTTTTGTTATTCACCTCATCACTTCAATTTTAAAATTTTTAAAGCCAATCAAATCGCTTGAAAAAAATATTTGTTCCCAGTAATATGGAGGGGGATGTAGTTATTCACCACACTCACCTCTTCCCCTCTTTTTTTTTGAAAACAAGTAAAATGTTTTAAAATTTTTTTGTTCTTCCTAAAAAGAATGGATTTATTCACCATATCTATCACTTCCCCTCAATTCCCCTCCAAATTGAAATTGGTCAATATCTCTCAATGAATATTTAGTCGTCCTAAAAAGAACGATTTTTGTTCATAGAATAACTAATTCACAAAATCACTTCACTTTTACTGTATGGGAGCAACCGCACCAGGCATCGACGAAGAATGCGACAATTCAGAAAAATACCACTTCTTATATACACTTTGTCGAAGACATTTCTTACGGTAAATCTGTCCTCCGTGATTCTCAAACAATAGAGTATTTAAACTTTTTGAAATTGAAAGAAGCCTCTCCCCCTCGAATTGATAATATTTTTGACAACCAATCAAAACTCTTGCAGGATATATTTTACACAACTTCTCTCTCCGTGATTCTCATGATATCATACATCTAACAGATGGATTTCTGTGGAAATTCAATGGATTTTAAATGTACATTACTTCAATTTTAACACGCAATTGTTTATGAAATAACCATAGCCCAATTGCGGATAGTACATGTGTTAAATAGATGCTCTTACCAATGAATAATAACAGCATTCCTCCCAATAAAAGAGAAAAAAGTTTCTAAAATGGAACAAAATTTTTATAGGTGCATTTGATAAAAGTAAATGAAGTTCGAATTTGAAATTGGTCGTTTATTTCAGTGGAAAAATAGTTTAAATCCTAAGATTCCGCGACCGGGCAACATAGACCCATAAAGATGCGAATAAATTGGCATTATCTTTACAATTCGGCGCTTATTTGTTTGTGTTTATGGCGCCTGCCAGACAACAAGCGCATACCCTTAGCGGAGCAACAAAGTTGCGTGAGCGTGCTAAACCCTGCGGAGAGATAGTTTAAATCCTAGGCCAAAAATGATTACTAAAAGGATTTCCTTCTTCATTATTTGCAGAGTTCCGAATAGAAAAAAGGATGAAAGGATGAAAAAAACGAAACAAAAAAGTGTATATAAACATTATTCTTGTAGGTACCTATACTCTATCCAACAAAATTGGCAGTACAGGCCTTATGGAGGACCTTTTTTCTACCAGTGGTGCCTGTAGATACTCTAACGACACTCAAACACAGGAATTGCCACTGAAATAAAAACCAAACCCCTGTCATACCAAGGAATAGTTGTTGTAATTTTCCTAAAATTCGCATACAACCCACCACAAACAGTCTCCCACACAGCCGAATGGGAATGGGCATGATTTTGTGTTCGCTTGCTATTATCATCCACCAAAATAAGCAGTGTGTGTGACTGAGGCACATCAGAAGAGTATTACCATCTCTACAATGAAGCGTATCATTAAGGGTTTTTCTATGGATTTTGTCAAAGAACTTTCGGTTTTGGTGCTTTTGAGAACGAATTATTACGTGGGGTGTTGCCATTCGGTTTTAATTTGATTGTATTTGAATTGTACAGCTGCACAAGTGCAGTTTTTTTTACCATCTGTTTGAGTACTCGTATATGACATTGTGTCGTGGTTATATAATTTTGTATTCTAATTGCCTGATTGTGTCTACCTTTCACAATATACATATAGTAGAAAGGACTGGGATATGGTTTTAGAAAATCTTGCTGATTGAGTTTATGTCGCAAACTGTTTTATTAAAAAAAAACATAAATACATCCTTTCATCTCATTATGTACCTGTTTGTATGATGTCTTTGTTTTTCCGATGAATGACGCCTGTTTTGCCAATGAATACGGGAATTCCCAAAATGAAGTTCTCAAGTTAGGTAGGGATGCAATCATACAATGGGTTTGAAATCGTTAAACGTCACAAAGCCAAGTATGAAACATACGTCGTGGATGAAATGGCTCAAAATGCGAGACATAAAGTGCTTTGCTTGCCGCCTTATCACTGTGACCTTAGTTCAATAGAAATGGTTTGGGCTCAAGTGAAAGGGTTTCTAGCAAGCCAACACAAGTCATTTACAATGGCTGAAATGAGAGACTTACTAACGACAGCACTTACAAGGGTTGACAAGGAAAAATGGCATCTATGTGTCCAACACGTTGAAAAGGTTGTTGAGCCAAATATGTGCGAAATGGACGTTTTTGCCGAGGAAGCAGTTGAAAGGTTAATAATAGATCTAAATAACGAGAGCAGTAGCAGTAATTACTCAGCGGATTAGTTGAGTAGTAATATTAGAAATTAGTATTTTATGTTTTACAATACTTATAATGAATAAATTGGATTACAGTGATATATTTTTCGTTTTGATTTTTTTTTGTGTGTTACGAAATTTATATATTTTGTTGGTCTACTGGAGATACCCTTAAGAAAACGCACCTATTATTATCTTACCAGAAACGGAAAAAGATAAACGGAATTTATTTCGTTCCGCAATATTTTTATTTTAAATTGGAAGATGGTAACCCTAATAGAATTGCTCTCTGAGTTATGGCGAATTATCATACACATTACGATTTATGTAAGTCATTGCAACCAGACTGAGAGACAAACATCCTATCTTGCCTGTACCGACAATTTTTGTTGGATTGAGTGTAGGTACCTATTTAAGACGTTTATTTTGATGCAAAATTAGCAAATTAACATTTCGCGTGTGTAATTCGCGGTGTTTTGTTTCGCATTTTATTTATTGAGCATTTCGTTTTTCGCATTCTACGTTTATCAAATTTCGCGTTGTTTCTTTATTGAATCGTAAAACCACTGTTCCGTAAATTTTCATTTAATATTTTGTTAAATTTAAGGCTTTCATTATTGGCGATTTTATATTTGGCATTTAAGTGTGTCGCTTTTGACGTTTTATTTTTTAATTTTTTGGTTTCGGTTGCGCAAGCGGGCCGACAAAATTCCAAAATCAAAACAAAACAAAGCAATAACGTTGTCAAAGGCTACAGTCCGCTTGGTCGAACTGTTGGACACCTTAATGCTATCCTTCATTAAGTGGGCGTTGCACTAATGGATGAATTAATAAGAAGGATCTACATATTTTGCTTTATAACATTTAAAGGATTTTATTGAAAGTTTTTTGTAAAACAACGCCCCTTAAAAGTAGGCATGGGAGAAAACTTTATATAAAAGAATTGTTCAAAATGACTTCATCTACATGCATTGCGAAGAATAGAACTTTCATTTACAATGATTTCTTCAATAAAACGTTTGTTTTTTTAAATAATGGGCCAAATTTTGAAAATATTAAAACATAAGCGTTAAGGGCCCCTGGAGGGGAAACCCCTATAAGCCCGCATATGAAAAGCCCGCATATGAAAAGCCCGCGTAACAAAAGCCCGCACGCCAAATTATTGTTTTGTTATTCACCTCATCACTTCAATTTTAAAATTTTTAAAGCCAATCAAATCGCTTGAAAGAAATATTTGTTCCCAGTAATATGGAGGGGGATGTAGTTATTCACCACACTCACCTCTTCCCCTCTTTTTTTTGAAAACAAGTAAAATCTTTTAAAATTTTTTTGTTCTTCCTAAAAAGAACGGATTTATTCACCATATCTACCACTCAGTGGCGTGGCGTGGATAATTTTAAAAGGGAAGACGTTGAAAAATTTAGTCACCTATAAAAATAAAAATCTTTAAAACCTGAAATAAAATAATTTTTAATGGGGATATTGTATCTACATAATATGCATTCCACATTGACTTAGCAAAAATATTCTAGCCACATTTTTTATACTTCAAGACATTAATATTTCAATCAACAATGAGCTTAAAGCATAACAAAAGTGGCTTCAAAAGAAGCCGGTCTTGACAGACGCATGATACAATAACTTAAAAAAATTCAGCATAATGTGGATAGTAATTTTAAAATAAGAAAATTCAGAAGAATTATATGGATAATTCTTTATATTTGTTAAAATATAAAAACGATACAAATAATAATGTCAGCAATAAAAATAAATCAAAATTAAAAACAGCTAGAATTCACACACTTAAAAAAAAAAAGTGAAAAGTTTTGTTAAAATATTAGTTCTTTATAATTATTTGTATTCTAATGCTATTCGACGATCTTTTTTGATAAACTCTGCCAATACCCTTTCATAGAAGTTTGGTCTATTTTTAATTTTAAGAAGAAGTCTTCTTTCTATCGATATGAGGGCTAAATCAGAGAGCCTATCCTCGCCCTGTGAGTTTCTTAAATAAGTATGAATTCTTTTTAAAGCAGAAAAAGACCTCTCAACGGAGGCGACGGAAATGGGAAGTGTTAAAAGTAAACTACTTAAGTTTAAGACTTGAGGGAACACTTCTTTCAATGCTTCACTATTCAAATGGTTGTGAAGGTCGAGAACCTCAAACTGCCGAAGTGACGACGAAGAATATAAAACATTAAGTTCATTTTTTAATGCCGTGAAGTCAAAAATTCTAGGAAAAAACTTAATTAGGGAAGATATTTTTACATCTGGACTGGAACGAGAAAAAGTGTCATACTTCAAATTATTTAGTAAATCCAAAAATGTAAGATTACTAAATGATTTATATCTGGCATTTATTTGGCTAACTATATTGTCTTTAATTTCAACAAAAAGGCGCTTATAATTCGTCTTCAAATCGAAGTCAAGCAACCTGCGTTTACGTGGAGGTTCGATGCAATCATTTACGCTGTCATAAATAACTTCAAACATATTTAAAAAGTCAGAGCTTATCCATGACTCAAAACGTTCGATTTCTTGCTTGGCATAACTAACGTCTGTTTGTTTTTTTTGAATTAAATTAAATAATACATCGGTCTTTACAAATATTTCAGAAAGGGTATGAAGCAAAAAACAGAATTCCTTGCTCTCTAATTTATTTAATAAAATTTCTGCCATCGAAAGTGTTTCAGTATCCCATTCCCTAGAGTCATTTATTATTTTACTAAAAGTTTTAATTATATCTATTCTACAGTTAAAGATTACGTTTATTATTCTTGAATGATAATGCCATCGAGTTTCCGATACTCCTGGCATGCGTCGATCGGAAATTTGTTTTAAAAGATTGGACCGCTTTGTGGATTTATTAAAAAATCGAACGATGCTATTAGTATAGCCAAAAAATAGTTTAAGTTCTGCTATGTTTTCTAGAGATCGGGATAGTACTAAATTTAAAACATGTGCATAACAAGGAATAAAATTTGCCATCGGGCATTCATCAAGGACCTTCTTTTGAACACCACCCCCCTCGCCGGACATAACTGCGGCACCATCGTAGGATTGTCCTATTAACTTTTCCTTGCAGTCGTATGTTTCAAGAATTTTAAATATATGATTGGATAACTCATTTGCATTACGACTTGCGCTAACGTCAAAAAATCCAAGAAATCTTTCTTGTATACCATCCTCTGACAAGTACCGAAATATGGCACTCAGTTGTTCCCTATGACTCAAATCTGGTGTTTCGTCGATCATAATCGACACGAACCGAGCATCCTTGATTTCCGTTTTAATTTCGGATTTAATAACCGCCGCGATACTATGTATCAAATCGTTTTGAATATCGTTGGATAAACCTGAAAAAATTGGATTGTGTGTACTTGAACACTGCTCTAAATGGGATTCCAATAAAGTGTCATATTTAGATAAAAAATAAACCGCTTCGACATAATTGCCACGATTATCTGAACTAGACCTTTCATCATGACCGCGAAATGCTAACTCCTGTCTGCCTAATAAAATGACCGTGTCAATAAAACGTTCCATTAGTTTCCGATTTTTATCTACTTTTTTATTATGAACAACGAAAGAATTTCCTAAAGAAGTTTCAATGCGATTCGTGCCGAATTCGTGTAGGGATAAACAACAACGAATATGTTTTTCTGTCTTAATATGTTTTTTCGAAGAATTAACTAAATTATTTATATCAGTGAAACCCGTTCGGCTCCAAACACTGGCGGAGTTTGAAAAAAGAAGACAAGGAAAACAAAACATTTTATTAAGCTTGCAACTCCCAGTTAGCCACTTATATTTTTGGTATAAGGAAACATTAAAATGTGTCACAAAACCATCTCTCCTTTGGTAATTAATATTTATAAAAGGCATAGAGCGCCCTACGTCTATAACTTTTTTTTATCAAGAAAAGATAGCTTACTAAAACTATTTGAATCCTCCAGGAGGAAATCAGTTAAACAGCAATCTACACTAATCAAAGACATTTCCAAAAAAAATCTAAAACTGCACTAAAATTAAGAAGCTAAAATGTTTTTATCAGTAAGTTGGTAATAAAAGAAACTAAAAAAATTACACATTAACCTTCACTTTCACTTTCACATCTAACTTTTCACTATTTTAATTTAAGATTTTATCAAATTGGCTTTACAAAACACTAGATTTTTTCAAGTTATTGCACTTGTGCAACGCAGTCTGTCAATAAATTCCAACTGATTCTAAATTAAAATTTGAATTCCTGCTTAAAAAAAAAACAAGTGTCGGTATTTTATTTGACATAAACTTCTCTTAAGCGATATGCTGAATTTACTCTGCTGACAAATTGCCATAATATTCTACCATATTTTATTTCATAAGACAAAAGTATAACAATAAATTTGTAAAAACATCGAAGCATTAACTATCACAAGAGAGAAAAATGAAAGCTCAACTTCTTACATCAACACGCATATCAATATCAACATCAAATTCAAAATCAAGCATCAACCCACATAACACATTCAGATATTATGTCATAAGAAAAAAGAAATAAGTCAAAGAACACCGTGTTATTAGACACAATGTTGCAAAAAAAACGAGTCAAACGTAGCACCTGCATTCCTGCAACATGTTGATATCTTCCGATTGAAACGCAATGCTAATCGCAAAAGGGAGAATGAAATGAAACAATTCCAAGTATTCAGCGTGAGATTTGGTTTATAAGACGAAATGTAGCGTCTTTTTCATTGAATATAAAAGCGGGTGTTGAACAAAGAGGATCGGAACCGCAATGCTTGTAGAAGAAAGGGATATAAAACAAGTAAATAAGACGGAAAAATATTTTTTATTCTATTATAGAGAGCAGCGGTAGTTGAAAACTTTTTACTAAGAGTATTTTTGTGAGTCTTCGTTGGTTTGTTGTTTGTGATTTGTGGATTGTGGAATGTGGTTGAATCTTGATTCTTGAATGAGGTATGAAGATACAGACGAGAGGTAGAATGAAAATATTAAACTTATTCGATAGCTTATGTGTGAGTGTGTGTGTAGATTTTATTTTATTATTAAAATACGGGACGGGTTTCATTTTTCATATATTTATTTGGCAGATAGTGCTTACTTTTGGTGGATTTTTAAAAGGGAAGACGGTAGGAATCGTGTTATATGGACGCCACGCCACTGCTACCACTTCCCTCATTTCCCCTCCTAAATTGAATTTGGTCAATATCTCTCAATGAATATTTAGTCGTCCTAAAAAGAACGATTTTTGTTCATAGAACCACTAATTCACGAAATCACTTCACTTTCACTGTTTGGGAGCAACCGCACCAGGCATCGACGAAGAATGCGACAATTCAGAAAAATACCACTTCTTATATTTGTCGAAGACATTTCTTACGGTAAATCTGTCCTCCGTGATTCTCAAACAATAGAGTATTTAAACTTTTTGAAATTGAAAGAAGCCTCTCCCCCTCGAATTGATAATATTTTTGACAACCAATCAAAACTCTTGCTGGATATATTTTACACAACTTCCCTCTCCGTGATTCTCATGATATCATACATCTAACAGATGGATTTCTGTGGAAATTCAATGGATTTTAAATGTACATTACTTCAATTTTAACACGCAATTGTTTAGGAAATAACCATAGCCCAATTGCGGATAGTACATGTGTTAAATAGATGCTCTTGCCAATGAATAATAACAGCATTCCTCCCAATAAAAGAGAAAAAAGTTTCTAAAATGGAACAAAATTTTTATAGGTACATTTGATAAAAGTAAATGAAGTTCGAATTTGAAATTGGTCGTTTATTTCAGTGGAAAAATAGTTTAAATCCTAAGATTCCGCGACCGGGCAACATAGACCCAAAAAGATGCGAATAAATTGGCATTATCTTTACAATTCGGCGCTTATTTGTTTGTGTTTATGGCGCCTGCCAGACAACAAGCATATACCCTTAGCAGAGCAACGAAGTTGCATGAGCGTGCTAAGCCCTGTGGAAGATAGTTTAAATCCTTAGATCACGCGAAGCGGGTCACCCACAATGAAAATGATGCGAGGTAAGTGACATTATCTATGAAATTGGACGCTTATTAGTAAGTGTTTATGGCGCCTGCCAGACAATAAGCATATACCCTTAGCGGAGCAACGAAGTTTCATGAGCGTGCTAAACCCTGCTTAAAGATAGTTTAAATGCGAAGAACCCGCGAAGCGGGACACCCAGAACGAAAATGATGTGGGTAAATGGACATCATATTTGGAATTGGCGCTTATTTCTTAGTGTTTATGGCGCCTGCCAGACAACAAGCACATACCCTTAGCGGAGCAACGAAGTTGCGTGAGCGTGCTAAACCCTGCGGAGAGATAGTTTAAATCCTAAGAACCCGCGAAGCGGGCCACCTAGGCCAAAAATGATTACTAAAAGGATTTCCTTCTTCATTATTTTCAGAGTTCCGAATGGAAAAAAGGATGAAAGGATGAAAAAAACGAAACAAAAAAGTGTATATAAACATTATTCTTGTAGGTACCTATACTCTATCCAACAAAATTGGCAGTACAGGCCTTATGGAGGACCTTTTTTCTACCAGTGGTGCCTGTAAATACTCTAACGACACTCAAACACAGGAATTGCCACTGAAATAAAAACCAAACCCCTGTCATACCAAGGAATAGTTGTTGTAATTTTCCTAAAATTCGCATACAACCCACCACAAACAGTCTCCCACACAGCCGAATGGAATGGGCATGATTTTGTGTTCGCTTGCTATTATCATCCACCAAAATAAGCAGTGTGTGTGACTGAGGCACATCAGAAGAGTATTACCATCTCTACAATGAAGCGTATCATTAAGGGTTTTTCTATGGATTTTGTCAAAGAACTTTCGGTTTTGGTGCTTTTGAGAACGAATTATTACGTTGCCATTCGGTTTTAATTTGATTGTATTTGAATTGTACAGCTGCACAAGTGCAGTTTTTTTTACCATCTGTTTAGGTATATGACATTGTGTCGTGGTTATATAATTTTGTATTCTAATTGCCTGATTGTGTCTACCTTTCACAATATACATATAGCAGAAAGGACTGGGAAATGGTTTTAGAAAATCTTGCTGATTGAGTTTATATCGCAAACTGTTTTATTAAAAAAAAAACATAAATACATCCTTTCATCTCATTATGTACCTGTTTGTATGATGTCTTTGTTTTTCCGATGAATGACGCCTGTTTTGCCAATGAATACGGGAATTCCCAAAATGAAGTTCTCAGGTTAGGTAGGGATGCAATCATACAATGGTTTTGAAATCGTTAAACGTTACAAAGCCAAGTATGAAACATACGTCGTGGATGAAATGGCTCAAAATGCGAGACATAAAGTGCTTTGCTTGCCGCCTTATCACTGTGACCTTAATTCAATAAAAATGGTTTGGGCTCAAGTGAAAGGTTTTCTAGCAAGCCAACACAAGTCATTTACAATGGCTGAAATAAGAGACTTACTAACGACAGCACTTACAAGGGTTGACAAGGAAAAATGGCATCTATGTGTCCAACACGTTGAAAAGGTTGTTGAGCCAAATATGTTTGAAATGGACGTTTTTGCCGAGGAAGCAGTTGAAAGGTTAATAATAGATCTAAATAACGAGAGCAGTAGCAGTAATTACTCAGCGGATTAGTTGAGTAGTAATATTAGAAATTAGTATTTTATGTTTTACAATACTTATAATGAATAAATTGGATTACAGTGATATATTTTTCGTTTTGATTTTTTTTGTGTGTTACGAAATTTATATATTTTGTTGGTCTACTGGAGATACCCTTAAGAAAACGCACCTATTATTATCTTACCAGAAAAGGAAAAAGATAAACGGAATTTATTTCGTTCCGCAATATTTTTATTTTAAATTGGAAGATGGTAACCCTAATAGAATTGCTCTCTGAGTTATGGCGAATTATCATACACATTACGATTTATGTAAGTCATTGCAACCAGACTGAGAGACAAACATCCTATCTTGCCTGTATACCGACAATTTTTGTTGGATTGAGTGTAGGTACCTATTTAAGACGTTTATTTTGATGCAAAATTAGCAAATTAACATTTCGCGTGTGCAATTCGCGGTGTTTTGTTTCGCATTTTATTTATTGAGCATTTCGTTTTTCGCATTCTACGTTTATCAAATTTCGCGTTGTTTCTTTATTGAATCGTAAAACCACTGTTCCGTAAATTTTCATTTAATATTTTGTTAAATTTAAGGCTTTCATTATTGGCGATTTTATATTTGGCATTTAAGTGTGTCGCTTTTGACGTTTTATTTTTTAATTTTTTGGTTTCGGTTGCGCAAGCGGGCCGACAAAATTCCAAAATCAAAACAAAACAAAGCAATAACGTTGTCAAAGGCTACAGTCCGCTTGGTCGAACTGTTGGACACCTTAATGCTATCCTTCATTAAGTGGGCGTTGCACTAATGGATGAATTAATAAGAAGGATCTACATATTTTGCTTTATAACATTTAAAGGATTTTATTGAAAGTTGTTTGTAAAACAACGCCCCTTAAAAGTAGGCATGGGAGAAAACTTTATATAAAAGAATTGTTCAAAATGACTTCATCTACATGCATTGCGAAGAATAGAACTTTCATTTACAATGATTTCTTCAATAAAACGTTTGTTTTTTAAATAATGGGCCAAATTTTGAAAATATTAAAACATAAGCGTTAAGGGCCCCTAGAGGGGAAACCCCTATAAGCCCGTGTTTTGTGTTGTAGTGAATTCACTTCAGGATTTTTACGAAAATCAAATTCAACTCAACTTTTACCACGTTATTAATAATTTATTTGTCTTAAAATTTGTATGTGTTTCGTGTGTATAGTAGGTGCAATTCGAACAGTGAACTTTTGACTTTTTACTCTACTTTTATATACGAAAAAAAATGACATTTAGTGACGATTTCGACAACATGACATCGTTTACATAGACAATTGACAACAATTGAGTTTAATACAATAATATAAACTTATATCTAAACATTCTCCCCGCCTGTGAACGGAGTTCGCAAATATTTGTCGTGGCGCCTTCAGCAGTTTACCCTTGAGGCGGCCCTGGTGTGGTCCATTGTGGTTTTGCCATCGGGTTACAGTGGAACGAATCGTCATGCAGAACATCGTACATGAAAATAGAACACGTATTAATAAGGTAAATATATCAAAGTGGTACATGCACATATAACAACAAATTAATTGCTATGACAAAATGTTTTGTTTGTGTTTCTACATCGCCTATCATCATGCACCCGTTGTGGCCGCGCAATCGCTAGTGTAATTATAGACGTCTCCCTTACTCTTTTGCTCATTACCGCAACCCCCAATTGCAGTATTTTGTGTTGTTGACAAGGTGCTAAACAAGTTCTCATAGATAAGAAACCCGTATGCATCCGCTATGAAGAAAAACCAAAACAAATCGAATCAAGTGATCGTTTTTAGTTTTGATTCGTTGCCTTGCGTCGGCCGGTGAATTAATTATTTTTTTTTTGTTTGATTATCTTTAGTTTTTTATATTTTTTTTTTTTAAACTTCGTGATTGTTCTGTGTTGTGTTATTAAAAATATACAACGACTGTTTTTTGATAGGTTGAGTGAAATACAGTGTAGTTATTAGAAATTAATCGTCGCTTTAGAGTAAGAAGTGTTGTATGTTAAATTCCGTGTGGTTATTTCGATTTAAATAATTTAAGTGTTGTGTTAACTTCAATAAGTTTTTCTTCGACGTTATGTTTGTGGCCAAGGAGTACAGGTGAGTCTGGTGATTGGGTTTTGTTGTTCGTAGTGTTGTTTAATTATTTTGATTACATTTTGTGTCTTGTGGTCGCGCGCGCGTATGTGTTTTGTGTTGAGTGCATTTTGATTTCATATGATTCGATGTTTTTTTTATACCCTATTCTAAGGGTATATTAATTTTGACGCATAGTTTGTAACATACCTTAATATTGCCCGTAGACCCCTAAAAGTTACTATATTTATGATCAGCATCGATAGTAATGTCGATCTAGCCATGTCCGTCCGTCCGTCCGTCCGTCCGTCCGTCTGTAGCCAAAAATTAGGCCTTTAAACTGGACCTAGAGAGCTGAAATTTTAACCATATACTCTCTAGGGTCCCGAAATAATCAAGTTTACGAATTTTTGAAATCCGCCCACAGACACGCCCACAAACTAAAAAAAACCAAATTTTGGAAAAAATCGAATTTTGAGCTAGAAAGCTGAAATTTTTTATATATGATCTATGACTCCTAAAACTGCTCGGGATAAACAATTTTCAAAATCCGCCCACTGACACGCCCACAAATAAATAAAATAATTTTTTTACATCCTATTCTAAGGGTATATTAATTTTTGAAAATCCAAAGTTTCAGCTAGGGAGCTGAAATTTATAGTATATACTCTCTATGGGCCCTTTATGCTCATGTGTAAATATTTTCAAAATCCGCCCACTGACACGCCCACAATTAATTTTTTTTTTTTTTTTAAAATTCAAAGTTTGAGCTAGGGAGCTGAAATTTATAATATATACTCTCTAGGGGCCCTTTATTCTCATGTGTTAATTTTTTTTAAATCCGCCTACTGACACGCCCACAATTAAATAAAACAATTTTATTGAAACACCCAAGTTTGAGCTAGGGAGCGTTGTTTTTTTGATAAAATCCTTTAAATGTTATATAACAAAATATGTAGAGCGTTCTTAACAATTCAACCATACTTAGACTTTTGTCACGCCCACTTATGAGGGATAGGAATAAGAATAGGGTATCCAACAGTTCGCCCAAGCGGACTGTAGCCCGTCCCTATGTTTTTGATTGTTATTGTTTCGATTGTTGTTGGAAATTCGTTGCTGATCAAAAGATTATATTAAATTGTTGTGTTGTCCTCGGGTAAGGTGTTTGACGGCAGACTGCTAATTTTTGTGATATTGCGTTTAAGTTGTCCTGATTTTGTCTTTAATGTGACTACGCGGACTAGACCGTCATCTCCAGGGTGAGTCTGTTCGATTCTCGCTAAGATCCACTGTGATGGTGGTAATCGTTCATCCTTAACGAGAACCAGATCGCCTACGTTCGGTGTCTCGGTTATTTTCGTCCACTTTGGGCGTTGTTGCAATCGTGAAAGATATTCGCCGCTCCACTTTTTCCAAAATGAATCTACCTTGATCTGAACTTGTTTCCAACGGTCGATGTAGTTCATTTTCGTTAGCGTAGTGTCTCCTTGTGGTACTGTGTGTAGTGATTCTCCGATCAAGATGTGGCTAGGACTGATTACTTCAAAGTCGTCTGGGTTGTCTGAAAATGGACATAAAGGTCTGGAATTCAGACATGCTTCTATTTGCGCTAGAAGCGTGTTGAGTTCTTCGAAAGTGAACCTTTCATTGCCCATTATTCGTTTTAAATGAAACTTGACCGATTTCACCCCCGCTTCCCATAATCCTCCGAAGTGAGGGGAAGCGGGGGGAATAAAGTTCCATTTGGTTCCCAAGTTGGCTAGTGTTCCCGCGACTTCAGCCCAATCATGATTCGCGGATTTTAACATTTTGTTGAGTTCGATGTTTGCTCCTATAAAATGTGTGCCGCAGTCGCTATAAATTTGCGCACAAATGCCACTTCGTCCGGTGAAGCGTCGGTACGCTGCTATAAAGGCTTGTATTGTCAGGTCGGAAACCACTTCCAGAAGAACAGCTTTTGTAGCCTGTATCCCTTGAACGTTTTTGCGGCGCGTCCTTTCCACGTTTTGACTTCAATCGATCCGGCGTAATCAACGCCAGTATTCAAGAATGGTCTGGCCATTCTGACGCGAGGCTACACATAAGTTGCTGCATTGTTGCTGCTTTGTGTCTATAACAGACAACACATCGATGAATCCACTTGTTCACACTTCGTTTGATGTGTGGAATCCAAAAGGTTTTCCTGATATACGTCACCATCTGTTGAATGCCACCGTGGAAGGTTTTTTCGTGGGCATTTCTAATGACGAGATCAGTGAAATGGTGATTCGATTTGATGATAATAGGGTGTTGTTCATCGTAGGTAAGTAACGACTTTTGCAGGCGACCTCCTACTCTTAAAATTCCTTCGGCATCGACAAAGGCGTTGAGACTTTGCAAAGATGTTGCAATCGTTTTCTTCTCCAGGTGCTGTTGCATCTCCAGGGGAAACATTTTCCTTTGTGTTGCCTTGATGCCTACTTTGGTTCCCGATTGGATTTCGTCCGGTGTTAAAGAACTAAGATTTTCTGCAATTAGACGGAAAACGTATACAAAATGCTAATATTCTTATGACCTTTAGGAATTTAGAAAACTTGTTGATTGTTGTGTTGATTGCGTCCATATTCTCGTCGGTGCAGTTGATAAGTGCGCAGTGTTTTTTGATTGACCGCTTCTCCTCTTCTGTGTCTGCCTGCGTGGGTTGGTTCGGTACCTGGAAATCCCATTTTTCGTGCAGATAAGATGGACCATTCCACCATAAGTCCAGGGCTTCCAACGCAGATGGCATAACTCCTCGAGATGCCAGGTCAGCCGGATTATGGTGGGTTGGGACATGTCTCCATGCGCTACAATTAGTCAATCGCTGAATTTCGGACACTCGATTGCTGACAAATGTCTTCCACTTCGACGGAGATGCTCGGATCCATGCTAGCGTAATTGTTGAGTCCGTCCATGCGTATGTGTTGGCCGAAGTTAGTTCTAGAATATTGACAGTGTACTTCAATATGGACGCTAGCATTACGGCACCGCACACCTCGAGTCTTGGAAGGGTTACCGTTTTAATTGGTGCGACTTTGGTTTTTGAAATCACCAGATGCATATGGATGTTGTTATGCCCATCCAAAACTCGAATATACACTGCTGCCCCATAAGCTTTGGTGGATGCATCGCTAAAGCCGTGAACATCTATAGCTTTGATGGACGCATGCATATTAATCCACCTTGGGATTTTGATGCGTTCGATCGCAGAAAGCTCCAAGCAAAATACCGTCCACTGATCCAATACTTCATCAGGAATCGGCTGATCCCAATCTAACCCTTTCCACCACAGCTGTTGCATCATAATCTTCGCTTTTATTACGCATGGTGAAATCCATCCGAGAGGGTCAAATAATTTGGCAATGGATGACAACATAGTCCTTTTTGTCACCTTCTCGATATTGGTTTGGACGTTCTGAAAAGAGAAAGTGTCTGACCATGGAACCCATTTGATACCTAGAGTTTTGACATGCTCAATGGACTCTAAAGGAAGTTCAAACCCTATCTCACGATCACTTTGGGGAATGTCGATTATAAGATCCTTACAGTTGCTTGTCCACTTACGGAGCTTAAAACCAGCGGTGGCTAGCAATGCATTCTCCTCATCTCGTATATTTCTGGCGTCTTCGATGGTATCAGCGCCACTTATCAAATCATCTACGTACATATCTTCCCGAACTGCCTTTGCTCCTGCTGGATATTTATGACCTTCATCAGCTGCCACTTGTTGCATGACTCTAATGGCCAGATACGGAGCGCTAGCAGTACCAAAAGTGATAGTTTTGAGTCGATATGCCTTGAGCGGGTCGGTATGTTTATCACGCCAGAAAATCAGCTGGTAATACCTATCTGGATGACTCACTGAAACTTGTCGATACATCTTCTCGATGTCGGCCGTGAATGTGTACCGGTGCTTCCTCCATCTGATGATGACGTCGACGATGTTCCTTTGCAATTTTGGACCTGTTAGTAAGTGGTCGTTTAAAGAAGACCTGTTTGAAGTTTTCGCCGCAGCGTCAAACACTACTCTCAACTTTGTTGTAGAGCTGGCTTCCTTTATAACGGCATGATGCGGTAAGTAATAGTGATAAGGTGTGTAAAGTCTCTCGTCCCGAGGATCTAGCCCCTCCATGTGATTTAGTGTAATGTACTCATTGATGCATTTTGTGTAATCCATTTTTAGTTTTGGATCCATCGCCTCTCCAAGTGCTCAGTACGACGTAGACATCCTTCTCTGCTCGATCCTACTGCTGGACATCGACCATCTCTGAAAGGAAGTCTTACTTCGTAGCGTCCATCATCTAGACGCACGGTGTTTTTAGAAAATTCAGCTAAATAGGCAATATTTTCTTCTGACTCCTGAATCTGAAACGGAACCTCCTCGATTTCCCAAAACCTACGCATCTGTGAGTCGAGATCCACCCACTGTGTGAAACAGGTAAATCGCTCTGGAGCCTGAACTGGAATATTTCCAAAAATGATCCAGCCGAATTGGGTTTTTTGAGCAACCGGACCAACTCGTTCTTGGCTTCGCATTATCTCTGGAAGTATTATGTCAGCGTAAATTTGGCTTCCAAAAAGCAAATCTACAGAAGGGGACACATTGAATTCGGGATCCGCTAGAGGAAGACCTATCAGGTGGCGCCAATTGTAATGTTTCACTTGGTGGGCCGGAAGAAGCCCAGTCAGCGACTTGAAGACGAATGCCTTGGCGGCACTGGTATATGTCGAATGCCGTGACGCACATTTTAAATCAACATAGCATTGTGTTTTGCCGCTGCTGACCATCCCCAGCCCTGAAACCTCAACAAAAGTCCTGTGTTTCTTAAGTTTCAGAAGTTGTGCCGCTGATTCAGTAATGAACGTCGCTTCAGATATCGAATCGATTAAAGCTCGTAAGTTGTGAAACCTTCCATCAGCTGATTGGACCTTTATAACTGCAGTGGCCAGTAAAAATTGTGTATCTTGTTGTGCCTGTGCTGTATAACAATTCGATGCATTTCTGCTGGTTGAAGGCTGTTCACTAGATGGATGAAACGCTGGTGCACTGGCCTTAATAGTGCCTTGAAACGCTTGCGCATTACTATATCCTTGTTGCTGTGGCGGTGTCGTGATCGAAAATGCTTGATGTGATTGCGCAGCATGATTGTTTGTGTTTGCCTGATTGGTATGCAAGAGAGTATGATGCCTTTGTCGGCAGTAGTAGCAGTTTTTTGCGCTTGGGCATTCCCTAGAAACATGGCTATATGTGAGGCAGTTGTCGCAGACTCTAACCTGTCCGACGATTTGAAGTCGCTGTGCTGTATCCATACTACGAAATTTCTTACACTTCCTAAGAGAGTGTTGACCTTGATGACACACCTTACACTGGAAAATATTTCTCTCTTGTGTGTTAGCATGGAACATCTTCTTCACCTCCGGCTTCGACCATGGCTTTGAGTAACTTTTAGTGTCCTGCTGATCCACTACCTCCAAAGTCCTAAACCTTGTCTACAGAAATTCGTTAAACTGCTTCATAGTCGGCAACTCCCTTGAACTACCAAGTCGCTCTTCCCACAACTTTTGGGTGAAGCTCGGTAGTTTATGAAAAAGTAAGTAAATGAGTATTGCTTTCCATTTGTCTACCGGCAAACCCAAACTTGCCAAGGCGTGAACACATTCTTGAGAAGTGTCTAATAAATTTTTGATACCATTTGCAGATTCCTTAACCAAAGATTGCTGGCTGATCAAAAGTTTGAGCTGCGAGTTGACCAGAATGCGTTTATGGTCATAGCGAGCTTTCAACAACTCCCAGGCCTTGTTGTAATTACCCGAATCGAGTGAAAGATGCTGCAGAAGGCGTTCAGCTTCCCCGGACACACTGGATTTCAAATAATGAAGCTTTTGGATTTCGCTCAAAGAATCATTACTGTGAATCAGCGAAACAAAAAGATTGTGGTATGATCGCCAAGAAGTGTACGAACCAGAAAAGGTTGGCGGTTCAATATTTGGAAGACGAAGTGGCTTACTACTACATGTTGTAGACTGACCGTCAGCGGTAGAAGCACCGGGGCCGTTAGTTCTCGGCGACAACTGCTCTAGTGCATCTAGCAACTGACCCCGATACAAAAGATAAGTGTGTTGTATTTTTTCGTAAACTGTAGCTAATTCTTCCTTTGTTAAATATTCTTCCAGATTTCCCTGCCCCATAATCTGCTCATGATACCCCCTGGATATATCAAGATTTGACTGCAATAGCATCAAGCAGCTGTCGATGTACGTTGCCTTTTTGGAATCTTCATCCAAACTTTCGAATTTCTTACAATCACGCTCCATTTTTGGCAAAATACCCCTTTGCAGTTCACCAAATGACATTTTAGTTTTAAGTTATAAAATTGAGAGTGTAGATTAAGTTAAATGCAGCAATAAAAGAGGAAAATTGAAACGACTCACCTATTTTCCGCTCCAGGTGATGATGAGTTTTCCTCTGGCTTGGTTCGTTGGTTCTATTTTAGCAGCAACATTTAATACACGGCGTGATTATTCCGATTAACACTCAACACAGACCACAGATATCGTTAAAATTGAGATGAATTGTCTATGTCACAATTTGTTTCAATAAAATTAAGTTTTTTCTTGTAATTTTAGACGTTACATAGACAACGGGTGTTTTTTTTTTTTTTAAGGGTTCTTTGTTCAGAAGAATAACGGATTTTTGTGCATAGAACAAAAAACGGTTAAACATGAATTGTACACTGAACACGAAGTGAATTCTTTATATGTTTTTCAGATATTTCATTTGACTAGCGACAAGTTCAAATAATATCCGGCTAAGAAGGACCAAATGTTTTGTGTTGTAGTGAATTCACTTCAGGATTTTTATGAAAATCAAATTCAACTCAACTTTTACCACGCTATAAATAATTTATTTGTCTTAAAATTTGTATGTGTTTCGTGTGTAGTAGGTGCAATTCGAACAGTGAACTTTTGACTTTTTACTCTACTTTTATATACGAAAAAAAATGACATTTAGTGACGATTTCGATAACATGACAGCGTTTACATAGACGATTGACAACAATTGAGTTAAATGCAATAATATAAACTTATATCTAAACAGCCGGCATATGAAAAGCCCGGATATGAAAAGCCCGCGTAACATAAGCCCGCACGCCAAATTATTGTTTTGTTATTCACCTCATCACTTCAATTTTAAAATTTTTAAAGCCAATCAAATCGCTTGAAAGAAATATTTGTTCCCAGTAATATGGAGGGGGATGTAGTTATTCACCACACTCACCTCTTCCCCTCTTAAGTAAAATCTTTTAAAATTTTTTTGTTCTTCCTAAAAAGAACGGATTTATTCACCATATCTACCACTTCCCCTCATTTCCCCTCCTAAATTGAAATTGGTCAATATCTCTCAATGAATATTTAGTCGTCCTAAAAAGAACGATTTTTGTTCATAGAACCACTAATTCACAAAATCACTTCACTTTCACTGTTTGGGAGCAACCGCACCAGGCATCGACGAAGAATGCGACAATTCAGAAAAATACCACTTCTTATATACACTTTGTCGAAGACATTTCTTACGGTAAATCTGTCCTCCGTGATTCTCAAACAATCGAGTATTTTAACTTTTTGAAATTGAAAGAAGCCTCTCCCCCTCGAATTGATAATATTTTTGACAACCAATCAAAACTCTTGCAGGATATATTTTACACAACTTCCCTCTCCGTGATTCTCATGATATCATACATCTAACAGATGGATTTCTGTGTAAATTCAATGTATTTTAAATGTACATTACTTCAATTTTAACACGCAATTGTTTAGGAAATAACCATAGCCCAAGTGCGGATAGTACATGTGTTAAATAGATGCTCTTACCAATGAATAATAACAGCATTCCTCCCAATAAAAGAGAAAAAAGTTTCTAAAATGGAAAAAAAAAATTTTAGGAACATTTGATAAAAGTAAATGAAGTTCATATTTGAAATTGGTCGTTTATTTCAGTGGAAAAATAGTTTAAATCCTAAGATTCCGCGACCGGGCAACATAGACCCAAAATGATGTGAATAAATTGGCATTATCTTTACAATTCGGCGCTTATTTGTTTGTGTTTATGGCGCCTGCCAGACAACAAGCATATACCCTTAGCGGAGCAACGAAGTTGCGTGAGCGTGCTAAACCCTGCGGAGAGATAGTTTAAATCCTAAAAACCCGCGAAGCGGGCCACCTAACCCAAAAATGATTACTAAAAGGATTTGCTTCTTCATTATTTTCAGAGTTCCGAATGGAAAAAAGGATGAAAGGATGAAAAAAACGAAACAAAAAAGTGTATATAAACATTATTCTTGTAGGTACCTATACTCTATCCAACAAAATTGGCAGTACAGGCCTTATGGAGGAGCTTTTTTTCTACCAGTGGTGCCTGTAGATACTCTCACGACACTCAAACACAGGAATTGCCACTGAAATAAAAACCAAACCCCTGTCATACCAAGGAATTGTTGTTGTAATTTTCCTAAAATTCGCATACAACCCACCACAAACAGTCTCCCACACAGCCGAATGGGAATGAGCATGATCGTTTTGTGTTCGCTTGCTATTATCATCCACCAAAATAAGCAGTGTGTGTGACTGAGGCACATCAGAAGAGTATTACCATCTCTACAATGAAGCGTATCATTAAGGGTTTTTCTATAGATTTTGTCAAAGAACTTTCGGTTTTGGTGCTTTTGAGAACGAATTATTACGTGGGGTGTTGCCATTCGGTTTTAATTTGATTGTATTTGAATTGTACAGCTGCACAAGTGCAGTTTTTTTTACCATCTGTTTAGGTATATGACATTGTGTCGTGGTTATATAATTTTGTATTCTAATTGCCTGATTGTGTCTACCTTTCACAATATACATATAGCAGAAAGGACTGCTGTTGGTTGGTTACCCACCAGGCGCGTCCCCAGGTGGTGGATAGGGGGACCTCGGTACGATACGTTCGTGATCCGAGGTTTTAGAGTCATAGCGGCGTTTTATACACCGTCAAAGCTCTATCGCGAACCAAACCAAAAAACAAGTATGCAGGAACAACTTAATGATTTAAATACTCCAGGTGGTACTCTCATGGGCGAAAATCCACCCTTGGTCTTTTCGACCACGGTCGGGGCACGGATTCTGGAGGCCCCAACCGACATATACCCCCCGCCTGTACAGGCGTTGACCTTCGAGTTGCGAAAAGGTTTGCTTCCGAAGATTCCTGCAGCTCTATCTCCGACACGTTCGGTAGACTGGGCTGGAAACATGAAGAAAGTGGCGGAGAGGTTCAACCTGATACGCTTAATCTTCAGACCAATAGACAGACAGCCGATAGGTGCGATGCTGCCGACGAGGCCTGTGAAACCGAACAGGTGAAACGGGCCACAGAGGCGGCGTCCACTGGTCAGTGTCCATCTAAGAGCCAGCGAAAGAGGAAAAGGAGAAAGGCGGCTATCGTGCGGCGCAAAGAAACTGCACTGCCAGTTGAAGGCGCAAGCGCTGAGAACGGCACTTCCCCGGCGGCGACGGCAAAGAGATGCAGGTCGGCAGAGGTTACCCTAACCGAAACCAGCCAGCTGACTGAAACCAACGCTGCCTCCCCTTCCAATAGCTCGAACAGGAAAAAACGGAGGAAGAAGACCTCAAGCACTCCTGTTGGTGGAACTGCGCGCGCACCTTCTGCGTGCCGTTCCACTAGAACACTTCCAGCTGATGTATTTCCAATGATTGGATTTACTCAGATTAACCTTCAACACTCCAAGGCTGCTACTACACTCATCAGTAAGAAGCTTTCTGTGTTGAATACAAAAGCAAACATAACATCCATACAGGAGCCATGGGTGTGGAAAAATCGCATCTGTGGCCTTGGAGGTGTTCGTGGCACTACGATACTCTGTGACGAGCGGTCCGAGAGACCAAGGGCTTGTCTTGCTGTGTCGAACCTTTTCTCAGCGACTAAGCTTGGACAATTTTGTGGCCAAGATTTGGTTGCTGCAGCCATTAGCTACGAAACGAATGGAAATTGGAAGACCTTCATCGTGGCGTCAGCTTATCTCCCCTATGATTCGGTAGTGCCTCCACCACCGAGGGCAATTGCTGAACTCATTGACTATTGCGACACCAGGAGGATGGGCCTAGTTATATGCTGTGATGCCAATGCTCAAAACACTGTTTGGGCCAGCAGCAAATGCAACATGCGAAGAAACCATCTCCTGGATTTCATTCTATCATCTGATCTTACTATCAACAATGTTGGCTCGCAACCAACTTTTGTGACGTCAAGAAGACAGGAAGTGATCGACCTAACTTTATCAAATAGATACTTTAAGGCGGTTACTAACTGGAGGGTCTCTTCGGAGGTGTCCCTCTCAGACCATAGATATATCGAATTCCAAATCGGATGCGAAGCCATAACTTTGCAGGAGAGGAGGAATCCGAGAAAAACCAACTGGATACGCTTCAGGGAGGAATTAGGGAAAACTCTCAAAACTCCAACCAAACTCAGGACGAGACAAAAGGT
This sequence comes from Portevinia maculata, assembly GCA_949715645.1. Taxonomy (NCBI): domain Eukaryota; kingdom Metazoa; phylum Arthropoda; class Insecta; order Diptera; family Syrphidae; genus Portevinia; species Portevinia maculata. Next base: position 168,154,833 of record OX454526.1, on the reverse strand, counting down.
AGAGGAAGCTGTTCAAGACCTGAATAGTGCCATTACTAGCTGTTTTGAACTGACGTGCCGAGTAAGCAAACCCCCTGGCAGAACACCGGTTCCCTGGTGGAGCTCGGAACTGCAAAGAATTCGTAGAGAAGCTAGAAAGCTTCTAAATAGGTCACTCAAGACTGATTTGGAGACAGACTGGAATCTCTACCGATCGAAGCAGAAGGAATATAAGAGGCTAATTCGGGTATCGAAAAGGGCTTCTTATAAGAATTTGTGCGAAAAGATTGAAACGCTGGGTGAAACTAGTAGGTTGGTTAAAGTTCTGAAAAAGGGCAAACCAGCCAAACTGGACTCACTTAGAAAACTTGATGGCACCTTCACTGAGACGAAAGCGGAAACTCTTAGTTATCTGCTGGAGTCTCACTTTCCGGGTAACCAGATTACAATTGGCTCACAACCAGCCCCGATTACCGAGACTATGAGTGAGCCAAGACAAACAACTCGGCGTAGCTGGTATATTGCGAAGGCCGTGGTGACGGACGAGGCCATTAAATACGCATTTGCGTCTTTTGACGGCTTCAAGTCGCCTGGTACGGACGGAATATACCCAGCCATGCTGCAACAATGTACAAACCAGCTGCTACCGACTATGAAGAAAATCTTCACCGCTGTCCTAGCACTGGCATACATTCCAACACCCTGGCGTACAGTTAGAGTGGCATTCATACCAAAAATTGGCAGAAGTGACTACTCGCTCGCCAAGAGCTTCAGACCAATCAGTCTGACTTCTTTCTTGCTGAAAAGCTTGGAAAGGCTGGTCGAGCTTCACGTGCGCAAAGGTGCTTTGCGATTGCACCCACTATCTCCGATGCAACATGCCTATCAACGCGGAAAATCCTGCGAGACTGCGCTCCAAAATCTAGTTGGTAGAATTGAAGGCGCGCTTGACAGAAAAGAATACGCGATGGGCATTTTCATCGATATTGAGGGTGCTTTTGACAATGCGACTTTTGATAGCATGTGCAGCTCCGCCAGACAACACGGAGTAGACGAACCATTGGTGTTGTGGATTAAAGCAATGCTAATGAATAGAACGTTGGTTGCGGATGCGGACTGTGGCCGCTATGTTATGGCGGGGGTAAACAGAGATTGCCCGCAAGGCGGCGTCCTGTCTCCACTGCTGTGGTGCATGCTGGTCGACTCTCTGTTGAACGCACTCAACAGTTATAATATTTACGCTCAGGCGTACGCGGATGATGTTGCCGTGCTTTCTGTTGGATCATGCCTAGCGACTGTATGCGCCAAGGCGCAAGCGGCCCTTGACGTGATCGACGAATGGTGCACTAGGAATGGGCTCTCGGTCAATCCTCTTAAAACTAAGGTTGTTCTCTTTCCGAGAAGGAGGAAGCTGGTCGGGTTGACTCAGCCAGTGCTAAAAGGCGTCACAATCCAACTCTCCAATGAAGCAAAGTATCTGGGAGTCATCCTGGATAGCAAACTTCTTTGGTCCAAACATGTTGAGCTGAATACTGCCAAGGCGCTGTCTATTTTCTGGCAGTGCAAAGGCATTTTCGGCAAGACATGGGGCTTATCACCGAAAAGAGTCCTATGGATTTATACGGCTTTGATAAGACCATTTATAGCATACGCATCGGTTGTTTGGTGGAATAAGCTTTCACGTAAATACGTCACTGCTGCTTTTGCCAAACTCCAAAGGCAGGTATGTCTCGGCTGCACGGGGGCTTTCCAAACCACGCCTGGCTCCGGCCTAGATGCAATATTGAACCTTCCGCCCCTTGATGTTTACATCATGGGATGTTAAATCAAGGCTATCTCACGACTTACAAGAGGTGGCTTTTGGTATAACTCGCACTGGAGTTTTGATGAACTTGCGCAACGGTTGTCCTTCGACTCCTGTCTTATGGATATGCCGTCTGATGCGATGACACCGGAACTTCGGCTAAAGCGCAAATACGAGGTCGACTTTCCTCGCGTCCAGGACAGGCTCTGGCCGGACTCTGAACCTGGAAGGGAATGCAGTCGAATCTTTACGGATGGCTCCAAAACCGATCAAGGATCTGGTGCTGGTGTCTTCGTGGAGAGCGATAGCGTTAGACTTTTCTTTCCGTTAGGCAAACATGCGTTAGTCTTCCAAACAGAGACTTATGCTATCCTAATGGCCATGGACTATGTTACGAGGAACAGGTGGAGGGGGCGAAGTATCTGCGTCTGTAGCGACAGTCAGGCTGCGCTTAAGGCCTTACTCAAACCCTTAACTATACCTCCAAAATAGTACATGAATGCAAGATATCTCTGAATTCGGTCGGAAGGCTGAATTCACTTAAACTTGTCTGGGTCCCGGGTCATAACGGGATCACGGAAAATGAGATCTCCGATAAACTTGCTAGACAAGGCTCAGAGGGGGACCTCTCAGGACCTGAACCAGCGATCTGTCTGCCTGCGTTCTCGGTCAGGGCTTCCATTGACGGTTGGGTTTCCTATGAACACAATCGCCGTTGGCATGACTCTCCAGGGTGCAGACAGACTAAGCAAATGCTCCCCGACGTCTGTGGGAAATCCGCGGCATTCTTGTTGTCTCTCAACAGAAAAGTCTGCAGACAGACTACTGGCGTTCTTACGGGACACTACGCTTTTGCCAAACACATTAAGGTGCTAGGCCTAAGCGACACCACCAACTGCGAAGTTTGTGGAGAAAGCGACGACACTGCGGAACATTTCCTCTGTGATTGTCCTGCTTTTGCTCGTATCAGGTGGCAGGTATTTGGTGCGGATATGGTGAGGGCTGTAAACCTAAGCTCCTTATCATTGAAGCGCCTTCTCGTTTTTCTTAGAAAAACGAGTAAATTCCCACAGTAAAATGTGGTGTGTCTGCCTGGCAGTACAATGGACCAGTATTGAGTCTGAGTGCTCCAGTTCAGAAAGTTTCACACATCCCGACAAAAAAAAAAAAAAAAAAAAAAGGACTGGGAAATGGTTTTAGAAAATCTTGCTGATTGAGTTTATGTCGCAAACTGTTTAAATAAAAAAAAATCATAAATACATCCTTTCATCTCATTATGTACCTGTTTGTATGATGTCTTTGTTTTTCCGATGAATGACGCCTGTTTTGCCAATGAATACGGGAATTCCCAAAATGAAGTTCTCAAGTTAGGTAGGGATGCAATCATACAATGGGTTTGAAATCGTTAAACGTTACAAAGCCAAGTATGAAACAAACGTCGTGGATGAAATGGCTCAAAATGCGGGACATAAAGTGCTTTGCTTGCCGCCTTATCACTGTGACCTTAATTCAATAGAAATTTTTTGGGCTCAATTGAAAGGGTTTGTAGCAAGCCAACACAAGTCATTTACAATGGCTGAAATAAGAGACTTACTAACGACAGCACTTACAAGGGTTGACAAGGAAAAATGGGATCGATGTGTCCAACACGTTGAAAAGGTTGTTGAGCCAAATATGTGGGAAATGGACGTGTTTGCCGAGGAAGCAGTTGAAAGGTTTTTTTTTTTTTTTTTTTTTATTAAAAAGGAAATCCAAATCCAAGAGCACTCAGACTCGGTAACGGTCCATTGTACTACCAGGCAGAAATCCTCCTTTTGGTGAAGAGGCATGAGAATGGGTGGCGTATGTTGTTGTTCCCCATGGGGATTGAACCTGCACCGCACGGGTCACAAGCCAACACACTAACCTCTACACCGTCGCCACCCACTAGTTGAAAGGTTAATAATAGATCTAAATAACGAGAGCAGTAGCAGTAATTACTCAGCGGATTAGTTGAGTAGTAATATTAGAAATTAGTATTTTATGTTTTACAATACTTATAATGAATAAATTGGATTACAGTGATATATTTTTCGTTTTGATTTTTTTTTTTGTGTGTTACGAAATTTATATATTTTGTTGGTCTACTGGAGATACCCTTAAGAAAACGCGCCTATTATTATCTTACCGGAAAAGGAAAAAGATAAACGGAATTTATTTCGTTCCGCAATATTTATATTTTAAATTGGAAGATAGTAACCCTAATAGAATTGCTCTCTGAGTTATGGCGAATTATCATACACATTACGATTTATGTAAGTCATTGCAACCAGACTGAGAGACAAACATCCTATCTTGCTTGTACTGACAATTTTTGTTGGATTGAGTATATGTACCTATACCTATTTAAGACGTTTATTTTGATGCAAAATTAGCAAATTAACATTTCGCGGGTGGGCAATTCGCGGTGTTTTGTTTCGCATTTTATTTATTAAGCATTTCGTTTTTCGATAAACGTAGATATCAAATTTCGCGTTGTTTCTTTATTGAATCGTAAAACCACTGTTCCGTAAATTTGCATTTAATATTTTGTTAAATTTAAGGCTTTCATTATTGGCGATTTTATATTTGGCATTTAAGTGTGTCGCTTTTGACGTTTTATTTTTTAATTTTTTGGTTTCGGTTGCGCAAGCAAAATTCCAAAATCAAAACAAAACAAAGCAATAAGATTGGCAAAGGCTACAGTCCGCTTGGTCGAACTGTTGGACACCTTAATGCTATCCTTCATTAAGTGGGCGTGGCACTAATGGATGAATTAATAAGAAGGATCTACATATTTTGCTTTATAACATTTAAAGGATTTTATTGAAAGTTTTTTGTAAAACAACGCCCCTTAAAAATGGGCATGGGAGAAAACTTTATATAAAAGAATTGTTCAAAATGACTTCATCTACATGCATTGCGAAGAATAGAACTTTCATTTACAATGATTTCTTCAATAAAACGTTTGTTTTTTAAATAATGGGCCAAATTTTGAAAATATTAAAACATGAGCGTTAAGGGCCCCTAGAGGGGAAACCTCTATAAGCCCACAAAAGCAGCACAAAAGCCCGCATATGAAATGCCCGCGTAACAAAAGCCCGCAGCACAAAAGCCCGCATATGATCCGGGCTTATTGTTTTGTTATTCACCTCATCACTTCAATTTTAAAATTTTTAAAGCCAATCAAATCGCTTGAAAGAAATATTTGTTCCCAGTAATATGGAGGGGGATGTAGTTATTCACCACACTATCCTCTTCCCCTCTTTTTTTTGAAAACAAGTAAGATCTTTTAAAATTTTTTTGTTCTTCCTAAAAAGAACGGATTTATTCACCATATCTACCACTTCCCCTCATTTCCCCTCCTAAATTGAAATTGGTCAATATCTCTCAATGAATATTTAGTCGTCCTAAAAAGAACGATTTTTGTTCATAGAACCACTAATTCACAAAATCACTTCACTTTCACTGTTTGGGAGCAACCGCACCAGGCATCGACGAAGAATGCGACAATTCAGAAAAATACCACTTCTTATATACACTTTGTCGAAGACATTTCTTACGGTAAATCTGTCCTCCGTGATTCTCAAACAATCGAGTATTTTAACTTTTTGAAATTGAAAGAAGCCACTCCCCCTCGAATTGATAATATTTTTGACAACCAATCAAAACTCTTGCAGGATATATTTTATATAACTGCCCTCTCCGTGATTCTCATGATATCATACATCTAACAGATGGATTTCTGTGGAAATTCAATGTATTTTAAATGTACATTACTTCAATTTTAAAACGCAATTGTTTAGGAAATAACCATAGCCCAAGTTCGGATAGTACATGTGTTATATAGATGCTCTTACCAATGAATAATAACAGCATTCCTCCCAATAAAAGAGAAAAAAGTTCCTAAAATGGAAAAAAAAATTGTATAGGTACATTTGATAAAAGTAAATGAAGTTCATATTTGAAACTGGTCGTTTATTTCAGTCGAAAAATAGTTTAAATCCTAAGATTACGCGACCTGTGGAGAGATAGTTTAAATCTTAAAAACCCGCGAAGCGGGCCACCTAGCCCAAAAATGATTACTAAAAGGATTTATTTCTTCATTATTTTCAGAGTTTCGAATGGAAAAAAGAATGAAATAATGAAAAAAACGAAACAAAAAGTGTATATAAACAATGCGGAATTGAATTGCATTCATTCAGTTTACAGTAGTCAGAACGTGAACAAAATTTTTGAAGTGAAGTGAATAGTGCAAGTGAAATAATGCAACCGACAATTTTAAAAACTAATAAAAACAAATTGAAGCTGGAGCTTCTAGGCTTCACATACCATTTGGAGAGGGAGACAGTTGAAGGATTCAATTGGTCATGTGCTAAGCGTAGGACTCATCATTGTGCTGGTCGGATCCAGACGAGTCTCTGTGAAGATCAGCACATAGTAAAAAAAGGTCCAACTGCCCACACCCATGACTCGACAGCTTGGGAAAAGAACGTCACCTTGGCAAACACCTCAGTCAAGACAAATGCATTGGCGCCAGTTCCACCGTCACAAATAATAAGAAATGCGGTTGTAGAGTATGGGGGGTGTAGCCGCGTGCAATTGCCGTCAAAGAAAGCACAAAAAGCAAAGATTGCTCGTGTACGTGTGACCCTAATAAAAGAGCCGGCGTCGTTGGTGGGGATAGATATCCCGACAAACCTCCGTTACATAAATGGGGAGCTGTTTGTGTTAAAAGAGAGCGTGTACGGATCTGAAAAAAAAACATAATTCTCAGAACTGCGAACAGTATAAAGCTCCTGTCCGAAGCTAAGTGCTGGCTTATGGACGGCACTTTTTACGTTGTACCATCGATAATGACACAGCTTTTTAGCATTCATGTCTACGTCGACGACATTGTAGTACCCCTAGTTTTCTGCAAAATGTCGAGAAAAACAAATGAAGCCTATACGCAGTTCTTTTTTGATCTGTTTCAAATAGCATGTACGGCAGACATGCCGCTTAACCTATCGGTCGTCATAAGCGATTTTGAAAAGGCGATATCTTTTGCCGCAAAGGACTTTTTGCCCAATACAAGTTTTAAAGGTTGCTTGTTCCATTTTGGTCAAATAATTTGGCGGAAAGGACAGAAAAGCGGGCTGAGTGGAAAATACGGCACTATAGAGGACTTTGAAGTTCGAATGTTGAAGAGCCTTGCTTTTGTGCCGAGCCAGGAAATTCCAGAATATTTCGACCACTTATATGCAACGCTCAGCGACCCAGATGCCAGAGAACTGGCTAAGTGGCTGAAGGCGAACTATATAAGTGGCAAATCTCCAACAATGTGCCACAATACGACCCTGCTTTTTGGTCTGTCGCCACAGCAATTGGGGATGAACGCTTCCCTCGAACCCAAAACAGCGTTGAGGCTTGGCACAGAAGGCCCAAAGTTGTGGTCGGAAAGCAGCACTCGGGCCTCTATAAGTTAATTGAAGATCTTGGAAAAGAGTTAATTGTGGCCAAAGTGGATGTCGACAAGGCGAGGAGTGGGCAGATTATGTGCAGCACCAGGAAAGAAAGAGGAACAGCGCTATTCAGTCCGTTGTTTCCAATATACAAACTCTCGAGAAGACTGAGTTTCTGAGAAATATTGCTATAAACTTGGCACTATCTTAAGCCATCTTAGCTATAGCAACAAAACGTCCTTTTCAGGATGACCAATTTTTCTATACACGATATAAATCTAACAACGCCAGCAAACCAATCCAATTATGTTCTCAGTTTTGAAGTTTGTCTTCTTTTACAAGCTACGCAGTGAGCAAATCCAGATTAGAAGCATTTCTACCTCTTAACACAAATATTTTATCGCTCCGATAAGAACGCTTGGAAAACGAACCCAACCCAATCACCTCACCTCCTCAATCTTAAAATTTTTAGAACCAATCAAATTGCTTGAAAGAAATATTTGTTCCCACTAAAATGGATGGGGATGTAGTTATTCACCATACTCACCTCTTCCCCTCTTTTTTTTTGAAAACAAGTAAAATCTCTTAAAAAATGTTAGCTCGTCCTAAAAAGAACGGATTTACCCACCATATCCACCTCTTCCCCCTTCAATATTGAAATTGGTCAACATCTCTCAATGAATTTTTGGTCGTCCTAAAAAGAACGATTTTAGTTCACAGAGTGATTTGCAGAATCACTTAACTAGCACTGTTTTGGGAGCAACCGCACTGCTCCAGGCATCGACGAAGAATGCGACAATTCGGAAAAATACCACTTCTTATATACACATTGTCGAAGACTTTTCTTACGCTAAATCTGTTCTCCGTGATTCTCAAACAATCGAGCATTTTAACTTTTTGAAATTGAAAGAAGCCACTCCCCCTCGAATTGGTAATATTTTTGACAACCAATCAAAACTCTTGCAAGATATATTCTCCTTACAAATGTTTACCATTTTAGGAACTTTTTTCTCTTTTATTGGGAGGAATGCTGTTATTATTCATTGGTAAGAGCATCTATTTAACGCATGTACTATGCGCACTCGGGCTATGGGTTATTTCCTAGCAAATTGCGTGTTAAAATTGAATTATTATTATTATATGAATTATTATATTATTATTATATGAATTAATTCACACAAAAACCCATCTGTAAGTCGCATGAAATCATGAGAATCACGGAGAAGTGAGTTGTGTAAAATCGTCGACAAAGAGTATATAAGAAGTGGCATTTTTCTGAATTGTCGCATTCTTCGTCGATGCCTGGAGCAGTGCGGTTGCTCCCGAAAAACTGCTAGTGAAGTGATTCTGCAAATAGTGGTTCTGTGAACTAAAATCGTTCTTTTTAGGACGACCAAAAATTTGTAGTACTGTTTCACTAAATGATGACACGTCCGTTTGGTTTTAACGCGATCATAAAACTGACGCTCTCTTTATTCTTTTTCTTAAGCTAACCTATGTATGAATGTGTGTGTATATATAAATATAATATAATAATTTAAGTAGATATCTTATACTGTATGTGTATATATATAATCACAGTTTATAAATGAAGGTACATGAGTATAAATGTGGTCTGACAGTGTGAGTTGCATGCTTAACTCTTACAATAATTACTACAACTCGGCCATCCTGACCATTAAGATCACCTGATCTTGCCAATTTACAATCAATTATTCGCTTTACTCTTGTTCAGGTAAGGTAGTCGCGACTGTTGAAAACCGTCAACATCTTTAAGCAGATATCTGTCGTTTCGTAGGACTTTTTCGATCTGGTAGGGTCCTCTAAATTTCGGTATCAGTTTTTTAGACGCCCCCGGGTGCGAGTAAAAATTTTTTATCATAGCGTAGTCTCCTACATTATATTTCGTAGGCTTGCACCGTTTTTTATCTACGTATCGTTTGTTGTATGCCTGTGACTTCTTTTGTTCTAGAGCTGCTTTGCTACGTGTCTTTGCCAGGTCGCGTACGTCTCCTGACTCTAGTTCTGTCAAATTTTCCCTAAGTTCATCCGACCATTTGCCTTTTTGATTCACTCCAAACAACATTACACTAGGATGTTCTTTTGTAGTCCTGCCCACCGTGTTATTGAGTGTATGTTCGACTACCTCTAAAACGTGGTCCCAAAATACCCCTTCTTCTGGTTTAACTAACTTTGCTATCATTGGTCCCAAGATCCTGTTTACTCTCTCTACTTGTCCGTTTGCTTGGGGTGAACCTGTCGCAATCTTTATGTGTTGAACACCTTCTTTGGACAAAAAGTCCTTGAACTCTGCCGAGGTAAAACAACTACCCCTATCTGAAATAATATACTTTGGTCTACTATACGCTCTAAAATAGTCCGTTAATGCTCGATTTACTTCCTTTGTATTTGTATTTTTAGTCGGGTAGAGTCTCACGAACTTTGTAAAAGCATCTATTACTACCAGTATATATTTTTTAACCGTCCTTGAATTGTCTATTGGACCATAATGATCTACATGTACTACCACGAACGGTTTTTCTTCTTTAGGTATGTTGTGAATGAAACCCTCTTCACGTCCCTGTTTAGCCGAAAAAGCAATACACTTCAAACAGTTCTTTATGTGCGATCCTATCTTCTCTCTCATTTTGGGAAACCAGTAACTTTTTGACACCAACTCTAACACCTTATCTGTTCCTACATGACCTACTTCGTCATGATATTTATACAAAACGTGACTTTCCATTTCTGTTGGTACACAAAACACGATACTGCCATCATTTTTCTTTCTATATACCACTCCGTTTCTCATTTCATATAAATTATGGTTCGATCGTTCTAACAACTCTTTAATCTTAACTATATTTCCGTCTTTTAATTGGCATACTATCAGGTTTTCCTCGAAAGTATTCGTTTCTATCGTTAGAATATTTGTCGACCTACTTAACGCGTCGACGTGTTGCATGCGAGTACCTGCCCTGTGTGCTAGAGTGTAATCAAAATTTTGCAGTTCTAACGCCCATCTGGCAATTCTAGGGTTGAGTTCTTTTTTGTTTAGCGTTAGGGTCAATGAATTACAATCAGTTACGATCTTGAACTGTTTATCCTCTAAATATACCCTAAAACGTTTTAAAGCACTTATTATTGCCAGCGCCTCCAACTCAAAACTATGCAATTTTGCTTCGTAATCTGTCGTTCTCTTTGAAAAATAAAAAATCGGATGTAACTTTCCGTCTTGCTTTCTTTGTAGCAGAATCGCTCCAAATCCCTGTGCACTTGCGTCGCAATGAAGTTCTGTTTCGTCCTTTGGGCTATACAGTGCCAAGACCGGAGCTTCTATCAATTTGTTTTTCAAGTTTTCGAAGGCCTCTAACTGTTTGTCACCAAACTTGAATTCCCTATCTTTTTTTGTAAGATCGTACAGTGGTTTTGCTATGGTCGAAAAATCTTTAACGAATCTACGGAAATAAGAACATAAACCCAAAAAACTTTGTACCGCATGAGTTTTTTGTGGAACCGGAAATTTTTTTATAGCTTCGATACCCCTATCATCTGCCTGTATACCCGCTCCCGTAATCGTAAAACCTAAATATTTTATTTTCTTTTGTAGAAACTTGCATTTATCAATCCTTAGTTCCAATCTATTGTCTACCATCCTCCTCCAAACTTCAGAGAGTATTCTAAAATGGTCTTCGTACGTCGTCGTAGCTATCATTATATCATCTAGGTATACTATAACTTCATCTTTCCTAATCAGGTCTGCAAATATCTTGTTAATGTGTCTTTGAAACGTTGACGGCGCGTTTTTCAAACCAAACGGCATTCGCAAGAATTCGTATTGCCCCAACGGCGTAATGAACGACGTATATTTTACTGCGTCTTCATGCAGGTATACGTGAAAAAACCCGTTCTTGAGGTCTAGTTTAGAAAAAATTGTCTTATCTACCAGTTTGTCTAGCAAATCGACGATCACCGGTATCGGATAACTATCTTTTGCAGTGGCTTTATTTAACGTATGAAAATCTATACACATTCTAAGATCCCCTGTTTTCTTTTTCACCAGCACTATCGGCGACACGTATTCAGATTCGCTTTCTCTAATATACCCTTTACTGATATATTCGTCTAGTAACGAACTAAGTTCATTTTTTTCGGCATACGACAAACGACGCGGTCGACACTAAAACGGTTTTATGTCATTTAGCGTTAAATTCATTTTAGTTTTTATTACCGGTTCCGTAGGGCGATCGGCAAGCAAATAATTTGACCTATATAACATTTTAAGCTTTTCTTTATGACCATAACATACGTCTTCACCAACTTCTAAATCCAATTCTGAACTATCATTGTCTTTACAGTCGATTAACATGAGCTGTTTTCCAAAATGTTCAATATCATCTTCAATTTCATTTGAGCAAGTTATATTATTTTCTAACTGTGAAACTAGCTTAAATTTTCCACTTTTTAGGAAATCCCTCCCCAAGTTTGCCATAAAATTTACTTTTATTCCAACTTCTTTATAAAAAACGACGCACGACAACATTCCATATATTTTAGGCTAACTTTTATTTAACTTGAAATATTTTTTCCGTGTGTTACATCTATATATGGATATATTTGTCAGTATATACGATCTTCAAACCATACTTATCGGGCTTCCGGAGACTATGAGGCAGTTAAGGGGATACTATCACTATTAATTATAAACTTAAAATACAAACGTCTTACGTAATCATTGGTCTCGTCATCTTCTGACAACTGATGTACTGCTGACTTCCTTTTTGGCTGAGAGCACACATTTGCCATGTGTCCCACCGAGTTGCAATTATAGCACCTGACTACAACTCTTTGTCCGTCCACTTGTATATCTTTTGCCGTTCTATCTGCTGTCGATCCTGTCCGCCTGTTGCTAAATGTACTAGCAGTCGATCGAGTCCCGCCTTTGTTGTATATTCCTGGGCACGGGCATATAACCTTATGTTGTCATCAGAAAATCCCTCAATCGCGTATTCAATCCATTCTTCTTCGTCCATTTTCAATCCAGTCGCCAGTCTCACTTTGTCGTAGAAATTTTCACTGAAAGTTTCGCTCACTTTCCACTTTCGGTTTTCGAATCTTTTTCTCATCACCATCTTGTTTTGTTTTGTACCAAAAACTTCTTTCAACTCCTCTGTCAGGTTATCTATGTCGTCGTTTAAAAAATTAGGTTGTACGTACAACCATTTTTGGGCCTTGCCTCTCATTTTGCTAACGAAAAGTGCGTGTACATTTTTTTTCTCCACACCGTACACTTCTTCGACATTTCTTAGCTGTGCCAGCCACATATCAACACTTGTCGTTCCGCTAAATTCCGGCAACATCTCCTTCCACAATCCAATTTGTTGCGCCACGTTAAACTCTCCTGTCGTACCATCCGATCGTTTTCCACCACCTCCTGAATTAGCTTCTGCTCAGTTGCAACAGTTCATTTTCTCTCATTATGACGTTTTTCTTTTCCCCAGCTGCAGTGTCTAGCGGCTGTTTTTCGATCTCATCTTGTAGACGTACGTCTTGTGCCTCTTCCTTTGCGTCGCCGTTACTTTGATCTTCTCCTCGCACACCTGCTGAAAATTCCTCACATATCTTCAGGATGGATTGTTTAGCTTTTGGATCAGCTATATCGATATTAATTTCTTCTAATAATCTCTTATATCGATCTTTCTTTTTGTTCTTATCATAGTTAACTTTGAGATTTACTACATGATAATTTTTTAGTGGACAACCTTAGGTATAAATGGTTTTATCAATATATCGTGTTCTAGTGTGTTTAGAAATGCAATTTGCGCTATACCCTTTTCCACCACCTCCTGAATTAGCTTCTTCTCTATCATTTGATTTTGCGATCCGTTGCAACAGTTCATTTTCTCTCATTATGACGTTTTTCTTTTCCCCAGCTGCAGTGTCTAGCGGCTGTTTTTCGATCTCTTTTTGTAGTCGTACGTCTTGTGCCTCTTCTTTTGCGTCGCCGTTACTTGGATCTTCTCCTCGCACACCTGCTGGAAATTCCTCACATATCTTCAGGATGGTTTGTTTAGCTTTTGGATCAGCTATATAGATATTAATTTCTTCTAATAATCTCTTATATTGATCTTTCTTTTTGTTCTTATCATAGTTAACTTTGAGATTTACTACATGATAATTTTTTAGTGGACAACCTTAGGTATAAATGGTTTTATCAATGTATCGTGTTCTAGTGTGTTTAGAAATGCAATTTGCTCTATACACAATAGAAACAATAGAGTTGGCTATGAAACAATAGAGTTTACTCCTTTTTGGACTTCCTGGTTCAATACAACGCTATCTTTTGATATGTTCAGTCTAATTGGATGTAATGACTGTGTCCTTGCAGTTAGCTTTATGTCTGCGGTCTCGGATAACTGAGTCATCATAGGTAATACTAATTCATTATCGTTGACCAAAAGCGTTATTGTGAAATCCTCGTAGTCTATCTTACTATTAGTTTTTATTAAAAAATCTCTGCCTAAAATACCATCTGTTAAAATCGGAAAATTTTCATCTACAATCTGGAATTCTTGATATGTAATGTTGGATTCAATTTGTAACTGAGCTTTGATTGATCCTAAAGAGTAAGTTTCTGAGTCTGTTACTCCAGTGATTTTAATTTTATTCATATCGTTTAAATGTACGTCATTTTTTAGGGTACTAAGTTTAAGAATACTTATATCTGCACCAGTGGCGTGGCGTCCATATAACACGATTCCTACCGTCTTCGCTTTTAAAAATCCACCAAAAGTAAGCACTATCTGCCAAATAAATATATGAAAAATGAAACCCGTCCCGAATTTTAATTATAAAATAAAATCTACACACTCACACATAAGCTATCGAATAAGTTTAATATTTTCATTCTACCTCTCGTCTGTATCTTCATACTTCATTCAAGAATCAAGATTCAACCACATTCCACAATCCACAAATCACAAACAACAAACCAACGAAGAGTCACAAAAATACTCTTAGTAAAAAGTTTTCAACTACCGCTGCTCTCTATAATAGAATAACAAATATTTTTCCGTCTTATTTACTTGTTTTATATCCCTTTCTTCTACAAGCATTGCGGTTCCGATCCTCTTTGTTCAACACCCGCTTTTGTATTCAAAGAAAAAGACGCTACATTTCGTCTTATAAACCAAATCTCACGCTGAATACTTGGAATTGTTTCATTTCATTCTCCCTTTTGCGATTAGCATTGCGTTTCAATCGGAAGATATCAACATGTTGCAGGAATGCAGGTGCTACGTTTGACTCGTTTTTTTTGCAACATTGTGTCTAATAACACGGTGTTCTTTGACTTATTTCTTTTTTCTTATGACATAATATCTGAATGTGTTATGTGGGTTGATGCTTGATTTTGAATTTGATGTTGATATTGATATGCGTGTTGATGTAAGAAGTTGAGCTTTCATTTTTCTCTCTTGTGATAGTTAATGCTTCGATGTTTTTACAAATTTATTGTTATACTTTTGTCTTATGAAATAAAATATGGTAGAATATTATGGCAATTTGTCAGCAGAGTAAATTCAGCATATCGCTTAAGAGAAGTTCATGTCAAATAAAATACCGACACTTGTTTTTTTTTAAGCAGGAATTCAAATTTTAATTTAGAATCAGTTGGAATTTATTGACAGACTGCGTTGCACAAGTGCAATAACTTGAAAAAATCTAGTGTTTTGTAAAGCCAATTTGATAAAATCTTAAATTAAAATAGTGAAAAGTTAGATGTGAAAGTGAAAGTGAAGGTTAATGTGTAATTTTTTAGTTTCTTTTATTACCAACTTACTGATAAAAACATTTTAGCTTCTTAATTTTAGTGCAGTTTTAGATTTTTTTTTGGAAATGTCTTTGATTAGTGTAGATTGTTGTTTAACTGATTTCCTCCTGGAGGATTCAAATAGTTTTAGTAAGCTATCTTTTCTTGATAAAAAAAAGTTATAGACGTAGGGCGCTCTATGCCTTTTATAAATATTAATTACCAAAGGAGAGATGGTTTTGTGACACATTTTAATGTTTCCTTATACCAAAAATATAAGTGGCTAACTGGGAGTTGCAAGCTTAATAAAATGTTTTGTTTTCCTTGTCTTCTTTTTTCAAACTCCGCCAGTGTTTGGAGCCGAACGGGTTTCACTGATATAAATAATTTAGTTAATTCTTCGAAAAAACATATTAAGACAGAAAAACATATTCGTTGTTGTTTATCCCTACACGAATTCGGCACGAATCGCATTGAAACTTCTTTAGGAAATTCTTTCGTTGTTCATAATAAAAAAGTAGATAAAAATCGGAAACTAATGGAACGTTTTATTGACACGGTCATTTTATTAGGCAGACAGGAGTTAGCATTTCGCGGTCATGATGAAAGGTCTAGTTCAGATAATCGTGGCAATTATGTCGAAGCGGTTTATTTTTAATCTAAATATGACACTTTATTGGAATCCCATTTAGAGCAGTGTTCAAGTACACACAATCCAATTTTTTCAGGTTTATCCAACGATATTCAAAACGATTTGATACATAGTATCGCGGCGGTTATTAAATCCGAAATTAAAACGGAAATCAAGGATGCTCGGTTCGTGTCGATTATGATCGACGAAACACCAGATTTGAGTCATAGGGAACAACTGAGTGCCATATTTCGGTACTTGTCAGAGGATGGTATACAAGAAAGATTTCTTGGATTTTTTGACGTTAGCGCAAGTCGTAATGCAAATGAGTTATCCAATCATATATTTAAAATTCTTGAAACATACGACTGCAAGGAAAAGTTAATAGGACAATCCTACGATGGTGCCGCAGTTATGTCCGGCGAGGGGGGTGGTGTTCAAAAGAAGGTCCTTGATGAATGCCCGATGGCAAATTTTATTCCTTGTTATGCACATGTTTTAAATTTAGTACTATCCCGATCTCTAGAAAACATAGCAGAACTTAAACTATTTTTTGGCATCGTTCGATTTTTTAATAAATCCACAAAGCGGTCCAATCTTTTAAAACAAATTTCCAATCGACGCATGCCAGGAGTATCGGAAACTCGATGGCATTATCATTCAAGAATAATAAACGTAATCTTTAACTGTAGAATAGATATAATTGAAACTTTTAGTAAAATAATTAATGACTCTAGGGAATGGGATACTGACACACTTTCGATGGCAGAAATTTTATTAAATAAATTAGAGAGCAAGGAATTCTGTTTTTTGCTTCATACCCTTTCTGAAATATTTGCAAAGACCGATGTATTATTTAATTTAATTCAAAAAAAACAAACAGACGTTAGTTATGCCAAGCAAGAAATCGAACGTTTTGAGTCATGGATAAGCTCTGACTTTTTAAATATGTTTGAAGTTATTTATGACAGCGTAAATGATTGCATCGAACCTCCACGTAAACGCAGGTTGCTTGACTTCGATTTGAAGACGAATTATAAGCGCCTTTTTGTTGAAATTAAAGACAATATAGTTAGCCAAATAAATGCCAGATATAAATCATTTAGTAATCTTACATTTTTGGATTTACTAAATAATTTGAAGTATGACACTTTTTCTCGTTCCAGTCCAGATGTAAAAATATCTTCCCTAATTAAGTTTTTTCCTAGAATTTTTGACTTCACGGCATTAAAAAATGAACTTAATGTTTTATATTCTTCGTCGTCACTTCGGCAGTTTGAGGTTCTCGACCTTCACAACCATTTGAATAGTGAAGCATTGAAAGAAGTGTTCCCTCAAGTCTTAAACTTAAGTAGTTTACTTTTAACACTTCCCATTTCCGTCGCCTCCGTTGAGAGGTCTTTTTCTGCTTTAAAAAGAATTCATACTTATTTAAGAAACTCACAGGGCGAGGATAGGCTCTCTGATTTAGCCCTCATATCGATAGAAAGAAGACTTCTTCTTAAAATTAAAAATAGACCAAACTTCTATGAAAGGGTATTGGCAGAGTTTATCAAAAAAGATCGTCGAATAGCATTAGAATACAAATAATTATAAAGAACTAATATTTTAACAAAACTTTTCACTTTTTTTTTTTTAATTGTGTGAATTTTAGCTGTTTTTAATTTTGATTTATTTTTATTGCTGACATTATTATTTGTATCGTTTTTATATTTTAACAAATATAAAGAATTATCCATATAATTCTTCTGAATTTTCTTATTTTAAAATTATTATCCACATTATGCTGAATTTTTTTAAGTTATTGTATCATGCGTCTTTCAAGACCGGCTTCTTTTGAAGCCACTTTTGTTATGCTTTAAGCTCATTGTTGATTGAAATATTAATGTCTTGAAGTATAAAAAATGTGGCTAGAATATTTTTGCTAAGTCAATGTGGAATGCATATTATGTAGATACAATATCCCCATTAAAAATTATTTTATTTCAGGTTTTAAAGATTTTTATTTTTATAGGTGACTAAATTTTTCAACGTCTTCCCTTTTAAAATTATCCACGCCACGCCACTGATCTGCACCTGTATCTATTAAAAATCTATTATTGTTGTAGGTTATATTAGCGTGTGCAAAAATGTAATTTGTTAAATGTTGATTTAGATGAAAAATGGATCTTATTGGTTGTTTTCCATTTGGTATTCTGAGTCTCCCAGGACTTCGGAGACTTGCTGAACGTTTTTCGAAATACCTACATGATTAATATTTCTGTTATTGTTTCTAGCGTTACTGTAACCTCTGGTGTCCGTAAAGTTTCTATTGTTACTGCTGTTTCTAAAGTTATTAATGTTGTTTCTAAAGTTATTGTTGTTATTGTTATACTCCCTATTTGAATTGCTGCTTTTGTACCTCATATCTCTATTTCTGTAATTCGAATTTCTTTTATTAGGATGGACAAAGTGGGTTATATGTAAAATACAAACGTCTTACGTAATCATTGGTCTCGTCATCTTCTGACAACTGATGTACTGCTGACTTCCTTTTTGGCTGAGAGCACACATTTGCCATGTGTCCCACCGAGTTGCAATTATAGCACCTGACTACAACTCTTTGTCCGTCCACTTGTATATCTTTTGCCGTTCTATCTGCTGTCGATCCTGTCCGCCTGTTGCTAAATGTACTAGCAGTCGATCGAGTCCCGCCTTTGTTGTATATTCCTGGGCAAGGGCATATAACCTTATGTTGTCATCAGAAAATCCCTCAATCGCGTATTCAATCCATTCTTCTTCGTCCATTTTCAATCCAGTCGCCAGTCTCACTTTGTCGTAGAAATTTTCACTGAAAGTTTCGCTCACTTTCCACTTTCGGTTTTCGAATCTTTTTCTCATCACCATCTTGTTTTGTTTTGTACCAAAAACTTCTTTCAACTCCTCTGTCAGGTTATCTATGTCGTCGTTTAAAAAATTAGGTTGTACGTACAACCATTTTTGGGCCTTGCCTCTCATTTTGCTAACGAAAAGTGCGTGTACATTTTTTTTCTCCACACCGTACACTTCTTCGACATTTCTTAGCTGTGCCAGCCACATATCAACACTTGTCGTTCCGCTAAATTCCGGCAACATCTCCTTCCACAATCCAATTTGTTGCGCCACGTTAAACTCTCCTGTCGTACCATCCGATCGTTTTCCACCACCTCCTGAATTAGCTTCTGCTCAGTTGCAACAGTTCATTTTCTCTCATTATGACGTTTTTCTTTTCCCCAGCTGCAGTGTCTAGCGGCTGTTTTTCGATCTCATCTTGTAGACGTACGTCTTGTGCCTCTTCCTTTGCGTCGCCGTTACTTTGATCTTCTCCTCGCACACCTGCTGAAAATTCCTCACATATCTTCAGGATGGATTGTTTAGCTTTTGGATCAGCTATATCGATATTAATTTCTTCTAATAATCTCTTATATCGATCTTTCTTTTTGTTCTTATCATAGTTAACTTTGAGATTTACTACATGATAATTTTTTAGTGGACAACCTTAGGTATAAATGGTTTTATCAATATATCGTGTTCTAGTGTGTTTAGAAATGCAATTTGCGCTATACCCTTTTCCACCACCTCCTGAATTAGCTTCTTCTCTATCATTTGATTTTGCGATCCGTTGCAACAGTTCATTTTCTCTCATTATGACGTTTTTCTTTTCCCCAGCTGCAGTGTCTAGCGGCTGTTTTTCGATCTCTTTTTGTAGTCGTACGTCTTGTGCCTCTTCTTTTGCGTCGCCGTTACTTGGATCTTCTCCTCGCACACCTGCTGGAAATTCCTCACATATCTTCAGGATGGTTTGTTTAGCTTTTGGATCAGCTATATAGATATTAATTTCTTCTAATAATCTCTTATATTGATCTTTCTTTTTGTTCTTATCATAGTTAACTTTGAGATTTACTACATGATAATTTTTTAGTGGACAACCTTAGGTATAAATGGTTTTATCAATGTATCGTGTTCTAGTGTGTTTAGAAATGCAATTTGCTCTATACACAATAGAAACAATAGAGTTGGCTATGAAACAATAGAGTTTACTCCTTTTTGGACTTCCTGGTTCAATACAACGCTATCTTTTGATATGTTCAGTCTAATTGGATGTAATGACTGTGTCCTTGCAGTTAGCTTTATGTCTGCGGTCTCGGATAACTGAGTCATCATAGGTAATACTAATTCATTATCGTTGACCAAAAGCGTTATTGTGAAATCCTCGTAGTCTATCTTACTATTAGTTGTTATTAAAAAATCTCTGCCTAAAATACCATCTGTTAAAATCGGAAAATTTTCATCTACAATCTGGAATTCTTGATATGTAATGTTGGATTCAATTTGTAACTGAGCTTTGATTGATCCTAAAGAGTAAGTTTCTGAGTCTGTTACTCCAGTGATTTTAATTTTATTCATATCGTTTAAATGTACGTCATTTTTTAGGGTACTAAGTTTAAGAATACTTATATCTGCACCAGTGGCGTGGCGTCCATATAACACGATTCCTACCGTCTTCCCTTTTAAAAATCCACCAAAAGTAAGCACTATCTGCCAAATAAATATATGAAAAATGAAACCCGTCCCGTATTTTAATTATAAAATAAAATCTACACACTCACACATAAGCTATCGAATAAGTTTAATATTTTCATTCTACCTCTCGTCTGTATCTTCATACTTCATTCAAGAATCAAGATTCAACCACATTCCACAATCCACAAATCACAAACAACAAACCAACGAAGAGTCACAAAAATACTCTTAGTAAAAAGTTTTCAACTACCGCTGCTCTCTATAATAGAATAAAAAATATTTTTCCGTCTTATTTACTTGTTTTATATCCCTTTCTTCTACAAGCATTGCGGTTCCGATCCTCTTTGTTCAACACCCGCTTTTATATTCAAAGAAAAAGACGCTACATTTCGTCTTATAAACCAAATCTCACGCTGAATACTTGGAATTGTTTCATTTCATTCTCCCTTTTGCGATTAGCATTGCGTTTCAATCGGAAGATATCAACATGTTGCAGGAATGCAGGTGCTACGTTTGACTCGTTTTTTTTGCAACATTGTGTCTAATAACACGGTGTTCTTTGACTTATTTCTTTTTTCTTATGACATAATATCTGAATGTGTTATGTGGGTTGATGCTTGATTTTGAATTTGATGTTGATATTGATATGCGTGTTGATGTAAGAAGTTGAGCTTTCATTTTTCTCTCTTGTGATAGTTAATGCTTCGATGTTTTTACAAATTTATTGTTATACTTTTGTCTTATGAAATAAAATATGGTAGAATATTATGGCAATTTGTCAGCAGAGTAAATTCAGCATATCGCTTAAGAGAAGTTCATGTCAAATAAAATACCGACACTTGTTTTTTTTTTAAGCAGGAATTCAAATTTTAATTTAGAATCAGTTGGAATTTATTGACAGACTGCGTTGCACAAGTGCAATAACTTGAAAAAATGTAGTGTTTTGTAAAGCCAATTTGATAAAATCTTAAATTAAAATAGTGAAAAGTTAGATGTGAAAGTGAAAGTGAAGGTTAATGTGTAATTTTTTAGTTTCTTTTATTACCAACTTACTGATAAAAACATTTTAGCTTCTTAATTTTAGTGCAGTTTTAGATTTTTTTTTGGAAATGTCTTTGATTAGTGTAGATTGTTGTTTAACTGATTTCCTCCTGGAGGATTCAAATAGTTTTAGTAAGCTATCTTTTCTTGATAAAAAAAAAGTTATAGACGTAGGGCGCTCTATGCCTTTTATAAATATTAATTACCAAAGGAGAGATGGTTTTGTGACACATTTTAATGTTTCCTTATACCAAAAATATAAGTGGCTAACTGGGAGTTGCAAGCTTAATAAAATGTTTTGTTTTCCTTGTCTTCTTTTTTCAAACTCCGCCAGTGTTTGGAGCCGAACGGGTTTCACTGATATAAATAATTTAGTTAATTCTTCGAAAAAACATATTAAGACAGAAAAACATATTCGTTGTTGTTTATCCCTACACGAATTCGGCACGAATCGCATTGAAACTTCTTTAGGAAATTCTTTCGTTGTTCATAATAAAAAAGTAGATAAAAATCGGAAACTAATGGAACGTTTTATTGACACGGTCATTTTATTAGGCAGACAGGAGTTAGCATTTCGCGGTCATGATGAAAGGTCTAGTTCAGATAATCGTGGCAATTATGTCGAAGCGGTTTATTTTTAATCTAAATATGACACTTTATTGGAATCCCATTTAGAGCAGTGTTCAAGTACACACAATCCAATTTTTTCAGGTTTATCCAACGATATTCAAAACGATTTGATACATAGTATCGCGGCGGTTATTAAATCCGAAATTAAAACGGAAATCAAGGATGCTCGGTTCGTGTCGATTATGATCGACGAAACACCAGATTTGAGTCATAGGGAACAACTGAGTGCCATATTTCGGTACTTGTCAGAGGATGGTATACAAGAAAGATTTCTTGGATTTTTTGACGTTAGCGCAAGTCGTAATGCAAATGAGTTATCCAATCATATATTTAAAATTCTTGAAACATACGACTGCAAGGAAAAGTTAATAGGACAATCCTACGATGGTGCCGCAGTTATGTCCGGCGAGGGGGGTGGTGTTCAAAAGAAGGTCCTTGATGAATGCCCGATGGCAAATTTTATTCCTTGTTATGCACATGTTTTAAATTTAGTACTATCCCGATCTCTAGAAAACATAGCAGAACTTAAACTATTTTTTGGCTATACTAATAGCATCGTTCGATTTTTTAATAAATCCACAAAGCGGTCCAATCTTTTAAAACAAATTTCCAATCGACGCATGCCAGGAGTATCGGAAACTCGATGGCATTATCATTCAAGAATAATAAACGTAATCTTTAACTGTAGAATAGATATAATTGAAACTTTTAGTAAAATAATTAATGACTCTAGGGAATGGGATACTGACACACTTTCGATGGCAGAAAGTTTATTAAATAAATTAGAGAGCAAGGAATTCTGTTTTTTGCTTCATACCCTTTCTGAAATATTTGCAAAGACCGATGTATTATTTAATTTAATTCAAAAAAAACAAACAGACGTTAGTTATGCCAAGCAAGAAATCGAACGTTTTGAGTCATGGATAAGCTCTGACTTTTTAAATATGTTTGAAGTTATTTATGACAGCGTAAATGATTGCATCGAACCTCCACGTAAACGCAGGTTGCTTGACTTCTATTTGAAGACGAATTATAAGCGCCTTTTTGTTGAAATTAAAGACAATATAGTTAGCCAAATAAATGCCAGATATAAATCATTTAGTAATCTTACATTTTTGGATTTACTAAATAATTTGAAGTATGACACTTTTTCTCGTTCCAGTCCAGATGTAAAAATATCTTCCCTAATTAAGTTTTTTCCTAGAATTTTTGACTTCACGGCATTAAAAAATGAACTTAATGTTTTATATTCTTCGTCGTCACTTCGGCAGTTTGAGGTTCTCGACCTTCACAACCATTTGAATAGTGAAGCATTGAAAGAAGTGTTCCCTCAAGTCTTAAACTTAAGTAGTTTACTTTTAACACTTCCCATTTCCGTCGCCTCCGTTGAGAGGTCTTTTTCTGCTTTAAAAAGAATTCATACTTATTTAAGAAACTCACAGGGCGAGGATAGGCTCTCTGATTTAGCCCTCATATCGATAGAAAGAAGACTTCTTCTTAAAATTAAAAATAGACCAAACTTCTATGAAAGGGTATTGGCAGAGTTTATCAAAAAAGATCGTCGAATAGCATTAGAATACAAATAATTATAAAGAACTAATATTTTAACAAAACTTTTCACTTTTTTTTTTTTAAGTGTGTGAATTTTAGCTGTTTTTAATTTTGATTTATTTTTATTGCTGACATTATTATTTGTATCGTTTTTATATTTTAACAAATATAAAGAATTATCCATATAATTCTTCTGAATTTTCTTATTTTAAAATTACTATCCACATTATGCTGAATTTTTTTAAGTTATTGTATCATGCGTCTGTCAAGACCGGCTTCTTTTGAAGCCACTTTTGTTATGCTTTAAGCTCATTGTTGATTGAAATATTAATGTCTTGAAGTATAAAAAATGTGGCTAGAATATTTTTGCTAAGTCAATGTGGAATGCATATTATGTAGATACAATATCCCCATTAAAAATTATTTTATTTCAGGTTTTAAAGATTTTTATTTTTATAGGTGACTAAATTTTTCAACGTCTTCCCTTTTAAAATTATCCACGCCACGCCACTGATCTGCACCTGTATCTATTAAAAATCTATTATTGTTGTAGGTTATATTAGCGTGTGCAAAAATGTAATTTGTTAAATGTTGATTTAGATGAAAAATGGATCTTATTGGTTGTTTTCCATTTGGTATTCTGAGTCTCCCAGGACTTCGGAGACTTGCTGAACGTTTTTCGAAATACCTACATGATTAATATTTCTGTTATTGTTTCTAGCGTTACTGTAACCTCTGGTGTCCGTAAAGTTTCTATTGTTACTGCTGTTTCTAAAGTTATTAATGTTGTTTCTAAAGTTATTGTTGTTATTGTTATACTCCCTATTTGAATTGCTGCTATTGTACCTCATATCTCTATTTCTGTAATTCGAATTTCTTTTATTAGGATGGACAAAGTGGGTTATATGTGCCGTATCATATGTTGATTCTATTTCAGAAGCGAGTTGTACTGCTTCAGACAATGTTTTTGGTCTTGCCCCAAAAATGGTTGTTTTTATTTGGCCGTTCAGACCATACTTGAAAGCATTTAAACCAAGCGTATCGTTGAGCTTAGCTATAATTTCTCTACTGCCTTCTCCCTGCTCAGCTATTTGCAATGTGTTTAACTCTGCTACTAGCCCTTCAATTTTTGCTGTATAGCTGTTAATATTTATAGGTGCTTGAACAATTTTTCCTAATTCAGACTGTAATTGAAGTGCATTTTTCTTGCTTCTAAATATAATTTTTAAAGTTTCTATCAGTTCAGATAGGTTTGTTGGTCGAGGTACTGTACTTAGTTTGTTTCTCACTTTATCTGTTAGTCTAGTTTCTAGTATGAATTTTGTAATACTCCAAATCGAACAAGTTAAGACACAATGAAACACAATGTAGTATTGTCACTCAAATTGACTTCTTTATTAAACGCTTATAAGGTCCGCACTCGGTGACAGTCACAATACTTATCAAACCCCTGAGAGTGGGGAACAAGTTGATACCGCGTTCAGTAGCAGCATTGCCAGATCTCTATTGCACAGGTCTCCACATCCCTTCGATGTTTTTCAGCTTCAGTCTCAATTCCGGTTGCTTCGTGTTTTCAGGTTCTTCTTTATTATCGCTAGCCTGAGGGGGAGAAGTGCCTGAAAGAGAGAGAGAATGAGCACTACCTTCATTGGTAGCATGAGATAAATCTGCTTCAGGGAAACTCGGAATCTTTTTCACATGACTAATATTCCGCCTGCTAACCTTCCCGTTATCCGCTCGCACCACCACTTCGTTGGCCTGTCGTTCGATCACTGTAAACTCAGTTGGATCAAAGTTTGATGAAAGTTTATTCCGAGGAACCTCATTGCGAAGCAGTATCTTATCCCCAATATGAATGTCGCTGCGCCTCGCTCCCCGTTTCATATCTGCTACCTGTTTTCCCTTCTCTTTCTTTACTGTATCCAAGTCTCGCGCTTCTGAATCAAGAATATCTTCGCTGATATCCTGGACAGAAGGGATCTTGTCTCTAATCATCCTATTCAGTAATAACTCAGATGGCGATTTACCTGTTGTGCCATGAGGAGTTACATTATACATCAGTGTAAACTTTTGAATCGCTTGTTTATAGTTAGCGCCGTTTGCATTAGCGATTTGGAGACGCTTTAAAATTGACCGATTCATATTTTCGACTTCGCCGTTTGCTTGAGGCCAATATGGTGGTGACGTGATAAGTTCTATATCTTTGTCTTCGCAGTACTCCTTGAATTCGTTGCTAACAAATTGACGGCCATTGTCAGCTTTAATGGATTTAGGATATCCTAGCCTGCAAAAGACTTCCTCCAGAACTCCTATGATCTCGGTGGAAGTGATTTTTTTCAGAAACTTGGCTTCTTGGTACCTCGAGTAATAATCGATTATCACGAAGACGAAGTCGTGATTTGGCAGTGGGCCTAGCAAGTCCATCGCCACACATTGCCAAGGCCCATCTGGAAACAGGTGTCGTTTCATTGGTACCGGCCGTGCAGGATGTGAGACTAATAAGCAATCACGACAGCTCTTCACGAATGTCTCTACATCTCTGTCCATTGCTGGCCACCAAACTTTTACACGGAGACGACGTTTCATAACTGTCTCTCCCGGGTGCCCCTCGTGAGCCAGACTTAAGACTTTGGATCGCAGTGCAAAAGGTATCACAATTCTGCTTCCGCGTAATAGCATGTTACCCAATGTACAGAGCTCCATCCGAAATGGAAAGAATCTATTTTTACTCGTCGGACTCCAGCCGTCGCTCTTCGAATTTTCAACAGCTTCCATCAGTTCCTCGTCATCATTATTGTTTCGGACAATTTCACTTATGGTAAGTGCGCGCGGAACCATTTTCTCGATAACTGCACAAATGTTTTGTTCACAAAAGCTATCGAAACAATCAGAATTCTCGATTTTGCAAAGTCGCGATAGCGAATCTGCTATATTTTTTTTTCCCGCTTGGTAAACGACTTTGAATTTAAAAGATTGCAAGCGCAGAACCCACCTCTCAATTCTTGCCGGTGGTTTTGACGTTGGCTTGAAAATTGCTTCTAGCGGTTTGTGATCCGTTTCCAATTCAAATTCAATTCCTGCAAGATAGTAATAGAAGCGTTCCGCCGCCCAAACCAGAGCAAGACTTTCCTTCTCTGTCTGCGAATATCGTCTTTCAACTGCAGAAAGGCATTTGCTTGCGAACGAAATAACTCGTGGGGTTTCGTCCACAAACTGAAGAAGAACTGCTCCCAACGCAACTGGACTTGCATCCGCTACCAGGCGAGTACGGTTCTTATGGTTAAAGTATGCCAAAGTTGGGATTGTTATAAGTGCGTTCTTCAGCTTCTGAAACGCTTGCTCCTGTTCCTTTTCCCATATGAATTTCACATCTTTTTTTATTAATTTCCATAGTGGTTCAGTCACGTCCGACAAGTCAGGAATAAATTTTCCTAAATACGTGACTAATCCCAAGAAACTTCTTGTTTCTTCCTTTGTGTTCGGAGGTCGAAATTCCAAGACCGCTTTTACTTTTTCGGGGTCTGCCGAAATGCCAACGGAAGATAGAACGTGACCCAAAAACTTAAGTTGTTTTACTTTCCAACTACATTTATCCTTATTGAGACTCACGTTCTTGTCGCGGATGATACTTAGAACGTTTTCTAACTCCCTATCGTGTTCCACTTCTGTTGATCCAAAAACGATAATGTCATCGAGATAATTAAGCGTGTTTCGGCAAGGGGCCAACATGGTTTCCATTACCTTTTGGAATATCTCTGGGGCTGAATTGACTCCGAATAATAACCGCTTGTACCTAAATAATCCCTTATGGGTTATAAACGTGGTGATCTGGCGACTATCTACATCTAACTCCAATTGGTGATACGCGTTTTTAAGGTCTAGCCGGGAAAAGAATTTAGCACCCTTGAGTTTAGTGAGAAACGAATCAAAAGTGGGAAGCGGAAAATTTTCTCTTAGGATTGCCGAATTGGCTCGGCGCATGTCAATGCATAATCGAATATCTCCGTTTCCTTTGTACACAACAACAATAGGAGATATCCAAGAACTCGGTCCGTAAACGGGTTCAATGATATCTTGATCACTCGCCTCGTTTAACTTCTCTTCCACTTTCTCCTCCAGCGCTGCTGGTATGCGCCGCAGGGGTTGTTGTATCGGTCTGACGGAATTGTCAATGGACAGCTGTATTTGAATGCCCTTGATTTTGGGAAATGGCCTGAGTTTTTCGATTTGGTGAACGTTTATCCCCAACTTTAGAACTTTCAATCTTATCGCTGTTTCGCGGCCTAATAATGATTGCTTGCCCTGCTTAATTACATAGAATGAAGCAATTAGTTCTGTTTGTGAATCAACGCTTATAGGAGCCTCAAATATAAATTGAACCTCCAAGTTGGCATTTCCTGCGTATGCTCTAAACTGGTTCTGTGACTCCGTTCGGATATTTCCTAATATTGCAGCAGTTCGGCTAAGGTATTCCCAATCCTTCTCTCCGATCAAGTTATACCTTGAGCCGGAATCAATAAGCATGGGCAATTTAATACCCCCAACAAAACAAGTGATCATCTCGCTCATGTGCTCGTCCAGTTCGTTTGCCACCTGAAAACAATCGTATTGGTCTGGTTTTTTCCTACCTGGTTCTATGCGGCTTAAATTGACTTCTTTAACAAACTGGACCTTTGCTGGTTCATATCGACGTCGCTTCAGGCCCCAATTTTCCCCAGATATATTTCTCCGTTTGTTTACCTTTGTTTGACATTTCCTAGCAAAATGCCCAACAACCCCACATCTATTGCACTTCACGCTCTTTGCCGGGCAGTTGTTGTTATCTCCCATATGACCTCTTCCCCCACATCTAAAACACTCTCGTTTCACCTCGAAAGACTTTTCCGCATTTGAAAAAGATATCTTGCTAACGGTAGTAGACGTTGAAGGAAGCATCGCTTCAGTCTGACACCTTATTTGTTCGTGCACCTGACACATTTCAACAATCTCTTCCAGCGAGTGCTCCTTTTCTAGCAAGCGTTTTTTAAGATCCCCTGGAGCCCACACATAAATCAGTTTATCCTTTAGATTTATGTCTACTACGTCCTGCTGCGTTCTACCGAATAAGCACTTTGTTGCCTGGTTCCGAAGTCGTACCAAAAATTTGTTAAAACTTTCCCCCTCCTCCGGTTTGAGAGACCTGAACAAGTGCCTTTCGAAAGTCGAGTTTCGTTTGGGCGAAAAATATTGGTTTAGCTTTTCAACCAAGATTGTAAACACATCTCCTTCCGTGACATTATCAACAAGCGCACCCGGAATATTATAAATTACCTCTTGTAATTGGGGACCACCTAGATGGAGTAGCTTACTTTTCTTTTTCGTAGCGCCCAATATCTCTTCTGATTCCAAGAACAGCGAGAAAGATCTAAACCATTTTTCCCATTCCAGCCGGATTAACGCTTTATCGATCGTGTCGCAGAGAAAGGGTTTTATCCCCGTATCCCCCATCTAAATATTTAGTTCCTCTCGTCGTACCTTTATCTGAAATTATGCTTATTATTACTTAACATCTAAAAATGTAATTCCGCAAAGAAAGAAAATCACTCACACGTCTGCTATTGTTTCTTCTATAAAACAACTTAGAAACTGTGCAACGGGCAACAGCAGCTTCGTGTATAGCGCTTCGCCTTTTTCTCCGCTCAGAAATTATGTTCTGACAAGTTTAGACCTGTCAGTTTTTGCTTTATAATTCTGTATTTTTTTTTTCTCTTATTCTGACACCTGACCACTGTCCACCATGAGGGTTGTCTGGGTGTTCTATCTTCTCTACCTAGAAGAAACAGAACAGGAAAACACTAGTTTTACTTTTGCATAACCTTTTTTGCAAGCAGTTCTCCATCTTCTTCCCTCACTGGAAGAAACAGGAATATATATGTTTCACTTTTGCATAAAATTTTTTGCAATCAGTTCAGTGTTCTATTCTCTCACTAGAAGAAACAGGCAATCACAAGTTTCACTCTCGCAACTATTTTCTTTTTTTTCAACTTTTATGGCGAATTATTTCTCCACCCATTTATTTTATTTACTCATCTTCTTTGCTTTTTCCTGTTGTTTTTTTTTTTTTTTTTAAATTTAATATTTACCTCATCGCCAATGTAATACTCCAAATCGAACAAGTTAAGACACAATGAAACACAATGTAGTATTGTCACTCAAATTGACTTCTTTATTAAACGCTTATAAGGTCCGCACTCGGTGACAGTCACAATACTTATCAAACCCCTGAGAGTGGGGAACAAGTTGATACCGCGTTCAGTAGCAGCATTGCCAGATCTCTATTGCACAGGTCTCCACAAATTTAAATAGTTTTTTTTTCTGTGTCGTTCGTAAGTGTGCTCGCTATAAAGTTTGCCATGTTCACAAAATTGTTTAATTTGTCGAATTCTCCGTTGTATTCTGGAATGACTTTTAGTGTTGTTACAATGTCAAATGTCGCCATTGTATTTAATTATACCCTATTCTAGGGGTATATTAATTTTGACGCATAGTTTGTAACATACCTTAATATTGCCCGTAGACCCCTAAAAGTTACTATATTTATGATCAGCATCGATAGTAATGTCGATCTAGCCATGTCCGTCCGTCCGTCCGTCCGTCCGTCCGTCCGTCCGTCCGTCCGTCCGTCCGTCGGCAAAAATTAGGCCTTTAAACTGGACCTAGAGAGCTGAAATTTTAACCATATACTCTCTAGGGTCCCGAAATAATCAAGTTTACGAATTTTTGAAATCCGCCCACAGACACGCCCACAAACTCAAAAAAACAAAATTTTGGAAAAAATCGAATTTTGAGCTAGGAAGCTGAAATTTTTTATATATGATCTATGACTCCTAAAACTGCTCGGGATATAAAATTTTCAAAATCCGCCCACTGCCACGCCCACAAAAAAATAAAACAATTTTATTGAATAACCAAAATTTGAGCTAGGGAGCTGAAATTTTTAATATATACTCTCTAGGGGCCCTTTAAGCTCATGTATATATATTTTCAAAATCCGCCCACTGACACGCCCACAAATAAATAAAACAATTTTTTTGAAAATCCAAAGTTTGAGCTAGGGATCTGAAATTTATAATATATACTCTCTAGCGGCCCATTAAGCTCATGTATAAATATTTTCAAAATCCGCCCACTAACACGCCCACAAATAAATAAAACAATTTTTTTGAAAATCCAAAGTTTGAGCTAGGGAGCTGAAATTTATAATATATACTCTCTAGGGGCCCTTTATGCTCATGTGTTAATTTTTTTTTAAATCCGCCTACTGACACGCCCACAATTAAATAAAACAATTTTATTGAAACACCCAAGTTTGAGCTAGGGAGCGTTTTTTTTGATAAAATCCTTTAAATCTTATATAACAAAATATGTAGAGCGTTCTTAACAATTTAACCATACTTAGACTTTTGTCACGCCCACTTATGAGGGATAGGAATAAGAATAGGGTATCCAACAGTTCGCCCAAGCGGACTGTAGCCCGTCCCTATGTTTTTATATGGTTTTCCTTATTACTTGAATTTGGCCCTTCGTTTATGTTTTCTAATAAACTTCTTTTGTATTCCTTAACTATGTTATTATACCCTATTCTAAGGGTATATTAATTTTGACGCATAGTTTGTAACATACCTTTATATTGCCCGTAGACCCCTAAAAGTTACTATATTTATGATCAGCATCGATAGTAATGTCGATCTAGCCATGTCCGTCCGTCCGTCCGTCGGCAAAAATTAGGCCTTCAAACTGGACCTAGAGAGCTGAAATTTTAACCATATACTCTCTAGGGTCTCGAAATAATCAAGTTTACGAATTTTTTAAATCCGCCCACAGACACGCCCACAAACTCAAAAAAACAAAATTTTGGAAAAAATCGAATTTTGAGCTAGAAAGCTGAAATTTTTTATATATGATCTATGACTCCTAAAACTGCTCGGGATATAAAATTTTCAAAATCCGCCCACTGACATGCCCACAAAAAAATAATTGAAATTTATATATACTCTCTAGGGGCCCTTTAAGTTCAAGTGTAAATATTTTCAAAATCCGCCTACTGACACGCCCACAATTAAATTTTTTTTTTTTTAAATCCAAAGTTTGAGCTAGGGAGCTGAAATTTATAATATATACTCTCTAGAGGGCCCTTTATGCTCATGCGTAAATATTTTCAAAATCCGCATACTGACACGCCCACAATTTACAAAAAAAACTTTTTTTAAAATCCAAAGTTTGAGCTAGGGACCTGAAATTTATAATATTATATACTCTCTAGGGGTCCTCTATGCTCATGTGTTCATTTTTTTAAAATCCGCTTACTGACACGCCCATAATTAAAAAAAAATATTTTATTGAAAAACCAAAGTTTGAGCTAGGGAACGTTTTTTTTACAAAAGCTTCGTTTTTGTTTGATAAAATCTTTTAAATGTTATATAACAGAATATGTAGAGCGTTATTAACAATTCAACCATACTTAGACTTTTGTCACGCCCACTTATGAGGTATATGAATAAGAATAGGGTATCTAACAGTTCGCCCAAGCGGACTGTAGCCCGCCCCTATGTTTTTCTTTTAATTTTATACAAAGTTAACCTTCTTGGTCCCAAAATATAATAATAATTTTTTTTTGTCAAAATATATCAATTTTCGTCATTTTGGGGCAACTTTGCACTGGAGCAAAGTAACCCCGAAAGTTGGTTTGGGGTTACTTTGCACCGGATCCTGTGATCAAAATTCCTTGCAGTCTGAGTTCCTTATAGCATTACATAGAAAAAGGCAAGAGGCTACTAATATAATTGTAAAAAGACGCAAAAAAATGAATATTCCAGCTGAGAAAAGTGTCTGTGCCCAGGAGACAAGGGCTGATGAAGAAAATTCAGCGAACGACACGAATTCCATTGGATACAGACAGGATCAGCCAAGTACTTCCCGCCAAACAACAGAATATGATGAAATTGTGCCCACTACTTCTCGCCTTAGTCAGGAGACGGTTATGGTTTTTGATGACAACTCTTCGGATGATTTCAACTTTGATGAACTGGAAAACGAAGAAATCAGGGAAAACCAATTCTTAAATTTTTTGGAAGGTAAAACATCGCAACACGAAATCTGTTTCAATGAAGTCGTTCGAGAAGTGGGACAGTTTGTCGTGTTTTCATATGAAGGGCAATTATATCCAGGAGAAATTGTCTCATTTGATGACAATAGCGTGAAAATAAACTCAATGCAGAAGTCATTGAAGTTATGGAAATGGCCAACAGTAAGAGATGAACTAAGCTATTCATGGTCACACGTTTTAGGTTCTATTATGCCTCCAAAACAAATTTCTAAGAGAGGTACATTCCATGTTCCAGAACTTAAATCTATATTTGACTAAATGTTAGTCGTTGCCTCCTTGTTATTATCTAAGTTTTCTGTTTTTTTTTTTGAATTGAAATACATTTTATGTTCTGTATTTTCCTTGTTATTTTTTTTTATGAATTGAAATACATACCTCCCTACGTTTTATGTTTTGTTATTTATCGCTACACATGTACCTACTGAATTACCTAATGAAGCCCCTAATTTTCTTATTTTGTTTTGAATGAATAACCTTACATTCCTTACCACGTTAAGTGGACGGCTGGAGTTACAGCGCTGTTTTACGGTTAGCCACAACCGATCATCAGACTCCTTCTGTGGTGCTGGTCTGTCTTTTTCCTTCATTTTATCCCGAAATTCCATTTCTTCCACTGGGATTCGAACCTAGACCAGCGTCTTCTCAGGCAAGTACTCATGCACTGTGCCATTAAAGCCACGAGTTTATCCAGTTTTTATTTCAATTTTCTTGGACAAACTTTGCTCCTGTAAGTATATTATGTTATTCATTCTGTTTTTTCTTTCTATATTTTTCTCTAATTCTATTCCATTTCGACAAGCATAGTTGGACTGAAATGGGTGATAGAGAGGGTGAAAGACTTTTTGACATTGTATTTGTCGAGAATCTTACGATTAATGGTTTTTTATGTGATACCACACAATTTTTCCTGGTTTTAATTTTTGTTTTCCGTCAATTCCTTTATTTTGTTTTGAATGAATAACCTTACATTCCTTACCACGTTATTTAATTAATCGTAAGATTCTCGACAAATACAATGTCAAAAAGTCTTTCACCCTCTCTATCACCCATTTCAGCCCAACTATGCTTGTCGAAATGGAATAGAATTAGAGAAAAATATAGAAAGAAGAAACAGAATGAATAACATAATATACTTACAGGAGCAAAGTTTGTCCAAGAAAATTGAAATAAAAACTGGATAAACTCGTAGCTTCAATGGCACAGTGCATGAGTGCTTGCCTGAGAAGACGCTGGTCTGGGTTCGAATATCAGTGGAAGAAATGGAATTTCGGGATAAAATGAAGGAAAAAGACAGACCAGCACCACAGAAGGAGTCTCATGATCGGTTGTGGCTAACCGTGAAACAGCGCTGTAACTCCAGCCGTCCACTTAACGTGGTAAGGAATGTAAGGTTATTCATTCAAAACAAAATAAAGGAATTGACGAAAAACAAAACTTAAAACCAGGAAAAATTGTGTGGTATCACATAAAAAACCATTAATCGCTTATTTTCTTTATTAATGACACTAAAATACTCGTTTTTTTAAAGAAAAATATTTGCAGTTTTGTTTTTTTCTTGTAAAAAAAAGTACGTTTTGGTTTTAGTTATTTTTTTCACAGAAATGATCTTTGGAGCATTGTTAATAAACTGTACGAATATCATTGCTCCACCATTTCAAATAAAAGCACAATGATAGAAAATGTAGAATGGAGCAAAGTAACCCTTCCCTTGGACAACTTTGCTCCACTTTTCAAAAAAAAAAAAAAAAAAAAAAAATATTTTTACTATTATTTAAATAGTTTTTATAGCATAAATGCATTATTTCATATCTTATTAATGAAATAAAAAAAAACTACCATTTTTAAGAGGTTTTCTAATAATAGTGAAAAAAACAGTGCAAAGTAACCCCGGTTTACGGTAGTGTTACTTATAAAGGGTTTTTCAATAAGAGCGCTACAAAAGTTTTTTTTTTAAATAAAACAAAAACGGTTTTGGATATCAAATTCGTTATTCCTGTGAAAGTACGTTCAATGCGATTATGTATGGAACTCGATTTCTTTTGCATGGCCACCAAGGGCACGCTTGCAGAAGTCCAGACGCTGAACCCAATTTTGGACGGTTTTCAAGCATAAATCGGCCGATACTGCTGCAATTTCACGTTCGATATTCGTACGAAGTTCATCAATCGTCGCTGGCTTGTTGGCATAGACCATAGACTTGACGTAGCCCCACAGGAAATAGTCTAACGGCGTCAAATCGCACGACCGAGGCGGCCAAGCGACTGGACCATTTCGTGAGATTACACGGTTTCCAAACTTGGTTTCCAATAAATTGATTGTGGCATTCGCTGTGTGGCTTGTGGCGCCGTCCTGTTGGAACCACATATCCTCCAAGTCCATATCATCCAATTGGGGCCAAAAATATTCGGTTATCATTGAACGGTAGCCAAAAAATTCACCACAACGACGTCACAGAGATGCCCAACGCTTGAGAACGACGTTTGAGAGACACATTTGGGCTTTCTTCAACTGAAGCCTCAGCGGCAGCAATATTCTCGACACTACGGCCACTTCTTTGTCTCACTGGCACGGGAACATTTTGTACTCTGGATTCAATTTTTTCACTAGACGCTCAATTGTTGATCTGCTAGAACGATTATGACGACCACAAATTGGACGTAGCGCTCTTAACGTTGAGGCCACTGACTCCGAATTTCGGTAGTAAAATTTTTAATAATTTCGACTCGTTGTTGGATCGTATATCTTTCCATCATGAAATGGCAAACCTTACTTACCTTACGGCAAGAAATTCGGCGTCGTTTGCTGTCCCTGTCGCTCTACTTTTGTAGCGTTCCTGTTGAAAAACCCTTTATATGAAAAAATTTTTTTTATTTTTTTTTTGTTTAAAGCAGAAAGATATCCAAAAAAGCGGCCAAGTGCGAGTCGGACTCGCTCATGAAGGGTTTCGCTCGAATTATAATTATTATTTACTTAGGCACCTATTACAGATTTATTATTGGAAAATAATGGTTCACGGTTTACGTATTTTTCCTAATTCAGACTGTAATTGAAGTGCATTTTTCTTGCTTCTAAATATAATTTTTAAAGTTTCTATCAGTTCAGATTGGTTTGTTGGTCGAGGTACTGTACTTAGTTTGTTTCTCACTTTATCTGTTAGTCTAGTTTCTAGTATGAATTTAAATAGTTTTTTTTTTCTGTGTCGTTCGTAAGTGTGCTCGCTATAAAGTTTGCCATGTTCACAAAATTGTTTAATTTGTCGAATTCTCCGTTGTATTCTGGAATGTCTTTTAGTGTTGTTACAATGTCAAATGTCGCCATTGTATTTAATTTTATATGGTTTTCCTTATTACTTGAATTTGGCCCTTCGTTTATGTTTTCTAATAAACTTCTTTTGTATTCCTTAACTATGTTATTATACCCTATTCTAAGGGTATATTAATTTTGACGCATAGTTTGTAACATACCTTTATATTGCCCATAGACCCCTAAAAGTTTATATTTATGATCAGCATCGATAGTAATGTCGATCTAGCCATGTCCGTCGGCAAAAATTAGGCCTTTAAACTGGACCTAGAGAGCTGAAATTTTAACCATATACTCTCTAGGGTCCCGAAATAATCAAGTTTACGAATTATTGAAATCTGCCCACAAACTCAAAAAAAAAAAAAAATTTTGGAAAAAATCGAATTTTGAGCTAGAAAGCTGAAATTTTTTATATATGATCTATGACTCCTAAAACTGCTCGGGATATAAAATTTTCAAAATCCGCCCACTGACATGCCCACAAAAAAATAAAACAATTTTATTGAAAAACCAAAATTTGAGCTAGGGAGCTGAAATTTATAATATATACTCTCTAGGGGCCCTTTAAGTTTGTTGTGAGTCGAGGCTTGGCCACAGGGGCATCTTCGGAGAAGTGGAGGAGGACGGTGGCACGCTCGCGGTTGCACGGCTATCGCTCGTCGGACGGGGGTAGTTCTTGTCACCCCTCACACTAAACCACCTGCTCACAAACAAAAATGTTCGTGCCAGAAAAAAAAGAAGGAGAAGATAGGCAGAGAACTAATCGGACGGACGAAAAAAGAAAGGAAAGAGAAGCGAAGAGAAAGATAGGATAGATGAAAAGAAAATCTCAACTACCTTTGCCCTACCAAGGAGAGAGTACAGGAAGTCAGATGCATCTTAACTACCCTAACTATGCTAACTAATCCTATTCTAATCTAAAACGTAAGCTAAACCTTAATATAAATCCCTAATCTAACTTATATCTAACCTAAATATAGACTCCTTTGCATCAACTGCTTCCTGAGGTCGCTCCCTGGTGAGGTTCGTCTCGTTCCTGAGACATGCCAGATGATGTTGGCTCTGGCTCGGCCTACCCACCCTATGTGTCGGACGACACTCCTTTGGCTATCTCTCTGGCCGAAAACAACGAGAGATAGCCCCAGGAGTGTCGTCCGACACATAGGGTGGGTAGGGCGAGCCAGAGCCAATATCATCTGGCATGTCTCAGGAACGAGACGAACCTCACCAGGGAGCGACGATTGCAAGAATACGAAGAAGCTAGAAAGAGGATTTTCGGAGAAGAATTGACGCGGCCTAAGAAAGATAGAAAATTTAAGAAAATGTTAAGGCTAAGAGAAAAATGTGCAATATTTATACGACGAAAGAGTAGAATTGAATCGACAGTACTAAACACAACAGACGATAATAGACCTTACGCAAAAGTAAAAATAGACGGAGAAGAAATTTTGGGCCTATTAGACAGCGGTGCCTCGATTAGCTGCCTAGGAAAAGGGGCAGACGAATTTTTAAAGAGGCATAACTTGACCATGACTAAGATGGCAACAGACCTTAGGACAGCAGACGGAAACCCACAACGCATACAGAGACGGTTTACGACACAAGTTTCATGGGGTAACAAAACTGAAGAGATCGAGCTCTTTGTGGTCCCAAACCTGCTCCAACAACTCTATCTGGGTGTAGACTTCTGGAGTGCGTTTAGGGTCGCTCCGAATGTGATCAGCGAGATCGAAACTCCATCACCGACAGCAGAAGCTCCTCCAGTCCAGGCACTCTCACCAGCACAAGCACAGCGGCTAGAGCGAATCAAACAGCTGTTTCCATCATTTGCGGAGCGGGGTTTGGGTAAAACCAGTCTCGAAGAACATGTGATAGAGGTGGATGACGACAAAATTCCCATCAAACAGAAGACACTACCCGGTCTCGCCCGCAATACAGAAATTGCTGTTTGAAGAACTCGACCGTATGCTGTCATTGGGAGTAATCGAGGAGAGCAATAGCGCCTGGAGCTCACCTGTTGTGTTGGTGAGGAAGCCAGGCAAAAACAGATTGTGCCTGGACTCACGAAAAGTAAACGCGGTGACTAAGAAGGATGCATATCCGCTTCCCCACATTGAGGGTCTGCTGAGTCGCCTGCAGGAAACAAGGTACATCTCAGGGATAGACCTCAAAGACGCTTTCTGGCAGATTCCTCTGGAGAAGGAATCAAGAGAGAAGACGGCTTTTACGGTCACAGGGCGGCCGTTGTACCAATTCACGGTTATGCCGTTCGGATTGTGCAACGCTGCCCAGAGAATGTGTAGGCTTATGGACAAAGTCATACCCTCCAAGTTAAAGGAGCATGTCTTTGTCTACCTCGATGACCTCTTGGTTTGTTCTCCAGACTTCGAGTCACATGTCCGATCGCTTGAAGAGGTTTACAAGTGTTTACGAGATGCAGGGCTTACCATTAACGTAGAAAAAAGTAAGTTCTGCTACAAAGAGATCAAGTACTTAGGGTATATAGTCGGTGATGGATGCTTGCGAACCGACAAAGACAAAGTGTCGGCAGTCGAAAACTTTCCGGTTCCAAAGACTCCCAAGCAACTCCGTCGATTCCTAGGTATGACAGGGTGGTACATGCGGTTCATACCGAACTTTGCTACTCTGTCAAGCCCCATGACAGACTGTTTGAAAAAGGGACAAACATTTAACATGACTGACGAGGCGCTTAGAGCTTTCAACCAGCTCAAAATGTCATTGGTTACCGCGCCAATACTGACCAACCCTGACTTTACAAAACACTTTTACATACAGTGTGACGCTTCGACAACTGGTGTAGGAAGTGTTCTCTTCCAGAAGGATGCGGAGAATAACGAACGACCGATAGCATTCATGTCGCAGAAACTTAATTCCGCACAACGGAACTATAGCGTTACGGAACTTGAATGCTATGCGGCCGTCCTGTCAGTGAAGAAGTTCCGAGCCTATGTGGAAGGATTGCCTTTCACTATTATCACGGATCACGCTAGCCTTAAGTGGCTTATGACCCAGAAAGACTTGTCAGGCCGCTTGGCTAGATGGAGCCTCAAGCTCAAAGTGTTTGATTTCGTGATAGAACATAAGAAGGGCATCCAAAATGTAGTCCCGGATACTCTCTCACGCGTCCTCAAGGAGGAGCTCAAGCCTGACCCTGTTCTCTTGGAAGTCGATCTCAAGTCACCATACTTCTCTTCGGAAGAGTATGACGAGTTGAGGAAGATGGTCGAGAAGAACCAAGACAGACTACCTGACCTGTGTATATCTGACGACTACGTTTACAAACGGACAGACATACGAACTGGTGACGAACTACAGGAAGATAGGGCCTGGAAACTCTGGGTACCGAAGGAGTTGCGTGGGAGCCTTTTGCTAACCGCCCACGACTCCCCATCGGCAGGACATGGCGGGCTGAACAAAACTTTAGCCAAGCTAAAGCAAAAATATTTCTGGCCAGGAATGGCATCCGATGTCCAAAAACACGTACAATCCTGTGAAATTTGCAAGTGCAATAAGCCACTTAACGTGGTATCCCGACCGCCGATGGGGCAGCAAACGATCACTGAGCGACCCTTTCAGCGACTCTACATCGATTTCTTAGGACCCTACCCACGAACTAAAACAGGACATAACCATATCTTCATCGTGTTAAACCACTTCAGTAAGTATGTATTATTGCGGCCTATCCGTAAAGCAACGGCAGCTGAGGTAGTGAAGTATTTAGAAGATAGTGTTTTTCATGTGTTTGGTGTCCCAGAATATGTCCATTCAGACAACGGAAAACAATTCGTTTCAGAATTGTTCTCCAGCTTTCTAAAAAAATATGGAGTCAGACACGTCCGGACCGCGTTCTACTCTCCTCAAGCGAATGCTTCCGAGAGGGTGAACCGTTCTCTGTTGACCAAAATCAGGTCATACATAGACGGCGACCAAAGTAATTGGGATCTGCATGTAAGCAATGCGGCATTTGCCTTGAGGAGCGTAGTGCACGACGCCACCGGACTAGAACCATATTACGCTGTCTTCGGCGTACCAATGATCCAGCACGCAAGCGCGTATGAAATTCTACGCCGACTGGACATGCTAAAGGACACTTTAATACGTATCACCAATAAGACTGATAGGTTAGGTTTAATTAGGACAAAAATATATGACAACTTGAGGCTAGCGCACAACAAGGCTACAAAGGTATACAATACCAGAAGTAGGGACGTTAAATATAATGTAGGACAAGTCGTCTACCGACGCAACTTCAAGCAGAGTAGCCAACCCGATGGCTATAATGCAAAATTAGGACCTAAATTCCTAAAAGCGATCGTCCTAAAAGCCATTGGAAACTCCCTCTACGAGATAGGGAATCAACGAGGCGAGAAGATCGGAGTCTTCCATGCGAAGGACCTCCACACATAATATGCCAAAGAAAAATGACGCACTCATGCTGCCGTTGTCAAGTTATGAGATAAGTTAGTGTCTACTTTCGTGTTATTTGTTAATTTATTTATAGTATCGTCCAGAGATATATTACATTTTATTTACAGTATTTATTATTTATTCAACTAGTTTTAGGTATAAAAAGAGAGTTTATTTATCTAGTTTTAAGTATTTATTGATTTATTTATTTGTATTTTTTTATTCATACTTAGTATGAAGTTAAAAATAAGTATAGAGGCTAATACTGACTAGGGTTAAGTATAGTTATTTATGTATTTTTTTTTTTACGTGCAATACCGGATAGTATAAAAGCAACTCACCAAAGATGCCCGGCTTGTAGACATCTCAAGGCGCAGGCCCTTGCCACACGTTCGGCACAGAGTTGAGACCACGCTCGCGGTTCAATAAGCAGGACTACAGCAAAATACTTTGACAACGGATATTCGCCCGTGACCCGCTTTTCTACGAGGTCGTTAGTCTCGCGACTAACTCTAGGGTTAAGTTTAAATAGTTACATATTTTGAAAATATAGACGAACTGTGATAGGATTTTAAATCAATTAGGATTAGTGCAATATTAGGATTAGGAAAGTGCAATATAGATTAAGATTACGTATGATGTATTCTAGTGTTATGAATTAGTAGCTGTTTGTGTTATGATTATGGAAAGTAAGAAGTGGTCAACATGTTGCAAGAGATATGGTTGATAAGGAGCCTATACCAGCGGATAGAGACAAATATATCTGGCAATATAATGTAATTTATACATAGGAATTAAAATTTTATTGAGAAAGGTCGGTTAAGGGTCATTACCCTAGTTTATTCCAAGTGTGCTAGTAAGCAGCAATTCAAGGTGAAAGTTTCTTTGCAAGCAAAGTTTATTCGTGGTTAATATCCGCGAAACTTAGTGAACAGTATCTAAACATACCTCAAAAAGAAAAAAAAATAAAAAGAATATACTCGTAGGTGAGTTAGTTATAATTACAAAGACACTAAAACATAGTGCACTAAGCTTTTTGCATATTCCTAGAGACCTTCATATGGATTTATTGCAAAAAGACGGAAACCACCAGATTGAAATAAGCAATAGAAAGATAGCAGAGGTATGTAACGCTATGAAGTGATGTTTGTGTGCCTCCTAAAACATCCTTGTTCTCACCAGGTATTGGGTTGGGGCATTAAGTCGAAAGACGACCCTCACCTCTGCTGATTTTTTTGTCCTGGGATCAGTGAATCCGTCATTGTCGCCAACAGACTCCACATTTGAACGTCTGCTTAGTGGTGTGAAATTGTGCGCGAGACAAAACCGGCGTTTAAACACCAGGCGCAAATAACGGACACAACACAAAGGCCGGGACAAAGAGCCCAGCTACTTCGCCCTTGAAAAGGTCAACGCAGCATAGGCGCTCCGCTTGTCAGCAGCCACTGTGCCTCAGCAGGGTTATATCCCCCTTAAGGCTCAGTGATTTAGTGCAACTGAAAGAACGTTTAGATACAGACAATATAGTGAATTAGTGTCAATAGAAGATTTATTGAATAATTAGTTGATTAGTTTTAATGACATTTTTTTTGATTAGTGATAATTACGAATTAAACTGTAAGGATATAGTGTTCAGTGCTAGTGAGAACATAAAGAAAGAGGCGGTAAAGCCCAACATTTTGATAAGATTTCAGAACATCGCTCCAAGTGCTACCGGCAGGACGACGAGGGACGACACGTAAGTTATTTTTTTTGGATTCTTTTCATTTTATTTCATTTGTGTTTTTTTTTTGAGGCAAGAATTTGGCCAAACGTTTTTTTTTTAGAGTAAGGTTAGGGCTCACGAGGAACCAGAACTCATGTATCCATTGGATTCCTTTTCTTTTAATTTTAACGTAGTTTAAGAGTTACAAATGAATTATAGTGTATTTAAAGAGTGAATTATCTGTGTTTTGATGGAGTAGAGTACTTTCTGTGATTTGGTGTGTGGAGTAATTGGGAAGGCCGTCCTTCCGCTTGTGCCATGACGTAGACGACACGTAGACGACCGACGGACATGCCGACAGGACGTGACGACGTACGAACTCTCCACTACTAGGACATGGACGTACTAGTGGCTGGATTCTGGCGTAAAGGGGCTATCTCTCGTTGTTTTCGGCCAGAGAGATAGCCAAAGGAGTGTCGTCCGACACATGGGGTGGGTAGGCCGAGCCAGAGCCAACATCATCTGGCATGTCTCAGGAACGAGACGAACCTCACCAGGGAGCGACCTCAGGAAGCAGTTGATGCAAAGGAGTCTATATTTAGGTTAGATATAAGTTAGATTAGGGATTTATATTAAGGTTCAGCTTACGTTTCAGATTAGAATAGGATTAGTTAGCATAGTTAGGGTAGTTAAGATGCATCTGACTTCCTGTACTCTCTCCTTGGTAGGGCAAAGGTAATTGAGATTTTCTTTTCATCTATCCTATCTTTCTCTTCTCTTCTCTTTCCTTTCTTTTTTCGTCCGTCCGATTAGTTCTCTGCCTATCTTCTCCTTCTTTTTTTTTCTGGCACGAATATTTTTGTTTGTGAGCAGGTGGTTTAGTGTGAGGGGTGACAAGAACTACCCCCGTCCGACGAGCGATAGCCGTGCAACCGCGAGCGTGCCACCGTCCTCCTCCACAACTTCGAAGATGCCCCTGTGGCCAAGCCTCGACTCATAACAAGTTCATGTGTAAATATTTTCAAAATCCGCCTACTGACACGCCCACAATTTAAAAAAAACTTTTTTTGAAAATCCAAAGTTTGAGCTAGGGAGCTGAAATTTATAATATATACTCTCTAGAGGGCCCTTTATGCTCATGCGTAAATATTTTCAAAATCCGCATACTGACACGCCCACAATTTACAAAAAAAAACTTTTTTGAAAATCCAAAGTTTGAGCTATGGACCTGAAATTTATAATATTATATACTCTCTAGGGGTCCTCTATGCTCATGTGTTAATTTTTTTAAAATCCGCTTACTGACACGCCCACAATTAAAAAAAAAAATTTTATTGAAAAACCAAAGTTTGAGCTAGGGAACGTTTTTTTTTACAAAAGCTTCGTTTTTGTTTGATAAAATCTTTTAAATGTTATATGAGGTATAGGAATAAGAATAGGGTATCTAACAGTTCGCCCAAGCGGACTGTAGCCCGCCCCTATGTTTATAC
Source organism: Portevinia maculata (assembly GCA_949715645.1). Lineage (NCBI taxonomy): Eukaryota > Metazoa > Arthropoda > Insecta > Diptera > Syrphidae > Portevinia > Portevinia maculata. Next base: position 168,111,312 of record OX454526.1, on the reverse strand, counting down.
CATATTCTAAGGGTATATTAATTTTGACGCATAGTTTGTAACATACCTTAATATTGCCCGTAGACCCCTAAAAGTTACTATATTTATGATCAGCATCGATAGTAATGTCGATCTAGCCATGTCGGTCCGTCTGTAGCTAAAAATTAGGCCTTTAAACTGGATCTAGAGAGCTGAAATTTTAACCATATACTCTCTAGGGTCCCGAAATAATCAAGTTTACGAATTTTTGAAATCCGCCCACAGACGCCCACAAAATCAAAAAAAAACAAATTTTGGAAAAAATCGAATTTTGAGCTAGAAAGCTGAAATTTTTTATATATGATCTATGACTCCTAAAACTGCTCGGGATAAAAAATTTTCAAAATCCGCCAACTGACACGCCCACAAATAAATAAAATAATTTTTTTATACCCTATTCTAATTGTATTGTCTACACACAGCACTGACCTACCTCAAGTGGTCATTACCCCGCACACATAATTTTCCCATTTGCTATACCCACAACCCAACACCACTCATAATTATGCTGATTTAGCATATCTATCTCTTGCATTTCCCGTACCCAGCCAGAATCATTCACCTTTCCCATTATTCTCCTAAGTCAGCACATTTTTGTTTGTAAATTCAGTGCAATGTATGTTATTCTCCTAACTCAGCACAACTTAATTCAGTACAATGCACTTTTCCATTTAGCCAAGTAAGCAATATGTTAGTATATAAGTCAATTCAATCAATAAACCAGACACTTGTTCAATATCAGTCATTTGTTCAACATTATTCATCACTAAGGCTTCCCCCCACCAGCGGTAAGGGGTCTTAACAAGGAAATTAAAGAGCAAGGAAAAAGAAGTTGACGATCGCCACATCGCCACAAGGTATTCTGGTTCATGCACCAGCATTACCTACAGTTGTCAAGGTTTAAGAGCTTTGGTCAACACGCGGGAGATCGTACATTTTGGTGACCCCGACGTGATTCTGGTGATCACGGTTCAACATCTTTTTCTTGCTCTGCTATCCATCATCGATCTAAGTTCATCGAGTCCTGCATCATGGACCAACAAGCAGCACGCCAGCAAGTAACTGGCTCGGAAATTGAGCGAATCATCGCTAATTTCAAGAAGGATTCACATTCACGAAAGTCCTTGGAGTACTTCCAGGAACGCCTCCGTAGACTGGAGGAGCAATGGGAACGCTTCGACGCAACAGACAGCGAGATCAGGAGCACATTCCCCCATCAACTTGATCACCCCTATTTCAAAAAGGGGTATTTTGATGCCGTAAGATTGGCATATGAAGAGCACAAGGCTCTATTTACATTCAGAATTGAGCGCTTGCAAATGCAGGGCAAGCCCGACAATTTGGAGACTGATGACAATCCACACACGTCAGCACCTCTCCATTCCAAGACAACCGAAGGCGACCAAGCAAACAATGACATCGAGGTAGCACAGCTGAAACAGCGTCAGCAATGATTGATGGACATGCTGCAACGCACCCTGGATAATGTAGAAACCACACCAGTGGGACCGAAACATTTTTGGGAACTCAGCAGTGCCAACATCAACAAGTATTGGGCACGAATTGAGGCGATCCAGGTGGAGACGAGCAGTTCTCCGTCATCTGACAAGGACACTTCCAGATATATTGACATGGAAGACAAGGTCCAAGGAATGCTAGTAAGGTGCGCGGCAGAAATCGAAGATTATAACAGGCCGCAACAATCCGCATCACCCAGGAGTTCAGAAGGCAACAGTCAAGCTCAATTCAGCTTGCCCAAAATTGCGCTCCCGAAATTCAATGGCGATTATCTGAACTGGAGGCAATTCTTCGACCTCTTCACACAGATGGTCGAACAGCAACAAATGCCCAAGTGCCAAAAAATGTGGTACCTCAAAACCAACTTGACAGATGAGGCAGAAAAGCTCATTCGTCATCTACCATTGACAGAAGACAGCTACACCTCCGCCTGGCAGATGCTCCACGAGAGGTACAACAACGTTAGAATGCTATCGACGGCCTTTTTTCAATCGGTTGCTTCAGCAGCCCGCTAGTGCGACGGAATCGGCGAGCAGTATCAAGGCACTCCACGACACGACCAACGAGTGCCTGCAAGGTCTCAAGAACCTTGGAGTTGACATTAGCACGTGGGACCCGCTCATCGTCCACCTGCTAATAAAAAAACTAGATCGGGCAACGCACGTGCTCTACGAGCAATCATTAAAACAGCCGAGAGCACTGCCCTCCCTCAATGAGTTTCTAAGCTTCTTGGAGATCCGATTCCAATCCCTAGAGACACTCGGAAATAAGGGTCGTGGCACAGAGGAGCACGGCCGAAAACTAGCAGCACGGTCTTTTACATCAGTGGCAGCAGGGAACCCAAGCAAGGCAGTCTGTGTTTGCTGCAGTAACGGCAATCACCAACTATATGCATGTCCTCAGTTTTTGCGATTCAACCCAGAATGTCGCCTATCAGCAGTCCGAAGATTCAAGTTTTGCATAAACTGCCTCAATCCAGGGCACACGGCATCAGCATGTTCAGCTCGAAATTGCACCAAATGCTCCGGAAGGCATAACACTCTTTTACACAGGACCATTGAAAGCGAGGATCCAACAACCTCGGCAGCATCAGCCCCGAGCACATCAGCTACAGCAGTAGCACCCAAAGATAAAGGCTACGTCTTTCTCAGCACAGTAATAGTGAACCTGGAGGATAGCGAAGGCACTATTGTAAATTGCCGTGCACTTGCTAGACTCTGGGTCACAACTCAACTTCATTACCGAGAAGCTATCGAGAAGGTTGAACGTTCCAGAAGTCACCGAAACAATGCGAATTCTTGGAATAGGAGAAGGGAGAAAGCGAGCAAATCGCCGAGTGAATATTTCATTAAGTTCCAGAACATCCGACTTCTCCGTCAATCTGGAGGCCTTTGTCTTACGACAGATAACTCCTAATCAGCCAACTCGGAGGGTCAATACTGCCTCCTGGAACATTCCAGCAGATCTAAGATTAGCAGACCCACAATTCGGCGAACCTGGACAGATAGACGTACTGATCGGAGCTGAGCTATACTATCAACTCCTGACAGTGGGACAGCTAAATATCGGAGCAGGCTTGCCTCTACCACAGCATACACATCTTGGTTGGATAGTTGGGGGCAAGATGGAAGGCACATCGCTTCAGTCGGCAATTTGTGGCATCTCATCCGTCGAAGATGAGCTAAAGGACGACATTGAGAGGTTCTGGAAGGTCGAAGAAGTTCAGGAAGCAAGGCAGTGCCACACGTTAGAAGAAAGCAGATGCGAAACCCACTTTGCAAGAAATACCATCAGAAATCCGGAAGGACGGTTTGTGGTTCGGCTTCCCTTCAAGGCAGACGAAACTGAATTGGGAACGTCAAAGGGAATTGCCCTTCAAAGATTCACCTCTCTGGAAAGAAAACTAGCGAGGCACAGTGATCTAAAAGAGCAATACACACAATTCATGACAGAATACAAACAACTTGGTCACATGGAAAAATTCGACATCGATAAGTTGTACGGACCACACTACTATCTGCCGCATCATTGTGTTCTTAAACCGGATAGCACAACTACAAGGTTGCGAGTGGTGTTCGATGCATCCGCGAAAATCACAGCAGAAGAGTCGTCCATAATACAGGAACCTTCCACAGCAGAAGAGTCATCCATAACACAGGAACCTTCCACAGCAGAAGAGTCGTCCATAATACAGGAACCTTCCACAGCAGAAGAGTCGTCCATAATACAGGAACCTTCCACAGCAGAAGAGTCGTCCATAATACAGGAACCTTCCACAGCAGAAGAGTCATCCATAATACAGGAACCTTCCACAGCAGAAGAGTCGTCCATAATACAGGAACCTTCCACAGCAGAAGAGTCGTCCATAATAAAGGAACCTTCCGCAAGAGAAGAGTCATCCATAATACAGGAACCTTCCACAGCAGAAGAGTCATCCATAATACAGGAACCTTCCACAGCAGAAAAGTCGTCCATAATACAGGAACCTTCCACAGCAGAAGAGTCGTCCATAATACAGGAACCTTTCACAGCAGAAGAGTCGTCCATAATACAGGAACCTTCCACAGCAGAAGAGTCATCCATAATACAGGAACCTTCCACAGCAGAAGAGTCGTCCATAATACAGGAACCTTCCACAGCAGAAGAGTCGTCCATAATAAAGGAACCTTCCGCAAGAGAAGAGTCATCCATAATAAAGGAACCTTCCACTACAGAAAGAAGAACTACGAGGCATGTGTTATCCACAGTCAAACAAACATCTACCTTTGTTCACGACATTGAACATCATAACAACTTCAGAAGGTTACAACGTGTTACTGCCTATATCCTACGATTCGTCCACAACATGAAGGTTGCAACGAAAATGGATCTCGTCAAAAAATCCGGCGCGCTTAAACCTACCGAACTACATAAGGCACTAATTTGCATCGTCAAAAACATGCAAAGAGAAGAATTCGAGAAGGACATCAACCACCTTCAGCGATTCAAGGAAACACGAAGGGACAGTCCTATCGCCAGTCTAACTCCATTCATTGACGAAGAAGGGACCATGCGAATCGGAGGGCGCCTCGAAGCTTCATCACTCCCATTTGAATCAGATGACGTCACAAATCCCCCACCAAGGAAAAGGAAGTACAATCCTTTCAACATATCTACATTACCAATACTCATACTCCTAATAATACTCCCCATTGCCATGTGTGCCAAGGTCAACGTATCACCATTCACGTCAAATCCAGGGATTCACTTTGAAAATTTGGGAACGGCACATATCATCTCAGATCAATGGGATATAGTAATATATTATGAATTAAGGTCTTACTGGAAGGAATTGAAATGGCTCAACATGAGCAACAACAAACTAAAGGAATTTTGCAAAGAGATAGCACAAGCCGATTCTTGTCTCGCCACCATGCAACATTTTCAACACCTTCTAGGAGAGCTCAACGACAACGATCAACTTTTACGGCAAACTGGGTCCCGCTCAAGGCGTGGCGCCATCAACGTAATCGGAAATCTTGCTAATTCTTTATTTGGAGTCTTAGATTCTGACTACGCCCAGCACATGTCACACATTATATCATCGATTAATGACAACGAGGATCACCTACTCCATCTAATAAAAAATCAAACATCCCTATTAAACTCGACAGCCAATATAATCCGCATCAAGGAAGGAAGACTGGAGAAACAATTTCAATCGTTGGAAGGTGAAATCAATACTATAATCGATCAACTTAATAAAACAAACCGTCAAGATTATCAGCTACGAATTTCCCAGTTGATGCTCTCCCATTCTTTCCAACTGTTCTTTAGTATCACACACCTTCAAAGAATGCAATCCCTACTGTTAGATCTGATCACGGATGTTCATCACGGAAAAATAAGTGCCACCTTAATCCATCCTAATCAGTTGCAACGAGAGATAACGACAATTAAGGCCCATCTACCACCAGCACTTGGCGTTCCAGAAACAAACAATAATCCCGCAATAATGTACAAATTAATGACCGCAAAGGGACGTGTCGTTGGATCAAACATAATCTTTAGACTAACACTACCACTGGTTACAATCGACGAATATGAGCTATACAAGATAATCCCAGTACCTGTCTTGGTCAACACCTCATTTGTCGCAATACGACCATCGTCCGATTACATGATAATAAATTTACACAGAACGCAGTATTATCCATTAAGCGAAAAAGCGCTTAATTCATGCATAACGGTTTTGGAAAACGACATTATGTGCCACCAAAGGCACCCGCTTTATCAAAAGGGATCGAATATCAGCCTCTGCGAGTTCAATCTAATGAACCAAGTCAGCGATCAGTCGCCCTGCCAACTCAAGATATTTACCGACGAACAGTTTTGGACGCAACTACACCAATCGAATCAATGGATATACTCGCTTCAAGGTCAAGTATTGATAAATGTCGTTTGTCAAGGAACCCTCACGCAAATCCACTTGAACAACTCTGGCATCTTAACAGTACCAGCTGGTTGTACTGTAAAACAGGACTTGTTCACCATACAGGGACACAAGGTGTTTCTAAGTACTTCACGAACATCATTCATCCCAGCAAGCAACTTATCAGATGCTATCAGTGTTGCCCAACCTTCACCACAGCTAATTCACCATCCAACTCAGTTTCAAGGAAACTCACACGAGTTAGCAGTACTCCAGAAGGGTATTGCGCAGCAGCAACTAGAAGAAACACTGGTTCGAGTAAGGGGCACTGACACTCATCAGTTCGTCGTCAGTTATTTTGCCGTTGTCTACATCATGATAATTCTCGGATACATTATCTGGACAACAATAAGAAGCCGCAACTCTCGTCTCAGAGACCCACCAATTCCAGCTCCTCGTACTCACCAAGAAGCGTTCACCGTTCACATTTGAACAATAGTTCAAGGCGGGGAGAATGTCTACACACAGCACTGACCTACCTCAAGTGGTCATTACCCCGCACACATAATTTTCCCATTTGCTATACCCACAACCCAACACCACTCATAATTATGCTGATTTAGCATATCTATCTCTTGCATTTCCCGTACCCAGCCAGAATCATTCACCTTTCCCATTATTCTCCTAAGTCAGCACATTTTTGTTTGTAAATTCAGTGCAATGTATGTTATTCTCCTAACTCAGCACAACTTAATTCAGTACAATGCACTTTTCCATTTAGCCAAGTAAGCAATATGTTAGTATATAAGTCAATTCAATCAATAAACCAGACACTTGTTCAATATCAGTCATTTGTTCAACATTATTCATCACTAAGGCTTCCCCCCACCAGCGGTAAGGGGTCTTAACAAGGAAATTAAAGAGCAAGGAAAAAGAAGTTGACGATCGCCACATCGCCACAAGGTATTCTGGTTCATGCACCAGCATTACCTACAGTTGTTAAGGTTTAAGAGCTTTGGTCAACACACGAGAGATCGTACAGGTATATTAATTTTTGAAAATCCAAAGTTTCAGCTAGGGAGCTGAAATTTATAGTATATACTCTCTATGGGCCCTTTATGCTCATGTGTAAATATTTTCAAAATCCGCCCACTGACACGCCCACAATAATTTTTTTTTGAAAATTCAAAGTTTGAGCTAGGGAGCTGAAATATAATATATACTCTCTAGGGGCCCTTTATTCTCATGTGTTAATTTTTTTTAAATCCGCCTACTGACACGCCCACAATTAAATAAAACAATTTTATTGAAACACCCAAGTTTGAGCTAGGGAGCGTTTTTTTTTTGATAAAATCCTTTAAATGTTATATAACAAAATATGTAGAGCGTTATTAACAATTCAACCATACTTAGACTTTTGTCACGCCCACTTATGAGGGATAGGAATAAGAAAAGGGTATCCAACAGTTCGCCCAAGCGGACTGTAGCCCGTCCCTATGTTTTTCTTTTAATTTTATACAAAGTTAACCTTCTTGGTCCCAAAATATAATAATATTTTTTTTTTTTTTCAAAACATATCAATTTTCGTCATTTTGGGGCAACTTTGCACTGGAGCAAAGTAACCCCGAAAGTTGGTTTGGGGTTACTTTGCACCGGATCCTGTGATCAAAATTCCTTGCATTCTGAGTTCCTTATAGCATTACATAGAAAAATTCAAGAGGCTACTAATATAATTGTAAAAAGACGCAAAAAAATGAATATTCCAGCTGGGAAAAGTGTCTGTGCCCAGGAGACAATGGCTGATGAAGAAAATTCAGCGAACGACACGACTTCCATTGGATACAGACAGGATCAGCCAAGTACTTCCCACCAAACAACAGAATATGATGAAATTGTGCCCACTACTTCTCGCCTTAGTCAGGAGACGGTTATGGTTTTTGATGACAACTCTTCGGATGATTTCAACTTTGATGAACTGGAAAACGAAGAAATCAGGGAAAACCAATTCTTAAATTTTTTGGAAGGTAAAACATCGCAACACGATATCTGTTTCAATGAAGTCGTTCGAGAAGTGGGACAGTTTGTCGTGTTTTCATATGAAGGGCAATTATATCCAGGAGAAATTGTCTCATTTGATGACAATAGCGTGAAAATAAACTCAATGCAGAAGTCATTGAAGTTATGGAAATGGCTAACAGTAAGAGATGAACTAAGCTATTCATGGTCACACGTTTTAGGTTCTATTATGCCTCCAAAACAAATTTCTAAGAGAGGTACATTCCATGTTCCAGAACTTAAATCTATATTTGACTAAATGTTAGTCGTTGCCTCCTTGTCATTATCTAAGTTTTTTGTTTATACCCTATTCTAGGGGTATATTAATTTTGACGCATAGTTTGTAACATACCTTAATATTGCCCGTAGACCCCTAAAAGTTACTATATTTATGATCAGCATCGATAGTAATGTCGATCTAGCCATGTCCGTCCGTCCGTCCGTCTGTCCGTCGGCAAAAATTAGGCCTTTAAACTGGACCTAGAGAGCTGAAATTTTAACCATATACTCTCTAGGGTCCCGAAATAATCAAGTTTAAGAATTTTTGAAATCCGCCCACAGACACGCCCACAAACTCAAAAAAACAAAATTTTGGAAAAAATCGAATTTCGAGCTAGAGAGGACGGTTTGTGGTTCGGCTTCCCTTCAAGGCAGACGAAACTGAATTGGGAACGTCAAAGGGAATTGCCCTTCAAAGATTCACCTCTCTGGAAAGAAAACTAGCGAGGCACAGTGATCTAAAAGAGCAATACACACAATTCATGACAGAATACAAACAACTTGGTCTAATGGAAAAATTCGACATCGATAAGTTGTACGGACCACACTACTATCTGCCGCATCATTGTGTTCTTAAACCGGATAGCACAACTACAAGGTTGCGAGTGGTGTTCGATGCATCCGCGAAAATCACAGCAGAAGAGTCGTCCATAATACAGGAACCTTCCACAGCAGAAGAGTCATCCATAACACAGGAACCTTCCACAGCAGAAGAGTCGTCCATAATACAGGAACCTTCCACAGCAGAAGAGTCGTCCATAATACAGGAACCTTCCACAGCAGAAGAGTCGTCCATAATACAGGAACCTTCCACAGCAGAAGAGTCATCCATAATACAGGAACCTTCCACAGCAGAAGAGTCGTCCATAATACAGGAACCTTCCACAGCAGAAGAGTCGTCCATAATAAAGGAACCTTCCGCAAGAGAAGAGTCATCCATAATACAGGAACCTTCCACAGCAGAAGAGTCATCCATAATACAGGAACCTTCCACAGCAGAAAAGTCGTCCATAATACAGGAACCTTCCACAGCAGAAGAGTCGTCCATAATACAGGAACCTTTCACAGCAGAAGAGTCGTCCATAATACAGGAACCTTCCACAGCAGAAGAGTCATCCATAATACAGGAACCTTCCACAGCAGAAGAGTCGTCCATAATACAGGAACCTTCCACAGCAGAAGAGTCGTCCATAATAAAGGAACCTTCCGCAAGAGAAGAGTCATCCATAATAAAGGAACCTTCCACTACAGAAAGAAGAACTACGAGGCATGTGTTATCCACAGTCAAACAAACATCTACCTTTGTTCACGACATTGAACATCATAACAACTTCAGAAGGTTACAACGTGTTACTGCCTATATCCTACGATTCGTCCACAACATGAAGGTTGCAACGAAAATGGATCTCGTCAAAAAATCCGGCGCGCTTAAACCTACCGAACTACATAAGGCACTAATTTGCATCGTCAAAAACATGCAAAGAGAAGAATTCGAGAAGGACATCAACCACCTTCAGCGATTCAAGGAAACACGAAGGGACAGTCCTATCGCCAGTCTAACTCCATTCATTGACGAAGAAGGGACCATGCGAATCGGAGGGCGCCTCGAAGCTTCATCACTCCCATTTGAATCAGATGACGTCACAAATCCCCCACCAAGGAAAAGGAAGTACAATCCTTTCAACATATCTACATTACCAATACTCATACTCCTAATAATACTCCCCATTGCCATGTGTGCCAAGGTCAACGTATCACCATTCACGTCAAATCCAGGGATTCACTTTGAAAATTTGGGAACGGCACATATCATCTCAGATCAATGGGATATAGTAATATATTATGAATTAAGGTCTTACTGGAAGGAATTGAAATGGCTCAACATGAGCAACAACAAACTAAAGGAATTTTGCAAAGAGATAGCACAAGCCGATTCTTGTCTCGCCACCATGCAACATTTTCAACACCTTCTAGGAGAGCTCAACGACAACGATCAACTTTTACGGCAAACTGGGTCCCGCTCAAGGCGTGGCGCCATCAACGTAATCGGAAATCTTGCTAATTCTTTATTTGGAGTCTTAGATTCTGACTACGCCCAGCACATGTCACACATTATATCATCGATTAATGACAACGAGGATCACCTACTCCATCTAATAAAAAATCAAACATCCCTATTAAACTCGACAGCCAATATAATCCGCATCAAGGAAGGAAGACTGGAGAAACAATTTCAATCGTTGGAAGGTGAAATCAATACTATAATCGATCAACTTAATAAAACAAACCGTCAAGATTATCAGCTACGAATTTCCCAGTTGATGCTCTCCCATTCTTTCCAACTGTTCTTTAGTATCACACACCTTCAAAGAATGCAATCCCTACTGTTAGATCTGATCACGGATGTTCATCACGGAAAAATAAGTGCCACCTTAATCCATCCTAATCAGTTGCAACGAGAGATAACGACAATTAAGGCCCATCTACCACCAGCACTTGGCGTTCCAGAAACAAACAATAATCCCGCAATAATGTACAAATTAATGACCGCAAAGGGACGTGTCGTTGGATCAAACATAATCTTTAGACTAACACTACCACTGGTTACAATCGACGAATATGAGCTATACAAGATAATCCCAGTACCTGTCTTGGTCAACACCTCATTTGTCGCAATACGACCATCGTCCGATTACATGATAATAAATTTACACAGAACGCAGTATTATCCATTAAGCGAAAAAGCGCTTAATTCATGCATAACGGTTTTGGAAAACGACATTATGTGCCACCAAAGGCACCCGCTTTATCAAAAGGGATCGAATATCAGCCTCTGCGAGTTCAATCTAATGAACCAAGTCAGCGATCAGTCGCCCTGCCAACTCAAGATATTTACCGACGAACAGTTTTGGACGCAACTACACCAATCGAATCAATGGATATACTCGCTTCAAGGTCAAGTATTGATAAATGTCGTTTGTCAAGGAACCCTCACGCAAATCCACTTGAACAACTCTGGCATCTTAACAGTACCAGCTGGTTGTACTGTAAAACAGGACTTGTTCACCATACAGGGACACAAGGTGTTTCTAAGTACTTCACGAACATCATTCATCCCAGCAAGCAACTTATCAGATGCTATCAGTGTTGCCCAACCTTCACCACAGCTAATTCACCATCCAACTCAGTTTCAAGGAAACTCACACGAGTTAGCAGTAGCAGGGTATTGCGCAGCAGCAACTAGAAGAAATACTGGTTCGAGTAAGGGGCACTGACACTCATCAGTTCGTCGTCAGTTATTTTGCCGTTGTCTACATCATGATAATTCTCGGATACATTATCTGGACAACAATAAGAAGCCGCAACTCTCGTCTCAGAGACCCACCAATTCCAGCTCCTCGTACTCACCAAGAAGCGTTCACCGTTCACATTTGAACAATAGTTCAAGGCGGGGAGAATGTCTACACACAGCACTGACCTACCTCAAGTGGTCATTACCCCGCACACATAATTTTCCCATTTGCTATACCCACAACCCAACACCACTCATAATTATGCTGATTTAGCATATCTATCTCTTGCATTTCCCGTACCCAGCCAGAATCATTCACCTTTCCCATTATTCTCCTAAGTCAGCACATTTTTGTTTGTAAATTCAGTGCAATGTATGTTATTCTCCTAACTCAGCACAACTTAATTCAGTACAATGCACTTTTCCATTTAGCCAAGTAAGCAATATGTTAGTATATAAGTCAATTCAATCAATAAACCAGACACTTGTTCAATATCAGTCATTTGTTCAACATTATTCATCACTAAGGCTTCCCCCCACCAGCGGTAAGGGGTCTTAACAAGGAAATTAAAGAGCAAGGAAAAAGAAGTTGACGATCGCCACATCGCCACAAGGTATTCTGGTTCATGCACCAGCATTACCTACAGTTGTTAAGGTTTAAGAGCTTTGGTCAACACACGAGAGATCGTACAGGTATATTAATTTTTGAAAATCCAAAGTTTCAGCTAGGGAGCTGAAATTTATAGTATATACTCTCTATGGGCCCTTTATGCTCATGTGTAAATATTTTCAAAATCCGCCCACTGACACGCCCACAATAATTTTTTTTTTGAAAATTCAAAGTTTGAGCTAGGGAGCTGAAATATAATATATACTCTCTAGGGGCCCTTTATTCTCATGTGTTAATTTTTTTTAAATCCGCCTACTGACACGCCCACAATTAAATAAAACAATTTTATTGAAACACCCAAGTTTGAGCTAGGGAGCGTTTTTTTTTTGATAAAATCCTTTAAATGTTATATAACAAAATATGTAGAGCGTTATTAACAATTCAACCATACTTAGACTTTTGTCACGCCCACTTATGAGGGATAGGAATAAGAAAAGGGTATCCAACAGTTCGCCCAAGCGGACTGTAGCCCGTCCCTATGTTTTTCTTTTAATTTTATACAAAGTTAACCTTCTTGGTCCCAAAATATAATAATATTTTTTTTTTTTTTCAAAACATATCAATTTTCGTCATTTTGGGGCAACTTTGCACTGGAGCAAAGTAACCCCGAAAGTTGGTTTGGGGTTACTTTGCACCGGATCCTGTGATCAAAATTCCTTGCATTCTGAGTTCCTTATAGCATTACATAGAAAAATTCAAGAGGCTACTAATATAATTGTAAAAAGACGCAAAAAAATGAATATTCCAGCTGGGAAAAGTGTCTGTGCCCAGGAGACAATGGCTGATGAAGAAAATTCAGCGAACGACACGACTTCCATTGGATACAGACAGGATCAGCCAAGTACTTCCCACCAAACAACAGAATATGATGAAATTGTGCCCACTACTTCTCGCCTTAGTCAGGAGACGGTTATGGTTTTTGATGACAACTCTTCGGATGATTTCAACTTTGATGAACTGGAAAACGAAGAAATCAGGGAAAACCAATTCTTAAATTTTTTGGAAGGTAAAACATCGCAACACGATATCTGTTTCAATGAAGTCGTTCGAGAAGTGGGACAGTTTGTCGTGTTTTCATATGAAGGGCAATTATATCCAGGAGAAATTGTCTCATTTGATGACAATAGCGTGAAAATAAACTCAATGCAGAAGTCATTGAAGTTATGGAAATGGCTAACAGTAAGAGATGAACTAAGCTATTCATGGTCACACATTTTAGGTTCTATTATGCCTCCAAAACAAATTTCTAAGAGAGGTACATTCCATGTTCCAGAACTTAAATCTATATTTGACTAAATGTTAGTCGTTGCCTCCTTGTCATTATCTAAGTTTTTTGTTTATACCCTATTCTAGGGGTATATTAATTTTGACGCATAGTTTGTAACATACCTTAATATTGCCCGTAGACCCCTAAAAGTTACTATATTTATGATCAGCATCGATAGTAATGTCGATCTAGCCATGTCCGTCCGTCCGTCCGTCTGTCCGTCGGCAAAAATTAGGCCTTTAAACTGGACCTAGAGAGCTGAAATTTTAACCATATACTCTCTAGGGTCCCGAAATAATCAAGTTTAAGAATTTTTGAAATCCGCCCACAGACACGCCCACAAACTCAAAAAAAAAAAATTTTGGAAAAAATCGAATTTCGAGCTAGAGAGCTGAAATTTTTTATATATGATCTATGGCCCATAAAACTGATTGGGACATAAAATTTTTAAAATCCGCCCACTGACACGCCCACAATTAAATAAAACAAATTTTGGGAAAAATTGAATTTTGAGCTAGAAAGCTGAAATTTTTTATATATGATCTTTGGCCCATAAAACTGCTTGGGACATAAAATTTTCAAAATCCGCCCACTGACACGCCCACAATTAAATAAAATATTTTTTTTGAAAAACCAAAATTTGAGCTAGGGAGCTGAAATTTTTAATATATACTCTCTAGGGGCCCTTTATGCTCATGTGTAAATATTTTCAAAATCCGCCTACTGACACGCCCACAATTATTTTATTTTTATTTTTGAAAGTCCAAAGTTTGAGCTAGGGAGCTGAAATTTATAGTATATACTCTCTAGGTGCCCTTTATGCTCATACTTAAATTTTTTTTAAATCCGCCTACTGACACGCCCACAATTAAATAAAACAATTTTATTGAAAAACCAAAGTTTGAGCTAGGGAGCGTTTTTATTTACAAAAGCTTAGTTTTTTCGATAAAATCCTTTAAATTTTTGCCACGCCCACTTATGAGATATAGGAATAAGAATAGGGTATCCAACAGTTCGCCCAAGCGGACTGTAGCCCGCCCCTATGTTTTTTTTTTGAATTGAAATACATTTTATGTTCTGTATTTTCCTTGTTATTTTTTTTTATGAATTGAAATACATACCTCCCTACGTTTTATGTTTTGTTATTTATCGCTACACATGTACCTACTGAATTACCTAATGAAGCTCTTATTTTCTTTATTTTGTTTTGAATGAATAACGTTAAGTGGACGGCTGGAGTTACAGCGCTGTTTTACGGTTAGCCACAACCGATCATCAGACTCCTTCTGTGGTGCTGGTCTGTCTTTTTCCTTCATTTTATCCCGAAATTCCATTTCTTCCACTGGGATTCGAACCTAGACCAGCGTCTTCTCAGGCAAGCACTCATGCACTGTGCCATTAAAGCCACGAGTTTATCCAGTTTTTATTTCAATTTTCTTGGACAAACTTTGCTCCTGTAAGTATATTATGTTATTCATTCTGTTTTTTCTTTCTATATTTTTCTCTAATTCTATTCCATTTCGACAAGCATAGTTGGACTGAAATGGGTGATAGAGAGGGTGAAAGACTTTTTGACATTGTATTTGTCGAGAATCTTACGATTAATGGTTTTTTATGTGATACCACACAATTTTTCCTGGTTTTAATTTTTGTTTTCCGTCAATTCCTTTATTTTGTTTTGAATGAATAACCTTACATTACTTACCGCGTTATTTAATTAATCGTAATATTCTCGACAAATACAATGTCAAAGAGTCTTTCACCCTCTCTATCACCCATTTCAGTCCAACTATGCTTGTCGAAATGGAATAGAATTAGAGAAAAATATAGAAAGAAGAAACAGAATGAATAACATAATATACTTACAGGAGCAAAGTTTGTCCAAGAAAATTGAAATAAAAACTGGATAAACTCGTGGCTTCAATGGCACAGTCCATGAGTGCTTGCCTGAGAAGACGCTGGTCTAGGTTCGAATATCAGTGGAAGAAATGGAATTTCGGGATAAAATGAAGGAAAAAGACAGACCAGCACCACAGAAGGAGTCTAATGATCGGTTGTGGCTAACCGTGAAACAGCGCTGTAACTCCAGCCGTCCACTTAACGTGGTAAGGAATGTAAGGTTATTCATTCAAAACAAAATAAAGGAATTGACGAAAAACAAAACTTAAAACCAGGAAAAATTGTGTGGTATCACATAAAAAACCATTAATCGCTTATTTTCTTTATTAATGACACTAAAATACTCGTTTTTTTAAAGAAAAATATTTGCAGTTTTGTTTTTTTCTTGTAAAAAAAAGTACGTTTTGGTTTTAGTTATTTTTTTCACAGAAATGATCTTTGGAGCATTGTTAATAAACTGTACGAATATCATTGCTCCACCATTTCAAATAAAAGCACAATGATAGAAAATGTAGAATGGAGCAAAGTAACCCTTCCCTTGGACAACTTTGCTCCACTTTTCAAAAAAAAAAAAAAAAAAAAAAATATTTTTACTATTATTTAAATAGTTTTTATAGCATAAATGCATTATTTCATATCTTATTAATGAAATAAAAAAAAACTACCATTTTTAAGAGGTTTTCTAATAATAGTGAAAAAAACAGTGCAAAGTAACCCCGGTTTACGGTAGTGTTACTTATAAAGGGTTTTTCAATAAGAGCGCTACAAACGTTTTTTTTTTTAAATAAAACAAAAACGGTTTTGGATATCAAATTCGTTATTCCTGTGAAAGTACGTTCAATGCGATTATGTATGGAACTCGATTTCTTTTGCATGGCCACCAAGGGCACGCTTGCAGAAGTCCAGACGCTGAACCCAATTTTGGACGGTTTTCAAGCATAAATCGGCCGATACTGCTGCAATTTCACGTTCGATATTCGTACGAAGTTCATCAATCGTCGCTGGCTTGTTGGCATAGACCATAGACTTGAAGTAGCCCCACAGGAAATAGTCTAACGGCGTCAAATCGCACGACCGAGGCGGCCAAGCGACTGGACCATTTCGTGAGATTACACGGTTTCCAAACTTGGTTTCCAATAAATTGATTGTGGCATTCGCTGTGTGGCTTGTGGCGCCGTCCTGTTGGAACCACATATCCTCCAAGTCCATATCATCCAATTGGGGCCAAAAATATTCGGTTATCATTGAACGGTAGCCAAAAAATTCACCACAACGACGTCACAGAGATGCCCAACGCTTGAGAACGACGTTTGAGAGACACATTTGGGCTTTCTTCAACTGAAGCCTCAGCGGCAGCAATATTCTCGACACTACGGCCACTTCTTTGTCTCACTGGCACGGGAACATTTTGTACTCTGGATTCAATTTTTTCACTAGACGCTCAATTGTTGATCTGCTAGAACGATTATGACGACCACAAATTGGACGTAGCGCTCTTAACGTTGAGGCCACTGACTCCGAATTTCGGTAGTAAAATTTTTAATAATTTCGACTCGTTGTTGGATCGTATATCTTTCCATCATGAAATGGCAAACCTTACTTACCTTACGGCAAGAAATTCGGCGTCGTTTGCTGTCCCTGTCGCTCTACTTTTGTAGCGTTCCTGTTGAAAAACCCTTTATATGAAAAAAAAAATTTTATTTTTTTTTTGTTTAAAGCAGAAAGATATCCAAAAAAGCGGCCAAGTGCGAGTCGGACTCGCTCATGAAGGGTTTCGCTCGAATTAAAATTATTATTTACTTAGGCACCTATTACAGATTTATTAATGGAAAATAATGGTTCACGGTTTACGTATTTTTCCAAATTCAGACTGTAATTGAAGTGCATTTTTCTTGCTTCTAAATATAATTTTTAAAGTTTCTATCAGTTCAGATTGGTTTGTTGGTCGAGGTACTGTACTTAGTTTGTTTCTCACTTTATCTGTTAGTCTAGTTTCTAGTATGAATTTAAATAGTTTTTTTTTTCTGTGTCGTTCGTAAGTGTGCTCGCTATAAAGTTTGCCATGTTCACAAAATTGTTTAATTTGTCGAATTCTCCGTTGTATTCTGGAATGTCTTTTAGTGTTGTTACAATGTCAAATGTCGCCATTGTATTTAATTTTATATGGTTTTCCTTATTACTTGAATTTGGCCCTTCGTTTATGTTTTCTAATAAACTTCTTTTGTATTCCTTAACTATGTTATTATACCCTATTCTAAGGGTATATTAATTTTGACGCATAGTTTGTAACATACCTTTATATTGCCCATAGACCCCTAAAAGTTTATATTTATGATCAGCATCGATAGTAATGTCGATCTAGCCATGTCCGTCGGCAAAAATTAGGCCTTTAAACTGGACCTAGAGAGCTGAAATTTTAACCATATACTCTCTAGGGTCCCGAAATAATCAAGTTTACGAATTATTGAAATCTGCCCACAAACTCAAAAAAAAAAAAAAAATTTTGGAAAAAATCGAATTTTGAGCTAGAAAGCTGAAATTTTTTATATATGATCTATGACTCCTAAAACTGCTCGGGATATAAAATTTTCAAAATCCGCCCACTGACATGCCCACAAAAAAATAAAACAATTTTATTGAAAAACCAAAATTTGAGCTAGGGAGCTGAAATTTATAATATATACTCTCTAGGGGCCCTTTAAGTTTGTTGTGAGTCGAGGCTTGGCCACAGGGGCATCTTCGGAGTAGTGGAGGAGGACGGTGGCACGCTCGCGGTTGCACGGCTATCGCTCGTCGGACGGGGGTAGTTCTTGTCACCCCTCACACTAAACCACCTGCTCACAAACAAAAATGTTCGTGCCAGAAAAAAAAGAAGGAGAAGATAGGCAGAGAACTAATCGGACGGACGAAAAAAGAAAGGAAAGAGAAGCGAAGAGAAAGATAGGATAGATGAAAAGAAAATCTCAACTACCTTTGCCCTACCAAGGAGAGAGTACAGGAAGTCAGATGCATCTTAACTACCCTAACTATGCTAACTAATCCTATTCTAATCTAAAACGTAAGCTAAACCTTAATATAAATCCCTAATCTAACTTATATCTAACCTAAATATAGACTCCTTTGCATCAACTGCTTCCTGAGGTCGCTCCCTGGTGAGGTTCGTCTCGTTCCTGAGACATGCCAGATGATGTTGGCTCTGGCTCGGCCTACCCACCCTATGTGTCGGACGACACTCCTTTGGCTATCTCTCTGGCCGAAAACAACGAGAGATAGCCCCAGGAGTGTCGTCCGACACATAGGGTGGGTAGGGCGAGCCAGAGCCAATATCATCTGGCATGTCTCAGGAACGAGACGAACCTCACCAGGGAGCGACGATTGCAAGAATACGAAGAAGCTAGAAAGAGGATTTTCGGAGAAGAATTGACGCGGCCTAAGAAAGATAGAAAATTTAAGAAAATGTTAAGGCTAAGAGAAAAATGTGCAATATTTATACGACGAAAGAGTAGAATTGAATCGACAGTACTAAACACAACAGACGATAATAGACCTTACGCAAAAGTAAAAATAGACGGAGAAGAAATTTTGGGCCTATTAGACAGCGGTGCCTCGATTAGCTGCCTAGGAAAAGGGGCAGACGAATTTTTAAAGAGGCATAACTTGACCATGACTAAGATGGCAACAGACCTTAGGACAGCAGACGGAAACCCACAACGCATACAGAGACGGTTTACGACACAAGTTTCGTGGGGTAACAAAACTGAAGAGATCGAGCTCTTTGTGGTCCCAAACCTGCTCCAACAACTCTATCTGGGTGTAGACTTCTGGAGTGCGTTTAGGGTCGCTCCGAATGTGATCAGCGAGATCGAAACTCCATCACCGACAGCAGAAGCTCCTCCAGTCCAGGCACTCTCACCAGCACAAGCACAGCGGCTAGAGCGAATCAAACAGCTGTTTCCATCATTTGCGGAGCGGGGTTTGGGTAAAACCAGTCTCGAAGAACATGTGATAGAGGTGGATGACGACAAAATTCCCATCAAACAGAAGACACTACCCGATCTCGCCCGCAATACAGAAATTGCTGTTTGAAGAACTCGACCGTATGCTGTCATTGGGAGTAATCGAGGAGAGCAATAGCGCCTGGAGCTCACCTGTTGTGTTGGTGAGGAAGCCAGGCAAAAACAGATTGTGCCTGGACTCACGAAAAGTAAACGCGGTGACTAAGAAGGATGCATATCCGCTTCCCCACATTGAGGGTCTGCTGAGTCGCCTGCAGGAAACAAGGTACATCTCAGGGATAGACCTCAAAGACGCTTTCTGGCAGATTCCTCTGGAGAAGGAATCAAGAGAGAAGACGGCTTTTACGGTCACAGGGCGGCCGTTGTACCAATTCACGGTTATGCCGTTCGGATTGTGCAACGCTGCCCAGAGAATGTGTAGGCTTATGGACAAAGTCATACCCTCCAAGTTAAAGGAGCATGTCTTTGTCTACCTCGATGACCTCTTGGTTTGTTCTCCAGACTTCGAGTCACATGTCCGATCGCTTGAAGAGGTTTCCAAGTGTTTACGAGATGCAGGGCTTACCATTAACGTAGAAAAAAGTAAGTTCTGCTACAAAGAGATCAAGTACTTAGGGTATATAGTCGGTGATGGATGCTTGCGAACCGACAAAGACAAAGTGTCGGCAGTCGAAAACTTTCCGGTTCCAAAGACTCCCAAGCAACTCCGTCGATTCCTAGGTATGACAGGGTGGTACATGCGGTTCATACCGAACTTTGCTACTCTGTCAAGCCCCATGACAGACTGTTTGAAAAAGGGACAAACATTTAACATGACTGACGAGGCGCTTAGAGCTTTCAACCAGCTCAAAATGTCATTGGTTACCGCGCCAATACTGACCAACCCTGACTTTACAAAACACTTTTACATACAGTGTGACGCTTCGACAACTGGTGTAGGAAGTGTTCTCTTCCAGAAGGATGCGGAGAATAACGAACGACCGATAGCATTCATGTCCCAGAAACTTAATTCCGCACAACGGAACTATAGCGTTACGGAACTTGAATGCTATGCGGCCGTCCTGTCAGTGAAGAAGTTCCGAGCCTATGTGGAAGGATTGCCTTTCACTATTATCACGGATCACGCTAGCCTTAAGTGGCTTATGACCCAGAAAGACTTGTCAGGCCGCTTGGCTAGATGGAGCCTCAAGCTCAAAGTGTTTGATTTCGTGATAGAACATAGGAAGGGCATCCAAAATGTAGTCCCGGATACTCTCTCACGCGTCCTCAAGGAGGAGCTCAAGCCTGACCCTGTTCTCTTGGAAGTCGATCTCAAGTCACCATACTTCTCTTCGGAAGAGTATGACGAGTTGAGGAAGATGGTCGAGAAGAACCAAGACAGACTACCTGACCTGTGTATATCTGACGACTACGTTTACAAACGGACAGACATACGAACTGGTGACGAACTACAGGAAGATAGGGCCTGGAAACTCTGGGTACCGAAGGAGTTGCGTGGGAGCCTTTTGCTAACCGCCCACGACTCCCCATCGGCAGGACATGGCGGGCTGAACAAAACTTTAGCCAAGCTAAAGCAAAAATATTTCTGGCCAGGAATGGCATCCGATGTCCAAAAACACGTACAATCCTGTGAAATTTGCAAGTGCAATAAGCCACTTAACGTGGTATCCCGACCGCCGATGGGGCAGCAAACGATCACTGAGCGACCCTTTCAGCGACTCTACATCGATTTCTTAGGACCCTACCCACGAACTAAAACAGGACATAACCATATCTTCATCGTGTTAGACCACTTCAGTAAGTATGTATTATTGCGGCCTATCCGTAAAGCAACGGCAGCTGAGGTAGTGAAGTATTTAGAAGATAGTGTTTTTCATGTGTTTGGTGTCCCAGAATATGTCCATTCAGACAACGGAAAACAATTCGTTTCAGAATTGTTCTCCAGCTTTCTAAAAAAATATGGAGTCAGACACGTCCGGACCGCGTTCTACTCTCCTCAAGCGAATGCTTCCGAGAGGGTGAACCGTTCTCTGTTGACCAAAATCAGGTCATACATAGACGGCGACCAAAGTAATTGGGATCTGCATGTAAGCAATGCGGCATTTGCCTTGAGGAGCGTAGTGCACGACGCCACCGGACTAGAACCATATTACGCTGTCTTCGGCGTACCAATGATCCAGCACGCAAGCGCGTATGAAATTCTACGCCGACTGGACATGCTAAAGGACACTTTAATACGTATCACCAATAAGACTGATAGGTTAGGTTTAATTAGGACAAAAATATATGACAACTTGAGGCTAGCGCACAACAAGGCTACAAAGGTATACAATACCAGAAGTAGGGACGTTAAATATAATGTTGGACAAGTCGTCTACCGACGCAACTTCAAGCAGAGTAGCCAACCCGATGGCTATAATGCAAAATTAGGACCTAAATTCCTAAAAGCGATCGTCCTAAAAGCCATTGGAAACTCCCTCTACGAGATAGGGAATCAACGAGGCGAGAAGATCGGAGTCTTCCATGCGAAGGACCTCCACACATAATATGCCAAAGAAAAATGACGCACTCATGCTGCCGTTGTCAAGTTATGAGATAAGTTAGTGTCTACTTTCGTGTTATTTGTTAATTTATTTATAGTATCGTCCAGAGATATATTACATTCTATTTACAGTATTTATTATTTATTCAACTAGTTTTAGGTATATAAAAAGAGAGTTTATTTATCTAGTTTTAAGTATTTATTGATTTATTTATTTGTATTTTTTTATTCATACTTAGTATGAAGTTAAAAATAAGTATAGAGGCTAATACTGACTAGGGTTAAGTATAGTTATTTATGTATTTTTTTTTTACGTGCAATACCGGATAGTATAAAAGCAACTCACCAAAGATGCCCGGCTTGTAGACATCTCAAGGCGCAGGCCCTTGCCACACGTTCGGCACAGAGTTGAGACCACGCTCGCGGTTCAATAAGCAGGACTACAGCAAAATACTTTGACAACGGATATTCGCCCGTGACCCGCTTTTCTACGAGGTCGTTAGTCTCGCGACTAACTCTAGGGTTAAGTTTAAATAGTTACATATTTTGAAAATATAGACGAACTGTGATAGGATTTTAAATCAATTAGGATTAGTGCAATATTAGGATTAGGAAAGTGCAATATAGATTAAGATTACGTATGATGTATTTTAGTGTTATGAATAAGTAGCTGTTTGTGTTATGATTATGGAAAGTAAGAAGTGGTCAACATGTTGCAAGAGATATGGTTGACAAGGAGCCTATACCAGCGGATAGAGACAAATATATCTGGCAATATAATGTAATTTATACATAGGAATTCAAATTTTATTGAGAAAGGTCGGTTAAGGGTCATTACCCTAGTTTATTCCAACTGTGCTAGTAAGCAGCAATTCAAGGTGAAAGTTTCTTTGCAAGCAAAGTTTATTCGTGGTTAATATCCGCGAAACTTAGTGAACAGTATCTAAACATACCTCAAAAAGAAAAAAAAAGAAAAAGAATATACTCGTAGGTGAGTTAGTTATAATTACAAAGACACTAAAACATAGTGCACTAAGCTTTTTGCATATTCCTAGAGACCTTCATATGGATTTATTGCAAAAAGACGGAAACCACCAGATTGAAATAAGCAATAGAAAGATAGCAGAGGTATGTAACGCTATGAAGTGATGTTTGTGTGCCTCCTAAAACATCCTTGTTCTCACCAGATATTGGGTTGGGGCATTAAGTCGAAAGACGACCCTCACCTCTGCTGATTTTTTTGTCCTGGGATCAGTGAATCCGTCATTGTCGCCAACAGACTCCACATTTGAACGTCTGCTTAGTGGTGTGAAATTGTGCGCGAGACAAAACCGGCGTTTAAACACCAGGCGCAAATAACGGACACAACACAAAGGCCGGGACAAAGAGCCCAGCTACTTCGCCCTTGAAAAGGTCAACGCAGCATAGGCGCTCCGCTTGTCAGCAGCCACTGTGCCTCAGCAGGGTTATATCCCCCTTAAGGCTCAGTGATTTAGTGCAACTGAAAGAACGTTTAGATACAGACAATATAGTGAATTAGTGTCAATAGAAGATTTATTGAATAATTAGTTGATTAGTTTTAATGACATTTTTTTTGATTAGTGATAATTACGAATTAAACTGTAAGGATATAGTGTTCAGTGCTAGTGAGAACATAAAGAAAGAGGCGGTAAAGCCCAACATTTTGATAAGATTTCAGCACATCGGTCCAAGTGCTACCGGCAGGACGACGAGGGACGACACGTAAGTTATTTTTTTTTGGATTCTTTTCATTTTATTTCATTTGTGTTTTTTTTTTTAGGCAAGAATTTGGCCAAACGTTTTTTTTTAGAGTAAGGTTAGGGCTCACGAGGAACCAGAACACAGGTATCCATTGGATTCCTTTTCTTTTAATTTTAACGTAGTTTAAGAGTTACAAATGAATTATAGTGTATTTAAAGAGTGAATTATCTGTGTTTTGATGGAGTAGAGTACTTTCTGTGATTTGGTGTGTGGAGTAATTGGGAAGGCCGTCCTTCCGCTTGTGCCATGACGTAGACGACACGTAGACGACCGACGGACATGCCGACAGGACGTGACGACGTACGAACTCTCCACTACTAGGACATGGACGTACTAGTGGCTGGATTCTGGCGTAAAGGGGCTATCTCTCGTTGTTTTCGGCCAGAGAGATAGCCAAAGGAGTGTCGTCCGACACATAGGGTGGGTAGGCCGAGCCAGAGCCAACATCATCTGGCATGTCTCAGGAACGAGACGAACCTCACCAGGGAGCGACCTCAGGAAGCAGTTGATGCAAAGGAGTCTATATTTAGGTTAGATATAAGTTAGATTAGGGATTTATATTAAGGTTCAGCTTACGTTTTAGATTAGAATAGGATTAGTTAGCATAGTTAGGGTAGTTAAGATGCATCTGACTTCCTGTACTCTCTCCTTGGTAGGGCAAAGGTAATTGAGATTTTCTTTTCATCTATCCTATCTTTCTCTTCTCTTCTCTTTCCTTTCTTTTTTCGTCCGTCCGAATAGTTCTCTGCCTATCTTCTCCTTCTTTTTTTTTCTGGCACGAATATTTTTGTTTGTGAGCAGGTAGTTTAGTGTGAGGGGTGACAAGAACTACCCCCGTCCGACGAGCGATAGCCGTGCAACCGCGAGCGTGCCACCGTCCTCCTCCACAACTCCGAAGATGCCCCTGTGGCCAAGCCTCGACTCATAACAAGTTCATGTGTAAATATTTTCAAAATCCGCCTACTGACACGCCCACAATTTAAAAAAAACTTTTTTTGAAAATCCAAAGTTTGAGCTAGGGATCTGAAATTTATAATATATACTCTCTAGAGGGCCCTTTATGCTCATGCGTAAATATTTTCAAAATCCGCATACTGACACGCCCACAATTTACAAAAAAAACTTTTTTGAAAATCCAAAGTTTGAGCTAGGGACCTGAAATTTATAATATTATATACTCTCTAGGGGTCCTCTATGCTCATGTGTTCATTTTTTTAAAATCCGCTTACTGACACGCCCACAATTAAAAAAATTTTTTTATTGAAAAACCAAAGTTTAAACTAGGGAACGTTTTTTTTTACAAAAGCTTCGTTTTTGTTTGATAAAATCTTTTAAATGTTATATAACAGAATATGTAGAGCGTTATTAACAATTCAACCATACTTAGACTTTTGTCACGCCCACTTATGAGGTATAGGAATAAGAATAGGGTATCTAACAGTTCGCCCAAGCGGACTGTAGCCCGCCCCTATGTTTATACCCTATTCTAAGGGTATATTAATTTTGACGCATAGTTTGTAACATACCTTAATATTGCCCGTAGACCCCTAAAAGTTACTATATTTATGATCAGCATCGATAGTAATGTCGATCTAGCCATGTCGGTCCGTCCGTCCGTCCGTCTGTAGCCAAAAATTAGGCCTTTAAACTGGATCTAGAGAGCTGAAATTTTAACCATATACTCTCTAGGGTCCCGAAATAATCAAGTTTACGAATTTTTGAAATCCGCCCACAGACACGCCCACAAAATCAAAAAAAAACAAATTTTGGAAAAAATCGAATTTTGAGCTAGAAAGCTGAAATTTTTTATATATGATCTATGACTCCTAAAACTGCTCGGGATAAAAAATTTTCAAAATCCGCCAACTGACACGCCCACAAATAAATAAAATAATTTTTTTATACCCTATTCTAATTGTATTGTCTACACACAGCACTGACCTACCTCAAGTGGTCATTACCCCGCACACATAATTTTCCCATTTGCTATACCCACAACCCAACACCACTCATAATTATGCTGATTTAGCATATCTATCTCTTGCATTTCCCGTACCCAGCCAGAATCATTCACCTTTCCCATTATTCTCCTAAGTCAGCACATTTTTGTTTGTAAATTCAGTGCAATGTATGTTATTCTCCTAACTCAGCACAACTTAATTCAGTACAATGCACTTTTCCATTTAGCCAAGTAAGCAATATGTTAGTATATAAGTCAATTCAATCAATAAACCAGACACTTGTTCAATATCAGTCATTTGTTCAACATTATTCATCACTAAGGCTTCCCCCCACCAGCGGTAAGGGGTCTTAACAAGGAAATTAAAGAGCAAGGAAAAAGAAGTTGACGATCGCCACATCGCCACAAGGTATTCTGGTTCATGCACCAGCATTACCTACAGTTGTCAAGGTTTAAGAGCTTTGGTCAACACGCGGGAGATCGTACATTTTGGTGACCCCGACGTGATTCTGGTGATCACGGTTCAACATCTTTTTCTTGCTCTGCTATCCATCATCGATCTAAGTTCATCGAGTCCTGCATCATGGACCAACAAGCAGCACGCCAGCAAGTAACTGGCTCGGAAATTGAGCGAATCATCGCTAATTTCAAGAAGGATTCACATTCACGAAAGTCCTTGGAGTACTTCCAGGAACGCCTCCGTAGACTGGAGGAGCAATGGGAACGCTTCGACGCAACAGACAGCGAGATCAGGAGCACATTCCCCCATCAACTTGATCACCCCTATTTCAAAAAGGGGTATTTTGATGCCGTAAGATTGGCATATGAAGAGCACAAGGCTCTATTTACATTCAGAATTGAGCGCTTGCAAATGCAGGGCAAGCCCGACAATTTGGAGACTGATGACAATCCACACACGTCAGCACCTCTCCATTCCAAGACAACCGAAGGCGACCAAGCAAACAATGACATCGAGGTAGCACAGCTGAAACAGCGTCAGCAATGATTGATGGACATGCTGCAACGCACCCTGGATAATGTAGAAACCACACCAGTGGGACCGAAACATTTTTGGGAACTCAGCAGTGCCAACATCAACAAGTATTGGGCACGAATTGAGGCGATCCAGGTGGAGACGAGCAGTTCTCCGTCATCTGACAAGGACACTTCCAGATATATTGACATGGAAGACAAGGTCCAAGGAATGCTAGTAAGGTGCGCGGCAGAAATCGAAGATTATAACAGGCCGCAACAATCCGCATCACCCAGGAGTTCAGAAGGCAACAGTCAAGCTCAATTCAGCTTGCCCAAAATTGCGCTCCCGAAATTCAATGGCGATTATCTGAACTGGAGGCAATTCTTCGACCTCTTCACACAGATGGTCGAACAGCAACAAATGCCCAAGTGCCAAAAAATGTGGTACCTCAAAACCAACTTGACAGATGAGGCAGAAAAGCTCATTCGTCATCTACCATTGACAGAAGACAGCTACACCTCCGCCTGGCAGATGCTCCACGAGAGGTACAACAACGTTAGAATGCTATCGACGGCCTTTTTTCAATCGGTTGCTTCAGCAGCCCGCTAGTGCGACGGAATCGGCGAGCAGTATCAAGGCACTCCACGACACGACCAACGAGTGCCTGCAAGGTCTCAAGAACCTTGGAGTTGACATTAGCACGTGGGACCCGCTCATCGTCCACCTGCTAATAAAAAAACTAGATCGGGCAACGCACGTGCTCTACGAGCAATCATTAAAACAGCCGAGAGCACTGCCCTCCCTCAATGAGTTTCTAAGCTTCTTGGAGATCCGATTCCAATCCCTAGAGACACTCGGAAATAAGGGTCGTGGCACAGAGGAGCACGGCCGAAAACTAGCAGCACGGTCTTTTACATCAGTGGCAGCAGGGAACCCAAGCAAGGCAGTCTGTGTTTGCTGCAGTAACGGCAATCACCAACTATATGCATGTCCTCAGTTTTTGCGATTCAACCCAGAATGTCGCCTATCAGCAGTCCGAAGATTCAAGTTTTGCATAAACTGCCTCAATCCAGGGCACACGGCATCAGCATGTTCAGCTCGAAATTGCACCAAATGCTCCGGAAGGCATAACACTCTTTTACACAGGACCATTGAAAGCGAGGATCCAACAACCTCGGCAGCATCAGCCCCGAGCACATCAGCTACAGCAGTAGCACCCAAAGATAAAGGCTACGTCTTTCTCAGCACAGTAATAGTGAACCTGGAGGATAGCGAAGGCACTATTGTAAATTGCCGTGCACTGCTAGACTCTGGGTCACAACTCAACTTCATTACCGAGAAGCTATCGAGAAGGTTGAACGTTCCAGAAGTCACCGAAACAATGCGAATTCTTGGAATAGGAGAAGGGAGAAAGCGAGCAAATCGCCGAGTGAATATTTCATTAAGTTCCAGAACATCCGACTTCTCCGTCAATCTGGAGGCCTTTGTCTTACGACAGATAACTCCTAATCAGCCAACTCGGAGGGTCAATACTGCCTCCTGGAACATTCCAGCAGATCTAAGATTAGCAGACCCACAATTCGGCGAACCTGGACAGATAGACGTACTGATCGGAGCTGAGCTATACTATCAACTCCTGACAGTGGGACAGCTAAATATCGGAGCAGGCTTGCCTCTACCACAGCATACACATCTTGGTTGGATAGTTGGGGGCAAGATGGAAGGCACATCGCTTCAGTCGGCAATTTGTGGCATCTCATCCGTCGAAGATGAGCTAAAGGACGACATTGAGAGGTTCTGGAAGGTCGAAGAAGTTCAGGAAGCAAGGCAGTGCCACACGTTAGAAGAAAGCAGATGCGAAACCCACTTTGCAAGAAATACCATCAGAAATCCGGAAGGACGGTTTGTGGTTCGGCTTCCCTTCAAGGCAGACGAAACTGAATTGGGAACGTCAAAGGGAATTGCCCTTCAAAGATTCACCTCTCTGGAAAGAAAACTAGCGAGGCACAGTGATCTAAAAGAGCAATACACACAATTCATGACAGAATACAAACAACTTGGTCACATGGAAAAATTCGACATCGATAAGTTGTACGGACCACACTACTATCTGCCGCATCATTGTGTTCTTAAACCGGATAGCACAACTACAAGGTTGCGAGTGGTGTTCGATGCATCCGCGAAAATCACAGCAGAAGAGTCGTCCATAATACAGGAACCTTCCACAGCAGAAGAGTCATCCATAACACAGGAACCTTCCACAGCAGAAGAGTCGTCCATAATACAGGAACCTTCCACAGCAGAAGAGTCGTCCATAATACAGGAACCTTCCACAGCAGAAGAGTCGTCCATAATACAGGAAC
The DNA here is from genome assembly GCA_949715645.1 of Portevinia maculata. Lineage (NCBI taxonomy): Eukaryota > Metazoa > Arthropoda > Insecta > Diptera > Syrphidae > Portevinia > Portevinia maculata. The sequence goes on along the minus strand of OX454526.1, from coordinate 168,082,264 downwards.
CTTCCACAGCAGAAGAGTCATCCATAATACAGGAACCTTCCACAGCAGAAGAGTCGTCCATAATACAGGAACCTTCCACAGCAGAAGAGTCGTCCATAATAAAGGAACCTTCCGCAAGAGAAGAGTCATCCATAATACAGGAACCTTCCACAGCAGAAGAGTCATCCATAATACAGGAACCTTCCACAGCAAAAAAGTCGTCCATAATACAGGAACCTTCCACAGCAGAAGAGTCGTCCATAATACAGGAACCTTTCACAGCAGAAGAGTCGTCCATAATACAGGAACCTTCCACAGCAGAAGAGTCATCCATAATACAGGAACCTTCCACAGCAGAAGAGTCGTCCATAATACAGGAACCTTCCACAGCAGAAGAGTCGTCCATAATAAAGGAACCTTCCGCAAGAGAAGAGTCATCCATAATAAAGGAACCTTCCACTACAGAAAGAAGAACTACGAGGCATGTGTTATCCACAGTCAAACAAACATCTACCTTTGTTCACGACATTGAACATCATAACAACTTCAGAAGGTTACAACGTGTTACTGCCTATATCCTACGATTCGTCCACAACATGAAGGTTGCAACGAAAATGGATCTCGTCAAAAAATCCGGCGCGCTTAAACCTACCGAACTACATAAGGCACTAATTTGCATCGTCAAAAACATGCAAAGAGAAGAATTCGAGAAGGACATCAACCACCTTCAGCGATTCAAGGAAACACGAAGGGACAGTCCTATCGCCAGTCTAACTCCATTCATTGACGAAGAAGGGACCATGCGAATCGGAGGGCGCCTCGAAGCTTCATCACTCCCATATGAATCAGATGACGTCACAAATCCCCCACCAAGGAAAAGGAAGTACAATCCTTTCAACATATCTACATTACCAATACTCATACTCCTAATAATACTCCCCATTGCCATGTGTGCCAAGGTCAACGTATCACCATTCACGTCAAATCCAGGGATTCACTTTGAAAATTTGGGAACGGCACATATCATCTCAGATCAATGGGATATAGTAATATATTATGAATTAAGGTCTTACTGGAAGGAATTGAAATGGCTCAACATGAGCAACAACAAACTAAAGGAATTTTGCAAAGAGATAGCACAAGCCGATTCTTGTCTCGCCACCATGCAACATTTTCAACACCTTCTAGGAGAGCTCAACGACAACGATCAACTTTTACGGCAAACTGGGTCCCGCTCAAGGCGTGGCGCCATCAACGTAATCGGAAATCTTGCTAATTCTTTATTTGGAGTCTTAGATTCTGACTACGCCCAGCACATGTCACACATTATATCATCGATTAATGACAACGAGGATCACCTACTCCATCTAATAAAAAATCAAACATCCCTATTAAACTCGACAGCCAATATAATCCGCATCAAGGAAGGAAGACTGGAGAAACAATTTCAATCGTTGGAAGGTGAAATCAATACTATAATCGATCAACTTAATAAAACAAACCGTCAAGATTATCAGCTACGAATTTCCCAGTTGATGCTCTCCCATTCTTTCCAACTGTTCTTTAGTATCACACACCTTCAAAGAATGCAATCCCTACTGTTAGATCTGATCACGGATGTTCATCACGGAAAAATAAGTGCCACCTTAATCCATCCTAATCAGTTGCAACGAGAGATAACGACAATTAAGGCCCATCTACCACCAGCACTTGGCGTTCCAGAAACAAACAATAATCCCGCAATAATGTACAAATTAATGACCGCAAAGGGACGTGTCGTTGGATCAAACATAATCTTTAGACTAACACTACCACTGGTTACAATCGACGAATATGAGCTATACAAGATAATCCCAGTACCTGTCTTGGTCAACACCTCATTTGTCGCAATACGACCATCGTCCGATTACATGATAATAAATTTACACAGAACGCAGTATTATCCATTAAGCGAAAAAGCGCTTAATTCATGCATAACGGTTTTGGAAAACGACATTATGTGCCACCAAAGGCACCCGCTTTATCAAAAGGGATCGAATATCAGCCTCTGCGAGTTCAATCTAATGAACCAAGTCAGCGATCAGTCGCCCTGCCAACTCAAGATATTTACCGACGAACAGTTTTGGACGCAACTACACCAATCGAATCAATGGATATACTCGCTTCAAGGTCAAGTATTGATAAATGTCGTTTGTCAAGGAACCCTCACGCAAATCCACTTGAACAACTCTGGCATCTTAACAGTACCAGCTGGTTGTACTGTAAAACAGGACTTGTTCACCATACAGGGACACAAGGTGTTTCTAAGTACTTCACGAACATCATTCATCCCAGCAAGCAACTTATCAGATGCTATCAGTGTTGCCCAACCTTCATCACAGCTAATTCACCATCCAACTCAGTTTCAAGGAAACTCACACGAGTTAGCAGTACTCCAGAAGGGTATTGCGCAGCAGCAACTAGAAGAAACACTGGTTCGAGTAAGGGGCACTGACACTCATCAGTTCGTCGTCAGTTATTTTGCCGTTGTCTGCATCATGATAATTCTCGGATACATTATCTGGACAACAATAAGAAGCCGCAACTCTCGTCTCAGAGACCCACCAATTCCAGCTCCTCGTACTCACCAAGAAGCGTTCACCGTTCACATTTGAACAATAGTTCAAGGCGGGGAGAATGTCTACACACAGCACTGACCTACCTCAAGTGGTCATTACCCCGCACACATAATTTTCCCATTTGCTATACCCACAACCCAACACCACTCATAATTATGCTGATTTAGCATATCTATCTCTTGCATTTCCCGTACCCAGCCAGAATCATTCACCTTTCCCATTATTCTCCTAAGTCAGCACATTTTTGTTTGTAAATTCAGTGCAATGTATGTTATTCTCCTAACTCAGCACAACTTAATTCAGTACAATGCACTTTTCCATTTAGCCAAGTAAGCAATATGTTAGTATATAAGTCAATTCAATCAATAAACCAGACACTTGTTCAATATCAGTCATTTGTTCAACATTATTCATCACTAAGGCTTCCCCCCACCAGCGGTAAGGGGTCTTAACAAGGAAATTAAAGAGCAAGGAAAAAGAAGTTGACGATCGCCACATCGCCACAAGGTATTCTGGTTCATGCACCAGCATTACCTACAGTTGTCAAGGTTTAAGAGCTTTGGTCAACACACGAGAGATCGTACAGGTATATTAATTTTTGAAAATCCAAAGTTTCAGCTAGGGAGCTGAAATTTATAGTATATACTCTCTATGGGCCCTTTATGCTCATGTGTAAATATTTTCAAAATCCGCCCACTGACACGCCCACAATAATTTTTTTTTGAAAATTCAAAGTTTGAGCTAGGGAGCTGAAATATAATATATACTCTCTAGGGGCCCTTTATTCTCATGTGTTAATTTTTTTTAAATCCGCCTACTGACACGCCCACAATTAAATAAAACAATTTTATTGAAACACCCAAGTTTGAGCTAGGGAGCGTTTTTTTTTTGATAAAATCCTTTAAATGTTATATAACAAAATATGTAGAGCGTTATTAACAATTCAACCATACTTAGACTTTTGTCACGCCCACTTATGAGGGATAGGAATAAGAAAAGGGTATCCAACAGTTCGCCCAAGCGGACTGTAGCCCGTCCCTATGTTTTTCTTTTAATTTTATACAAAGTTAACCTTCTTGGTCCCAAAATATAATAATATTTTTTTTTTTTGTCAAAACATATCAATTTTCGTCATTTTGGGGCAACTTTGCACTGGAGCAAAGTAACCCCGAAAGTTGGTTTGGGGTTACTTTGCACCGGATCCTGTGATCAAAATTCCTTGCATTCTGAGTTCCTTATAGCATTACATAGAAAAATTCAAGAGGCTACTAATATAATTGTAAAAAGACGCAAAAAAATGAATATTCCAGCTGGGAAAAGTGTCTGTGCCCAGGAGACAATGGCTGATGAAGAAAATTCAGCGAACGACACGACTTCCATTGGATACAGACAGGATCAGCCAAGTACTTCCCACCAAACAACAGAATATGATGAAATTGTGCCCACTACTTCTCGCCTTAGTCAGGAGACGGTTATGGTTTTTGATGACAACTCTTCGGATGATTTCAACTTTGATGAACTGGAAAACGAAGAAATCAGGGAAAACCAATTCTTAAATTTTTTGGAAGGTAAAACATCGCAACACGATATCTGTTTCAATGAAGTCGTTCGAGAAGTGGGACAGTTTGTCGTGTTTTCATATGAAGGGCAATTATATCCAGGAGAAATTGTCTCATTTGATGACAATAGCGTGAAAATAAACTCAATGCAGAAGTCATTGAAGTTATGGAAATGGCTAACAGTAAGAGATGAACTAAGCTATTCATGGTCACACGTTTTAGGTTCTATTATGCCTCCAAAACAAATTTCTAAGAGAGGTACATTCCATGTTCCAGAACTTAAATCTATATTTGACTAAATGTTAGTCGTTGCCTCCTTGTCATTATCTAAGTTTTTTGTTAATACCCTATTCTAGGGGTATATTAATTTTGACGCATAGTTTGTAACATACCTTAATATTGCCCGTAGACCCCTAAAAGTTACTATATTTATGATCAGCATCGATAGTAATGTCGATCTAGCCATGTCCGTCCGTCCGTCCGTCTGTCCGTCGGCAAAAATTAGGCCTTTAAACTGGACCTAGAGAGCTGAAATTTTAACCATATACTCTCTAGGGTCCCGAAATAATCAAGTTTAAGAATTTTTGAAATCCGCCCACAGACACGCCCACAAACTCAAAAAAACAAAATTTTGGAAAAAATCGAATTTCGAGCTAGAGAGCTGAAATTTTTTATATATGATCTATGGCCCATAAAACTGATTGGGACATAAAATTTTTAAAATCCGCCCACTGACACGCCCACAATTAAATAAAACAAATTTTGGGAAAAATTGAATTTTGAGCTAGAAAGCTGAAATTTTTTATATATGATCTTTGGCCCATAAAACTGCTTGGGACATAAAATTTTCAAAATCCGCCCACTGACACGCCCACAATTAAATAAAATATTTTTTTTGAAAAACCAAAATTTGAGCTAGGGAGCTGAAATTTTTAATATATACTCTCTAGGGGCCCTTTATGCTCATGTGTAAATATTTTCAAAATCCGCCTACTGACACGCCCACAATTATTTTATTTTTATTTTTGAAAGTCCAAAGTTTGAGCTAGGGAGCTGAAATTTTAGTATATACTCTCTAGGTGCCCTTTATGCTCATACTTAAATTTTTTTTAAATCCGCCTACTGACACGCCCACAATTAAATAAAACAATTTTATTGAAAAACCAAAGTTTGAGCTAGGGAGCGTTTTTATTTACAAAAGCTTAGTTTTTTCGATAAAATCCTTTAAATTTTTGCCACGCCCACTTACGAGATATAGGAATAAGAATAGGGTATCCAACAGTTCGCCCAAGCGGACTGTAGCCCGCCCCTATGTTTTTTTTTTGAATTGAAATACATTTTATGTTCTGTATTTTCCTTGTTATTTTTTTTTATGAATTGAAATACATACCTCCCTACGTTTTATGTTTTGTTATTTATCGCTACACATGTACCTACTGAATTACCTAATGAAGCTCTTATTTTCTTTATTTTGTTTTGAATGAATAACGTTAAGTGGACGGCTGGAGTTACAGCGCTGTTTTACGGTTAGCCACAACCGATCATCAGACTCCTTCTGTGGTGCTGGTCTGTCTTTTTCCTTCATTTTATCCCGAAATTCCATTTCTTCCACTGGGATTCGAACCTAGACCAGCGTCTTCTCATGCAAGCACTCATGCACTGTGCCATTAAAGCCACGAGTTTATCCAGTTTTTATTTCAATTTTCTTGGACAAACTTTGCTCCTGTAAGTATATTATGTTATTCATTCTGTTTTTTCTTTCTATATTTTTCTCTAATTCTATTCCATTTCGACAAGCATAGTTGGACTGAAATGGGTGATAGAGAGGGTGAAAGACTTTTTGACATTGTATTTGTCGAGAATCTTACGATTAATGGTTTTTTATGTGATACCACACAATTTTTCCTGGTTTTAATTTTTGTTTTCCGTCAATTCCTTTATTTTGTTTTAAATGAATAACCTTACATTACTTACCGCGTTATTTAATTAATCGTAATATTCTCGACAAATACAATGTCAAAGAGTCTTTCACCCTCTCTATCACCCATTTCAGTCCAACTATGCTTGTCGAAATGGAATAGAATTAGAGAAAAATATAGAAAGAAGAAACAGAATGAATAACATAATATACTTACAGGAGCAAAGTTTGTCCAAGAAAATTGAAATAAAAACTGGATAAACTCGTGGCTTCAATGGCACAGTCCATGAGTGCTTGCCTGAGAAGACGCTGGTCTAGGTTCGAATATCAGTGGAAGAAATGGAATTTCGGGATAAAATGAAGGAAAAAGACAGACCAGCACCACAGAAGGAGTCTAATGATCGGTTGTGGCTAACCGTGAAACAGCGCTGTAACTCCAGCCGTCCACTTAACGTGGTAAGGAATGTAAGGTTATTCATTCAAAACAAAATAAAGGAATTGACGAAAAACAAAACTTAAAACCAGGAAAAATTGTGTGGTATCACATAAAAAACCATTAATCGCTTATTTTCTTTATTAATGACACTAAAATACTCGTTTTTTTAAAGAAAAATATTTGCAGTTTTGTTTTTTTCTTGTAAAAAAAAAGTACGTTTTGGTTTTAATTATTTTTTTCACAGAAATGATCTTTGGAGCATTGTTAATAAACTGTACGAATATCATTGCTCCACCATTTCAAATAAAAGCACAATGATAGAAAATGTAGAACGGAGCAAAGTAACCCCTTCCCTTGGACAACTTTGCTCCACTTTTCAAAAAAAAAAAAAAAAAAAATTTTACTATTATTTAAATAGTTTTTATAGCATAAATGCATTATTTCATATCTTATTAATAAAATAAAAAAAAAAATCTACCATTTTTAAGAGGTTTTCTAATAATAGTGAAAAAAACGGTGCAAAGTAACCCCGGTTTACGGTAGTGTTACTTATAAAGGGTTTTTCAATAAGAGCGCTACAAAAGTTTTTTTTTTAAATAAAACAAAAACGGTTTTGGATATCAAATTCGTTATTCCTGTGAAAGTACGTTCAATGCGATTATGTATGGAACTCGATTTCTTTTGCATGGCCACCAAGGGCACGCTTGCAGAAGTCCAGACGCTGAACCCAATTTTGGACGGTTTTCAAGCATAAATCGGCCGATACTGCTGCAATTTCACGTTCGATATTCGTACGAAGTTCATCAATCGTCGCTGGCTTGTTGGCATATACCATAGATTTGACGTAGCCCCACAGGAAATAGTCTAACTGCGTCAAATCGCACGACCGAGGCGGCCAAGCGACTGGACCATTTCGTGAGATAACACGGTTTCCAAACTTGGTTTCCAATAAATTGATTGTGGCATTCGCTGTGTGGCTTGTGGCGCCGTCATGTTGGAACCACATATCCTCCAAGTCCATATCATCCAATTGGGGCCAAAAATATTCGGTTATCATTGAACGGTAGCCAAAAAATTCACCACAACGACGTCACAGAGATGCCCAACGCTTGAGAACGACGTTTGAGAGACACATTTGGGCTTTCTTCAACTGAAGCCTCAGCGGCAGCAATATTCTCGACACTACGGCCACTTCTTTGTCTCACTGGCACGGGAACATTTTGTACTGTGGACTCAAATTTTTCCACTAGACGCTCAATTGTTGATCTGCTAGGACGATTATGACGACCATAAATTGGACGTAGCGCTCTTAACGTTGAGGCCACTGACTCCGAATTTCGGTAGTAAAATTTTTAATAATTTCGGCTCGTTGTTGGATCGTATATCTTTCCGCCGTGAAATGGCAAACCTTACTGAAGAGAAATGTCAAAAGAGCGGCAAGAAATTCGGCGTCATTTGCTGTCCCTGTCGCTCTATTTTTGTAGCGTCCCTGTTGAAAACCCCTTTATATGAAAAAAAAAATTTTGTTTTTTTGTTTAAAGCAGAAAGATATTCAAAAAGCGGCCAAGTGCGAGTCGGACTCGCTCATGAAGGGTTCCGCGCGAATTATAATTATTATTTACTATTCAGTTTAGAAAAAAATGATATAAGAAACCTCGATATCATTTTTGAAGACCTATCCATAGATGCCCCACACTTATGGGGTTGATGAAAAAAAAAATTGAGTTTTAGTTCTAAGTATGGGGAACCCCCAAAATTTATTGTTTTTTTTTCTATTTTATGTGAAAATCTTAATGCGGTTCACAGAATACATCTACTTACCAAGTTTCAAAGGTATAGCTCTTATAGTTTCGGAGAAAAGTGGCGTGACATTCCCGGACAGACAGACAGACAGACAGACAGATAGACAGACAAACAGACAGACAGACAGACAGACAGACATGACGAATCTATAAGGGTTCCGTTTTTCGCCATTTGGCTACGGAACCCTAAAAATGAATATTAAATGTGGTAAAAAAATAATTCAATTTGAAAATAATAAGCTTGTACATATATACAAATCACATCTGATGGTTTTAAATTCGGAAATATGCAAGGTAGGTATTGCAAAATTATAACAAACTTAGTAACTAGCTTGACGAATAAAAAATATTTTATTACATTGTCTGTCGTAGATAATTGTTTCTTGCTTCCCAATCCAGGCGGAAATGCGAATTCTTGAGGTAGCTTTCGCATGATTTTTCCAGATGTTATAAGTCGGCCGAAACTTTCCTGATGCGCAAATGCATATCGAGATCTCAAAGAACGGCGGCCTCTTCTACTGGATGACACTCGTTTCACGTCAGAGCCGCATTTGATTCAGTCATTCTAGAGTCAGTGGCAGGATCGCCATGTAATGTGTTTGGTTTTTATTATTATTACCTCCCTATTTAATCTATGGGGATAATTGGCTAACCCAAGCCGAAATATTGATGGCTAAAGAGCCGAACTGAAAATGATGGCTAAGAAGCCGAACTGAAAATGAAGAAGCGGCTAAGAAGCCAAGCCATTGGTTGTTTATTCAAAAGAGCTTAGCCTATTTATACAAAAATATCTTACTTGCTACATACATTATAATATGATAAACGAAGGAATTTGAGAAAACAAAAATAAAAAGAAAATGAACTCTTCAGCACAATTTGCTGCGACACGTAAATGTGCAATCGTCATTGGCATTGACTCTATGGCGAGCATTAGCTGTGTATCGGGTGTCGAGTGGATTTGGTGGGAAATGTCTGTCTTGTGAGAAATGTGGAATGTGCATTTATTTTGTTGTGTTGCTATGAGAATTGTATTTGATGATAAGGCTATTTATTAGTATGGTTATTAGTATGGTTATTATTATATTATTCGTCTGGATTCAGTACTGTGTCTGTTATTTCGAAGAGAATAAAAAAAAATAAAAAATTCGCGGTGACTGAACAAGCGGCGACAAAAAAAATGTTCGCGGTGTGGTTTGTGGTAAACACACACAGCCCTATTCATTAGATTTCCTTAATCAACTGATTAACAGTGTCTCCACTAAGTCACGTCAAATGAGTTAATTTGACTTTAACTTAGATCTCAAAAAAGTTTATTCATAAAATTTATTTTGCCATGTAGTAGCTAATCAATCAATTAAGCGAAACTAAGCTGAAAATCTGGCAGCACTCTCGGTCTTCTGTGTTACTTTTAAATTTTGACAGCTCATATAAATTTGGGAACTGGGGAACTGAGGTTAAAATGTATTCAAGAAGAGCATGACTCGGCGATGAAGAAATTTTCTCATAAATGAACAATTGTTATTTGTATTATTTTAATAAGCTTTATTAAAAACAATCATTAAAAATGTAAATGAACAAATAATCTACGATTGATTTCTCGTCGGCTTGTGTTTGACAATATTGTCCAATCTGCATCAGCTTCCTCTCGATTATAAGGTTCTATAAAGGTAGTAAAAAAGGTAGGTATTAAGTGGTAAAATGAACTGTGAATGGTATTATTGCCTTGTGGTTCGTTTAAATGAAGAGCTGCTAGCGCTATTACAGTAGTTTTAACGGAATTATAGGCCCTCTCATACCATTGATCAGTATGCGGAACCTTTGCTTCCAGACTCCAAAACATCGTTCAACAACGTTTCTCGTGCCGATATGGGAAGCGTTGTATCTACGATCTTGTTCTGTTCGAGGGTTCAGTATGGGAGTAAACAGATACGATGAGCAAGCATATCCGCCGTCACCAAGTAGACGTCCTTTAAAGTCTCCGCGTTCAAAACGTTTTTTAATGCGGCTTTCCCGAAATATACGAGAATCGTGTGTACTTCCACGCCAATGACAAACAATATCTCTAATTTTTAGACACGAATCGTAGACAACCTAAAGAATAATTTTACTTTAAGATGATTAGATTCACGTATTAACAGCAACGAACTTGTGTGTTTATAGAGTAATATCCTTTCCTATTTATGTAGTATTGACTTGCATCTCCTTTTACTTTTTGAATTTTGATGTGAGTACAGTCAATCGCTACTATTACATCAGGAAATCCTTTGATACTTCTGAATTTTCAGATCACATCAATTTGTTCTGAAGCCAGTGATGGCATATTTATATAAATTGGTCTTTTCGAGGCAAATACTGTCGAAACCTTCGAACATATTCGGCTGAGAGTAGGTTGGCTAAATCCATGAATATCTGCGCTCTTGTCTTGAATCAACGAAATGAATAGAGGATTACATTTTAAGCGGAAAAATGTATGCTTGGCTTACTTCATTCCGACCCCAATATCGAATAGCTGCCATTACCTGAAGTTCAACATCGATATGCCCACCTCTCCGGTCACCCTCCAGATCACCTCGAACGATTTCAATTAGTTTTTTCATGTTTTCTTTACAGAATCTACTCGTATATTTATTTCTGAATTCACTTTCATTGAGATCAAAAGGTTTAAAACGTGGTTTATAGTTTTTTAAACGCCTTCTGTTACCAATATTATTGTTCAATATATTAAAATTATCTAAAAAATTCGAAAACGTATCTGCCATATTTATCTGGTTTTATATTCTTTCTGAGCACAATGGGAAAATGAAAGTTAATTCACTGCTAAATGCGAAATTAGGTGTTTAATTTTTTGACATTTGATTAAGTGTGAATTATCTTTAAGAAAAGTTTTTGAATTAAGTTTTCTTAAATTAAACTAAGATTAGGTCTGATTCAGCTTTAATTAAGTGTTATGAATAAGGCTGACAATCTGTAGTAAAAACTTTATTTCGCATTCACTTTCACTAGTGGCAAGGTATTATTTTATTTGTTCTTTTTTCAGGTAATCCCACTTCTGAGTAATTGTAGTCGCGTTACTTTACCGTTTTGCTATCGAGGCTGCGGATTAAATAATAACACGTCCGTTTTCTGTGAATGCGATTATAAAACTGACGCTCTCTTTATTCTTATTCTTAATCTTACATGTGTATGACTGTATGTGTATATATAAATATCTACATATATAAAAGAAAGTGTCCGAAGCGATGTAATCCCATAACTCGAGATTGGCCGAACCGATTTTGATGATTTATACTTTGTTGGAAAGGTATTTTCTCAGTACGGGTTTTAAAACAAAAAAAGAAGCAAAATGTCTTATTTTGACCACCCAGCGTGTTACGACAGGTTTTCTTTCGATTTTTTTCAACTTTTTTTTTCATTTTGTATTTATTTATTTTGTCAACAACCAAAAAATTAACAGTATACTGTTTTCCATCATTAAGTACTTCAATTTAATCTATTTATGTGTGTAGTAAACAATGCCAGCAAGACGCAAAGGGACCAATTTGGGCCGTCGAACGAATAGAACGACAGACATGCGAAATAGAAGATCACAAAGATCAGACGAACGAGTCCAACAAGATAATGCAGATGTGCGTATGAGCATGGCACAATTTCGTGAATCACAATCACAAGAGGCACGACCTGAACAAAATCAACAAAGACAATTGGATTGAACGGCTTACTTATCGGTATTGATCCAGATTCTAACCTGTTCCTGCAGTCAATTCGAACATTTAATTCATGTTTCCAAATGACATCGTTTGGAGCAACAGAAATAGTTAAAAATAATGGTGCAAATGGTCACCAATTCCATTCAACATTCAAAATCAAAGGCCAAGGTTATAACAAAGTGGGCTCATTGCTGCCAATGCCGAATGAAACACATACATTTTTGCAAATTACTTTATGGGCGGTGGGGCCTCCGAAAGCGCACGTTGCGGCTGCAATAACCTCAATTCACCATATGCCAGACGCATCGTCGGCGAGCTGGATGCTCTATAGACATTCTCACCAAGCTATCTCTTTCTGAAGTGCTGAATCGCTGTCTTAAACAACAGACACAAATTGAATGATAAAATTGTAGAAATTTGCACAAAACGTATGGAATAATCATTGTGATTGTTAATGAACTGAATATGAAAGTGCAAATAGAAGCTATTGAAGAGTAAAAAGTAACAAATAATAGAGAAAAGACGTGAGAAAGTATGTTAAAGCAAAACAAACAATTAACATAGGGACGGGCTACAGTCCACTTGGCGAACTTTTGGATATCCTATTCTTATTCCCAGCAGACACCTAGCGAGTCTATTATCATAAATTTCAGTTTCCTAGCTCAAACTTTGGCCAATAAAATTGTTTTATTTAATTGTGAGCGTGTCAGTGATCTGATTTTAGAAATTTTACCTCCCGAGCAGTTTCATGACTCAAAGATCATAACAAATTTCAGCTTTCTAGCTAAAAATTCGATTTTTTCGATAAATTTGTTTTTTTTTTTTGAGTTTGTGGGCGTGTCTGTGGGAGGATTTCAAAAATTCTTAAACTTGATTATTTCGGGGACCTGGAGAGTATATACCATCGCTCCAAACACGAAGTGGCGTATGTGCAAAATCTTAACTTCATAGTAGAGCCAAAACAAAAATTTACGAAAAATTGATTTCTTATGTTTTTTTGCTTTAACTTTCAACAAAGCTAACCATTATTTCGAGGAAGTAGTTATTATAATGTGTTAAAATTGTTTCTTCATAAACATTTACCATTTTTTAGTAAATGCTATTCCAAGAGAAAAAAAACAGATACGCCACTTCGTGTTTGGAGCGACGATATGGTTAAAGGCCCAATTTTTGCCGACAGACGAACGGACATGATCGACATTACTATCGATGCTGATCATAAATGTAGTAACTTTTACGGGTCTATGGGCAATATTATGGTATGGTTCAAACTTCGCTTCAAAATTAATATACCCTTAGAATAGGGTATAAAAACAGATGATATGTTGACCAAAAACGCTGTTTGTTTTGTATTTATTTATATATTATTGTATTTAGATATCTAATATGTTTGTTTAGAAAACTTTTCAACTTATTTGCTTCCAAACAAAAATATTTACAAATTACAAACTGACAATCACGCTATTGTCATCAATCCTTATAAAACACCAGCTGTAGAGCACATGCGTGGATTTCATGCACCTGTTGTTGACGACTTTGCTGGAATCATGGTTGGCGACCGTACAGTGACGCGACAAATCGTGATTTGAAGAAGAAATAATAATCTTGCGTTCATTGCTGATACACACCGTTCTCCAATATCCGCTAATGTTCTGAAAGGGACAAAACGTCCACAGCGCTCAATTCCTCTTTAAGTCATAGACCACATCCCAACACACTTACAATAAGTTAGTTATTTTTCATTTCCCTACGAAATTTTTCTTTAGAAATAATTTATATGGCAAAACAACGTTTGCCGGGTCAGCTAGTAATATATAATTTAAGTAGATATCTTATTCTTAATCTTATATGTGTATGACTGTATGTATATAATATATAATCACAGCTTATGAATGTAGGTATACATGAATATAAATATAATCTGACCGTGTGAGTTGCATGCTTAACTCTTACAATAATTTCTACAAATAAGAATAAGCTAACAATAGCTAGCAGTGTTATGTAATCTTCTTATACGTTGGGGCAACGAGTTCCACAATCGAGTAGCGTGTATACAAAATTGACGTCCAGATATAAGGCAGATGCATCTAGGTGCAATTAGCTGACCGGATCTGAAAAGAAGGAAATCTATTTTTAAAGATATGCGGGATGATGAGTAGGTATAATATCGGCAAAACGAATAAGTGCACGATACTGAAGAAATTGGAGTACGCAATCCAAATATATAACGTACAATGCTATTAAAAGCAACGTTAAGTTTCCTTTTTGACTCAAAACCGCAGTTGGCAAACATTTCACAACGGTAAGTACCTAAGCAGACGTTTTGAGACAAAGGTACGTGTCTTGATCGGTGTAAAGGAGGGAAAGAACCATAATATTCGAAGTACATTATGTCTTTCCTACTGCTTGTTGGATGTGCTTATCCCAGGAAATATTTCGACTAAAGGTCATACCGAGGCTTTTACCGATTCAACATAATCTACCGGAGCATAACTTAGGTTGTTGGAAGGGAAGTATGGCAGGTCTTAAGCCACCATTACTCTGTGATCATTGCACGATTAAGTCCAGAGCTTCATTTATACAGGTAGTGGAATGATCAATTAAATCCAAGGGACAGCTCAATACGACCTGAACATCATCGGTGTGCATATGTCCTGAGCTGTGTCTAATGCGAGTAGGAAGTTCGCTGACATAAAAGGAACAAAGTAACGGTCGCAATATTGAACCCTTAGACACGCCGCTGACTAGGAAAGGAAGCCCGATAGCACGTGGTTTAGTTTTACAGCTTGCACAGTGCCTGTCAAATAGGAAGATATTAGCTTTATAGTACTCCACATAGTTGAAAATATCTGTAAAATATGGTCATACGATTTTTAAAAACGATGGATGTACCTCATCGAGTCCAATCGCACTCGATTTAATGCAAAGAAAACTTTCAACCATATTAGTACAACTATAAATGCTGTAAAACCGAAGCTAGAATCTCGGGCAGAGGAAGATGGGTGGACAAATCTTGCGTATCTTGAGTGCTATCACTAGGACTTACTCCATCCATGTAGTGAACCTTGCGTTTTCCAACGCCAATGTCACGAAGATTCTGCCACACAATTCGACTACCCATGCCATAGATGCACTCAATCGATTGGAATAAAATAGTGACTTGGGTTGCCGTATCTCAGTGACTACTTTATTACGAATATTCGTGAACAGTAAAAACGTCTACGCTCCTGCAGGCGAAAGCGATTTCGTAGATTGTATGCAATTTCGCGCTGCCACCCAGCGTGTTACGACAGGTTTTCTTTCGATTTTTTTCAATTTTTTTTTCATTTTGTATTTATTTATTTTGTCAACAACCAAAAAAGGAACAGTATACTGTTTTCCATCATTAAGTACTTCAATTTAATCTATTTATGTGTGTAGTAAACAATGCCAGCAAGACGCAAAGGGACCAATTTGGGCCGTCGAACGAATAGAACGACAGACATGCGAAATAGAAGATCACAAAGATCAGACGAACGAGTCCAACAAGATAATGCAGATGTGCGTATGAGCATGGCACAATTTCGTGAATCACAATCACAAGAGGCACGACCTGAACAAAATCAACAAAGACAATTGGATTGAACGGCTTACTTATCGGTATGGATCCAGATTCTAACCTGTTCCTGCAGTCAATTCGAACATTTAATTCATGTTTCCAAATGACATCGTTTGGAGCAACAGAAATAGTTAAAAATAATGGTGCAAATGGTCACCAATTCCATTCAACATTCAAAATCAAAGGCCAAGGTTATAACAAAGAGGGCTCATTGCTGCCAATGCCGAATGAAACACATACATTTTTGCAAATTACTTTATGGGCGGTGGGGACTCCGAAAGCGCACGTTGCGGCTGCAATAACCTCAATTCACCATATGCCAGACGCATCGTCGGCGAGCTGGATGCTCTATAGACATTCTCACCAAGCTATCTCTTTCTGAAGTGCTGAATCGCTGTCTTAAACAACAGACACAAATTGAATGATAAAATTGTAGAAATTTGCACAATTCGTATGGAATAATCATTGTGATTGTTAATGAACTGAATATGAAAGTGCAAATAGAAGCTATTGAAGAGTAAAAAGTAACAAATAATAGAGAAAAGACGTGAGAAAGTATGTTAAAGCAAAACAAACAATTAACATAGGGACGGGCTACAGTCCACTTGGCGAACTTTTGGATATCCTATTCTTATTCCCAGCAGACACCTAGCTAGTCTATTATCATAAATTTCAGTTTCCTAGCTCAAACTTTGGCCAATAAAATTTTTTTATTTAATTGTGAGCGTGTCAGTGATCTGATTTTAGAAATTTTACCTCCCGAGCAGTTTCATGACTCAAAGATCATAACAAATTTCAGCTTTCTAGCTAAAAATTCGATTTTTTCGATAAATTTGTTTTTTTTTTTTGAGTTTGTGGGCGTGTCTGTGGGAGGATTTCAAAAATTCTTAAACTTGATTATTTCGGGGACCTGGAGAGTATATACCATCGCTCCAAACACGAAGTGGCGTATGTGCAATATCTTAACTTCATAGTAGAGCCAAAACAAAAATTTACGAAAAATTGATTTCTTATGTTTTTTTGCTTTAACTTTCAACAAAGCTAACCATTATTTCGAGGAAGTAGTTATTATAATGTGTTAAAATTGTTTCTTCATAAACATTTACCATTTTTTAGTAAATGCTATTCCAAGAGAAAAAAAACAGATACGCCACTTCGTGTTTGGAGCGACGATATGGTTAAAGGCCCAATTTTTGCCGACAGACGAACGGACATGATCGACATTACTATCGATGCTGATCATAAATGTAGTAACTTTTACGGGTCTATGGGCAATATTATGGTATGGTTCAAACTTCGCTTCAAAATTAATATACCCTTAGAATAGGGTATAAAAACAGATGATATGTTGACCAAAAACGCTGTTCAATTGTATTTAGATATCTAATATGTTTGTTTAGAAAACTTTTCAACTTATTTGCTTCCAAACAAAAATATTTACAAATTACAAACTGACAATCACGCTATTGTCATCAATCCTTATAAAACACCAGCTGTAGAGCACATGCGTGGATTTCATGCACCTGTTGTTGACGACTTTGCTGGAATCATGGTTGGCGACCGTACAGTGACGCGACAAATCGTGATTTGAAGAAGAAATAATAATCTTGCGTTCATTGCTGATACACACCGTTCTCCAATATCCGCTAATGTTCTGAAAGGGACAAAACGTCCACAGCGCTCAATTCCTCTTTAAGTCATAGACCACATCCCAACACACTTACAATAAGTTAGTTATTTTTCATTTCCCTACGAAATTTTTCTTTAGAAATAATTTATATGGCAAAACAACGTTTGCCGGGTCAGCTAGTAATATATAATTTAAGTAGATATCTTATTCTTAATCTTATATGTGTATGACTGTATGTATATAATATATAATCACAGCTTATGAATGTAGGTATACATGAATATAAATATAATCTGACCGTGTGAGTTGCATGCTTAACTCTTACAATAATTTCTACAAATAAGAATAAGCTAAGAATAGCTAGCAGTGTTATGTAATCTTCTTATACGTTGGGGCAACGAGTTCCACAATCGAGTAGCGTGTATACAAAATTGACGTTCAGATATAAGGCAGATGCATCTAGGTGCAATTAGCTGACCGGATCTGAAAAGAAGGAAATCTATTTTTAAAGATATGCGGGATGATGAGTAGGTATAATATCGGCAAAACGAATAAGTGCACGATACTGAAGAAATTGGAGTACGCAATCCAAATATATAACGTACAATGCTATTAAAAGCAACGTTAAGTTTCCTTTTTGACTCAAAACCGCAGTTGGCAAACATTTCACAACGGTAAGTACCTAAGCAGACGTTTTGAGACAAAGGTACGTGTCTTGATCGGTGTAAAGGAGGGAGAGAACCATAATATTCGAAGTACATTATGTCTTTCCTACTGCTTGTTGGATGTGCTTATCCCAGGAAATATTTCGACTAAAGGTCATACCGAGGCTTTTACCGATTCAACATAATCTACCGGAGCATAACTTAGGTTGTTGGAAGGGAAGTATGGCAGGTCTTAAGCCACCATTACTTTGTGATCATTGCACGATTAAGTCCAGAGCTTCATTTATACAGGTAGTGGAATGATCAATTAAATCCAAGGGACAGCTCAATACGACCTGAACATCATCGGTGTGCATATGTCCTGAGCTATGTCTAATGCGAGTAGAAAGTTCGCTGACATAAAAGGAACAAAGTAACGGTCGCAATATTGAACCCTTAGACACGCCGCTGACTAGGAAAGGAAGCCCGATAGCACGTGGTTTAGTTTCACAGCTTGCACAGTGCCTGTCAAATAGGAAGATATTAGCTTTATAGTACTCCACATAGTTGAAAATATCTGTAAAATATGGTCATACGATTTTTAAAAACGATGGATGTACCTCATCGAGTCCAATCGCACTCGATTTAATGCAAAGAAAACTTTCAACCATATTAGTACAACTATAAATGCTGTAAAACCGAAGCTAAAATCTCGGGCAGAGGAAGATGGGTGGACAAATCTTGCGTATCTTGAGTGCTATCACTAGGACTTACTCCATCCATGTAGTGAACCTTGCGTTTTCCAACGCCAATGTCACGAAGATTCTGCCACAAAATTCGACTACCCATGCCATAGATGCACTCAATCGATTGGAATAAAATAGTGACTTGGGTTGCCGTATCTCAGTGACTACTTTATTACGAATATTCGTGAACAGTAAAAACGTCTACGCTCCTGCAGGCGAAAGCGATTTCGTAGATTGTATGCAATTTCGCGCTGCCGCATGAGTCTATGGATATGGTTGTAGAGCCAATGTACGCTGGTAGGTAAGGCGGTTTTGACAGGAACAAGACTATTACAAAGGTGCCCAATGCTTACGTTTAGGAACTCAACCTTTTCATAAGAAGACAGCAGAGAGTAAATTGTGTCCCAATTAACATTTCTAGTACCTATGCTCCTCTAGCAATGAATAGTTAATATTCTTGAAATTTTTGAATTCAATAGTTCTGGCAGCAGTAACGATATCAAATTCAAAAGTAAGAAAGATTAAATCATGTCTGGAGAAATGTGGTGCCGGGATTGCTGTTGAAGTCGTCACATAGAATAATATTAGGACAGGCGAGAAAAATTTGGTCTACAACATGTATTGTTGCGGAATATTTTCGCACAACAAGTTTTACCTGCTTTCCTTTTCTTCCCTCCCCGTACCCAAGGTCCCATCAGCCTTTGGGCCACTTCCCCCGAACCTCGAAGCTGCCACCCCCACAGGTACCCAGCCCGTGAGTGGAGATGATTCCCCAAAGTGAGAGGTGGAGATGGGTAATAAAGGCGGACCGCCGACCGGCAGATCGAGATCCGGAGTGAAATGCCCAATCCCTGTGCCATACAAAAACTCGGTAGAATGGACCCAACGTTGTCTGCACATAAGTAACCGTGCGAGGCAAATAGCAATGCGGCAAGGTGGATGGCCTTAGCCTGAGTGCCTTCCAACGATATGGAGAGGCAGCAGATAAGTGTGGGTGGACGGCCTACACATTTACATCCGCCCCCAGAACAGACAGGGTGGGGTGTTAGGTTATATGAGGGGGAAGAAGACGCTCTTACTTTCTACTCCGTTGTAGGAGCACCGGAGGAGGAACAGAGACATGTAGGCGGACGGCCACGATAATAGACACTCCCGTGGAAGACATCACAACACTCAAAACGATGGCAAACACTGAATCGAAACACAGACACAAATAAGACTGGGCGACATGACACAATCGAAAACGACGAATGGTGGCGGGCGGCCACGACGTACCAGTCCAAAACAAAAAAAAAAAAAAAGAAATTCGGTTAACAAAATAGATTGTAAGGAATGAACCGCAATTGGCAAGACCCTTACACCCTATCTGAACAGGATTCCACCAGACCAGATTAAAATTCGCGGCTCGTATAATAACGAATACTCACTTGACTTTTTTTTAGGGTGCAAGGGGATTTTCGAACTTACTCCACGCGGACAACCACCAACATATAGGTGGGCGTCCATTACACGTCATGTTTGGGATTCCACTACTAATGTGTGAACGAGTGTGTGTGAAATGAGAGTTGGCCGAACTGGAACAATAAAAACGCTGGAAGATCACTTCTTGGTTGACCAGCTAACGCGTTAGTCAGGTTTAGTTAACAGGAGTTTGAAAAAAAAGTGCGAGAAAAAAGCGAAGAGAAAAAATAGTTAAAGTTAAAAATTACAAAAAAAAGTAAAGAACAAATTGAAAGTTGAGATGGGAGTTGAAGTGGAGGAAGAATCTGGAGATAATAGCAAGAAACGTCAGGAGGAGGATAAATAGGAGGAGAAGTTGATAGAGACAAAAGGACTAAGGAGTGGGATTCCGAAACAAAGATAAGTAGAGTGAATATTAAGTAGAGTGAATAAGTAAGATAATGTATCTTAATGTGTAAGCCTTCAAAATCAAATTAATAAATAAGTCGATTGTGTTAGGAATTTGTCGTGTCGTATGATAGGATTCTGCCACGAATTTTTCCCGCGAACGATCGGGACACGCGACCCCCTTCCACCATTTATTGTTTTGCGAGCGACGCCATAGCGGGTCACGCCGGCCACTTAACTTTCATTTGCCCTTCAGGCCATAAGACTTTTTTTAACATTTTGTTCGTCGGATTTTACCGCCCTTGGGTTTTCTTTTCTTTTTTTCCTTTTTTTAAATCCAAATAATAAAGTGACCAAGTTCCAACGGAGCCTTTTAACGTGCTTCAAAAAAATAGAAACGGTGTGTTTTTTTATTTCCTTATTTACTTAATCAGCGGCAATCGACGGTCTTCATACGGTTTCACAGTTTCTCCACAAAAATGTTTGGCGCCCATCTCGATCTGGATCAAGTCAGCATAAGCTAATTTTCCAGGTTTTCTTTATTATATTTCGAACGCACCCACCCCAGACTAATTACCGGGAAATAGCCTTTTGTGGTTATATTTGTTGCCTCTAATCGCGGTTTGACATTTCTCTTTTTGTATTTCGGTATTTAAGTAATTGAAATCGAATTACTTCTATTCATTTCTTAACCGCGAAATAGTGTAACAAATTGGCGCCCAACGTGGGGCGGAAGCAAGTTAACGTGCCTATTTGGTCGATAAAACCTTATACCCATTTAGACGGCACTGATAATCGTTAAAAACATCCCAAAATTACGTTTCGGAGACACAGACCACATCAACCGCCGAATCTTCAAACAAATATTAATATGGCAAAATTCGGATGTTTTAGACGTTTTTCCGGGAAAATTCCTCGTTCTTTGGTTAAAAAAAACTATGACCAAAAAGACGCGAATTGGTGCAAATTCTCTGCAACAGATAACCGAATGACCGACGGACGATAAAACCGACGACAAAAAGTGCCAGAAAAGCCAATTAGCAAGAGAAAAATAAAACAACTTCTTTCTTCCACTGTTCGAGACCAATTAAGCTCGTATGTATATTCTTCGTTATAATATCGCCTCTTTGCGCGGATTAAATTTACAAACTAAAAGTTAAAATATGGCGGACCTTGGTACAAGGGCGCCAAATTCAAATAACCAATGTGTATTTAATTTTCAAAGTAAAAATATGGTGAACCTAGGCACTCAAGCGCCAAATTCAAAATATGAAAAAATATGTTTTTATGTTCTCTTTTTTTTTTGTCATGTATAAAATAACAAGTGCTCCAACAGGCGTCTTAACACCTTAATCATGCTAAATAAAGTACATACTTCCATGTGCGGACAATGCGGACAAACGAAGAGAATAAATAATAAGAGGAATAGGAAACACTGCAAGATTTTACAAAACTAAAAGGAAACAAAACCTGGAATAATCAAAGGGATTCAAAAAAGTTTAAGGTAAAGAAAACTAATAGCTAACTCAATTCAATAAATTAACTCAGTAATTAATTTAATTCAGTAATTTAAATAGGAAAAAAGGAAAAATGAAAAATAAAGAAGAATAAAACAACAAAAAGATTAAAACTTGCAAACTAAGCTTCATTTACGCTGGCAATATCGTCTAGATCCTCGACCATTACAGGAGATTCGACCATTTGAAGTTTGACGTAGACAATTCCATATTCAAAGTTAACACAGAAGCCAGCTGGTAAAATTTGTTCATCTTTAAAGCAGTGCGCAATATTAGTTGGTGGAGCACTGGCCCACAAAATTATAAGATATTAGTGCAGGCACCAAATAACAGACAAGGATATATGTACAATCCATGGACCAACAGCACATTCTCAGATTCATCAAGGAAACTGGACTGGACGCTGTGCTCTAAGGGGTGTGATCTGCCAAGGATAAATCAGAGAAACGCCCCGATACGATTCATAAAAGAAGTATGTCTAGAAGTGGCTCTGAAAGACAACATGAACCTCTCCGAGGTACAAGCAGGGAACACAATAGACCAATAGGTCGCAGGGTAATATACCCTAACTAATTTATTATTTTAATATTATTTGGTCATTATTTGTTAGGCATTCGAGCATGTGGATGGCGCGGGTGAAAACTTGACGAGCTGCAAACAGAGTTCTTGTTAACTTTCTCCGTGTAAAAGTGCAATAGGCATCAGATCAGGGGTGAGATTCTGTAAGGCAAAAATGTGATAACGTTTTTGTCAAAATCAAAACGAAAACATTTTTCGTTTGTACGAAAGAAAAAAGCGTTTTCTGTGATGTTTTCGCGTTTTTTGCTTTATGTAACTTGAAAAACGAAAGAATTTTTCGTCTACGCGAAACAAATCAAGGAACAGCTATTTCCTTTACTGATTTCACACACAAGTAATGGACAACCAGTCTAAGCGTGCTCGGACACTTTTAGCCAGCGACGCGCCGAAGGGAACGTCGCTATTGGATTAATCCAGGAACCATGGGCAACCAATGGTAAGATATCTGTATTAAACTGTAAATATAGGGAGCTTATTTTCGCCAATGGTCCTTTCAGACCAAGGGCGGCTATTTCTATAAGGAAAGATATAAGCTTTTTTCTCATTCCAGGTTTCACAACTAGGAACCTGGTGGCTGTTCTAATAGAGCACCACAAAGGCCGAAAGCTGCATAAATTTGTATGCGCATCTGCGTACTTTGCTGGATACACGGATGAAGTGCCTCCCTTACCAGTACAGGAACTCGCCCGGTACTGTGAGGACCAGAAAGTACACATTTTAATCGGCTGCGACGCAAACGCACATAATACGATTTGAAGTAGCCGGGATACAAATAAGTAAAGGGTGATTTTTTAAGAGCTTGAGAACTTTTTTTAAAAAAAAAACGCATAAAATTTGCAAAATCTCATCGATTCTTTATTTGAAACGTTAGATTGGTCCATGACATTTACTTTTTGAAGATAATTTCATTTAAATGTTGACCGCGGCTGCGTCTTAGGTGGTCCATTCGGAAAGTCCAATTTTGGGTAACTTTTTCGAGCATTTCGGCCGGAATAGCCCGAATTTCTTCGGAAATGTTGTCTTCCAAAGCTGGAATAGTTGCTGGCTTATTTGTGTAGACTTTAGACTTGACGTAGCCCCACAAAAAATAGTCTAAAGGCGTCAAATCGCATGATCTTGGTGGCCAACTTACCGGTCCATTCCTTGAGATGAATTGTTCTCCGAAGTTTTCCCTCAAAATGGCCATAGAATCGCGAGCTGTGTAGCATGTAGCGCCATCTTGTTGAAACCACATGTCAACCAAGTTCAGTTCTTCCATTTTTGGCAACAAAAAGTTTGTTAGCATTGAACGATAGCGATCGCCATTCACCGTAACGTTGCGTCCAACAGCATCTTTGAAAAAATACGGTCCAATGATTCCACCAGCGTACAAACCACACCAAACAGTGCATTTTTTGGGATGCATGGGCAGTTCTTGAACGGCTTCTGGTTGCTCTTCACTCCAAATGCGGCAATTGTCCTTATTTACGTAGCCATTCAACCAGAAATGAGCCTCATCGCTGAACAAAATTTGTCGATAAAAAAGCGGATTTTCTGCCAACTTTTCTAGGGCCCATTCACTGAAAATTCGACGTTGTGGCAGATCGTTCGGCTTCAGTTCTTGCACGAGCTGTATTTTATACGATTTTACACCAAGATCTTTGCGTAAAATCTTCCATGTGGTCGAATAACACAAACCCAATTGCTGCGAACGGCGACGAATCGACATTTCACGGTCTTCAGCAACACTCTCAGAAACAGACGCAATATTCTCTTCTGTACGCACTGTACGCATTCGTGTGGTTGGTTTAATGTCCAATAAAGTAAACTGAGTGCGAAACTTGGTCACAATCGCATTAATTGTTTGCTCACTTGGTCGATTATGTAGACCATAAATCGGACGTAAAGCGCGAAACACATTTCGAACCGAACACTGATTTTGGTAATAAAATTCTATGATTTCGAGCGTTGCTCGTTAGTAAGTCTATTCATGATGAAATGTCAAAGCATACTGAGCATCTTTCTCTTTGACACGATGTCTGAAATCCCGCGTGATCTGTCAAATACTAATGCATGAAAATCCTAACCTTAAAAAAATCACCCTTTAATAGAGGTAAGTCGCTGTTAGAATATTTATATAGGAAGAACCTCGTCTTTCTAAATAAGGGAAATAAACCTACTTTTAGAAATTCCATAAGGGAAGTCCTAGGCCTTACTATCTCATCTCCTTTTATGAAGGATATCATAGAAGGCTGGCAGGTATCTGGCGAGGCATCTCTATCGGATCATATGCACATTCGATTCGAGATAAGGTGCAATGCCGAACACGCGTCAGTTCGTTACGATAACAGACTGGAAAACTGTATAACTTACTGTGAAAATCTAGCGGTGAGATCTGACATGCTGCCAGCAGCACCATTAACAACAAATGGCCGCTTTATTTCGTCGCAGAAATTGTCAAATAGTGTGGAGTCATTACAACAAAGTCGGAACCCATCTCCCTACGCTTGTTGTCCTAGTTTCTGCTTCACAGCTTTCAACAGCGCTGATGTTGTTGAAAGCATTCTATCTATCAAATCGAATGCTGTTGGCCTTGATGACATTCATCCATCTTTTCTAAAAATCGTATTACCCATTTTACTACCCTTTATTACCCATATCTTTAACACTGTGGTGACTACAGGGATCTTTCCTAGGCAATGGAAATCAGCAAAAATTATCCCCATCCCAAAATCTTCCAAGTGTGATGAGTATAGGCCGATTTCAATACTCCCTTTTTTGTCAAAAGCCTTTGAAAGGATCCTCCAAAAGCAAATTAGGCGTCATCTCGGCATTTTCAACCTATTATCATCTAAGCAATCTGGTTTCCGACAAAAACACAGTTGTATCACTGCTGTGATAGGTGTGTCTGAAGATATTAGGCAAGCTCTTGATGAAGACAAAGTGTCCTTCTTACTCCTTCTTGATTTTTCTAAGGCGTTTGATTTGGTTGACCACTCTTTTTTGTGCCGCAAGTTGTCTCATATATATAATTTCGATCCTTGTGCTATAAAGTTAATATCGTCATACTTAACTCACAGATTTCAGGCCGTAGAAGTTAATCAATCCCTTTCAAACCCCCTGCCTATCATAAGTGGTGTCCCTCAGGGATCCATACTAGGACCTTTGTTTTTCTCCCTTTATGTCAACGATCTTCCTAATGTCATCAAAAACAGCTCAATTCATTTGTATGCTGATGATGCTCAGCTCGTATTAAGCTGTCCTCTGGGTTTAATAGAGCACGCCGCGCAATCGATAAATAATGATCTTGCCGATATAGTGCAATGGTCTCAACAAAATGGACTGATATTAAATCGTGATAAAACTAAGTGCATCGTGATTTCGCGAAAGCCCCTAGATCTGGCTTATTTTCCTATCCTCACACTCCAAGATGCTCCTATTGAGTATATAGAATCTAGAATCCGTCAAGAACCTTGGGGTGACCTTTAATCGATTCTTAACCTGGGACAACCACATTAATCTTGCAGTCGGCAAGACTTATGGAGTTATCCGAACGTTGTGGGCGACCCAATCCCTTACTCCCTTTAAAACACGAGTCTTAGTTGCTAAAATTCTAGCCATGCAAGTCTTAACATATGCTTGTGAAATTTTTGCGAGCTGTAGTTATGCATCCAAGAGGAAACTTAATGTGGCATTTAATTGTATTGTGCGATATGTGTTCGGATTGCATAAATTTTATCGAATATCACTATACTCCAGCCAACTTTACAATATGACTTTCGACAATCTTCTCAAATTTCGAACTCTTTGCCTGTTTTCGGACATACTTTTAACATATCAACCGACATATATATATGAAAAAATAAGATATCCCACCTCAAGCAGATCTGCTCAATTGATCCCTTCTCGGTACTCTTGCTTAACTTCTGAGCGTCAGTTTTTTATTCACTCCATACGGTTGTGGAACTCTATCTGAAGTTTAAATAACACAACTAAACTTAAAAACGAATTAAAATCGTATCTCTCTCTGAATTCTTAAAATTTTGTATTGATTTTTTGTATATCTTGTATATTTTTTGTATATTTTTTGTATATTTTCATTAATTCTTTTTTCTCATCAACATGAATTCCTCGTTTTGTAACTCATGTAGCTTTTTATACTCGCTTCGACTATTGTATGCCTTTCACTAGTTTATAAGATATTGTATCTTACTGTGTATAGGTAAATCACTAAATAAAAATAAAATAAAATAAATAAAATAAATAAATAAATATCTGAGAAACCTCACGATGTTCAACGTGCACACATGGAATCTGCATTGGATGATGACGGTCTTCGTCTCTACAATCAAGTCATGGAGAGATTAACCAAGGACGAAAAAGAGTCGGTGACAAAAATTCTGGAGGCTGTGGAAAAAAAATGTACACCTATTACATCATCACGGTACAATTGTTTTGTCTTTACCCACCAGGAAGAAGGTGAGTGCCTTAATTCTTATGTTAGTCTTTTATTGATTGCAGTCAAACCATGTAAATTTGGGAATTTGGAGAACAAACTTATTTGTAATCAATTTAGCTGTGTTTAATGAAAACAAGATCAGAACAGAACTATCAGATCAGCACACATGAGCGAAAACTGTCAGATCGAGTGAGAGCAAAAAAGTACAGCTTCATGTGACAGCTCCCATATCAGCTGTTAAATTCCAAAATAAATAAATCCAAATGAAAAGTGAGACTCAAAGCTGCTTTTGATAAATAAAATAAAATGAATACTTCAGACTTTTTAATACTCGAGATGTTGGAAGATTCTGGCAGTAGCATCATGTTAAGTTCGTCGGATATTACAACATCGGATACCAGCAATAGCGAGGATGAAGAAGATTTGCCACTGTTTTTCGTTGGAAAGGACGACAGAAATGCGATTTCTAGGTATCGAGAAGAAGTAGTTCCTTCTTATTCTGAAAAAGAATTTATAACTCACTTTCGAGTAAGTCGCGATTTGTATCAATGCATAATGCAACAATTTGCATTATCGAATGAGTACATCGCAATGGAAGCGGCCAAAACATTTTCTCCAGAAATTCATGTAGCACTCTTCTTGTGGTTCGCTGGACATGAAGCGTGCTCCTTCAGAGATATAGCAGATAGGTTCAATCTTTCTTTGGGAACCGAATAATAAATCGCACGCTTGGCTTTTTGAGTAACCTCTCAGATTCAGTTATTCGGTGGCCTACAGAGGAAGAAAAAGGTAGAACTACCTTATGGATGTATAATAAAACTGGTATTCAGGGGATAATAGGTAATGTTAATATTATTTAATCTAACCGATATAAATTTAATATATTTTATTTAGGTGCTATCGACGGTACCCATATAAGGATTGACCCTCCTAAGCGAGCCAAGGATGATTACATAGATAAAAAAACGTTATAAGTATATGTTTGCAAGCTATCTGTAACGAAAGGACGCAAATTATTGACATCTTCGTTGGCTATCCAGGATCAGTTCATGACAAAAGAGTTTTGGAAAATTCCGACATATATCCTGAGCTTTCAAATTTATGTGGAGAATTGTTTATACTAGGGGATTCTGCATACGCTTGTACAAGGCACCTTATAACACCTTATCGTGACAATGGCCATTTGTCAACCAAGCAAAAGTTTTTTAATAGAAAGCTTAGTTCGGGAAGAGTTGTCATTGAACACTCATTTGGCATTCTAAAGCAAAGGTTTAGATTTATTTAGATTTAATTTATTTATTTAGATTTATTAGTTATAATAAGAATCGCTGTACATAGAGAGCAAAGTACTTATAAATAGTACAGGTACAAGTATTAAATATATTAAAAATAATTTTTAAATGTATTTAGAAGAAGAAAGAGATTTGATAAAGAAAAGAAAGATGAAGATACAGAAGAAAGATACTGAAGAGAATAAATATACACCAAGAACTAAGATAACGAAAATAAGTGTGAGTGATTTCAGTTTGGTACAAAATGAGAATAACACGCCGATAAAAATTGTCTATATTCGATTTTATTCCTCACCTGGTGAGGCAGCTGGTTCCAAAGCCGAACAGCATGAACAAAAAACTGTCTGCGAGATGTCAAGCAGGTATGAGTCGATGGTTTAATAGTTAAACAACGGTTAGACCGGGAGAAGGAAAGTTTGTTGAACAAATACTCTGGTTGTTGTCTGTGAATAATCTTGAAGAGCAAGATACAGGACCGATATTTTAAAAAGGCATCAAGGTCGCAACCAAGAAGTTTTCGACGTTCTGTTGAGACGTGGTCATATCTCCGTAGATTGAAGACATACCGAGCAGTCGAATTAAGTGCCTTTGTTAGCTTAAGAAGAGAGATGTAGTCTGAGTCAGCAAAGATTTCACAACCGTATGAGATAATAGGCACAATAAGTGCTTTAACAAGTTTTAATTTAACTTCAACTGGAATTATTGCTTTGCTGACAGATAAACCTCTGAGCGATGCATATATTTTGGATACTATGGAACAAATATGGTTGCTCCATGTAAGCTCACTGTTAAAAATAATTCCGAGATTTCGTACATGGGCGACATATTCTACATGGGTGGAGTATAGTTCTATAGGAGGAAAGATAGAAAGACAAGGTGGATGCTTAGAGATGGGGATGATTTTGGTTTTTTCAGGATTAAGCTTGAGAGCATTTTGTGTGGACCAATTCGTAATAGAACATAGATCCTCGTTAATTTTTGCAACAGAATCTTCCACCATACCAATGGGAAAGCTTAGGTAAAGCTGGACGTCGTCTGCGTAGACATGAAATTTACAATGGGACAGTACAGTAGGGAGGTCATTAATAAATATGGTAAACAGTAAAGGGCCCAGTATAGATCCTTGTGGGACACCACTACTAACAGCACGGAGGGTTGACATTTTGGAGTTGTAAGATACAGCTTGGACACGGTTAGTGAGATATGAGTATATATGCTTGTTAGAGGGAACAGAAAAATTGAATATTTTGGAGAGTTTGTTACACAGAATTAACGGATTTACACAATCAAAAGCTTTAGAGAAGTCGAGCAAGGCCAAGAGAGTAGTTTTATCCTCATCGATAGCCTGCCGAATGTCATCAGATACTTCGCGTAAAGCTGTTATGCAACTGTATCCTGAACGGAAACCAGATTGCATTGTTATCAATAGCTTATTGCTCTCGACGTATTCCTTTATTTGGCGACTTATGATTGATTCCAATACTTTGGAAAGAAACGGGAGTATTGCAATTGGTCTGTATTCCGGAGCATTACCTTTCTTCGGAATAGGTACAATTTTAGCTTTTTCCAAGCGGTTGGGTATGTGGAAGTCATAAGAATAGTGTTGTATATATGCGTAACATGGGGTAAAATGAGAGGAAGAAGTATTTTAATGAAATCTGGATGGACGTTGTCCAAACTAACAGATTTACACTTCATAGATAATATCGTCATTCCAACCGCGTATAAATCTACTCTATTGAATGCGAAGCCATCCATTCTACTATTATCAAATAAAGTCAAGAAAGCCGAAGAATTGAATGTATTGGAAGGACCTGAAGTAGCGAGACGGTCATTTAACTCTTCAATGTCAATGTCGTCGTTATTACCGGAAATATTTTTTTTTACATAGACCAATTTCGCGAATTCGGTTCCAAAGAAATTTTGAGGAGCGGTCAGAATTAAATTTGGCACTATAGTACCTCAATTTTTCCAGTTTTTATCATGCATGTGACATGATTTCTGCTGGATTTATAGTTTGCATGCAATTCAGTACAGCGAAACCTCTTCCAACGTCGGTACAATATGTCCCTTCTCTTCATAGCATCAAATATTGCATTTGAAAACCACGGACAGGATTTTGTTTTAGGAACCCGCGTTTTGCATGGGACATGTCTGGTGAACAGGTACTCCAGTCTTACATTTAGGAACTCTACTTGTTTATTAACATCCGACGACAGATAGATATTGCACCATTCAAGACTAAGGCATTCAGAGAACAGACTTCCAACATTAATACTACGAAAATCACGATACTGGATGGGTTGTGGGGAACTTCTATTTACATTTACATTGAAGGTAGCGAAAATAAGGTCATGATATAAAAAGCCATGTACAGATAGTTGACTGTAACATTTCACAAGACTTTCATCACTTGTCAGGAAAACATCTAACAATGACGGTAAACAGTTCGGTTTAAAATGGGTTGCGTTAGTAGAATTAAGGAAAAACAAATTAAGAGCCCTCATAGTGTTAATAAATGAGGAATTAGTAGACCTATTAAGTAGGTTCATGTTAAAATCACCGCATATGATGATTTTAGGCGTCAAGCAAGACATTTCTTCAATAGTATTACATACAATACTGGAATGAGAAACATCCGGTGCAATATAAATCGTGCCAATAACACACTTATTTTCTCCATTTAAAATTTCCATAAAATAAAATTGGATATTATGTGTGCTATTGGAAGAGAGGAGATGTTTCGATTTAATTGAGTTTCTTACATATATAGCAGCACCGCCCCCTATTGTACCATGACGATCTGCTCGGTACAATTTAAATCCCTTTAGCGAGAAAACATTACTATTTACTTTATCGTCAAACCACGTTTCAGAGACACATATTACGTCGATCAGACTGTTCTCAAAGATCAATCGAAACTCATCAATCTTATTCACAAGACTTTGTGGATTAATATGACAAATGTGCAAGCCATCATGACTTTTACACAGAGTATTTAATAGGATACTTGTCCTTTTGTTCATGCTGCTAAGCCTATCACCATTAAAGTTATTCATTATGATTACAAATAAAATAATCAAATATCGAACATAGAAGCCTCTCCAAAGCGAAGAATAAAAAGAGAAATAAGAAAACTGAAATTACTCTTACAAACCAGAAATACCTAAGACAAATTAAGTGTAGAGAAAAAAGAAAAAGAGAAGTAGAAAAACAGATAGAAAAAGAAAAATAAATGATAATAAAAGAGATAAATAATAATAATAAGAGAGAAAAAAAGTTACATTTGGTGTTGGTTGATTTAGTTAGCATGTCCATTTTGATCGTTTATGCGTGTGTTCAGTCCGACGGCATTCTTAAGATCTCCAAGGTTGTTTATTAAAGTGGATGGACAGTTAAGACAACTGTATTATTGCAAATTGCGAAGTATAGAAAAACTTTGCCATTTTGTACGTGCTTGTATTGTATTACATAATCTTTGTGGTGTGAATGGATTAATCTTAGACCCCGAAACAAACGACAGCAACGAAGAAAGCTCGAACCATAACAGTACTTCCGATGTAGCAGATCAGCAACAAGGTTCAAGTCAACGAAACCAAATATGCGAGCAGGTTTACGCCGTATACCACCGAATATAAATAAAAAAAATACGTCATTTTAATTAATTCATTTTTATTACTTAAAAATAAAGCCACTAAGGAAACACTACTTCATTATTATTACTTTAAAATAAAGCATAAAGCTTAAAAAACAACATTTATTACTTTATATATATAGAGCAGAGTATTTACTGAAACTTATTTTCCTGCTGTGCCTAATGTTTCTCAAAAAGATCATTTCGCCTTTTTATTTCCTCTGTTCTTTCTTTGTATGCCGCTAGTTTCTTCTCCTGGTATTTTTATACCCTATTCTAGGGGTATATTAATTTTGACGCATAGTTTGTAACATACCTTAATATTGCCCCTAGACCCCTAAAAGTTACTATATTTATGATCAGCATCGATAGTAATGTCGATCTAGCCATTTCCGTCCGTCCGTCCGTCCGTCCGTCCGTCCGTCGGCAAAAATTAGGCCTTTAAACTGGACCTAGAGAGCTGAAATTTTAACCATATACTCTCTAGGGTCCCGAAATAATCAAGTTTACGAATTTTTTAAATCCGCCCACAGACACGCCCACAAACTCAAAAAAACAAAATTTTGGAAAAAATCGAATTTTGAGCTAGGAAGCTGAAATTTTTTATATATGATCTATGGCTCCTAAAACTGCTCGGGATATAAAATTTTCGAAATCCGCCCACAGCCACGCCCACAAAAAAATAAAACAATTTTATTGAAAAACTAAAATTTGAGCTAGGGAGCTGAAATTTGTAATATATACTCTCTAGGGGCCCTTTAAGCTCATGTATAAATATTTTCAAAATCCGCCCACTGCCACGCCCACAAAAAAATAAAACAATTTTATTGAAAAACCAAAATTTGAGCTAGGGAGCTGAAATTTTTAATATATACTCTCTAGGGGCCCTTTAAGCTCATGTATAAATATTTTCAAAATTCGCCCACTGACACGCCCACAAATAAATAAAACAATTTTTTTTGAAAATCCAAAGTTTGAGCTAGGGAGCTGAAATTTATAATATATACTCTCTAGGGGCCCTTTATGCTCATGTGTTAATTTTTTTTTAAATCCGCCTACTGACACGCCCACAATTAAATAAAACAATTTTATTGAAACACCCAAGTTTGAGCTAGGGAGCGTTTTTTTTGATAAAATCCTTTAAATGTTATATAACAAAATATGTAGAGCGTTCTTAACAATTTAACCATACTTAGACTTTTGTCACGCCCACTTATGAGGGATAGGAATAAGAATAGGGTATCCAACAGTTCGCCCAAGCGGACTGTAGCCCGTTCCTATGTTTTTTTCTTCATATTCTTTTTCTTTGCGCTTTTCTTTTTTCTTATTGTCTAAAGAACGAAACTCCCTCCATTCGCGGATTTCTTTTGCCACAGTATTCGTTCTTGTCGGTCTTCTTTGTTCTGCAAACGATTTCTCTTGACTTGTATCCAAAAAATTCTCTCCATCCGACATTATGGTTTCTAAAGGCGAAATTTATTGTCTTAAAGAAATATGTGTATGTACTTTATTATAATTATCTTTACCATTCGTATTTGGTTCAGCTAGTCCTTTTTCCATTAAAACTTCGTCTCGGCTCTTACCACTTCCAGAAGCACTGCCTAGCTGGTACGTAGGAATGATGGCAGCTCGTTCCACCATTATATCCGTAAGTTCACTGAAATTATTTAAACATTACATTACGTTTACAAAAATGAGTTCAACACATATACTTACTTTTCGTACTCGCAAGTCATTCTATTTCTTCCAGTCTTTTTATTGTGACTAGTTTTGTTTTTGAAACTTCGCTCCAAACTTTTCCATTTTCCTTCAATTTGGAAGGGAGTATATTATGTACAGCCGAGTTCCTTCATGCGACCGGCAATGTATACCCAGAGCTTCCTTATAGAGCTAATTTCAAATGTTTTCCCAATTTTGGGATGCGCTTCTTTGTACAATGTTATAAGAAGCATGCAGTCCTTGTCCAACCAGACCGCCTTTGTTTTTTCTGTGGGCGGTGAATTCAATTTTAAATCTTCGTCCACGTTTTCATTTTGAGGGAACTTCTGGTTCCATAATTGGTTGCGAAGTTCTTCGTCTGAAAGAAATCCATGATTTTACATGTTCTAGATAAGACAACTCTCTACTCACTTTTTTCAAGTAAACTTCCGGTTTTGGGTGAGCATTGCACCGTCAATGTTTGACCCGAAGCTGATTTTATTTCGATTTGTACGTTTTACATTTTAACAAAAATAGCTGATGTTGCGATTCAAAGGCTGTTATAAATGTTGAATGTTGAAACGAACTAAAAAATTCTGCTGCCTTTGCCGTATTTCCACTGTCTATACTGAACTGATATCCTTTGCGCTTGTGTTCCTTATTTTACAGCCTGCCTGCTACGTGCCGGTGAGCTAAACGATTATGGCGTCCTTAATGATGGTAATCAGGTAGATGTACATTTCGGCCTAATCATATTGTAAGGCGCAAGCACATTGCGTGTGTGATCGTCAGTAACAGACTCAGAGAAAAAAATAGTCATTAATTTTTTGACTATTTTCATAGTCCGAATCGTGACCACTATTTTTATTAGTTAAAAATAGTTTCTTATGATTATTTTGGTTGTAAATTTTTATTTATTTTCAAAAATTTTCAAAATTTCATGCCAAACAAACAAATCAGCTGACATCAGTGACATTTAACGTCTTCAATTTGACACTTTTCACGGTTCATTAAACACACCTTTTATCTTTGGAATACGTGACGAAAAAATTCGAGATGACCTTATGAGGCACGACGACGAAGAACTGCTGCTATCAAAAGCAATTGATATGGCCAAACGATTTCAAGCACATGCCTTGCAAATGAAATGATTGAACAACAATGCTGCTGCTGCTGCTGCTGTTAGTATAGAAGAAGATGTAAAGAGAGTAGGAGGAAATATGTTGACCTGCAAGTTCTGTGGAAACAAACATGTTTTTGGATGCAATAAATGTCCAGCATTTGGTAAAGAATGCAATATTTGCAAAGCAAAAATTCATTTCACTGCTTGCTGCCCACAAAGAGTAGGCGACAAGAGAAAAAACAATGATAAGAGCTATAATAAAATGAAAAATGGGTATGAGAGGCGAGAAAAAAATATCAGAAGCTGTGAAGACGAATGTTCTGAGTCAAGTGAGAGTGAATGTGATCTCATTAGGTCTGTTGAAATTATTGGTAGTAGGTCGGAAGGTGCGCTGAAGGGAAATATTTGCATCAGAAATAGTGATGGCCAATATGAGGAAGTGCTGGCTTATTGGGATACTGGAGCTTCCTACTGTGTTATTGGAGAAATTAATCTAAAAAAATAATTAAAACTCCGAAATTTATGAGCTCCAATGTGAAACTAAAACCCTTTTCTGGAAATTCAATTCGACCCATTGCTGAAACCATCTTAAAATGTAGAAAGAACCATAAAATATCTTTTCAAGTGGTGAAAGGGAAACTTGAGCCAATTCTATCAGCCAATGCATGTCAAGCTCTGAATCTAGTCGCTGTTACTGCAGAAATTAACAAAATTATACTACCGCAGTCTGAAAACATCATACGAGTATTAAGCAATCTGTTGTCTGAATTCAAGTGCATTTTTGAGGGTGATGGCAGAATGTCCCCATCAGTTCGATTCGAAGTTGACGATTCTGCAATGCCAGTCCAAGAAAAGCCTAGGAGAATTCCGCTGGCAGTTAGGCAAACCCTTTAAACAGAGCTAGATCAGCTAGAGGCAAGGCGTATAACTGAAAAAGTGACTCATCACACCGATTGGATTTCTAATATAGTTATACAACAAAAGAAAGATAAGAGTATACGTATTTGCTTAGATCCACAATTTCCCAACCAAGTAATTAAGTGCCAGAAGTATCAAATGCCTACTATAGAGGAGATCCTACCTGAACTAGCCAATGCAAAAGTCTTTAGTATTTTAGATGCAAAACATGGTAACTGGCAAGTACCATTGCATGAAGATAGCATGGACATAACAACATTCTGGACTCCTTTTAATCGATATAGATTCAGGGTGTTACCATTTGGTATAAATGAATCCGCTGAAATTTACCAACAACTAGAGGGTGTAGAAACCATTGCTGATGATATACTGATTTATGGTAAAGGTGTAACTGAAGAATTAGCGTTAAAAGATCACAACAGAAAACTAAGAAAACTATTCGAGAAACTAAAATCTGAAAATGTATAACTAAACAGAAACAAAATGAAGATTGGGGTCAAAGAAGCAAAGTTTTATGGACATGTTTTTACTACAAATGGCGTTAAACCAGATGAATTTAAAATCGATGCGATTGTGAACATGCGCAGACCATCGGACACAAATTTCTGGGCATGGTACGTAACCAGCAAATTTCTTCCGAATGTAACAAAAATGACAGAAAGCTTGCGCAATATCGTCAAAACAAAGATTTTTCGGTGGAACGAAAAACATGACCAGGGTTTTAAGAACATCCGAACATTTATTTCCAAAGCTCCAGTACTTCGATACTATGATATGACGAAAGAAGTGACAATCCAAACGGATGCCTCGCGACAGGGACTAGGTGCTGTAATGCTGCAAGAAAATCAGCCAGTTATGTTTGCAAGCAAATCTCTGACATCAACGGAAAAGAATTACTCTCAATGCGAACTAGAACTTCTCGCCATTGTATATGCTTGTTTGCGTTTTGACCAATTCATAAGTGGTAGAGACAGCATAAAAATTCAAACTGATCACATTTCACTTACCTGCAAGGGTACTTCTCTGGAGAGAGGTAACGGGCGTAACGACCCTGCGGACCCTAGTCACAAAAATCCAGAAGCGTCTGACCCATATTGGGCGGCTCCCTGGTCAGCGTCTGTTCTCCATGTCAGGAGCGGCTGTGCACAATTAAAAAAAAAAAAAACGTTTAAACTTTTCACAAAAGTTAAAATTAAAACATGCAATGAACAAAACAAAAGATTTTAATACCCCAGGTGGTATGCCATCTAAAGTGGTAAATCCACCCTCTTCGGAGGTCGGTCCCATGGATTCTGGGGGGGGCCATTTATTGCTTACCGAGAACCCTTTTGGAAAAAGTAAGAGGGTAGAGAGATCACCCCCATCATCATGTAAAATGGATGAAACCCAAACTCTGAATGCAAAATATTCAGAAGTCTGCAAGGAAAGAGATGGGTTTAAGCAACTAAACGAGACATTAATCCAAGAAATTAATAGTCTAAAGCAGGAGTTGCAAACGTTGAAAAATCAGATCAACAGCCAAAACAAAGAAAAAGAAATAATTAAAGTAGTTGAGTTCTCAACTGATGAGGAAGAACTACTGAAAGAGACAGAAAGAAAACCCAAAAACGGGAACAAAAATAAAAAATGGAAAATGAGCACATCCCCAAAGATCTCATCTCCGGAAGAAAGCTATCAAGCTACCAATTATGTCCCAAATAAAGAAAATAAAATTCAAAAGTCAGTCAAACCTCCTCCAATTATTGCTCTGGAAATTACAAAGTATGAAAGCTTAGTTAAGTTATTGGAGGAAAATAAAATTAAAGCTAATACAATGCTAATAAATGGCAATGACATTAAAATAAATGTAGATGAAGAAGATTCTTATAGAAGACTTACCAAAATACTTAACCAAAAAAAGGTGCAATGGTACTCTTATGAGAATAAACAAACTAGGCCAATTAAGGTTGTTGTAAAGAAACTACACTTCTCATTCTCGCCAGAGAGTGTAGTTACAGATCTAAGAAGGAAAAACCTAAAGATATTAGAAGTTGTCAATATGCTAAAATCTAAAAGCAAAGCACCGCTTCCAATGTTTATGCTAACTTTTGAGCACGACGAAAATATCAAAAAGATATACGATATTAAAGACATCCTTGGAATGAATGTAGAGATTCATGCCGTAAGGAAATCAAAACTTGTACCACAGTGCAAGAATTGTCAAAAGTATGGACATACGAATAAATACTGCAGCTCTAATCCAAGATGCGTAAAGTGTGCAGGAAACCACCATACTAAAGATTGTATGAAGAAAAAAGACGAACCAACAACTGCAACGAAAAGCATCCAGCCAACTATAGAGGCTGCTTAGTTGCTAAACAGATTCAATTAGCAAAAGACAAAAAGCATAAACAAGCTATGACAAATACAAAAAAGGACGCACCTAAAGACATAAAGGACTTGCAGATGCGAGCGCCAAAAGAAGTACCCATAGCCGATAAAAATATCAAAAAGACATTAGTACCAAAAACAGGAGCGGGTACAGTATTGACATATGCACAGGCTGCATCGAAAAAAGTAGATAATGTCGCAAAAACGAAAACTACAACCAAAACTAAATTAAATAATAATATGGAAACGTTCATGGAAAAAATCCTAAGTAGAATAGAAAGCATGGATAAAAGCAATAAAGCTATATTAGAAAGAATCTCGCTCCTTGAGAAAAAAAGCAGCAATAACAAGGCTGCACAAAAAAGAAGAACATGATGGATAGGTTAAAAATCCTGGAATGGAATGCTAATGGTATCGAGAACCGTAAGGATGAAATCCAAGTAGTCCTCGACATGAACCAAATAGATATATGTCTTGTCTCTGAGACGCACTTAAAATTCAATACAAACTTTAAACTGCAAGGGTACGAATTATATCACTCCCCACATCCCCATAATTCAGCAAAATGCGGGGCTGCAGTTATAGTAAAGAATACGATCGATCACCATATAGAAGCCAAGTTCCAATCATGCGCGATGCAAGGAATTTCTATTAACATTCGAACGAAAAGTGGACAAACTATATCAGTTGCATCAATTTACTGTTCTCCCAGTTACAATCTAAAGAAAAATGACTTTTTAGGCCTCTTCCGAATATTTAACAATAGATTTATTGCAGGGGGAGATTTTAATGCCAAAAACAAGTATTGGGGATCTAGATTGACAAATACAAGAGGAAGAGAACTTTATGAAGCAATAAACGAAATTAACGGCAAGTATCACTCAACGGGAAAACCTACGTATTGGCCAACAGATAGAAACAAAATCCCTGATCTTGTCGACTTCTTCGTAACAAAGAATATCTCGACTAACAATATGAAGGTAGAAGAAGGACCAGATCTTGACTCAGATCACTCCACAATACTTTTAACACTTGGCGATAAAATCACTGTTAAAGAAAATAGCGCAAGGCTAGGAAATAAGCTGACTGATTGGAGCTACTTCAGACAGCATCTAGAGGATAGTATTCAGCTCTTAGAAACAATAGAAACAGAAGATCAATTAGAAGATGCTGTTCAAATATTGACTGTCAATATCCAAAGAGCTACATGGGCTGCAACACCTAAAATGAAAACTAAAATCCAACAAAACTCGTATCCAAAAGTAATATGTGATATAATTACGGAAAAGAGACGAGCTAGAAAACGTTGGCAGCAAACAAGAGCGCCCAGAGACAAAACAATACTGAATAATCTAAACAGTCAGCTTAAAAGATCGATAAGAGAATTTAAAAATGAGTCTCTTAAAAAATACCTTACCAATCTTACAAATGATGCTAATACCGAGTACTCACTCTGGAAGGCAACAAAGAAAATGAAAAGGCCAATTGCTCACATTCCACCAGTTAAAAACAGTGAAGGTAACTGGGCAAAAAACAACCAAGAAAAAGCTAATTTCTTTGCTGAATATCTTGAAGGCGTCTTTCAACCATATGAAGATAAAGACTGTCAAGAAAGCGTAGAATTGTGCGAAGAGGAAAGTCACATCCAACCGGTAACGGCTAAAGAAATTGCCAATGAAATAAAAAAAGGCATCAGTACTAAAAAAGCCCCGGGATTTGATTTAATATCAGGGGAAATCCTTAAACAATTCCCAAAAAAAGGCCTAAAGAAACTAGCACAGATCATAAATGCTGTATTCAGGATAAGGTATGTACCTAGCATGTGGAAAGTCGCGGAGGTGATTATGATACCAAAACCAGGCAAACCGCCTAGTGAAGTCACCTCCTTTCGCCCCATATCTATACTACCTATGTTGTCCAAGTTATTTGAAAAGATGTTGATTAAACGTCTGAACAAAATAATCGAAGAAAAATCGCTAATCCCAAACCATCAATTTGGTTTTAGAAATGAACACTCCACGATCGATCAGGTGCATAGAATAACAGATAAAATCGAAAAAGCATTTGAAGAAAAAAAGATATGCTCTACTATATTTCTCGATGTAGCACAAGCTTTCGACAAAGTATGGCACAAAGGACTGATCTACAAATTGCAAAAGCATCTGCCAAAACAATTTTCAGAAATTTTAGAGTCCTATATATTAGAGAGATTCTTTAGAATTAAGCAAGGAAATGACTACTCCACATTAAGAGAAATAAAAGCTGGTGTACCACAAGGAAGTGTGTTAGGTCCTGTATTATATCTCTTATTTACTAGCGACTTGTCGAACAGTGATGAAACAACTGTGGCAACATTTGCAGATGATACTGCTGTACTTGCTGTGGGAGAAACAGTTGAAGTAGCGACAAAAAAACTACAGAAGGCAGTGAACAATATAACAAAATGGACAAAAAATTGGCAAATTAAGCTAAATGACCTAAAATCGGTCCATATAAATTTTACAAATAAAAATGTTCAGCACATACCAGTGTTCATAAATGATAAAGAAGTAGATTACGCAAACACAGCCAAATATCTAGGCATGACACTAGACGCAAAACTGCGCTGGAAAGCACATGTAAAGAAAAAAAGAGAAGAACTAAATATGCGCTACAGTAAAATGTATTGGCTTATAGGGAAATACTCTTGTTTGTCAAATTACAATAAATTACTGCTTTATAAGCAAATTCTAAAGCCAGTATGGACCTACGGGCTCCAGCTATGGGCATGCACATGCAAAACAAATCTACAGAAAATTCAAACCTTTCAAAACAAAGTTCTACGGAATATAGTAAATGCACCATGGTACATAAGAAACGCTGATCTGCATAGAGATCTAGAAATAGAAATGATTGAAGATGAAGTCAAAAAAGTAGCTAATAGACATAAACTTAGGCTTCTCAATCACGTCAGCTCAGAAATGAAGGAACTATTAAATACTAGCAATATGACTAGGAGGTTAAGAAGAATTAAACCTTTTGAACTAGCTACATAGCTCGAAAAATAAAACAAAAACAGTATTAAATCCTCTATGGACAAATACTTAGAATATGAATTGTAAAATTAGAAAGACAAATTGCTGATTGGTTTAACTACTAGGTGCAATAATTGGAAAGCTGGCTAATCCCCGCCCTGCGGCAATGAAATACCAAGAAGGTTGTATCGCAGGGAAAACGGGAAGACGGGAGAAGGGGTTAGTGGGTAGAAATCACCACACTGTTACTGAGTACGGGCTCGGTTTCGTCTTTGGAAGATTACCACCTCCCAGCGTAAAAAAAAAAAAAAAAAAAAAAAAAAAAAAAAAAAAAAAAAAAAGTTTTCAAAAAGCCGATACATAAGTGTACCAAGCGTATTCAGGCTAAAACTGCAGAAATTTGACTTAGATGTTCACTATTGCACTGGTAAGCAATTACTAATTGTAGACCTGCTATCGCGTCTAGCCACTCAAACTAACACTCTAGATTATTAACGAAGATGAAAAAATCTTGAAAATCAACAAGTTTCTACGACAGATAGAATCTGATTTTATGACTCACGAGGAAGTTTGTGATGATAAATAAATGGATGAATTGTTAAAAGAAACGACAAAGGATGTGGCTCTGCAGAAGGTGATAAAGTAGGTATGTAATGGTTGGAAATCTAAAACGATGGATGAGGAAACAAAACAATACCAATCAGTACGAAATGAACTCTCGGTGCAAGCTGGACCAATTCGTCATCCCTTATGCTCTTCACAAGAAATATATAGATCTACTACACTATGGTCACACTGGAATTCAATCATGTATTGAGAAGTGAAGACAAACTGTTTTTTTGGCCAGGTATAATGAAAGACATAAAATATGCTGTAATGAACTCAGACTTACAACAAAAGCTTCCAATGATGACACATGAAATTCCATCATTTCCCTTTCACCGAATATCAATGGACTTTTGTGAAGCAACGTTCAAAGGAAGTAATAGAAGTATTTTAGTAACTGTTTGCGATTACTCTGATTTTTTTGAAGTTAACTTTTTAGGAGGCACTACTGCAAATGATGTTATTCTAGCTTGTAAAATCAATTTCGCTAGATATGGGATTCCTCAAAAAGTAATCACGGATGGCGCACACAATTTTAATAAGAAACTATTTTTAGATTTTTCTGCTGAGTACAATTTTAGTCACACAAACTCGTCTTCATATTATCCCCGTGGCAACGGGAAAGCAGAAGCTACTGTAAAAATAGTAAAGCGACTAATTAAAAAATGTGAAGAGTCGAATTATTGCTTCTGGAGAGCTCTTCTGGAACATCGTAATGCGCCGAAATCCATCGGATATTCACCTGCACAAAGGATGATGTTAAGGTCACTTCGAACAAGCTTGCCTGTCTTAACAAGGAACTTACTACAAGAAGTTCCTATTAACGTCAAGGATAGAATCACGGCGAACTAAGAGTAAGGAATACTACGACAAAACCACAAAATCGCAAGTTGAATTATCGAAAGGACAAGGAGTAACAGGTAAACTCAGACCGGACGATTCAAAGTATTTGGAAGGCATTATCGAAGAACAATTAACACTAAGGTCATACTCAGTTGAAGTAAATGGGAAAAGATTTATCCGTAATCGCCAATATCTCAAACCATCTCAGGAAGATGGAAACATAAGCAGTCAAACGCTGGCTGTCGAAAATCGTCATAGCACTACTGGAAACAGACATCCAACAGAAGCAACAGAAACTCATTCTTCATCTAATGAATTAAGATTATCTCAATCAAAAGAAACTAAACCACATTTTATTTCTAGCGACATCAACAAAGAAAAGAAACTGGTTAATGAAACAGCAGAGGCAGGTGAGGCAGACAATAATATCGCTAACACAAATAAAGACGAAGAAGAACCGAGGGATGTAACACTCGAACCGTCAGCAGGAGCGACAACAGAGGCGAATACCGTACCTCTTAGACGTTCAACAAGAAATAGAAAGCAGACAGTATCGTATTCAATGAATTAAGTGTAGTTATTCAATTATTTGTGTTCGTATCTTATCAAATGAATTAATTGTATCTATTGAATTATTTTTAATGTTAGCCTTTCTTGCTTAGTAAACTACAGATGAAAGTAAAACTGCAGATTAAAGTATAGATTTGAATTGAATTAAACTTATTGCTAATAGTATAGTTGTAAATAAATAAACAAAATTAGAAAGATTGACATGTTATGACATCCAAAATATTACTCGTCATGAGCTCCATTAATTGCACTGCACAACTAATGTCAATAAGATGTTATTAGATACACATTAAAGAAATTTTAATTATTCTACTTTGATCTCTAGACATATGTGTTTCATTTCAACCATGACCAACGACCTTGCCACGTAGAATCAATCGGTCCTCGTTCGATCACTGCAATTAAACGACGAGGGGCATGGTTAGTACTTAGATGGGCGACCACTTGGGAATAGCGCGTGTTGTTGGCGCCTCTTGCGAACGCCTGACAAATATCTAAGAGTATCAAATTGTCATGAGAAGCTTCTCAAATTTTCCGTTCGGATTCGACGTAAAACTGTAGGTTCCCTCCAGTTCGCATGAAAGTGGTTGCAGAAGCTAGGTTCTAGGCCCTGTATGGGCCGTTAAGGCCTAATTTGTATGTATGACCATGTACAACTTAGAGTTGCGTAGATCCAAAAGGACCTCCTGCTGGCGTGAAAACTGCGAGAAGCTTGCAAAACTTTCAGATGTGGCACGCCTCCAAAGGGCTCTGTCAAAGGATCATGCAAAGGGCATGGGGTTGTTAATCAAATCAGATGGTTCAATCACACACGACCGGGAAGTAATGCTGAAAACTTTGCTTGAGGCTCATTTCCAGGGTCTCACACGATGGATATTTCAAATGACCATATATAGGAAGTTTCCAAGAAACCTCAGCAGAATTAACAGTTTATCCGGAACACTTTTCACTCCGGATAAGGTTAAATGGGCAATTAACTCATTTCAACCATTCAAGGCACAATGGACAGACGGTATCTTTCCAGCCCTCATTCAAAATGGAATGGAGTTTGTGTTACCATCCATGATTGCCTTATGTAGGTTCAGCTTCAACTGGGGTTACATACCAAGTATCTGGAGGGAGGTAAACGTGGTATTCATACCTAAGCTGGGAAACAAGCCAAGCGAATCACTTAAATCATATCGTCCGATAAGCTTGACTTCGTTTTTTTCTGAAAACAATGGAAAGGATTATTGACGTACATATTAAAGAATGCATATCAAAAAGCATGCATATGCACCCATATCAATATGCGTACCAAAAGGACAAATCCAATGGAAGGCCCTCTGTTAAAACTAACAATAAAGATAAAAAACGCCTTCCGGTGTAAAGAGATCGCACTATGTGAATTTCTGGACATAGAGGATGCTTTTGATAACACTGGATATGAATCCATATCAAATGCTTTGTACTATAGAAACATTGACAAACCAACTATGAAACGCATCAAAGCGATGCTGGAAAGTCGCAAAATAACTGCCTTGCCAGGAACGACCTCAGTATCAGTAACAGCCGTAAGAGGCTGCCCACAAGGGCGTGTACTTTCACCCCTCTTGTGGTCCTTGCTCATCGAAGACCTGCTACACAAGATG
This sequence comes from Portevinia maculata, assembly GCA_949715645.1. Classification (NCBI taxonomy): domain Eukaryota; kingdom Metazoa; phylum Arthropoda; class Insecta; order Diptera; family Syrphidae; genus Portevinia; species Portevinia maculata. Next base: position 168,037,546 of record OX454526.1, on the reverse strand, counting down.
AGCAATTTTGGCTACACTACAATTTATACGCCGATGTGTGGCCAAATGTCAACTGAATAGACGTGTTTATTATTCGCTCCTGACATTAAAGCCTCTTTACCCGGTTTAACCCAATTCCGGCTAATGTTGCGAAAACGCAACGTCGCACATTTGGCTTCCTTTGACTTAATTGGTACATTTTTTATAACGCCTATAAAGTAATATTGGAAGTTTATTGAATTATCTAATCGACATGTTTTTGGATTTTAAGAAAAAAATTATCTCTGGAGTTTTTAACATCTCCAAAATTTGCAATTTTGAAAATTTCGAGGTAATATTTTCAAGCTTTTTTAAAAATAAAATAGAAATAAATTTTTTCAAAAAACCTTTCCAAACATATAAACAAAGGTTGAAATTATGTTCTAAAATAAAATTAAACCAATTTTTATGGGTAATTTGCTTTGCAGGTGAGATGAAACCGCTGCGTTGCGTTTTCGCAACATTAGCCAAATGCAGTAGCAATCGCACAAAAAAATAATATTTTTCTTTTGTCCATTTTTGTAATCAAATGTAATGTTGAAAATAAACTTATCGGGTATTTAAGTCGTGAGACTCGTTCTAAATTTCACTTAAGGTATTTCCACACCATCCCACAGTATAATACGACATGTCAAAAATGTGTGATGAAACAGGTGTATAATAGCTAGTGTGGAAACAGAAGATGACAGCGCAGCTTACAACTCATCTCATACGATTTGACATGTGTTTAGATCGGACTGTGGGATAGTGTTGAAATACCTTTATTACGTAAAAATCGTCAGTTGTGCAAACAAGTGCTTTTATAAAAATATCTCTGAGTTAAAATTGAAAAAGAAAAAATATTATGTATCGCCAAAAGTTTTTGTCTGCTAAAGAACTAGAAGATTTGTTGATGAATCCTAGTTAAACCTAAAGTTGATAAAGAAGAAGCTCATGAGCATTGGCGACGTCCCCGACGTGGATGAGCTGCTTATCTCTCGCGTAATATGGGGATAACATCCCTCGTCTGGACCAGCAACTTATCATCAATATTGATAAATGCCTCCGGGTGGATAAAGCCAGACCGGAGCGTACTCTCTATATAAATTCCATTAGTAAGCCCCAACGATCAGGCTATTGTCGCTGGCTATCGCCATTGCAACGTGCCTTTGAGTCACCTTAATGAAGGAATTGTCAATCCTATTGATTTGCGCCCCATCGTACAGGACCTTGTAAATGTTAAACAGGATCGGAGAATTCACCGCCCCCTGCTGTAAACCTCTTTTAATTTCAAAAACTCGTTGCCGCATTTGACAACGAACTTCTTTCCCATAAGAATATTATAAATTATTTCAAGCAAACGTTTCTGCATCCCCCGCCTGGTCAACTTGTAGACAAGTCCCTCTCACTCACGGTGTCCAAAGCCTACTCGAAATCAACCACACAAGCACCCGTGCAATGGTTCTGGCCTATGTTCCACTGAATGTCGGAAACTAATTTTGACGCGGCTGAATAATGTCATGCCTCGTCCTGAAACCAAACTGTTTGTCCGGAATTATGTTGTTGTCCTCGACCCACCTCAACAGGGCTCTATTGACAACCTTTTTAAAGATCTTGGACAACGTCAGCGCAAGTTACTTGGTTGCCATACAACCATTCTGATTTCCACCTGATCTGTGATATTTTCTATAGTGATGTCGTTTATGTTATTTATATTTATATTTACTTATTTATTGAAATTGTGTTTTGTGTCGTATATAAAGTTAAATTGAATATGTAAAATAATGTAAGTTTCGTTTCCATCAGATTGACACATTATTGATATTATGCTTATTATATGTATGTTTGGTTTGTTATTTAAGGCTTTAAATAAAAGAAAACAAAAAACCCCTGAGGAAGTTGGCAAGAAACCGACGAAACGTAGGGTGCAAGGATGGATTAAAGTGTTGTAATTGCATCGGAAACAAATAAGACCATTAAGCCGGAAAAAATGTAAACTAAAGTATCTTGCTAATAGTCGGAAACAAACTAATCGACCGGAGATTGGCAGTGTTCGCCCTATCTTTACCATTTTTCGGGATAGGGTGTACCACAGCTACCTTCCGACTTTTTATTCAATTCAATTCAATGCAATTCAGTTTATTAACCTTAAATGTAAGCGGGCTGTACTATGAGACTTAGGTCTCTTTTAGTACTTATGCGGTACAATATATATAAAATAAATTTACAATATTATAAACAAAGACTTAAAACTAAAGAAGTGGGAAACATATGACTGGACATTATGGGGAAGGTAGTAGGATCTATTTAATATTTTTTTTTCCTTTACTTTCTTTCTTTTTCCTTTTTTATTGCTGCGACGAAAAATGAAGAAAAACTGCTGCCTTGAAATGGTCACTCCTTGATAGGCTTTTAAAACGTGAAGGCAGTGAATTCCATAGCCTAATCGCATGAATAAAAAACAATCGGGAGGAATTTAAATAGCGAAAAATAGGGATGTCAATGTTATTCTTTAGTGACTCGAAGATGCACAGAAGATCATTCTTCGACACGAACATGTCCGATGCAACTCCGCCATTGGCAACAACTGCGTTAGCATGGTTTTCATCATTGAATATGGTGACTCCGTTATTCTCAGATCGCCAGTTCTAAGTTCGGCGCGCAGATGGAAGTGGCTCACAAGAGCCCTATTCTCAATGTCGTGGTTGCTGCTAACAGGGTTGTTCATTTATTATTTTATTACAGTTTTATTATACACTCAGTTTGTTTTTGCAACAGTGAGATATATTGTTGTCATCTTCCGTACATGTGGTTGTAGTTGGCGATGAAAGATGCTGATGAGGAGAATCCGTGTTAGGGAGTGTGTTTCTTTATTTTGTTCCGTTAAGGAATAGAAAAAACTGAATCTTTGAATTTTGTATCCGGAATATCCAGAACAGAATGAATTAAGAAACAGAACTGGACCGAATTGAATGACAACCATTTGTCCATGACCAGCGTTGCCACTTAAATCAAGAGCAGGTACACGATTTAGTACTTGCAATTAACTTATTTTGTTCTGTTTATTGAACTCACAGGTGAGGTAATGAAAGCATTAACAGAAAAAACATATATAATAATACATATATAAATAACATTACATAAATAGAACTCAGTTTCACAAAAACAATGTTAATTTTTTTTTAGGTTTTAGCTAAGCGAAAATCTTGCAACTTTATTATGGTTGTCAAAGATCAATTATTAATAAACGACAAAATTTATCTATTGATCTACAATTTGGCAGTTGATGTCGGAGCTTTATCCGAGATTGACGAGCTAATAATATTCTTCCGATTAGAGTGTTTATAGTGTCAAAATTTCGAAAAGAGCGCGATCTGCTGATATTGAAGACATATTGTGGTGGCATTGGTGCGATGGTAGTGTATTCACTAACTGATTGGCAGGTCGTGCGTTCGAATCCCGGCCAGGGCCATCATTTTTAATTGAAGTCACATAAATAGAGATCTCCCTAAGCAATTTAGTGGAGAAAAAAAAAATACTGAGAACCAACAACTTCTTTCCTATCCTCCTATTCTTTCGAATAGTAAGTAGCACCTAAAATTATGAAATACAATACTACATTGCTAGGTGCAGTTTACTATTCAACAAAAAATGCATGCGCTGTGTTTAACACTATAAGGGTACTGTACATATACAGAAATAACAAAGCCCCTTTAGCGTAAGCGAATTATAAAAAAAAAATATATATTAAACTTAAAAAAATGTCTGATAGAGACGGAGACTCTAATTTTAATTTCTGGCGGCCCTTGCAGAGTTTGCCAGATAGTGATATGGGTGATTATAGCGATGTAGTGCTTAAGAAAAATCGGGCAAAACGCGCTAAAGTACAATCAATCAATGTTCTTCACCAAACAAACGAAAATATTCACAAACTATTACGTGAAAAAGAAATTTCCACCTATTGTACAAAAAAAATGTCAATAGGAATAAAAATTAATTGTGATGATATCGAGACTCATGAAAAAGTATGTGATTGTTTAAGTCCCTGCAATGGCAATTTTTCTACTACGACCTACCGTCTGCAAATTCATTCAAGGTCACGTTGTATGGTCTTGGAGAAATACCCATTCCGACCCTTAAAAACGAACACATTACACTTGGGCTTAAGTGCCAAATCATTAAAATGATAAAAAAAACAATACGATCGTTATACTCATGTGTTTTATGTTATATTTCTTGAAATCGGTTCCATCAGATTAAGTGAGCTTAAAAAGAACTATCGTTCAATTAATAAAACTCAAGTGAAATGGGATTTCGCGAGAAATCAAACAAAAAAATTGACCCAATGCTTCAACTGCCAAATGTTTGGCCATGGAGAGGGGAACTGCAACGTAAAGACATTTTGTGATAACTGCTCTCAAAACCATAAAACTATAAATTGCACGGACAAAATGCTATTCAATGTGCCAATTGCAAAATGCACCACAGAGCCGACGATCTGTCATGTAAGAATTGCCAAAAGGTTTTACAAATAAGAGAAAATCTATCAAACAAAAACATTTATCCGCGATCCCAATCTCACCCCACCCATGTAAGAGACAAATCGTCTTTCATTTAAATGCTGAAGCATTTCCACCATTAAACACGCAAGGCTCTCATAAATTGCGTCCTTCTCCGCAACCAACACATATGGTTGATCATCCGAGGCCAAGTGCCTGGAAGGTTAACAATAACAATACTGGAAAGGAAAATTCCAGCGAGCTTTTCACCTTTGATGAGATCAATTCACTCACCACGGAGATGACAACTTTACTGGCACAATGCAGAAGCAAATCGGAGCAATTTAATGTTATAGCTCAACTCGCAATTAAGTATGTATACTCTAAATAATAATGAATGCAAGCGTAAGAATAATTACTTGGAATGCAAGAGGCGTTCGAAATAAAAGCTTAGAGTTGTTTGCGTTCCTTAGCAAAAACAACATCGATGTAGGTTTACTGACAGAAACAATGCTTAATGAAAACCAAAACACAATAAATAAATTGAGCAATAGCGATTACAAATGCTATCGAATTAATAGGGAAAATAGAAGAGGTGGTGGTGTTGCCATCGTAGTGAAAAGAACAATACGCCATTCGGTATTACCTTCTGTTAATACTAAATTAATAGAGAATGTTGGTATCGAGATCCCATTTAGCAATGGACGGTCGATAAAAGTCTATTCAGCTTATTACCCTGGCGGCGCTGCAAACCCATCGAGGCGCATAGATTTAAGGAGCGACTTAACAAAATTAACTGGCAGTAATTGTAGGTATTTAATTGGGGGGGATTTAAACTGTCGTCATAGAAATTGGGACTATAGTCGTGCAAATGCTTGGGGTATTATACTAGCAGATCTGAGTACCCGGAATGCTTTTCAGATACTGCATCCACCACAACCCACGTACATACCTACAAGTAGTAGATTCAACCCCTCTACACTGGATCTTTTCCTAACTAATTCGATCGGTCTTATAAGGAAACCAACTGTGATAAATGACCTTAACTCGGATCACCTACCAGTTTTCTGTAGTATAGTAAGTTCACCGGTGATAGAAAATGCCTATACTTATGATTTTCAAAACGCCAATTGGAAAAAGTATAAAGTTACTCTAAAAATGAAGCTACTTAATATGCATATCGAAGACTGGAATGTTGTTAGTAAAGCTGACTTAGGCCTACTTATAGAAATGTTTAACATCTTTATCTTAGAAAGTGTAAATGTATCAGTCCCCAAAAAGTCCGTTTTGTCCGTAAATTCCAGTCACCTACCTCGTTATATTTTGAATATGGTAAATCTCCGTAACAAACTTAGAAGAAAGTGGCAAACTCACCGACTTTTGATTTACTTTTATTAAGTAAAAATACTCAATATTCAAATTGGAGAAGAAATTGAAAAGTTTCGTAATACTAAATGGAATCGAAAATTAAATAGCTTAAGTAAAGCTAGTAAAACATTTTGGAATGTGGTAAAAATAACGAAAAACAAGCATAGTTACGTTTCCACACTCAAATTTGCCAATGACATAGCTCTGTCTAATATTGATAAAGCGAATATGTTAGCAAAATCATTTGAATCTAACTTCTTGCTAACTAATACCAATGTCAGCAATGTTGAACCTGTGGTGGAATCAACTATTGATTCTATCTTAAGCCAAAACGCCTCTCTCGACATAAAGTTTGTTACCCTAGCTGATGTTCAAGATATTATATCTAATTTAAATTGTCGTAAATCGGTTGGATTTGACAAGATCATGAACTTGTATGTTAAAAATCTTCCAAAAGCTGGAATAAAATGTGTTCAATTTTTTATTAACAAGTGTATCCAAATTGGATACTTCCCATATAAATGGAAACATGCTAAAATTGTACTAATTTTAAAACCAGGTAAGCCGTCATATGATCCCCTTAGTTATAGGCCTATCAGTCTGTTAAATTGCTTGAGTAAGTGTTTCGAAAAAAACATAAAACAGAAGCTACTGCTACATATTGAAGAATACAGTATATTTCCACCTCAACAATTTGGCTTTCGCTCGTTCCATAGTACAACGCACCAAATACTTCGAATAAAGCAACATATAAAACAAAACATGAATATTGGTCAAGGTACGGGAATGGTGTTGTTAGATATAGAAAAAGCATTCGACTCAGTATGGCACAAGGGATTGCTTTATAAGCTAATCCAACTAAATTTCCCATTACATCTTATCAAGATTATCCAATCTATTCTTTCGAAAAGAAGTTTTCAGGTCTACTTGAACAAATCCTTTTCCGACTGCTACAACATTCCTGCAGGTGTGCCCCAAGGATCTCTACTAGGCCCAATACTCTATAACGTCTACACATCTGTCTTTCCGACCTTAGCAAACTGTCCATCTGCGATATCCGCTGATGATACATGTGTCTATACAACGGAAACTTTTGGTTTCACAATTGAACGTAATAGGGCTTGGAAGAACTATTTAAAAAGTCTCCGCCAATCAGATCTTGAGCTCTATCTTACACTATTCAACGAATTCAAATCTTTATCCTGCAACTTATATATTGACTATATAAGTAAAATCGAATGCTCTTTAAAAGTGGACCCCAAACTTTTCAATTCTAAGAAAAAAACCGATGGTTATCCATCGAAGCTTACTTACATACAATAGTTCTACAACTGCTGATTCGCTAGATGCAAGCAATATGTTGGCAGATCATTTCAGTAAGTCGTTTAGGGAGACCCCTCTTCACATAGATGATCAATATTTAAGTTATCTAATTGGCTGTTCCCAAATAAGCTTTAATAGTATCTCATTCGATTTGGAAACAATTTTAAAATGTGTTTCTTCTCTTAAGAATGACTATTCATCAGGTCCTGATGGCATTGCCCCGATAGTTCTTAAAAAATGTAGTCATGCAATTGCTCCACATCTTAAGTATCTGTTTGAATTGTCCATTAATACTGGTAAATTCCCTAAGCTATGGAAAAGTGCTTTTATCACACCTGTATTTAAAAAAGGCGAACGTGGTGATATCACTAATTATAGGCCTATTTCAAAGCTTTCGTGTATCCCTAAGCTTTTTGAACAAATTGTTTGTGAAAAGTTAATATTTCTTTGTCGCAATATAATTTGTAGTGAACAGCATGGATTTGTAAAAAACAAATCCACTGTCACCAATCTGTTAAGTTTCTTGCATGATTGTTCTAATGCCTTAGAGAATAAGGACGAAATGGATTGCATATACACTGACTTCTCTAAGGCTTTCGACCAGCTGTCCCATGAATTAATCGAATTTAAGCTCAGGACTTTTGGTTTCCCACCATCTTTCATAAAATGGGTTAATTCATACCTTAGATCAAGGGCTTACCAAGTCAAATTTAGAGGATCACTATCTGTATCTTTCACAGCTCAGTCTGGAGTTCCCCAAGGAAGTCACCTCGGACCGATTCTATTTATACTAGCCATCAAAGATGTTAAGGCATGTATAAATCACAGTAATATCCTGATCTACGTGGATGATATGAAAATATATAAATCTATCACTAGTCAGCAAGACAGAATTTTACTTCAATCTGACATTAACAGCTTCGCCAATTGGTGTGTGAAAAACGGCTTATCTTTAAACCCTACTAAATGTCAACATATGACATTCTCTAGGAATAATATCCCTTCCACCTTTCAAAATCCTTGTCTCAACATATTCTTTGTAAAGTTGATAACTTTAAGGATCTTGGGGTTTATTTCGATCCCAAACTGGTTTTTGCTAAGCATATCAAATTTATTGTTAATAAATCTAATTCCATTGATTGATTGATATTTGGTTAGGGTATATTACACTGCGACCTATTGATCTATTGTGTCCCCTTGCTTGTGCCTCGGAGAGGTGCATGCCCTCGTTCAGAGTCCTCTCCAGATACTTCTTTGTGAAGCGTGTCGAGGTATTGCTCTGATTTATCCTTGGCAGGTCACACTCCTTAGAGCACAGCGTCCAGTCCAGTTTCTTTGATGAATCTGAGAATGAGCTGTGGGTCCATGGTTTGTATGTCCTTGTCTGTTATTTGGTGCCTGCCCAAATGTTTCATCCTTTTGTGGGTCAGTGCCCCACAGGATTCCAGTATATGGTCTGAAGTTTCGGCGGTTTCACTGCAGAATCTGCAGAGCCCGTGCTCCGATATGCCCATTTTCCTCAGGTGCTCCTTGAGTCTGCAGTGCCCCGTGAGGAGGCCTGTTATGATTCTTAGGTTGTTTTTGTTAAGGCCGATACAAACTTTGAATCTCTTTTGGTTGTAATTTCCTAAGAGTTTCTTTGCTTGCCTCAGACCTTGGAGGTTGAGAAAGGTTTTGGCCCTTGTTTCTTCCTCCAGTCTCCTGAACTCTTCGCGTATAGTGTGTTCTCCTATCCCGCAGAATGGTTCAGGTCCTATGAAGGGTTCCTCTGCCCCTTTTCTTGCCAGAGAGTCCGCTGCCTCATTGCCCATAATGCCAACATGGCCAGGCACCCAGAAGATGGAGATTCTGTTATTCTTGCCTAGTCTATTCAGTCCTTGTTGGCATTCCCACACGAGTTTTGACTTGATAACGTAGGCGTCAAGAGCCTTTATAGCTGCTTGGCTGTCAGACATTATTGCTATGTTGCAATTTCTATAGTTTTTCTCGAGGTTGATTCGAACGCACCTGTCTATGGCACATATTTCTGCCTGGAAGATGCTTGTACATTTGCCCATGGATTCGTAGTGCTTACTTCCCGGCCCAAACACTCCTGCACCAGTTCCCTCCTCAGTCCTCGAGCCGTCCGTATACCACTTTGTTGTGTGGTTGCTCAGTCCTTAAATTATGGATTCGTTGCTCCAGTTCTCCTTATTGCTGAGCTTTATCTGGAAATTCTTCTCGAAGTTGAATTTCCTGATGCTGTCGTCCCTAGGTATGCCAAGAAGTGGGAGTTTTTTGAGTAAGTCACCGTGTTCTTTCGAACCGATGCATTTCCCTCTCCCAATTCCCTCCTTTGCCATCCTAAGGATTGTTTTGTCTGCCTCGTTCGTCACCATGATGTGTAGAGGAGTCAGTTCCAATAACACCTCCATGGCTGCGGTTGGGCAGCTACGCATTGCTCCGGTAATGCATAGGCACGCCAGTCTTTGCACTTTGCCGAGTGTCTCTCGCGTTGTGACTAGACTTTTTCGTTTCGCCCATGCTACCGCTCCGTATGTGATCATTGGTCTCACGATTGCAGTGTACATCCATCGGAGGATGCTTGGGCTGCATCCCCATGCCTTCCCCGCTAGGCTCCTACATATCATGAGAGCGCGGGTGGCCTTCTTGGATTTCTCCTCTGTATGTTTTCGCCAGAGGAGTTTACTATCTAGATGGAGTCCTAGATATTTTACTTCTTTGACTGGTATCAGTATCGTGCCTGATAGGTTTATGTCCTTAAGTCTTTGAAGTTGTCTTTTCCTTGTGAATGGTACTATCGTTGTTTTCGCCGGATTGATGTTAAGTCCGACATTATGGCCCCATTCCTTGGTTACTTTAAGCCCCTTTTGTATGATGTCTCCAAGGGTTTCTTCGAACTTGCCCCTGGCAATCAATACAATGTCATCGGCGTACGCCTGACAGTTGATGCCATGGTTGGTTAATTTTTCCAGCAGTTCGTCTACAACTAGGCTCCACATTAAGGGTGATAGTACCCCTCCTTGTGGACATCCTCTCGTTGTGTTTACTCTGATGGTTCCAGATGGTGTTTGAGTCTCTGCTGATCTAGTGCTCAGCAGCTCACACATCCAGTTGGATACTGTACTGTTAACTCCTTTCCTATCCAGGGATCGTTTGATCGCATCATGTGAGGTGTTGTCAAATGCTCCCTCTATGTCTAGGAAAGCGCACAGTACTATTTCTTTTGCCTCCAGGGCACTTCGAATTATCTCCGTCAGCTGATATAGGGCGGTCTCTGTTGATCTACCCGCTCTGTATGCATGCTGACGATTAGGGGGATGTGTTCAGAACATCTTCCCTTAAATAGTTGTCTACAGCCTTTTCTGTCATCTTCAGAAGAAATGACGTAAGGCTGATGGGTCTGTACGATTTTGGCTGTGTGGGGTCTTTTTTCCCCGCTTTTGGTATAAACACAACCCTTGCTCGTCTCCATTGCATTGGTATGTGGCCCAAAGCAATACTGCTCCTTGTTATCTTTAGCAGGTGTGGTATTGGTACCCTTTGCCTTCTTGAAGAAGGGCGGGTATAATGCCGTCCACTCCGGCAGATTTGAAAGGCTGAAAGGAATTTAATGCCCATTTCAGCCGTCCCTCAGAACAGATGGTTGATGTTGTTTCCCAGTCTTCCCTACGAGGTCTGATTGAAGTGGTATTGATTCCTGGCTCAGTACTAGGCGAGCTGCCAGGAAAGTGAGTTTCTAGTAGCAATAGTGCCCTTTGATCCTCATCTTCCGTGAACTCGTCATCTGGTTTCCTCAGAGACATCGGCACCCCTCCTGACTTCGCAAGAGCTTTGTGTAGCCATGCCGCAGTAGGGGTGCTGGTGATTGTCTCACAGAATTTTCTGAAGCTATTTCTTTTAGCTTTTCTTATTTCCTTATTATATGTAGTAAGGGCCATTTGGTAGCTTTGCCATTCTCCGCTGCGCTTTGCTTTATTAAAAAGCTTCCGCACCTCGGATCTTAATTTTGACAAGTTATTGCTCCACCATGGCGTCTGTTTCCTGTCCCGTTCTCTACTTAGAGGACAGCTTTCTTCGAACGTAGTGATGATGGCGTTTGTTATGCCTTCCACTGCGCTCTCTAGCTCTAGGGGGTGTCCCGGAACCTTCCTTAGACTAAGGCGCCCCAGTTTGCTCTCTAGAGCAGTTCTATAAGTTTCCCAATTGGTTTTCCTTGGGTTTCTTACTGGATTTCTCGTGATACTTGTGCTGTCCAGGTCGAATACTATTATTCGATGGTCAGACAATGACGGCTCACTAGATACTCTCCAGTTACTAATTAATTTACTTACGCTTGGGCTACCAAGCGTGAGGTCGAGTACTTCCTCCCTGACACTAGTTACAAAAGTGGGATTATTTCCCACGTTTATAATATCAAGTGACGAACTCATAATAAATTCTAGTAGGTACTCACCCCTGGTGTTGGTGTCGGTGCTCCCCCATATTATGTTGCGGGCATTTGCATCACACCCTATAAGGAGCGACATGCGGAGCTTGTTGCAATGCTCCACCAGTCGCTGCATTTGGGATGATACAACCGGCTCATCCCCTGCATAGTACGCCGATACGATGACAATGGTGCGGTGACATCCTTCAACATCCAGATGTACCTGAATTGGCACCAGATCTCGTGTCGCGTATTCTGAAAGTAGAATAAATTTATATTTATTGTTTATTAGAATGCAAGCTCTCGGTTTCTCGGCCCGAGTGTCCCATATTACCTTTGCATCCTTGCTCGCCAATCCTTTGACTTGTCCTTTCAGGATCCATGGCTCCTGGATCAGTACTAGCCCTAGGCTTTGGCAGGTAAACATCCTAGATATAGTCGCCGAGACGGAAAGAGATTCCTCGGTCTCCTCAGGAGCCTGCTCCGCCGATTGGGCAACGGAAGAAGGTGCTTTAGTCTTCGGAGGAGCAGTATGCTCTACCTCTGACTGCGCGCTCTGCGAGTTCAGATTCGATGCTGGCTGGGCTGTCTGGCCAGAGATCTCGTCCGACCTCTTGAGTCCGCACACCGCAACCCTGCCGAATCGGTAGCTCAGTGATCCTTTTTGGGTTTTTATGGCGTCGAAAGATTCTCGGTCGATGCCAAGAGCCAGTACCTGCCCGGTTCCCTCTTTTCGACAATTGAGAATCCTCCACGCCTGGACGTTAAGTCCCACATTCTGTGCTTCCAGCAGTGCCAAGGAGGTTTTAGCTTCTTGCTCTGCACTGCGTGGAAGGAAGATTGTTATGGAGTAGGACCGTGGTATATCTGTCCCACTGCATGCCATGAGGCGTGTCCCCTTCCATTTCCCCAGCTTTGGGGCTACTGCCTTTAGCCACTCAGCTGTCTGCTTAGTCTCGCAGTCAACTAAGAGCATTCCATGTTTGAAATGTATGCCCTGGAATTTGAGCTTATGCTCCCATCCCAAGGCCATTTCCAACACAATGGCGTCTTCAAGTGCCGTGAGGTCTGGGTTGCTGAGGATCTCCTGCGGATATTTCACCGGGAGAACAGCAACCTGCTCAGCAATCGCACCTGTCTCGTGTCTACCGCTAGCCGGGACGGTTTTCACCGCCGTAGCATAGCTTCGACCGACCACGGTGGCGCTCGCTTTTGCAGGCTTTCCCGTGGCCCTCTCGGTGCCTTCATCCACCTTCTGTTTCTTGGCTTTATTTGTTGTGGGGGGGGGGGGTGATGTTGTTGTTCTACCTTTTTCCCGTCAACCACTTCTGTACTTCCAGGCTTGGCCCGATGTTCCTCAGCCCTCCTTTTGGCTTCCTCAGGCCCGAAGCCTTTATTGAGGTAGCGGAGGTACCATTTAGTGCCAGCACCACTAAGTCCCCGTCGTAGTGGCTCATCCCTCGCGCCTGGTTTCCCAGGTGGAGGTAAGGCTGGCTTATTCCTCTTCCTTCCGGAGTTGTTGTCGGGGGGTACAGGGGCTGGTACTTGAGCTATGTTCGTTCCCGCTGCCCTAGTTCCCTCCACCATTACCTCCCCGGACAGGGAGGGGATTAGGATTTGGGTGCTATCCCCACTGCAAGCACCTGTCGGTGCTACCGGGCTTCTTCCCGGGCCTTTTGGCACCCCCGTGGCTTGTCGTGAGGTGACGATGGTTCTTTGACTGGTGCTGGGTTGCACCAGTTTAGAGCCTCCCTCTCGACTCGTTCCGGGTCTATCTTGTGCCAGGCGGTCGTCATGGATGTCCTGCTCCATCCGACCAATGGCTTCGTCTGCGGTCTGTCCCCGCACTCTGTTGAGTTTGTTTTTGTTTTTGTTTTTTTGTCTGTTTTGGCTCATGTCCCACGAGTAGCGCGGGAAAGACGGTCGACCACACCAGAGCCCCGCATTAGCGTGGTAAGGCCATGGTTACTCTCTGAGGTGGCCCGGTATCAGAGAGGCTCCGCAGAAATACAGCCGGATACCCCTGGCTGCAAACCATCCAATAAGCACGGGTCGCATGACACTCTGGATTAGGGGTGGATGGACGTTAAGTCCTAGTCTGTCTGCAATGGGTGGCCCTTAGACAGCATAGCCCGTTGAATCTTTGCACCGTAAGCCTCCGCACCGGTACCATCGAATGCAATGATGGTACACACGTCAAGGTGACTGACCATCGCGAGAGGAATCTAATTCCATGCTGGGCTTCGTAAAATGGTGGGCCAAAGAATTTAATGACCATTACGTTACTATGTCATTGTACAATTGTTTTGTCCGTCCGATTCTAGAGTATGCCTCACAAGTTTGGACACCGTTCTACAACATTCATTCAAATCGAATAGAGTCCATTCAACGTAAATTTATTCGATTTGCACTTAGAGGACTCGCATGGCATGATCCATTTAACCTCCATCCTTGCAGTCAACGCATCAAGCTTCTTCAAATGTTACCCCTTTCTCAACGAAGGCTTAATAGCGATATTATTTTCTTACAGCTGCTTATATCCGGTCAAATAGATGCACCTGACTTGCTGTCGTCTATTGGCTTTAATTTTCGTGGTGGTGTGCATAATTTACGCAGTGTTGAATTATTGTTTAGCCCCAATCAGAGAACGAATTATGGGAGGCATGAGCCTATTAGTCGCATGAGTAGAATCTATAATCTAAATGATCATGTGATTGACTTGCATGTTAGTAAAACTAAGCTTAAAAATATTTTGCGTAATAATGCCTTAATGTTTTAATTTATTTGCATGATTTGTGTCTGTGTTAGTATTTTATAGGTACATAATTATTGTGTTTTTAATTGTTATGTCCTTACTAACACCTGCACTAAATGATGAGCCTGTGGGAGCACTTTTAGTGCCGGCTAATTTCTGCTCGTGATAGTTGCTTGCTTTAAGCACTCCACGACACAGAGCTGATAGTGTATATAAAAAGAAACCAATTTGCAATCTCCTCTCGACACATTATACAATTATTTTTCTAAGTGGAAAATAAAAGTTAATGCCCAGAAGACACAGTCTATCTTTTTCACGAGGAAAAGGCAAGCTCGTTTCGTGCCAAGCGGCAATCTTATTATAGATGGGCGTCCTGTATAGTGGAAGGACTCAGTAAGATACCTCTGGGTCATTTTAGATAAATGGGTTACGTTTGAACCTCACATCTTACATACTATTGCCAAAGTTAACAAAACGATTAAAATCCTATATCCGTTTATTAACCGAAAATCTAAGCTAAGCAACGACAACAAGCTTATAATATTTAAAGTTGTCTTCCAAGCAATATTGTTGTATGCAGCGCCAGCATGGGGTAATTGTGCAAGCTGCTATATAAAAAAACTCCAAGTCGCACAGAACAAAATCTTGAAAGTGATCTTGAACCTACCATGGCACTTTTCCACAAACCTTCTCCATGACATAGCTCAATTGAATTTGTTACTAATCGGATAGCGAAGCTTAAGACTAAATTTGTCCTGTCATGTGAAATTGCAGATAACGCTCTCATTCAGAACTTAGTACGAGACTAATGAGTTGTTATAATTACTGTACGAACCTACATCATGTTGTACAGTTTTATTAATCATGTTATATATTTGTAAGTTCGTTATTCTCCTGATGCTGTTAATTTATCATTTAGGTGTTAACACGCTACATATTTCATTTATTCATTATTTGTATGATTTTGTTTTGATTTTGTATTTATTTATTTATTGTATGATTTTTTGTAATTATTTATTTGCTTATTATATATATATACTACTTGTTGTTATATATTATAATGTACTTTGATTATTTATCTTATTTTATAATTTTAATTTATTTATTTATTCTATCAATTAACATATTATATTTTTTTATTTATTATATTTATTTATTTATTTAATATATTATATTTATTTACGTACCTATTCATTGTATTTATTTATTTATTTATTATATTTTTATTACGTTTATTTACCTTTCATGTTAATTTATTAGATTTCTTACGAAATTACCTAATAATTTCCTGTATATTTATATACTTTAATATCTGTGATAATTTATATGAAGGTTTTTTAAGTAGCTTTTTCCTTCGCAATCTGTCAATCTGTTTTAGTGCTTGCATTCATATTGTATTATTTTCATTAGCAACGTAGATTCATACCATATCTATGTAATCAACCATTGTGACAATTTTGCTGCAAAATAAATATAACAATCTACAATTTGGTACTATGAGTGTAGGGTATGTCTGTTTTACGAAGTCTGGATGTAACTAATTTTTATCAACTTGAAAGACTTCCCAGAGGATTGACTAACAACGTAGAAGAGCAGACAGGCAGGCACGAATGCCATAGGTTTGCCAAATAGTCCAGTGTTTCAGTCAGGGCACGAATGCCATAGAGGTCTGCCAAAATAAATGAAACACGTTTAATGAGAGTCTGATAGATTCTGATTTATTCCTACAAATACTAAGTCTAATATACTAATTTTCCCTCCCAGCATAACCGAAACACATTGATACAAAAATGGTCGCGTGCCATTAAATTAAGTTATCGTCATCATATTCATCCACATTGTACTCATTTAATTGTCACCCAAAGCATAGATCGTGCAATTCATCGATCCACTTACAATGTTAGTGTAATCGCCAAAAGTTCTATTCATACTCTCTGTATGCGATACGGATACCCGACACTGTAGTGTGGCAATGAAATTCGATTGTTATGTCAGTGGGTCAGTGGTGTTTATTGACTTGAACTGCATTACACAAAGCAGGAAGTGTTTTGTGTACATTGTTATGCAGTACAATGTAGGAATTATATTGGTGGGTTCATTACACCATTACCCTCAAGTGGAAAATTATTAGAAGAATAATTTTTCAAGAATAGTTTGTATCAAATGTGTTGGCGTTGCTTTACATTCGGGAGTCTTATGTTTATATTTACAGTTCTTATTGTATGGTGCTTCTTAACAAATATTTTATTAGTATTGATTTTGTGTAAATTATTGTGCATGGTGTATATTATATTTCTTAAGACTATTACTCGTATTATGCAACTTCTTATTATCGCCATTTATATTATATTTACATTATTTGTTTCCACTATTTTGTATGGTCCGTGGTAAGGACTTTGTAATTTTTTCTTACTTTCTAATTTTACAAATACTAGATCTCCTATCTTAAAATCTGATGTGTTTACATTTCTATCGTATTCTATTTTTCTTTTGTGCTTAATATTATTTACAATTTTGTGCGTTTTTTCAATCGCATTTTTAAGTCTAGCTTTTACTTCATTAAATAGTTTTCTAAGTTATATATTTTTTCTTTATTCTCTATTATATCGCTTGGTAGGTGTGGTAATTTACCAAAAAATAGTTCATACGGAGTATAGTTGGTGTCATCGTGTGGAGTAGTGTTGTATGCAAATGCGTTGTAAGGTATCCAAATAACCCATTGATGGTCTTCAGTGAAATTTAGCAAAAATTCATTCAAAACCCTATGGTTTCCTTCTAACGAGCCTATACTTTGGTGATGATATGGTGCTGAATAAACTGGTTCAATCTTCAACAATTTGCAGATATTTTGTACCAATTCGTTTTTAAATTCAGTCCCATTGTCAGACTTAAGTATCTTAAAGCAACCATATTTCAAAATGACTTGTTCTACTAATGTTTTCGCTATTGTTTTCGCGTCTTTACTTTCGATGGGGTGTGCAATCACGTATTTGGTTAGTTCACATTGCATTGTTAAAATGTATCTATACCCGTTTGATATTCTAAGAGGTCCAACTTTGTCTATTTGTACAGTTTCAAAGCTTGTACTCGGTGTATGAGTTATAACCATTTCTGCTTTTATTTGTCTGGTTTGTTTGTTCTTAGTACATGTTTCACATATGTTTACGTGTTTCTTTATCATTTCCAAATTTATCTTTGTTTTAGTTTTACTATGGTTTTTCTAATACCTTGGTGTCCTCCGTGTGGTGATTTATGGAATTCTTCTATAATTTTTAATTGTTCATCTTTCTTCTTTATTTCTTTAGGGGGTTTAAATATCAATATCTTGATCGGTGAGTGCTCAGCTGCAGCTTATTAAATATTCTCTTAAATTCATCTTTCTTTATATACTTAAATATCATATCTTCTTCACTTAGTGCAAGTTCTTTAATGGGAACCCTTCTTAATTCTGATGACAGCTTTTCTAGTATCGAAACTTGTTCCGCTAGGTCTTCACTGCATCGCACTATAACTTCATTTTCTTTAATTTCAATAATTGGCCATTTGCACCTCGCTTTTATAAATCTTAATCTTCTTATATTTCTAACGTCAGTTAAAGATGTACAATCCCAAATGTGAAGATGATCAGTCTTCTGCTGAGATGTGTAGTTCTCCTTTTTATTATTTTCATTGGCAATCTTTTGTGCCATACCCCTTGTTATTGCCATAATTCGCTCCTTGGAGTCGTTAATTTTTTGGCTATTAGCATTTTTATTGTTAACATTCTCTACCATCATGGACTTTAAAATGTCAGTGTCCAGTTTAATTCGTCACAGTGCATCGGCATTAGTGTTCATTGTTCCCTTTTTATATACAATCTCGAAGTCGTAATCAGATAGGTCCATTCTGATTGTTGTAAGCTTCGAAGAGGGATTCTTATGTGTAAAAAGTGAAACTAACGGTCTATGCTCAGTCACTACTACAAATTTTCTTCCGTATAGGTAAGGTTTAAAGAAATTTATTCCCCAATGGATAGCTAAAAGTTCTTTTTCTATCACCGGCTTGTTAATGTCATATTTCTGCAGTGATTTGCTTGCATAAGATATTGGTCAATCGTGACCTATTTCGCCTTCCGAAAGTATTGCACCTAGTGCGAAATCTGAAGCGTCGGTGGTGAGAACAAAAGGCTTATCAATATTTGGGTACTGTAAAATTGGTGGGTTGATGAGTTTTTGTTGCAACTCATTGAATGCTGTTTCACATTCGTTTGACCAAATGTAAGGTTGGTTCTTTTTAAGAAGTGTATTTAAACATTTGGCCATCTCAGCAAAGTTCTGAATAAATCTTCTGTAATAGTTACAGAACGCGACGAATCTTCGTACTTCGTCTGAATTCTTGGGTACTGGATAGTTTTCGATTGCAGAGTATTTTACAGGGTCTGTTTTTATTCCCTGTTCCGTTATTAAATTACCTAAATATACTACTTCTGATTTCAGGAAGTGACACTTGCTTGCATTTAATTTAAGGTTGAAATGTTCTAGTCGTTCAAAAACTTTAACTAAATTGTCATTGTGATGTTTTAAACTACAGCCAAAAATTATTATGTCATCTACATACAGAAAAGCTTCTGTGTCTAACCCACTTAGTGCTATTGTCAGCATTCGCTGAAAGCTGTTTGAAGATATTTTAAGACCGAATGGTAGTCTCGTGAATTGGTAATGTCCGTCTTGTGTGGAAAATGCGGTTAGTGGTTTGGATTTCTTATCAAGTGGAATCTGGTGAAATGAGCTAGTCGTATCGAGCGTTGAAAAATATTTTGCTCTTCCGAGTTTGTCAAGTACATCTTCCAGTCTTTATCATTTACTAACTTGTTGTTTAATTTCGTAAAGTCCAATACTAAACGACATTTCTTATTACCGTCTTCACTCTTCTTTGGTACTAATAGCAGCGGTGAATTATAAGCGCTAATTGATGGTTCAATTATGTTGCTTTCGTATAATTCTTGCACTTGCTTTCTTATTTCAGTATGCTGAGTCTGTGGTTTTTTTTTTTTTTGTCGGGGTGTGTGAGACTTTCTGCACTGGAGCACTCAGACTTCTAAGAAAAACGAGAAGGCGCTTCAATGATAAGGAGCTTAGGTTTACAGCACTCACCATATCCGCACCAAATACCTGCCACCTGATACGAGCAAAAGCAGGACAATCACAGAGGAAATGTTCCGCAGTGTCGTCGCTTTCTCCATAGGCTTCGCAGTTGGTGGTGTCGCTTAGTCCTAGCACCTTAAGGTGTTTGGCAAAAGCGTAGTGTCCCGTAAGAACGCCAGTAGTCTGTCTGCAGTCTTTTCTGTTGAGAGACAACAAGAATGCCGCGGATTTTCCACAGACGTCGGGGAGCATTTGCTTAGTCTGTCTGCACCCTGGAGAGTCATGCCAACGGCGATTGTGTTCATAGGAAACCCAACCGTCAATGGAAGCCCTAACCGAGGACGCAGGCAGACAGATCGCTGGTTCAGGTCCTGAGAAGTCCCCAAGTTCATCAAAACTCCAGTGCGAGTTATACCAAAAGCCACCTCTTGTAAGACGTGAGATAGCCTTGATTGTACAGCCCATGATGTAAACATCAAGGGGCGGAAGGTTCTATAGTGCATCTAGGCCGGAGCCAGGCGTGCTGGGGAAGGCCCCCGTGCAGCCGAGACATACCTGCCTTTGGAGTTTGGCAAAAGCCGCAGTGACGTATTTAAGTGAAAGCTTATTCCACCAAACAACCGATGCGTATGCTATAAATGGTCTTATCAAAGCCGTATAAATCCATAATACTCTTTTCGGTGATAAGCCCCATGTCTTGCCGAAAATGCCTTTGCACTGCCAGAAAACAGACAGTGCCTTGGCAGTCTTCAGCTCAACATGTTTGAACCAAAGAAGTTTGCTATCCAGGATGACTCCCAGATACTTTGCTTCATTGGAGAGTTGGATTGTGACGCCTTTTAGCACTGGCTGAGTCAACCCGACCAGCTTCCTCCTTCTCGCAAAGAGAACAACCTCAGTTTTAAGAGGATTGACCGAGAGCCCATTCCTAGTGCAGCATTCGTCGATCACGTCAAGGGCCGCCTGCGCCTTGGTCAACGCCTGTACAGGCGGGGGGTATCCAGAATCCGTGCCCCGACCGTGGTCGAAAAGATAGAGCTTTGACGGTGTATAAAACGCCGCTATAACTCTAAAACCTCGGATCACGAAACGTATCGTACCGAGGTCCCCCTATCCCCCACCCGGGGACGCGCCTGGTAGGTTTTTTTTTTTTTTTTTTTTTTTGCGGTGGAAGGTGGAAACCTTGCATAGGCACCAATGGTCCGACGTCCACTGGTAGTGCCGGATTCTTACCGGCTAAAACCACCTCCCTTCCTGAACAGACCGATTTTATATATCCCCCGTGGAACCGCCGTTAGGCATTACTTCACGGGGGTCGGTATAGAGCCTTAGCTTCGTCCTCTATGATTTGCATTATCCGCTTTACGTTGGCGCTCTAAACGCCTTAGATCGCTAAGTATGCGCACCGCCACGTTACTCACAGTGGTCCAGTTTTCAGCATTATGAAGCATGTGATATACGACATTATCGGGAGTGGGCCACTCCCCAAATTGATCCCGTAGGGTGATCCTCTCGGTTTCGTATCGTGGGCAATGAAAGAACACATGTTCCGCGTTTTCCGAAACTGTTTTACAATGTGGACAGTTTGGGATGGATTCATATCCGCGTTTAAAGAGATATTCTCTGTAACAGCCATGACCCGTCAAGAACTGAGTCAGGTAGAAGTTTGTTTCGCCATGACTTCGTTTAATCCATGCGTCGATCACTGGTATGAGACGATATGTCCATCTTCCCTTTAAGGATTCGTTCCAACGTTCTTGCCAGATTGCGATACTGCGATTTCTTTCGAGTTTCCTTGTTTCGGAATCTAACGGGCCATTTCGGACTCGCTCGGTTCTTAAAGTTTTTGTTTCTTCAGCAAGTATGTCGATAGGTAGCATTGAAGATACGACTAGTACAGCATCGTTCGAAACAGTTCGAAATGCAGAGGCGACTCTTAATGCGCTAAGGCGGTGAACGGATTTGATTCCCCGCACATAAGACTTAACTTTCACGGCATTCGACCATATTTCTACTGCGTACATGAGTATTGAGCCGGCAGCTCTTGCAAGAAGCATTCTTTTATTCTGCCTTGGTCCTCCGATGTTACTCATCAACCTTGAAAGTGCACTAACAGTTTTTGAAGACTTGTTGCATATGTACTCTAGGTGATTTTTGAAGCTTAGACGAGCATCAATAATCACTCCGAGGTATTTAATGAACGGTTGGGAAACAACTAGATGCTCTCCTACTCTAAACGTTATCGTTTCCCTTACTTTCCTACTCGTAATAAGCACTGCTTCTGTCTTATGTTCTGCGAGTTGCAGGCCCGCGCTAGCTAGCCATCTTCGTACAGTAGCGACTGTCTCGTTGCAGTGCAGTTCGACATATTCTATAGTTTTCGCCACAACAACCACGGCGATGTCGTCTGCGAAGCCGATAATTGACGATTCTCTTGGAATCTCCAGGCGAAGAATTTCGTCATACATGACGTTCCACAGCAAGGGACCTAGGACAGAGCCTTGTGGTACACCGCCATCAACTTCGTACTCTTTAACTCCCTCATCAGAGTCATAGAGGAGGACTCTATTCGCAAAGTAGTTCTTTATAATTTTACGGAGATAGTCTGGTATTTCAATCCGGTAAAGACAGTTTATAATGCGTTGCCAATTCGCCGAATTAAACGCGTTTTTTACGTCTAAGGTTATAACGGCGCAATACTTTTTGGTGCCTCCTTTCCAACGCCTTCCCTCTATAGCGGCCTGTGCTCTCGTTATTACCGCGTTAATTGCGTCTACGGTAGATCTTGACTTACGAAAACCGTATTGGTGTTCCGAGAGGCCTCCTGCAGTTTCAATTGCTGGCTGGAGCCTATTGTAAATTATCCGCTCAAGGATTTTACCAATCGTGTCTAATAAACAAATAGGACGATAAGATGATGGTTCGTTTGGATTTCCCTTACCTTTTGGAAGTAAGACAAGTCTTTGGCGTTTCCAAGGCTCAGGAAAAATGCTTTCCTGAAGACACGCGTTAAACATTTCGGCAAATAAGTCGGGTCGCGTTTTGATTGCTATCTTAAGGGCTTTATTTGGAATACCGTCCACTCCCGAAGCCTTTCGATCGCGTACCTTTTTACATGCTTCGAATAATTCTTCTCGTGTTATGATGGGAATAGGCTCGTTCTCGTGAACCCTTAGACTACTTTGACTACCTGTCGCCTGTCGTTCTTGGCGAGGAAATAGTGTCTCAACTATTTGTCGTAACAATACTGGGCATGTTGGCGATTGCATGCGGGGACCTCTAAGCTTCATCGAAACGATTTTGTAAGCTTTACCCCATACGTCGTTATTGAGTTCTTCGCATAGATTTCTAAAGCAAAGACGCTTCCTAGATTTAATTGCTTTTTTTAGGCGGATTCTCGCTTCTCGATGTGTGCTGCGTAAGAGTTGCAATTGTTGGTCATTGGCGTTATGAGTCCGGGAGCGCTGGCAAATTCTTATAAATTCTTCGTGTCCGATGGCACGCCGATCTAAGTTCCGCGATTTCGGGAGTCCACCAATACACTGGAGGTCGATGTTTTCCCGTTCCTAACTTAGACATTGACGTATTACAGGCGTTAACAACTAGCCGTGATACCTGTTCTACGAATTCCGTTGCACTTCTGGGTTCAATTATCGCCTCACTGACAACGAAGCTTAAAAGATCTTCATCTAGAGTGTTGACATTCCACTTCGATCGCTTCAGCGTCGTCCGGTTAGTAATGTTTGTCGATACAGTGCTCGCGCTGAATAAAATAGCGTTGTGGTCACTATGCGTGTAATGGTCGCTCACGCGCCAGCTACCAACCGCGCCTGGTAGGTAACCAACCCGCAGAGTGGTAGTCTATAATTTTTGATGTGCACCGGATTGTTATCCGTAGTTAAAAGTTTTTGTGTGTAGAAATTATTTGTTGACAGTGGTTCGTCATCTAGGTGAAAAATATTTTGATATCTTTCGAATATTTTCTCTAATGTCTGTCTTGTTTCTTTGTCTGAATGTTCAACTTTAATGGTTCTATCTCTGGAGCAATCTCTTCTATCGTTATCTTATGGTTGATTACGTTCAGTATTTTCACATGAGATATTCCATTTGCTGGTATTATTGAGTTGCTTATAAATACTCCTTTCTTAATTCCTTTGTTTAGTACTATACTGTCTTCTGATACGGTTAAATTTGTTGGAAAAATTGCTTCAGTTCTGGGTGGTATTCTGAATACGTTTTTTATCCTTGATAACATAGGTATAACTAATTCTTCCTCTTGTAGTGTTATTGTCAACGTAAAAGTTTCATAGTCAATTTTATACATATATTTAGCTGAAAAGTCTCTACCTAACCTAGTATTCCATCCGTTGCAATTGGAAAATTGTCATTGACAACATGAAATTTGTGTGGTAATATGTTTTCAGAGATTTTAATTTGATCGTAGGTAGTACCTAGTGAACAAATCTCTTCGCTAGATATTCCTGTTAGCTTGCATGCTTCGTCTGTTGTTATGTATGTTTGTAGGTCTTGTTCTTTAAGAATGGATATGTCGGCTCCTGTGTCAACTATTAGTGTTGTATATCTATTTAGATCTTTTATGTATACAGATATATAGTTGCTAATATTGTTTGTAATTTTGTAAATCTTTAGTTTTGGTTTCCCGGAGGGTTTTGTCTCTCCGGACCATCCTCGTTTCCCTGATTTTGTATTACATTTATTCTTCAACTATTTGTAGGTCTGTTATTATTGTTCCTATAGCTGTTATTACCGATTCTTTGTTGCTAACTTACTATTAGTGTTGTTGTGGTTGTTATTGTTGTAGCCATTGTTTGTATTTCTTCGTTGGAAATTGTTGTTCTGGGGTCTGTAAAAATTGTTTCTATTTTGTTTGTTATTGCCCCTATAGAAATTGT
This sequence comes from Portevinia maculata, assembly GCA_949715645.1. Lineage (NCBI taxonomy): Eukaryota > Metazoa > Arthropoda > Insecta > Diptera > Syrphidae > Portevinia > Portevinia maculata. Next base: position 168,013,139 of record OX454526.1, on the reverse strand, counting down.
TTTGGTTTTGGTTCCTGTTATTGTGGTAATAGTTGTTGTTGTTCCTATTTTTTTCTTTTACGTACATTATCTGATTGTGACCTTGATTGACGTTTACATCAAGTTCAATTGCTAAATTGATCGCTTCCGATAATGTTTTTGGTTGCGCAGCAAATAGTGTTGTTTTAAATTGTTGGTCAATACCATTTTTGAATACTGTGAGGGCATAGCTGTCGTTCATTTTTCCTATTACGGTTCATTCAGCTGTGGTGGCCTCGTTTGGTAGTTCATCTATTTGTAGACTGTTTAGGTCTGCGATTTGAGATAGTATTTTATCTTTGTAGGATACTACCGATTGGTTTCTCTGTGTTAGTTGTGCTAACTTAGTGTGTATTTGTGGTATTGATTTTGTTGTCTTAAATGTTTCTTTAAGGCTTAGTTTTAGTGAGTCTAAACTTGTGATTGCATTTGCAAACCCTATCGCAGTTTTATTATTTCGCACGAGTTTTACGTGTAAGATGAATTCTATGTATTGGCTTTTGTCAGCCTCTCTTAGTGTATTATGTAGAAATTCCACTAAGGTTATGAATGAGTCTAGTTCTTTGTATATTCCCGTGAATGTAGGGATTACTTTCATTGCCGTTTCTATATTAAAAGTGACCATTTTGAAGGATTCTAAGTACGCATTTGCATTAACTAATAGATTAGATTACATAGATTCTTTATTTTTTCCATCATAAAGTTTACAAATTGGTATACTTAAGAATGAGGACATGGCAATACTGCCGTCTGCCTGAGATGACATTTCATAATATGATTTAAAAAATAAAAAATAAAAGAAATAATAAAAAGCAAAAATTTTAAAATATAAAGAAAAGTAGAAAAAAAAATGGTTAACAAAAGATATGAAGAAATATTATTATATAAAACAATGATATCAATTTTAACGTGATTTGAAACACAAAATATTATACAATTTGGTTAATTTGATTAGCTGTTTATACAAAATTTTATCAATTTTAACATGATTTGTAACACAAAATAATACACAATTTGGTTAGAAATAGCTGTTTATACAATATTATCAATTTTAACGTGATTTGAAACTCAAAAGAGATATTATCAAATTTAGTATGATCAGCAACAAAACAATAAATAGTTAGGTATAAAATTTGGTCAAAACTGCAATAAGTGGGTAATCGACTAAGTTTAATATGTGAAACTGTTACGGTAAGAAAGAGCATGTTGGCAATATTTAAAGAGGCTGAGCCAGCCCATTGCTCCATTTAAAATTTCAAAAAGTTTGTCCAAAGATATAAAACTTTCCCGAAAATGCAACCGGCGAATTTCTTGTAGAATAGGACAAGCAGCAACGAAATGGTATATATCTTCATTCGCTCTTCCATTACATAGATCACATAGCTGGGGCAAGTCTGATCGATGAGGTATAAAGTTCAAATTTAAAATTTCAACTCTTGCTCTAAAAATAATACTTATAACCGAGGCTGAAAATTCATTACTAAAGTAAGAGACTTCCGAGGGCAGTTCATGGTTTAAATGACTATAAATAGCTCTTGAAGTAGACGAAGATGCTCTGGAAAGGTTATCCAGAAACATTTTGTAATCCACCTTAGCAATCACATCAGAAAACTGAGCCTGCCAATCGGTCACATTAGTTTCTGTTAAGTTTAAACTTGTTTCGTAAGCTAAAGCTAGTTCGTTCCAGTTTTTAAAGGGGGAAGCATTCACTCGAAGTAATTTTCTTAAGATGATTTTGTGAAGACAAGTTTCGCTTCTTTTCATCACTCTAGTAAAGAAGTATATATATAGGGACTATTCCTGACTCTACATATATGGCGTAGTTGGGTGTTGAGTTAGGCAAACGAAATATCCTCTTAAAAAAGTTCCTTTGTACAGTTTCAAAAGCTTCGAAGTGTGTGTATCCGAAGACTTGGACGCCATATGCCATGCATGCATTTACTGTCGCGTTGAAAACTTTGTACTTGGACGTTAAATCAACATTTTGGTTCGAAAAAAACTTTGGCCACATTATATTAAGAGCCAATTTAGCTTCATTGCTTTTTTCTTTGGAGTGCTTTAGATAGCTTAAATTGTAGGTCAAGAGGACACCCAAATATTTAAACTCCTGTACAACCTCAATGTGTGTATTGTTTAGAGACCATTTTTCTTCCGCTCGCCTTCTTGATTGTCTCTTTTCGAATATAACAATCTTAGTTTTTTGTGTATTAATTTGCAAGCCCCAAGACTAGCAAAATGAACTTAGACGGTTTATTTGCAATTGAAGCGTGAAAGGATTATCAGCAAGCATAACTAGATCGTCCGCGTATAACAGGACTTTGATTATAATGTTAGCAAAATTAACTCCACCCGGAAGAAGCTCGCAGACATCATCTATGAACAGGGCAAATAATAATGGGCTGAGGATACAACCCTGAGGAACACCTGTAATTGTATCAAATCGATTTGAAAATGTGAAACCGTCCCATACCCTTGCATTTGTTGACGAAATAAGACTTGCATACACTTCGAGAAGCTTTCTTGACAAACCAATGCAAGAAAGTTTGTATATTAAAGCTTGTCTATTGACTTTATCGAATGCAGCTTTAAAATCAACAAAGCAAGTGTATAGTTTCTTTTTTCTATCTATAAATTGTTGAGCATTAACCAAAATTTCCCCTATTTTCCGTACTAACTCTTTTTATTGATTCTTAATCGAAACCTGAACAACATGTTTTCTTAGTAACTGTTTCCTTATTGACTTAAACGATAATAGGTATATTACTGAGTTAATATTTAATTTTCAAAAATTTATTAACAAACGACATTTCTTAAGAGTACTTTCCTTACAATTTTAGAATGGAATAACTATACTATAATGACTTTTTACTAATATCTAACTTGTTCTATAACTTTTCATTCGAATATGTGGAGTATACCCAGGCACTTCTTTCTTGCCTTTTTTGTCGGCTTCATTTTCGTTTTCCTCGCCTTCTGATTAATTATTTTTTGTTCGTCTTTGTTTGGAAGGCAGTTGCTTCCTTAGGTGGTCGTCTTCTACTTGGTTATTTAAAAGTTTCTTCGGGTGTAGCCATTTTATTAGTTTTAATCAGCAGTCCTGTTTCGGATTGCAGGATCATCATGTAGGGTATGTCTGTTTTACGAAGTCTGGATGTAACTAATTTTTATCAACTTGAAAGACTTCCCAGAGGATTGACTAACAACGTAGAAGAGCAGATAGGCAGGCACGAATGCCATAGGTTTGCCAAATAGTCCAGTGTTTCAGGCAGGGCACGAATGCCATAGGGGTCTGCTAAAATAAATGAAACACGTTTAATGAGAGTCTGATAGATTCTGATTTATTCCTACAAATACTACGTCTTATATACTAATTTTCCCTCTCAGCATAACCGAAACACATTGATACAAAAATGGTCGCGTGCCATTAAATTAAGTCATCGTCATCATACTCATCCACATTGTACTCATTTAATTGTCACCCAAAGCATAGATCGTGCAATTCATCGATCCACTTACAATGTTAGTGTAATCGCCAAAAGTTCTATTCATACTTTCTGTATGCGATACGGATACCCGACACTGTAGTGTGGCAATGAAATTCGATTCTTATGTCAGTGGGTCAGTGGTGTTTATTGACTTAAACTGCATTACACAAAGCAGGAAGTGTTTTGTGTACATTGTTATGCAGTACAATGTAGGAGTATGGAATTATATTGGTGGGTTCATTACATGAATGTCAATTGACAAATTATACATCTTTTTCAGTAAATTGCCGAAATCGTGTCAAAAAATCATTCCGATTTTTAATAAAGTTTATATTTAACTGAAATCAAAAGCTATTGAAGAGAAAAACTACCAATTTTTTGTGAAAAAACCTGAGAAAGTATATTAAGGTAAAAAACAAAACCAGTACTTAGTAGTATTGAATGTATGTATACGAAATAGTTTCCAATTAAAATACATTTTTGCCACAACATTTGGCAATCGACCAGGCCATTCGTTTCTTCAAACATATTCTGGACACTTCGTTATTTTTGCCTTCCAGTAGTTTCCTGACAAGTCCCCACAACGTCGTTTAAGGCAATTGGATTACATCTCGCAGTATACCTCGGACATTAAATATCTTGTAATTTATGTGTCTTAATAAATTGCCGAAGGCCTGATGTGATTACTGGACCAGTCTGAGTATGCACTCCCAGCAAACGCGCCAAACTTGGGTCCAAATTGAAATGCAATGGCATATAGAAAGCGAATTGTACAATGACCGTTTATATCACCAGGTTGTTTCACTTGGACGGCATCAGTTTCTTGAGTAAAATACGTTCGATGCCAATCTACGAGATGATTATCGGGTCCATATAGGTCTTTGTCAAGTTCATTGACCAGCCGTGTGAAAAATAATGAGAATTTTCTCTCTCTTTTGGTATTTGGATTAAATTTATCTTCAAGACGACTGCCTTTATAGTGCGTACCAAAACAGTTGGCCATTCTACTGCGCAGGTCTCTTAAAATGTGTTTTACAATCTCTTAAATTGCAAAAACAAGCATAAAGAGACGAAAATGGGCGGAGCCATAATAAAAAACGACGTATACCCTGCCTTGTGTTCAAGATCGCTATCGCGATCTCACTAAGGGTGGTTTCTTCATTTTCCTTCTTTTATACTGAAATTATTAGCGGAGGAAAAATATAGACCATTATATGTCAACTTTACTTGGAGGCAAATATATTGTTTCGTTTTTTGTCTTGTCGGTTCTTTGTAGGAGTATGATGTGATCACGGTCGGATAGATTAAGCAAAACATTCCACATGAATTGATTGTGTGACTGTGTCTGTATGAAGGTGTACGGTTTTAGATTTAAACCCTATTTGCTCATTATGCTTTCGTTGATCATTATTAATTGTGTCGTGCATATTGATCATGTAGGTACTGATATTGGCACGCAAAGTAAAGTAAATTGCAGTGTCACACCAAATTTTTTTTGTTTATATCATTGAATTTGGGCGAGATAGGTAAATTTAATAAAAAATTTACAATTTGGGAATTTTTTGGAAACGTAAACGATTTTATGCCCAATAACAATAGGCACGATTTTCTGTCACAAAAAAGAGGATGGGGTATTAAACGGTTCGTTAAAGACAAAATGGTGAACGTTCTTGATTCTTCAATAATTTTTTTTTAAAAATGCAGTTTTTAAAACTTTTTGAACTACCCACCACTTTTAAATTTGTAACTTTGATTAAAAGTGTAAATTATAGCGAGATAAAATTGACGATGAATTGCAAATATAAAACAGATTTACAGCGAGCAGCAAAACAAAACACCAGTATACCAAATGGGTGGTTCGGTTTGGTTTGAATTAAGAAGTAAAAACACACACGTTTTAGTACTAAGATAAAAATATTTATTGATTTTGCTACCTATATATGAAATAGTTAATATTAATGTATATTAAATTGAATTCGAAGAACTGTCAGTTTCATAATCGGTTGAAGAATCATCTGCTCGTGTGAAAGGTATTCCTCCTCTGTCCTTATAATTTTTTCACAAACTTTGCGCCAATCTTCAACTGTTATTTTTGAAAATTCTTCTTCAGTTAGTTTCTGAACATCCGATAATCTAAACGTTGTATTTCGGCTTCCGACTCTTCCCTTGACTGTTGCCCAGATCTTTTCAATAGGGTTGAGATCTGGATGATAGGGTGGCAATCGTAGTACTTCGTGTCCCGCGCCGTGAATCATATCGTCAATCTTATGCTTGGGGTGGTGATTAGTCCGATGTCGCTTTATAAGGTCATAAAGTTCGACTTTGAGCATTTTTGAAGAATGCGGTATATTGTTGACGGAAAGCCATTCTAACATCTCCGATTTAACGGAAGCAGAAGTGATTTGCTTGTGTTCCCATTTGTTGTGATATGATGCGTTGTCCATTACAATAACCGATGGTTCCTCTAGGTTATTTAAAACTTGATCCTTCATCCATTTGGAGAAATTTTCAAAATTCATCTCATCGTGATAATCTCCTGTTTTCGACCCAGATTTAAATAAAAGCAAGGCATTATTCACGAAGCCCTTCGCTCCACCTGCATGCGCCATTATCAGCCTTTGGCCTTTTGAAATTGGCGCCTTTAAACCTTGACTGGTGCCGTCAGTCCATGCCCTTGGCCTTGTGTGAGAGCTGTGAATATAGCTCTCGTCCAAATAAATAATCTCATATCCTTCTGACCTGTACTCCCGCACCTTCCTCAGATATTTCACTCGTAAAAGTTTGATTTCATTTCTTTCGCAAAGAAATTTACGGTTGTTCTTCGTTTTCCTATAAGAAAATCCATTTCTTTTTAAAATCCTATGTAGCGACATATTGCTTAGGTTCAGCTCCAAATCTTCCTGCACCCGTTGTCTTAACATTTTTAATGTTATCATCATTTATTCTTCAATGTGGAAGTTGTATATAATTCGCCGAACAGCTGTGATACCTAATTCGTCCAATCCAGTTTTCCATTTTGTATGTGGTACTCTTTTAGTTGGAGATTCAATAGCGCCTTTCTTCTCATATTCTTTAATTATCCTTCTTATTGTTCGGGCCGAAATTCCCGTAAACTCCTCTGTCTGTGAATTTGCGTATGTGATGGGATTATCTATACATAAATTCCTAGCTTCTTCATTTTTTTTGTAATATATCCTAACAACGATCTTACGTCCTAGACTTCCTATTGGTTTTCCTTTTCTTGAAAGATCCATGACAATTTATTTTATTTTAATAAACTTATGTCCTAGCAATGCTTTTGTTTTCGTGAAAGTGAATTCCAAATAGGAAATCCATAATATATATGTGTTATCTTAAAATAAAAAACTCTAAAAACCAAGCAACAAATTTATTCCTTGCCCCTACAGGTAACCAAATGCAAACACTAATCATGTCGTAAAACTTTTACACTTAAGTCAAACAGGTAAAATCAAACATCATAAAATTAATGCCAACCAAGCACACCACCCATACAGGTACCTAGTGCTAAACCACGAAATGTTCAACCATAAAAAGGGTTGGGAACCCTTTCAAATACAATCGGACTTCTAGGTAGAAATGTATAAAAGTCGACCTCATAATAAAAAATTAAGTTTATTTAGATATTCAACAGCATTTTAGTTCTAAGCACTGTAAAGTTGGGTTACGCATTGTAAATTACAGGCAAAAACGCTTAGTGATTAAATCTCTTTCGCGTCATTTTTGTTCTCTTAAATCCTCTCTCTGCGCAATCGACCGTTGGCCAACTGTTTTGGTACGGACTATAACACTTTATTCACACGAAACCACAGCTCCGTCTTCGTCATCACCTGAAAGTTGGCAAATAAAGACAACTTTGCAGATCAGTTCTTTCTCTTTACTGTTTCCAACTTCTTTGCATATTTAAATGAATCCATTTTCCTGAAAATATATCGAGAAACTATGGATTATTAATAAAAAAAACTTACTTTTGTTTGCTGATTCCTATTATTTTCCCGCCTATCGCTGATAATTATTTTGTTTGTTTAGGTACTCTCCAAATTTGTGTTTACATTCGATTTGTCATCGATTTGGCACCTGTCAAAAAAGTCCGGATCCCTATAGTGAACTTCGCGTATACGACGATACGCCACCTGTGCGTGGAAGGCCACAACAAATGATGATAGTTTATGCACATTATCCCTGTGTTTCTTTATTCATTCTGAATATTCGGAATATTCCGATTGAGCCATTTACGTTTCTTTATTCAATGGAATATTCCGGATAATCCATTTCGGTGTTTCTTTATTCATTCTGGAATAAATGGAATGCATTCTTTTTATTCCTAGAGAAAGGTGGAATAAAAAGAATATTCCCTCGTTTGACAGATGCACTTGATCAAACAAAAAATCGAAGCAACAGCAAACAATCAAATGGGTGAGCATTTATTGCAAATTTATTGTCTTTTTTTTATATTTTTATTATGTGTGTTGTTTTAAGTTAATTATTTTTTTATTATATATTTTTAATTTCCTTCCAGAATCAAATATACATTTTTAAAATGGTCTTCTGTGGGCATGAAATGCCGCATTGATGTTGGTAGTTGGTGACAAGTTGATTTCATGAGCAGTGTTGCCACTTATGCTACATAAAAAGGTCCATGTTTTTTGAACTTGTACTAAATCCTTACTCGAAAGGACAACATATTTAATGTTTTACTTTTTTCCTTCGATTCAATATATTTAACATAATAACAACACGAGAATATAATGTTATTCATACAAATAATAACAATATCTTAGTAATAAATAATATATTATGCTTTATCTGAGCGAAAGTTGTATATTACTGTATTGGGTACTTCGTTAAGAAACGCAGCTGTGAGACTTAAATAGGAACAAGTCGTTTTCCGCTATATATTGTTTTGGTTGTCGCAAATATTGATAGCTTTAAAATGTTCAGTCAGTCGCAAATTCGTCACTGACAAATAAATTTAGAGAATTCATTTTCTGGTTTTGTTTGTAAAACAACATTTTTAAAACGAAATCACATTTGAATTGCTTTTTTGGAAAATAAAATAATATGTATTAAATAGATACAATCACTGGAACTTCACTTCCATAAATCTTATGAACAAAAAGCAGTCACAAAAGCATGAGCTTAAACAAAGCAACTAACAAAAAAATAAAATTAAATTTTAATACGTTTTCCCAATAGTAGTACTCAGCTGATTAATTGAATAGTCAAATTATTAATTGAATAATCAAATTATTTGCGCTATAAATTAAGAAGGAGTATCTGAACACTATTTTCGAACAGTAAAACGTAAAAAATATTGTAGAATTGTGTACGAAAAATAAAAATGAGCTTTTGGCAAAAATGTATTTTTTTTTGGAAACAAATTAGATTGAACGAATTTGCTATATACATATTTTTAATACTACTAAGTACAAACGAACAAAAACAATTAATTAATAACAAAATTGTACAAAAAAATGAAAATGCCTTTAAATTGCTGCATCAGGAGCTGCACAAGTCATTTTGGTCAACATGTTCACTGTTTTTATATATTTTTTTTGCCCTGACATACTCTCTCAGGTTTTTCCTCAATAAAGGAGAAAATTTCCCTTTGATTTCACCTAAATATACACTTTATTAACAATCGCAATAATTTTTCATACAATTTCTGCAAATTACTGAAATTGTATGCTTCAATTTTTTCTTGACGTTTAAGAAAGAAATGCGGCACTTCAGAAAGAGATAGCTTTACGCACGTGCTCTATCGCATTTTGCTTGTCAGTGTTCACAATGGATAAATAATTTGTTAATTGACATTCATAGTACCAAAATATCGATTGATTAATAAATTTTGTCGCTTATCAATAATTGATTTTTGACAACGATAATAAGGGTGTTTAATTAATTTAATGTAATTTGTATTACTGAGATATCGTTATTATTATTGTTTTTGTAAACTTAAATTGTATTTTCTTAAGGTTTCTCTTCTCATATTTGTTTTATTATATATGTTTTTATTTTAGTGCTGTAGTGGAGTATTACCTCACATGTGAGTTCAGTAATAGAAAAAATATATTAATTGTAAGTAGTAAATGTTGTACTTGTTCTTGAACTAAGTGGCAGCGCTGGTCAATAGACAAATGGCTGTCATTCTATTCGGTCCATTTTTGTTTCTTTATTCATTCCATTCTGGATATTCCGGATAAAAAAATCGAATATTCTGTCTTTTCTATTCCTTATCCGGAAAAAATAAAGAAACACACGGTATGTGGGTTTATTCTTGTTTTCCTCTAATTGGCTCTGATGGAAGTATTAGCAGAATATTTTTATTTGGTTTTGCGCAAACAGCAGCTATATTGTTCTCCTTCATGCTCGTGACTAAGCATATGAGAAGGAAGATGACACAGGTAGCGTTAGTGGTTGACAGTAGGGCGGAAAGTTGAAGGAATTATCATCGGGTAGATTTATGCCATATTATTTGTTTGCTTTGATGGAAGTTTGGGGTAGGTTATGTATTCTGGTATTTAATACAATTAGTATGTAAGTTATCGCTTTACATACGCGGGCGAATAAAAAAAACACAACTCTTTTCGGGAATACTGAATAACAACTGAACAACTTTATTAATTTTCATTTTCCTTTTATACAATAATTTGGTTACAATAATCAGCAGAACTAGGGAATACTATTTCTTGGAATTATAGACATAAAAAATACAATAATTGTCGAAATATCTAATGAAGCAATAATAATTCCAAGAAATACAGTTTGTGAATTTGCCTTATTAAATGAAGCAATTATAATACTAAGAAATACAATTTATAAATTTGCCTACCTTAGCTATTTCTGTGTGGGAAAGGAATGTGGATGAGGAAGGTATTGCAGGTGAATATGAGAATATCGTATTAACTCCCCCCCTTCTTAAGTATCTGTGTCTCGCAGATTACAAATTGAGTTTAATGGGTTCAAAGGGAGAGATTTGGGATTTCATATTAATGACCTTTTGTCCTGTTTGACGTCCTAGGCAAAGGCGTAATATTAGATTGAACGTTAGACTGATTATCAGAATGGTTAGGTCTGAACTTATTAAAAATCCAGTGTGAACTGACACATTAGATACTCGTAGTTTTTGCACATTGTCCAAGTGGAGCTTGTGAAGGTACTGAAGGTCTAATATTATATCACCTTCTGTGAGATTATTCTACAATACAGGGGTATGAAGTGGTAGGTCTTACTTTCCCAATTTGTATATTTGGTATTATCTATCTCGATAGATTCATTATGGAAGTTTATTAAGAATGTGCCGTTAAGGCTTCTATTGGTTCTACCATAGGTGAGGTTTCCGAAGTGATTTGTTACAAATAATGTGCTTTTGTTTATAAGTTCAACAATTGGTTTGTTTTGGAGTTGTAAGTCGCAAGTTGCGTCTTCACCATTTAGGAGTCTGAGCGTACAATCATTGGGAGTCAGTTTTTTAAGTTGATTTCTTTGACAGATTGTTTCGTCTTCGATTTCGATGCATTTTTCCTTTATAGCTAACTTTATTGACTGTGAAATGAGGAGATTGGAGAAGTTTAGATGTACCCTTTTGTTATTTTGTACCGTTGAACGAATTATAATATTGTTAAATATTGTTTCGTCTGTGTGCGGTAAGCAGATTACGTATAAGAGAAGTGAATCTTTAGCTAGCATCATGGGTTCAGAGTATTCAATGGCTTAAAGTTCATTTTTGAATGGGAGTGTTTCCGTTTTCGATAGTGCATCATCAATATCAGCTTTATTTAACAAATTTGAGTTGACAATACCTTTTTTTGCAAGCTGTCCTGCTAGCACTATTTCTCAAATCTCTTCTTTTAGTAGGCTAAGCTTGTTGTAAAGTATTTGTTGGTATTTCTCTGTGTGGTTAGTATTAACTTCCTCAACTATTCTATTGTATTTGTCTATCATGTTGGTTTATAGTGTATTGCCTATTGTTGTTGTTAACTAGTTCATTGTTTTTTGCAAGAATATTGTCCCAATCTGTTGCGTCTGGGTAACCTGCTAGCCATTTCCAGGCAGAGCCTATCCAGTTTATTGATCTCTTTGCTTTCCTTAGCCCTTTTTCCTGGAGTTGTCCCATTAAATTTTCTATTCTAGAAAGTTGAAGTTCCAACTGCGGTAAGTAAGCACTAGTTTTGGGTATGTTAAGCCGTATGTCTATTTTGATGTTGTAAATTATTTGTTCATAGGTGGCGAGATCTATTGAGTGTATAATTTTGTAGTTTCCATTAATAATTTTCCTTGTTCCATGTTTTATTGCAATAAGCGGGCTTCTGTACTCGTAGATGTTAACTAATGCTTCCGTCCAGCAGGATATTAATCTGAAATGGTGGGTATGTTTTTAAGGTGCGATTTGTGGATTCTTTTTCCGTCAGAAGTAGTTATAGTGACTTTATTATCTATTCCTACAGTCTCTTTTTGGAAGATAGGCTTCTCCTTTCCCTTTATTTGCTTATCTCTTTTGTATATGGTATCGCCAGGATTGTAGTCTCTAGGCTTTGATCTTTTGTTATTATGTCTATTAACTTTGTTTCTTTGCTTATTTGGATTTTGTTTCTTAAATCTGTGTTGACTATGTCTTTAAAGTCTACAAGATACTGGTAGTTGATCCTTTGAGATCTTCCAAAGAATACATCAACAGGCTTCCTTTTTGTAACAGAGTGGACAATATTATTGTATCTGTCCGCTGCGATGTTGAGAATTTCCTTTATTGAATAGTCAGGGTACTCCCTTTGGAGACATCTAATCATTTCGATAATGGTGGAATGTACTCTTTCCACGGTTCCGTTAACCTCGCTTTTTTGTGGCGGGGCAAGATAGACGGTTATTCCTAGTCCTTCTATATAAAGGGTTTTTCAATAAGAGCGCTACAAAAGTAGAGCGACAGGGACAGCAAACGACGCCGAATTTCTTGCCGTAAGGTAAGTAAGGTTTGCCATTTCATGATGGAAACATATACGAGCCAACAACGAGTCGAAATTATTAAAATTTACTACCGAAATTCGGAGTCAGTACCCTCAACGTTAAGAGCGTTACGTCCAATTAATGGTCGTCATAATCGTCCTAGCAGATCAACAATTGAGCGTCTAGTCGCTTGGCCCCGTGCGTCGGTCGGGCGATTTGACGCCGTTAGACTATTTCCTGTGGGGCTACGTCAAGTCTATGGTCTATGCCAACAAGCCAGCGACGATTGATGAACTTCGTACGAATATCGAACGTGAAATTGCAGCAGTATTGGCCGATTTATGCTTGAAAACCTTTGAAAATTGGGTTCAGCGTCTGGACTTCTGCAAGCGTGCCCGTGGTGGCCATGCAAACGAAATCGAGTTCCATACATAATGGCATCGAACGTACTTTCACAGGAATAAAGAATTTCATTGATACCCAAAACCGTTTTTGTTTTATTTAAAAAAAAACTTATGTAGCGCTCTTATTGAAAAACCCTTTAGTTAAGAATTATTGGGCTAATGAAGCTTCCTTCATTGTCCATGACTTACATTTTTGGGACAGTAAAAAAATGTAATAAAGTTATAGTATGCGCTTATATACTTTATTGAACGTTATAGAACATTCTACACATGTAACTCTAACACTTGATATTACTCCAATAAATCAGTTCTTGTCTAGGTTTCAACATTGCAACATGGTGTCGGAAGTCAGCATTTAATTGAATAGAGAAAAGAATAAGGTACAAGCGAAAAATGGCAACCACGTCACAAAACGCAGCTTTTTTAATATTCCTCCTCCTCGTCCAATAATTGTCCGAGACAACGCTTTGGAAAATTTTAATTTTATTAAAAAGCAATGGGAAAACTACGAAGTAGCGGCAGAACTCACAAAACGAACGAATGGGGTAAGAATAGCTATATTGAAAGCATGCATAGGGGACGAATGCTTTAAGATTTTGGATAAATAAAAATTTATCAGCTGAAGAAGGTAAAACTACAAATGGAATATTAAACGCCCTTGAGCACCTAGTATCTTGCTACCTGCAGGAAATGAGGTGAAGGAAAAATGTTTACGAGTGGATAAGTAATTTAATCCTTGTAAAAAGAAATAATAAATTGAGAATATGTTTAGATCCCCAAGATTTAAATAAGGCACTTAAACGAAGAAATCTGCAACCCAATACTCTGGAAGAAATGTTACCGAGTCTCGCGAATGCAAAAGTGTTTACAACGCTTTACGCAAAAAATGGATTTTGGCAAGTAGCTTTAGACAAAGAGAGTAGTCCTTTAACAACATTTTGGACACCCTTCGGCAGGTATTGTGGGCTAAAGATGCCATTCGGAATAAAGCCGGCCCCCGAAATATGGCAGCAGAAACAGCAAGAGGTTGTAAGTGGACTTGAGGGAGTAGAGGTTCTGGTAGACAATTACTTGGTTTACGGTAAAGGTGACACAATGGATGAGGCGATAAAAGATCACACCAAGAACTTAGAGAATCTGTTGAAAAGACTGCGAGAGGCAAATTAGTAATTATGTAAATCCAGAAAAATCAAGAGTCGGACTGAGAGAGGTATCGTTCTACGGATTTACATTGTCAGCGGACGGACTTCAAGTAGATACAAATAAATTGAAAGCTATTGTGAATACGGAAAGGCGAAGGACGTTAAAGATACGCAAAGGTTCGTAGCCATGTGTACATATTTATCGAGATTTGTGCAGAAACTTTCAGAAGTTGCTGAGCCATTAAGAAGAATTTGTCGAAAAGACAACGAGTGGCGTTGGGGGCAGGCTCAAGAAAAGTCGTTTTCGAACCTAAAAGAGATGATAGTTGATGCTCCTATTCTTAAGTACTTTGATTTTAAGAAAAACACTGTTATAGAATGCGATGCAAGCAGTATTGGATTGGGAGCTGTCCTCAAACAAGAAGGACATCCGGTGGCGTATTCTTCGAGGGTATTGATAGCGACGGAAAAAAAGTATGCTCAGATTGGAAAAGAATGCCTTGCCATCGTCTTTGCATGTAAACGTTTTTTCTAATTTACACTATCAGCTCTGTGTCGTGGACTGCTTAAAGCAAGCAACTATCACGAGCAGAAATTGCCGGCACTAAAAGTGCTCTCACAGGCTCATCATTTAGTGCAGGTGTTAGTAAGGACAAAACAATTAAAAATACAATAAAATGATCAATATATCTGTGGGCAAAATCAAATTGTTGTAGAGACGGCCCATTTATCTCTTTAATCAATTTTTAAGAAATCTATGCTAAATGCACCTAAACGATTACAAAGAATGCAACTTAGATTACATCGCTAAAATTTAAATGTAGTATATAAAAAAGGAGCCGAAATGAATATATCGGATGTGTTATCAAGAGCACCAATCGGACTTCCAGAGAAGGAATAAGTATATCGGACTCAAACAATTGAAGACATATTCTTACAAATAGCTGAAGTAGATCCAATTAAGAATTTGCAAATAAAGGAGTCGCGATTGCAATGTATTAGGAATGAAGTGTCCGTACGGGAATTATAGAGATGAGTTAACTATATCGGACGGACTAATTCTGAAAGGAACGCAAGTCCTTGTACCACGGAGCTTACGACAGGATATTTTGCAGAGACTACACTGCAGTCACCAGGGCATAGAGGCGTGCTTAAGGAGAGCTCGGGACACAGTATTTTGGCCAAATATTTCAAACCATATTAAACAAATTTGTTCTAATTGTTCTCTCTGTTTACAGAATTCCAATAGCCAAACAAAGATGCCATTGCAATGTCCCATATTGCCGAACTATCCTTTTCACACATCGGAATGGATCTCTGTGAAGTAGAACCAGGCAGCAAAAAGAACATTCTTTTGGTAACTGTTGACTACTATTCTGATTTTATCGAAGTGGATGAACTCAAGGAAGCAAATGCCAGAACCATAGTGAGCTGCTGTAAGAAGAATTTTAGTCGATATGGTGTCCCAGAAATTGTTGTAACTGATGGTGGAACTCCCTTTGTAAATGAAGAATTTGCAAAGTTTGCAATGGAATGGGAATTTCGTCACACGTCATCATCAACAGGGCAATGACAAAGCAGAAGCAGCGGTGAAAATCGTCAAAAGGTTATTCAACAAAGCTAAATGTGCGCAGCAAAATGTTTGAAAATTTTTGTTTCAGTGACGAACAACACCAAATAAGATGGAATCTAGTCCTGCTCAAAGACTTATGAGTAGGCAAATTGAAACCGCAAGTACCAGCTGATGTCGAAATCCGAATTGAAAAACAAAGACGGGTTAACAAAAAATACCACAATAGAGGTGCACGTGATCTACCAGCAGTAGAATTTGGACAAGATGTTTTTGTACAACTGAGGCCGAAGGAGCGCAGCGCACGATGGAGTTGAAGTAATAGGTGTGCCATCTGATCGAGATGTTTTAGTTCGAGCAAATGGACAAGATTACCTGCGAAACAGACAACATATCAGTGCCTATAGTGATGGGGAGCCGGAATGTTCCAGAGATAGTGACGACAATGGTGCAGGAGGTTCGGAAAATTTATCAACTCAACCCATGATAGAAAAGAAAACACCTAGTATCGTGCTACCTGAAGGAAATGAGGTGAAGGAAAAACAAATCCAAGCAACGCAGCCGGATGTACTCAGACGTTCAACCCGCAAAGTAAAGAAGCCTGATCGTTTAATGTATTTATTGACTAAATAAGTAATTCGATATTTAGTATGTAGTGGCAATAATTGAAATATGATTTGAGAACCCATAATGAAAAAGTAATGAAAAAAAATGTCGAATATTATTTGAATTAATTAAATTTTTTTTGTCTGTAAACGTAAAATATGTCGCCATGTTTATCCACATGTTAACTGTGCACTCTTAAAGAATGTAGTTCTTATTGCACAGCAAATTATTATAATAAATAAATACAAATACAAATACAAAGTCTTACAATAAGATCCCTCAAATTTAAATTATTTGTGAAGTTTATTAAGAAAGGGGGATGTTATAGTATGCGCTTATATACTTTATTGAACGTTATAGAACATTGTACACATGTAACTCTAACACTTGATATTACTCCAATAAATCAGTTCTTGTCTAGCTTTCAACATTGCCACAAATAATTTAATTATTTTGTCTCGAACATGTAAGACTGACTTGTTTCTAATGCGGAAAAACTTTGTAAATTTTGAGAACTTGTCTATACAGGTTATGCATTTTTCTCGCTTGATTTCTATAATGTCCATGTGTACGAGTATAATCTCTGTTGGGTACGATGGTATCGGTGTGAGTTGAAGTTCGCGTTTCTGGGGATGTCGTTCATATTTGTTAGAACAACATATGTCGCAAGAATCTGTGTATTTTTTGATTAGTTTTGTCATTTGTGGAAAGTAGTATCTTTCCAAAATTTGTTCTTTATTTTCCTTATGGTTTCTATGAGCTCGCTTATGCTCATCTTTAATTATCTTTAGCTTATTCTCTTCATTGAAAATATCAGTAACTATTCTTTGTGTGATTCTTATTTGTAATCGATTAAAAAATGTCTTATATACTTCGTGTAGTAATGGAATATATTTTTCCGGAATTTTAATACCGTTTAGTATGTTGGGATTAAGTTTTTCTTTTAGTATTCTTACCAAATTGTCTTTATCAAATGATCATAATCTTACATAAATTCTATGGAATTTTGGGTGTAGATTTTCATAGCAGGATATTTGGGCTCGTGCTCAGGCTACTGTGGGGGTCACAGGTGGTGGATGGTGAACGGCCTGCAAAGTATGTTGGTTAGCTGCGAATAACCAATAAGCAGTCCCCGACCAAGAGCGGCAGAAACGGAGGGTGTGTCTGAAAAGGTTGCAGGAACCCCTATGAACTTTCTGTGACAAGACGAGTCATCGCCGTCTTTAACAAAGTGCTGCCCCATTTCTCGGCTCTTGGTCGAGAGGTGGCTTCGTGGGAAACCATATTCCACCCGCAAGGGTGCTTCTCTGAAGAAAGAGGGGTAACGGGAGCGGCGACCCCGCGGACCCTAGTTACATTAACCCAGAGCGTCTGACCCATATTGGGCGGCTCCCTGGTCAGCGTCTGTTCTCCATGTTAGGAGCGGCTGTGCACCCAAGGTAGGCATGCCTGTCGTGGAAGGCGACTATAATCCAAACCGTTTAAACTTTTCACAAAAGTTAAAATTAAAACATGTAATGAACAAAACAAAATATTTTAATACCCCAGGTGGTATGCCATTTAAAGTTCTAAATCCACCCTCTTCGGAGGTCGGTCCCATGGATTCTGGGGGGGGGGGGGGGCATTTCTTGCTTACCGAGAACCCTTTTGGAAAAAGTATCAGGGTAGAGAGATCACCCCCATCGTCATGTAAAATGGATGAAAACCAAACTCTGAATGCTAAATATTCAGAAGTCTGCAAGGAAAGAGATGGGTTTAAGCAACTAAACGAGACATTAATCCAAGAAATTAATAGTTTAAAGCAGGAGTTGCAAACGTTGAAAGATCAGATCAACAGCCAAAACAAAGAAAAAGAAATAATTAAAGTAGTTGAGTTCTCAACTGATGAGGAAGAACTACTGAAAGAGACAGAAAGAAAACCCAAAAACGGGAACAAAAATAAAAAACGGAAAATGAGCACATCCCCAAAGATCTCATCTCTGAAAGAAAGCTATCAAGCTACGAATTATGTTCCAAATAAAGAAAATAAAATTCAAAAGCCAGTCAAACCTCCTCCAATTATTGCTCTGGAAATTACAAAGTATGAAAGCTTAGTTAAGTCATTGGAGGAAAATAAAATTAAAGCCAATACAATGCTAATAAATGGTAATGACATTAAAATAAATGTAGATGAAGAAGATTCTTATAGGAGACTTACCAAAATACTTAACCAAAAAAAGGTGCAATGGTACTCTTATGAGAATAAACAAACTAGGCCAATTAAGGTTGTTGTAAAGAAACTACACTTCTCATGCTCGCCAGAGAGTGTAGTTACAGATCTAAGAAGGAAAAACCTAAAGATACTAGATGCTGTCAATTTGCTCAAGTCTAAAAGCAAAGTACCGCTTCCAATGTTTATGCTAACTTTTGAGCAGGACGAAAATATCAAAAAGATATACGATATTAAAGACATCCTTGGAATGAAGGTAGAGATTCATGCCGTAAGGAAATCAAAACTTGTACCACAGTGCAAGAATTGTCAAAAGTATGGACATACAAATAAATACTGCAGCTATAATCCAAGATGCGTAAAGTGTGCAGGAAACCACCATACTAAAGATTGTATGAAGAAAAAAGACGAACCAACAAAATGCGCTAATTGCAACGAAAAGCATCCAGCCAACTATAGAGGCTGCTTAGTTGCCAAACAGATTCAATTAGCAAAAGACAAAAAGCATAAACAAGCTATGACAAATACAAAAAAGGACGCACCTAAAGACATAAAGGACTTGCAGATGCGAGCGCCAAAAGAAGTACCCATAGCCGATAAAAATATCAAAAAGACATTAGTACCAAAAACA
Source organism: Portevinia maculata (assembly GCA_949715645.1). Classification (NCBI taxonomy): domain Eukaryota; kingdom Metazoa; phylum Arthropoda; class Insecta; order Diptera; family Syrphidae; genus Portevinia; species Portevinia maculata. The sequence continues at coordinate 167,994,116 of OX454526.1, read as the reverse complement.
GGAGCGGGTACAGTATTGACATATGCACAGGCTGCATCGAAAAAAGTAGATAATGTCGCAAAAACGAAAACTACAACCAAAACTAAATTAAATAATAATATGGAAACGTTCATGGAAAAAATCCTAAGTAGAATAGAAAGCATGGATAAAAGCAATAAAGCTATATTAGAAAGAATCTCGCTCCTCGAGAAAAAAAGCAGCAATAACAAGGCTGCACAAAAAAGAAGAACATGATGGATAGGTTAAAAATCCTGGAATGGAATGCTAATGGTATCGAGAACCGTAAGGATGAAATCCAAGTAGTCCTCGACATGAACCAAATAGATATATGTCTTGTCTCTGAGACACTTAAAATTCAATACAAACTTTAAACTGCAAGGGTACGAATTATATCACTCCCCACATCCCCATAATTCAGCAAAATGCGGGGCTGCAGTTATAGTAAAGAAAACGATCGATCATCATAGTCATAGCCAAGTTCCAATCATGCGCGATGCAAGGAATTTCTATTAACATTCGAACGAAAAGTGGACAAACTATATCTAAAGAAAAATTACTTTTTAGGCCTCTTCCGAATATTTAGCAATAGATTTATTGCAGGGGGAGATTTTAATGCCAAAAACAAGTATTGGAGATCTAGATTGACAAATAAAAGAGGAAGACAACTTTATGAAACAATAAACGAAATTAACGGCAAGTATCACTCAACGGGAAAACCTACGTATTGGCCAACAGATAGAAACAAAATCCCTGATCTTGTCGACTTCTTCGTAACAAAGAATATCTCGTCTAACAATATAAATGTAGAAGAAGGGCCAGATCATGACTCAGATCATTCCACAATACTTTTAACACTTGGCGATAAAATCACTATTAAAGAAAATAGCGCAAGGCTAGGAAATAAGCTGACTGATTGAAGCTACTTCAGACAGCATCTAGAGGATAATATTCAGCACTAGAAACAATTGAAACAGAAGACCAATTAGAAGATGCTGTTCAAATATTAACTGTCAATATCCAAAGAGCTACATGGGCTGCAACACCTAAAACGAAAACTAAAACCCAACAAAACTCGTATCCAAAAGTAATATGTGATATAATTACGGAAAAGAGACGAGCTAGAAAACGTTGGCAGCAAACAAGAGCGCCCAGAGACAAAACAATACTGAATAATCTAAACAGTCAGCTTAAAAGATCGATAAGAGAATTTAAAAATGAGTCTCTTAAAAAATACCTTACCAATCTTACAAATGATGCTAGTACCGAGTACTCACTCTGGAAGGCAAAAAAGAAAATGAAAAGGCCAATTGCTCACATTCCACCAGTTAAAAACAGTGAAGGTAACTGGGCAAAAAACAACCAAGAAAAAGCTAATTTATTTGCTGAATATCTTGAAGGCGTCTTTCAACCATATGAAGATAAAGACTGTCAAGAAAGCGAAGAATTGTGCGAAGAGGAAAGACACATTCAACCGGTAACGGCTAAAGAAATTGCCAATGAAATAAAAAAGGGCATCAGTAGTAAAAAAGCCCCGGGATTTGATTTAATATCAGGGGAAATCCTAAAACAATTCCCAAAAAAGGGCTTAAATAAACTAGCACAGATCATAAATACTGCATTCAGGATAAGGTATGTACCTAACATGTGGAAAGTCGCGGAGGTGATTATGATACCAAAACCAGGCAAACGGCCTAGTGAAGTCACCTCCTATCGCCCCATATCTATACTACCTATGTTGTCCAAGTTATTCGAAAAGATGTTGATTAAACGTCTGAACAAAATAATCGAAGAAAAATCGCTAATCCCAAACCATCAATTTGGTTTTAGAAATGAACACTCCACCATCGATCAGGTGCATAGAATAAGAGATAAAATCGAAAAAGCATTTGAAGAAAAAAAGATATGCTCTACTATATTTCTCGATATAGCACTAGCTTTCGACAAAGTATGGCACAAAGGACTGATCTATAAATTGCAAAAGCATCTGCCAAAACAATTTTCAGAAATTTTAGAGTCCTATATATTAGAGAGATTCTTTAGAATTAAACAAGGAAATGACTACTCCACATTAAGAGAAATAAAAGCTGGTTCACCACAAGTGTGTTAGGTCCTGTATTATATCTCTTATTTACTAGCGACTTCCGAACAGCGATGAAACAACTGTGGCAACATTTGCAGATGATACTGCTGTACTTGCTGTGGGAGAAACTGTCGAAGTAGCGACAAAAAACTACAGAAGGCAGTAAACAATATAACAAAATGGACAAAAAATTGGCAAATTAAACTAAATGCCCTAAAATCGGTCCATATAAATTTTACAAATAAAAATGTTCAGCATATACCAGTATTCATAAATGATAAAGAAGTAGATTACGCAAACACAGCCAAATATCTAGGCATGACACTAGACGCAAAACTCCGCTGGAAAGCACATGTAAAGAAAAAAAGAGAAGAACTAAATATGCGCTACAGTAAAATGTATTGGCTTTTAGGGAAATACTCTTGTTTGTCAAATTACAATAAATTACTGCTTTATAAGCAAATTCTAAATCCAATATGGACCTACGGACTCCAGCTGTGGGCATGCACATGCAAAACAAATTTACAGAAAATTCAAATATTTCAAAACAAAGTTTTACGGAATATAGTAAATGCACCATGGTACATAAGAAACGCTGATCTGCATAGAGATCTAGAAATAGAAATGATTGAAGATGAAGTCAAAAAAGTAGCTAATAGACATAAACTTAGGCTTCTCAATCACGTTGGGAAATCAGCAGGGAAAACGGGAAGACGGGAGAAGGGGTTAGTGGGTAGAAATCACCACACTGTTACTGAGTACGGGCTCGGTTTCGTCTTTGGATGATTACCACCTCCCAGCGTAAAAAAAAAATATTTGGTTTCCTTCTGAGGAAATTATCTGATTTCTAAACACGTTGATTGGTGCTTCGCAATGCGGTATTAGATCAATGCTGTCTTCTTCGGCAATATGTTCTGTTCCAGAGGACGAGGTTAGAACATTAAGGTCGGTTGGCGGTCTCGAAAAAGTGTCTGCCACAACGTTTGTAATGCCGGGTTTGTATATTAATGAATAATTGAATTCCTCAATCCTTGCTTTCCATCTTTTGAGTTTCGCATTGTTGTTGCGGTTACTCAAGGCGAAACTAAAAGGCTGGTGGTATGTTAAGATTTTAATGCTTCTAGCGCCATACGGGTATGTCCTTAGTTTGTCAAGGGACCATACTATTGCGAGTAACTCTTTCTCAATTACTGAGTTTTCTTCGGCTTTAGACAAGGACCTGGATATAAATGTGATATGTCTATCTTTATTAACTTCACCTTGTGAAAGGACGGCTCCGATCGCAAGGTTAGAGGCGTCTGTGGTTAATAGAAATGGTTTGTCGAAGTTTGGAAAAATTAGAATATCTGAACACGTAAGCATCTCCTTTAAATCGTTAAATGCTTTTAGTGCCTGTTAAATGCCTTAGTGCCTGTTCGCTTTTATTTGTGCATTTGTTCCTCTGGTTAGGTTTGTCAAGGGCTTCTCGATTTTTGCGAAGTCTCTTATGGATTTCATATAGGTAATATGAGGCTAAACTCAAAAAAACTTTTCAATTCCTTAAGGTTTGGCGGTGGTGGAATTCGGTTAATTGCTTCGACTTTTCTGGGGTATGGGCGAATTCCGTTTTGTGTTACTATGTAGCCTGCCGCCGGTAGTTGCTAAGTACCATATCCGAAACCTGATATCCGAAGATTGGACACCTTATCGTGGTGAGACGGCTTAAGTAGAGTAACGACAGGTTTTTACCAGCGAAGTGGCAAAACTTTGCCGGTAAAACTAAATGTTACTCGAAAACTAAGATCCGATCATGAGCTGGATTACAGTGTGATCTACCAGGCCAAGAATCAACCTGGCTGAGGGCCCAGAAATAGCTCAGTCGCGCACGGTGTGTCCAGATACCAGGCGCCCTCTGGTACTAAGAAGCCTTACACCCGTATAGGAGCTCTGCGGGTGCGGACCAACCTTTCTCGCTTTACTCGTGGGATCTAATGAACCAATTAACAAATACACAAAAGACAAACAAAAAACACTATTACGGAGTCAGATGAAGAAGCTCTACTCCGCTCTCCTGTATCACACACGGATATGGAGACTGATGATATTACCTCATCCCCATCGAAGCCACAGATGGCACGCAGAGCGCTCAAGCGACCAAAATACGTACCGACGCTGCTATGGAAGGGCTCGACAAATCAGAAGAGGACAAAAGACAATTCTTCTTCTTCAACGGCGCGCAAAGGATACGAATTGGAGCCCGGATCAGAGACGGCATGACACCGGAGGAAGCCAGGAAATCCATTCGGGAAGAGATCTGCTTACAAAAGCACAGAATCAAGACAAAGATAGCGACAAGCCCTGCACCTCCAAAAGATGCAGACCTGCCGAAAACTCACCCAGGGATCAACAGCCAAAAAAAAGAGATCTCATCCAGGGCCTCAAAAACGCCCAGAGGCGATCAGAGATCCCAAACAATCATGTTCGCCAAGGCAAGTTGGATCAATTACCTCTCCTACGAACATACCTCGCGCAGGCTCCAAAAGAGGACCTAGCAAGGATTAATCTAGGAGCAGGAATGCAAACGAAATTCCGGCCAGTCACACAATAGAACAACCATCAACATCAGGATTGTCCTACAAGGGTGCATTAACCCAATGGAAGGTTGCCATTATGTATGAAATGCATCCGGAAGAATCCCTCTCAGCGCAACAAATATGACAGGTAAAACAATGCCTACTGACTGAGGTGGACAAAGCCGACAACAACTGTCCCCTAAAATTTGTTGCCTTTACACCGCGGGATGGATGGCTATCCACTACCTGCAACGACTCAGAGACAAAACAATGGCTGGCAGAGAAAATCAAGCCATGGCCAGAAGCCAAACTTCGTGTAATCTAGGGAAGCGAAATCCTCAAACAATACACATGCATAGTTTTCCTCCCGGACGACGAGAAAATGCCCAAGGAAGTCTTCCTGTATAGAATTGCCAAACAAAATCTAGGCATTTGCACAACAGAATGGCGCATCCTAAGGATCTCCAAGGAAAGGAGCGGAGGGGAAACTATCACCTTTTTGGTTGATGAAAAATCTAAGAAATTCTTGCTAGCAAACAGATGCAAACTATTTCTCAACTTTTTGCAGATACAGGTCCGTATCAAAGGACTACCACAAGCAGGAAAACAAACTGCTGCTCCGAAGAACAACCCACCTCAATCTCGGACCAGCGTGCAACAAAGAATGCTTGATGCAAAAACGTCAAATCCAATTGGAGCACAAAAAGCAAAATTAGAATGCCAGCCGACAACAAACATTGGCACAGACAGCACAGGGGATGAGAATAAAAGCCCGAATGCTGGAACATCAGATGATAGTATCACTATGCCCAGGCCATTCGACGCCATCCCAAGACCTGAGCTGTCTCAAGATACTGGCAATTCTGCCAGTACTACCCAATAACCATTACCATGGGACTAAGGTGCATCCAGGTTAATCTACAGCATGCTAAGGCTGCCTCGGCAGTCCTCAGCCATAGATTTAGCAACGGTCACCTAGACGTCGCCTTTATCTAGGAGCCATATCGTCGCTCCAAACACGAAGTGGCGTATGTGCAAAATCTTAATTTCATAGATGAGCCAAAACAAAAATTTACGAAAAATTTACTTCTTATGTTTTTTTGGTTTAACTGAAAACTTTCAACAAAGCTAACCATTATTTCGAGGAAGTAGTTATTATAATGTGTTAAAATTGTTTCTTCATAAACATTTACCATTTTTTAGTAAATTCTATTCCAAAAGCAAAAAAATTGCAGATACGCCACTTCGTGTTTGGAGCGACGATATGTTCTAAAGGAACAGGTAAAGGGACTCTCAGGTGAGCTATTATACGATTCCACTAACCCTGGAAAACCCAGAGCATATATATCTTAACTAATAAAAATACTAAACTCTTTCCAATTCCAGAATACACCAACAAAGATCTGGTAGCTGCTAAAGCTGAGCCGCACACCAATGCAGGTAAAACAGAAGCTGTCCTATGCTCAGCATACCTGCCAGGTGACTCCAGGGACATGGACTTCCTGCCACTAAAAGGACTCGTGGACTACTGCGGCAGGAAGAGCCTGCAACTTATTGTAGGCTGCGACGCAAACGCCCATGATACGATCTGGGGCAGCTCAAACATAATCAAACGGGGTGAGTCTCTATTAGAATTTATAAATTCCAACAACTTAGAAATTCTCACTCAGGGAACCAACCCTACCTTTATAATTAGAATCAGGAGAGAGGTATTAGATCTCATCCTTTGTACTACATTTATAAAAAACTTTATGAGGAACTGGCATGTGTCAACAGAGACCTCAATGTCTGACCATCGCCACATCCTATTCGACCTTGAACTGGGTAATATTCTCTCGGAGAGGTAACGACAACCCAAGTCTACAGATTGGGACACATACCGTCAAGAACTTAGAGACAACCTGAGAAGATGTAACACAAACATCAGACACATTGAACTAACGTGTGAAAATTTCAATACGGCAATCATAACTGCCTTCCACCAAGCCTGCCCAGAAAAGGAAAAAACAGGTAACCGACTTACCCCCTGGTGGAACAAAAACTAGTCACGCTCAGAACAGAGACGAGAAAGCTCTTCAACCGGGCCAAACGCAATGGTGAATGGTAAATATATAGAAACACACTCACCATGTACGAGTATAACCAAGAAATTAGAAGGGCCAACAGAGAATCGTGGAGAAACTTCTGTCATACCATCAATGACACCAGAAGCTGTGCCCACATTCATAAAGTACTCTCTAAGCAGCACACTAATCCTATTGGTTCTATGAAAAAACCTGATGGCACATATGCCGAAAACGAGTTACAGACGCTCCAGCTCTTAGCCGAAACACATTTCCCGGACTCCTTGATAATTCCAGAATATCAAGAATCCCCTCCCCAGAGAAGGTTATATAGACCGCTCAGAGAGGACTGGAACAGGTCAAATAAAATCTTTTATGAAGATAAAATAATTTGGGCAATCAACTATTTCAACCCTTCAGAACCCCTGGAGAAGATGGAATATTTCCAACTGCTACCTATACTTATCAACCTGTTCAGGTTGTAGCTATGCATGGGGATATACGAGTATACCAACCAAATGGAAAGAGGTCATTGTCAAATATATACCCAAGGTAGCACGCAGACCGTCTGCTCTACCAAAGTCATATAGACCAATAAGCCTCACCTCCTTTTTCATTGAAACTATGGAAAAAATACTTGATAGACATATCTGAGACGGGGGACTTCAAACGAACCAATATGCCTACCAACCCGGAAAATCAACCATACACGCCTTACAAAATCTCACCACGAGAATTGAGAAATCCCTCAAAGACAAAGAGATAGCGATCGGTTGTTTCCTGGATATAGAAGGAGCATTTGATAACACAGAATTCTCCCAGATATATAGAGGTATCGAAGACATGGGAGTTGACAACACTACATGTATGTAAGTGGATAAAATGCATGCTAGAGGAAAAAACAATAAAAACCTCATTAGGCAACAATAAACTCAATGTACCAGCTACGAAAGGATGCCCCAGGGAGGAGTACTATCACCCTTGCTATGGTCCATCGTAGTAAACGAGCTACTGATCATTCTCTGTAATGATGGTTTCTATGTCCAAGGATATGCAGACGACATAGCTATCCTAATCAGAGGAAAATTCGAAGATACAACCTCGGATCGCCTCCAGAGAGCTCTGAACCTGGAAGCTGAGTGGTGCACAAAGGTTGGACTCAAAGTCAACCCCAAGAAAAGCACTATAGTTGCATTCACCAAGAGAAGAAGGCGAGGACGACTCAGAAACGCTACACTCTTTGGCGAAACAATAGAGTTCTCAACGGAAGTTAAATGTCTAGGAATCACACTAGACGAAAAACTTACATGGAATTCTCACCTTACAAAAACTATTGATGAGGTCAGGGCCTCATTATGGACCAGCAAAAGCCTACTTGGTAAAAACTGGGGACTTGACCCCAAAATGGCACAATGGATGTATATGGCAATTACAAGACCTATAATCACGTAGCAGCTGTTGTTTGGTGGCACAAAGCAACGCAGAGGTCAGCACAGGCTAAGTTCAATAAAATTCAGCGACAAGCCTGTGTCTGTGCAACAGGTGCAATGAAAACTGCCCCAACAGCTGCACTTGAAATTATACTAAACATCTCTCCACTTCACCTAGAACTCATGAAAGAGGCAATGGTAAACACCTATACGCTCTTCACAGAGGATGAATCAAATTCCAACATAGCTCACTCTGTAATCCTACGGGAACTCAGAGAACACAAACTACTTGGAATACACCTAACAGACAAATGTCTACCAAGATACAACTTCCGACACAACTTCAAGGTTTCATTCCCAGACCGTCTAAACTGGTTTTCATTTTAATTTGGTGAAAATCAGACGTCATGTCAATACTTGTAAAAAAATTGTATTCGCCAAGACTTGCCAATGTGTTGGTACTGTCTGGAATGGGGTATGCGTCTGGAATTGTGACTGCATTAAGGCGTTTAAAGTCTATAACTAGTCTATATTGTCTTTGTCCCGTCATTTGCCTTCTTTGGAGCAATCCAATTAAATGGTGGGCGTGTCAGTAGGCGGATTTTGAAAATATTTACACATGAGCTTAAAGGGCCCCATAGAGAGTATATTTTATAAATTTCAGCTCCCTAGCTCAAATTTAGTTTTTTTCAATAAAATTGTTTTATTTATTTGTGGGCGTGTCAGTGGGCGGATTTTGAAATTTTTTTATCCCGAGCAGTTTTAGGAGTCATAGATCATATATAAAAAATGTCAGCTTTCTAGCTCAAAATTCGATTTTTCCAAAATTTTGTTTTTTTGAGTTTGTGTGCGTGTTGTGGGCGGATTTCAAAAATTCGTAAACTTATTTATTTCGCGACCCTAGAGAGTATATGGTTAAAATTTCAGCTCTCTAGGCCCAGTTTAAAGGCCTAATTTTTGCCGACGGACGGACGGACGGACGGACATGGCTAGGTCGATATTACTATCGATGCTGATCATAAATATAGTAACTTTTAGGGGTCTACGGGTAATATTAAGGTATGTTACAAACTATGCGTCAAAATTAATATACCCTTAGAATTGGGTATAAAAAGGGGATTTAATACACTATCAGCTCTGTGTCGTGGAGTGCTTAAAGCAAGCAACTATCACGAGCAGAAATTTGCCGGCACCGAAAGTGCTCTCACAGGCTCATCATTTAGTGCAGGTGTTAGTAAGGACAAAACAATTACAATAATTATGTAGCTTCGAAAATACTGTGAAAAGAATAAAGGATATATTCGAAACACTTTTTCCGGAGGACCGCAAACAAGAAAACTTGGTTGAAACCCTCTTGTCAGAGATGATAAACAATTTGGAAGTCACGAAAACCATTAGGTGTGGCAATTATGGTGTGTATTTATAATGAAGGTGACAGCAAAAGTTAAGACACAAACCTTCTAGCCCAATTCAAAACGCCATCTGCCTAGTTGAGGCCAAAATAATAAATGCGCTGTGATGATGGTACTATTTATATACAAATGCAGGGCAAATCCAAAATGTTTCGCAACACCTGAAACATCGTCCTTCGTTCGCTTTTTTTTCCTTGATTCTCTCTCGAATCAATTCCTCTTCTCTTTACATTCCGTAGCATATACAGACATGAAGACCCCACTTCACCATCGACCTAGGTTAGGTTAGGTTAAAGTGGCTGCCAGCGTAAGGCCAACACACTTAGACCAAAGTTAGGTCCATTGTGATACCACGGATCTAGGGGTTTTTCTCGCCACTAGTTATACCATTTAGAGCTGCTTATGAAGCGCGATAGACTTTTAACGCCAGCGTTAGCGAAGTCATTAAGATCATTAAGCAAGAAATCTCCCAGATAAAGATTTCTTTTTTGGGAGAGAGCAAGACATGCGCAGAGAAGGTGAATTATAGTCTCATCCTCCTCCTCTTCTAAGCAACTTCTGCAGAAATCGTTTGAGTACATGCTAAGCCTCGATGCGTACTTGCCTATCAGGCAGTGACCTGTAATGGCACCTATAGTGAAGCTAATATGCAGTTGGTTTAGTCAGATCAGACTCTTAGAGCGTCGCAGATCTAACTTTGGCCAGATGTGCTTAGTCACTAGACACGTATTACTACTTGTCCACATAAGGTTTGTTCTCTCGATTGCAGATTGCAGATAGCTTGAACAAAAGTTTGCAGGCAGCGATTGGTATACCCAGAGAATCCTTTTCAGGAAAAAGAGGTAGTTTGGTTAACTTTTTGGCGAGTTGATCAGCCCCGCAGTTTCCTGGAATATCTCTATGCCCCGGCACCCAACAGTGGCGAATGTTAAACTTATCTGCCATCTCCTTAAGAGATGAACGGCAGTCGAGGGCTGCGATGGAATTTAAAGAGACTGAATCCACGGACTTGATCGCGGCTTGACTGTCCGAGAAGATACGGATGTCCTTTGTGGATATCACATTTCTCTTCAGTCACGTCAGGGCTTCTTTTGTCGCCATAATTTCCGCCTGGAGTACGATACAATGATTAGGAAGACGGAAAGAGAGACAAAGATTTAGCCTTTCAGAGAAAATACCACCGCCACCCCCGTCATTAGTTTTTGATCCATCGGTGTAGAAGTGGATCGATTTATCTTCCGCAAATTCAGCGTCCTCCCAGAATGATCTGGAAGGAATAGTGACTTGAAAGTTCCTTCCGAACTGTAATTGGGGTATGGTGTAGTCTATGTTTCCTGGTTGAGACTCAAATGCAGTGCCGGATTTAGGGGAGGGCAGGCGGGGCTACAGCCCTGGGCCTCCACAAAACAGGAGACCCAATATTTCAAATTCCGACGAGTAGTGGATTCTACTCCCGACGAATCTCATGTCGATCAACTTACTATAGTTGTTAGATATATGGAAGGATAGAAGCCAAGAGAACGATTTCTCACCTTTTATTATTTATTTTGGAGAAAAATCATTTATCGGCGTTTGTACCATATTCTGCTCATTGTCTCATTTAGTTGGAAAGGCAGCTGCTAACTCTAGTCCATCGGCTGTTTAATTCTTTGATTTCGTTCAGAATTAATATACGTTTTTCACAGCAAGTACAGAGCGATACCAAATTCTGACTAAAAAATTATTATAGAAGAAAAGTGGACAATTTTACGTTTTAAAAAAGCCTAGCGATACTCGTTGGTCTAGTCGATCTGAAGCTACGAAAGCTATTGTCAATGGTTAATCTGAAATCAAAGGAGCTCTAACCAGCACATCTTCTGATAAGGAGCAAAAAGACATCGTCAGGAATAAAGCATCGAACCTTTTACGAAAGATGAGTTGTCTCGAAATCACTCTATTTGCTATCTTTTGGAACGAAATCTTAGAGCGATTCGAAGCTACATTCAAGATATTGCAGGATCCGATTCTTGAATCTGCAATGCGTGCATTAGAATCATTGAAATCATTCGTTGAATCCAAAACAGACGATTTGATCAATACGAGAAAGCAGCTAAAGAAATATGTAGTACTGACTAATATGTACAATCACGTACCAGAACAAGAAGTGTGAGGTTGAATCCATTCGATTATATGGAAGCACAAGACGCAAATCTGTCACCAAAAGAGAAATTCAAAGTATCCGGTTTTATCCCAGTTATCGATCAGCTATGTGTTTCTCTTACTGAAAGTTTGCATGCGTACATTCGCGATTCGAATTTCTCAATCACATATAGAGAGGATGGATGCTGCACATCTGCATGCTGCAGCAGAGGCATTGGCAATGAGTTGGTTCAATTTCTATCTTTGATCAATTTATACAAAAAGGATTATAGAAAAGGCCAATCACATTCTTGAAGATCAAAATTTCAGAGCTACATTCCCAAACATTGAAATTACACTCAGAATGTATTTGGTTTTGATGGTGTCTAATTGCACTGGATACCACTCATTTTCAAAAATGAAAATTATAAAAAATAGACTTCGAACTACGAAAGGACAAAACCGCCTACCAAAGCTATCCCTACTCAGCAGTGAAAGCGATTTACTGCAGGAACTGGATTTCAGCGAAATCATCAAGGATTTTTCGACGATAAAAGCTCGCAAGGTTCCATTTGTTAGCGCTTTAATACATTGTCATATAATTCTTGTTTTTGTCACTTTAGTGAAAAAATTGTTCATTTTATTTGGAAAATAATAAGCCATTGGGCCTCCAGACCTCTAGATCCGGCCCTGCTCAAATGAGTCCAGAACGGTGGTGTGGCCAATATTATTGTTAACCCACTGCGAAGTAGCCTTAAGGCGGACAGTAGAACAGGCTGCTGTTTGGCTGCTAAAAATGTCAAGGGGTAACAGGTGTAGCAGAATATCTAGTGCTGCGGAGCGGGTGGTTCTGAGTGCTCCGCTTATGCACAGACCTGTTGTGCATTGGACTTTGCGCAGCTTAACACAGTCTATAGCTTTACCTAGGACAGTCCACCAGACAGCAGCCCCGTATGTAAGAATCGGTCTTACGATCGATACATATAGCCAATGAGTGATGCAAGGTTGTAGACCCCACTAGTTGCCAATGGCTTTTTTGCAAGAGAAAAGTGCTACTGTGGCTTTGTTTACTCTTTCTTGTATGTTGGGTTTCCAGCTTAACGTCCTATCGAAGATAAGACCCAAGAACTTAGCTTCGTTTGAAAATACTAAGCTTATAACACCAATAGAGGGTGGGTCAATATGCAGCATTTTGAATTTCCTGGAGAAGAGGACAAGTTCGGTTTTGTGGGGGTTGATACCCAAGCCACAGCGATTAGCCCATCTCTTTAGCTTCATTCATTTTTTTTCATTTCATTTATTGAACATCATGTACAAGTAAGACTTAGTCTTTTATAGTACCTAACAATAGATGATAACATTTGATGGTTAGACCTACACTATACCTAACAATAAGTAAATAAGAAAAAAAAACAATAAAAATTATAATGAAAACACTATTCCAGGAAGGAAGAAAGGGGAAAAGGAGTAGAAGAAACATAGGGGCGGGCTACAGTCCGCTTGGGCGAACTGTTGGATACCCTATTCTTATTCCTATATCTCATAAGTGGGCGTGACAAAAATTTAAAGGATTTTATCGAAAAAACTAAGCTTTTGTAAATAAAAACGCTCCCTAGCTCAAACTTTGGTTTTTCAATAAAATTGTTTTATTTAATTGTGGGCGTGTCAGTAGGCGGATTTAAAAAAATTTAAGTATGAGCATAAAGGGCACCTAGAGAGTATATACTATAAATTTCAGCTCCCTAGCTCAAACTTTGGACTTACAAAAATAAAAAAAAAATAATTGTGGGCGTGTCAGTAGGCGGATTTTGAAAATATTTACACATGAGCATAAAGGGCCCCTAGAGAGTATATATTAAAAATTCCAGCTCCCTAGCTCAAATTTTGGTTTTTCAAAAAAAATATTTTATTTAATTGTGGGCGTGTCAGTGGGCGGATTTTGAAAATTTTATGTCCCAAGCAGTTTTATGGGCCAAAGATCAAATATAAAAAATTTCAGCTTTCTAGCTCAAAATTCAATTTTTCTCAAAATTTGTTTTATTTAATTGTGGGCGTGTCAGTGGGCGGATTTTGAAAATTTTATGTCCCAATCAGTTTTATGGGCCATAGATCATATATAAAAAATTTCAGCTCTCTAGCTCAAAATTCGATTTTTTCCAAAATTTTGTTTTTTTGAGTTTGTGGGCGTGTCTGTGGGCGGATTTCAAAAATTCTTAAACTTGATTATTTCGGGACCCTAGAGAGTATATGGTTAAAATTTCAGCTCTCTAGGTCCAGTTTAAAGGCCTAATTTTTGCCGACGGACGGACGGACGGACGGACGGACGGACGGACATGGCTAAATCGACATTACTATCGATGCTGATCATAAATATAGTAACTTTTAGGGGTCTACGGGCAATATTAAGGTATGTTACAAACTTTGCGTCAAAATTAATATACCCCTAGAATAGGGTATAAAAAGAGTAGAAGAAAAAGAGTAGAAGAAATTTAAAGAAATTTGAGAGTTGTTGCTTCTTTTTTTGTTTCTTTAAGAAAAGTACTCCAACGCAGATTTTTTGAATTCAGTAGCTCCAGTTATTTGTTTTGTTGCATTGGGCAAAGAGTTCCAAAGTCTAGTGGCATGAACGAAGAAATGGCGAGACGTGATTAAGTAACGAGGCGTGATTAAATAATTGGATGGGGGTGTAATTAAATTAAAAGTTCTGGAAGAGCGGGCAAATTGAAGCTTTTCAAATAGATATGGTGGCGATTGATTGTGAATTACTTTGTGCAGAAAGACACAACATCTAACATCTAGAAACTGCTGAAGTGTACAACCGAGCACTCTTTTGTTATAGTTTGATATGTGATCATATCGTTGAAGGCCATAAACATACATAACCATGTCGTTGAAAGCAACGGTAAGTTTATGCAGCGATAAAGAATCAAGCTTGCAATAAACAGCTGAAGCATACTCTATGTAAGCCACAAGAAGGGATTTTATAAGCCTGAGCTTCGTCTCAACTGGAGTAAAGCTCGCAAATAACCACAGTTTACGTAAACCACCGTAAATTCGCCCTACTGTGCAGTTAACATGGTCAGCTTGTTGAGAGCGTTTTGCATGAGTTCCTTTATAGTATTAAGGTATTTTCCGGAGACGGCTATAGCAATGTCATCCAAATCCCCAATCACCCTGCAGCCCACCCCTTCCAGGTATATCAGTAGTTCATTCACCACCAAGTTCCAGAGAAGGACTGACTTACCTGTACAGTACGCATGTTGAAACGCAGACAGAAGTTGCGTATTTATATTGGTACGGAGATGGATATAAGTCAGTCGCTCCAGCGTTTTAAGAAGGAATGATGATAAACTAATAGGTCTGAGGTCTTTTGGGATGATATGGGAATATTTCCCGGCTTTTGGTATAAAGACCACTTTCACTTCTCTCCAAGCCTGAGGAATGTATGCCATTTTCAAGTAGCTATTCAGAATCATCTCCAGTGCTGGTGTGATGATATCCGAAAGCTACCTGGGAAGTGAGTATCAAGTAGCAAATTAAGCGATTCCTCGCTGGATGTCGACCAAGAACCAACAGCTTTCTTTAGACAGCTGGGCATAGTTGGATTCAAAGCTAGGATTTTTCTTAGCCTTGATGCCGCAGAGGATTCTTCTATTTTGCCACAGAAGAGTCTCCAGGATGATCTTTTGGCTTTCCTTAATTCTTTTTTATATACTTTGAAGGCTTCCTTTTAGGAGTCCCAGTCAGAAAGTGATCTTGGGCTTTTAGCGAGATTGAAAGGTTTCCTGCATTTATTTGTAAATGGTCCCAATTCCGGGGTCCACCAGAGTGGCTTTCCCTTTCCCCTGGATCGTATGAGGGGACAGGAAGCGGACATCGTTTTATTAGAAGCCGATGTCAGCTCATTAACCTTGCAGTCAAGTTGGTGGTATCGAAGACAAGAGTAATATCAAGGACTTCTTGTCGATTGGTAATGAAAGTAGGTTCACTACCTATGTTACATACAATGAGGTTGGTACTTAAAATATAATCAAAAAGTGACTCACCCCTGTTGTTGATATCCGAGCTGCCCCATACGGTGTGATGTGCATTAGCATCGCAGCCGATTATGAGTTCAGCCTTCCGCCTCCTTGCTTCTTCGATCAGCCTCTCCAGGTTATCATCAGGGAGAGGCCCCACGTGGTCGTGGGCGAGATATGCCGATCCTAACCAGAATGATCTGCCTGCAGTCTCCAGTTTCGCAGCAGTGATATCCCGATCGCTGAAATTAGGGAGTATGTAAGCATTAAGGTTTCTTTTCACTGGTATGCGCGATCTTGGTTTACCTTTGTCGGTCACATACAGTGAGTAATATTCAGGAGTCTTGATTCCTTGAACCTGGTTGTTGACAATCCATGGTTCTTGGATTAAGACGATGTCTTCTCCGCCTTTGGAAAGGCGAAGAATGAGAGCGGCCGAAGCCTTGATAGAGTGTTGGAGGTTAATATATATTAGCTGCAGCATTTTCGCTACAATCCGGAGGTACCTCCACCACAGTGTTATTTAGGCCTTCCAATTCCGAAGACGAACTGAGAAGTTCTTCTTCACTCAGAAGAACCTTATCTAAGAAATCATCAATCTCCATATCCGACTGGAAATCGCTTACGGAGAGTGGCGATTTTGCTATTGCCGCATGAGCTAAGTATTCATAGTCCTCCAACGAAGGGAGCGAGGTAGATGGCTCTTCGTTCGAGAATTCCGGGTGAGGAGAAGGAGAAAGTTTTTCCGCCTCTAGCTTGTCCTTCTTATACACCCTCATTTTGACCTCGATCCAGCCAAATTTTTTAAGGCCATTGATCGTAAACAGATTAGCCACGGTTTCTTGATTGATGACAACTAACGCACATCTGTGGGAACCCTTTTGCTCCTCCATTTTCGCCACCTTCCAATTGTGTGTCGGGAGTGAGGGGTTGCTTAGTCTTAGAATATCTAAGACGCCCTCAGGGGTGAATGGATTTGGGGGGATCCTTATGCGAGTTCTTGACCGGCGGAGGATGTCCTACCTCGCAACGACCTCGAGCTTTGCGCCGGCCCACACCTCTCCAAGCCTACTAATCGCAAGCTTGTAGAGATCAGCCGATTTTTGGTGCAGCTTAATATTGCCTTGATGCCACCCACCTTCGTGTATTAGCGGAGGTGGTCCCATGTTTTCTCTCACGAAGGAGGCGTAGCTGCCCAAGAGCGCAGATAGGACGGCATCCCATATTTCGTGGGAAATAGTGCCGTCGATGTCGCTGCGGTCTATAACCGCGACCACTATCTAGTCTTTAAGGACCTCACTAAATGGTCTGTCAGATGTGACAGTGGGAGGGTTGCCGGTGTTATGCACCCTCCGTGTCTTGGGAACCGAAATGGTCCCGTCCACCGATCTCTGGCGTTTAGTCGACAAATCCCCGCTAGTTTTGTTGAGGATTTGTTGGGCTCATTCCAGTTTCGCGATGTGGTCGGGAGTCCTATCCTTCACCGCGATGTTGCCAAAAATGCGCTGGATCCGGATGACGTTGCAACGATCCTTGTAGTGCACCGTGGACGGATTGCGATGACGCGATCCGGCGCTGTTGGTGTGGGTAGGACCAGATGCACAGTCCCACCCCCACCAGAGCTATTTTTTTTTGTGGGTCTAATGCCACTGCTTTTTCCGACACCGGAAGGACCATGAGTAGCCACAGTCCCTCCTTCAGTCAGCCTTGTAGAGGCGATGACAGTGGACAGAACGTTGATGTCTTTTGTAGGGCCAGGAGAGGGGGAACCATGATGCGTAGTCCTCTCTCTGTTGGGAAAGGGTTTTTTTTTTAGCTCGCATCCGCTAGTGGAGGGACCATGTATATCCACAACCAACGACCATACCACGTCGAGTTAATCGGTTCTCGTCAGATCACCGTAATTAAACGACGTTGGGCGCGGTTAGTACGTAGATGGGGGACCGTTTGAGAACAACCGCGTGTCGTTGGGCAGTCCCATCTACAGAGTTGAGGTAGATAATATACGTGGTATCACAATGGACCTAAATTGGTCTAAATGTGTCGGCTTTTGCCGACAGCCACATAAACCTAACCTAACCTATGTATATCCACAGTACCAACTCTAGCTGGTGCCACATGAGCTTTGCCAGCTGAGTCGCCGTTCTACCGTCCGGTTTCAAAGAGATACCAGCCGTAATTTTTTTTTGTTTTTGTTTGTTGTTTGTTATTCATATTTGAACCCACGAGTGGCGATGAAAAAAAGGTCAATCTGCACGGAGATCCGCATTGTGCAGATAAGGCTGGCTAATCAGTCAGGCTATCGACGCATATCGGCACGGGTCGTTTCACACCTTAAGTCAGGCCAGGGGATAGTAGGAGAGAAGGAAAGGCATGAGAGGAAGGAGATGAGATGAGGAGAGTGAGAGGGTGGGGAGAGAATGGGGTCAGGACGGAATGTCCAATGGGCAGTTCTTAGTTGACGCTCATGCAACGGCCTGTCTGCTATGGGTGACCCTTCTGACGACATTAGTTGTCGACAGCATAGCCCGTTGAATCAGCGTCGACCTAACGCCGCGCATCCGCAAGCGTGCCTATTGCTGCCATGGGACTAAGGTCAACCACCACCTCCTTTTCCATCAACCTATCTGTACATCACACTACCCAAGATGACAAAGATACACAAACATAACCACAAACAAATAGGTAATTCGATGATGGAACTATATCCCGATGGGAATCAAGGTCACAGAAGCCTTCAGATCACCATATGGGTATTCGATGGGATTGTTCAGTCGAGAGGCACGGTGGGCATGCTAGCATATCGCTCGGACTAGATCGCCGGAGGGGCGGGTTCTTGTACCTACCGCTACACCTACCGCTGAACTATCGTTGGGTTATTACATGCCTGTGGTTCACTATATATCAGCATATACCTTCACTTCTCTTCAGTGACGATGACCCCACAATAAAAAAAGATTGGCAATATTGGCAACTTCAGAATGTGAACTACTCTCCGTTCACATTGGAGACACTAACCTGAAAATAAATAAATCATATTCCCCTTGCACTCTAAAATACTAAACCATCATGACGCTCTTTCACTTCAACTAAATGCAGAAACGGAATGTAAATTCTTTATAAATGTATTCATGAAGGTGCTTAAAACTATTCCTTTGTTTAGGGTTGGACAAACTGGAAATATTTATGTAGTGAACTAAACCACACCTAATGATCGTAAAAGGAAAATTAATGTTGTGTTTAAGAAGTTTTTATCGCGGAATCACAAATCCCGGAACACTGTTCAATACTGAAGAAAAAGTGATTCTAATACTTTGTAAAACTTATTGCATTGCAAATTGACTTAAGTGTACAATTGTAAAGATTTTGTTCACAACAACTACAAATTTCAATTAGATTCAATCATTGAATAACTACCGTCAACTACCCTAACATTGACCGATTTTGAACTTTAAATGCAGATATAACATCCTTGTGAAGTATTATCGGCGTAAATACAATTGCAGGCTAGGGAGTCGTTCTTTACCATTTCTCAAAAATTTACGAAGATGTTATTTTTTTTTTAAAGTTATTAAGAATACTATAGTGGTCAATGTTAGATCCCATTTGTGCCTAACAATGACCGCCCAATGTTTCTAACATTGACCACCGGCGAAATAATAAAAACACAGTAGTTTATCTGTTTATTTTTTTTAATTAAGTATTGTTACTATAAAAAAAAATTAATTCAGTTAAATTAAATAATAAATACAGACGGCAGCACTTTATTTCACTTCATTTCATAACCGTATCATAAAAAATAAATAAAAATTAAAGTATTATTAATAGGTAGATTAGGTACATAGTTAATTCATTGCATCTATCTAAATCCAGTCTAGTTTGTATCACATTATCACATTAATTAGTTATTTAGTAAAAAGGAAAATAAAAAGAAAATAGTTTTTTTAAGCTAATGAAGATCTTTGGAGCTAAGTAAGACTTGCTGGAGAAGGTCTTCGACTGACGAGTCATCGTCATAGTTGGAACTCACGAATTCAATTTGGAGTTCTTGGAGTGTATCAGTCTCAGTCGGTTCATAAGAAACATCGTCTGTATTTGCAACAACGAGATCCTGATCGATGATAGCAACATCGTGATCCACAGCCACAGTTCCAGAGGTTACAGGTGCCCCGTAGCCCTCTATATCCTCAAGCATAATTCCAAGTCCTGGCTGTGTTTTCACCTTTGTACGCCGTTTTCGGGATGGTGATTCTCTAGAACCAAAACGCAGTTCTTTTAAAACTGTTACAACCGACTCAGCTACATTGGACCGTACTTCATCACTATTTATTTCTGTTGGATCCGGTAAACGTGAAATCACTTCGTTTGGATTGAAAGGCACTATACCACATTTCTTAAAACCTGATATAAGTTTTGGAGATCGATTTTGTTTGTTCAGGCTTTCTTCTAATAATTTTTTCAATAGTGCCGGAAATGCGTCTTTAGAGAGCGTTTGCGCCTTGTGAGCACGCTTGTCTTTCCACTCGTCCAAAATTCGACGCCAAACTTTTTTAAGCGGTCCAAAAAAGGCGACATCTAGCGGTTGACAAATATAGGTGGCGTTTGGTAACAAGCAAGCAAACCGTATATTGTTTTCCTGAGCAGCTGAAACGACGACTGGGGAAAATTGACTTGCCAAATTGTCTCCCAGAAGAACGATAAGACCGCTTAACCTCCTCGTGTGAGGAAGGAAATGGTTTAAGAACCAATCTTTAAATATGGTTCCGTCAAACCACCCCGACTTGCTCCGGTTGTATTTGGTTTTCGGAGGACCTCCCAATAACCATGACGCCCATACATTTTCCGCCTTATAAACCACATATGGTGGAATGAGCTCCCCTGCCGCAGATCCACAAAACATTATCGATATGTTCGACTTTGTTGAATCCTTAATGTTTTCGGGGTACCTTACTCCTCTCTTAAAAACGCATTTTTTTGAGCCAGGATCATCCGAAAGGTTTGTCTCATCATAATTGAAAATATTTTGAGAGCCTATGAACTCATTTTCCAGGGTCAGTGTAGTTTTTAAATTATTGAAAAAGTCGCTTACATGCTGACGACTGACCTTGGCTTTGGATGGCTTTAAATTTTGCGAAGCTCGTTCACAAAGATCATGCTTGTGTCTTGTAAGGAACCCTTTTAACCATTTTCTGCCCGGCATATTATTTTTTTTTAAACAAAGGACCCTCACGATTGCAGGAATCGAGATAGTTTTTTGTGATGCACCTCAAATTATCCCCAGTAAAAGGAAAGCCCCACTCACTTACTCTTATTAATGGTGTAACTATCTCCTTTTCTTCTAAATCTGAGAGTACCGTTGGGCACCCGATTTTTTTTCCTTTAATTCCCTTAATTCGGTTCATTAATGTTCCCTTTGCTATTTTATACTTTTTAGCACATGCATTGATGCTGGATGTTCCATTTTTTATTTCTTTCAATGCTAGCTCCATATCTCTAGCTGAAGTGCTGTTGTAACGTCGCTTTTCGGTTTATTTTGGCATCCTGAATCAAAAATATTTGAAAAAAGAACTGGTCAATGATTGGAACCGTCTACAATATGTATGTGCCCTAAAATTGACCGGCGGTCAATGTTAGACACCACTCAGTCAATGTTAGGAATAACAAATAAAAATTAAGGTGTAATTTTTAATTTTCACTTTTAAGATTAATTAACTTCTTTTATTGCATGGAATTTACATATTTCTAAGAGAAAACATTTTAAATAACATACCTGATGTTTTTTTGCTACAACAACTATCCTAACAATATTTTACGATTAAAAGTTTTCCGCACTCGAATTCGCAACTTTTTAACCACGTTTACTATTTGCCGCCAAAAGTTACATTTCTGCCCGAAAATCAGCTTAATGCTCAAAATGCCATCTAGAGATTAATAGGGGAACAATTTTCTGAAAAGAAAAATTTGTTTGTTCGATTCATTTGCTGACTGGAGGGTGTGAAATAACTTTCCTGATTTCGGTCAATGTTACCGACGCGGTCAATGTTAGGGTAGTTGACGGGTGAACTACCCTAACATTGACCGATTTTGAACTTTAAATGCAGATATAACACCCTTGTGAAGTATTATCGGCGTAAATACAATACTAGGGGGACAGTCGTTCTTTACCATTTCTTAAAAATTTACGAAGAAGTTTTTTTTTTTTTTAAAGTTATTAAGAATACTATAGTGGTCAATGTTAGATCCCATTTGTTCCTAACATTGACCGCCCAATGTTTCTAACATTGACCACCGGCTAAATAATAAAAACACAGTAGTTTATCTGTTTATTTTTTTTTAATTTAGTATTGTTACTATAAAAAAAAATTAATTCAGTTAAATTAAATAATAAATACAGACGGCAGCACTTTATTTCACTTCATTTCATAACCGTATCATAAAAAATAAATAAAAATTAAAGTATTATTAATAGGTAGATTAGGTACATAGTTAATTCATTGCATCTATCTAAATCCAGTCTAGTTTGTATCACATTATCACATTAATTAGTTATTTAGTAAAAAGGAAAATAAAAAGAAAATAGTTTTTTAAGCTAATGAAGATCTTTGGAGCTAAGTAAGACTTGCTGGAGAAGGTCTTCGACTGACGAGTCATCGTCATAGTTGGAACTCACGAATTCAATTTGGAGTTCTTGGAGTGTATCAGTCTCAGTCGGTTCATAAGAAACATCGTCTGTATTTGCAACAACGAGATCCTGATCGATGATAGCAACATCGTGATCCACAGCCACAGTTCCAGAGGTTACAGGTGCCCCGTAGCCCTCTATATCCTCAAGCATAATTCCAAGTCCAGGCTGTGTTTTCACCTTTGTACGCCGTTTTCGGGATGGTGATTCTCTAGAACCAAAACGCAGTTCTTTTAAAACTGTTACAACCGACTCAGCTACATTGGACCGTACTTCATCACTATTTATTTCTGTTGGATCCGGTAAACGTGAAATCACTTCGTTTGGATTGAAAGGCACTATACCACATTTCTTAAAACCTGATATAAGGTTTGGAAATCGATTTTGTTTGTTCAGGCTTTCTTCTAATAATTTTTTCAATAGTGCCGGAAATGCGTCTTTAGAGAGCGTTTGCGCCTTGTGAGCACGCTTGTCTTTCCACTCGTCCAAAATTCGATGCCAAACTTTTTTAAGCGGTCCAAAAAAGGCGACATCTAGCGGTTGACAAATATGGGTGGCGTTTGGTAACAAGCAAGCAAACCGTATATTGTTTTCCTGAGCAGCTGAAACGACGACTGGGGAAAATTGACTTGCCAAATTGTCTCCCAGAAGAACGATAGGACCGCTTAACCTCCTCGTGTGAGGAAGGAAATGGTTTAAGAACCAATCTTTAAATATGGTTCCGTCAAACCACCCCGACTTGCTCCGGTTGTATTTGGTTTTCGGAGGACCTCCCAATAACCATGACGCCCATACATTTTCCGCCTTATAAACCACATATGGTGGAATGAGCTCCCCTGCCGCAGATCCACAAAACATTATCGATATGTTCGACTTTGTTGAATCCTTAATGTTTTCGGGGTACCTTACTCCTCTCTTAAAAACGCATTTTTTTGAGCCAGGATCATCCGAAAGGTTTGTCTCATCATAATTGAAAATATTTTGAGAGCCTATGAACTCATTTTCCAGGGTCAGTGTAGTTTTTAAATTATTGAAAAAGTCGCTTACATGCTGACGACTGACCTTGGCTTTGGATGGCTTTAAATTTTGCGAAGCTCGTACACAAAGATCATGCTTGTGTCTTGTAAGGAACCCTTTTAACCATTTTCTGCCCGGCATATTATTATTTTTTAAACAAAGGAACCTCACGATTGCAGGAATCGAGATAGTTTTTTGTGAGGCACCTCAAATTATCCCCAGTAAAAGGAAAGCCCCACTCACTTACTCTTATTAATGGTGTAACTATCTCCTTTTCTTCTAAATCTGAGAGTACCGTTGGGCACCCGATTTTTTTTCCTTTAATTCCCTTAATTCGGTTCATTAATGTTCCCTTTGCTATTTTATACTTTTTAGCACATGCATTGATGCTGGATGTTCCATTTTTTATTTCTTTCAATGCTAGCTCCATATCTCTAGCTGAAGTGCTGTTGTAACGTCGCTTTTCGGTTTATTTTGGCATCCTGAATCAAAAATATTTGAAAAAAGAACTGGTCAATGATTGGAACCGTCTACAATATGTATGTGCCCTAAAATTGACCGGCGGTCAATGTTAGACACCACTCAGTCAATGTTAGGAATAACAAATAAAAATTAAGGTGTAATTTTTAATTTTCACTTTTAAGATTAATTAACTTCTTTTATTGCATGGAATTTACATATTTCTAAGAGAAAACATTTTAAATAACATACCTGATGTTTTTTTGCTACAACAACTATCCTAACAATATTTTACGATTAAAAGTTTTCCGCACTCGAATTCGCAACTTTTTAACCACGTTTACTATTTGCCGCCAAAAGTTACATTTCTGCCCGAAAATCAGCTTAATGCTCAAAATGCCATCTAGAGATTAATAGGGGAACAATTTTCTGAAGAGAAAAATTTGTTTGTTCGATTCATTTGCTGACTGGAGGGTGTGAAATAACTTTCCTGATTTCGGTCAATGTTACGGACGCGGTCAATGTTAGGGTAGTTGACGGGTGAACTACCCTAACATTGACCGATTTTGAACTTTAAATGCAGATATAACACCCTTGTGAAGTATTATCGGCGTAAATACAATACTAGGGGGACAGTCGTTCTTTACCATTTCTTAAAAATTTACGAAGATGTTATTTTTTTTTTAAAGTTATTAAGAATACTATAGTGGTCAATGTTAGATCCCATTTGTTCCTAACATTGACCGCCCAATGTTTCTAACATTGACCACCGGCTAAATAATAAAAACACAGTAGTTTATCTGTTTATTTTGTATACCCTATTCTAAGGGTATATTAATTTTGACGCATAGTTTGTAACATACCTTAATATTGCCCGTAGACCCCTAAAAGTTACTATATTTATGATCAGCATCGATAGTAATGTCGATCTAGCCATGTCCGTCCGTCCGTCTGTAGCCAAAAATTAGGCCTTTAAACTGGACCTAGAGAGCTGAAATTTTAACCATATACTCTCTAGGGTCCCGAAATAATCAAGTTTACGAATTTTTGAAATCCGCCCACAGACACGCCCACAAACTCAAAAAAACAAAATTTTGGAAAAAATCGAATTTTGAGCTAGAAAGCTGAAATTTTTTATATATGATCTATGACTCCTAAAACTGCTAGGGATAAAAAAATTTCAAAATCCGCCCACTGACACGCCCATAAATAAATAAAATAATTTTTTTATACCCATTCTAAGGGTATATATTAATTTTTGAAAATCCAAAGTTTGAGCTAGGGAGCTGAAATTTATAATATATACTCTCTATGGACCCTTTATGCTCATGTGTAAATATTTTCAAAATCCGCCCACTGACACGCCCACAATTAATTTTTTTTTTTTTGAAAATTCAAAGTTTGAGCTAGGGAGCTGAAATTTATAATATATACTCTCTAGGGGCCCTTTATTCTCATGTGTTATTTTTTTTAAATCCGCCTAATGATACGCCCACAATTAAATAAAACAATTTTATTGAAACAACCAAGTTTGAGCTAGGGAGCGTTTTTTTTGATAAAATCCTTTAAATGTTATATAACAAAATATGTAGAGCGTTCTTACCAATTTAACCATACTTAGACTTTTGTCACGCCCACTTATGAGGGATAGGAATAAGAATAGGGTATCCAACAGTTCGCCCAAGCGGACTGTAGCCCGTCCCTATGTTTTATACCCTATTCTAAGGGTATATTAATTTTGACGCATAGTTTGTAACATACCTTAATATTGCCCGTAGACCCCTAAAAGTTACTATATTTATGATCAGCATCGATAGTAATGTCGATCTAGCCATGTCCGTCCGTCCGTCCGTCCGTCCGTCTGTAGCCAAAAATTAGGCCTTTAAACTGGACCTAGAGAGCTGAAATTTTAACCATATACTCTCTAGGGTCCCGAAATAATCAAGTTTACGAATTTTTAAAATCCGCCCACAGACACGCCCACAAACTCAAAAAAACCAAATTTTGGAAAAAATGGAATTTTGAGCTAGAAGGCTGAAATTTTTTATATATGATCTATGACTCCTAAAACTGCTCGGGATAAAAAAATTTCAAAATCCGCCCACTGACACGCCCACAAATAAATAAAATAATTTTTTTTTTACCCTATTCTAAGGGTATATTAATTTTTGAAAATCCAAAGCTTCAGCTAGGGAGCTGAAATTTATAGTATATACTCTCTATGGGCCCTTTATGCTCATGTGTAAATATTTTCAAAATCCGCCCACTGACACGCCCACAATTAATTTTTTTTTTTTTTGAAAATTCAAAGTTTGAGCTAGGGAGCTGAAATTTATAATATATACTCTCTAGTAGCCCTTTATTCTCATGTGTTAATTTTTTTTAAATCCGCCTACTGACACGCCCACAATTAAATAAAACAATTTTATTGAAACACCCAAGTTTGAGCTAGGGAGCGTTTTTTTTTTTGATAAAATCCTTTAAATGTTATATAACAAAATATGTAGAGCGTTCTTAACAATTCAACCATACTTAGACTTTTGTCACGCCCACTTATGAGGGATAGGAATAAGAATAGGGTATCCAACAGTTCGCCCAAGCGGACTGTAGCCCGTCCCTATGTTTTAATTTAGTATTGTTACTATAAAACAAATTTATTCAGTTAAATTAAATAATAAATACAGACGGCAGCACTTTATTTCACTTCATTTCATAACCGTATCATAAAAAATAAATAAAAATTAAAGTATTATTAATAGGTAGATTAGGTACATAGTTAATTCATTGCATCTATCTAAATCCAGTCTAGTTTGTATCACATTATCACATTAATTAGTTATTTAGTAAAAAGGAAAATAAAAAGAAAATAGTTTTTTTAAGCTAATGAAGATCTTTGGAGCTAAGTAAGACTTGCTGGAGAAGGTCTTCGACTGACGAGTCATCGTCATAGTTGGAACTCACGAATTCAATTTGGAGTTCTTGGAGTGTATCAGTCTCAGTCGGTTCATAAGAAACATCGTCTGTATTTGCAACAACGAGATCCTGATCGATGATAGCAACATCGTGATCCACAGCCACAGTTCCAGAGGTTACAGGTGCCCCGTAGCCCTCTATATCCTCAAGCATAATTCCAAGTCCTGGCTGTGTTTTCACCTTTGTACGCCGTTTTCGGGATGGTGATTCTCTAGAACCAAAACGCAGTTCTTTTAAAACTGTTACAACCGACTCAGCTACATTGGACCGTACTTCATCACTATTTATTTCTGTTGGATCCGGTAAACGTGAAATCACTTCGTTTGGATTGAAAGGCACTATACCACATTTCTTAAAACCTGATATAAGGTTTGGAGATCGATTTTGTTTGTTCAGGCTTTCTTCTAATAATTTTTTCAGTAGTGCCGGAAATGCCTTGTGAGCACGCTTGTCTTTCCACTCGTCCAAAATTCGACGCCAAACTTTTTTAAGCGGTCCAAAAAAGGCGACATCTAGCGGTTGACAAATATGGGTGGCGTTTGGTAACAAGCAAGCAAACCGTATATTGTTTTCCTGAGCAGCTGAAACGACGACTGGGGAAAATTGACTTGCCAAATTGTCTCCCAGAAGAACGATAGGACCGCTTAACCTCCTCGTGTGAGGAAGGAAATGGTTTAAGAACCAATCTTTAAATATGGTTCCGTCAAACCACCCCGACTTGCTCCGGTTGTATTTGGTTTTCGGAGGACCTCCCAATAACCATGACGCCCATACATTTTCCGCCTTATAAACCACATATGGTGGAATGAGCTCCCCTGCCGCAGATCCACAAAACATTATCGATATGTTCGACTTTGTTGAATCCTTAATGTTTTCGGGGTACCTTACTCCTCTCTTAAAAACGCATTTTTTTGAGCCAGGATCATCCGAAAGGTTTGTCTCATCATAATTGAAAATATTTTGAGAGCCTATGAACTCATTTTCCAGGGTCAGTGTAGTTTTTAAATTATTGAAAAAGTCGCTTACATGCTGACGACTGACCTTGGCTTTGGATGGCTTTAAATTTTGCGAAGCTCGTACACAAAGATCATGCTTGTGTCTTGTAAGGAACCCTTTTAACCATTTTCTGCCCGGCATATTATTATTTTTTAAACAAAGGAACCTCACGATTGCAGGAATCGAGATAGTTTTTTGTGAGGCACCTCAAATTATCCCCAGTAAAAGGAAAGCCCCACTCACTTACTCTTATTAATGGTGTAACTATCTCCTTTTCTTCTAAATCTGAGAGTACCGTTGGGCACCAGTTTTTTTTTTCTTTAATTCCCTTAATTCGGTTCATTAATGTTCCCTTTGCTATTTTATACTTTTTAGCACATGCATTGATGCTGGATGTTCCATTTTTTATTTCTTTCAATGCTAGCTCCATATCTCTAGCTGAAGTGCTGTTGTAACGTCGCTTTTCGGTTTTTTTTGGCATCCTGAATCAAAAATATTTGAAAAAAGAACTGGTCAATGATTGGAACCGTCTACAATATGTATGTGCCCTAAAATTGACCGGCGGTCAATGTTAGACACCACTCAGTCAATGTTAGGAATAACAAATAAAAATTAAGGTGTAATTTTTAATTTTCACTTTTAAGATTAATTAACTTCTTTTATTGCATGGAATTTACATATTTCTAAGAGAATACATTTTAAATAACATACCTGATGTTTTTTTGCTACAACAACTATCCTAACAATATTTTACGATTAAAAGTTTTCCGCACTCGAATTCGCAACTTTTTAACCACGTTTACTATTTGCCGCCAAAAGTTACATTTCTGCCCGAAAATCAGCTTAATGCTCAAAATGCCATCTAGAGATTAATAGGGGAACAATTTTCTGAAGAGAAAAATTTGTTTGTTCGATTCATTTGCTGACTGGAGGGTGTGAAATAACTTTCCTGATTTCGGTCAATGTTACGGACGCGGTCAATGTTAGGGTAGATGACGGATAGTAACGGCGCCGAAGCAAACATCCGCTACGCGGTCCATTCGTCGCTGTAATCGCTTGTGCGGGTTTGTGAAATGGATTGGATAAAAACGAAAATGTATAATATCCCAAAAAAAAATATATCCCTCTAGGAATACTGGATGGGTAATTTTATAAGGTAGGATATTGCATACTTATCGTTACTGTCGTTACGCTTCGATTGTTTTTATTTCGTTTTTACTTTTGGAATTTTTGTTAGAGTTTTATTGGAGTGTTTTTTTTTTATTTGCTACGGGGTTTACTGATAAAGATATTTTGACAAGAGTTATTTCTGATTGCACATTGGGGGCTTCTACGATTTCCGAGGCCCCAACATTTGAAAACACTGTTTTATAGATCTCGATGAAATAAACACAAAATTACTTTTGGTAACAGTCTCGTTTTCGCCTAGTTTAGGAGATAACGGACTTTGAAAGTCTACATTTTCCTATGTAATTTGTTGTTGTTATTTTGACTTGGATTGCAATCATTTAAGAAAGTGTTGCATATTTATACGGTGCAGGAAACGCTGAATGAAATCTTTAATAAATGTAGTATAATCTTAGGCATAATCGATCCTAAATGTTAGATAAATTAAAGTTAGAAAAGCTAAAGCATTCTTAGGCGTTTTGAATAATTTTAGTATGTATTTTAATTTTCTCTATTATTAAGAAAAAAGGTAAGATGCTTTTAGGCACTAAAGTTCGGAAGTGCAACTAATAGTTTCGCATGCATTCAAAATTTATTATAATAAAATCTTGAAAGCGAGCGCACGAACATTTGAAAACGTGATTTTATTTCTGATAATAGTGAGAATAGTGAAGTTAAGTAAATTTATATTTAATAGATAATATTAAATTATTTATATAACGTACCTACTGTTTAAAATGACACATCCTCAATTACATCCATCACTGAGGCATTTATCCTTCTTGTCGGGCCTACCTGTAGGTATGTCGTCTGACGAGGTTGCGGTAAGTTTTTTGTAGGACATTAAACTTCTTCCTTCGCAGACATCAAAACCTCCGCAATGCTGTGAACATCCGATAAAAGTGGAATTAAATTTGGAGAAGAAATTGGGCTGGGTTTGGAGATGTTGCGCGAAGACTGGAAAAAAAGTAAAGGGTTCCAAGCAATGCCGAAAATCAGTGAATCCGTGCGCTGGAACATTTTTTGATGGGTTTGGCTGCCATATCAAATTATGTGAATTATTAACCATTGTTTTCTGCTTTGTAGGCAAAATGTCGGTTAGTTTTACTTACAAGCAGCTAAGAGAGCGGCGTCTCGATAATAACGAATGCGAGTTGAGCTGGGGCACTATAATCGATTACTTTAGCTATTGCCGAGAAATAGCTGAAATAATTTCATCACACTCGGACGTAATACTTGGAGGTGAAGGTAAGACCGTCCAAATCGACGAAACCTTTTTGACAAAACGGAAATATAATCGGGGCAAAATCACCGAACAAATGACAAAGACAAAACTGAACTATTTTTTAAAGTCAACTCGAAAAAGAAATTTGATTTGTGGCCCTACATTCAGAAATATACTCATAAGAAAACGAGTCGAATTTGCACCGACAGTGCTAAGCAATATTTTGGAGTTGAACTTTTTTTTAGCGAAGATACTGTCCATTTAACAACTAACCACAGCAAAGGGGAATACGTTGAGAAAAATAACAATATAAATACCATCAACGACTTGGAGAATCGAAATAAGCATCTAAAACGAGCAATGTTGTGCAGAAGAACGCCAGAACTATTGCATCAATATATGGCACTGTACTTTTACCGCTGTAATTATTTAGAGAAACAGTATAAACATCACCTTGGTTCCCAAATAATGCAGTTCTTGATAGATATGCACAGAGTGTATCCTGGAATTGTAGATGGTGAAAGGCAAAATGGATTGGAACTGATGGAAATATGTAGATCCAAAATCAGATGACATTGATGTTGATGTTGAGCATGAAGCAGGCTGTTCTAAATGTCCCAGAATAATGACAATCGGAAGAAATAGATGCTGCTGAAAGTGTCTAGAAATAAATATTTGTACTACGACAAATACAATGGCGCCAACATTTTCGGTGAAAGAAGTGAGTAGATAAGTGAAAGTTAGTAGGTCAGTGAAAGTAAGCAGGTAAGTGAAAGTATAAGTAGGTAAGTAACATTAACAAATTTACAACACTACAAACATACGCATGGACGGGAGGGAAAGACACACAATCACATACACATTCGTGCAAACTGCACATACATACCCGAACTGATAGACAGAGAGATGGACTTACGGCTGAAACCCCCCCCCCCCCCCCTCTCCCTATCCGTGATGAAATTCCTAACGGTGGTATCATGGGGAATAAGGGTTTGCAGCAGAGGTGGTTTTAGTTCGGGTTAAAGTCCCACACTCCGATGCTTTCCACTTTCTAAAAAAAAAAAAAAAAATACTACAGTCCTCTAAGGCGAACTGGGATACCATTTTCCTATTATTCCTTTCCCCTTAAAAGTAGGCGTGGCAAAGGACGGACATGGCTACGTCGTAATTTTCGATGCTGATTAAATATAAAAGTGGTGTTTTTTCTGCTACTCAGTAATAACTCATTGTCATCTTATCTGTTAGGGAAAAATTTCGATTTTCCACCGTTTTTACCGATGGCCAATTTGAGAATGACGCACAAAAAAAGTTGTCGAAGACCAAAAAAGGATCTTTTTGAAAAACATGTTGATAACTAAAAATTGAATATTAATCAAAGATGTGATATTAGTGGTTCTTACCAATTTAACCATACTTAGACTTTTGTCACGCCCACTTATGAGGGATAGGAATAAGAATAGGGTATCCAACAGTTCGCCCAAGCGGACTGTAGCCCGTCCCTATGTTTTATACCCTATTCTAAGGGTATATTAATTTTGACGCATAGTTTGTAACATACCTTAATATTGCCCGTAGACCCCTAAAAGTTACTATATTTATGATC
The DNA here is from genome assembly GCA_949715645.1 of Portevinia maculata. Classification (NCBI taxonomy): domain Eukaryota; kingdom Metazoa; phylum Arthropoda; class Insecta; order Diptera; family Syrphidae; genus Portevinia; species Portevinia maculata. The sequence goes on along the minus strand of OX454526.1, from coordinate 167,962,320 downwards.
AGCATCGATAGTAATGTCGATCTAGCCATGTCCGTCCGTCCGTCCGTCCGTCCGTCTGTAGCCAAAAATTAGGCCTTTAAACTGGACCTAGAGAGCTGAAATTTTAACCATATACTCTCTAGGGTCCCGAAATAATCAAGTTTACGAATTTTTAAAATCCGCCCACAGACACGCCCACAAACTCAAAAAAACCAAATTTTGGAAAAAATGGAATTTTGAGCTAGAAGGCTGAAATTTTTTATATATGATCTATGACTCCTAAAACTGCTCGGGATAAAAAAATTTCAAAATCCGCCCACTGACACGCCCACAAATAAATAAAATAATTTTTTTTTTACCCTATTCTAAGGGTATATTAATTTTTGAAAATCCAAAGCTTCAGCTAGGGAGCTGAAATTTATAGTATATACTCTCTATGGGCCCTTTATGCTCATGTGTAAATATTTTCAAAATCCGCCCACTGACACGCCCACAATTAATTTTTTTTTTTTTTGAAAATTCAAAGTTTGAGCTAGGGAGCTGAAATTTATAATATATACTCTCTAGTAGCCCTTTATTCTCATGTGTTAATTTTTTTTAAATCCGCCTACTGACACGCCCACAATTAAATAAAACAATTTTATTGAAACACCCAAGTTTGAGCTAGGGAGCGTTTTTTTTTTTGATAAAATCCTTTAAATGTTATATAACAAAATATGTAGAGCGTTCTTAACAATTCAACCATACTTAGACTTTTGTCACGCCCACTTATGAGGGATAGGAATAAGAATAGGGTATCCAACAGTTCGCCCAAGCGGACTGTAGCCCGTCCCTATGTTTTAATTTAGTATTGTTACTATAAAACAAATTTATTCAGTTAAATTAAATAATAAATACAGACGGCAGCACTTTATTTCACTTCATTTCATAACCGTATCATAAAAAATAAATAAAAATTAAAGTATTATTAATAGGTAGATTAGGTACATAGTTAATTCATTGCATCTATCTAAATCCAGTCTAGTTTGTATCACATTATCACATTAATTAGTTATTTAGTAAAAAGGAAAATAAAAAGAAAATAGTTTTTTTAAGCTAATGAAGATCTTTGGAGCTAAGTAAGACTTGCTGGAGAAGGTCTTCGACTGACGAGTCATCGTCATAGTTGGAACTCACGAATTCAATTTGGAGTTCTTGGAGTGTATCAGTCTCAGTCGGTTCATAAGAAACATCGTCTGTATTTGCAACAACGAGATCCTGATCGATGATAGCAACATCGTGATCCACAGCCACAGTTCCAGAGGTTACAGGTGCCCCGTAGCCCTCTATATCCTCAAGCATAATTCCAAGTCCTGGCTGTGTTTTCACCTTTGTACGCCGTTTTCGGGATGGTGATTCTCTAGAACCAAAACGCAGTTCTTTTAAAACTGTTACAACCGACTCAGCTACATTGGACCGTACTTCATCACTATTTATTTCTGTTGGATCCGGTAAACGTGAAATCACTTCGTTTGGATTGAAAGGCACTATACCACATTTCTTAAAACCTGATATAAGGTTTGGAGATCGATTTTGTTTGTTCAGGCTTTCTTCTAATAATTTTTTCAGTAGTGCCGGAAATGCCTTGTGAGCACGCTTGTCTTTCCACTCGTCCAAAATTCGACGCCAAACTTTTTTAAGCGGTCCAAAAAAGGCGACATCTAGCGGTTGACAAATATGGGTGGCGTTTGGTAACAAGCAAGCAAACCGTATATTGTTTTCCTGAGCAGCTGAAACGACGACTGGGGAAAATTGACTTGCCAAATTGTCTCCCAGAAGAACGATAGGACCGCTTAACCTCCTCGTGTGAGGAAGGAAATGGTTTAAGAACCAATCTTTAAATATGGTTCCGTCAAACCACCCCGACTTGCTCCGGTTGTATTTGGTTTTCGGAGGACCTCCCAATAACCATGACGCCCATACATTTTCCGCCTTATAAACCACATATGGTGGAATGAGCTCCCCTGCCGCAGATCCACAAAACATTATCGATATGTTCGACTTTGTTGAATCCTTAATGTTTTCGGGGTACCTTACTCCTCTCTTAAAAACGCATTTTTTTGAGCCAGGATCATCCGAAAGGTTTGTCTCATCATAATTGAAAATATTTTGAGAGCCTATGAACTCATTTTCCAGGGTCAGTGTAGTTTTTAAATTATTGAAAAAGTCGCTTACATGCTGACGACTGACCTTGGCTTTGGATGGCTTTAAATTTTGCGAAGCTCGTACACAAAGATCATGCTTGTGTCTTGTAAGGAACCCTTTTAACCATTTTCTGCCCGGCATATTATTATTTTTTAAACAAAGGAACCTCACGATTGCAGGAATCGAGATAGTTTTTTGTGAGGCACCTCAAATTATCCCCAGTAAAAGGAAAGCCCCACTCACTTACTCTTATTAATGGTGTAACTATCTCCTTTTCTTCTAAATCTGAGAGTACCGTTGGGCACCAGTTTTTTTTTTCTTTAATTCCCTTAATTCGGTTCATTAATGTTCCCTTTGCTATTTTATACTTTTTAGCACATGCATTGATGCTGGATGTTCCATTTTTTATTTCTTTCAATGCTAGCTCCATATCTCTAGCTGAAGTGCTGTTGTAACGTCGCTTTTCGGTTTTTTTTGGCATCCTGAATCAAAAATATTTGAAAAAAGAACTGGTCAATGATTGGAACCGTCTACAATATGTATGTGCCCTAAAATTGACCGGCGGTCAATGTTAGACACCACTCAGTCAATGTTAGGAATAACAAATAAAAATTAAGGTGTAATTTTTAATTTTCACTTTTAAGATTAATTAACTTCTTTTATTGCATGGAATTTACATATTTCTAAGAGAATACATTTTAAATAACATACCTGATGTTTTTTTGCTACAACAACTATCCTAACAATATTTTACGATTAAAAGTTTTCCGCACTCGAATTCGCAACTTTTTAACCACGTTTACTATTTGCCGCCAAAAGTTACATTTCTGCCCGAAAATCAGCTTAATGCTCAAAATGCCATCTAGAGATTAATAGGGGAACAATTTTCTGAAGAGAAAAATTTGTTTGTTCGATTCATTTGCTGACTGGAGGGTGTGAAATAACTTTCCTGATTTCGGTCAATGTTACGGACGCGGTCAATGTTAGGGTAGATGACGGATAGTAACGGCGCCGAAGCAAACATCCGCTACGCGGTCCATTCGTCGCTGTAATCGCTTGTGCGGGTTTGTGAAATGGATTGGATAAAAACGAAAATGTATAATATCCCAAAAAAAAATATATCCCTCTAGGAATACTGGATGGGTAATTTTATAAGGTAGGATATTGCATACTTATCGTTACTGTCGTTACGCTTCGATTGTTTTTATTTCGTTTTTACTTTTGGAATTTTTGTTAGAGTTTTATTGGAGTGTTTTTTTTTTATTTGCTACGGGGTTTACTGATAAAGATATTTTGACAAGAGTTATTTCTGATTGCACATTGGGGGCTTCTACGATTTCCGAGGCCCCAACATTTGAAAACACTGTTTTATAGATCTCGATGAAATAAACACAAAATTACTTTTGGTAACAGTCTCGTTTTCGCCTAGTTTAGGAGATAACGGACTTTGAAAGTCTACATTTTCCTATGTAATTTGTTGTTGTTATTTTGACTTGGATTGCAATCATTTAAGAAAGTGTTGCATATTTATACGGTGCAGGAAACGCTGAATGAAATCTTTAATAAATGTAGTATAATCTTAGGCATAATCGATCCTAAATGTTAGATAAATTAAAGTTAGAAAAGCTAAAGCATTCTTAGGCGTTTTGAATAATTTTAGTATGTATTTTAATTTTCTCTATTATTAAGAAAAAAGGTAAGATGCTTTTAGGCACTAAAGTTCGGAAGTGCAACTAATAGTTTCGCATGCATTCAAAATTTATTATAATAAAATCTTGAAAGCGAGCGCACGAACATTTGAAAACGTGATTTTATTTCTGATAATAGTGAGAATAGTGAAGTTAAGTAAATTTATATTTAATAGATAATATTAAATTATTTATATAACGTACCTACTGTTTAAAATGACACATCCTCAATTACATCCATCACTGAGGCATTTATCCTTCTTGTCGGGCCTACCTGTAGGTATGTCGTCTGACGAGGTTGCGGTAAGTTTTTTGTAGGACATTAAACTTCTTCCTTCGCAGACATCAAAACCTCCGCAATGCTGTGAACATCCGATAAAAGTGGAATTAAATTTGGAGAAGAAATTGGGCTGGGTTTGGAGATGTTGCGCGAAGACTGGAAAAAAAGTAAAGGGTTCCAAGCAATGCCGAAAATCAGTGAATCCGTGCGCTGGAACATTTTTTGATGGGTTTGGCTGCCATATCAAATTATGTGAATTATTAACCATTGTTTTCTGCTTTGTAGGCAAAATGTCGGTTAGTTTTACTTACAAGCAGCTAAGAGAGCGGCGTCTCGATAATAACGAATGCGAGTTGAGCTGGGGCACTATAATCGATTACTTTAGCTATTGCCGAGAAATAGCTGAAATAATTTCATCACACTCGGACGTAATACTTGGAGGTGAAGGTAAGACCGTCCAAATCGACGAAACCTTTTTGACAAAACGGAAATATAATCGGGGCAAAATCACCGAACAAATGACAAAGACAAAACTGAACTATTTTTTAAAGTCAACTCGAAAAAGAAATTTGATTTGTGGCCCTACATTCAGAAATATACTCATAAGAAAACGAGTCGAATTTGCACCGACAGTGCTAAGCAATATTTTGGAGTTGAACTTTTTTTTAGCGAAGATACTGTCCATTTAACAACTAACCACAGCAAAGGGGAATACGTTGAGAAAAATAACAATATAAATACCATCAACGACTTGGAGAATCGAAATAAGCATCTAAAACGAGCAATGTTGTGCAGAAGAACGCCAGAACTATTGCATCAATATATGGCACTGTACTTTTACCGCTGTAATTATTTAGAGAAACAGTATAAACATCACCTTGGTTCCCAAATAATGCAGTTCTTGATAGATATGCACAGAGTGTATCCTGGAATTGTAGATGGTGAAAGGCAAAATGGATTGGAACTGATGGAAATATGTAGATCCAAAATCAGATGACATTGATGTTGATGTTGAGCATGAAGCAGGCTGTTCTAAATGTCCCAGAATAATGACAATCGGAAGAAATAGATGCTGCTGAAAGTGTCTAGAAATAAATATTTGTACTACGACAAATACAATGGCGCCAACATTTTCGGTGAAAGAAGTGAGTAGATAAGTGAAAGTTAGTAGGTCAGTGAAAGTAAGCAGGTAAGTGAAAGTATAAGTAGGTAAGTAACATTAACAAATTTACAACACTACAAACATACGCATGGACGGGAGGGAAAGACACACAATCACATACACATTCGTGCAAACTGCACATACATACCCGAACTGATAGACAGAGAGATGGACTTACGGCTGAAACCCCCCCCCCCCCCCCCCTCTCCCTATCCGTGATGAAATTCCTAACGGTGGTATCATGGGGAATAAGGGTTTGCAGCAGAGGTGGTTTTAGTTCGGGTTAAAGTCCCACACTCCGATGCTTTCCACTTTCTAAAAAAAAAAAAAAAAATACTACAGTCCTCTAAGGCGAACTGGGATACCATTTTCCTATTATTCCTTTCCCCTTAAAAGTAGGCGTGGCAAAGGACGGACATGGCTACGTCGTAATTTTCGATGCTGATTAAATATAAAAGTGGTGTTTTTTCTGCTACTCAGTAATAACTCATTGTCATCTTATCTGTTAGGGAAAAATTTCGATTTTCCACCGTTTTTACCGATGGCCAATTTGAGAATGACGCACAAAAAAAGTTGTCGAAGACCAAAAAAGGATCTTTTTGAAAAACATGTTGATAACTAAAAATTGAATATTAATCAAAGATGTGATATTAGTGGTAATTACTATTACTAATTATTTGACACTAGGTTATTTTACCAAGAGATCTCTGAAGCACCAAAAAGGTCTTTAAAAACTACAAAAAAAAATTCCCAAATGTGCGTGGAAGCCGTGCAATATTAATGTGTTCAATGTTATATTACCAAAAGGTCATTGGAACCCCAAAGAGGTAAAACAATAACTCCTACATTTCTGTCTTTAAAGAAACAGGCTAAACTTTATTTGAAAGGTGTTTTCTAGGGTAACCGATGTGCATTTCACACATTTTTAATTGGGCGCACCGTTTGCGCGCTAGATGCGACAAACACAAGCCCTTATTTTGGTAACAGGTTCTGATAACGATTTTGAAAACTGATCTTAGCTCTAGCGATTTCGTCTGTTCAAATGGAATCATGCCATGCTGCGTTAAAATGCTGGCTGACAAGGCCTAGAAGCCCGCTGTAAATGATTTTTTGACAGGACTCACCGCTTGGTCGCTAAAACCAAAAAAGCGTTCGAACAAGCAAATTTTCTTCCTCGAAGCACCATTCACCATTGATTAGGTTAGGTTAGGTTAGAAGGGAGGTGCACAGCAATTGCTGTGCTTGCACGGGGGCCCATTGGACCATTGTGATCCCTTGTGTTTATCGTGGTAAAAAACTTTACTTACAATATAAACACTTACCATACTCCGTTTAAATTATTCTTGCTGGTTGGCTATTGGAACCAACCTGTCGTCTTGACAAACCTGATTGTGTCCGTCAGTGGTACCTGCGCTACGTCCTCTAAGCGAATTTAAGATGTCTGGAGGTTTGGACACTCGCAGAGCAAGTGTTTGATAGTCTCGGTTTCTTCTATATCCTGACAGCTCCTGTAGTAGTCTGGTGAGCTAATGCCCAGCCTGTTTGCCATTACACTTATGTTGCAGTGGCCTGTCAGTACGCCGGTTAGGATACGTATTTCTTGTTTATTCATTCCCAGAATGTGTTTTGTTCCTTTCTCGTCGATTCTTTGCCATAGGCTGCGAGATATAACACAGTCGTTCCTTAGGGACCAGGTAGTGTTAATTTGTTCCCTCAGTTTTTGATCAATGTTTCTTTTTGCTGCACTAATTGGGATGTCTATTGACGTAATGGCGTCCATTGCGTCAAGTTCTGACCCTGTTCTTGCTAGCTCGTCTGCCTTTTCATTCCCACGATGTCGCTATGACCGGGGACCAAGCAGAAGGTGATCCTGTGGCGTTCGCCTATTTCGTTAAGCGATATTTGGCAGTTCCTGACAGTTTTTGACTTTATAGTTTCGCTGTCTAGTACTTTGATCGCCGCCTGACTGTCTACGAAGATTGTAATCTTGGAAGGATCCAGATACTTCGCGGAGATTGTTTTTGCTGCCTTATCTATGGCGACTATTTCGGCTTGAAAGACGCTGCATTCGTTGGGGAGTCTGTACGAGTGCTTTATGTCTAGGGGCTCGCAGAAAACTCCTGCTCCTGTACCTACATCCATTTTTGACCCGTCCGTATAGATATGGATTTCTTGTGCGCTGGCTGGCGTGTTTCAGTTCTCTCTTTGGGGTATGTATGTAGAGTAGTTTTTCTCGAAGTTTCGATTGGGGATTATGTAGTCCGTTTTCCTGGAAAGATCGTTACCCAAGTAATTGTGAATTATGGAGCCGTGCCCATAGGAGCTGTGTCTCCACATGTTTGCCTCCTTAAGGCGGAGGGCTCCTTTGGCTGCCATGCTGCGAATGTATTCACCAAGGGGGGTAGGTTTAAAATGACTTCCAGCCCGGCTTGAGGTGTTGATCTCATTGCCCCTGTTGTACCGATACAAATTAATTCTTTTGGTTTCGAGTTTAGGTTTTAAAAAACTTTATTTAATTATTAAGCGGACTCCTTACCACTGGCGGGGGAAGTCAACTATAACTTACTGGGTTATAAAACAGAACTGCTCATACAAAGAAATGTCCTGCTATTTATATCCTAATTTTGTTTAGGTTGGCAAAACGTTGTGTGAGAAGAAGTCTCAAAGAAATTTGACACTGGCAAATTGTGCTGAAATGCAATTGTCATCATTCCCTCAGAAGTAAGCAGTATCTCATATACTTTTACAGTGGTACGGATGCTGTTGCTGACGTTATCGTTTTTGCATATAATGTTTGGATTCTTGGGGTATCTTAACTCCCCTCTTTCTTAAGAGAAACGTCCCATTTCTTCGAATTCTTTTGTTAAGCGTTTAATATTGTCATTGCCAAAAAAAATGATTTCATCAGATTTGTTTCTGTATTCTTGTTTATACGTTTGCCAACGTGTTATAATTTTATTTTACAATTGGTTCACAACCAGCCCCGATTACCGAGACTATGAGTGAGCCAAGACAAACAACTAGGCGTATCTGGTATATTGCGAAGGCCGTGGTAACGGATGAGGCCATTAAATACGCCTTTGCGTCTTTTGACGGCTTCAAGTCACCTGGTACGGACGGAATATACCCAGCCATGCTGCAACAATGTACAAACCAGTTGCTACCGACTATGAAGAAAATCTTCACCGCTGTCCTAGCATTGGCATACATTCCAACACCCTGGCGTACAGTTAGAGTGGCATTTATACCAAAAATTGGCAGAAGTGACTACTCGCTCGCCAAGAGCTTCAGACCAATCAGTCTGACTTCCCTCTTGCTGAAAAGCATGGAAAGGCTGGTCGAGCTTCACGTGCGCAAAACTGCTTTGCGATTGCACCCACTATCTCAGATGCAACATGCCTATCAACGCGGAAAATCCTGCCAGACTGCGCTCCAAAATCTAGTTGGTAGAATTGAGGGTGCGCTTGACAGAAAAGAATACGCGATGGGAATTTTCATCGATACACCCTTTTGACAATGCGACTTTTGTTAGCATGTGCAGCTCCGCCAGACAACACGGCGTAGACGAACCATTGGTGTTGTGGATTAAAGCAATGCTAATGAATAGAACGTTGGTTGCGGATGCGGATTGTGGCCGCTATGTTATGGCGGGGGTAAACAGAGGCTGCCCGCAAGGCGGCGTTCTGTCTCCATTGCTGTTGTGTATGCTGGTCGACTCTCTGTTGAACGCACTCAACAGTTCTAATGTATACGCTCAGGCGTATGCGGATGATGTTGCCGTGCTTTCTGTTGGATCTTGCCTAGCGACTGTATGCGCTAAGGCGCAGGCGGCCCTTGCCGTGATCGAAGGATGGTGCACTAGGAATGGGCTCTCGGTCAATCCTCTTAAAACTGAGGTTGTTCTCTTTACGAGAAGGAGGAAGCTTATTCCCCATGATACCACCGTTAGGAAATTCATCACGGATGGGGGGGGTGGGTGGGGGGGGGTTCAGCCGTATGTGCATCTCTCTGTCTATCAGTACGGGTATGTATGTGCAGTTTGCACGAATGTGTATGTGATTGTGTGTTTTTCCCTCCCGTCCATGCGTATGTTCGTAGTGGTGTAAATTTGTTAGTGTTACTTACCTACTTATACTTTCACTTACCTGCTTACTTTCACTGACCTACTTACTTTAACTTATCTACTCACTTCTTTCACCGAAAATGTTGGCGCCATTGTATTTGTCGTAGTACAAATATTTATTTCTAGACACTTTCAGCAGCATCTATTTCTTCCGATTGTCATTATTCTGGGACATTTAGAACAGCCTGCTTCATGCTCAACATCAACATCAATGTCATCTGATTTTGGATCTACATATTTCCATCAGTTCCAATCCATTTTGCCTTTCACCATCTACAATTCCAGGATACACTCTGTGCATATCCATCAAGAACTGCATTATTTGGGAACCAAGGTGATGTTTATACTGTTTCTCTAAATAATTACAGCGGTAAAAGTACAGTGCCATATGTTAAGCGGATACGCTTATAGATAATGCGATGGTATATTTGTGTACATTAATACACATTATAAAATAGATCGTGGTGTCGACGGCTAATGGAGACGTGTAGAAAATGCTTAATAAGCATTGCGTGAAGTCAAATGGCTTTTGCTACACAAACTCAATCTCCATTCACCGAAGGAATTTATACTTTATATAAATAAGAGATATTACTCTGCCTTGCAAGACATTTAAAACCATCATCGATTGTAAACATCCTACGATGAACAATCCCATGCCCATGGTTAACCCATGATCGATTGTAAACATCCTGTGATAAACAATCCCATGGTTTCACGACGCCAACAATAATTGTGCTAACGTAAACAGTCCAGAGACTGATCATGTCGCATACGAGATATGATTAATACGTTGCCAATCTGTTGAATTCGCTATCTATTCTTCACCACCATACCCTTTCTTGTGTATAAGTGTGCACTGAGTGACTGTGTGCACGGTGAGGATCCATTCGTGCTGAGAACTTTTGTCAATCCCCATTTAGCAGTCTAACGGAACGGTTGTTTTTATTAACGGAGCATAACAATTAACGGAACGGAGCATAACAAATTGGTGGCAGCGGTAGAATCGAAAAAGTTACAAAAGTATAAAGCGGTAGAATCGAAAAAGTTACAAAAGTATAAAGCGGTAGAATCGAAAAAGTTACAAAAGTATAAAGCGGTAGAATCGAAAAAGTTACAAAAGTATAAAGCGGTAGAATCGAAAAGTTACAAAAGTATAAAGCAGTAGAATCGAAAAGTTACAAAAGTAAAAAGTGTTAAAATTGGAAAAAGTTATACAGTAAAAAGTGGTAAAATTGGAAAAAGTTTTACAACAGAAAGCGGTAGAAAAAAAAAATATAAAAATAAAAAGTGATACAAAAAAAAAAAAAGAAGCGGTACAATAACAAATACAACAAAGAACCTCCAAAGGAAGAAGCGGTAGAAATATACAAGCGGTGCAACAAGCCGTGGACGTACCTAATGAATAAAATGATTCCAGTATTAGTACTGATCAGGTAAATTAGTGATAAGACTAGTTAAGACTTCCAGTGTAGTTAATTTAACTGTGGTGATTATACTAGTGAGGAGTGTACAGTGTAGGATTCAGGGAAGAAAAATTTTGGTTGTACCCATATAGATATTCAGAATGCCAAATAACATGGAAAACCAAAGATTAGATATCAATACGCTGGTGAAACTCGTCCCACAATTTCGAAGTGAGGCATCAGAGTTAGCGTCCTTTATTAACGCATGTGACGATGCGTTTCAATTGTCCAAAGAGGATCAAACAGATTTTCTTTTTAAATATATCAAGGTCCAGATATCTGGCAATGCAAGGGTTATCCTTGAAAATAAAGTAATTGAGAATTGGCAAACTCTCAAGGAACAACTAAAAAGTCTCTACAAGGAGACAAATAGTACATTGGGACTCTATAGAGAGCTCATTAGTGCACAACAAGGAACTAACACCGTACGGCAGTTCCAACAATTTATGGAAACAATGTCTCGAAGGCTTGGTTCCGATGCAAAGGAAGTGTTAAAGACACCCAAAGATTTGCAAGTGATACATGAATATATAGAAAACAAGGTGATTCTAAATATATTCATAAATGGGTTAAACCCAGAAATATGCAGTTACGTTAATAACTGTAGACCAACAACCCTAGCAGAGGCAGGCAGACATGCTCAGCATGAAGAAGCACGTCTCCTTAATTTGAAGAAAACTCCTAAGAGTGATTATTCGAACAAAAATTTGTTCAAAATAAACACTAACCAGTACAAGTGTTTCAAATGTGGGAAAATAGGCCACAAGGCAAATGAGTGTTTCTCAAAAGAGAATCCTAATAGAAGGCCAAACGTAAAATGCAATTCGTGTGGTAAGATGGGCCATAATACAAAGGATTGTTTTTCGAAAAATCGGAATTTAAATTCCAAAAATAATCAAGCTCAAAATTTTCGCGATTAAGAAGCGCTAACAGTAAGGCAGCGTTTTCTTTAAATAGTGAAGAAAGCCCTTACATTTACATTAATTATAAGGACTGCGTGTATAAAATGTTGTTGGATACGGGTGCTTCGGTTAGCTTAATAAAAGCAAAGTGTATTTTTAAAAAAGAACTTAACGTTGAAAAAATAATAGAATTAGTTGGACTGGGAAGTAAAAGTAAAGAAACATTAGGAATTAGTGATATTCGTTTTTGTATATGGGAAAATTCTAGTTCCAAGAAAGTATTTCATAGATGGGGATTCCATGTTGTTTCTAACAACATGATCTATGAATACGATGGTCTGATTGGTGCGGATTTCCTTAGGGAAATGAAATGCAGGATAGACTATGGTAGTAACACATTGTATGTAAAGGACAATTGTTATGAATTAAGATATAAAGGAGATGAAGCTAATGTAATGCCTAGAAGAGAGTTGTTTAGACTTGTTAAAATTGATAAAGAATTGATAGATGGTACTTCGGTGATAGTGAACAGATTCGTAAATGAAAGTATTATAGTGCCGAGTTGCATAAGTAATGTAAGAGACGGGAAATGTCTTGTAAGTATGTTGAATATATCAGATAAGATAGTTAAAAATGATATCGAAGTTGAAGTAACGCATCTGAGAGAATTTGAAATGATAAAGAATGATAAGAGTCATTATAAAGATAATAAAAATAGAATCAATGAAAGAAAGGTTAATCACGTCAGGGATAGAGGCAAACTGATTCAGGATTCATTAAGGTTGGATCATCTCAATAAAGGAGAAGATGATGAAATCAGAAAACTCATATCAAAGTATTATGATTTATTCCTTTTAGAAGGTGAATCACTAACTAATACGAATTCGATTGAGTGTAATATAAGAACAGGGCAAGATGCGAAACCAGTTTATACTAAATCGTATAGGTACCCTAAGGTACATGATGAAGAAGTCAATAAAAATATTAAGGAATTAATGAAGGATGGTATAATAAAAAATTCTACATCGCCTTGGAACTCACCAGTATGGATAGTTCCGAAAAAAATAGATGCATCAGGGAAAAAGAAGTGGCGAATGGTTGTGGATTATAGGAAACTAAACGATCTGACAATTGCAGATAGCTATCCTATTCCGAATATTGCAGAAATTTTAGATAATTTGGGTCATGCTAAGTATTTTACAATACTCGATTTGAGAGCAGGATTTCACCAAATTAAAGTAAAGAAAGTAGATATGGAAAAAACTGCATTTTCGACTCCACACGGACATTTCGAATTTACGAGAATGCCATTCGGATTGAAAAATGCTCCTAGTATTTTTCAACGTATGATGGACATTGTCCTCACAGGATTAAAAGGCATAAAATGTTGTGTGTATATGGACGATATTGTAGTGTATGGCAAAGATTTAGTAGAACACAACATAAGGCTTGAGGAGGTTTTTGAACAGCTAAAAAAGGCAAATCTTAAACTGCAAGCAGATAAGAGCGAGTTTTTGAAAAAGGAAGTCAGTTATCTAGGCCATGTGATAGGAGAAGATGGCGTTAAACCAAACCTTGAGAAGGTAAGAGTTATAGAGAACCTTAAAGCTCCACAGAATGTGAAGGAAATTCAGTCATTCCTAGGAATGATGAATTATTACAGGAAGTTTATAAAAAATTTCAGCCAAATAGCTGGTCCTATTAATAAGCTTCTGAGAAAGGGAGTTGAATTTAAATGGGGGAGGGATGAAGAGAAAGCTTTTATTGAATTAAAGCAGGCATTATCCAGTTTTACTGTACTTCAATACCCAGATTTCAAGAAACCATTTATTGTTACAACTGACGCTTCAAATGCAGGATTAGGTGCTGTGTTGTCACAGGAACACGAAAATAAGGATCTGCCAATACAATTCATAAGCAGAAGTATAAATGCAGCCGAAAGAAACTATAGCACCACGGAGAAAGAGTGTTTAGCCATTGTTTGGGCGGTAAAGGTATTTAGACCATATTTATATGGGCAGCATTTTATAACTAGAACTGACCATAGACCATTGACATGGCTTTTTAATGTAAAAGATCCAGGATCACGATTGGTACGTTGGAGGTTAAAGTTAGAAGAGTATACATATGTCGTTGAATATAAAAAGGGTCTCGATAACGTGGTTGCAGACCACTTAAGCAGAAATATCTTAGTAACAACAAGAAAAGTCAGGAAAAAGAAAAAATGTTCGTGTGAATGCGAAGATAGAGTTAGTGAAAATATTGACAATTCTGTAGATATAGAAGGAAATGAAAATGGTAGTGGAGATTCTTTAGAAAATAATTTAAGCGAAGAAAGTCCAGAAGCATTAGTCCATACAAATTTGGAAAAGAACAACGAAATTGTTGAAACAAGTAACTTAATAGATATAACGGATAAGAAAAAACAATTGGATATTATTAAGGAATACCATGAAAGTTTGGTTGGGGGACATGCAGGACAGAGAGCGACTATTGCAAAGATTAGAGAAAAATATGATTGGGAAAATTTGAATCATATGGTAATAGAATTTATTAAGAGTTGTACGAATTGTCAGCTAGGAAAAATAGACAGACATCCTACGCGGATGCCAATGGTAATTGTGTCCAATGCTACGTACTGCTTGGAACAAGTAAATATGGATCTTACAGGACCATATCCAGTTTCAAAAATGGAAATTTTTACTCGTTGAGTATGCAGGATAGCTTGTCAAAATTCATAAGGTTCGTTCCAATAAAAGACAAAAACGCAGAGACAATAGCAAAAGCGTTTGTAAATGACTGGATTACGTATCTTGGTATTCCAAAAATAATCCTAAGTGACAACGGAACCGAATTTTGCAATGAATTAATGAAGAATTTGGCAAGAATATTCAAGTTCAAGCACATAACAACTAGTGTTGCTCATCCACAATCCAATGGAGCAGTAGAGAGGATACATGGTAGACTCAAAGAATATTTGAACACAGTAAATTTCGAAAAGGACGATTGGGATGAAGCTCTCAAATTTGCAAGTTTTTGTTACAACTCAACAATACATTCAACAACAGGTTATAGCCCACACGAAGTATTATTCGGGCGGCAAGCAAATAGACCAAGCAATATTGATAAGTTGGACTTGGTAACAGTAGGAGAGTATGTTAAGAACATTTCAGATAAAATCAGTTCCATAGAAGGCAAGGTAAAAGAAAATTTATTAAAGTCAAAGTTAAAGTCCAAGGAAACGTATGATAAAAGCACCAAAGACGCACCATCATATAAAGTGGGAGACCAGGTGCTAGTCAAAAATGTAAGCGTAAATAGAAAGTTGGAAAAAACATTTATAGGACCATATGTTATTACTAAAGTAACCGACTCAAATGTGTTTTTAAGAACTAATAGGAAGACAAGAAAGGTTTCAAAAAACCTTGTTAAACCATACATTATATAGAATTAGGTTTGATAGTGATTTTAAAGGACTTAGGGATCTATTAGAACATTATAACAATAAAAAAAAAAAAGTAACTATCTATACTGAACTTGGTTATTTTTCCTATGATTTTTGTAGCATCTTTCAAGTGAGGGGACTTGTTATTGAAAACCTCAACGGTAATGGAGGATTTTATTTTGATTGGATTGGGAAGACTAAAATTATCAATGGACACGTCACCATAATATCCAATGTAAATCTTACCATACATGAAGAACATATTTACTGGTTGACGCAAAAAGTTAACAATATCGAAAAGGAATGCGTCTCTAGCTTTCACCAGTGTGAAGAATTAATGATGATCGGAAAATCACATTATAGTAGATTGTTAAAGAAAATGGATACAATTTATAATTTATTAGGTATTAGCAGTTCTCGAACAAAAGAAATGAAAAGTAGGTACAAGAGAGGATTAATTAACATAGTAGGTACAGGTCTTAAAACATTGTTTGGAACAATGGATGACAATGATGCAAGGTATTATGATGAGGCAATAAAGTCCTTTAATAAAAACGAAGAAATAATAAAACAAGGATTAGAAGAAGAAATTAATATAATAAAGAAGTTGAACGATCAAAATAAGAATTTGCAAAGTAATATTGAAACAATAAATAAGAAATCTTCTGAGTTTATGGAAGCACTGAATACTCTAATTTTTGATAACAATGAAGCAAAAAGGAAGGAAATGATTTTTGAATACCTGCAAGACATGCAACTAAAAATAATTTCAGCAAGTTTAGAGTTAGAATCTGAA
This sequence comes from Portevinia maculata, assembly GCA_949715645.1. Classification (NCBI taxonomy): domain Eukaryota; kingdom Metazoa; phylum Arthropoda; class Insecta; order Diptera; family Syrphidae; genus Portevinia; species Portevinia maculata. The sequence goes on along the minus strand of OX454526.1, from coordinate 167,946,295 downwards.
CTTGATATCACAATAGATGCCATTTTGTTTCTTCAATTGAGCACTGTACACCCTTCAATTATAACTCCAGAAAAAATTATAGAAATCTTAATGCTAAGTAAAAATGAACAAAATTTGATTTACACTCCAAGCATAAGTATGTATAATAAAATAATAAAACATGCAAAAGTAAAATGTTTTGAGAAAAATAAGAATATTGTAGTAATTGTGGCTGTACCCTTTCTTGAAGCAAATTCATATGATGCATACAAAGTAATTGCAATACCAATATTTGAAGACCACAAACAAGTAATGTTCGAAAAAAGATATAATTACTTTTTCATATCTAATGATAAAGAATATTTTGGATATAAGGATGATTTAAATGATATCACAATGTATGAAGATTCATATTTAATAACGCACAGTCTAGTTCTTGAGTCAACTATGTCTATGGAAGATTGTATTTTGAATAATTTTATGAAAAGAAGTAAGAAAATATGTAATATTCGAATAATCCCTCACAATATTGAATCATATATAAAGTTGATAGAAAATAAATACTTATTTTTTGTGTCAGACAATACGCAATTTAATAACAATTGTAGTCACCATATTACTCGAGGAATAATTAAAGGAGTGGGATTATTAACTCTTGAAAATAACTGTTGCTTTAGTACTGTAGATTTTAAGATTGTAGTTTCAGAAAAAGGTAATGAAACTTACCTCAATAATGTATATCATAACTATTCTGATGATTGTTGTTTTAACATAAGAATTAAAGATGTAGAACCCATTGAATTTGTAAAAAATATTAAGACCAATAGTATAAAAGAAATTGAAGATCTAAGTATTGAAATCAATAATCAAAAATCGAATTTGTCAAAATTCTTGAATGTTAAACTTAGACCAGCAGAGTTTGGATATGGATTCATGAGTTTGTTAGTCTTAATTGGAATGGGTTTACTCACCATTAAATGTATTAAAGGTAACAATACCTTAACATTGTTTAATAAATGTTTTAATAAAAAGGAACGCAGACCTGTAGTACAGCATACCGTTACCTACAAAAATAATGTTGAACCTGGAAAACAGGAAAATATTTATCCTAGAAGTTTAAGATACAATTACGATTTATAAAAGGAATCATTAAAAAACACATTATAATTTTATTTCATATTATATTCTTGTATTGTATTATACTTTAATTTTACATTATATTCTTAGTTTTAGAAGTACGTAAATAAATAAATTAGAGGTGTGACATGGGTTTTTGGTATTCGGATGGTCCTTGTGCTCACGGTTCATTCTGGTGTACATGGTCAACCTGAAAGTAATTTTATTTAATTACTTTTCTTAAGGGGGGAGGTGTTAAGCGGATACGCTTATAGATAATGCGATGGTATATTTGTGTACATTAATACACATTATAAAATAGATCGTGGTGTCGACGGCTAATGGAGACGTGTAGAAAATGCTTAATAAGCATTGCGTGAAGTCAAATGGCTTTTGCTACACAAACTCAATCTCCATTCACCGAAGGAATTTATACTTTATATAAATAAGAGATATTACTCTGCCTTGCAAGACATTTAAAACCATCATCGATTGTAAACATCCTACGATGAACAATCCCATGCCCATGGTTAACCCATGATCGATTGTAAACATCCTGTGATAAACAATCCCATGGTTTCACGACGCCAACAATAATTGTGCTAACGTAAACAGTCCAGAGACTGATCATGTCGCATACGAGATATGATTAATACGTTGCCAATCTGTTGAATTCGCTATCTATTCTTCACCACCATACCCTTTCTTGTGTATAAGTGTGCACTGAGTGACTGTGTGCACGGTGAGGATCCATTCGTGCTGAGAACTTTTGTCAATCCCCATTTAGCAGTCTAACGGAACGGTTGTTTTTATTAACGGAGCATAACAATTAACGGAACGGAGCATAACACATATATTGATGCAATAGTTCTGGCGTTATTCTGCACAATATTGCTCGTTTTAGATGCTTATTTTGGTTCTCCAAGTCGTTGATGGTATTTATAGCGTTATTTTTCTCAACGTATTCCCCTTTGCTGTGGTTAGTTGTTAAATGGACAGTATCTTCGCTAAAAAAAATTTCAACTCCAAAATATTGCTTAGCACTGTCGGTGCAAATTCGACTCGTTTTCTTATGAGTATATTTCTGAATGTAGGGCCACAAATCAAATTTCTTTTTCGAGTTGACTTTAAAAAATAGTTCAGTTTTGTCTTTGTCATTTGTTCGGTGATTTTGCCCCGATTATATTTCCGTTTTGTCAAAAAGGTTTCGTCGATTTGGACGGTCTTACCTTCACCTCCAAGTATTACGTCCGAGTGTGATGAAATTATTTCAGCTATTTCTCGGCAATAGCTAAAGTAATCGATTATAGTGCCCCAGCTCAACTCGCATTCGTTATTATCGAGACGCCGCTCTCTTAGCTGCTTGTAAGTAAAACTAACCGACATTTTGCCTACAAAGCAGAAAACAATGGTTAATAATTCACATAATTTGATATGGCAGCCAAACCCATCAAAAAATGTTCCAGCGCACGGATTCACTGATTTTCGGCATTGCTTGGAACCCTTTACTTTTTTTCCAGTCTTCGCGCAACATCTCCAAACCCAGCCCAATTTCTTCTCCAAATTTAATTCCACTTTTATCGGATGTTCACAGCATTGCGGAGGTTTTGATGTCTGCGAAGGAAGAAGTTTAATGTCCTACAAAAAACTTACCGCAACCTCGTCAGACGACATACCTACAGGTAGGCCCGACAAGAAGGAAAAATGCCTCAGTGATGGATGTAATTGAGGATGTGTCATTTTAAACAGTACGTTATATAAATAATTTAATATTATCTATTAAATATAAATTCACTAAACTTCACTATTCTCAATATTATCAGAAATAAAATCACGTTTTCAAATGTTCGTGCGCTCGCTTTCAAGATTTTATTATAATAAATTTTGAATGCATGCGAAACTATTAGTTGCACTTCCGAACTTTAGTGCCTAAGAGCATCTTACCTTTTTCTTAATAATATAGAAATGAAAATACATACTAAAATTATTCAAAACGCCTAAGAATGCTTTAGCTTTTCTATCATAATTTCAATGAAATTTTAAGATCGATTATGCCTAAGACTATACTACATTTATTAAAGTAATCTTTCAGCGTTTCCTGCATCGTATAAATATGCAACACTTTTTTTAAATTTTTTCAATCCAAGTCAAAATAATAACAAATTATATAGGAAAATGTAGTCTTTCAAAGTCCGTTATCTCCTAAACTAGGCGAAAACGAGACTGTTATCGCAAGTAATTTTGTGTTTATTTCATCGAGATCTATAAAACTGTGTTTTCAAATGTTGGGGCCTCGGAAATCGTAGAAGCCCCGCACATTGCACTACCATTGCGCTACCTAGGTATCCGATTTGAAAATGTTGTTTTCATGTTCATTGCGATTATAAAAATCAAATACATATGTAGCTATCATATGATTGCAGATATGAATAATTATAGCTAGATATTATTTTGTTTTTCAAAGTATGTAATGTAGGTGCATAGGTAAGGTAAATATGTATTTTTATAATGTACATACCTATGTAGGTGCATGCATCATTGTGCAATTTCTTTTTACTCTGCCATTACTAATCACACAAGATCAGATAAAATTAAAATGTATAGGAAATCAATATATACCTACCTAGTACATACCTAGGTACGATTACCTGATTTCAAATTATTATTTTGAAGTTAAACATGGCCAAATAAATGCAAATTGAGCTGAGAACCTTTTCTGATAATTGTGCTTTTATTTTTATATAACAAAGGTATAATTTTTAATTTTATTTTGATAGGTAGGTATTTAAAAAATAAATAAAATAATAAATACAAAGTTCAAATTCATTTATATAATTCTAAGAAACGCATAAAAATAAAACAACACTATTAACAAATATGTATGCACAGTACTAATAACACTGTTATATCTGATTAAGTATATCAATTTTTTTTTAGTTTTCTTTTCGTGCGTTTTGCCTTGGAGTTAATTACTTTTATTTTCGCACATAAAAGACCCGCATGGTGTGCTTGATCAATTCTTGATTGTGCTCTTCTTATTCATCTTTTCCAAAAAAAAACTGCAGAAAACTGAGAGTACTATTTCAGTGTTTTGAAGAGAAACAACATAAGTTATTGACTTATGCTGTTTCTCCACAAATTTTTTTTTACTTTGTACACATAACGTACTACATGCAAAATCTTCAAATCTAACAACCTGTACAGGAAACGTTCTATTTACAACAACTTACTGTAAGCGTATTTTGTATACACGATCTCCGGGACAACTCCGCAACTTTTTTTGCTTACCATGAAGGGATCGCTGGAAAGGGTCTAAATGAAGTCTACTCTTTTTTAAATCAATTTTTTGAAAGTAAAATGAAGGACGTCCAGGAGTTGCATATTTTTTCCGATGGCTGTGGTGGTCAAAATAAAAATCACACAATGATAAGGTTTTTGTCATCTTTAGTATCCTTAAAAAAGTTCAAGAATATCGAACAGTATTTTCCTATACGATACCATGTGATAGAGACTTCGCAGTCTTAAAACGTAAAATTAAAAAAGGGATAGAATTTACACTGTTTTCAAGAATATGCTGATTTGATACTATCTTCTTTAGTATCAAAAAAATTCACAGTCATTTTACCAAAGACTATAGACATTATAGACTACAAAAACTGGTCGCAACGCTTTTATAAAAGAAACATGCTTTCAATGGAGTCTATTGGAAGACAGGTTGCCAGAGAAAATAAGTATACGTCTACTATAAGTAAATTTTCTGATAAAACTGTTGTTGCGAGAGATTTTATTAATGATTTTACAAGTCATACATTTAACCTTGGAAACTTCCAAAGAGATGAACTGGAAGCTCTGCCGCAAACCCTTGTTTATCCCTCTGGAAAGGTGGCAATCAAAATTAAGAAGATGAATGACATAAAAAAAAACTAACATCGTATCTACCAGGAGACATTAACATTCATGAATATTAAGATGAAATCTTTGCTTGGCCAACTTGTGAAAAAGATTCTAATCCAATTGATACAGATCAACAGTAGCCGTGTTTCTTTGCACGCGGATATAGGGATGGCATCAGAAAACGACTATCGCCGCTTAAGAATTCATCAAAAAAAAACTTGGCAGCACACATGCACCTATGACATGCACCGTGACACAGCTGTAAGTTGTAGTTAAGAAATTTGTATTGAAAATCCTGAAATTGAAAAATATTTACTTCCGCCAATTGAAATTGATCCCAATCATATTCTAATATTATGAAAAACAATTATATCTATATATATATATTTTTTTTAAATGTTTTCTTATTTAAAGCTTATAATAAATAATAAAAAAAATATAAAGAAATGTTTCTAATCTAATCCAGATCAATACTATTTTCTCTATATTTTTGTAAACCTTATTTTCTTGTTTAAACCTTATAATAAATTATAAAATAAATAAAAACTAAAGTTTCAATAGATTCTTATCCAATCGATACAAATCAATATTATTGTCAATTGTTGTCATCGCTACCTATTCACAAGAAAAATAAACATGGGAATATTTTGGGAAATTAATTTTACCTAATGCACGAAACTAGAAAAGCTGGTATATACATACACTAAGTTAATACAAATTTTCGCCGCAATGAAGGTCCGTATGTCGCTTCAAAATGAGCGGTGTCCACTTCTATCATTGAATAACTACAAATAGAAGTGGACACCGCTCATTTTGAAGCGACATACGGACCTTCATTGCGGCGAAAATTTGTATTAAGTTAGTGTCGATGCATTAGGTAAAATTAATTTCCCAAAATATTCCCATGTTTATTTTTCTTGTGAATAGGTAGCGATGACAACAATTGAATCGTTTATTTCAGAAACAATACAAGTCAATGAGCATTAACTTTTCAGGAGCAACAAAAAACTGTTTTATGCGAAAAAATTCCACAACACTACAAGTTGTGAGTATGCCAAGTTATAATTCGGCTTAAGATGAGATGCACTTGAAAACCGCAGAACTATTTAGTGCATTATTAATGTGCAATTGCTGTGCTTGCACGGGGGCCCATTGGTCCATTGTGATCCCTTGTTGTTTATCGTGGTAAAAAACTTTACTTACAATATAAACACTTACCATACTCCGTTTAAATTATTCTTGCTGGTTGGCTATTGGAACCAACCTGTCGTCTTGACAAACCTGATTGTGTCCGTCAGTGGTACCTGCGCTCAGTCCTCTAAGCGAATTTAAGATGTCTGGAGGTTTGGACACTCGCAGAGCAAGTGTTTGATGGTCTCGGTTTCTTCTATATCCTGACAGCTCCTGTAGTAGTCTGGTGAGCTAATGCCCAGCCTGTTTGCCATTACACCTATGTTGCAGTGGCCTGTCAGTACGCCGGTTAGGATACGCATTTCTTGTTTATTCATTCCCAGAATGTGTTTTGTTCCTTTCTCGTCGATTCTTTGCCATAGGCTGCGAGATATAACACAGTCGTTCCTTAGGGACCAGGTAGTGTTAATTTGTTCCCTCAGTTTTTGGTCAATGTTTCTTTTTGCTGCACTAATTGGGATGTCTATTGACGTAATGGCGTCCATTGCGTCAAGTTCTGACCCTGTTCTTGCTAGCTCGTCTGCCTTTTCATTCCCACGATGTCGCTATGACCGGGGACCAAGCAGAAGGTGATCCTGTGGCGTTCGCCTATTTCGTTAAGCGATATTTGGCAGCTCCTGACAGTTTTTGACTTTATAGTTTCGCTGTCTAGTACTTTGATCGCCGCCTGACTGTCTACGAAGATTGTAATCTTGGAAGGATCCAGATACTTCGCGGAGATTGTTTTTGCTGCCTTATCTATGGCGACTATTTCGGCTTGAAAGACGCTGCATTCGTTGGGGAGTCTGTACGAGTGCTTTATGTCTAGGGGCTCGCAGAAAACTCCTGCTCCTGTACCTACATCCATTTTTGACCCGTCCGTATAGATATGGATTTCTTGTGCGCTGGCTGGCGTGTTCCAGTTCTCTCTTTGGGGTATGTATGTAGAGTAGTTTTTCTCGAAGTTTCGATTGGGGATTATGTAGTCCGTTTTCCTGGAAAGATCGTTACCCAAGTAATTGTGAATTATGGAGCCGTGCCCATAGGAGCTGTGTCTCCACATGTTTGCCTCCTTAAGGCGGAGGGCTCCTTTGGCTGCCATGCTGCGAATGTATTCACCAAGGGGGGTAGGTTTTAAATGACTTCCAGCCCGGCTTGAGGTGTTGATCTCATTGCCCCTGTTGTACCGATACAAATTAATTCTTTTGGTTTCGAGTTTAGGTTTTATAAAACTTTATTTAATTATTAAGCGGACTCCTTACCACTGGCGGGGGAAGTCAACTATAACTTACTGGGTTATAAAACAGAACTGCTCATACAAAGAATTTGTCCTGCTATTTATATCCTAATTTTGTTTAGGTTGGCAAAACGTTGTGTGAGAAGAAGTCTCAAAGAAATTTGACACTGGCAAATTGTGCTGAAATGCAATTGTCATCATTCCCTCAGAAGTAAGCAGTATCTCATATACTTTTACAGTGGTACGGATGCTGTTGCTGACGTTATCGTTTTTGCATATAATGTTTGGATTCTTGGGGTATCTTAACTCCCCTCTTTCTTAAGAGAAACGTCCCATTTCTTCGAATTCTTTTGTTAAGCGTTTAATATTGTCATTGCCAAAAAAATGATTTCATCAGATTTGTTTCTATATTCTTGTTTATACGTTTGCCAACGTGTTATAATTTTATTTTACAATTGGTTCACAACCAGCCCCGATTACCGAGACTATGAGTGAGCCAAGACAAACAACTAGGCGTATCTGGTATATTGCGAAGGCCGTGGTAACGGATGAGGCCATTAAATACGCCTTTGCGTCTTTTGACGGCTTCAAGTCACCTGGTACGGACGGAATATACCCAGCCATGCTGCAACAATGTACAAACCAGTTGCTACCGACTATGAAGAAAATCTTCACCGCTGTCCTAGCATTGGCATACATTCCAACACCCTGGCGTACAGTTAGAGTGGCATTTATACCAAAAATTGGCAGAAGTGACTACTCGCTCGCCAAGAGCTTCAGACCAATCAGTCTGACTTCCCTCTTGCTGAAAAGCATGGAAAGGCTGGTCGAGCTTCACGTGCGCAAAACTGCTTTGCGATTGCACCCACTATCTCAGATGCAACATGCCTATCAACGCGGAAAATCCTGCCAGACTGCGCTCCAAAATCTAGTTGGTAGAATTGAGGGCGCGCTTGACAGAAAAGAATACGCGATGGGAATTTTCATCGATACACCCTTTTGACAATGCGACTTTTGTTAGCATGTGCAGCTCCGCCAGACAACACGGCGTAGACGAACCATTGGTGTTGTGGATTAAAGCAATGCTAATGAATAGAACGTTGGTTGCGGATGCGGATTGTGGCCGCTATGTTATGGCGGGGGTAAACAGAGGCTGCCCGCAAGGCGGCGTTCTGTCTCCATTGCTGTTGTGTATGCTGGTCGACTCTCTGTTGAACGCACTCAACAGTTCTAATGTATACGCTCAGGCGTATGCGGATGATGTTGCCGTGCTTTCTGTTGGATCTTGCCTAGCGACTGTATGCGCTAAGGCGCAGGCGGCCCTTGACGTGATCGACGGATGGTGCACTAGGAATGGGCTCTCGGTCAATCCTCTTAAAACTGAGGTTGTTCTCTTTACGAGAAGGAGGAAGCTTATTCCCCATGATACCACCGTTAGGAAATTCATCACGGATGGGGGGGGGGGGGGGGGGGTTCAGCCGTATGTGCATCTCTCTGTCTATCAGTACGGGTATGTATGTGCAGTTTGCACGAATGTGTATGTGATTGTGTGTTTTTCCCTCCCGTCCATGCGTATGTTCGTAGTGGTGTAAATTTGTTAGTGTTACTTACCTACTTATACTTTCACTTACCTGCTTACTTTCACTGACCTACTTACTTTAACTTATCTACTCACTTCTTTCACCGAAAATGTTGGCGCCATTGTATTTGTCGTAGTACAAATATTTATTTCTAGACACTTTCAGCAGCATCTATTTCTTCCGATTGTCATTATTCTGGGACATTTAGAACATCCTGCTTCATGCTCAACATCAACATCAATGTCATCTGATTTTGGATCTACATATTTCCATCAGTTCCAATCCATTTTGCCTTTCACCATCTACAATTCCAGGATACACTCTGTGCATATCCATCAAGAACTGCATTATTTGGGAACCAAGGTGATGTTTATACTGTTTCTCTAAATAATTACAGCGGTAAAAGTACAGTGCCATATATTGATGCAATAGTTCTGGCGTTCTTCTGCACAACATTGCTCGTTTTAGATGCTTATTTCGGTTCTCCAAGTCGTTGATGGTATTTATATTGTTATTTTTCTCAACGTATTCCCCTTTGCTGTGGTTAGTTGTTAAATGGACAGTATCTTCGCTAAAAAAAATTTCAACTCCAAAATATTGCTTAGCACTGTCGGTGCAAATTCGACTCGTTTTCTTATGAGTATATTTCTGAATGTAGGGCCACAAATCAAATTTCTTTTTCGAGTTGACTTTAAAAAATAGTTCAGTTTTGTCTTTGTCATTTGTTCGGTGATTTTGCCCCGATTATATTTCCGTTTTGTCAAAAAGGTTTCGTCGATTTGGACGGTCTTACCTTCACCTCCAAGTATTACGTCCGAGTGTGATGAAATTATTTCAGCTATTTCTCGGCAATAGCTAAAGTAATCGACGCCGCTCTCTTAGCTGCTTGTAAGTAAAACTAACCGACATTTTGCCTACAAAGCAGAAAACAATGGTTAATAATTCACATAATTTGATATGGCAGCCAAACCCATCAAAAAATGTTCCAGCGCACGGATTCACTGATTTTCGGCATTGCTTGGAACCCTTTACTTTTTTTCCAGTCTTCGCGCAACATCGCCAAACCCAGCCCAATTTCTTCTCCAAATTTAATTCCACTTTTATCGGATGTTCACAGCATTGCGGAGGTTTTAATGTCTACGAAGGAAGAAGTTTAATGTCCTACAAAAAACTTACCGCAACCTCGTCAGACGACATACCTACAGGTAGGCCCGACAAGAAGGAAAAATGCCTCAGTGATGGATGTAATTGAGGATGTGTCATTTTAAACAGTAGGTACGTTATATAAATAATTTAATATTATCTATTAAATATAAATTCACTAAACTTCACTATTCTCACTATTATCAGAAATAAAATCACGTTTTCAAATGTTCGTGCGCTCGCTTTCAAGATTTTATTATAATAAATTTTGAATGCATGCGAAACTATTAGTTGCACTTCCGAACTTTAGTGCCTAAGAGCATCTTACCTTTTTTCTTAATAATAGAGAAAATTAAAATACATACTAAAATTATTCAAAACGCCTAAGAATGCTTTAGCTTTTCTAACATAATTTCAAAGAAATTTTAAGATCGATTATGCCTAAGATTATACTACATTTATTAAAGAATCATTCTGCGTTTCCTTCATCGTATAAATATGCAACACTTTTTTTTGATTGGATGCAATCCAAGTCAAAATAACAACAAATTATATAGGAAAATGTAGTCTTTCAAAGTCCGTTATCTCCTAAACTAGGCGAAAACGAGACTGTTACCGCAAGTAATTTTGTGTTTATTTCATCGAGATCTATAAAACTGCGTTTTCAAATGTTGGGGCCTCGGAAATCGTAGAAGCCCCGCACATTGCACTACCATTGCGCTACCTAGGTATCCGATTTGAAAATGTTGTTTTCATGTTCATTGCGATTATAAAAATCAAATACATATGTAGCTATCATATGATTGCAGATATGAATAATTATAGCCAGATATTATTTTGTTTTTCAAAGTATGTAATGTAGGTGCATAGGTAAGGTAAATATGTATTTTTATAATGTACATACCTATGTAGGTGCATGCATCATTGTGCAATTTCTTTTTACTCTGCCATTACTAATCACACAAGATCAGATAAAATTAAAATGTATAGGAAATCAATATATACCTACCTAGTACATACCTAGGTACGATTACCTGATTTCAAATTATTATTTTGAAGTTAAACATGGCCAAATAAATGCAAATTGAGCTGAGAACCTTTTCTGATAATTGTGCTTTTATTTTTATATAACAAAGGTATAATTTTTAATTTTATTTTGATATTTAGGTATTTAAAAAATAAATAAAATAATAAATACAAAGTTCAAATTCATTTATATAATTCTAAGAAACGCATAAAAATAAAACAACACTATTAACAAATATGTATGCACAGTACTAATAACACTGTTATATCTGATTAAGTATATCAATTTTTTTTTTAGTTTTCTTTTCGTGCATTTTGCCTTGGAGTTAATTACTCTTATTTTCGCACATAAAAGACCCGCATGGTGTGCTTGATCAATTCTTGATTGTGCTCTTCTTATTCATCTTTTCGAAAAAAAAACTGCAGAAAACTGAGAGTACTATTTCAGTGTTTTGAAGAGAAACAACATAAGTTATTGACTTATGCTGTTTCTTAACAAATTTTTTTTTACTTTGTACACATAACGTACTACATGCAAAATCTTCAAATCTAACGACCTGTACAGGAAACGTTCTACTTACGACAACTTACTGTAAGCGTATTTTGTATACACGATCTCCGGGACAACTCCGCAACTTTTTTTGCTTACCATGAAGGGATCGCTGGAAAGGGTCTAAATGAAGTCTACTCTTTTTTAAATCAATTTTTTGAAAGTAATGAACATGAAAACAACATGGAAGTGCAATCAGAAATAACACTTGTCAAAATATCATTTATCAGTAAACCCAATAGCAAATAAAAAAAAACTCCAATAAATGTCTAAGAAAAATTCCAAAAGTAAAAAGGAAATAAAAACAATCGAAGCGTAACGACAGCAACGATAAGTATGAAATAACCTACCTTAAACTGGTTAATAACAAAAAATTACCCATCCAGCATTCCTTGAGCGATATTTTTTTTTGAATATTATACATTTTCGTTTTTATCCAATCCATTTCACAAACCCACACAAGCGATTACAGCGACGTATGGACCGCGTAGCGGATGTTTGCTTCGGTGCCGTTTCTATTTGTAGTTATTCAATGCTTCTATTTGGAGTTATTCAATGACTCAATTAATCTTATTTTAGGTCACAACCGAAAGTATATACTTTCGCAACTCATGCAAAAGTGTTCTAATAGGCAACGAAAATACGAGATAATATCGTATGTTACTGGTTTGTGTTCTTGGTGGCGTTCTTCCATTAGTACCATTGAATAAATACAAATAGAAGGGACACCGGAGAAAACCTACACTAGGTGGCGACACATACTCTTGACAAAGCGCTAGTATCGCCGCGGCGAACAATTTAATAATAGTCGTGGTCAAGGAAGAAAAGGGGAATATTTTGTTCTTTGTATTTGGAATGAACAACAAAAAAAAAGAACCGTTTAGGTTGGTCTTTTGAAGTTTTTACCAAAAAAGGCATTCAAGGCCAAATCACGTTCGCTTGAGAAAATGTATTTGTAGGTAAGTTCTATTTTTTTTTATTTCGTTCTCATTCATAAAATGAAAACGAAAATGATGTTAGTGCTTGTGCATGTTATTCGACATGATGATTGATTTGAGAGTTTTGTGTTTTTCTTCAATTTTATTATTAGTTTGATAAGATATATTGATTTGCAAATCTAAGCCTCATTTAGGTAATTTCATCTTTTTTCAAAGTTTATTAAAAATATATGAGATTTCTAAGATAGGTAGGTATGTATTTATAATTTTAATAAACTTAAGAAACCTTTAAAACTAACGAAACCTACATACATCGTAAGAAAGAATCCAAAAGCCAAAATAGATTTTCGTGAGTAATAGCGCTAACAATTGTATAAATCTTGGTCGGTAGGTACCTACCTTCTAAATTAAAAGAATTCAAAGTCTGATTTATGTAATAAGGTTTTTATTTTGTTTTTTTTTTTTCTCAATAACATTAGTACAAAGAAATATAGGAACAATAAATTAAGAAAGATACTTATTTTTACTTTGTAGGTAGGTATAGCAACCTATTTGAGTTCAGTTAATTAAAAAAAAATCATAGGTGTAGGTAGGTATCATTTTTTTACATGGGTACATTATAACATTTGCACATTTTATAAAAACAGTAGGTATGTATTAGAGTGATTAAAAAAACGCTTCTGTTTCAATTTAACTTCGATCGCGCTTAATTATGAAGCAAATACATATATGAAAAACCGCTGGTAGTGACATTTTAATGATGCTTAATTTATAATTTTTTGTCTTGATCATTTAGTATCAATCTCAGATTCATAATTAAATCCTATTGAGGTTGAATTACGAGAAAAGAGTTCTTTGGAAGCACCCTAATACGAACATGTATGTACATACATATAGTGCATGTAGGTAATCAAGCAACGGATAATATTTCAAATAAAACAAAATGAAATCGTCACTTTTAAATAAACAAAGTTAAAAATAAGTAGGTACTTAAAGCGAACATTTAGTTGGTTTTTTAATTAAAAGAAGAGATAGGAATTGAAAACATTTTTAAATGTGCCTTAGTATATCAAGTTTTTTTAATTTTTTTGTTGAACACTTAGCCCTAGCATTTATAATTTTATTTTTTGTTCTTATTAAAACAAGAAAGGTATGGTTAAGTAAATTTTGTGTGTGTTCAATGGATGGACAGGGGTAATTTTCTTCGACATTGAAAATATTATTGAAGGATTGTAAAATTTTTTTTTGAAAACATAACTGATCAAAGTTTTCTTCAAAACATTGCACAATAGATTTAATAAGTTTTACGAATTCTCTTGAGGGAATCGTCAAGCCTCCATTAACGGTGTTTTCGAATTGACGAAATTTTATTAAATTTTCACTTCTTTCATAATCATTTAGATTTTTGCTTTTGATCATGAAAAGTTTGCATAATTCACAGTCAGTTTTTTTTAACATAGATTTTGCGATATATCCTGCAAAATATGTTGTTGACATTTCATTAATGTTGTGAGTTGACTCTTGTGGATCTGACTCTTCGTTTTCAAAATCATGCAGGTTCACATAAGTTTTCCTCTTCGTCATTTTCGTTTACTTCGTCCCAATTATTTTCAACGTCCCCTTAATAAAGTCAATAAAAGATAAAACAAAATGATTTATTTAATTTAAGTTAGGCAATATAAATTTTAAAACTGTTTTCAGAAACACTGGAATTCATTATTAATGGTACTGGTAGGTACTATTTATTTTACAACAATTCAAATAAATTATTCCATTTCTTTAAAATTTATTTAAAGATTCAAAAACCGCCGAAAAGCATTTACTGAAGAAATTTATTTTTGGATTTAACATACAACATGCACTTTACCTACTGTCATGGCAAATTTTTTTATTCATAAGATTATTCGTATTCAATCAATGGTTTTTAAACCAAACAATTCTTAAAACTTGTTAATCTTTGTGTTATTTATACTTCTTTTGATTCTTAACATTAATACAGAAGGATTTGACCAAGGATTTGAGGATAGTAAATAAGATGTTTGAATAAATATGGTAAATAAGATATTTGAGACTTAAAAAAATATTTAAATGTGGTAAGTTGCCTAAAATCTGATTTGAAATGTTAACTTCCGGATTTTTATAAAAAAAAATCGATTTTCGGTTTCGATTTCATAACTGAAAAGAACATCTTATTTCCCATATTAATTTAACATTAAAATTATTTTTCTATATCGTGTCATTTAATTTATCTACATTTTTCTTAAAAACCCTTTCCATATAGCTTGCTTAAACTTTACAACCCTAACAAATTCAAAATGCTTTTTAAAGCTTACTTCTTCTCGTTATAATAGGAATACCTATTCGAAAAATAAGTTTTTTTTAATTTTTTTTTTGTATAAAAGGAATCTGTTAAGTATACCTACTTTCTTATAATTTATTTTTTTTGTTTGTTCTGAATATATTTGTTTGGTTTACAAGCGACAAATGCAAACTCACCTGCAGATAATGGAATTAAACTCAATGGAAGAAAATCATCTTTTTCCTTATTCAAACTTGTATCTTTCTCTCCGTCTGGGCTTATGAATCCTTTATGTTTAACGATAATAAAAAATAAATAAAGAAAACTTAGATTTGAGTATACAACGTACTTTCTACATCCGCCGTATTCAAAATTATAGCAGAGTCGTTTGATTCATAGCCTGTTGAATCTGCGGCCATGATATTATAAAAACTCATTTGCTTTAGGTTTTTATACAGTCTAAACGAAGAGGGGTTCTTTTCATAGGAACCCCTATTATTTCGAACAACTGAAATAGTATTTTCTAAACAATCTGTGTTCAAATGTGATGTTATTAAATACAATTGATCTTCGCTTTTAATGTGGTCCCAAAGTTGTATCACTCCATTTAATGTTTGGCATAAGCCTTTGAAACAAAACACAGCTCCACTTTTTTCGCGTTTCCACTTTTCAATCCAGTTAATGGCATTTTTCATGTTGGTAAGTACATCTGTATGGCTATCAGATATTGCACATTTATCTGGGTTTTGCGAAAACTTGTTTTTACTGTTCAAATTGTCGAACAACTTGTTCAACCGATAAAAAAAAGTGCCAGTACTTAACGCAATAGCTTTTTCATTTTCATCAAAAATGTCCGTTGACGAAGCTGCGAAGATTGCTGACGAGATGTGATGACTAAAAACCTGGGTTGCTAACTTAGCACTCATTTTTTGAAAGCTGTCTGGTTGAATGTGAGCTTCTGTAAGTTTGTGCATAGATCTTACTAATGTGTTTTCGGCAAAAAACAATTTTTTTTAAATGGACCAGGACACAACTTCTCCATCAACGATTATATCCGATATCAGAAGATTATTTCTGACACTTTTAAAGAGATGAACAATATCATAAACACAAAAAATTTTCCGCTCCAATATTATGACATAAGGGGCAACCTCTGTAACACCCAGTTTCTTATAGGCCATTCTGTTTGGAGCACCTTGGTCACACGAAATACACATGATGTTTATATCTTCGGATATCAATAATTTAATTGTGGATTGTAGGATTTCAGCCAGCTGGTTCCCAAGCACATTTCCGTTGTAGTAGCCAATTATCTTTGAGAGAAAAGTATCACAGTAATATGTTTATGCTTGTAGATTTTGCAAAATATGTATGATGAATTAATAAAAATAAGCATAATGATAGTGATAAGATAAGAAAACATAGATGACATAGGTTCGTGCTTACGATATAACTGTATTTCTTTGTTCAATAACTATTGAACAAACTATAAAAATGCATACATTGGTTCATATTCATGTTCATATTCTAACTAAACTCGAGTCTATAAAAGTAACACGCGGGTTAGACACAGCTTCTTTATACAAATATAGAATATCATTTGGCAGCTCTGAATTAAAAGCCTAGTTTACAGCTTCCTTGCTAAAAAATTCTTTAATTCATCGAAATTCCAACCAGATTTGATGTGCATTTATAGGAAGTGCAACGATTATGGAATACCAAAACATAAACTCATGTTAAATCATAAAGAGGTCTAATTTTATTAAGTCTTTTAATTAGATGTTGATAAAAATACTACTTACTAGTTAAAAAAAAAACAAACAGAAAAGTTAAAAACAAATGATTTCAATACCTACATACATTAAATAAATAAAAATTAACACATTTCAAAAAGTGACCCTAATATCGACCACTAATGATTTTGTATGGAAGACTCCATAATATACGTGAGAATTCAATTTTATTTATTTTTGTATCTATGCATATCAGTTTAAATTGTCTATATCCATAATCTAAATGCCACTACAATACTTTAGCACCGACATAAAAAGTTTTTATCAACTATCTATGATTATGGGCAATTGTTAAATTGAACCTCAACCACCATTTTATCTACATATATTTATTATAATTTCAGTATTCAGTTATAATTGTTATTGTTAATAATATTAAATGCTGACATTTGTCCTGATTTATTTCAATGCTCGATATTTTTTATTATATAATTACTCAATATAATGTATGTTACTATGATATATACAATATGTATGTTTAATGTTTATGTATGTACCTGTTTCCAGGATTGATTAAGGCCTCGGAGCATTAGAAGAAGACAGTGATTAGCCATTCTCTTGTTTCTCCCTAGCTCACCCAAATCCTCAAACCCGTAAATAACGTCTTCTTTGGAATTGTATTCTAATTCAACTTTGGTGCTCATCTCATCAAAGACGAGCACACACTTTCTATGGCTAATTGGTAGATCTTTAAGTTTTTCTTTAAGCTTGCAAAGGATGCTTTTTGAAATGCCAGTTCCAAACGGCAGCATGTCATACCATCGAGTTAAGGTTTTTTGGGATGGCAATAAAAATCCTTCATTTTTCAAAAATTTATAGAACGACGGAGATTTGTAATGGAATTTCAAGTAAAGATCTTTTTCTTCTGCGTTTCATTTTGTTCTTTCTTTGTGAATAATTTGGCTTTTCACGAAAGTTTGTACGCTTTTTGTTTTTGCTTCTAAGACCTCATTTAAGATATTATTGCAAGTATCTTTTAATACACCCATTGGTTTGAGCTTGCTTGACTTTGGTGACTTAAGAAGTTTGTCAATATCTATTAGAACTGTTGACGGCGGCGGCGTTGGTGACCAATATTGCGGTTGACAAACATTATTCAAAGTTCTTTGTGAATTTTTAACATTATTCGTATAAAATTTATGAGGAGGTCTTTTATTTTTTAATAATAATAATTATTATTTAATAATTTTCTTCGACATTGAAAATATTATTGAAGGATTGTAAATTTTTTTTTTGAAAACATAACTGATCAAAGTTTTCTTCAAAACATTGCACAATAGATTTAATAAGTTTTACGAATTCTCTTGAGGGAATCGTCAAGCCTCCATTAACGGTGTTTTCGAATTGACGAAATTTTATTAAATTTTCACTTCTTTCATAATCATTTAGATTGTTGCTTTTGATCATGAAAAGTTTGCATAATTCACAGTCAGTTTTTTTTAACATAGATTTTGCGATATATCCTGCAAAATATGTTGTTGACATTTCATTAATGTTGTGAGTTGACTCTTGTGGATCTGACTCTTCGTTTTCAAAATCATGCAGGTTCACATAAGTTTTCCTCTTCGTCATTTTCGTTTACTTCGTCCCAATTATTTTCAACGTCCCCTTAATAAAGTCAATAAAAGATAAAACAAAATGATTTATTTAATTTAAGTTAGGCAATATAAATTTTAAAACTGTTTTCAGAAACACTGGAATTCATTATTAATGGTACTGGTAGGTACTATTTATTTTACAACAATTCAAATAAATTATTCCATTTCTTTAAAATTTATTTAAAGATTCAAAAACCGCCGAAAAGCATTTACTGAAGAAATTCATTTTTGGATTTAACATACAACATGCACTTTACCTACTGTCATGGCAAATTTTTTTATTCATAAGATTATTCGTATTCAATCAATGGTTTTTAAACCAAACAATTCTTAAAACTTGTTAATCTTTGTGTTATTTATACTTCTTTTGATTCTTAACATTAATACAGAAGGATTTGACCAAGGATTTGAGGATAGTAAATAAGATGTTTGAATAAATATGGTAAATAAGATATTTGAGACTTAAAAAAATATTTAAATGGGGTAAGTTGCCTAAAATCTGATTTGAAATGTTAACTTCCGGATTTTTATAAAAAAAAATCGATTTTCGGTTTCGATTTCATAACTGAAAAGAACAGCTTATTTCCCATATTAATTTAACATTAAAATTATTTTTCTATATCGTGTCATTTAATTTATCTACATTTTTCTTAAAAACCCTTTCCATATAGCTTGCTTAAACTTTACAACCCTAACAAATTCAAAATGCTTTTTAAAGCTTACTTCTTCTCGTTATAATAGGAATACCTATTCGAAAATTTTTTTTTTTGTATAAAAGAAATCTGTTAAGTATACCTACTTTCTTATAATTTATTTTTTTTTGTTTGTTCTGAATATATTTGTTTGGTTTACAAGCGACAAATGCAAACTCACCTGCAGATAATGGAATTAAACTCAATGGAAGAAAATCATCTTTTTCCTTATTCAAACTTGTATCTTTCTCTCCGTCTGGGCTTATGAATCCTTTATGTTTAACGATAATAAAAAATAAATAAAGAAAACTTAGATTTGAGTATACAACGTACTTTCTACATCCGCCGTATTCAAAATTATAGCAGAGTCGTTTGATTCATAGCCTGTTGAATCTGCGGCCATGATATTATAAAAACTCATTTGCTTTAGGTTTTTATACAGTCTAAACGAAGAGGGGTTCTTTTCATAGGAACCCCTATTATTTCGAACAACTGAAATAGTATTTTCTAAACAATCTGTGTTCAAATGTGATGTTATTAAATACAATTGATCTTCGCTTTTAATGTGGTCCCAAAGTTGTATCACTCCATTTAATGTTTGGCATAAGCCTTTGAAACAAAACACAGCTCCACTTTTTTCGCGTTTCCACTTTTCAATCCAGTTAATGACATTTTTCATGTTGGTAAGTACATCTGTATGGCTATCAGATATTGCACATTTATCTGGGTTTTGCGAAAACTTGTTTTTACTGTTCAAATTGTCGAACAACTTGTTCAACCGATAAAAAAAAGTGCCAGTACTTAACGCAATAGCTTTTTCATTTTCATCAAAAATGTCCGTTGACGAAGCTGCGAAGATTGCTGACGAGATGTGATGACTAAAAACCTGGGTTGCTAACTTAGCACTCATTTTTTGAAAGCTGTCTGGTTGAATGTGAGCTTCTGTAAGTTTGTGCATAGATCTTACTAATGTGTTTTCGGCAAAAAACAATTTTTTTTAAATGGACCAGGACACAACTTCTCCATCAACGATTATATCCGATATCAGAAGATTATTTCTGACACTTTTAAAGAGATGAACAATATCATAAACACAAAAAATTTTCCGCTCCAATATTATGACATAAGGGGCAACCTCTGTAACACCCAGTTTCTTATAGGCCATTCTGTTTGGAGCACCTTGGTCACACGAAATACACATGATGTTTATATCTTCGGATATCAATAATTTAATTGTGGATTGTAGGATTTCAGCCAGCTGGTTCCCAAGCACATTTCCGTTGTAGTAGCCAATTATCTTTGAGAGAAAAGTATCACAGTAATATGTTTATGCTTGTAGATTTTGCAAAATATGTATGATGAATTAATAAAAATAAGCATAATGATAGTGATAAGATAAGAAAACATAGATGACATAGGTTCGTGCTTACGATATAACTGTATTTCTTTGTTCAATAACTATTGAACAAACTATAAAAATGCATACATTGGTTCATATTCATGTTCATATTCTAACTAAACTCGAGTCTATAAAAGTAACACGCGGGTTAGACACAGCTTCTTTATACAAATATAGAATATCATTTGGCAGCTCTGAATTAAAAGCCTAGTTTACAGCTTCCTTGCTAAAAAATTCTTTAATTCATCGAAATTCCAACCAGATTTGATGTGCATTTATAGGAAGTGCAACGATTATGGAATACCAAAACATAAACTCATTTTAAATCATAAAGAGGTCTAATTTTATTAAGTCTTTTAATTAGATGTTGATAAAAATACTACTTACTAGTTAAAAAAAACAAACAGAAAAGTTAAAAACAAATGATTTCAATACCTACATACATTAAATAAATAAAAATTAACACATTTCAAAAAGTGACCCTAATATCGACCACTAATGATTTTGTATGGAAGACTCCATAATATACGTGGGAATTAAATTTTATTTATTTTTGTATCTATGCATATCAGTTTAAATTGTCTATATCCATAATCTAAATGCCACTAAAATACTTCAGCACCGACATAAAAAGTTTTTATCAACTATCTATGATTATGTGCAATTGTTAAATTGAACCTCAACCACCATTTTATCTACATATATTTATTATAATTTCAGTATTCAGTTATAATTGTTATTGTTAATAATATTAAATGCTGACATTTGTCCTGATTTATTTCAATGCTCGATATTTTTTATTATATAATTACTCAATATAATGTATGTTACTATGATATATACAATATGTATGTTTAATGTTTATGTATGTACCTGTTTCCAGGATTGATTAAGGCCTCGGAGCATTAGAAGAAGACAGTGATTAGCCATTCTCTTGTTTCTCCCTAGCTCACCCAAATCCTCAAACCCGTAAATAACGTCTTCTTTGGAATTGTATTCTAATTCAACTTTGGTGCTCATCTCATCAAAGACGAGCACACACTTTCTATGGCTAATTGGTAGATCTTTAAGTTTTTCTTTAAGCTTGCAAAGGATGCTTTTTGAAATGCCAGTTCCAAACGGCAGCATGTCATACCATCGAGTTAAGGTTTTTTGGGATGGCAATAAAAATCCTTCATTTTTCAAAAATTTATAGAACGACGGAGATTTGTAATGGAATTTCAAGTAAAGATCTTTTTCTTCTGCGTTTCATTTTGTTCTTTCTTTGTGAATAATTTGGCTTTTCACGAAAGTTTGTACGCTTTTTGTTTTTGCTTCTAAGACCTCATTTAAGATATTATTGCAAGTATCTTTTAATACACCCATTGGTTTGAGCTTGCTTGACTTTGGTGACTTAAGAAGTTTGTCAATATCTATTAGAACTGTTGACGGCGGCGGCGTTGGTGACCAATATTGCGGTTGACAAACATTATTCAAAGTTCTTTGTGAATTTTTAACATTATTCGTATAAAATTTATGAGGAGGTCTTTTATTCAAATGAAGAAATTCATCATCTATATCCACTGTCGAACCGTTTTCCTTACTATCTTCAACCGGTGTAATTTTCCTTTTTTTGTAGGCAGAACTGTTTGGGTTTTAAAGAACACACATTCAAAATTATTTAAATTTAAAAAATGATTCTTTTAGTTCAAGTCGCTCAAATGCTCAAGATTTAATAACCATGTAAAAAACAGCCAATATATTGTAGGAAGGTACACCAACAAATATTTTTTGAATAGCAAAATTAAATTTAATATTTCGAAAACGACTTATCCTAGATTTTTTGAAAACTATCCAGACAATTTAAAAAGAAAAAAATTCGTAGGACAATAAATAACACGAGGTAACTTTTTTGTTTTAAATGACATCCACTTTAAATCATGAAAATATTATGATAAGATTTAATTTAACTTACGTTATATTCCTCACATACACTTTCTTATTGTGTTCGACTTCCGTTATATTTGTATTTTTGTAATTATAAGGAACTGCGCCCATATTTACTCGCGACATAACACTGTTTAAACATATTTCACTTCTGTTAAAATGATCAGCACAAATGAAAAGAGGTTCATTGGTAATTAGCTTTTCGCTAAAACTATTTCCCGAGTTCACTAGCCAAATTTTGGCTACAGCTTCGTTTTTTGGTAATTTAAACCGCGGAACACCTGAACTATATTTATTTGAGCAATCCTTATAATCACAGTACACCATTTTTACTCTTTACCTAATTCAATGAATTTAGTGCAATACAATTATTTACCTTTACAAAAAAGAACCGAATATGCACTTAAAACACGCAGCAAGTGATTCCCACTCGTAAACGGACCACGCACTCAACAAAATACAAAAAAAGGACACATAACTTACAAGAAAAAAGTCAAAGCCCTCTATGATAAACACAAATGCAAAAAGTGTATGCATTTATGTAATAATTTTTTGTTCTCAAAAATGTATTAAAAAAAACCTAAAACAGTTTTTTTCATGGTGAGACAGACACCTATTGAACTATTAAACGATTGCATGTATACATACCTGCGCTTTCATCAACCAAAAAAATTAAAACCATCACAACACATAGCTATACAAATGTATCTACATCCATAATTATTTCTCTTCATTCATAAATATTCCCACAGTTCGCTTTCAAAAAAAAATCCCAAAAGGATTTTTTTGACCCCTTTTGAGCAATAGGATATATGAATTAGCAGAAACGAAAACCAATAATATCATAAAACGGGCATTAAAGTTATTATAGCTGTCACCTTTTTGTAAGTGTCGCATTGTCGTTTGAGCAATGTACGGTGTCCCCTTCTATTTGTATTTATTCAATGATACTAACATTGAATAACTACAAATAGAAGTGGACACCGCTCATTTTGAAGCGACATACGGACCTTCATTGCGGCGAAAATTTGTATTAACTTAGTGTATGCATATACCAGCTTTTCTAGATTCGTGCATTCCCATCATTGAATAACTACAAATAGAAACGGCACCGAAGCAAACATCCGCTACGTGGTTCATACGTCGCTGTAATCGCTTGTGCGGGTTTGTGAAATGGATTGGATAAAAATAAAAATGTATAATATCCCAACAAAAATATCCCTCAAGGAATGCCGGATGGGTAATTTTTTGTTATTAACCAGTTTAAGGTAGGATATTTCATACTTATCGTTGCTGTCGTTACGCTTCGATTGTTTATACCCTATTCTAGGGGTATATTAATTTTGACGCATAGTTTGTAACATACAACATATTGCCCGTAGACCCCTAAAAGTTACTATATTTATGATCAGCATCGATAGTAATGTCGATCTAGCCATGTCCGTCCGTCCGTCCGTCCGTCCGTCCGTCGGCAAAAATTAGGCCTTTAAACTGAACCTAGAGAGCTGAAATTTTAACCATATACTCTCTAGGGTCCCGAAATAATCAAGTTTAAGAATTTTTGAAATCCGCCCACAGACACGCCCACAAACTCAAAAAAACAAAATTTTGGAAAAAATCGAATTTTGAGCTAGAGAGCTGAAATTTTTTATATATGATCTATGGCCCATAAAACTGATTGGGACATAAAATTTTCAAAATCCGCCCACTGACACGCCCACAATTAAATAAAACAAATTTTGGGAAAAATTGAATTTTGAGCTAGAAAGCTGAAATTTTTTATATATGATCTTTGGCCCATAAAACTGCTTGGGACATAAAATTTTCAAAATCCGCCCACTGACACGCCCACAATTAAATAAAATACTTTTTTTGAAAAACCAAAATTTGAGCTAGGGAGCTGAAATTTTTAATATATACTCTCTAGGGGCCCTTTATGCTCATGTGTAAATATTTTCAACATCCGCCTACTGACACGCCCACAATTATTTTTTTTTTATTTTTGAAAGTCCAAAGTTTGAGCTAGGGAGCTGAAATTTATAGTATATACTCTCTAGGTGCCCTTTATGCTCATACTTAAATTTTTTTTAAATCCGCCTACCGACACGCCCACAATTAAATAAAACAATTTTATTGAAAAACCAAAGTTTGAGCTAGGGAGCGTTTTTATTTACAAAAGCTTAGTTTTTTCGATAAAATCCTTTAAATTTTTGTCACGCCCACTTATGAGATATAGGAATAAGAATAGGGTATCCAACAGTTCGCCCAAGCGGACTGTAGCCCGCCCCTATGTTTTTATTTCCTTTTTACTTTTGGAATTTTTGTTAGATTTGAAAATGTTGTTTTCATGTTCATTGCGATTATAAAAATCAAATACATATGCATTTATGTAGCTATCATAATGATTGCAGATATGAATAATTATAGCTAGATATTATTGTTTTTCAAAGTATGTAATGTAGGTGCATAGGTAAGGTATGATATGTATGAGCTGGGAACCTTTTCTGATAATTGTGCTTTTATTTTTATATAATAAAGGTACAATTTTTAATTTTATTTCGAAAGGTAGGTATTTAAAAAATAAATAAAATAATAAATACAAAGTTCAAATTCATTGATATAATTCGAAGAAACGCATAAAAATAAAACAACACTATTAACAAATATGTATGTACAGTTCTAATAGGTAACACTGTTATATATGATTAAGTATTTATATAAAATTGTTTTAGTTTTCTTTTCGTGCATTTTGCCTTGGAGTTAATTACTTTTATTTTCGCACATAAAAGACCCGCATGGTGTGCTTGATCAATTCTTGATTGTGCTCTTCAATGGAACATGGAAGCTCAAATAGGTTCCTACAAAAGTTTAAAAGAGTATTGGGGACATTTTGTTCGAAGCATAGAGTTTCAAAACGTTCCTCAAAACGCTTTATAATTCGTTCAATTAACTCAACCAAATGTGTAGTAGGAATGACTAAACCATCATTAATAGTATCCTCATATTGACGAGCTTCAATAAGATCCTCGGCTTTTGTAGGGGACTCATTTTGACCCTCTTTGCACATAAATAATTTGGATGTTATCCAATGGGGTTTCTTTAAAATGGCATGAGAAATATATTCCGAAAAATAATGTGTTGCCATGTCTTTTATAGTTGGAACTGTCTCTGATATTGTTAAATTCTCCCCATCAAAATCGTCATACTCGCAAGCATTGGAATCTTCATTGAATTCGGTGTCGCCATGACAGATAATATTAACATCACCTATGTAATATGATGGATACACAAACTTAGACACATATTAAGACAAAAACTATGACACAAACATTCTTACTTTGTAATACGGGAACTATCTTCGATGCTAGTGCATCATCTTCATATACTACATCTGTAATTATATAACTACCATCCGGATCGAAGAACTCTATAATCATATTCAACACTTCATAGATTACAATTCCAGACGCCAATCGTGGCAATTAGAACAACAACTCAAAGTTCACACAAGGGCTTCCCCCAGCCACAGACGATGGAATTGTAATTAGTATCCATCCACACAATTTTCAAACGAAGGTGCAAGCGATGAGATTATGGTTCCGCTTCACCTTGAGCCGCGTTGTGCATGGTGTCAAATTATGCAGGCGGATGGCAAATATGAAACACTTATGTTTTTAAGAATTACTGCTGCAACAAGCATTTTATTTTATAGTATTAGTGAATAGGTGTAAATAATTAGAATAAGAATTTCGTATAAATAGGTTAAGAAAGACGCAATAAATTTAATCTTAAACTGGACACAGTGAATGTCTCATCTTAATTTGCAGGTCGCCTCTTTAGAAAAAACAACACTAAGGCTTTTCTGCCATCCAATTCCACTAGGCTTGGGCTAACCTTTCAATAAGCCCCATAGATTTGTAGGCGAGGTAGACTTTTAGTAAACATACATCACATGTATTACACTTTCATTTGTGTAAAATACACCCAACATATTCGACCACGTGAGACCGCTATTGGCTATATTGCTGACCGTTTTCGCAAAACAAGTGTGTTTAAGAACTTAATTACTAATTGCAGAATGTATTCTCTCGATTGAGCACAAAAAAATGGTTGCTTAATAAAATTACATGTGTTCTGTTAAAAATCAAAGTTTAAACTGGATTACAAAAAAAAAAACACCATATCTCTAAACGACAAATGCGTACCAGCCAGAGGAATGTGCTTTCCTCCAATCGTGATCATTTGTTATTTACAATGTTCAAGTGACTTAAAAACTTAGTTAACTAATTGCGGAATGTATTTTCTCAGTTGAATACAAATAAACCACTCAATGAAATGTCCTGTCTTTTGTTCAAAATTAAAGTTAAAACTGTCTTAAAAAAGAAGCCTATATCAGTTTAATTATATAGTTCTGAACTAGTAACAAATTTGGAAAATATGTGCAATGTAGTGGCTTCACACTCTAAGGCCATGTTTCAATCCCAGCAAAAGAATACAAATTATGAAATACTAGCCGTCCCGTGCTCGCTTTGCTTCGCCAGTCTGCCACTTCTCAAATTTAAAACAAAATACTTGCTGATAAGAACTGATAAAGAAAACGTCGAGAGTATCCCTACTCATTATAATGGATATACTCTGAGTGTGACTCCCTCTCAATCTAATTTACATTTCAATCCCATGGCCATTCGCCATGAAAAAACAACACAGACTGCAAAAGGTGCATAAAAAAAGTAAGAAAAAGCACATTACACAAAAGGTACAGGTAGAGAAATAAATTTGTGCCGCACACACACACAAATTTTCCTTCACTCAACGCTGGGAAAATCCAACGATCTAGCTTCAATCGAACATTTTACTTTTTTGAATTGTATAAAATGTATATCTGTGATGTTGAAAGCTAGCGAGTAGACGTCTTTTTAATCTGGCAATTTGTGACTACTGAAAACGATCTAAATAATGTTCAAAACTAACTGAGCGTGCTATAAAAAGTTGAACTAGAAAAAAACCTTCAAATCTAAATCAAGCTCGTCAGTGCAAAGTTAAAAATAACATACAAAATCAGAAAAAAAGAAAAGACAAATTTCCTTTGTCTGAATAAAAAAGAAATAACTTACTGTGCCATTTCCGTATAGTTCTCCTTTGTGCTCTTTCCACATAAATACATACGTACATTTAAACATATAATATGTCTCCCCCACACAAACGTATTGGAACCCGCTCGAACCAAAAAGACTCGCCGCAAAACTCATCGCGCTCACCATTTCGCAAAATCGCTATAAAGCCCATGGAGGACACCAACAACACTTGGGAAGAAAAGATGGATGAAAAACTTCGGAAACAAAGTGAGTTTATTATCTCTTTACTTGCAACAAAAATGTCCGAGAGTGAAGCGAGTATAAAACAAAAAATTGATGTTGAGATTAATGAAATAAAAAAAAACATTTGCGACATAAACAGAAAAGTTATTCACATCGAATCTTCACTTTCAAACACCAATTCCGATGTGAAATCTATTAAATCCGATATTTCCACTGTCCAAAATTCACTCATTGATGTCAACAAAGAATTATCCAATGTTAAGGCAGAACTTGCTGCAAAAATCACTGACATTTCCCAACTACAAAATGATTTGGACACCACAACCAACGAACTACAGGTGGTTAAAAGCTCACTTCACTCACAAGAAAACCGTCTGGTCGCATGTGATGCATTTCTTTTTGGCATCCCGCATTCGCCCGAGGAAAATCTGAAGACGGTATTTAACACACTTTGCCACACAATTCACATCAAACCTCCAACACTTCAGGGCATTTTTCGCACTCGCCCCAAGAACAATTCAAACAACACCGCGATCTTAATAAAATTCTTCTCAGCGTACGAAAGAAATTACGTGCTAACATCTATCGCTAAGTTCCGAAAAAATAATAACCGACAACTTTGTTTATGTGATGTTGGTTTTTCTTCTGACGTCTCGATCCACCTACGGGAAAGTTTATCATCGCAAAACAAAGTTCTGTTACAACGCGCTTTGGAAATGAAGAAACGTAAACAACTGATATCAGTATTTACTACACGGGGATGTGTGTATGTAAAGCGTCATCAAGCAGACTCAGCTGTGTTAATTGAACACATGGAAAATTTAGAAGACGTTGCCAGACCAGAAAATGACAACTGATATTTAGTGCCATTAAATTTGTTTTTCTTAATTAATTAATTTTTAAACTTCAATTTTCTTAATTTATTATCTTCTCTTTCTTTCTTTTCTTCTTCTCTCACTTATTCCTTTTCTATAAACGTTTCCCCTATAAAAAAAAAAAAAAAAAAAAAAAAAAGTACCTACAGGAACAAAAAATAAAAATCAGTGCACATAATTTTGAATTTCTAACTCGCTTCATTATTATAATTATTTGTATTTAATCCTGTCACATGGATAGAAACGGGGTTCTACGTGCCATGGTCAGAGTTTTCAGTGATCAAAAAGATGGCCTCAAGGTTTGCCACATAAACGCACAAAGTCTAATGCCTAAGATAGATGAATTTCGTGATCTGTTCGAGGGGTCTGATCTTGACGTAATCTGCGTGACAGAAACGTGGTTCGCAGAGAGTTTGAGAGATAATTTGTGTAGCTTAGGAGGATATAAAATCTTTCGGTCTGATAGGAAAGGTCGTGTTGGTGGTGGTGTTGCCATATACATCAAAAAAAGCATTAAGTGTAAACTTAAATGCCTGTCCAAACCGGACAGTGCTGTCGAATATGTCTGTGTTAAGATTTTAGGTGAGGAGGATAACCTCTTAATATGTAATGTGTACAGGCCTAACCGAAATATTGATATTTCGCCTTTCATAGCGCTGATGGAAGAAATTTCATTAGTGAGTCCCAATATAATCGTGTGTGGCGATTTCAATTGTAATATCTTAATAGATAAATCGTTGCCTGATGCAATGACCGCATTTAATTTGCATGCAGTTAATAACATGTATGCAACACATTTCTCAAGTCATCTTCCTACGTTACTAGACTTATTCTGGGTAAGCAGTTTGAATAAGGTAATTTTTTATGACCAACTTTCAGCTCCTGTCTTTTCCAAGCATGATCTCATTTATATGACCTTTGACTATAATGTGACTTCTGAAGCTCAAACTATCCAATACAGGAATTTCAGAAATATTGATCAAGCTTCATTGGAAGAACATGTCAGACGTATAAACTGGGAGACAATCTACTACTTACCAATAGTCCATGAGCAAGTTGAGTTTCTAAATAAACAAATCTGGACACTTTTTGATTGCCATGTTCCATTACTAACAAGAAATTGCACACCCCTAATAAAACCCTGGTTTTCGCCCCATATTCGCTCTCTCATGCTTGAACGTGACCAATCCTATAACCGCTGGAAACGTTTTCGATTACACGAACATCTAAACATGTACCGTTCACTCCGAAATCAAGTCGTAATGGCAATACGCACCGCTAAGCGTGAATTATACTCCAATCGATTAAATCCGTCGCTGAGTGGACGAAAACTTTGGAAAAATCTTCGTCAAATAGGAGTCACCAAGAGCAAAACCAGTTCTGTGGATGAGATTGATTGCAATGAACTTAACCGAAAATTCGTTTCACTTCCGGCGCCTCCCTTAGTGACTGCTAACCCTTTAGACGATCTTCCAGTTAATAATGCATCAAATCCAACTTTTTCATTTAGATCTGTGGATAGTACCGAGGTAGTTGCAAGTCTTCTTTCGATAAAATCTAATGCCGTTGGACTTGATGAAATGCACCCCACTTTTCTCAAATTGATATTACCAATTTGCTTACCATATATAACCCATATTTTTAACTCTATTTTAACAACAGGTGTATATCCGGCACAGTGGAAAAAAGCCAAAGTACTACCCATCCCAAAAAGTTCTAAAGGTGATGAATTTAGGCCCATTGCGATCTTACCTTTCTTATCTAAAGTCTTTGAAAGAATTTTGCAAAATCAAATGACCGAATATCTCGGTCGTTCAAATTTGTTGACATCTAAGCAATCTGGTTTTCGAAAAGGTCATAGTTGTATCACAGCGTTACCGAAGATCTGCGACAAGCCATGGATAAAAATTATATTAATTTTCTAACGCTTTTAGATTTTTCAAAGGCTTTCGACATGGTTGACCACTCCATTTTATGTAGAAAACTTATCCGACACTTCAACTTTTCATCCTCTGCTGTAAAACTTATGTGCTCCTACCTCACAGATCGAATGCAGGCAGTTGAGTCAAACAACAAATTGTCAGATCTCCTACCAACCCTACGTGGGGTCCCACAAGGTTCAATCCTTGGCCCACTTTTGTTCTCGCTCTATGTAAATGAATTGCCATCTATTCCTAAATATTGTTCAATTCAAATGTATGCCGATGATGTGCAAATTTATTTAAGTTGTCCACTCGGTCTTATTGAGCACGGAGTAAGATGCATTAACGAAGATCTTGCAGACATTGCATGCTGGTCTGGGCAGAATGGGTTATTACTAAACCCGGAGAAGTCAATGTGTCTCGTTATATCCAAAAAAATTGTCAACCTCTCGTACTTTCCTCCTGTAAGCTTGAATAACACTTCCGTAAAATATGGCGAATCTGCAAAAAACCTCGGAATGGTGTTTAACCGCAGATTAACCTGGAACAATCATATAAATACAGTTGTGGGTAAAACATATGGTATTCTTCGTACTCTGTGGGTCACACAATCCTTCACCCCTTTGAGAGTACGTATGCTGCTGGCGAAAACGCTGGTCGTACCCACAATGGCCTATGGTTGCGAAATATATGCCAATTGCGACTCGGTGAGCAAACGAAGACTTAACGTTGCATTTAATAGTATAATACGCTATATTTTCGGCCTAAGTCGATACGAGAGTGCGTCTTCTTTCTCTAAACAGCTTCTCAACATGTCTTTTGAAAACTTTCTCAAGTTCCGCACATTAACGATGCTCTCACACATTCTGCTTAATCGTCAGCCCCAACAACTTCATGAAAACATTAGAATGGCAACTTTGCAAAGGTCAAGAATGCTTACCCATCCGCACCATGCCTCTCTTACATCACAGCGTCAGTTTTTTGTATATTCTGTCCGCTTATGGAATTCTATGCCGCGTCACATAAGAGAAGTGGAAGATGCTGCGAGTTTTAAGAGCAAAATTAGGCTTTACTTTTCCGAATAATCTTTTCTTTTCTTTTTCGCTTTCTCCATTTATCTTTCTTTTCTTTCTTCTTTTTTGTAATCTTTCTTCTTTTTTTTATACCCTATTCTAGGGGCATATTAATTTTGACGCATAGTTTGTAACATACCTTAATATTGCCCGTAGACCCCTAAAAGTTACTATATTTATGATCAGCATCGATAGTAATGTCGATCTAGCCATGTCCGTCCGTCCGTGCGTCGGCAAAAATTAGGCCTTTAAACTGGACCTAGAGAGCTGAAATTTTAACCATATACTCTCTAGGGTCCCGAAATAATCAAGTTTAAGAATTTTTGAAATCCGCCCACAGACACGCCCACAAACTCAAAAAAACAAAATTTTGGAAAAAATCGAATTTTGAGCTAGAGAGCTGAAATTTTTTATATATGATCTATGGCCCATAAAACTGATTGGGACATAAAATTTTCAAAATCCGCCCACTGACACGCCCACAATTAAATAAAACAAATTTTGGGAAAAATTGAATTTTGAGCTAGAAAGCTGAAATTTTTTATATATGATCTTTGGCCCATAAAACTGCTTGGGACATAAAATTTTCAAAATCCGCCCACTGACACGCCCACAATTAAATAAAATATTTTTTTTGAAAAACCAAAATTTGAGCTAGGGAGCTGAAATTTTTAATATATACTCTCTAGGGGCCCTTTATGCTCATGTGTAAATATTTTCAAAATCCGCCTACTGACACGCCCACAATTTTATTTTTTTTATTTTTGAAAGTCCAAAGTTTGAGCTAGGGAGCTGAAATTTATAGTATATACTCTCTAGGTGCCCTTTATGCTCATACTTAAATATTTTTTTTAATCCGCCTACTGACACGCCCACAATTAAATAAAACAATTTTATTGAAAAACCAAAGTTTGAGCTAGGGAGCGTTTTTATTTACAAAAGCTTAGTTTTTTCGATAAAATCCTTTAAATTTTTGTCACGCCCACTTATGAGATATAGGAATAAGAATAGGGTATCCAACAGTTCGCCCAAGCGGACTGTAGCCCGCCCCTATGTTTTTTTTCTCTTTTTTTCTTTTTTTTACTCTTTCTTTTTTTACTCTTTCTTTCTTTCCTTTTTCTTTTCTACTCTGTATATATCCTTATGCATCTATATATTGATTAGCAATCTTTGGCAAATATTATTTAAAATGAAATTGTTTTTACTCTAGCTTTCTCCTTTTTTCAAATTGTAACTTAGCACTAGATTATAAGACAATATGTCTTAATGTGCATAAGAATTTAATGAATAAAAATAAATAAAAATAAAATAAAATAAATATAGTTTAATGCTTATTGTTCAACTTCAGGATAACCTACAAAGATAACCTACATACAAAGATTTATATCTTAAAATCTTTGTACATAATTGAACCTTATATTAAAAAAAATCCTACTTCATTTGGATGAGTCATTCCAAAGCTAGGAGCTATAAAGTATTCGAGAGTTACAACTTTTCTTAGGTATCAGCTTAGATCACCGCTTCTGGACAGCGGATGAAGCGTTTTCCCGCGGTAGGTAGGTAGGTAGGTAAGGTGGCTGCAAGGGCGTGAGCCCAAGCACCCTTAGGCCGCAGTTTCGGCCCGTTGTGATACCACAAAGAGGGGAGGGGGGTGTTCTGCCGGTCGTCGCTCGGCCTACTGGGTTCCCTGTAATTGCCTCCTGTGAGGTAGTGGTTTTTAGGGGGGGAAGATTCTCCTGAAGGGGTCAGGGGCTGTGTTTCGCATAGGTTGCGATGTGTTAGAGTGACTAGTGCAGAGGCGACTTTCGCCCGACATCCGAACCAAGGGTTGCGATCGAGATGAGGCGATTGATTCAATCAAACCCCAGGTCGATCTCACATTCTGCGCCGCGGAGGGAAGCTATTGCCTCCTGATCACCAGGGGAGGGAAGAGTCTTTTGAGATGACTGTTACAATCGAACCTCAAACTGCTCTTCCCTCTCTTTGCAGGCAATACCGTGCCAGGGAGACCGATACAGTCAATCCCGAGCAAGCTATTACATTTCTTAGAGGGAGGGGGTCCGGGTGTACCGGCTGCACAGTCAAGTAGTTGGTTACAAAACTATGCTAGAGGGCGTGACCACAAGGTGGTCCAACCCCGTTACACGCATCACGGGGGGGGGGGGGGGGGGTGCGGCTTGTGGCGACTGTTGCAGTACGAGCCTCAAGTTACACCATTCCGCGGAAAGGGAGCAGGGAGGGGCGGCCTTGATAGTCGATTTGGAATTATGATGACTGAGTTCGGAGGTTTGTGGTACAAGTTTTGAGGCATGGGAGAGAGGCAGAGTGTGGTGACTGTTACAAACTAACCTCAACTCTGTTCCCGCAGCAAGGCCGGTGGAGACCGTTTCAGTCGATCCGCCGGGTTACTGTCTCGCCCTCGGAGTGGAGTTCTGACTGAAGTGACTGATACAATCTAACTACAGTGAGACCTCTTTTCCTTTGCAGGGGAATAGGTTTGTGGTAATCTGCGGGAGGGGAGCGGGAGGGGCTCAAGTCATCGACCAAACCGTCCTCTAGTTCAGTTTAACCATTTGGATTTAGTGACGAATTTGCTGATACAGCCAATGTCTGTCTCACTGAGATCACTTAGATCATCGAGGAAATAGTTGCCGAGGATTTGTTTCCTTGAATTGGCTAGTGCGGGGCAGTTGCACAGGAGATGAGTGGTGGTTTCTTCCTCTTCGACGTCTCTACAGCTTCTGCAGAAGTCGTTTGAGGGAGCTCCCAATCTGATGGCATGTCTGCCTAAAAGGCAGTGGCCGGTGATTGCTCCGATTACCGAGCTGATATTTTTCCTGCTGATGGAGAGAAGTTTGGATGTTCTCTTCGCATCGTATTTGGTCCAAATTTGCTTTGAGGACACACATGTACTGATGCTATTCTACCTATTGTTTGCTTCTATTAACGCGTTATCTAGAAGTTTGCGTTTCAGTGTCTGAATGGGTACCGCTGGTGTCTCTCTGTTGTCAGAGAGTTCTTGTGCGGAACCCCGTCTGGCTAGCTCGTCCGCCTTGCAGTTGCCTGGAATATCACTGTGACCGGGTACCCAACCCAGGGAAGTGTTACATCTGACCGCGATCTCGTTAAGAGATTCGCGGCATTGTTTTACCAACTTGGATCTTATTGTTGGTGATTCTAAGGCTTTAATTGCTGCCTGACTGTCTATCTAGATCACAATAGTTTTTCCATCTATCGGGCTCATAGAGAGTCTGCATGCTGCTTCGCGGATAGCTGTGACTTCTGCCTGAAATACACTGCAGTGGTCAGGCAGTCGTAGTACGACATTAAGCGCAGGGTTCTCTGAAAACACGCCCGCCCCTGTGACGTCGGCTGTCTTTGACCCGTCGGTGTATATTTCTATGGCTTCATTGTTTACGATACGACCGTCTTCCCAGCTGGCTCGGTCTGGGATGGCCGTCTTGTATTTGTTACTGAAATCCAGAGTTGGGATTAGGTAATCCGTATTGTTGGGAATCTTGTAAGCAGTTAAGATGTTGCTGTGCCCAATGTGTGAGCTTTTCCACGAATTGGATTCTCTTAATCTCAAGGCCGCCTTAGTGGCCACCAGCTTCCCATAGATATCAATGGGTAGGAGGTTTAAAAAAGTCGTTAAGGCTGCTGTTGGTGTGGATCTCAAGGCTCCTGTAATGCATATGCAGGCTGCCCTCTGGATTCGTTCCTGGGCGCTTGCGTGGCATTGCTTCGATATTGCAGGCCACCATGCTATGATACCGTATGTGAGGATAGGCCTGACGACCGCCATGTACAACCAGTGTGTTATCTTAGGCTGTAGACCCCATCTGGAGCCTAAGGTCTTTTTACAGGTGTAAACGGCAATCGTAGCCTTCCTTATGCGGTCTTGGATGTTTGGTTTCCAACTGAGTTTGCTATCTAGGATCGTTCCCAGATATTTAGCTTGGCTGAAAAATTTGAGTCGTTCGTTGTTGAGCGTAGGTGGCGTTATCTCCTGAACCTTAGTTTTCCTTGTAAATAAAACCAGTTCGGTTTTGGATGGGTTAACATTGAGCCCGACCTTAATGGACCAGGAGGATAGTTTCCTGAGAGCCGATTCCATTAGGTCTCTGATCGTGTGAGGGAATTTCCCCGTTATGGCAATGGCAATGTCGTCCGCGTAGGCTGTCACTTTGCATCCATCCTCCTCCAGGTTGGAGATGATCTCATTTACTACTAAGATCGATAGTAGCGGTGAGAGCACTCCACCTTGTGGTGTGTCCCTGTACACTGACCTCCTGGTCAGACAGCTGCCAAGCTCCGCCTGGATCAGCCTGCTTAATAGCATGTTCTTTATCCAGGTGCAGAGGCAGTTGTCCACGTTTAGTCTGATGAGTGCATTCGTGACGGCTTCTGTATTGACATTGTTGAAAGCCCCTTCTATATCCAGATAGGATACCATCGTGTATTCTTTGTGATACAACGATTTTTCGATAGTGCTGACTAGCGAATGAAGTGCTGTTTCTACTGAAAAGCCTTTTCGGTAGGCGTGTTGACACCTCGAAAGCGAATTGTTTCCCAGGTTTGAGCGTATGTAGTAATCTACAAGTCTTTCCAACGTTTTCAGGAGGAATGAAGTTAGACTGATAGGTCTGAAGTCTTTTGGAGAACAGTGTGAAGCTTTACCGCATTTTGGTATAAACACCACTTTTACCGTTTTCCAAACTGTGGGTGTAAAGCTGAGTTTTAGGCAGCTATTGAAAATCACCGCGGTAAGAAGTAGCCTATGTCCATTCTCAGGCACTAGACTATCTGTGTACCAAATTTCATTTAAATCGGTTCAGTAGTTTTGGCGTTAAATCGAGACAGACAGAGTTACTTTCGCATTTATAATATTAATATGGATAATAAAATAAATAAGAACCAAAGTTTCAATAGATTCTTATCCAGATACAAATCAATATTATTTTTTGTTGCTTCTGAAAAGTTAATGCTCATTGACTTATGTTGTTTCTGAAATAAACGATTCAATTGTTGTCATCGCTACCTATTCACAAGAAAAATAAACATGGGAATCATTGAATAACTACAAATAGAAGTGGACACCGCTCATTTTGAAGCGACATACGGACCTTCATTGCGGCGAAAATTTGTATTCACTTAGTGTATGCATATACCAGCTTTTCTAGATTCGTGCATTAGGTAAAATTAATTTCCCAAAATATTCCCATGTTTATTTTTCGAAACGGAAACGGTCAGAAATATAGCCAATAGCGGTCTCAAGTGGTCGAATATGTTTGGGTGTATTTTACACAAATGAAAGTGTAATACATGTGATGCATGTTTACTAAAAGTCTACCTCGCCTACAAATCTATGGGGCTTATTGAAAGGTTAGCACAAGCCTAGTGGAATTGGATGGCTGAAAAGTCTTAGTGTTGTTTTTTCTAAAGAGCCGACCTGAAAATTAAGATTAGAAATTCACTGGGTCCAGTTTAAGATTAAATTTATTGCGTCTTTCTTAACCTATTTATACAAAATTCTTATTCTAATTATTTACACCTATTCACTAATACTATAAAATGAAATGCTTGTTGCAGCAGTAATTCTCAAAAACATAAGTGTTTCAAATTTGCCATCCGCCTGCACAATTTGACACCATGCACAACGCGGCTCAAGGTGAAGCGGAATCATAATCTCATCGCTTGCACCTTCGTTAGAAAATTGTGTGGATGAATAGTAATTACAATTCCATCGTCTGTGGCAGGGTGAAGCCCTTGTGTGAACTTTAAGTTGTTGTTCTCGTTGCCACGATTGGCGTCTGGAATTGTAATCTATGAAGTATTGAATATAATTATAGAGTTCTTCGATCCGGATGGTAGTTATATAATTACAGATGTACAAGGTGGCGCAAAAGTCATCTTCCCATCGGAAGAAGCATAATTTTTGCAAATGGCGGCAAATGTAAATTCTACTTTGATATTTGTGAAGTTAACTGATACAGAAAAAACTTAAGACACCAATTAACATAATCCAAAAGCAGAACCAAAGTTTTTCATTCATAAAAAAAATTACAGCGAAAGAACATCGGGTGACAACTTTTGCGCCACCTGACAACTTTTGCGCCACCTTGTAGTATATGAAGATGATGCACTAGCATCGAAGATAGTTCCGGTATTGCAAAGTAAGAATGTTTGTGTCATAGTTTTTGTCTTAATATGTGTCTTAGTTTGTGTACCCATCATATTACATAGGTGATGTTAATATTATCTGTCATGGCGACACCGAATTCAATGAAGATTCCAATGCTTGCGAGTTTGACGATTTTGATGGGGAGAATTTAACAATATCAGAGACAGTTCCAACTATTTTTCGGGATATATTTCTCATGCCATTTTAAAGAAAACCCATTGTAGAACATGCAAATTATTTATGTACAAAGAGGGTCAAAATGAGTCTCCTAAAAAGCCTAGGGTCTTATTGAAGCTCGTCAATATGAGGATACTATTAATGATGGTTTAGGCATTCCTACTACACATTTTATCGAGTTAATTGAACAAATTATAAAGTGTTTTGAGGAACGTTTTGAAACTCTATGCTTCGAACAAAATGTCCTCAATACTCTTTTTAACTCTTGTAGGAACCTATTTGAGCTTCCATGTTCCATTGAAGAGCACAATCAAGAATTGATCAAGCACACCATGCGGGTCTTTTACGTGCGAAAATAAAAGTAATTAACTCCAAGGCAAAATGCACGAAAAGAAAACTAAAACAATTTGATATAAATACTTAATCATATATAACAGTGTTACCTATTAGAACTGTGCATACATATTTGTTAATAGTGTTCTTTTATTTTTATGTGTTTCTTCGAATTATATCAATGAATTTGAACTTTGTATTTATTATTTTATTTATTTTTTAAATACCTACCTATTGAAATAAAATTAAAAATTGTACCTTTATTATATAAAAATAAAAGCACAATTATCAGAAAAGGTTCTCAGCTCATACATATCATACCTTACCTATGCACCTACATTACCTACTTTGAAAAACAAAATAATATCTAGCTATATTATTCATATCTGCAATCATTATGAAAGCTACATATGCATATGTACCTATTTGATTTTTATAATCGCATGTACATGGAAACAACATTTTCAAATCTAACAAAAATTCCAAAAGTAAAAAGGAAATAAAAACATAGGGACGGGCTACAGTCCGCTTAGGCGAACTGTTGGATACCCTATTATTATTCCTATCCCTCATAAGTGGGCGTGACAAAAGTCTAAGTATGGTTGAATTGTTAAGAACGCTCTACATATTTTGTTATACAACATTTAAAGGATTTTATCAAAAAAACGCTCCCTAGCTCTAACTTGGGTGTTTCAATAAAATTGTTTTATTTAATTGTGGGCGTGTCGGTAGGCGGATTTAAAAAAAATTAACACATGAGCATAAAGGGCCCCTAGAGAGTATATATTATAAATTTCAGCTCCCTAGCTCACTTTGAATTTTCAAAAAAAAATAATAATAATAATTGTGGGCGTGCCAGTTGGCGGATTTTGAAAATATTTACACATGAGCATAAAGGGCCCATAGAGAGCATATATTATAAATTTCAGCTCCCTAGCTCAAACTTTGGATTTTCAAAAAAATTGTTTTATTTATTTGTGGGAGTGTCAGTGGGCGGATTTTGAAAATATTTATACATGAGCTTAAAGGGCCCCTAGAGAGTATATATTAAAAATTTCAGCTCCCTAGCTCAAATTTTGGTTTTTCAATAAAATTGTTTTATTTTTTTGTGGGCGTGGCAGTGGGCGGATTTTGAAAATTTTATATCCCGAGCAGTTTTAGGGGTCATAGATCATATATAAAAAATTTCAGCTTCCTAGCTCAAAATTCGATTTTTTCCAAAATTTTGTTTTTTTGAGTTTGTGGGCGTGTCTGTGGGCGGATTTCAAAAATTCGTAAATTTGATTATTTCGGGACCCTAGAGAGTATATGGTTAAAATTTCAGCTCTCTAGGTCCAGTTTAAAGACCTAATTTTTGCCGACGGACGGACATTACTATCGATGCTGATCATAAATATAGTAACTTTTATGGGTCTACGGGCAATATTAAGGTATGTTACAAACTATGCGTCAAAATTAATATACCCCTAGAATAGGGTATAAACAATCGAAGCGTAACGACAGCAACGATAAGTATGAAATATCCTACCTTAAA
Organism: Portevinia maculata; assembly: GCA_949715645.1. Lineage (NCBI taxonomy): Eukaryota > Metazoa > Arthropoda > Insecta > Diptera > Syrphidae > Portevinia > Portevinia maculata. Next base: position 167,906,539 of record OX454526.1, on the reverse strand, counting down.
CTGGTTAATAACAAAAAATTACCCATCCGGCATTCCTTGAGGGATATTTTTGTTGGGATATTATACATTTTTATTTTTTTCCAATCCATTTCACAAACCCGCACAAGCGATTACAGCGACGTATGAACCGCGTAGCGGATGTTTGCTTCGGTGCCGTTTCTATTTGTAGTTACAAGTGTATGAACTGTTGATTCAATAATCTTCACCAATATATCCCCCTTTACATTTACTCAGTAGTAGCCAATAATCTAACAACGTATGTTTGTATGTAATTAAACTGTTTAATTTAGTTAAGTTCCGCCACACAAAACTTTGTGAACAGACATCAGGCAAAAATATTGTCAATGTTCATTGATATGGTGTGGTGGCTATTTTTCATCAATGTTACTTGACAAAAAAAACGTAAACATATCGCACCTACCTGTTTCCAAGAAGTATTTAATCCTCGAAGCATAAAAATGAGTGTATGATTGGTAAATGATCGTGTTCTGCCGAACTCACCCAAATCCTCAAATCCGTACACTATGTCCTCTTTCGAATTGTATTCAAGATGCTCATTTCACCAAAAATTAAAAGACACTTTTTATTACGGTCAGGCATGTCTTTTTACTTAATTTTGAGCATTTGTAGGGTGTTATTGGAAATACCCGTTCCAAAAGGCCGTGTATCTTACCAACGAACGATTGTACTTAATGAAGGCAATACAAATCCTTCTTTCATTAGAAAATTATAAAAAGACGGAGACTTGTAATTGAATTTAAGAAAAAGATCCATTTCATCCAAGTTTCATTTAGATTTATTTTTGTGAAATAGTTGGTTTTTTACAAAAGTCCCAACATTCTTACTTTTTTCAACCAACATTTTGTCAAATAAGTGCATATCAGATGCTTTGCTCAGTTCATTTGGAGGAATATACCTATTTCTTTGTTGGGGACTCAAGAAAGCGTCTATTAATGTGTTATTGTTTTTACTATTTGGATCCTCAGATTCCATATATAAATAATTCGAACAACCAAGGTTAAGCAATCCGAGTGGGAAAAATGAGAAAATGTATTTATAGTAAACGTATACTTATTTTCTCTGGCCACCTGTCTTCCAATAGACTCCATTGAAAGCATGTTTCTTTTATAAAAACGTGGCCACCAGATTTTGTAGTCGATAATATCTATCGTTTTTGGTAAAATGACCGTGAATTTTATTGATACTCAAGAATTTAGTATCAAATCGGCATATTCTTGAACAGTGTAAATTCTATCCCTTTTTTAACTTTACGTTTTAAAACTGCGAAGTCTCTATCACATTGTAGCGTATAGGAAAATACTGTTCTATATTCTTAGATACTAAAGATGACAACTGGACGTCCTTCATTTTACTTTCAAAAATTGATTTAGAACATACGGACGGGCTACAGTCCGCTTGGGCGAACTGTTGGATACCCTATTCTTATTCCTATCCCTCATAAGTGGGCGTGACAAAAGTCTAAGTATGGTTGAATTGTTAAGAACGCTCTACATATTTTGTTATATAACAAGCTCAAACTTGGGTGTTTCAATAAAACTGTTTGTGGCGTGTCAGTAGGCGGATTTAAAAAAAATTAACACATGAGAATAAAGGGCCCCTAGAGAGTATATATTATAAATGTCAGCTCCCTAGCTCCTTTCAAAAAAATAAATAAAATTAATTGTGGGCGTGTCAGTGGGCGGGTTTTGAAAATATTTACACATGAGCATAAAGGGCCCATAGAGAGCATATATTATAAATTTCAGCTCCCTAGCTCAAACTTTGGATTTTCAAAAAAATTGTTTTATTTATTTGTGGGCGTGTCAGTTTGCGGATTTTGAAAATTTTTTATCCCGAGCAGTTTTAGGAGTCATAAATCATATATAAAAAATTTCAGCTTTCTAGTTCAGAATTCGATTTTTTCCAAAATTTTGTTTTTTTTTGAGTTTGTGGGCGTGTCTATGGGCGGATTTCAAAAATTCGTAAACTTGATTATTTCGGGACCCTAGAGAGTATATGGTTAAAATTTGAGCTCTCTAGGTCCAGTTTAAAGGCCTAATTTTTGCCGACAGACGGATTGACAGACGGACGGACGGACGAACAGACGGACATGGCTAGATCGACATTACTATCGATGCTGATCATAAATATAGTAACTTTTAGGGGTCTACGGGCAATATTAAGGTATGTTACAAGCTATGCGTCAAAATTAATATACCCTTACAATAGGGTATAAAAAGAGCAGACTTCATTTGGACACTTTCCAGCGATCCCTTCACGGAAGTCCGAAACAATTAGTGAAGAGTTTTTAGTAAAGAAAAGTTTCACAGACAAATCTTATATAAATATATTGAGTGATATCCAGGGAAACCACAATGAAATTTTTGAAGCACCGTTTCCAACGCCTGCTGGATCCGCAGGTTGTTCGAATTATTTATATTAGTTATTAGAATATTTAGAACAATAACACATTAATAAAGCTTGAGTCCCCAAAAAAGAAATATATTCGTCCAAATGAACTGAGCAAAGCGTCTGATATGAACTTAGGTGACAAAATGTTGGTTGAGAAAAGTAAGAATGTTGGGACTTTTGTAAAAAGCCAACTATTTCACAAAAATAAATCTAAATGGAACTTGGATGAAATGGATATTTTTCTTAAATTCCATTACAATGATCGCTATGTATTTGATTTTTATGAAAGCAATGAACATGAAAACAACATTTTCAAATCGGATACCTTTGTAGCGCAATGGTAGTGCAATCAGAAATAACACTTGTCAAAATATCATTTATCAGTAAACCCCGTAGCAAAAGGAGGATTTCTGCCTGGTAGTACAATGGAACGTTACCGAGTCTGAGTGCTCTGGGATTTGGATTTCCTTTCTTTAATAAAAAAAAAAAAAAACCCCGTAGCAAATCAAAAAAAACACTCCAATAAAACTCTAACAAAAATTCCAAAAGTAAAAAGGAAATAAAAACAATCGAAGCGTTACGACAGCAACTATAAGTATGGAAAATATCTTATAGCCCGTCCCAACTTTAGTGAAAATTTCTTGCGCAGGTCTCTTCACATCAGGGATTTTATTCTCTTAGCGACAACAAAACTACTTTTCTAACCAGAACTACAGCTAAAAAAATATGTGCGCATTTCATACAACAAATATACCCCTGCTTGCGAAAACATCTCTCTCGATCAACGATCGAGACATGAGTGATTGTCCACACAGAACCGTCGTTGGCGCATGCAAAAGATACACATTTACCCACCCCAAGGAAAAGGGAAATTTGCTGGGTGTTGCACTTCTCAAATATGTGTTTTGTAATGAAAGCCAGAGTTTTGAGTAATGTAGTACCACACTTCGTACTAAGCTACATTAGTATTAAGTAGTACTACTAAACATCACTGACAGACAGAAATTCCTTAAACTACAAATTCGAACATGATACATACACGACTTCACAAATTACAATTCCAGATGCCAATCGTGGCAACGAGAACAACAACTCAAAGTCCACACAAGGGCTTTCCCCAAACCAGACGATAGATTTGTAATCACTATCCACCTACACTAAATTCCCACAAAGGTACAAGCGATGAGATAAGAATTCCGCTTCACCTTGAGCCGCGTTGTGCATGGTGTCAAATTGTACAGCCGGATGGCGAATTCAAATCAAGAATAACTGCTGCAACAAGCATTTTTATATAATAGTGTTAGTGAATAGATGTAATTAATTAGAATAAGATTTTTGTATAAATAGGTTAAGAAAATCATAATAAAGTCAATCTTAAACTGGACGCAGTAAATGCACCTCTTTTAATTTTCAGCTTGGCTCTTTAGCCGCAAAACACTTAGGCTTTTCAAACAATACATTGCATATAGTACAGCATACATTACATGGCGATCCTGTCTATAAACCTAGACTTTTGATTAAAATGAGCTATAATAAAGAGGAACTGGACAACCTGTTCCGCCAATTAGATGAAAAATACACCTGGGACGAAGAATACAACCCAGAAGCAATAAGCCAGGGAGAAGTGCCAATATACGTACCAATCCCAAAGAACGCCGGCCCTCAGCCTCTAACTGTAGAACAATATAAACAACGACAAATCAACGGCAGAATAAAGCAGCGGCAACCTGAAGAAGAAGCAGTTGCACAAAAAAAAAACAAAGAAGAGGGCGCAAGGTACGTCATAGACAACAAGTAGCAATCCTGCGCAAACAAATTCAACTAACAAAAGATAAAGCGCAGAGAAAAGAGCTGATTAATAAAATAAGGAACCTAAACTATCAGGAAAACTTATTCAATAGTAACAAACAAAATTGTATTTAAAATCAAAACCAATAATGGGAGGTCAAAACTCCAAAGAGAACATTGTCGTCAACTCGGGCGACAATGAAAAAATAATAACATAATAGATATAATGATTATGGTAGGTATATTAATAATATTAGTGATTGCTTTCAAACTAATTAAAAATACAATTAAAAATAAAGTAAACAACGTTGTAGTAAGAGAGATTAATAAAGAAATAAGTAGAATAAATAAATAAATGAAATATAAATAGCAATGTAAGAAAAATTTTATATCATATTGTTTAATATATATTATATGTAATGTTAGTAGTCCTAAAATCAATAAAAAATATTATAGATAACTTTTTAAAAAAAATAGAGTCTATACTTTAAAATTTATATTAGAAAAAGAAACAGAGCTGTAAAATTTGATATAAAAGCTTTAATAAAATATATATAATAGAACTGAAAATAAGCAGAACTATGAATCAATAAAAACTATCTTTAATGTAAAAGTAACTCAGTTAAAAGATTTGTTGCAACAGAAAAGACGACTTTTAAATAATAGAGATTTCACAAAACAAAATTTTAACACCAAAATGGCACAATTTAATATCATAACAACGCTTAAGATCATACCCGAATACGGAGCGGAATATGACAGACTGAACAATTTCTTGAATCTAGCACAATTTGTTGCAGATACGCTGCAAGACGATGACGAAAAACGAAAATTAGTACAATTCATTCTAGACACAAGATTAGCAGACAAGGTTAGGTACAAAATAATTTCGAAACCCAGACCTGTTACTCTAGAACAATTGAAGCAGACCTTCAGAGATATGTTTACCCCAAATAAAACTGCTCTGCAGATGCAGTCCGAGTTAGTAAAGCTCAACCAAGGTCCAAGGACTATAAACAACTACACAGCAAAGATAGAAAGTCATATAGCAGATCTTAACAATGTTCAAATAACAGAACAACGTGAAAACGCAAAAGACATCATCTATAAGCTGAATGACCAACTAGGACTAAATTCATTTAAAAATGGCTTAAACGGCCAAACTAAAACCACTCTATTCGCAGCTAGGCCTAAAACTCTAAACGATGCCATACAATTAGCATCTGAGTTAGAAGTGACAAACGACACTGTACATGTAAGTCACTACAGGATGAATGGCATGCATTTTAGTAGAAATAGAAACAATAACAGCTTTAGGGATAATCGTGATTTTAGAAATCAAAACGTCAATAACCATAATAGAAACCAGAACAATAGAAACAATGACTATAGGTATAGAAACAATAATAATACACATTTTAGAAGCGCAAATAACCACATAAGAAACAGTAATGGAATTACTAACCATAGAAATTACAGGAACCCGAATAATCAAAGAAATAATGATAATAGAAGGGTTAATCATATGAGTAGTCGTGAAACGAACAACAAGTCTCCGAAGACCTGAGGGGCTCAGAATACCATGTAGGGAACCAACAATAAGATTAATTTTTCATCTCAATCAGGATCTTACAAACTATATTCTTGCAAGTACTAATATCACACCCTCAAACAATACTTTTTTAATAGATACAGGTGCTGACATAAGTATATTAAAATTAAATTCTATTAAACCCAATGTCATTTTGGACAATAAAAAAAAGATCAGAATCACTGGTGTAACGAACTCAGACACATACTCACTGGAATCGGTTACAGCCCAAATAAAATTTGAATCTAAAACGATAAAGCAAGATTTCCAGATTGTAGATGAGAACTTTCCGATCACAACAGATGGTATTTTAAGCAGGGATTTTTTAATAAAAACAAGTAGTAAAATTGATTATGACAATTTTACAATATCCATATTAGTCAATAGCAATGAGGTAATATTGCCACTTATTACTAAAATACCAAGAAACAGAGAGATAACATTAGCAGCAAGAACACAATCATTTCACCCTATCTCACTAGATATAGTAGAAGATAGCATTGTCTTGAACCAAGAGATCCAAACAGGAGTATTCATAGCGAACTCCATTATTCCATCCAAGGGAATAACACAAATTGCATTTCTGAACACACATCATGACGTGGTAATAAAACAATTCATACCGGAATTAGTACCACTAAGCAACTATCATGTAGTGAATCTTAAGGCCAATTATGAGAAAAATAAGTAAGATGACCAATATAAAAGACTGCTAAAGGAATTGGACATCAAAATAGCTGATGTCATAGCTAGAAAATCAATATTGGAAATATGTGAGGAATTCGCAGAATGTTTCAATCTGACAGGTGACTCGTTGACAGTAAATAACTTCTACAAACAGAATATACGGATGACTGACAACAGCCCTGTATATATAAAAAACTATAGACTTCCTCACTCGCAGTTGAATGAAATTAATCAACAAGTGGACAGCTCTTGAAGGATGACATTATAGAACCTTCAGTAAGCCCATTCAACTCACCCTTACTTGTCGTACCCAAGAAAGATGTAGAGGGAGACAAGAAATGCCGACCAGTGGTAGATTTCCGTCAACTAAACAAAAAGATAATGGATGATAAAATTCCGTTAACAAGGTTAGACGATGCTCTAGAAACGTTAGGACGAGCAAAATATTTCTCCACTTTGGATTTAAGTAGTTCCTTCCATCAAATAGAACTGGACGAACATTTCAGACCAGTAACTGCATTTTCAACGAATCAGGAACATTTTCAGTTCAAAAGACTACCGTTCGGTATAAAAATTTCCACCAATAGTTTTCAACGCATGCTATCCGTAGTATTAGCAGGGCTTAACGCAGAAGCATTCCTATATGTTGATGAGACAACCAACAAAAGGCTACAAAACCGGGGGCTAGTATTAGTACTGCCACTGATGCTTCAGAAAAGCCATCGACAAGCGCCAACAGTAGCGCCACACCACCAGTGGCTGGCATTAGTGCTGCCACGGGTAACTCAGTTGCTAAAACAACTGTGGTGCTGAATGCTAAAGCAAAGGCTAAGAAAACGGACAGCACAAACGCGCACCGTAACCGCTTTAGGCCAAAACTGGCGGCCGAACAGGCACATACAAGCGGGAAAGATGGACAGAACACCAGAAGTCGAAGGGGGAGACAAAGTGGTCTCTCTCAACAGGGTTACGTACGACGCAGGGGTGATAACAAACCTCATAGAGTGTGTAATCCCGAGTACGTGAAGAAGAAATGACGTTGCTGCAGGCAAACCTGCACCGCGCTATGGGTGCATCGGACACCTATAGCCAAAGATGTGCCGAAAGGAACGTCGCTCTTGGTTTAATCCAGGAACCATGGGCAACTACAGGTAAGATCTTTGGTCTTAACAGCAGAAATAGAGAGCTAATTTTTGCCAAAGGTAATTTCAGACCTAGGGCAGCTCTTTCCATTTCATTTCCATTATATTCTCTCTCATTCCAGGTTTCAATACTAGGGACCTGGTGGCCGTTTTAATTGAACGCCACAATGGCCATGTGATACACAAGTTCGTATGCGCATCGGCGTATTTTGCTGGGGACATAGAGGAGGTACCACCTACACCAGTACAGGAACTTGTCCAGTACTGGCAAACTCAGCAAGTACATCTTGTTATCGGCTGCGACGCGAATGCACATCACCCGATTTGGGGCAGCCGAGACACAAACAAAAGAGGTGAGTTACTTTTAGATTACCTATATAGTAAAGACCTAGTTATTCTAAATAAGGGAGATAAGCCCACTTTTTTTTTTTTTTTAGGTATCAGTAATGGAATTGGCCATGCCGCTTTATTTTTTTATTTTTCAATCAATCAAATGAGTACATCTACTGTTCTCGCTAGATTACTTTTACTAACACAAAAATATACTTAAAAACGACCACCAAAGCCTAACAACAGAATTATTTTATTTCTAAATGAATCCCTACTAAGATTAAAATCAAATATACTAGAATATTTATTTGATTCTCTAAGACATCTAGAAATTGGTTCATTGAATCCATAATTAACTCTATGATAAGGTACATAAAATAAAAGACGATTTCTTAGAGTTCTCGAAGGAGCATAAAATCCAATTAATGATAATAGGAAAGGACAATCGATATGACCATTAATCAAATCACGAATAAACATAATTGAAAAATATTGCCTTCGTTTAAAAAGAGGTAGGATACCAAATAATTTGCACCTGGTCTCGTAAGATGGCATTTCAATATTCCATCGCAGTCTACGAACAGCTACTCTAGTAAGACGCTTTTGGATCTTCTCTATTCTAATAGAATGTACTTCATAAAACGGATTCCAAACTATACTGCAGTACTCAAGGTGAGACCGGACAAATGCAAAAAATAAACATTTGAGAGTATGCGGATCATGAAAGTCTTTAGAATTCCGCAGTATGAAACCTAACATCTGATTACCTTTGGCAACCAAAGACTCAATGTGCTTACAAAAGCTAAGTTTTATGTCAAAAATTACTCCAAGATCTTTTTTGGACGAAATAATGGACAGGGAGGTATTATCGATTACGTACGTAAAGTGAATTGGAGAGAGGTTACGGTAAAAAGAAAGGCTTTGACATTTAGAGACATTGAGATGAAGATCATTATTTTGACACCATATGGAAAGTCGTTCAAGATCCTCCTGTAAAAGAATACAATCATGAACTGAACGTATAGGTCGGAACACTTTCAAATCGTCGGCAAACATTAGACACTGGGAACTCAAAAACAAGTCAGGAATGTCATTAATAAATAAAAGGAAGAGCAAAGGGCCTAAATGACTACCTTGAGGTACTCCAGAGGTAACATAAACTGGTGACGAGAACGTGTCATTTATGCGAACATACTGGATACGATCCGTTAAGTAGGAATGAATCCACTTTAGGAAATTGGAGTGAAGTCCTAAGCCAGTTAGTTTGGAAATTAATATATTGTGGTTGACGCGATCAAACGCTTTAGCAAAGTCCGTATATATTACATCACATTGCAAGCCATTCTCAAGGTATTTCAAGGCAGAGTTACAAAAAATTGAGAGATTTGTGGTAGTAGATCTACCTGCGATGAATCCATGTTGAAACGGAGAGATAAATCTCTTTAAGAGAGGTGTAAGTTTGTCACAAACCAGTTTTTCAAACAACTTAGGAATAGTAGAAATCCTACAGATCGGACGATAGTTAGTAATATCATGTCTCGACCCAGATTTATATATGGGCGTTAAAAATGAGTTCTTCCAATTTTTCAAAAAGTGTCCAGACCGGAGAGACAAATTAAAAACTAAACAAAGAGGTACAGAAAACGCGAAGGAGCACTTTTGAAGTAAAATTGGCGGGATGCCATCCATACCAGGATTTTTATCTAAATTTAATAAAGAAAGACCAGTTTGAACTTCAGCGATTGTACACTCTAACTTGCCGATATTAGGGAAATTACAGGACATTGAGCTATTACTGGGGACTATAGGTGTAGTAGTACCAGAAGAAAATACCGACTGAAAGTGGTTAGCGAACATATTACAGATGGTTGAAAGATCAGATGAAGATACGTTATTTAGACGCATACAGTTTGGAATACCATTAGATTGTTTTTTGCTATTAATAAAGCTCCAAAAGCGTTTACTATTTATCTTTAAATTAGATTCAACAGAAAGAACATACTGTCTATAAAGAAACTTATTTAAGACATCGAATTGTTTTTGGAGCGTCCGATAAACTTTCAAAAGTTCCGCGTCGTTATTACTATTACGGAATCGTTTATAGGCCTTATTTTTCCTATTATTTAAATTTCTGATTCTATCATTAAACCAAATGGGTTTATTACCCTTGGTAGACTTTACTTTAGGTGTAAACAAATCGATTGCCATTTTTACAGTGTTCATAAATAAATTAAAGGAATTATCTAAATTACAATTATTAAAGATTTCTAACCAATTCATGCTATCTAAATAATTTGAAATGTTGCTGAAATTGGCTTTAGCATAGTTATATTTAAAAAAAGTGTCACCGGAGCCTGGTTTAAAAAATTCATAAAACTCAAACTGAATGGATAATGCTACATGAAAAACTGAATTACGAAAGAGTGGGACCATGGAGTTGTTGATACTTATGTCCAGTTCGGAATCAACAAATACCAAATCAAGGATATTATTAAATTCATTAGCAAAGTTATTTATCTGATGAAGGTCAAGCTGGGCAAGAGTATCAACGACTTCACGCTCATAATCTAAGTTAACATTGAATGGAAGAAGTCTAGAATCATCGCAGTCAAATGACCAAATTAGGTTGGGTAAATTAAAGTCCCCAAGAAGGATAACGTGCTGATGATCTTTTAAGTTATTTAAGATAAAGGAACAATTATCTATATGTGCTTTATATAATAGGTAAGGACTCCTTGGTGGTATATAACTTACAATAACAATAACCTCAGTTCCAGAAATGAATTTTATTGAGACTGCTACTTGGTCAACATCCAAATCTGCTGTTGCTGGAGGTAGATTGATTTCATCACTGCGCAAAGAGGAACGAACCGAGACCAATACTCCACCACCTCTCTCACAGTCGGTTAGAACGGAGCAACGGTTTTTGCGGAAAACCTCGTACTGGTCTTTGTTGAACAATTCTTCGTTGTGATGATTCTGCGTAAGCCAAGTCTCAGTGAAAACAATAATATCATATTGACCAGATGAAGAGAAGAGCAAGACATCACGGAGTTTTGTTCTTAGACCACCAGTATTTTGGTAGTAAAGACTAAAGGCTGTAGGATCTAAACTATTTGGTTGGAGTTTTTTTGAAGGTTTTTTGGTTGATTATTCTTGAAGCTAGGTCTGCTCACGAATTCTTTTACAAGAATATCTTTAGGCCAAAAGTTCGGGTTGAGTAGCAGATTTCCAGTTGGTTGAGGCGTTAAAAGTTTGAATGACGATGTCAAGCGACCTGTAAGGTTATCCGCTGTCAGACTGTGGCATTTTATATTGCTAGTATCGATGCCTTTCCCAGCAATGTAGTTAATAATTTCACTGCTTTTGGTGCCATATTCAAGCCGTGACAAAAACACTGCAAAGTGGGGCGGTATCACTCTAAGAGTACAGTCCGTACTCGGAACACCGTTCATTCGTTCGTGGGAATTCAAGGCCACCGTACTAGTAGATGGCTTGTCATTCGGAGTTGAGGTAGTATTGTCATTAATGTTGACTCCAACAGGTGTGATACTCCCTGATGGCGATTTACCTTGCGAATTAGATCGAAGAGTTCTTTTCGCCAGGGGCGGCTGGGGTTGTGGAATAGGATCTAGTGGAACTTCCTGAAACGGGCGTTTCGATCCTTCCAGTATATTAATATTAGTACCACTTTGAGGAATCCGATTGCGAGGCTGAGGTTGAAGATGCAAGACTGGTTCAAGCAAAGTCGGTGTTATGAGTACATTAGGTGGTTGTAGCGGTTGCAGCGGTGGAAGAAGTGCTTGGCTTTCGAGGTTTGGTTGCTCTAGGATGATATTAGGGCTTAGTCCAGGTGATTGGAGTACCTGATGCTGTAAGATCCGATCCATGCTCGAAAACCCTTCAATCAGCTTGTTACCACTGCTGACATTGAAGTTGAACACATCCTGCATTTCAGAAAATAACATCGACATGCTATTAAAGGCTTTTTGAAGTTTAATAATTTTCCAGTGCAAGGCATCGGGTGAAATGCTTCGGTGCTTAACACAATAAAAGCAAATACCGGGAGTGGAGATAATCTTATCTACATCCTTTCCTTTTAGTCCTAAGCATTTAGCATGAGCCGTATCAAGGCAAATACCGCACGATAAATTTATATCATTCGTGTCCATTCCACAAATGTAACAATTTGGGGTACTTTTTGAGGTACTCATACTCCAATAGGAACACGATGGTAACTCTGATTTCAGCTTTAAAACGAGATTCCACCAAAAGCTCAGCTTTTAGGAACAGTATACGAGAAGAAGTTTTAGACCTTACTCTCTCGTCTCCTTTTATACAAAACATTGTAGAGGACTGGCACGTGTCTGATGAAGCTTCTCTGTCTGATCATATGCATATTATGTTCAGGCTGCGATGCGACACCGAGTGCGCGCCGGTCAAATACAATAATAAATTAACTAACTGGAGAACCTATAGTGAAAATCTGGCAATCAGAACTGATCTGCTACCAGATTCACCACTAACACCAAGTGATGCGGACGCTGCACAATGTCAGCTTAACGACATCATTATCTCATCCTTTAGGAGTAGTAATAAGGTAAAGCGCACCGTGGTAAAAAGAAGCGTACCATGGTGGAATGAAAACCTGGAAACTATCCGCAAGAAGGTGAGAAAACAATTCAATAAATCGAAACGCACCGGCGTATGGGATCAATATCGATCCCTGTTAACCAAATACAACCAAGAGTTGCGAAGATCTAAAAGGGCCTCATGGCGCGCAAACTGCGAAAAGCTGGAAAAACTCACAGCAGTGGCGCGGCTCCAGAGAGCACTTTCAACAGATCCTTCAAACTGCATGGGATTGCTCATCAAACCTGATGGAACAATCACAAGCGACCGGGAAGAAACTCTCACAACCTTACTGCAAGTTCACTTCCCTGGTTCCCTAATTGTCGATCACACAACTGATCACACTACTGAGGTTTCATATCCAACTACCCTCAGCAGAAATAATAGTTTATCTGGTAAATTATTTAGTCCAGATAAGGTAAAATGGGCCATAAACTCATTTAAACTATTCAAGGCACCAGGAAACGACGGAATTTTTCCAGCCCTCATTCAAAAGGGTATGGAATTCTTCCTACCTAACATGATTGCCTTATTTAGGTTCAGTTTCAACTGGGGCTACATACCACGCACTTGGCGGGAGGTCAATGTACGAGTAGTATTTATCCCCAAACCAGGTAACAAACCTAGTAAACTACCTAAATCCTATCGTCCCATAAGCTTGACATCGTTTTTCCTGAAAACAATGGAAAGAATAATTGACGTTCATATCAGAGAATGCGTAACTATTAGCATGCCTCTACACCCCTGTCAATATGCGTATCAAAAAGGCAAATCAACAGAAGGCGCCCTGTTAAAACTAACAAATCACATAAACAACGCCTACCGTTGCAAAGAAATTGCACTATGCGCTTTTCTTGACATAGAGGGTGCTTTTGATAACACCGGTTATGATTCAATATCAAATGCTTTAATTCACCGAAAGGTAGACTGTCCCACCATAAACTGGATAAAAGCGATGCTCGAAAGTCGGAAAATCACTGCTTCGTCAGGACAGACTTCAGTATCAGTATCAGCTATTAAAAGGCTGTCCACAAGGTGGAGTTTTATCACCCCTCCTGTGGTCTTTGGTCATAGATGACCTACTTCAAAAATTAAGTAATTTAGGCTACGACATAATAGGGTATGCTGATGACTTGGTCATCATTATTAGGGGCAAAGAATCAAACGTAGTTCCTTCACGTATGCAAAACGCCCTTAAGATAGCTATAGACTGGTGCGTCAAGGAAAATCTCTCCATAAACCCCAGTAAAGCTATCATAGTTCCTTTCACAAAAAGAAGAAATCTCAGCTTAGCCCAGTTTTCACTAAATGGCACGACCGTTGAGTATTCCGACGAAGTCAAATATCTTGGAGTAATCCTGGACAAAAGACTAAACTGGAACTCTCACATCAACAACAAAATCACTAAAGCTAACAGAGCTTTATGGGCCTTCCGACGCACATATGGCGGAACCTGGGGAATCTCTCCAAAGATTGTCCACTGGATCTACACAGTGATGATAAGACCCATTATAACATACGCCTCCACACAAAAGGTCGCAATAGAGAAGCTCAAAAAGGTACAACGGCTTGCGTGCCTTGGTATCTCCGGAGCCATGCGAAGCTGTCCAACGGCTGCCATAGAGGCAATAACAGGTATAACACCTCTCCACATATACATTCAAAAAGTGGCGATCCGCAGTGCAATAAGTCAAATACAGTTAAACGAGATAAGTCTTAACGATCATCCGGAACTTAAGACACTTCTTGATGAACTGCCAGAACTCAACATGAACTGCGCGGTCACAGACCGCATTCATAAAACACTATGCTTCAACAAGCGGTTCTCCACGGAGATCCCCAAGAGAGAAGCATGGGTTAGTAATAACCCACCTAACAGTCACAACGGCATAAAGTGGTATACTGACGGTTCTAAAATGGAAGCGGGGGTAGGAGCGGGAATATACGAACCAAACAAATGCTTTTCGATACCCATGGGGAAAAGTCCCAGCGTATGTCAAGCAGAGCTCCACGCCAATCAAGAATGCGCTAGCCACATAAATCTATCTGGTATAAAAGGTGCAACCATCCATATATTCACGGATAGTCAAGCAGCTATAAACGCCCTTAGCTCGCATACGATTGACTCTAAATCAGTCATGTACTGCTTCAACACCCTACAGGCACTCGGAACAAGTAACAAGACCAAGCTATGGTGGGTTCCGGGTCATGTCGGGGTGGAAGGTAACGAAAAGGCCGACGAACTGGCCAGAAAAGGTTCGGAAACACCCTTCATAGGTCCTGAACCCTTCTGCTGCACTCCTAGATCAGCAGCAACGGCAGCAATAAAAAGCTGGGAATACAGAAAATGTATCCATCTTTGGGAAAGCATTCCAGGTTTAAGACAGACCAAACAAGCCGTTCGGCCTTTCAATAAAAATGCCAGCAAATGCCTAAACCTAAGCAGGCATGATATCAAGAACTTAGTAGGTTACCTTACTGGCCACCATGGTTTAAGATATCATCTACACAAAATGAAAATAGCAGACTCTCCTGAGTGCCGACTCTGTCTTGAAGAGGACGAGTCAGCTGAACACATTTTATGTGAATGTCCGGCCCTAAACGGAATTAGAAAGAAGATCTTTTTCAGGGAACAAATGTGCCCTGAGGACATAAAGAATTCTTCTACTAGTAGAATTGTCCGCTTTACACGGAAAGTGGAAACTCTACTAGTCTAAATTTTTCTGGCCCACACGGCACAAAAGATCTTTTTAGGTCGAAGTGCCCCATATTTAATCGCCTCGGCGAGCCAGAATTTAATAAAAAAAAAAATAAAAAAATATGTTGATGACATTATTATATTTGGTTGTAGCCTTAATCACCACAACCAAAATCTAGTGAAGACATTACAGAGATTGAGAAAATATAACCTTAAGCTCAATCCTCAAAAATGCAATTGGCTACAGACGGAAGTAACATATCTAGGGCACTTGATAACAAACCAAGGGATAAAGACAGACCCCGCTAAATATGAAACTATCAAGAAATACCCATGCCCAACGAATGCAAATGAAGTTAAGCGATTTGTAGCATTCTGCAACTATTATAGAAGATTCATCAAAGATTTTGCAGAAATAGCAAAACCTTTAAATGCACTATCAAAGAAGGGTAAAGAGTTCAAATGGACAGATGAGTGTCAGAAAGCTTTCAATACGCTTAAAGAGAAGCTCATAAATCCACCCATTCTGCAATACCCCGACCATGAACAACCTTTTATAGTAACAACAGATGCTTCCAATACTGCACTTGGAGCAGTGTTATCTCAAGGCGAAAAAGGAAGAGACCTACCAATTTCATATGCCAGTAGAAGTCTCAATAAGCATGAGCTCAACAAACCGATAATAGAGAAAGAATTACTCGGTATACATTGGTCCATTAACCATTTCAGACCATACTTATAGGTATATGGAAAAAGATTCGTTGTAGTAACTGATCACAGACCGTTAGTAAGCTTATTTGCTCATAAAAATCCATCTTCAAAATTGACAAGGATACGGCTGGATTTATCAGACTACACATTTGATATAAAATATAAACAAGGCTCGATGAACACAAATGCTGACGCTTTGTCACGCATAAAACTAGATTCCGAGATAGCTACTCAAGGAAATGATACCTACCGAAGAAATAAAAGTCATGATAAGAGCGATGTCTAGAGAAATAAATAAAAATAAAAGCAGCAGAGAGACACCCAAAAGCAATGTTTTAAACATAGAGCCTGATCAACTTTACTCATGGTAATGTATCTCATTAGCAGAAATAAAAAACGTACGTACGCTAAAATTAAAAAGATGCTCAACAAGAATTTATATAATTATAAATTGCCGAAAATAACTGTCGACAGTATTAATAATACAATTATAGTAGAATTTAGTGATAATCCTAATCTGGACTTAGGTCTGATATTGGAGAAGCTAATTTTCGAAATTTATAGGGATATAACTAGAAATTGAAAAAAGTGATGAAATATTTGAGCACATAACTATGAATAAATTCAAAGAAATATATAATAAGCTGCAAAAGAAACGAAATAACAAAGAAGGTACAAAACTTGAAATTTTAATTTATCAACAACCGAAAAGAATCTTAGAACGAAAAGAAATGGAAAAGATAATAATAGACTTCCACAATTCACCACATGTAGGAGGACACTCAGGTGTCAGAAGAACAATATGTAAAATAAAGCAGTGATATATCTGGAAAAATTTGAGCAAAATGGTGAAGAGGTATGTCTGCAATTGCGAAGAATGTGCTAAAAACAAGCAAATAAGGAATACTAAAGAAAGATTGGTAATAAAAGAAACACCATCTAGTAGTTTTGAAATAGTATCAGCTGACACAGTAGGATCACTTCGACCATCAGTTGAATTTAGATATATCCTAACCCTTCAATGTGAATTAACAAAATACATAGAAGCGATTCCGATGAAAAGCAAAGATGCAAAGACGGTAGCAAAAGCATGGTAACTTAAAGATTCTGAAAACAGACATGGGGACAGAATTCCTCAACGAAGTAATAAAAAATATCTATGAACAATTTGGAATAAAACACATAACATCAACACCTTACCATCATGAGACGCTAGGCTCGATAGAGCGTAACCATAGAGTCCTAAATGAGTATCTTCTGGCTTTCGCGAAAGAAGATAACTGGCATGGTTGGATACCATACTTTGCATTCAGCTATAATACGACACCGCATTCTAGTATAGGTATATTGCCATTTGAATTGATATATGGCAGAATAGCAAGACTACCAGAAAATCAAGATGAAATTGCAATAAACCCAATTTATAACTTAGAAAATTACAGCTTAGAATTAAATTCAGCAGCAATTATCCTCTGAGTCGGTGGTAACTATTTTTCTTATAATGTCTAAGATTTGTGCGAACTGTAATCTTAACATTAAACGCTCTAAACTGTGGTCGGCTTTTTCATAAAAACTGTGTCAAGTTATCAGACGAAGAATTTAAATCATTAGTAAATCAAAATTTCTTTTGGAAGTGCAACTCATGTGCTAATTTAAATCTCTCCACTTTCATAAACAACTTAAACAACTTACATGAACTTTCAATAAGTGTAAATGAGATAAAAAATGATCTAAGTGGACTCAAATCGTTATTTACTAATAATTCTCCCCCACGTAAGACCGCAAAACAAATTCCAAAAGCTCCCTAAGTGTCTCCGACCCGTCCCCGCACGTTATGGACAATATCATAAATTATTCCCAAAAATCGAATCCATCATCTTCTTCAGCTGGCGTATCTACGGAGATAGTTCGCAATTCTTCAATAAAATCAACTACATCATCTCAACTTAACCCTGACAACTTTGATTCCCCACTCCCAATAATTGAGAGCAATTCCGAATGGAAGTCAGTTCGTTCTAATAAAAAATCTTCAAATGTAAACAAAATAATCGGTACTGACTCTTCTTCTTCTCTGTGTGCATTGCCGGATTATGAATGGCTCCACCTGTCAAGATTTAACAAGGATACGAAACCCGAGGACATAATCAATCACATATCGCAAAAAACTAATATCCCAAGTGATCAGTTCAAATGTTATATGCTAGTTAAAAAAGATTCCGATATAACTAAACTCAAGTTTGTAACATTTAAATTAAGTGTCCCTTCTTCAAAATTTTCTGACATTATGTGTTTTGCTGTTTGGCCATGTTTTGTCCAAATTAAAAAATTTGTCTTGCGAGAAAATATCAATAAATATAATAATAAAGAGATGTCATCTAACATTCAAACAACAACAACGACACCTCACTACACAAATTCATCATCTTCATCATCAATGACATCGCCGCTGCCACCACCACCTCCGCCAGCACCCTCAACTCAACAGCTTTCATCGCAGCTACCACGCAACTGACAACCAGCTCTATCATCTCATCATTCTTCTCCCTCACTCACTAAGCAGCAATCACGTAATTTTGATGAACTTGTGGCGACTGGGTAACATTGCACAGACTGCTCGACTTGGTAGCACTCGGCTGTCAAGTGAAGTGACAGAAGGAGTGTCATCGCGACCACGCGGAGAATATAAATTGATGCTTGGTAAAAAACTTAAGACAGACCGCAGCTCGATAGTCCGCGACGCAGTATTATATTAGTAATAGAGTAAGGAAAATCGTGTGTAATAATAAGTTAATAAATTGAATTGTTTCCGAGAGAGAACTGTATTTTATTAAATTGGTAAAATCGCCAAAGTGGTGACCCCGACGTGATCTCTCTTTTTTTGTTTCTTTCACGCGAATTATACACATATCTGAATTTCCTTTGTGCGAGGCGGCGTCAGTTTACCGTTATAACTGACTGCGTCGAAAATCGTCCCAACGAGCTGCTGCCGTCGGTCGCCGTTAATTTTGCAACCACCTCATAACGCCGCTATACAATAAAAAATCCTCCTTGTTGAGGAGTGCCGTTGCTGTTACGTACCATTTTTTTTTTTTGTAACTTTGCAAGTCGGTAGCGTGCGTGCTCACGCATTTCCAGCGGTACAGTACCACCGTGAACACGAGGTGCGCACTACAACCAACACTGTGTGGAACGAGTTTTTACTACTAGGCCATTTGCAAGTAGCGCCGAGGGACAACGAGGGACTAGGTACCCAAACCTAAAGTTAACCTTTACTACTAGGGCAGTTGCAAGTAGCACCGTGGGACTTCGAGGGAAAAGTTAAAGCGCTCACATCCCAACGTGCGTGTTATTTCCACAACCGCACTGAACAATCATTTACGCAGTTACATTCCCGCACACATTTTGCGTCGCTCATCAGTTCAGCTAATCCAGCCTGTTGCGGTATCATTTAGAATATTTTATGCATTTATACTCTCCATATTATAATAACATATCATTTACTCGCTATATTCGTTATTACCATATTAGTGTCATTCTGGTAGCAAATAAGTAATGATAAGCTCATCCCTTCTGGTTCATTAGGCAATTTAGCACGCTTGCTTAGCAATCCTATTTTTATGAAGCGTTAGGGACTATCGGCTAGCTGCGCGCCAACTTTTAATTACTTTTAAAGCATACATACCGTTTTCGTGTCCTATATATACCTCTCGTACCATGGAAGACAAGTCAGAGCCGGGCATACAGCCTCAGCAACCACCGCCATCGCAGACAAGCCAGTTACCCCAGTGCCAAGCTAACCCGATACCTTTACCCTCAGGGGATCACTTGAGTTTAGACTCCGTAACATATAAGCCAATCGCTTTCTGGCCTACATGTCCAGACTTATGGTTCACTGCCATGGAAGGGCAGTTCGCCCTGGCAAGAAACATGTCAGATGAAAGAAAATTTTACACTGCCATTTCCTTAATATACATGAACACCATCCAACGCGTACGAGATATTATTGCATCGCCACCAACCCAACAAAAATTCGAAGCTCTTAAGAACGCTGTATTAACGAGACTAATGGACTCAGAGGATACACGTTTGCAGCAATTGCTCAGCGGTTTGGACTTGGGGGATAAAAAGCCTAGTCAGCTTTTGCGTGACATGTCGTCATTGGCTGGTTCAGAATTTTCAAGGTCACTTATTAAAAAGCTTTGGATGCAACGCTTGCCGGATGTAGTAAAAGCAATATTAGCCGGCAGCACTGAGGAGCTCGAACCAATGGCTTTAACGGCCGACAAGATAATAGAGGCCACACAGAACTTCAGTCTGAGCTGCATACAAAATGGTCCTTCCGTATGCCGATCTGGCGCTAATTCTATGGCCGGGTCATCACGAAGTCGCAGGGCGCAGGCTGCGGGGGCTCAAAACGCTCTAGAAGAGCGCATCGAATGTCTCGCTGCGCAACTGAACCAAATCAGGACTGACCGAAGGCCGGTTCGGGCAAGGAGCCGATCTAGAAGGGCAAATACCCCTGGACGCACGCCTTCCGATATCTGTTGGTATCACAAAAAATTTGGCGACAAGGCCGAGCGCTGCACAAGGCCCTGTGCTTCCAGCAGGCGGAAAACTAAAAAGTGGGTCGCTTTCGGCGACGCTCGATCCACTGCAAAACCTAAATTGTCGTCTTTTCATTTTCGATCGGCCAAGCAATGCGCGCTACCTAGTAGACACGGGTGCGGATATATCGATGTTACCCATTTCACATTCTGATAAAAAGCGCAAGCCGGACAATTTTTTCCTTTTCGCTGCCAATTCCACACGCGTCAACACTTATGGAAAAAAATGTGTGGTGCTAGAGTTAGGCCTCCGGAGAACTTTTCGTTGGACTTTTGTTTTGGCGGATGTGGAGAAACCAATTATCGGCGCTGATTTTTTGAGAACCTTCGGGCTATTAGTAGATCTGAAAAGAAGACGCCTCATCGACCCATTAACGTCTTTACAATCCAAATGCCAGTTAGCACAGAGTTCTTCAACCGTCTCATTGGTATCTAGCACTACAGGTGATGCATGGATCCAAACTTTAATTAAGAAATACTGCGGCATTCACGCCGAAAACTCGTTTAAGGAAAGCATTTACCACACAGTTACACACCATATCGTAACTAGAGGTCCACCAGTTTTTGCTAAGCCCCGCAGACTCGCAACAGACAAACTCGCTATAGCTAAAAGAGAGTTTGAGTTCCTGCTCCAGCAAGGTATCTGTCGTCCATCCAAAAGCAGTTGGGCTTCGCCGCTGCACATGGTCCCGAAGAAGAATGGGGAATGGAGACCATGCGGAGACTATCGAGGCCTAAACTCCGTAACGCAGCCAGACCGATATCCCATACCGCATATTCATGATTTTGGGCAGCAGTTGAGTGGATGTACTGTCTTCACAACACTGGACTTAGTAAGAGCGTACCATCAAATCCCAGTAGAGGAATCCGACATCCCCAAGACGGCTATATGCACCCCATTTGGCCTGTTCGAATTTAAGCGAATGATGTTCGGTCTGAGGAACGCGGCTCAAACGTTTCAACGGTTTATCAACTCCATCATGCAAGAATTTCCGTTCTGTTTCGTATACATCGACGACCTTTTAATAGCATCCAGAACGAGGAAAGAACACATGAACCACTTAGAGGGGGTATTGAAAAAACTACACGAAAATGGTTTAGTAGTAAACATTGCCAAAAGTGTTTTCGCGAAGACGGCAGTGGACTTCCTCGGGCATACTATCAACCCGCAGGGTATTCAACCCCAGCAGAGTAAAATCGAAGCTATCACCAAATTCACGTTACCGAAAACGGTGAACGACTTGCGCAGGTTCTTGGGGATGTTAAATTTTTATCGACGATTTATACCGAGGGCAGCCCGTTCACAAATTTCACTGAACAAATATTTGGAAGGCAGTAAAAAGAAGAACGACAAGACAAGAATTGAATGGACTACAGAGACGCAAAAGGCTTTCGAACTTTGCAAAAGTGAGCTCAAAGACGCGACAATGCTCGTATTTCCGATCGCAAACGCTAAGCTTTCACTAGTTGTAGACGCTTCGAATACAGCAGTCGGCGCGGTAGTGCAGCAGAAGACGTCAGACGGTTGGCAGCCCTTAATTTTGTTCTCCAGGAAGCTCACGGAAACCCAGCAGAAGTATAGTGCTTACGACAGAGAGCTATTAGCCGCCTATAGTGCTATTCGCCACTTCCGTCATATGCTAGAAGGACGCACCTTTACGTTGTACACTGACCACAAACCGCTCACATTCGCCCTTCAGCAGAAACACGACAAGGCATCACCGCGACAGCTACGCCACCTTGATCTGATAGCCCAATTTACAACGGATATCAAGTACTTACCGGGTGAGCAGAACACGGTAGCGGACGCATTATCGAGGTTAGATGCGATAGCTATACCAGAAGCGATAGACTACGCAGAGCTAGCTTGAACGCAAGAGGGGGACGAGGAGCTGAAATCACTACTGGCAAAACCGGGTACGCTTAAATTCAGAAAGTTTCCGGTAAAGGGCACTAACGAATACATCATCTGTGACGAGTCAACAGGCACACCTCGTCCATATATACCCGCGCAATTTAGGAGGACGATATTTGATATTATCCATGGACTGTCGCATCCCGGTATACGAACCAGCGCGAAACAGGCAAGGAGCAAATTCATTTGGAAGGCCATTAACAAAGATATAAGGAAATGGGCTCAGAACTGTATCCCGTGCCAACGCTCCAAAATCTCGCGACACGTTTGCGGTGCAGTGAAACATTTTGGAAAAACAAGCAACAGGTTCGATACGGTGCATCTGGACATAATAGTACCCCTGCCAACATCGGAGAATTATCGTTACTGCCTAACACTCATCGATCGATTTCTAAATATGTATACTAGTCAAATGCCTAAACACCTAATTTTCCCGTATTCGTATTCGTGCGTCTTGTTTTATTTGTCTGTTTGTTGTGAATTCCGATTGATATACTTTTTTGAAAATGATTAACAGCAATATTTGTACATATGATAACAGAAACAACTTGCGCGTTATGCTTGAAATTTTGTGTAAACAGTGCAGGGGTCTCCGAGTATGCCACGTAAATGCTCAAAGCCTTTATCCTAAGATAGACGAACTAAAACATAATTTTGAGGGGTCAAATGTTGACGTAATATGTGTTTCGGAGACTTGGTTTCAGCACGACATTTCCGATACTTTGTATGATTTAAATGGCTACAGAATGTTTCGCGCTGATAGAAATGGGCGAGTGGGTGGTGGAACTGCAATTTATATTCGCAGCTGCATCAAGAGTAAATGTATTGAACGATCAGAAAACAACTCACCCATCGAATATTGCTTTATTGAAATATTAAATGGTATTAATAAGTGCTTACTTGGAGTAGTTTATAGGCCAAACCAATATGTTGATCTTACAAATCTTTACACGTCTCTTGAATATTTTGCACCTTTTTATACTGAAATCATTTTGTGTGGGGATTTTAACTGTAATTTGCTGTGTAGAAAAATATCTCAATCATTTATTGATCGGATAAATACGCTTGGACTTAAAACGGTAAATTCAGATTTTCCAACACATTTCACAAGTACATCATCTTCTTTAATAGATCTTTTTCTCGTCAGTGATACCAAAAACGTTCTTCTCTATACCCAGCTGTCAGCCCCTGCATTTTCGAAACATGACCTAATTTTCCTTACTCATAAAATAGTACCAGAAATAACAACTGCTACCTACCAGTTCAGGGATTTTAAAAACATAAACTTGATAAACCTGGAGCAGGATATGAATCAGATAAATTGGCAAGAACTCTATTTTATGAACTCACCAAATGATCAAGTCACTTTTATGCAAAATGCTATTTCTTTCCTTTTTAATTCACATGTTCCGCTTAAAACAAAATACAATCACAACAAAAATAGATCATGGTTTTCACCTGAAATAAACGAATCAATGAAACAAAGGGATATTGCTTATCTGCGATGGAAACGATTTCGAATTCCTGAGCTCCATTATATTTTCAAAGTCCTTCGTAATAAGGTCTGCATTAAGATAAGAGAAGCTAAAAAACGACTTTTCTCTAATAGGCTCAATCCGAACCTTCCTCCAAAAACGCTCTGGAAAAATATTCGTGAGTTAGGTGCTGGTAGACAAAGTGGAGCTTGCCTTGAAAATGTTGATGTCAACGATTTAAATGCAGAATTTGCTTTAGTCCAAACAGATTCATCGGATTCATCACTTTTATATATTCCTGAAACACTGAACGACAATGAATATGCAGATAGCTTCGATTTTAAGAGGGTAGAGGAGGAAGCTGTCGTTGAAGCTATTATAAATATTAAATCAAAGGCTGTAGGTCTTGACGAAATACATCCAAACTTTATTAAAATAATCCTGCCACATCTGCTTCCTGTTCTGACTCATGTATTCAACACAATTATCATGACTAGTTCCTTTCCTCTAGCTTGGAAGTTCGCCAAAATTGTTCCCATTTTGAAAAAACCTGCAACTCGGCTATCAAAATCAGAGTATAGACCCATTTCAATACTTCCATTCCTATCTAAAGTTCTGGAAAAGCTTTTGCACAAGCAAATATCGGGTTATCTTAGAAGAAACAAGCTCCTAAGTACACACCAGTCTGGGTTTCGAGAAAAACACAGTTGCGGTTCAGCTATTCTTAAAGTAACTGATGACTTGAGGTGCTCGATGGATCGTAATTTAGTTTCATTTCTTGGGCTATTGGATTTTTCCAAAGCATTTGATACTGTTAATCATAAGATATTAGTAGGCAAAATGAAAAGTTACTTTGGGTTTTCCCATTCGGCCGCTGAATTAATGTTTTCTTATCTCAGTGGCAGAAAGCAAGCAGTTTTTGTAGGGAAAAACCAGTCTAGATTTGTTGAGCTATCCTCTGGAGTACCTCAAGGATCAATTCTTGGACCACTACTTTTTACCATGTTCATAAATGATCTCCCACTTGTGGTGAAGTATTCGTCCTTGCACATGTATGCTGATGATGTGCAAATCTATCTAAGCTGCAAGTTGGGAATGATCGAAGATGGTGCCAGCAGACTAAACAGTGACTTGAAGAACATAATGGATTGGTCTGACAAAAATAGCCTTCATCTTAATCCGAAAAAGTCGAAGTGTTTGGTGATTTATAAAAACAAACTTGATACAAGCTATTTTCCCATAATAAACTTGGGGGCAACTGTGCTTCATTATACCGACAAAGCAAAAAACTTGGGTATTTGGTTTAATAGCACGCTAAGTTGGGACTATCACATTCAGTTGACAGTTGGAAAGGTATACGGCTGCTTACGTAATCTCTCAATGTCCAAAGATTTTACTCCCCAGCAAATAAGGTTAATGTTAGCCAAAACAATAATAATACCAATGCTAACCTATGGGTGCGAAATTTTCTGTGGTCATAGTGCTGCTACCAGAAGAAATCTTACAGTAGCTTTTAATAGTGTAGTACGATATGTTTATAACCTCAGGCGATTTGACCATGTATCAGGTTACACGAAAAATATTTTCGGCTGTAGTTTATACAATTATTTTAAATACCGGGAACTTAAAACTTTACACAACATTTTAGTCAACAGGGAACCATCATATCTATATGAAAAAATTGCATTTGCTGTTTCGTCGCGTTCTTTGGTATTAATTCAACCGAGATTCACATGCTCTAACTCTGAACGCCAATTTTTTGTTTCTGTTATCAGGAAATGGAATTCGCTACCTACAGACATTAAAAGACTTCGTGGCACGAAGCAATTTGAGAGGGTTTTGTTTGGGCATTTTGTTGAAACATCTTAAGTGTACATATTACAAGTATTTTTTTTTTTTTTTTGCTTTTTTGTATTATTTAACGTTAAGATACCTAATTTTTTTTTCGATTTTTGTTTTTCTACTTTCTATTTTATAATAATCTATATCTAACTTGTATTGTTTAACTTTTTAATGTATAATGTAACTTTTACTAGTAAAGGCTGTTAGTCTATTGTGAAAGATATACCAAAAATAAAAAAAATAAAAAAAAAAAAAATAAAATAAAAAAAAGATCGCTACACTCGGTGGCCGGAAGCAATTCCACTAAGCGACATTACGACGGAGACAGTGGCGCAGGCTATTTGCCGCGAATGGGTTCCACGCTTTGGCGTTCCAGCCGTAATAATAACTGACCAGGGCAGGCAATTCGAGTCACACCTCTTCAGGGAGCTAGGGCAGATACTTGGTTTTAAAAGGAACAGGACCACAGCCTATCACCCACAGTCGAACGGTATGATCGAGAGATGGCACAGGACGCTAAAAGCGGCAATCATGTGCCGGCAAAACGCGCAATGGTCGAAGTCATTACCACTTATATTGTTGGGGCTTCGTACAACGTTTCGGGAGGATCTGCAAACGTCGGCAGCAGAGTTGGTGTATGGCCAGACCCTACGACTACCAGGCGACTTTTTGCAGGACAGCGACAACACCCACCAAACAGAATTTGTGTTGGGCCCTAAACAATACTTCAACAACATTAGACCGGCAACATCCCAGCACCACTCCGATAAAACACCTTTTATATTTCAAGACCTGAACTCATGCGAACAAGTTTTCGTGCGGGACGACTCGGTGCGGCCGTCTCTCAAGTCACCTTACGACGGTCCATACAAGGTCACCGAGCGTAACGAGAAGTACTTTACGGTAACACAGAAAGGAAAGCAGGTAAATATAAGCATCGACAGACTTAAACTAGCGTTCGTGGAAAAAACGTCCCCCACGGCCGAAGAAGGAGATACAAGAAGGACAGAGAGCCGGTCGCGGAGAGTAACATTCACCGCAGACGAACCAACACAGAAACAACCAATTACGACCAGGTCTGGGCGAACCCCAAAGCTACCGCATAGGTATCGTGGACCGGACTGGGAGGTCCACTACGGCGGGGTACTGTGGCGACTGGGTAACATTGCACAGACTGCTCGACTTGGTAGCACTCGGCTGTCAAGTGAAGTGACAGAAGGAGTGTCATCGCGACCACGGGGAGAATATAAATTGATGCTTGGTAAAAAACTTAAGACAGACCGCAGCTCGATAGTCCGCGACGCAGTATTATATTAGTAATAGAGTAAGGAAAATCGTGTTTAATAATAAGTTAATAAATTAAATTGTTCCGAGAGAGAACTGTATTTTATTAAATTGGTAAAATCGCCAAAAACTTTTCGGTTACTACCTAAACGTTGGAGGCATGCGCACAAAACTACAACAAATTTTTTTGTTTTCTTCTTCCAAGCTGTATGACTTCATTGCACTTACCGAAACTTGGCTTACAAGTAACCAACACAATGCAGACATTTTCAATAATTTACATTACTCCGTTTTTCGCAAAGATCGCTGTGCCTTAACAACTGGATTAGGGAGAGGCGGAGGTGTGCTCCTTGCAGTTCGCTCTACTTTCCAATGTGTGCAATTGCTTTTACCTTCTTCTGCTTCGTCTTGTTCTTATGACATCGATCAAATTATAGTTAAAGTAATCTTTGAAAATCGCTACGTATTATTTGTTGTTGTAAGCTATATTCCCCCTAAAAGCTCTATTGATCTTTATAAAATTCATGTAAACAATTGTCAGTATTATTTGTCGAAGCTTAAAGATAATGAACATATAATCATACTTGGAGATTTTAATCTTACAAACATAAACTGGGTTTTTGATCCCGATGAGCTTCAACTTTTATCGTTTAATGTAAATAATGATTATGAAATCTTAGTAATTGATTCTTTTGCTAGTTATGATTTAGTTCAAGTTAATTGTTGTGATAATGGTTTTAATCGTATACTCGATCTTGTCTTCGTTGACAGAGAATTAACTATATCGGTTGATAAGTCATTGTATCCAATTTTCCCCAATTCTGTTCATCATAATGCTTTAGCTATTCATTATTCTTTTTATGATTACTTTAAACCAGTTAATTGTTGTAAATTTAAATTCAATTACACTAAAGCTAATTTTGAGGGTATAGCGAGTTATATGTCCAGTATTCCCTGGCGCTTAAGGTTTAGTTCCTTAAATTTGTTGCAGGCATACAGTTTTTTTATTGATAATCTGAGAGAGGCAATTAATATTTTTGTTCCTAAATTCAAAATTAATTATAATTCAAAGCCTGTGTGGTTTAATAAAAGACTCAGTAACTTGGGTAATAAAAAAAATAAAGCTTACAAACTAACTTGTAAATTCGCAAACGATATTGCTTTAAAGAATAATTACATCCGGTTGGAACGTGAATTTGATTTTCTAAACAAATTTCTGTATAAAAATTACATGTTGTCCGTTGAATCAAATCTTAAAAAGAACAGTAAGTCTATTTGGTCGTTTATCAACAATAAAAGGAAATCAAATGGTATCCCAAGTAGTATGCAATACCTGGGATCTACTTACTCTGATCTTCAGACTGCTTGTAATCTATTTGCTGATTTTTTTAAATCTAACTATACGACTGCTAATGATGATCTTCCACTGTGTGCTGATTATTTTACTTGGGAGCATACGGTTGACATTGGTCAGCTAGAGATCAATTTATCGGAGGTCGAAGATGGTCTGTTGAATTTGAAATGTGATAACAGCGCTGGTCCTGACGGGATTCCGCCTATAATTCTTAAAAAATGTGCACCTGCTCTTGCTGAGCCTCTTTTTTACATTTTCAATAGATCTCTCGCAAGTGGCGAGTTTCTCTCTGAATGGAAAAAGTCTTTTATAGTTCCAATTCATAAAACCGGTCCTAAGCAGGAAGTATCTAACTATCGTCCTATATGCAAACTGTCATCTATACCTAAACTATTTGTAAAAATTTTGTACGTTAAGCTGGCTTTTCTACTTAAGGAATATATTTCACCATTCCAACATGGCTTTGTTGCAGGTAAATCTACAACTACCAATCTTGCAATTTTTTCAAATTTTATTCTTAATAAACTAGAGGAAGGATACCAAATCGATGTCATTTTCACCGACTTTGCAAAGGCCTTCGACAGAGCCAGTCATTTCCTTTTGATAAAAAAGTTGGAAAGATTGGGACTGCATGCGAGTATGTTGAAATGGTTGATATCTTACCTTAAAGGTCGGGTACAATATGTATCCATTGACCTTATTCTTTCTAATCCTGTAACAGTTTCATCAGGTGTACCCCAAGGAAGTCATCTTGGTCCGCTCCTTTTTCTCATTTTTATTAATGACATGCCAGACATTTTTCTAAATTCTGTACGCCTTCTTTTTGCTGATGACCTAAAATTTCTCAGATGTATAAAAACTACAGATGATTGTCATCTTTTACAAGAAGATCTTCAAAGGCTAACGGAATGGTGTAAAATTAACCAATTACTTTTAAATATCTCGAAATGCCAATGCTTTTCTTTTTGTCGCAATTTTTCATCAATTATCTTTGATTACAACTTTGAAAATTATGTCCTTGAAAGAGTTTCGGAGAAAAAAGATCTTGGCGTAGTTTTTGACTATAAATTAGACTTTGTCAAACATGTTGAGTATATAGTAGCCAAAGCAAACTCTATGCTAGGCTTCATCATACGTAATTCGAAAGACTTCAATGATTCATATACTCTTGTGACACTATATAGCGCTTATGTTAGGTCGATTTTAGAATATTGCTGTGTGATATGGAATCCATACTACACTGTTCATTCAAATAGAATTGAAAATTTACAGAAGAAATTTACTAGAATTGTAATATGGAAGTTGGGTTGGAATATCGAAACTCCCACGTACTCTACTAGATGTCAACTGCTCGGCATTCAGTCGCTTAAAAATAGAAAGAAAGTTTTTTCGGTTATGTTTATAAGTGACATTTTATCAAATCATATTAAATGTCCTTTTCTGTTATCTTTGATCGATCTGTATGCTCCAACTCGTCAGCTAAGAACACGTTTCCTGTTCCGCGAAAATGGACATAGAGTGAACTATGCACTCAATGAACCTATAACTCGCTGTGCCAGAGAAACTAATCTTATTTCTAATAGCATTGATTTTAATTTTCATGTAAGTAGGCTTACTTTAAAAAATAACTTATTGTTGTATTTTTTAACAACTTAATTTGAATTATTTTCTTTTTGTTTTTGTTAATCTTCGGTAGTCTAATTGTAGAATTAAATGCTCTGATTGATGTAAATAAATAAATAAATAAATTTAGATTAGGGCAGATGGCCAAGATAGCTAAGGACTTGTTAATAAAAGCTAAGATAGAACGTAAAAACATAGAAGATAAGAAATCTAATCTTCTAAGAATTGAGATAGGTGATTTTGTATATTTGAAAGTAGCAAATAAGAAAAAGTTAGATGCACCATACAAAGGTCCATATGAAGTAGTAGAATTAAAAGGTGTAAATACTAAAATAAAAATAAATGAAGAGATAAAGGAAGTACACAACAACCGACTAAAAAAAGTTTAACAAAAAAAACATTTTTTTCTTTTAAAACAATTTTTGTTTACTTCCCCGAAGAGTAAGGATGTAGTACCACACTTCGTACTAAGCTACATTAGTACTAGGTAGTACTACTACCCATCACTGACAGACAGAAATTCCTTAAACTACAAATTAGAACATGATACATACACGACTTCACAGATTACAATTCCAGATGCCAATCGGGGCAACGAGAACAACAACTCAAAGTCCACACAAGGGCTTTCCCCAGACCAGACGATAGATTTGTAATCACTATCCACCTACACTAAATTCCCACAAAGGTACAATGAATAATAAATAAGAATTCCGCTTCACCTTGAGCCGCGTTGTGCATGGTGTCAAATTGTACAAAATTGTAGAAAATTACAGCTTAGAATTAAATTCAGCAGCAATTCTCCTCTGAGTCGGTTGTAACTATTTTTCTTATAATGTCTAAGATTTGTGCGAACTGTAATCTTAACATTAAATGCTCTAAAAATACCGACTTTGTCGAGTGCGGTTATTACTGTGGTCGGCTTTTTCATAAAAACTGTGTCAAGTTATCAGACGAAGAATTTAAATCATTAGTAAATCAAAATTTCTTTTGGAAGTGCAACTCATGTGCTAATTTAAATCTCTCCACTTTCATAAACAACTTAAACAACTTACATGAACTTTCAATAAGTGTAAATGAGATAAAAAATGATCTAAGTGGACTCAAATCGTTATTTACTAATAATTCTCCCCCACGTAAGACCGCAAAACAAATTCCAAAAGCTCCCTAAGTGTCTCCGACCCGTCCCCGCACGTCATGGACAATATCATCAATTATTCCCAAAAATCGAATCCATCATCTTCTTCAGCTGGCGTATCTACGGAGATAGTTCGCAATTCTTCAATAAAATCAACTACATCATCTCAACTTAACCCTGACAACTTTGATTCCCCACTCCCAATAATTGAGAGCAATTCCGAATGGAAGTCAGTTCGTTCTAATAAAAAATCTTCAAATGTAAACAAAATAATCGGTACTGACTCTTCTTCTTCTCTGTGTGCATTGCCGGATTATGAATGGCGCCACCTGTCAAGATTTAACAAGGATACGAAACCCGAGGACATAATCAATCCCATATCGCAAAAAACTAATATTCCAAGTGATCAGTTCAAATGTTATATGCTATTTAAAAAAGATTCCGATATAACTAAACTCAAGTTTGTAACATTTAAATTAAGTGTCCCTTCTTCAAAATTTTCTGACATTATGTGTTTTGCTGTTTGGTCATGCTTTGTCCAAATTAAAAAATTTGTCTTGCGAGAAAATATCAATAAATATAATAATAAAGAGATGTCATCTAACATTCAAACAACAACAACGACACCTCACTACACAAATTCATCATCTTCATCATCAATGACATCGCCGCTGCCACCACCACCTCCGCCAGCACCCTCAACTCAACAGCTTTCATCGCAGCTACCACGCAACTGACAATCAGCTCTATCATCTCATCATTCTTCTCCCTCACTCACTAAGCAGCAATCACGTAATTTTGATGAACTTTTCGGTTATTACCTAAACGTTGGAGGCATGCGCACAAAACTACAACAATTTTTTTTGTTTTCTTCTTCCAAGCTGTATGACTTCATTGCCCTTACCGAAACTTGGCTTACAAGTAACCAACACAATGCAGACATTTTCAATAATTTACATTACTCCGTTTTTCGCAAAGATCGCTGTGCCTTAACAACTGGATTAGGGAGAGGCGGTGGTGTGCTCCTTGCAGTTCGCTCTAGTTTCCAATGTGTGCAATTGCTTTTACCTTCTTCTGCTTCGTCTTGTTCTTATGACATCGATCAAATTATAGTTAACGTAATCTTTGAAAATCGCTACGTATTATTTGTTGTTGTAAGCTATATTCCCCTAAAAGCTCTATTGATCTTTATAAAATTCATGTAAACAATTGTCAGTATTATTTGTCGAAGCTTAAAGATAATGAACATATAATCATACTTGGAGATTTTAATCTTACAAACATAAACTGGGTTTTTGATCCCGATGAGCTTCAACTTTTATCGTTTAATGTAAATAATAATTATGAAATCGTAGTAATTGATTCTTTTGATAGTTATGATTTAGTTCAAGTTAATTGTTGTGACAATGGTTTTAATCGTATACTCGATCTTGTCTTCGTTGACAGAGAATTAACTATATCGGTTGATAAGTCATTGTATCCAATTTTCCCCAATTCTGTTCATCATAATGCTTTAGCTATTCATTATTCTTTTTATGATTACGTTAAACCAGTTAATTGTTGTAAATTTAAATTCAATTACACTAAAGCTAATTTTGAGGGTATAGCGAGTTATATGTCCAGTATTCCCTGGCGCTTAAGGTTTAGTTCCTTAAATTTGTTGCAGGCATACAGTTTTTTTATTGATAATCTGAGAGAGGCAATTAATATTTTTGTTCCTAAATTCAAAATTAATTATAATTCAAAGCCTGTGTGGTTTAATAAAAGACTCAGTAACTTGGGTAATAAAAAAAATAAAGCTTACAAACTAATTTGTAAATTCGCAAACGATATTGCTTTACGGTTGGAACGTGAGTTTGATTTTCTAAACAAATTTCTGTATAAAAATTACATGTTGTCCGTTGAATCAAATCTTAAAAAGAACAGTAAGTCTTTTTGGTCGTTTATCAACAATAAAAGGAAATCAAATGGTATCCCAAGTAGTATGCAATACCTGGGATCTACTTACTCTGATCTTCAGACTGTTTGTAATCTATTTGCGGATTTTTTTTAAATCTAACTATACGACTGCTAATGATGATCTTCCACTGTGTGCTGATTATTTTACTTGGGAGCATACGGTTGACATTGGTCAGCTAGAGATCAATTTATCGGAGGTCGAAGATGGTCTGTTGAATTTGAAATGTGATAACAGCGCTGGTCCTGACGGGATTCCGCCTATAATTCTTAAAAAATGTGCACCTGCTCTTGCTGAGCCTCTTTTTTACATTTTCAATAGATCTCTCGCAAGTGGCGAGTTTCTCTCTGAATGGAAAAAGTCTTTTATAGTTCCAATTCATAAAACCGGTCCTAAGCAGGAAATATCTAACTATCGTCCTATATGCAAACTGTCATCCATACCTAAACTATTTGAAAAAAATTTGTACGTTAAGCTGGCTTTTCTACTTAAGGAATATATTTCACCATTCCAACATGGCTTTGTTGCAGGTAAATCTACAACTCTCAATCTTGCAATTTTTTCAAATTTTATTCTTAATAAACTAGAGGAAGGATACCAAATCGATGTCATTTTCACCGACTTTGCAAAGGCCTTCGACAGAGCCAGTCATTTCCTTTTGATAAAAAAGTTGGAAAGATTGGGACTTCATGCGAGTATGTTGAAATGGTTGATATCTTACCTTAAAGGTCGGGTACAATATGTATCCATTGACCTTATTCTTTCTAATCCTGTAACAGTTTCATCAGGTGTACCCCAAGGAAGTCATCTTGGTCCGCTCCTTTTTCTCATTTTTATTAATGACATGCCAGACATTTTTCTAAATTCTGTACGCCTTCTTTTTGCTGATGACCTAAAATTTCTCAGATGTATAAAAACTACAGATGATTGTCATCTTTTACAAGAAGATCTTCAAAGGCTAACGGAATAGTGTAAAATTAACCAATTACTTTTAAATATCTCGAAATGCCAATGCTTTTCTTTTTGTCGCAATTTTTCATCAATTATCTTTGATTACAACTTTGAAAATTATGTCCTTGAAAGAGTTTCGGAGAAAAAAGATCTTGGCGTAGTTTTTGACTATAAATTAGACTTTGTCAAACATGTTGAGTATATAGTAGCCAAAGCAAACTCTATGCTAGACTTCATCATACGTAATTCGAAAGACTTCAATGATTCATATACTCTTGTGACACTATATAGCGCTTAAGTTAGGTCGATTTTAGAATATTGCTGTGTGATATGGAATCCATACTACACTGTTCATTCAAATAGAATTGAAAATTTACAGAAGAAATTTACTAGAATTGTAATATGGAAGTTGGGTTGGAATATCGAAACTCCCACGTACTCTACTAGATGTCAACTGCTCGGCATTCAGTCGCTTAAAAATAGAAAGAAAGTTTTTTCGGTTATGTTTATAAGTGACATTTTATCAAATCATATTAAATGTCCTTTTCTGTTATCTTTGATCGATCTGTATGCTCCAACTCATCAGCTAAGAACACGTTTCCTGTTCCGCGAAAATGAACATAGAGTGAACTATGCACTCAATGAACCTATAACTCGCTGTGCCAGAGAAACTAATCTTATTTCTAATAGCATTGATTTTAATTTTCATGTAAGTAGGCTTACTTTAAAAAATAACTTATTGTTGTATTTTTTAACAACTTAATTTGAATTATTTTCTTTTTGTTTTTGTTAATCTTCGGTAGTCTAATTGTAGAATTAAATGCTCTGATTGATGTAAATAAATAAATAAATAAATTTAGATTAGGGCAGATGGCCAAGATAGCTAAGGACTTGTTAATAAAAGCTAAGATAGAACGTAAAAACATAGAAGATAAGAAATCTAATCTTCTAAGAATTGAGATAGGTGATTTTGTATATTTGAAAGTAGCAAATAAGAAAAAGTTAGATGCACCATACAAAGGTCCATATGAAGTAGTAGAATTAAAAGGTGTAAATACTGAAATAAAAATAAATGAAGAGATAAAGGAAGTACACAACAACCGACTAAAAAAAGTTTAACAAAAAAAACATTTTTTTCTTTTAAAACAATTTTTGTTTACTTCCCCGAAGAGTAAGGATGTAGTACCACACTTCGTACTAAGCTACATTAGTACTAGGTAGTACTACTACCCATCACTGACAGACAGAAATTCCTTAAACTACATATTAGAACATGATACATACACGACTTCACAGATTACAATTCCAGATGCCAATCGGGGCAACGAGAACAACAACTCAAAGTCCACACAAGGGCTTTCCCCAGACCAGACGATAGATTTGTAATCACTATCCACCTACACTAAATTCCCACAAAGGTACAATGAATAATAAATAAGAATTCCGCTTCACCTTGAGCCGCGTTGTGCATGGTGTCAAATTGTACAGCCGGATGGCGAATTCAAATCAAGAATAACTGCTGCAACAAGCATTTTTATATAATAGTGTTAGTGAATAGATGTAATTAATTAGAATAAGATTTTTGTATAAAAAGGTTAAGAAAATCATGATAAAGTCAATCTTAAACTGGACGCAGTAAATGCCCCTCTTTTAATTTTCAGCTTGGCTCTTTAGCCGCAAAACACTTAGGCTTTTCAGCCATCAATTTCTACTCGGCTTGGGCTAGCCTTTCAATAAGCCCCATAGATATGTAGGCGAGGTAGGCTTCAAACAATACTGTTACATCCAGGCTAGGATTCAAAAGATAAAACGTAATTCTATTTAATTCTCTTTCAATTTAATTCCTGATTATTATTCTAATAATTCACTTATTCACAAAAATTCACTTTCACAATTAATCACTTTAAATACACAATCACTTTTCTCTTACTCAATACTTATACTTTTTCTCTATACTTTTCACTACTGTCATCTATCGCATTCTTAATCGCGGTTCACAACTAGAATGTCTTGGGTGCTCCTGCGACATCTATTTATATCTCCTAGTGACACCTCCCGAAATTTCCAGATTCGTTGAGTTTAGAAGGTTCGAGAACAACATAACTATGTATGTACTAGTTATTACACAGCTACTCAAACTGCTATTCAAATGCTGCCAAAATCGGTAATATGGCTACTTTCCACTTGATGGCGCTGCAACTTGACTAATTGATGGCCAATGACACAGTTTGAGCAAACATGCAACAATATCCCCCTCTTAAACTTGTTCGTCCCGAACAAGCACGTCAATATTTTCGCCATGGTAGCGATGGAGACGATCCACATGGACAACTTTCAGCTTGCCTCTTCCTCGCTGGCTCCGGTAGACAACATCGTTGATGCGCTTCACTATCCTATAGGGTCCTTCCCAATCCTGCTGTAGTTTAGGTGACATGCCTTTTCGGCGATGAGGGTTGTATAGCCATACCAGATATCCTTAATGGGATCCTGTGGTGGTTGCTTTAGTATCGTACCTCGTCTTCATGCGGTCGCTGGATATCCAAATCGTATCTCTAGTTTTCCGATGAATGTTTCTGATGATTACTCTGAGATTCGCAACATAATCATCTTCATTTGTTGCTTCATCAGTCGGAGATCCAAACATCAATTCACTAGGTAACCGGATGGTTCGACCAAAAAGGATTTCGGATGGAGAATGTCCTGTTGTGTTATGAACTGCGCTTCGATAAGCTAATAGGAACATGGGGATCTGCTTGTCCCAGTCCCGCTGGCAGTCGCCAACAACCTTAGAAAGGTGTTCGTTTAAGGTTCTATTGAAGCGTTCCACCATTCCGTCCGATTGTGGATGAAGCGGGGTTGTTCTTGTCTTCTTAATCCCTAGTAGCTGGCATACTCCTTGCAAGATCTTCGACTCGAAGTTGTGACCTTGGTCCGAGTGCAATTCCTTTGGTACGCCAAATCTGCTTACCCAGTTGTGGACAATCTGCTCTACCACGGTTTTAGCTTCTTGGTTAGGTATAGCAAATGCTTTAGGCCATTTAGTGAAGTAGTCCATCACTACGAGCATATAGCGGCTTCCACTATTGGTTTCTGGAAACGGTCGTGCGATGTCAACTGCAATCCTTTCAAAGGGCGCTCCAACGTTGTATTGATGCATCTTGCCTTGCGTTTTTACTCTCGGGCCTTTACTGGCTGCGCAAGTGGCACATTTTCGGCACCAGTTTTCGACATCGTCTCTTGCGTGGATCCAGTTAAAGTGTTCTCGCATTTTTTCGAGTGTCTTATTTACTCCCAAGTGACCTCCGGACACTCCATCATGCAGTTCCCTAAGCACTTCGTTGACTTTCGATCTGGGTACAAGCTGCATCACGGCTGATGTTCCATCCGAACTTTCCCATTTTCTTCTCAAAATGCTATCCTGAACATGAAGTGAGTCCCATTGTGCCAAGTATGCCTTCAGTTCCGGACTCTTATTGGAGATCTGCTGCCAGTTCGGCTTGCCCTCATGTTCCTTCCAGGCGAGAATCGGCTCGATATCCGGATCTTGCTGTTGAGCATTCCGGATCTCCCGTGCACTCCAGCCGCTAATGGGCTCAGCTCTCAACCGTTGGACTGATACTTTATCTTTTTTCTCCTGGCGTACGCAATGTTTACAATCAGCCTTGTAGGGCCGCCGGGAGAGGGCATCTGCGTTGGAGTGAAGAGTTCCCTTTCGGTGCTGTATCTCGTAGTCATACATCTGCAGCCGTTCAATCCACCTCGCGACTTGTCCTTCAGGGTTCTTAAACTGCAGCAGCCACTTTAGAGACGCATGATCCGTACGCAAGATGAATGTCTGCCCAAATAAGTACTTGTGGAAGTGCTTTGTTGCCAGGATCAAAGCCAGGAGTTCCGCCTGGTTACGCAATAGTTCCTCTCCGGCTTGGGTAGCACTTTACTGAAGTAGGAAACTACTCTCTCTTGGCCATCATGAATCTGCGAAAGAACGGCTCCGATCCCAACATTACTATCGTCGGCATCTAAAATAAATGTTTTTCCTGGAGTAGGGTACGCTAGAATTGAAGCATCACACAGTTGGTGTTTGAGACTCTTAAAACTCGCTTCGCATTCACCTGACCATTTGAATGGTTTTCGCTTTTCCGTCAGTTCATGCAAGCTCTTTGCGATCCTTCCAAAGTCCTTCACAAACCGTCTGTAGTACGTTGCAAGTCCTAGGAAGCTTCTCAGTTGGTGTTTGTCTTTGGGAACGGGCCAATTTTTCACCGCATCGACCTTCTCTGGGTCAGTCCTTACTCGCTCGGACGAGATGATGTGACCCATATATTTCACCTCAGATCTAAAGAGATCACACTTTTTCGGGTTAAGCTTTAATTGTGCACTTCGTAGTCTCTGGAACACTTCCTTCAAGTTATCTCGATGTTCTTCAAACGTTTTTCCAACCACGATGACATCGTCCAAGTAGACCAAACACGTTTTCCATGTTAGCCCCAACAAAACACGCTCCATTAGACGCTCAAAGGTTGCCGGCGCGTTACACAATCCAAATGGCATTACTGTGAATTGCCAGAGCCCGTTTCCTGCTGTGAAAGCCGTTTTCTCGCGGTCTTCCGGATGGATCTGCAGTAGCCACTCTTCAGATCTAGAGTGGAAAACCATCGGGCTCCGGACAGTG
Organism: Portevinia maculata; assembly: GCA_949715645.1. Classification (NCBI taxonomy): domain Eukaryota; kingdom Metazoa; phylum Arthropoda; class Insecta; order Diptera; family Syrphidae; genus Portevinia; species Portevinia maculata. The sequence continues at coordinate 167,867,733 of OX454526.1, read as the reverse complement.
TATCCAGCGTATCGCCAATCCTTGGTAGAGGGTAGCTATCCTTTTCGGTGACATTATTCAGTTGGGGATAGTCTACACAGAACCGAGTGCTGCCATCTTTCTTTTTGACTAGGACAATTGGAGATGCCCATGGGCTTTTTGAGCATTCGATTACTCCTTCCTTCTCCATCGTCGACACCATCTCTGCAACCTCCGTCTGCTTAGCCAATGGTAATCGTCTGGGAGGCTGACGAATCGGTCTTGCATTTCCAATGTCTATCCGGTGTTGTACAAGGTGTGTTCGGCCATACTCGCAGTCCCGCGAAACGAATTTATCAGCAAACTCGTTGATGAGGTTCCCTGCCATGGCATGCTGCTCCTGATTCAGATCGCAGTGCTGGAATAAAGTTTTTTTCACCTCAGTCATTCCCATTGGTGAACGAGGCTTCGCAACACCTTCCTGTGATAGTTTCGTGATGGCAGTGACCGGTACACACTTTCCAACCACCTCACCTTGCTTCAATTTGACGCTTTTGTGTTCCGCATTAGGAAATCGTACGGGAACCATATTGTTCTTCGGCTCGACAAGCATTTTTCCAACCACGCAATTTCGGCAGTGGTTGTCTTCTGGCTCAACTAGAAAGAATCGGTGGGGCCCAGGATCACCTTCCAGCTTTGTCCAAATCAGTGTCCCTGAAGAAGGTGGTAGGACCTCGTCCTTACTAATGACTGTCCTCAGGGATGCGGCGTTCTCGTTCCCGTACACCATCGGAATCTCTACGTTTCGATACTTGAGTACTTGCATACCATTGGGGTGGCGACGGTGTAGAGGTTAGTGTGTTGGCTTGTTACCCATGCGGTGCAGGTTCAATCCCAATGGGGAACAACAACATACGCCAACCATTCACATGCCTCTATACCAAAAGGAGGATTTCTGCCTGGTAGTACAATGGACCGTTACCGAGTCTGAGTGCTCTGGGATTTGGATTTCCTTTTTATACAAAGAAAAAAAAAAAAACTTGCATACCAATGTCCAATACTACATCATGCGCCTTCATAAAATCGATTCCAATGATGCATTCGTCACATATATCGGCTACTAGGAAAGTGTGGGAGAATGCTGATCCTGCCGAATTTATTATTAGTATGACCTCTCCATACACTTTCGCTACCGCTCCTGTTGCTGTTTTCAGACAGTAATTGCTGGTGTTGTGCAGCCAAGACTGATGGACGATGTCCCTCCTTATAATGGAAGCGGTGGCACCGGTGTCGATGGTTGCCACGCACTTATTTTGTCCGATATAGGCTTCCACTGTTAGACTCTGGTTTCCTCCTTTGGTTTGGGAGACTTGAATTGTGGTCCTGGGGTCGTCGATTCCGGAAACTAACTTTTGCCCCGCGAAGCTGGTCCTTACACGTTTCCCGACGGTTCTCGAAGCTATATCTGCAGGATTGTTGTTATCCCTGCCAAATGCTTCTTCGTTGCCCCTCCTAGGCCCGCAATGTGGACAACTGCCTCGTCTGGGTGGAGCTCTGCACTGTCTCTGTAGGTGCCCTAATTTGTTGCAGTTCCAGCAGCGCATTTGACCTCTGTTATCTCTGCTCCGGTCTACGATGTCTGCTCTTCGACATGAGCATTCAACGGCTGTCATTTCCCTTACGCGGTGGAACACATGCGATGCCTGATCAGCAGCTTGCATTGTCAAGGCAAATGCTAGGGCCTCAGCGAGAGTTCTCTTTCCAGCCATTCTTACGGCCATTTGCAGTTGTCTATCTTCAATGGCTTGGATAAACGCCTCCACAGCCATTTCATTGATGAGAACCTCACCAGCATTAGGATATGACAAATGTGCCAGACGTTCGATATCTGCTTGCAGCTGTTGGAGTGTTTCTCCCCTCTTCTGGACCTTACTACGTAGCTGGACCCTGTACATTTGCTGCATATGCTCATCATCGAAGCGCATCTATATAGCCTTGACCAAGGCGTCGTAGTTGTGTTGCTTCCCTTCTGAGACGGTTTGGAGTAACTCCGCAGCTGTACCTCTTAGTGCGAGCGTTAGCGCAATCGACTTTTCCTCGTTGTCCCAGCTGTTCGCCATTGCAGCTGCTTCAAACTGTTTCTTATAAATTGGCCATGATGTTTGACCATCGAAAACAAGAGGCTGCATTTCTTTCCTTCTCGGGCAGTCCGCAGTATTTTCTCGAGCCTTCTGCTTCTTCACTTTCTCGAGTTCTTTAGCCAAGATCTCGAAGTTTGTATGGATTTCGTCGAATTTTGTTTCAACCTTCTCGAACTTTTGGTCAATTTCTTCGAGTTTTCCTTCGAGAACATTATTAAAATCTTCCACAGCGCTCTTTTGGGCGGCAACTATGGAATTCTTTTGTTCTTCCAATTTAGAGTCCATTGATTGCAATTTTGAATCTAGAGAATTCTTCCGTTCATCAAATTTAGAGTCTAGAGAATTTGTCTGTTGTTCTAGAGAATTCTTTTGTTCATTGAACTGAGAGTCCATAGAATTCTTCTGTTCATCGAACTAAGAGTCCATAGAGTCGAATTTCTGATCGAACTTGGCCAGAAGTAATGCCATCATAGCAGACATATCAACGCCTGTACTTACTTGTTCTTCTGCTACGTCGAACAAAACGGACTTGGGGTTTTCTCCTTCGATTTCAACAGCTTCCTGCAGTCGAAGCACCAGATCACTTTTTCCTCCAGCTGTGGAGAGATTCCGCTTTTCTAGTTCAGTTTTTAACTGCGGAGCTGTAGTAATTTCAATGTGCGGCCCATTTTTTTTTTTTTTTTAACTAATTCACTTCACTTTAATTTCACACTGAATACGTTTTATCCCACTTCTGACACCAATGTTACATCCAGGCTAGGATTCGAAAGATAAAACGTAATCTATATATTAATACGGAGTTGCCTATAACGTGTTTCCCCCCATTTTTGCTATAATACCTCACATAGATATGCCAACACTATATATATTTGGGTAGGGGACAGTACATAGAAGTGCACAAAAAAAAATTATCCACATATATAACACACATTATGAATAACAGCAGGTGAAAAGTAGCGAATTGGATCAAATTACATTTACAACAACAACAACATTGCTGTGCGAGGCAATAATCTGCCAATCTGAACGGAAAAATTTTATATCATGTGATGAAGTTACTAGAAAATGCTTGAAGTTAGTTGAAAATGCTTGAAGGTACTTGAAAATGATTGAAGTTACTTGAAGTTACTTGAAAATCTATCTATATATTAATACGGAGTTGCCTATAACGTGTTTCCACCCATTTTTTCTATTATTCGTAACATAGATATGCCAACACTATATTACATATTTGGATAGGGAAAAATACATAGAAGTGCACAATACAAAAATCATCCACATATATAACACACATTATGAAATACAGCAGCTAAAATAAAGCGAATTGGATGAAATTACCAAAACAACAACATTGCTGTGTGGGGCAATAATCTGCTCCCTACTCCAAAAACGGTCAAATAAATACATTTTGCTAACTTTTTTATTTTTTTAAGTGAAAAATAACAAACTCACATTTGAACCGGTACATTGGGAGTTTGACTGCGTTCATATTATACAGTGGCCTAAGTTTTCTTCTTTTTTTTTTAAGTGAAAAATAACAAACTAAACAAAAAAATTGTGAAAACAAGCTTTGATTTATTGTTCATTGTGAATACATTTCAGATTGTAAGTGCGTAAATAGAAACAAATGTTTTTTTTTTTAAAATTCAGTCATCTCAATTATCATCATTAGATTTTTAGAACCGTAACCACATTCGAACCGGTACATTTGGAGTTTGACTGCGTTCATATTATACAGTCGCCTTACTTTATTTGAGATTGAGGAGGTTTTAGTTATTCATAACTTAAATTGTGAAGCATTTAATTTACCTGTGCCAAGAAATTTGTCAGTCAATGATATAGATACTGTGGACGTATTTGACGAACAGTTCATTTATGAGCAAATTTATGATGATGCAAATAACGAACAGAAACATATAATTGATCAAGTTTTGCGTGAAGTACAATACAAAGATACTGGATCAAATGTTTTTTGTCTGTCAGCGCATGCTGGATGTGGAAAGACATTTGTGCAAACTGCAATCATCCATATATATATATATATCCATATATAGAATGAATGCGTTAAATTTACGTTGCATAGCTACCGCTTACAGTGGAATTGCATCAACTTTTCTTACAAATGGTAGTACGTTACACAATGTTTTTAAATTGCCCATAAGTGCAGCATCTTTGATATTGATAGATGAATATTCAATGTGTCCGAAAATTGCACTTAAAGTAATAGAGAAGTTATTGAGAGATTTAGCTTCAGGTGAAGAAAAAAATTAATTATTTGGAGGCAAATCTGTCTTATTATGTGGTGATTTACTCCAAATTCTACCCGTTGTACCTCATGCATCAAGATCAGTTTTGATAGAAAATTGTATTATAAGTTGGGAGGAATTTCATAAATTCCATAAAGTTAAGTTGAATCAAAATATGCGAGCTCTTCCCGAAGAAGTGGATTTTATAAAATTTAAAAAAAAAATGGGAGATGGACATTTGACTACTTATGATTTATTTGGTGAAGATATCATTGAGATACCACAGAGTGCAATCGGAAATATGAATAATATCATTGAAGACATTTACGGTGATATAAGAGAGAAAATTTTGTCGGATGAAGTGCTTAAGCGAGCAATTTTAGCACCAACGAGTGAAGATTGCTTTCTCATTAATGGTGATATTTTGAACCGTATCGATGGACAAAAAAAAAACGTACAACAGTTGCGATAAAATAATGGAAAACGAAGGTATAAATACAAATGATTTTCCAATTGAATTTTTAAATTTATTAACAATAAGCGGGATGCCACCACATAAACTTTGAAAGAAAATTGCGTTGTTATGTTAATACGTAATTTAAATACAGCTCAATGTTTAGTTAATGGAACAAGGTTGAGGGTTAAGCGCATGCACCACAATACTTTAGATTGTGAGGTATTAACGGGAACAGCAGTGAAAAAACGAATTTTGATACCAAGAATTAATTTGACTTTTTCGGAAACTGTGTTACCCTTTCAATTTCAAAGAAAACAATTCCCTGTTATACCTGCATTTGCCATGACGATAAACAAATCGCAAGGACAAACTTTTAATAAAATTGGAATAATGTTGAGGCGACCAGTGTTTTCACACGGTCAGCTATATGTTGCGTGTAGTAGAGTAAGGTCTTTTAATGGTTTAACATTTTACGTTAATGAAGAAAATGGACAGGGAAAACTTTGTAAAGATGACAGAGTTTTTACAAAAAACATAGTAGGTATATAGAGAAATTTTAAATGTTCATTGATCACTTTACAATTAGTAAGATCAAAAAAAATGTTTGAATTGTTATTTAGATTTTTTAAGTTAAATAAGTACTAACGAATCGGATATCATATAGAATCACTTATTGCTAATTAAAAGTTTATGTATGAAAAATAAAAAAACAAATACAAATTGTAAACTATTTTGGTTATTATTGCCTTATTCTCACTCAATTGTCAATTGTTAGTGTGTGAGGAAGAAAACACAAACAAACTGGATTTGAAAGGTATTAGGTAGATAGTGATCTGCCAAACAAAAAACATAAGGACGGGCTACAGTCCGCTTGGGCGAACTGTTGGATACCCTATTCTTATTCCTATCCCTCATAAGTGGGCGTGACAAAAGTCTAAGTATGGTTGAATTATGCGGAACGCTCTACATAATTTGTTATATAACATTTAAAGGATTTTATTGAAAAAAAACGAAGCTTTTGTAAAAAAACGCTCCCTTACTCAAACTTTGGTTTTTCAATAAAATTGTTTTATTTAATTGTTGGCGTGTCAGTAGGCGGATTTAAAAAAATGAACACATGAGCATAAAGAGCATATATTATAAATTTCAGCTCCCTAGCTCTAACTTTGGATTTTCAAAAAAACGGTTTTTTTTTTTTAAATTGTGGGCGTGTCAGTAGGCGGATTTTGAAAATATTTAGACATGAGCTTGAAAGGCGCTTAGAGAGTATATATTATAAATTTCACCTCGCTAGCTCAAATTTTGGTTTTTCAATAAAATTGTTTTATTTAATTGTGGGCGTGTCAGTAGGCGGATTTGGAAAATTTTATTTACCGATCAGTTTTAGGACTCATACATCATATATAAAAAATTTCAGCTTTCTAGCTCAAAATTCGATTTTTTCGAAAATTTTGTTTTTTTGAGTTTGTGGGAGTGTCTGTGGGCGGATTTCAAAAATTCGTAAACTTGATTATTTCTAGATCCAATTTAAAGGTCTAATTTTTGCCGACGGACGGACGGACGGACATGGCTAGATCGACATTACTATCGATGCTGATCATAAATATAGTAACTTTAAGGGTCTACGGGCAATATTATTAAGGTATGTTACAAACTATGTTTCAAAATTAATATACCCTTAGAATAGGGTATAAAAACAAACAGGCGACTTTGTCAATAAACGTCAATAAACGCGCGAACAGGCGACTAATGGCGTTTTAATATGTGCATGCTTTTGTTGTAGTAACTCCGTTCACAGAGCAGTAACAACCACGAGCGACGACTTTGTATGCGCACAGTTTAAGTTTTGTGCTTGAGGGTATGTGGGAGAGAGAGTGGGAAAGAGAGAGAGAGAGAGGGAATGAACTTATAGAAAAAAATGGTCGAATTTCGACCACTGGGCGACCCCTAGTTCTATTTAATTAAACTTTATTTAATTCTCTTTCAATTTAATTCTTGATTATTATTCTAATAATTAACTTATTCACAAAAATTCACTTTCACAATTAATCACTTTAAATACACAATCACTTTTCTCTTACTCAATACTTATACTTTTTCTCTATACTTTTCACTACTGTCATCTATCGCATTCTTAATCGCGGTTCACAACTAGAATGTGTTGGGTGCTCCTGCGACATCTACTCGTATTTATATCTCCTAGTGACACCTCTCGAAATTTGCAGATTCGTTTAGTTTAGAAGGTTCGAGAAGAACATAACTATGTATGTACTAGTTATTCCACAGCTACTCAAACTGCTATTCAAATGCTGCCAAAATCGGTAATATGGCTACTTTCTACTAGATGGCGGTGCAACTTGACTAATTGATGCCCAATGACACAGTTTGAGCAAACATGCAACAATACATTGCATATAGTACAGCATACATTACAGTAACTATTAAAAAGGGTTGAAATGGAATTTCCTTTATACTTTGTGCATGGGCACGCAGGTAGACAGGTAGATTTTTAGGTTAGCTGAGAAAAAATCGAGGCTTCATGGAAAGGCCTAAGTGTCCAATTGTCTACCCACATTTAATAACCAATTTTTTCAAGTGCATAATAGGTATATTTTTACTACAAATAAAATCTCACCTATTTATTTTTTCAAACAATATCTTTTATTGATACGTATTCATTTTCTTTGTTTTACATTATTTTATGTCAATTGTGCTATTTTTCATGATTTCTTTATTTTCTTGATTGTAATGTTTTACTTCGTGCATGCAACTTTTTTCATGAGTTACTACAATAATTAATTGGTGAAACTCGATGACAGTTAAAACACGTATCAATAATAAAACAATTACGTTTTCCAATATCGCTGCAAAAAAGATAAAGTAGAGAAAAGCATTAACAATTTCATGCGATCAAAAATACTTTAAAAGAGAAAATATCCCTTAAATAAATTGCTACTGCGCATGTTGGGATCTTTCTTTTTTGGGATGGACTATACCTTAAACTGATTAATAACAAAAAATTACCCATCCAGCATTCCTTGAGCGATATTTTTGTTGGGGTATTATACATTTTCGTTTTTATGCAATCCATTTCACAAACCCGTACAAGCGATTACAGCAACGTATGGACCGCGTAGCGGATGTTTGCTTCGGTGCCGTTTCTATTTGTAGTTATTCAATGATACTAGCATTTTGTAGAAAAGGTTCTACCTAAAGGTTCTAAAGTTTATATATAGCTTTTTTTAATGACTAACTTACGGCGTTTGGTGGCGTAGTCATCGTATACACGAAGTGAGACTACTATAAAGTCTATATATAAAGACTTTGTTCACAGGCGGGGAGAATGTTGCTGTCTTCTCACAATGTTGCTGTCTTGCACCACAAATGTAAATTGATATAATAATACGAGTATGTAAGCAGTCTATTGATATAATAAGATGTAAGCAGTCAATCGGATAAGGGCTGCACAGGGAAATGTTAAACATGAATGGAAGGTGGTTAATGACATAATTAATCGAAATATAAAAAAAAAAAAACAAAATACTACTATTATGTTAAAAAACGGTAACATTAATATTTCAGAACCTACTGAGGTAGCTAATGAATTTAATAAATACTTTGCATCAGTTGGGCAACAGGATATACAAAGAGATAGTCTAAAAGTATGTAATTGTTATTGTCCTGAACCCAGACTCCCATACAATAGTTTTGTAAGAAATATAGGGTGATTTTTTTAAGGTTAGGATTTTCATGCATTAGTATTTGACAGATCACGCGGGATTTCAGACATGGTGTCAAAGAGAAAGATGCTCAGTATGCTTTGACATTTCATCATGAATAGACTGAATGGGCCCTAGAAAAGTTGGCAGAAAATCCGCTTTTTTATCGACAAATTTTGTTCAGCGATGAGGCTCATTTCTGGTTGAATGGCTACGTAAATAAGCACAATTGCCGCATTTGGAGTGAAGAGCAACCAGAAGCCGTTCAAGAACTGCCCATGCATCCCAAAAAATGCACTGTTTGGTGTGGTTTGTACGCTGGTGGAATCATTGGACCGTATTTTTTCAAAGATGCTGTTGGACGCAACGTTACGGTGAATGGCGATCGCTATCGTTCAATGCTAACAAACTTTTTGTTGCCAAAAATGGAAGAACTGAACTTGGTTGACATGTGGTTTCAACAAGATGGCGCTACATGCCACACAGCTCGCGATTCTATGGCCATTTTGAGGGAAAACTTCGGAGAACAATTCATCTCAAGGAATGGACCGGTAAGTTGGCCACCAAGATCATGCGATTTGACGCCTTTAGACTATTTTTTGTGGGGCTACGTCTACACAAATAAGCCAGCAACTATTCCAGCTTTGGAAGACAACATTTCCGAAGAAATTCGGGCTATTCCGGCCGAAATGCTCGAAAAAGTTACCCAAAATTGGACTTTCCGAATGGACCACCTAAGACGCAGCCGCGGTCAACATTTAAATGAAATTATCTTCAAAAAGTAAATGTCATGGACCAATCTAACGTTTCAAATAAAGAATCGATGAGATTTTGCAAATTTTATGCATTTTTTTTTTAAAAAAAGTTCTCAAGCTCTTAAAAAATCACTCTTTAGCTTCTTCTTTGAACCAATTTTTGGGTCTGAGATTTAAAACACTATTCATTCTTTAAATTTCTCTTACTCCTGTGGTAAAGATTGTATTTCAAATGCTATGCTAAAAAATATTTCTTACAATATTGTGGATATTTTGGAATATCTCTTTAACCTGAGTGTCGTGTCTGGTAGTTTTCCGGATGATTTAAAATACGGCATTGTTATTCCTCTATTTAAAAAAGGAAGCAAACATGACAAAAAGAACTATAGACCGATAACATTATTGTCTTCGATTTCCAAAGTCTTTGAGAAGTGCATTAAAAAAAGTGTTTTGGATTATCTCAACAAAATACATGTTTTTAGTCCAATGCAGTATGGGTTTAGAGCTGGGCTATCAACTGAAGACGCACTATTAGATTTCTGTTGCATCATACAGAAAGGATTAAGCCTGAACTACATTAAAACAAAAGTGAAGAAAAGTACAAAAAAGTGAAAACATCGAAATTCATCGAAAACACACGCATATTTATACGACATCTATCATTAAAATCTGAACTATAAAAGCTCAGAAGCTTTTCGTTGGACATTTTAAAATTTCCATTTTAAATCGTATTCTCCATCGTTTATTAATTGTCGCTTGCTTGTCAGAAGCGCTTTTCCTTGCGAAACTGACAGGAATTATGTTATGGAAGCGTCATCTATTAGAAAGTCTCGTAAGGTATTCTTTGATTGTGTTTGTTTCTAGAGCTTTGCGAAAAGTGAAAGCTGGAACATGTTCGAGCTCTGAACGGCAGTGAAATTTTAAAATTAGAAGAAATATACAGAACGCACTATGCGATGAAGCAGTACATCCGATTTTTTCCACTTTTTTGTACTTTTTCCCACTTTTGTTTCGATGTAGTTCAGGCTTTAGACGAAAAAAGATCTTGTGCCGGGCCTTTGTATATACACTTTATAGTAGTCATACGACGTGAGTGAGTCATTAAAAAAAGCTATATATAAACTAGCACATTGTAGAACCTTTTCTACAAAATGCTGTATTCCTTTAAATATGCGTATTCGTAGTTATTTTTGTTGTCTTCCATTCTCCTCATTTATCGAATTTATTTTTTTTACTTCTCATGATGGGGATATGATGTGTGTGTGAGAGGGGTGCGGGATATGGTTGGTAAATTATTTGTTGTTTTTAATGGAAGTTTTTCATAAGTGTGTGGTAGGGTGTCCCTTATATGGGTAAAAAATTTTTTTTTAAGATATCGAAATGCATACCCCCTATTTCTTTTTAGACTACCCAGACTTACTAAAATACAAAGTTTTATCTTCGTGAATTAACATTAACCCGTGCCGACAGAACTTTGAAGATATTGATAATTGCTGCTTTTTGTTTTGTAGCTAAATCAATTGAAATATTAAAATTTTTTATAATATTTATTAAAAGAAAATAAAATTACAGATCAGGCAGGATATTTTCTTTTGAAGGTCTCTTTTTTACAATCTGAATACAGATTTCTATGCTCCTGAACACAGCGTAGCAAAAATTGTTTTTGCTCTTCCTTTGCAGTGGTCAAACCATGAAAATCATACACAAGCTTTACAGCTCTTTCAGCTGTATCATTAACTGCCCTTAAAGAAAGCACTTTTTTTGCCTCTAAATAGGCAACATCTTCATCCCATGTAGAAACGGGTCTCTGGAGGATATTCTTATCAATTTTGAATCGAGAAAATAAATTTGTGCTCTTGACAGACACAAAATCACTTAATGATTTTCCTGCAACAATAAATAAACCAGTATTATTATCAGTTTATTGAAAACAGTATTAAAAACAGTGCTATGTATTGTATTCCTACTTACCATACAAATAATCAGACATATCTTCTTCAGATGGAATGTATCTCTTCCCAGAATCGTACAAACTTTGTCTTTGTAAGTTTACTACAATGTTCGTCTTGGTTTGTTTATTGACCTCATCATCAAAGAGTGATAAAACGGCAATTTATTCTGACAAGTACCAAAGATGTGGACTAAACTTGCTCAGGGCTGCTTTGGAGATCAATTTGTCAACAGTTTCATATTCCTTAAGCCTCTTCCAAAAACACAAATCTTGATTGGGTGCCTTCACCGCCAGACTACATCCAAGCCATGGTTTCACATATATAACCGCAATAAATAAACAGACGTCTTGAACTGTTCGTTTATCTTTGGCGCAAATTTTAAACTTTGATTGCAACAAACATATTGTTGCATCTTTGCTTGAACTGTGTCATTCAGCATTAATTAGTCAACTGCGCCATCTAGTAGAGAGAAGTAGCCATATTACCGATTTTGGCAGCATTGGAATAGCAGTTTGAGTAGCTGTGGTATAACTTGGTATGTTGTTCTCGAACCTTCTGTACTCAACGAATCTGGAAATTTCGAGAGGTGTCACTAGGAGATATAAATAGATGTCGCAGGAGCACCCAAGACATTCGAGTTGTGAACCGCGATAAAGAAGGGCGATAGATGACAGTAGTGAAAAGTATAAGTATCCAATAAGAGAAAAGTGATTGTTTAAAGTGATTAATGGTGAAAGTGAATTGTTGAATTAAATAAGTGAATTATTAGAATAATAATCAAGAAGTAAAAGACATTGAAAGAGAACTAATAAAGAATAATTAAATAGAATTACGTTTTATCTTTTCGAATCCTAGCCGGAATGTAACAATATCTTTAAAGAGTAAATAGCTCTAGCCATCCACCTTGCTTGATGCATCGCTCCAGGAGATCTAATTTTAATTTTTTTTTTTCACTGTCTCCTAAGAAATTAATAGATAGTTCAATCATTTCCCGATAATCGTCACGCACAATGGTTTTTTACAGTTCTTGATTATAAAATGTCAACAAATCTTCTATTGTTTTATTACAAAAATGTCGTGTAACGATATCGGTGTATGTTTCAGTGGCAGCAGGATTAATAGTATTCCAGTTGTCCCTTAACTTTTTGAACAGTGGGATATCAGGGCTACTTGTGACTTGGTGGATTTTTGTTTCGAACACACATTTTAAAACCAGTTCGTAAACGTGATGGCGGCAAGCAAAGAGTAGTAATTCTCTGTCTAGTTTTTGTTCCAAAAGTACACAAGCTGCTTTCAATCGCCCTGTATTAGATGCAGTAGTGTCACAGCACATTATTTGTACTTTGTCATCAAGGTTCCACTCATAAAGTGCGTTCAACACAGCTTTAGCTTGACCCTGGCCGGAAGAGCTCTCCATTTTGGGTACAGCCAGAAGTTGTTCCTTTTCTCCAAATGAAATCAGAATTGGTAGGCGTTCTTCTTTAGAACTTCTCACGTCAAGTCCAGGTAATAATTTCCCATCCCAGTGAACGGTCACCATTCCAGGCATATTATTCTGAAAATCTGATTTAATAGATTCGGCTCTATCTTTTCGACTCTGTGTGCGAATGCGTTGAATGGACGATTTGTTTATCGGAAAATCATCACTGCTAAGATCTAGTGCTTCTACTACAGCCTGAAGTATATAGACAGAATCCCTTATGCTTACTTGACATCTATCTACAGCTGCAACTAACCTAGGCGTGATAAAGTCTTTCCTTCCTGGTTTTTTAGTAGTTTCAGAACATACCATTTGAGAGGTGGATGGCAAGGGTTCCTCAAGGCTTTCATCAGAGCTGATAAGTTGATCGTGATGTCCTTGCGTTTGTATAGAATCTTTCGTAGTAAAAGATGACGATCCTCATGTCTTTTTGTCTCTTCATTTAATTTTCTTTGTCTTACCCTTTCTTCTTTTTCGGCTAACTTTTTGTCTACACCCGCTAAACACCCTGGACGCCCTGGTTCTCTTTGTTTTTGTAAAAATATTCTATCTTCCTGAATTTTCATCCGTTCAAGGGCATCAGCATGTGCTCTATCAAACAAATTATTTAAAAAAAAATTTAAAGTCCTCCTCACGGCGATTGTATTTTTTTAGAACTCCCTCCAGGCATGGTGAAGATTCACAAGTTTGTTTACACAGTTAGGTATAGCTCTGGTAGGGATTCTAGCTTTTTCCCAAAATATAATACACTCCCGAATGACGAGATTAGCGCTTTCACTAACAGTCAATTTAACTTCGCGAATGTTAAAAAAAAAGTACTGCAAGAACTTGACGATTAGAGGGTAACTTTGCACCTGTTATTTGATAATTTACATCACCAACTAAGAAAATACGTTTTTTATTGCTTCTTAATTCCACTGCCATATTTTAAATATGAAATAATACGTGTTAATCGCGAGAATAATTGAAAACAAATGACAAATGCCGCAAAACCGGGCCGCTACTGCCGCGCAACATGTATGAACATGATTCGATGCAATTCGGCACGGGTTATCGTACTCCAAATAAGATAAAAATTTATTTCCGAGAGTTTTAGAGGCAAATGAACAAAACTAAGACCTATGCGTTACAAATGTTAAACTTTGAAAAATAAGGGACACCCTAGTGTGTGGTTTGTCGTTTATTTATCGAAATTATTTTTATTACTTCTAATGATGGGGATATGATGTGTTGGTGAGAGGGGTGCGGTATATGGATGGTATATTAGTTGTTGGTTTTGATGAAAGTTTGGGGTAGGTCATGGCATATTGCAAGGAGGCCGTAGCCTTTGTATATACACTTTATAGTCTTCTCACTTCGTGTATACGACGACTACGCCACCATACGACGTAAGTGAGTCATTAAAAAAAGCTATATATAAACTAGCATTTTGTATAACCTTTTCTACAAAATGCTAGTATGCCTTTGAATATGTGTATTCGTAGTTATTTTTGTTGTCTTCCATTCTCCTCATTTATCGTATTTATTTTTTTACTTCTCATGATGGGGATACCTATGACGTGTGGGTGAGAGGGGTACGGGGTATGGTTGGTAAATTATTTGTTGTTTTAAATGGTTTGTCGTTTATTTATGGAATTTTTTTTTTTTACTTCTCATGATGGGGATTATGATGTGTAGGTGAGAGGGCTGCGGTATATGGATGGCATATTAGTTGTTGGTTTTTGTAGAATATTCCTGTAGAATAAAATTCCACACCACTTTATTAAATAAACGAAAATGAAAACAACCGCGTGACTGCTGTATCCAAAAAAGAATGTTAGATTTTTATTGTTCATCGCAAAACAACGAAGAAGAAGGACAAAAAGAAGAAAAAGAAAGAGACAGCTGGCTTCGACGAGTGGCACATACTGCTGCAACTGAAGCGCCAACAAACCCAAATGTGTGAATCACCGAACTAACACATGTGGTCCATAATTTAAAATACATTCGTTTGGTCCGTTGGCTCGCCTCCTAGCCTATATTCCTTAACAGTCCCCCCCCCCCCCCGTTGATCGGATGATCAACAGAAGCTTGGTTGTGCTGGGGAAGAAAAATCAATTTATTTATTGGCCGCTCGATTGTCCGGTAGGTGTTTTTATAACAGCAGCTCGCACCAATTCGTCATCTTTATTCGTTAGCACTTTAATAACTCGACCAATGATCCACATAGCCGGTGGAGTGTGTTCCTTCCGTACTATGACCATGTCTCCAACTTTCAAATTTTCGCTGATTCGATACCATTTGATTCGAACTTGCATGTTCGCAAGATATTCATTACTCCAGCGTCTCCAAATTTGCTGGTGAAGTTTCTGCCGCTGTCCCCATAATGTAAGCCGTTTTTCAGTTCGGTCTACGACGTCTTCGGAAATTGGTTGCGGGATAATTGGTTTAGCCAGGATAAAATGCGCCGGCGTGACCGGCATTGGGTCGGCAGGGTCATCAGACTGTGCCCATAATGGCCGTGAATTCAAACAACTTTCGATGACAGTCGCAATTTGATATAGTTCGTCCTTTGTCAACACCTTCACACCAATGGTTCGTTTTAGATGTCGTTTCATCATTTTGACGGCCGATTCCCAAATACCACCCTTATGCGGCGCTGCCGGGGTGATAAACCTCCATTCAGTACCAAATTTCGCTAGATTATAATCTGGCAGTGATGTTGACCAAGCTCCTTTTCGGTGCCCACGAACGTGGTACCGTTGTCGCTAAACAATTCGTTGCATTGCCCCTTACGCATAGTGAACCGTTCGAATGTATCAAGAAATTCCTCAATGGTTAGACCCAACATGACATCGATATGCACGGCTTTTGTTGAGAGGCAGACGAAAATTGCGATCCATGCTTTAACTGTGGTGCATGTTGGTTCTTTGGAGCAACGATCAATATCTGGTGGGCGCCCCTTCTGCCTACGTAATACAAATGGCCCGGCAAAGTCGACACCGGTCGATGAGAAACATGGTGATTGTCTTACTCGGTCCGCGGGCAGGTTGCCCATCAATTGCTCGTTTTGTGCTTGATCGAAACGTACACAATTCGTGCACTTGTGTACAATGCTTTTCAGAATCTGTCGCATGCGGTTCATCCAAAATGTGCGCCTAAGGTAAGCGATAATCAACTGCGGTCCGCCATGCACTGTAACTATGTGTGCATTTCGGATGATTAAGCGGCTGATTTGTGCTTGGGACGGTAGGATAAGCTGGTGTTTTGCTCCGTCTGGTATATTTGCATTAGCGAGACGTCCACCAACTCGCAGAAAACCTTTACTATCGATAAAGGGCACTAATTTCACGAGCGGGTTTCCCGTTGTCAGTTTCTTACTATCTTGAATGGCCTTCATTTCGGCTATAAAATGATCGTTGGGCATATGCAACCCAATACAGAAGCGCCTCTTGCCGCTCAACACTAAAAATAGTAACGTTTTATCTTTTCGAATCCTAGCCGGAATGTAACAATATCTTTAAAGAGTAAATAGCTCTAGCCATCCACCTTGCTTGATGCATCGCTCCAGGAGATCTAATTTTAATTTTTTTTTTTCACTGTCTCCTAAGAAATTAATAGATAGTTCAATCATTTCCCGATAATCTTCACGCACAATGGTTTTTTGCAGTTCTTGATTATAAAATGTCAACAAATCTTCTATTGTTTTATTACAAAAATGTCGTGTAACGATATCGGTGTATGTTTCAGTGGCAGCAGGATTAATAGTATTCCAGTTGTCCCTTAACTTTTTGAACAGTGGGATATCAGGGCTACTTGTGACTTGGTGGATTTTTGTTTCGAACACACATTTTAAAACCAGTTCATAAACGTGATGGCGGCAAGCAAAGAGTAGTAATTCTCTGTCTAGTTTTTGTTCCAAAAGTACACAAGCTGCTTTCAATCGCCCTGTATTAGATGCAGTAGTGTCACAGCACATTATTTGTACTTTGTCATCAAGGTTCCACTCATAAAGTGCGTTCAACACAGCTTTAGCTTGACCCTGGCCGGAAGAGCTCTCCAGTTTGGGTACAGCCAGAAGTTGTTCCTTTTCTCCAAATGAAATCAGAATTGGTAGGCGTTCTTCTTTAGAACTTCTCACGTCAAGTCCAGGTAATAATTTCCCATCCCAGTGAACGGTCACCATTCCAGGCATATTATTCTGAAAATCTGATTTAATAGATTCGGCTCTATCTTTTCGACTCTGTGTGCGAATGCGTTGAATGGACGATTTGTTTATCGGAAAATCATCACTGCTAAGATCTAGTGCTTCTACTACAGCCTGAAGTATATAGACAGAATCCCTTATGCTTACTTGACATCTATCTACAGCTGCAACTAACCTAGGCGTGATAAAGTCTTTCCTTCCTCGTTTTTTAGTAGTTTCAGAACATACCATTTGAGAGGTGGATGGCAAGGGTTCCTCAAGGCTTTCATCAGAGCTGATAAGTTGATCGTGATGTCCTTGCGTTTGTATAGAATCTTTCGTAGTAAAAGATGACGATCCTCATGTCTTTTTGTCTCTTCATTTAATTTTCTTTGTCTTACCCTTTCTTCTTTTTCGGCTAACTTTTTGTCTACACCCGCTAAACACCCTGGACGCCCTGGTTCTCTTTGTTTTTGTAAAAATATTCTATCTTCTTGAATTTTCATCCGTTCAAGGGCATCAGCATGTGCTCTATCAAACAAATTATTTAAAAAAAATTTTAAAGTCCTCCTCACGGCGATTGTATTTTTTTAGAACTCCCTCCAGGCATGGTGAAGATTCACAAGTTTGTTTACACAGTTAGGTATAGCTCTGGTAGGGATTCTAGCTTTTTCCCAAAATATAATACACTCCCGAATGACGAGATTAGCGCTTTCACTAACAGTCAATTTAACTTCGCGAATGTTAAAAAAAAGTACTGCAAGAACTTGACGATTAGAGGGTAACTTTGCACCTGTTATTTGATAATTTACATCACCAACTAAGAAAATACGTTTTTTATTGCTTCTTAATTCCACTGCCATATTTTAAATATGAAATAATACGTGTTAATCGCGAGAATAATTGAAAACAAATGACAAATGCCGCAAAACCGGGCCGCTACTGCCGCGCAACATGTATGAACATGATTCGATGCAATTCGGCACGGGTTATCGTACTCCAAATAAGATAAAAATTTATTTCCGAGAGTTTTAGAGGCAAATGAACAAAACTAAGACCTATGCGTTACAAACGTTAAACTTTGAAAAATAAGGGACACCCTAGTGTGTGGTTTGTCGTTTATTTATCGAAATTATTTTTATTACTTCTAATGATGGGGATATGATGTGTTGGTGAGAGGGGTGCGGTATATGGATGGTATATTAGTTGTTGGTTTTGATGAAAGTTTGGGGTAGGTCATGGCATATTGCAAGGAGGCCGTAGCCTTTGTATATACACTTTATAGTCTTCTCACTTCGTGTATACGACGACTACGCCACCATACGACGTAAGTGAGTCATTAAAAAAAGCTATATATAAACTAGCATATTGTATAACCTTTTCTACAAAATGCTAGTATGCCTTTGAATATGTGTATTCGTAGTTATTTTTGTTGTCTTCCATTCTCCTCATTTATCGTATTTATTTTTTTACTTCTCATGATGGGGATACCTATGACGTGTGGGTGAGAGGGGTACGGGGTATGGTTGGTAAATTATTTGTTGTTTTAAATGGTTTGTCGTTTATTTATGGAATTTTTTTTTTTTACTTCTCATGATGGGGATTATGATGTGTAGGTGAGAGGGCTGCGGTATATGGATGGCATATTAGTTGTTGGTTTTTGTAGAATATTCCTGTAGAATAAAATTCCACACCACTTTATTAAATAAACGAAAATGAAAACAACCGCGTGACTGCTGTATCCAAAAAAGAATGTTAGTTTTTTATTGTTCATCGCAAAACAACGAAGAAGAAGGACAAAAAGAAGAAAAAGAAAGAGACAGCTGGCTTCGACGAGTGGCACATACTGATGCAACTGAAGCGCCAACAAACCCAAATGTGTGAATCACCGAACTAACACATGTGGTCCATAATTTAAAATACATTCGTTTGGTCCGTTGGCTCGCCTCCTAGCCTATATTCCTTAACAGTCCCCCCCCCCCGTTGATCGGATGATCAACAGAAGCTTGGTTGTGCTGGGGAAGAAAAATCAATTTATTTATTGGCCGCTCGATTGTCCGGTAGGTGTTTTTATAACAGCAGCTCGCACCAATTCGTCATCTTTATTCGTTAGCACTTTAATAACTCGACCAATGATCCACATAGCCGGTGGAGTGTGTTCCTTCCGTACTATGACCATGTCTCCAACTTTCAAATTTTCGCTGATTCGATACCATTTGATTCGAACTTGCATGTTCGCAAGATATTCATTACTCCAGCGTCTCCAAATTTGCTGGTGAAGTTTCTGCCGCTGTCCCCATAATGTAAGCCGTTTTTCAGTTCGGTCTACGACGTCTTCGGAAATTGGTTGCGGGATAATTGGTTTAGCCAGGATAAAATGCGCCGGCGTGACCGGCATTGGGTCGGCAGGGTCATCAGACTGTGCCCATAATGGCCGTGAATTCAAACAACTTTCGATGACAGTCGCAATTTGATATAGTTCGTCCTTTGTCAACACCTTCACACCAATGGTTCGTTTTAGATGTCGTTTCATCATTTTGACGGCCGATTCCCAAATACCACCCTTATGCGGCGCTGCCGGCGTGATAAACGTCCATTCAGTACCAAATTTCGCTAGATTATAATCTGGCAGTGATGTTGACCAAGCTCCTTTTCGGTGCCCACGAACGTGGTACCGTTGTCGCTAAACAATTCGTTGCATTGCCCCTTACGCATAGTGAACCGTTCGAATGTATCAAGAAATTCCTCAATGGTTAGACCCAACATGACATCGATATGCACGGCTTTTGTTGAGAGGCAGACGAAAATTGCGATCCATGCTTTAACTGTGGTGCATGTTGGTTCTTTGGAGCAACGATCAATATCTGGTGGGCGCCCCTTCTGCCTACGTAATACAAATGGCCCGGCAAAGTCGACACCGGTCGATGAGAAACATGGTGATTGTCTTACTCGGTCCGCGGGCAGGTTGCCCATCAATTGCTCGTTTTGTGCTTGATCGAAACGTACACAATTCGTGCACTTGTGTACAATGCTTTTCACAATCTGTCGCATGCGGTTCATCCAAAATGTGCGCCTAAGGTAAGCGATAATCAACTGCGGTCCGCCATGCACTGTAACTATGTGTGCATTTCGGATGATTAAGCGGCTGATTTGTGCTTGGGACGGTAGGATAAGCTGGTGTTTTGCTCCGTCTGGTATATTTGCATTAGCGAGACGTCCACCAACTCGCAGAAAACCTTTACTATCGATAAAGGGCACTAATTTCACGAGCGGGTTTCCCGTTGTCAGTTTCTTACTATCTTGAATGGCCTTCATTTCGGCTATAAAATGATCGTTGGGCATATGCAACCCAATACAGAAGCGCCTCTTGCCGCTCAACACTAAAAATAGTAACGTTTTATCTTTTCGAATCCTAGCCGGAATGTAACAATATCTTTAAAGAGTAAATAGCTCTAGCCATCCACCTTGCTTGATGCATCGCTCCAGGAGATTTAATTTTAATTTTTTTTTTTACTGTCTCCTAAGAAATTAATAGATAGTTCAATCATTTCCCGATAATCGTCACGCACAATGGTTTTTTGCAGTTCTTGATTATAAAATGTCAACAAATCTTCTATTGTTTTATTACAAAAATGTCGTGTAACGATATCGGTGTATGTTTCAGTGGCAGCAGGATTAATAGTATTCCAGTTGTCCCTTAACTTTTTGAACAGTGGGATATCAGGGCTACTTGTTCGCAAGATATTTATTACTCCAGCGTCTCCAAATTTGCTGGTGAAGTTTCTGCCGCTGTCCCCATAATGTAAGCCGTTTTTCAGTTCGGTCTACGACGTCTTCGGAAATTGGTTGCGGGATAATTGGTTTAGTCAGGATAAAATGCGCCGGCGTGACCGGCATTGGGTCGGCAGGGTCATCAGACTGTGCCCATAATGGCCGTGAATTCAAACAACTTTCGATGACAGTCGCAATTTGATATAGTTCGTCCTTTGTCAACACCTTCACACCAATGGTTCGTTTTAGATGTCGTTTCATCATTTTGACGGCCGATTCCCAAATACCACCCTTATGCGGCGCTGCCGGCGTGATAAACGTCCATTCAGTACCAAATTTCGCTAGATTATAATCTGGCAGTGATGTTGACCAAGCTCCTTTTCGGTGCCCACGAACGTGGTACCGTTGTCGCTAAACAATTCGTTGCATTGCCCCTTACGCATAGTGAACCGTTCGAATGTATCAAGAAATTCCTCAATGGTTAGACCCAACATGACATCGATATGCACGGCTTTTGTTGAGAGGCAGACGAAAATTGCGATCCATGCTTTAACTGTGGTGCATGTTGGTTCTTTGGAGCAACGATCAATATCTGGTGGGCGCCCCTTCTGCCTACGTAATACAAATGGCCCGGCAAAGTCGACACCGGTTGATGAGAAACATGGTGATTGTCTTACTCGGTCCGCGGGCAGGTTGCCCATCAATTGCTCGTTTTGTGCTTGATCGAAACGTACACAATTCGTGCACTTGTGTACAATGCTTTTCACAATCTGTCGCATGCGGTTCATCCAAAATGTGCGCCTAAGGTAAGCGATAATCAACTGCGGTCCGCCATGCACTGTAACTATGTGTGCATTTCGGATGATTAAGCGGCTGATTTGTGCTTGGGACGGTAGGATAAGCTGGTGTTTTGCTCCGTCTGGTATATTTGCATTAGCGAGACGTCCACCAACTCGCAGAAAACCTTTACTATCGATAAAGGGCACTAATTTCACGAGCGGGTTTCCCGTTGTCAGTTTCTTACTATCTTGAATGGCCTTCATTTCGGCTATAAAATGATCGTTGGGCATATGCAACCCAATACAGAAGCGCCTCTTGCCGCTCAACACTAAAAATAGTAACGTTTTATCTTTTCGAATCCTAGCCGGAATGTAACAATATCTTTAAAGAGTAAATAACTCTAGCCATCCACCTTGCTTGATGCATCGCTCCAGGAGATTTAATTTTAATTTTTTTTTTCACTGTCTCCTAAGAAATTAATAGATAGTTCAATCATTTCCCGATAATCGTCACGCACAATGGTTTTTTGCAGTTCTTGATTATAAAATGTCAACAAATCTTCTATTGTTTTATTACAAAAATGTCGTGTAACGATATCGGTGTATGTTTCAGTGGCAGCAGGATTAATAGTATTCCAGTTGTCCCTTAACTTTTTGAACAGTGGGATATCAGGGCTACTTGTGACTTGGTGGATTTTTGTTTCGAACACACATTTTAAAACCAGTTCGTAAACGTGATGGCGGCAAGCAAAGAGTAGTAATTATCTGTCTAGTTTTTGTTCCAAAAGTACACAAGCTGCTTTCAATCGCCCTGTATTAGATGCAGTAGTGTCACAGCACATTATTTGTACTTTGTCATCAAGGTTCCACTCATAAAGTGCGTTCAACACAGCTTTAGCTTGACCCTGGCCGGAAGAGCTCTCCAGTTTGGGTACAACCAGAAGTTGTTCCTTTTCTCCAAATGAAATCAGAATTGGTAGGCGTTCTTCTTTAGAACTTCTCACGTCAAGTCCAGGTAATAATTTCCCATCCCAGTGAACGGTCACCATTCCAGGCATATTATTCTGAAAATCTGATTTAATAGATTCGGCTCTATCTTTTCGACTCTGTGTGCGAATGCGTTGAATGGACGATTTGTTTATCGGAAAATCATCACTGCTAAGATCTAGTGCTTCTACTACAGCCTGAAGTATATAGACAGAATCCCTTATGCTTACTTGACATCTATCTACAGCTGCAACTAACCTAGGCGTGATAAAGTCTTTCCTTCCTGGTTTTTTAGTAGTTTCAGAACATACCATTTGAGAGGTGGATGGCAAGGGTTCCTCAAGGCTTTCATCAGAGCTGATAAGTTGATCGTGATGTCCTTGCGTTTGTATAGAATCTTTCGTAGTAAAAGATGACGATCCTCATGTCTTTTTGTCTCTTCATTTAATTTTCTTTGTCTTACCCTTTCTTCTTTTTCGGCTAACTTTTTGTCTACACCCGCTAAACACCCTGGACGCCCTGGTTCTCTTTGTTTTTGTAAAAATATTCTATCTTCTTGAATTTTCATCCGTTCAAGGGCATCAGCATGTGCTCTATCAAACAAATTATTTAAAAAAAAATTTAAAGTCCTCCTCACGGCGATTGTATTTTTTTAGAACTCCCTCCAGGCATGGTGAAGATTCACAAGTTTGTTTACACAGTTAGGTATAGCTCTGGTAGGGATTCTAGCTTTTTCCCAAAATATAATACACTCCCGAATGACGAGATTAGCGCTTTCACTAACAGTCAATTTAACTTCGCGAATGTTAAAAAAAAGTACTGCAAGAACTTGACGATTAGAGGGTAACTTTGCACCTGTTATTTGATAATTTACATCACCAACTAAGAAAATACGTTTTTTATTGCTTCTTAATTCCACTGCCATATTTTAAATATGAAATAATACGTGTTAATCGCGAGAATAATTGAAAACAAATGACAAATGCCGCAAAACCGGGCCGCTACTGCCGCGCAACATGTATGAACATGATTCGATGCAATTCGGCACGGGTTATCGTACTCCAAATAAGATAAAAATTTATTTCCGAGAGTTTTAGAGGCAAATGAACAAAACTAAGACCTATGCGTTACAAATGTTAAACTTTGAAAAATAAGGGACACCCTAGTGTGTGGTTTGTCGTTTATTTATCGAAATTATTTTTATTACTTCTAATGATGGGGATATGATGTGTTGGTGAGAGGGGTGCGGTATATGGATGGTATATTAGTTGTTGGTTTTGATGAAAGTTTGGGGTAGGTCATGGCATATTGCAAGGAGGCCGTAGCCTTTGTATATACACTTTATAGTCTTCTCACTTCGTGTATACGACGACTACGCCACCATACGACGTAAGTGAGTCATTAAAAAAAGCTATATATAAACTAGCATATTGTATAACCTTTTCTACAAAATGCTAGTATGCCTTTGAATATGTGTATTCGTAGTTATTTTTGTTGTCTTCCATTCTCCTCATTTATCGTATTTATTTTTTTACTTCTCATGATGGGGATACCTATGACGTGTGGGTGAGAGGGGTACGGGGTATGGTTGGTAAATTATTTGTTGTTTTAAATGGTTTGTCGTTTATTTATGGAATTTTTTTTTTTTACTTCTCATGATGGGGATTATGATGTGTAGGTGAGAGGGCTGCGGTATATGGATGGCATATTAGTTGTTGGTTTTTGTAGAATATTCCTGTAGAATAAAATTCCACACCACTTTATTAAATAAACGAAAATGAAAACAACCGCGTGACTGCTGTATCCAAAAAAGAATGTTAGATTTTTATTGTTCATCGCAAAACAACGAAGAAGAAGGACAAAAAGAAGAAAAAGAAAGAGACAGCTGGCTTCGACGAGTGGCACATACTGCTGCAACTGAAGCGCCAACAAACCCAAATGTGTGAATCGCCGAACTAACACATGTGGTCCATAATTTAAAATACATTCGTTTGGTCCGTTGGCTCGCCTATATTCCTTAACAGTCCCCCCCCCCCCCCCCCCCCCCGTTGATCGGATGATCAACAGAAGCTTGGTTGTGCTGGGGAAGAAAAATCAATTTATTTATTGGCCGCTCGATTGTCCGGTAGGTGCTTTTATAACAGCAGCTCGCACCAATTCGTCATCTTTATTCGTTAGCACTTTAATAACTCGACCAATGATCCACATAGCCGGTGGAGTGTGTTCCTTCCGTACTATTTGAGAAATCCTGGTAACAAGTTACGATTACCCACCGAAGTTCGTTTGTCCAAAAAGTGAAAACTCAACGCGAAGTTTAAATTACAATTTTATTTACTTTTATTAGTCAAAACCGTAACAACAATTCGGGTCGAAGTCTAATTCTTGACTAACTCGACTTTAGATAATTCAATAGAAAAGAGAGAGAAAATGAGAAAACCTTTTACATAATGAGTATATGATTATACATTGAAGCGAATTAGTAACTCTTTAAATGATATTTTCAACATCCTCCGGGCCGCCAGAGATATTCATTTCCAGGGGATATAAGAGCTGGATCGCTCGTCTCATCTTCGTGCCGTCTGCAAAACGAACCTCTGCCGCTCGCACCTTATTGTCTCGTCCGGGAAAAGTACATTCCACCACAGCCATCTTCCAGTGCAACCGGGATCTCGCACTATCAGATACGAGAATTACATCACCCACTTTAACTTCCTTTGAGAACCTTTTGTTTGTATGATGAACAGATCTTAAAAGGCGAAGATATTCAGTACTCCATCTACGGAACAAAAAGGATACATGCTGCATTCTAGATTTCCATTTTTGTCGCAATTCGATGTCATCAACAATTTTTTTTTCAGCTAAACCTAAGCCATAGTGCCCTGAAAGAAAATGATTTGGGGTTAGCGGAGTTAAATCTAAAGGATCATCGCTAATGTATGTCAAGGGACGCATGTTGATGACAAATTCTGCTTCAGCTAGCAAAGTACATAATTCTTCGTTGTTTATCTTCGCTTTCCAAATTGTAACCTTCAAGACGTCTTTTACACTTTTGACCAGCCTCTCCCAAAATCCGCCCCACCAGGGTGCTCTTTCCACGCTGAACCGCCAAACAATCGAACGATTGCTGAGGAAACCGTAAAATATTTCACTATCCAGAATATTACCTACACAAGCTAAATCCTTTGAAGCCCTTTTGAACGTTTTCGCATTATCTGAATATATCACCTTCGGTACTCCCCTCCTGGCAATGAATCTGCGGATGGACAGCAGACAACTCTCTGTTGTTAAATTAGGAACGAGCTCCAAATGCACAGCCCGAATTACAGCACAGGTATAAAGCATAATATAAACTTTACTAGATTTTTCGTTCTCTACTGTGTAAAGAGGGCCGGCAAAATCAACACCCACTGTTTCAAAAGGTCTTGAAGCCAACATCCTTTCTCTTGGCAACGGAGCAAATGGATTTGAACCTGCTTTACCCTTAAGTTTTATACACAGTTTGCATTTTCGTATGACCTTTTTAATTACTTGGCGTCCTCCTACTAACCAGTATTTTTCTCTTAACCGCACCATGACAGTATTAACTCCACCATGCAATGTCATTTCATGAAGATAGGAAACTAATAGATTCGTAATAGGACTCGACCTTGGAATAATAATCGGGCTGATTACATCAAAAGATTCTTCTGATTTCTGCAAGCGGCTTCCAACGCGCAACAGTCCCTCTTGATCTAAGAAAGGGTTGAGTGATAAAAGACAAGAATTTTTTTTAATAGATTTGTTTCGTTTAAAGGTGTGAATCTCATCGCCGAAGCACATCAGTTGATAATGTTTTATCCAAAATATCGCTGCAGTTTCCAATTCTGGTGCAGTCAAATATTTATGTGGAAACCTTTGGGAGCGCATATAATTTACTGCTCGAAGAATTACAGCTGTTACACGCAGTAATTTTTTCCACTCACTGAAAGACTCAACGGATAGTAGTGGTTCCTCAACAACAGTATAGGCCCCGTCTTCCTCAATTACAGCAGCAGAAATGAGGACAGCTGTTTCAGCAGCGATTTTGTTTTCAGGCCAATTGATTTCGGGTCCTCTAAGCCAATCCGGTCCATTTCTCCAGTCAGAAGCATTTTCAAATTCATCCATGGATATACCCCTGGTCAATAAATCAGCTGGATTTTGCCTTCCTGGACAATGTCTCCACTCCTTAATCTCAGTTTGCTCCTTAATCTCTTTGACTCTGTTATAAACGTAAGGAACCCATTTCTTAACATCACCGCTAATCCAATGGATAGCTATCTGCGAATCCGTCCATAAGGTATACTTATCAACTGATAAAGATATCTTTTGGAAATAAGCTTTAAGCCTAGCCGCAAGTAACGCAGCAGTAAGCTCCAGTTTGGGTAAGCTAAGATGATCAGATTTCGGTTCCTTCAATGGTGCCACTCGTGACTTGGCGCACACAAAATTAACATCTACCGACCCTATATCACTCGTCGTCCTAATATACGCAACAGCTCCAAAGGCCTTTTGGCTGGCATCAGCAAAGATATGCACCTCCGCGGAACGAGATTCGGGTCCAATTCCCAACCAACGGGGTATACACATTTCCCCAATTCGATTTAAATCCTTCAAACAAACGCACCATTCCGTAGCAAGTTCAACGGAGAGTGCTTCATCCCATCCCAATTTTTGACGCCATAAAGATTGAAATAGTATTTTTAATCGCACAACGATAGGCGTCAAATACCCTAATGGGTCAAATATACTTGCAATTACCTTCAATACGTTTCTTTTCGTGGGTGAAGCCATTTCTTGGAGAAAGCTCTCCTTCACATTTATCGAAATTTCATCAGAGAAGACATTCCATTTAAGTCCAAGAACTAGTTGATCAGCATCTGTGACTGTAAACGGTATAGAATTTCTAACATCGGCATCATTACAGACCCATTTACGTAAATTCATATGCGCACTTTGCATAATTTCAACGGCTTCTTTATAAAATAGTATCGTCTGAAATCGGTCATTCATGCTACACACCAAATCATCTACGTAAAATGAGTCCAATAATACAGCACAGGTCCTTGGATATTTATGCATCTGATTAACTAAATGCTTCTGTATTGTGGCTGAAAGCAAAAAGGGACTACATGTAACGCCGAATGTCACCCTCGTCATACGATACTCCACTAAAGCAGGAAATTCAGTTGTCGAATCAAGTTTTCTTGCAAACCAAAGAAATCTATGGCTGTCACGATCCTCCTTTGCTAATGAAATTTGTAGGAAGGCTTTCTCAATGTCTGCTATAATTGCAATCTTACCCAGTCTAAATCGCAGAAGGATCTTAAATATTTCTGGGAGGAGATTCGACCCCGTCCAGATACAGTCATTCAGTGAGAAGCTTCCTGCAGCATGGGACGAAGCATCAAAAACAATGCGAAGCTTCGTTGTTGATTTATCTGGGCGGTAAACAGGACGGTGTGGCATGTAGTAAATCCTTTTACCCGGTACCTCTGGAACCAGCTCAGCAATTCCGGCAGCAATAAATTCCTGAACAGCAGCATCATATTCAAACAGCTTTGGTGGATCTCTTGAAAGTCGTTTAGCGAGTGCTTCTACTCGCCGTACTGCGACGTCCTTGTTATTGTCTATATGTTGATTGGAAGACCACGGTATAAGTGCTTCATATATTCCTGGAGTTTTATTAATGCAGCGCTCTTTATATTTATCAGCAAATGCCTCGACTTCTATTTTTTCTGGTTGGATTCCTATGAGTTCGAGATCCCACATTTTTTCCACTGCAATGTTGGAAAAGACAGAAGCAAATTCTAACTCTGAGTTTGGTGAACTTACCGATTTCTGACCATGAATAGTCCAGCCAAAAATAGTTGAAACCGCTGCTAGCCGGGTAGCTATTTTCTTGATTTTATTTTCATTGACAACTGCCCAATAATAATCGGCTCCAATCATCACACCAAGTCCATCTTCTTGGAAACGCCCATTTGGATTCGAGTCAGCTAAATTCATATCACTGTATTCAAATTCGTTCATTTCTGGTGCCATTAAACAATCAAGACAAATCTCTGGCACAACTACGGCCCGTATATGCACACTTTTACAATCGAATTGGCTTAGAATTGTTAATTCAACTAAATTAAATCTTTTTGGGGTGGGAAACTCCGAATTGCCGAAAGGGATAATCGATAAAGTTATATTTCCAACGCTTTTTAATTTTAGTTTGTCCACGACACTTTGCGTTACGTACGATCGTTGACTCCCGCCATCAATAATGACTCTAACAAATAGTTTATTATTATTGGATGGAGATGGCAGAAGAACACGCGCGGTCTGCAAGAATATATTTTTTGTATTTCGCTCACTTGGTATGAATAAATTTATCGCTTTCTCGCCGATAGAATTGTCGCTTTGTATTTTGCTCGTATTATTACACACAACGGTGGCATGCGTTTTCTTGCAGAAGTTACACGAAATTTTTACCCGACAGAATTTTACCGTATGTCCCTTACGCGTACACCGAAAGCAGCGACCCTCTTTTTTCAGTATATTCTTTTTATCCTCGATTGGACGATCACAACTACATTCTTCCGTTGAATGTTGAGTTGATTTGCAAAATACGCATGGCAGTATGGTAGTGAGCAGTCCAGCTGCTGTAGACATATCGCTATATTTATGTACTTGTGGTTTTGTTGTTTTTCCAACAGTTGATCGCTCAATAGACTCTACTTCTTGCTTGAGAAAAAGCAATATATTCTTTACCTGCTTATCACCATCAAATGAAAGATTAGAGTCACTGTCTGTTTCAGGTTCACAGTCCACATCGCCTTTTGATTTTTGTAAACGGTGGTACTGTATGCGTAATTCATTTGGCATGCATCTGAGCAAAATTGACTTCAGCATTATATAATAATGCGACGGTGGAATGCCCAATGCTGTTAATGAGCGGCTAGAAGAGATGACGACATTATACAGTTGA
Source organism: Portevinia maculata (assembly GCA_949715645.1). NCBI lineage: Eukaryota > Metazoa > Arthropoda > Insecta > Diptera > Syrphidae > Portevinia > Portevinia maculata. Next base: position 167,838,329 of record OX454526.1, on the reverse strand, counting down.
CGGAGTGCGACGGAATCTGTTTTATTATATACTGGAGCAAGAGTCATTAACTGTTGCATCAGACGATCTACAAGTTTTTCGTTATCTCCATACTCTTCTTGCAGCAGGGATATAGCTCCGTCATAGCAGGCGTCAGAAGGGGTAAATCCCGCTATAGACTTTGCTGCTTCTCCTTTTAGCACGGATTGGAGGTAATTGAATTTTTCGATGCCTGTTAACGAATTGTTTTCATGGATTGTGGATTTAAAATTTTCCCAAAATGGTATCCACTCTTGGAATTCTCCCGAAAAGGTTTTAAGCTGCAACTTAGGCAATTTAAAATGATTTGACCGCGTTGCATTAAAACTCAGCTCATCCGGAATAGTCTTGATGCTAGGGTTATTACGCTCCGTTACCTTGGCCAATCTTACCTCTAGACGAGTTATCGTTCCCACTGCCAGATCTTCGTATTCCGCAATTTTTTCTGGATTTTTATCCTCTAACTCTTTCTCAACAATAATTTTATTGATGGAACAGAGATTCACATGAGCGTTCCGCAATCGTTGTAAGTAGGAGGATAATTCCTCTTCTAAAACTTCCATTTTAAGAGAATCTTCACTGATTCGCGAATCTGGTGTTAGTAAAAATTCGGTGGATTCTTTCACGATTTTGGTAATTTGGCTACGATAGCCTGCGCGCACTTGTAGATCCATTTCTCAAGGACGTAAATCCCGGGTTTCGGCACCAATTTGAGAAATCCTGGTAACAAGTTACGATTACCCACCGAAGTTCGTTTGTCCAAAAAGTGAAAACTCAACGCGAAGTTTAAATTACAATTTTATTTACTTTTATTAGTCAAAACCGTAACAACAATTCGGGTCGAAGTCTAATTCTTGACTAACTCGACTTTAGATAATTCAATAGAAAAGAGAGAGAAAATGAGAAAACCTTTTACATAATGAGTATATGATTATACATTGAAGCGAATTAGTAACTCTTTAAATGATATTTTCAACATACTATGACCATGTCTCCAACTTTCAAATTTTCGCTGATTCGATACCATTTGATTCGAACTTGCATGTTCGCAAGATATTCATTACTCCAGCGTCTCCAAATTTGCTGGTGAAGTTTCTGCCGCTGTCCACATTATGGGGACAGTTCGGTCTACGACGTCTTCGGAAATTGGTTGCGGGATAATTGTTTTAGCCAGGATAAAATGCGCCGGCGTGACCGGCATTGGGTCGGCAGGGTCATCAGACTGTGCCCATAATGGCCGTGAATTCAAACAACTTTCGATGACAGTCGCAATTTGATATAGTTCGTCCTTTGTCAACACCTTCACACCAATGGTTCGTTTTAGATGTCGTTTCATCATTTTGACGGCCGATTCCCAAATACCACCCTTATGCGGCGCTGCCGGGGTGATAAACCTCCATTCAGTACCAAATTTCGCTAGATTATAATCTGGCAGTGATGTTGACCAAGCTCCTTTTCGGTGCCCACGAACGTGGTACCGTTGTCGCTAAACAATTCGTTGCATTGCCCCTTACACATAGTGAACCGTTCGAATGTATCAAGAAATTCCTCAATGGTTAGACCCAACATGACATCGATATGCACGGCTTTTGTTGAGAGGCAGACGAAAATTGCGATCCATGCTTTAACTGTGGTGCATGTTGGTTCTTTGGAGCAACGATCAATATCTGGTGGGCGCCCCTTCTGCCTACGTAATACAAATGGCCCGGCAAAGTCGACACCGGTCGATGAGAAACATGGTGATTGTCTTACTCGGTCCGCGGGCAGGTTGCCCATCAATTGCTCGTTTTGTGCTTGATCGAAACGTACACAATTCGTGCACTTGTATACAATGCTTTTCACAATCTGTCGCATGCGGTTCATCCAAAATGTGCGCCTAAGGTAAGCGATAATCAACTGCGGTCCGCCATGCACTGTAACTATGTGTGCATTTCGGATGATTAAGCGGCTGATTTGTGCTGATTTTTGCTCCGTCTGGTATATTTGCATTAGCGAGACGTCCACCAACTCGCAGAAAACCTTTACTATCGATAAAGGGCACTAATTTCACGAGCGGGTTTCCCGTTGTCAGTTTCTTACTATCTTGAATGGCCTTCATTTCGGCTATAAAATGATCGTTGGGCATATGCAACCCAATACAGAAGCGCCTCTTGCCGCTCAACACTAGTAATAGCGTTGATTGTTGCGCGATCGCAGCATTGCACCATTCGATGACTGATCAGACTGCCAGCCGCCTTTCGTGTTATTATCCTGATATGACGCCAGATACCATTCCCGCTAGTCTCACGAATTGCAGTAATTCGATTGGCAACAAATGGCAGACACTCGTCTGGGTTTTTCCTCAGCCACTGAATGACAATAGTGGAATTCGCCCAGAATGCCAGGTCAATATTGGAGAGCCTGTAGGTTTCACGCACAAATTTCGCCAATGAGGCACCGATTAGAGCGGCGGACAACTCCAGCCGAGGAACCGTCATCCTTTTAACGGGTGCCACTTTCGATCGAGCAGTGATTAAACTAATGGTAACGTTACCATTTTGACTTGTCACTCGAAAATATGCAACAACACCCATAGCTAGTTCAGATGCATCTGTGAATATATGTAACTGAATTACATCGCGATCGTCGGTTTGCAACCAGCGTGCAATCGCAATTTGATCCAATTCTGCTATATTTCGATTGTATGCATGCCACTTATCGACCAGGCATGGTGGCAGTATGTCATCCCAACCGATTCCGCTGCGCCAAATCTCCTGTTGCAGTATCTTCCCAGTAACAATCACAGGTAGCACTAACCCGGTGGGGTCAAAGACCTGAGACGTTGCACCGATCACCTTTCTTTTGGTAATCTTATCCTTGTCGATGATGATTTCGCTTGCAATTTTTAGCCGCAATGAATCAGTGTTTGGGCACCACCGCATTCCTAGTATGCCGCAGTCCAAGGGAATCTCAAATTCTGTATGCATTTCGTCTTTTATGACTGCGACTAATGCTTAACTGTTTGTGGTCCATTTTGCTAATTCGAAACCGCCGGATCGCAGCAATTGGGTGACTTGATGATATGCATTGCAAAGATCGACTTCGGTCGATGCCCCGGAGAGCAAATCATCGAAGTACAAATCATTCAAGGCTATTGTGGATCCAATTGGATAATGAGCTTGTTCGTCGACTGCACATTAGCGCACTGCACGCACTGAATTAAAACCAGCTGATGTCTGACCCCAGCAGACGACAGTGATGACGTATTCACACAGTTTTTCTGAAGGCAAGTCGCGCCAAATCACTCGTTGGTAATTCCACTGGTCGGGTGTGACATTAACTTGCCGGAACATTTGTTTGATGTCGGCAGTCATACCGAACCGCTGAGCTCTGAATCGCAGGAAAATAGAATGTAAATCATCTTGCAACTTCGGTCCGGCCAACTGTTGATCGTTGTAAGAAACCCCAGTTGATGTTGCTGCAGACGCGTTAAAAACTACTCGGAACTTTCCCTTGCCATTTGTGACATTGATCGGATGATGTGGCAAATAATATGCTGCGAACTCATCTTTTGGCCTCTGCGATGCCAATACCATATTGCGCATTTGTCTATAATAGTCAAAAATTGATTTGTATTTTGCGTCAAGCCACGCATCCCTTAGGAGTCTCTTTGCGACACTATAAAAACATGATCGTGCTGCACTGATGGAGTTACATAGTTTCTTGGCATCGTGCTTCAATGGAACTGTAACAGTGTATCGACCTGTCTTCGGATCACGTTTATGGGTACGGACAAAAATGTCCTCTGCCCTCCGTTGGTCCGCGGTCCACTGGCGCTCTTCTGGAATTTAATCGGCGTTCCAGAACCGCAGCAGAAGTTGATCCAATTTAGCATCCCGGAGCTCGACCGAGGTAGTGCAATTCCGCAAACGTATGTATGCCGCTGATGGTATTTGACCATAAATAACCCATCCAAAAAGGGTCGATTGAGCTATCACATGATTATTGCCGCCACTTACGCGACGAACATTGGCATCGATGGTGGCCGCCCATGCGCCTGCTCCTAACAACAATTCAATAGTGCCTGGTCGATTGAACGTGGGATCAGCCAATTCATCGTCGATAATCGTGTTTGAAAATGGTGATTCGAATGGCTTATATGGCATCTGCCCACACACGTTTGCTACGATATATGCTTGTATAGTAATCGTAACGTTCTTGTTTGTGCGGTGAACCAGCGTGCTATCAACGACACCATTAGAGATTGTAGTAGATCCAATTCCGCTGATTGGTACTCTTTTCTTGGTTCGTCGTAACTGCAACTGTTGTATACACGATTCGCCGATTAAATTAATTTGTGCGCCGGAATCGCAAAAGCCTCGTACAGGTAATGACAGCAACTGATTTCTTAATTGTATTCGTGAGAGAAACGTACCAAGGTAGGCTGGAGTATTTGACATAATACATCGTTGCACTGCTTCAATTGTTGTTGGCTTTGATACGTCACGATCATGAGCTTAGCCTGATGTTGCTGTCTGTATTAGTTGCTATTTGGCTTTATTTTTTACGCCCGAACGAACTCGCTTGCGTCGAACACAATTGACCTTATTAGCCAACTTTGATTGTGGGCAGATCAGTGAGTTGTATTTACCAGTTGTGCAAATGGGACAGTATCCCTTCGTGCATTCGCTTGCGTTATGCTTTGCTCGAAGGCATACCTCACAAATTCCCCACTTTCGAAGTTGGTCTATTTGCACAGTGGATGCCAATGCACGAATTGCACCACACTGCCATAAATAATGCCTTGCATCGTTACCGCACTGTGGGTAGTTTGGCGGCTCGGATTTGGCAATGTCCTTCAACGCATTCGCACTGTCCTTTGGCCTCACTTCATAATGTTGAAAGCGGTGCTTAATTGTCGACACAGCGCTCTTTATTGATCTATTTGCGTTGACATTTGTGGTAGCCAATGTTTGCTGTTCACGTTGGGCATTTTTCTCCACATTGCGAATTGCCAATATACGCTGCTTCAGGTATACAAAGAGCGCAGGTAATTCCGGTATAGGCGGAAGGGAATCCTTTGATTCCCACTGATTTCTGTGCTAAGCTGGGCAAAGTCCAACGCACAGCAGGTTTGTGCATAAGCGGAGCACTCCGTACCACCCCCTCAGCAGCACTAGACATCCTGCTACATCTGTACCCCTCGACATTTTTAGTAGGCAAACAGCAGCCTGTTCTGCTGTCCGCCTTAAGGCTACCTCGCAGTGGGTTAACAACAATATTGGCCACACCATCATTCTGGACTCATTTGAGTCTCTACCAGGAGATATAGCCTACACCATACCCCAATTACAGTTCGGGAAGAACTTTCAAGTCACTATTCCTTCCACGTCATTTTGGGAGGACGCTGAATTTGAGGAAGATAAAGCGATCCACTTCTACACCGATGGATCAAAAACTAGTGACGGGGTTGGTGGAGGCGTTTTCTCCGAAAGGCTAAATCTGAGTCTCTCTTTCCGTCTTCCTAATCACTGTAACGTATTCCAGGCGGAGATTATGGCGATAAAAGAAGCCCTGACGTGGCTGAAGAGAAATGTGATATCCACAAAGGATATCCGTATCTTCTCGGACAGTCAGGCCGCGATCAAGTCCGTGGATTCAGTATCTTTAAATTCCATTGCAGCCCTCGACTGCCGTTCATCTCGTATGGAGATGGCGGAGCAGTTTAACATTCACCTCTGTTGGGTGCCGGGGCATAGAGATATTCCTGGAAACTGCAGGGCTGATGAACTCGCCTAAAAGGGGGCCAAACTCTCCATTTTACCTGAAAAGGGCTCTCTGGGTATCCCAATCGCTACATGCAAACTTTTATTCAAGCTATCTGCAATCGAGAGAACAAACCTTAGGTGAACAAGTAGTAATAAAAGCTGGATCTGCGACGCTCTAAGAGTCTGATCTCACTAAATCGACTGCATATTAGCTCCACTATAGGTGCAATTACAGGGCACTGTCTGATAGGCAAGCACGCATCGAGGCTTGGCGTTTATTCGAACGATTTCTGTAGAAGTTGCTTGGACGAGGAGGAGGAGGAGACTATACCTAAACTTCTCTGCACATGTCCAGCTCTCTCCCATAATAGAAATCTTTATCTGGGAGATTTCTTGCTTAATAATCTTAACGACTTGGCTAACGCTGACGTTAGAAGTTTACCGCGCTTCATAAGAAGCTCTAAATGGTTTAACTAGTAGTGGGGAAACCCCTCGATGCGTGTGGCATCACAATGGACCTAACCCTGGTCTAAGTGTGTCGGCCTTGTGCCGACAGCCACTCTAACCTAACCCACTGATGTCGTGTCACAATGTCAAGTTTATTGAGCAAAATAGCACATACCATCGGTCCCCAATGGTCAGTTTCAATATCGAAACGTTTTAACATGCCCAGGTGCTGATCAACCGTATCTATCATAGAACGCAACTTATCAGCAGTTGGCTGATGGAATATGCACAATCTGCGCAATGTGTTCGTACACTTTCTGGTATTTGTTGTCGTATGTGCGGTCCAGTTTTGACCAAATCCGATCCAACTCTAGTGCATCTAATCGTTCAGCTTGGCCGGCACAATTATAGACACCTTGATCTCAGAAGGACGTGGAGGTTTCAGTTGCGGTGCAGTTGAAGGGCAAGGGGTGCATATATGATGGTCCTTGTAGAGCCATTATTCAGCCGCAGTAATCCACTTAGTATGCGAAACAATGTTATTTCCTGTCAAGCGATCAAGGATTATCTGAAATAAATGTAAACAATTATTATCCGATGCTAATTGATTGCATTTATTTTCAATTTGCAAGTGTCATTTTGTCTCAATTCTAATTTGAGGATTTAAATTTTATTCGGAACTCCTGCAAAAATTGAATAAAATTCATTGCATATCATTTGGAGGAACGTATCTACTGCACAAATGCTTTCGTAGGGCTGGTTAAATTTTATTCGGAACTCCTGCATTACTTGAATAAAATTCATTTCATAACATTTGGAGGAACGTATCTACTGCACAAATGATTTCGTAGGAATTAAATTTTATTCGGAACTCCTTCATTACTCGAATAAAATTCATTGCATATCCTTTGGAGGAATATATCTACTGCACAAATGATTTCGTAGAAAAAGCTGCATTCAATTTTATTCGGAATTCCTGCAGTACTCGAATAAAATTTATTGCATTTCATTTGGAGGAACGTATCTACTGCACAAATGATTTCGTAGAAAAAGCTGCATTAAATTTTATTCGGAACTCCTGCATTACTCGAATAAAATTTATTGCATTTCATTTGGAAGAACGCATCTACTGCACAAATGATTTTGTAGAAAAAGCTGCATTAAATTTTATTCGGAACTGCTGCATTACTCGAATAAAATTTATTGCATTTCATTTGGAAGAACGCATCTACTGCACAAATGATTTTGTAGAAAAAGCTGCATCAAACTTTATTCGGAACTCCTGCATTACTCGAATAAAATTTATTGCATTTCATTTGGAGGAACGCATCTACTGCACAAATGATTTTGTAGAAAAAGCTGCATTAAATTTTATTCGGAACTCCTGCATTAGGTACTCGAACAAAATTTATTGCATTTCTTTGGAGGAAAAAAATCTACCGCAAAAACGCATTTGCTCCAACACCACTTTCCACTTGAACATTTTTTTTTACTTACACTGGTATTAAACACAGTCATGTATTCTTTTTGATACTTTAATCGACACAAACTGTGCATAGCTTACATATTTTGTACAATGTTTTATGAATAAGGATTACTGCATAAAGGCTGCAGAAATATTTAAACACTGCATAAGAAGATATGCAATCATTTCGAGATCTTAACGCGAATACTATTGAAGAATGCTCTAAGTTGTTTGCGTTGATGGGCGTGTGGAGTAGGTAGGGAACCAAATCGGGACCAAAAAAAAGTCAAGCATTTATTGCAAATATGCAAAATTATCTCCAATACGGCAATACGGCAAAGAAACATGGTGGTGGGCAGATGAAGCTAAACCAGTGATTAGTGACAAAAGTCAAAGTACTCCACTAATAAGGGAGATGAAAAAGGTCGCCTAGAATTGGAATACAGACTTTGCAAGAGGCTCGCAAAGAGAAAGTGCGCTCAAAAGATGAAGTTTGTGGAGGGTGGAGTTAGAAGAAAATTCTTCTTCGGCTGCTGATAGAAACCAGGCTGTCCACGAACTCCAACAAAGCAGCTTGAACGGGAACAGGTCTATATACAAAGACTAAGGTAAATAATGCAAAACATTTAATGTTCCGGCGAAACATTGTTTTCCATCTGAAGATACTTCTGCAAGCTGTTATAGGAATTACCTTGAAGGTATTTTTTTCACTTTAAGAACATCCAGAAAACCTTTTACAGTATTTAAATAATTAGTCCCCAAAACTGATCCAATACGCATCCATAAAGGAACACAACAATTTTCAAAATTTGCCGCTGAGAGAAGGAAATCCGTTCGCCAAAGTTCATCAACAATGCTCAAGGGTTGCTTCTTGTGGATGACGAAAAACTTCTAATTGAACAATTTCCTAGGATATAATTTCCGAGAGCCGTTTCTAACACTGAAGAAGTACACGACATTATTGTCGAAGAAGTTGGGAAGGCGGTCAAAGACTTCAAAAATCGAAAAGCCCAACACCAATTGTTTTAAGAAGAAAATAAATAAATAATAAAATTTGAATAAAATAAATATTGATCGTATAGGTAGAAACCTATTAACTATTAACCCCTAAGTGGTGGTGCAGCATGGCGCAATACTGACAGAAAGTAACATGTCATTCCTTTATAAATTAGATTGCATATTTCTGAATCAATTACAAAAGAAATGATACAAATCGGAACAATTTTCGACAAGATATAGCCAAAATAGTAACAGTCTAAAAAGCGATAAACTCAAAATTTCTTATTTGAGGAAAAAGACTGAAATCAGATTTTATTAAATTTTTCATTTCAAAACTTTTCGTCCCTTCCATCATCCTCTCATCATACATGCTACTTGCCGAGGCGACGATGCGATGTTAGCCCCCACAGCATTTTGGGTGCCAAGACAAATATTCAACATTTCAGCTTTCTAGCTCACAAATTTGTTCTTTTGAAATTGTGGGCGTGTCAGTGGGCGGATTTTAAAAATTCTTAAAATTTATTATTTGGGTTTAAATTTCGGGTTTCTAGCTCCAGTGTAAAGTCCTTAATTTTTGCCGACGGGTTGACGGACGGACGGACGGACATAGTAGATGCACATTACTATCGATGCTGACCACGAATATATTACAAAAAAATTAAAAACGACAGGTGACCTGCCTCAATATTAATGTAGGTCATCAATTCGCTAATAGATAAATATACCTATCCAACAACTATTTCTTTGAATAACGGCTGATACAACACAAATTGAATATTTCCGAATTAAATACTGAAGAAATGATATAAATCGGTACATTTTTCAACGAGATATAGCAAAAATAGCAAAAGTCTAAAAATCCATAAATTCATAATTCCTTATTTGATGTAAAATACCGAAATTAGCTTTTATTCAATTTTTCCTTTCAAACGAATCGCCTCTTTCATCATACATTCTACTCGCAGACCACAAAGCCAGATTTCTAATTTTTCTATCATATCCCTCTCATCCTACATACTATTAGCCGAAGCGACGCAACATTACAAATCATCAAAAGTATTCGGTTGTTACACAGAAAAATAAATACTTACATAATGTCAGAATGATTCGATAAAGAGAGACAGCAGAATTTAAGACACAAACCTTTAAACGCCACAACTTTTGCTCCCACCTCTATCGAGTTAAACGTTTTCAAATTCGTGTTGACAGAACTCTATATACAAAGGCCGGGCTCTTTGTTGATATAACAAAGGCGTTCGATATGGTCGATCGCAAAATTCTTTTAAACAAGCTGTTTAATGTGGGTTTTCGTGGCTCAATACAAGTTCTCTTTAGAAGCTGAGACGTTAGCAGCTCATTTTAAAACTCTACTCTCAGCTGATGAAGACCTTCATACCTTTGATTACGCACTACCTGATACTAGAGTCAACGAGCTGGATTTAGAATTCTCATTGCCCGAATTGGAAGTAACGCTCCAAAGATTGAAAAACAGCAAGGCTCCTGGCCTAGACGGCATACCAGTCGAGTTTTATAAAAACAGCACTATTGATTTTAAAAACTACCTCGTGTCTTTCTATAACAAAGTGTACAATGATGATTGTGTCCCTAACAGTTTCAACGAATCTGTAATTTTTGCCATTTTTAAAAAAGGTGATGCTAACGCTGCGGAAAATTATAGAGATATTTCAATTTTAAATTCAATAAGAAAAACTTTCACTGCAATCCTATATGAAAGGCTCTCAAAATGGATTGAGGATAACAGTCTTTTGAGCATCTTTCAAGCCGGTTTCCGCCCAGGTTTTTCAACCATGGATCATATCTTGGCCATTTCAAGCATTGCTCAACAATTTATAGATAGAAAAAAGAAACTATACACTTGCTTTGTTGATTTTAAAGCTGCATTCGATAAAGTCAATAGACAAGCTTTAATATACAAACTTTCTTCCATTGGTTTGTCAAGAAAGTTTCTCGAAGTGTATGCAAGTCTTATTTCGTCAACAAATGCAAGGGTATGGGACGGTTTCACATTTTCAAATCGATTTGATACAATTACAGGTGTTCCTCAGGGTTGTATCCTCAGCCCATTATTATTTGCCCTGTTCATAGATGATGTCTGCGAGCTTCTTCCGGGTGGAGTTAATTTTGCTAACATTATAATCAAAGTCCTGTTGTACGCGGACGATCTAGTTATGCTTGCTGATAATCCTTTCACGCTTCAATTGCAAATAAACCGTCTAAGTTCATTTTGCGAGTCTTGGGGCTTGCAAATTAATACCCAAAAAACTAAGATTGTTATATTTGAAAAGAGACAATCAAGAAGGCGAGCGGAAGAAAAATGGTCTCTAAACAATACACACATTGAGGTTTTACAAGAGTTTAAATATTTGGGTGTCCTCTTGACCTACAATTTAAGCTATCTAAAGCACTCCAAAGAAAAAAGCAACGAAGCTAAATTGACTCTTAATATAATGTGGCCAAAGTTTTTTTCGAACCAAAATGTTGATATAACGTCCAAGTACAAAGTTTTCAACGCGACAGTAAATGCATGCATGGCATATGGCGTCCAACCCGTCGGATACACACACTTCGAAGCTTTTGAAACTGTACAAAGGAACATTTTTAAGAGGATATTTCGTTTGCCTAACTCAACACCCAACTACGCCATATATGTAGAGTCAGGAATATTCCCTATATATATACAAAATTTGAAGGCAAATGCGAACTTCATTACTAGAGTGATGAAAAGAAGTGAAACTTGTCTTCACAAAATCATCTTAAGAAAATTACTTCGAGTGAATGTTTCCCCGTTTAAAAACTGGAACGAACTAGCTTTATCTTACGAAACAAGTTTAAACTTAACAGAAACTAATGTGACCGATTGGCAGGCTCAGTTTTCTGATGTGATTGCTAAGGTGGATCACAAAATGTTTCTGGATAACCTTTCCAGAGCATCTTCATCTACTTCAAGAGCTATTTATAGTCATTTAAACCATGAACTGCCCTCGGAAGTCTCTTACTTTAGTAATGAATTTTCAGCCTCGGTTATAAGTATTATTTTTAGAGGAAGAGTTGAAATTTTAAATTTGAACTTTATACCTCATCGATCAGACTTGCCCCAGCTATGTAATCTATGTAACGGAAGAGTGAATGAAGATATATACCATTTCGTTGCAGCTTGTCCTATTCTACAAGAAATTCGCCGGTTGCATTTTCGGGAAAGTTTAATATCTTTGGACAAACTTTTTGAAATTTTAAATGGAGCAATGGGCTGGCTCAGCCTCTTTAAATATTGCCAACATGCTCTTTCTTACCGTAACAGTTTCACATATTAAACTTAGTCGATTACCCACTTATTGCAGTTTTGACCAAATTTTATACCTAACTATTTATTGTTTTGTTGCTGATCATACTAAATTTGATAATATCTCTTTTGTGTTTCAAATCACGTTAAAATTGATAATATTGTATAAACAGCTATTTCTAACCAAATTGTGTATTATCTTGGGTTTCAAATCATGTTAAAATTGATAAAATTTTGTATAAACAGCTAATCAAATTAACCAAATTGTATAATATTTTGTGTTTCAAATCACGTTAAAATTGATAGCATTGTTTTATATAATAATATTTCTTCATATCTTTTGTTAAACATTTTTTCTTTTTTCCTTTTCTTTATATTTTAAAATTTTTGCTTTTTATTATTTCTTTTATTTCTAAATCATATTATGAAATGTCATCTCAGGCAGACGGCAGTATTGCCATGTCCTTATTCTTAAGTATACCAATTTGTAAACTTTATGATGAAAAAATAAAGAATCTATCTATCTATCTATCTCTAGTTGGCTTACATCCTATCTGAAAGACAGAATTCAAATCGTAAAGATCGAAGCTGAACTAAGTAACTCTACGGTAATAAATCTTGGTGTTCCTAAAGGTTCAGTTCTTGGACCTATCTTATTTCTGATTTATATCAACAACCTATTTAGCCAACGATTCGTAGGAAGGGTCAGAGCATTTGCTGATGATCTTGGTATTGCATATAATTCCGTCAATCCTTTAAATTTTGTGGCTGATATAAATAATGATCTTGAATTACTAAGAATCTGGTTTGCTGAACATAACGCTGGTCGAATTGCCAAAACATACTTCTAAAGTGCTCTAGTAATTTATTTCAAATATAATAGTTTAATCGAACCGAAATTGCTTTATTTGGATTCTACCGGATACAGTTACACTCCATAATCTATGGATCTTTGAAGGTTTATCAGTTTACTAGATATTTGCGGATTAGCTGAAGGTAAATAATTATTATTATTCTATACCAAGATTGGCAGAACAAAATGTCATACATAACTTCCACGATTAAACGAAAAAGACGACCGCATATTATTTAGAGGGACAAATATATTGTCGCATGTTTGCTCAAACTGTGACATTCAGCATCCATTAGTCACTCGCACCGCCAGCTAGTAGAGAGCCATATTACCGATAATTGGCAGCATTTGAAATGCAGTTTGAATAGCTATGGAATAACTAATTATGTTGTTCTCGAACCTTCTGAACTTAACGAATCTGGAAATTTCGAGAGGTGTCACTAGGAGATATAAGGTCCGTTTGCGTACTTTATGTGTAGGAAAATGAAAAGTGTCAAATCTCCAAAATCGAGAGAGAATCCTCTCATTTCTAAGAAAAGTACGCGAACGCTTTTGTGTAAAAAGTTGAAAAAACATCGTAGTTTGGCTTGAAAAGAAGCAACAACTGTTTACTTTTGCTGGCAAACTCATAGGATTTCATCATTTGACAGTTTTCATTTTCTTGCCAGCTGAAATTCTATGTGAAGAAAAATGAACGAAAGTACATTTTTCTTTCGTTCATCTTTTTATTATTTCCTCAGTACGCGAACGCGTTTGGGTAGTTTTGCACGAAAGTTTATATAAATTTACGTTAGCATATTAGTTCGCGAACGGACCTATAAATAGATGTCGCAGGAGCACCCAAGACATTCTAGTTGTGAACCGCGATAAAGAAGTGCGATAGATGACAGTAGTGAAAAGTATAGAGAACAAAAGTGGAAGTATTGAATAAGAGAAAAGTGATTGTTTATTTAATGTGATTAATTGTGAAAGTGAATTGTTGAATTAAATAAGTGAATTATTAGAATAATAATGAAGAATTAAATTGGAAAAGAACTAATAAAGATTAATTAAATAAAATTACGTTTTATCTTTTCGAATCCTAGCCTGGATGTAACATTGGTGTCAGAAGTGGGATAAAACGTATTCAGTGTGAAATTAAAGTGAAGTTACAGTACCTTGCCATATTATTAGACCCAAGTAAAAAAATTAAAATTTTTTTTTTAAATTATTTAAAAAGTATGAAGTAGGCTTCTTTTATTTTCCATTTATATTTTGTGTTACCTAGGTAATTATTAGGCTTTATTTGAGACTTCTTTACGGTATATTATGCAACATTTGAAGTTTCTATTAAGTAGGGAATGGTTGTGTGACTTAAAAGTTCAAAAAGTGCCTTAAAATTATTTGCATATAAAAGTTATTTCTGTCAAATAAAGCTCGTGTTGTTCGGTAAGTTCTGATGTTTTACTTTTGTTTATGGGTAAAACTATGCATACAGATAGTCATTATATTAAACAAATTTTTTTTTTTAGTATTCAATCGTTCGAAAGATGGGAAAAGGGTCAGACCTCTCCCCGAAGAAAGTCGGCCAAGTTGTTGGCCTATTAAAGGCATCCAACCTATCTCAATATGATATTGCGGGTGCAGTTGGAGTGTCGCGAAGTTCTGCTAAGAATATTAAAAAAAAATGGATCTTGGGGTGTCTTTTAAGCCCGAAGAGGAAGGGTAATTGCGGTAGGCCTCGCAACACAACCCCCAGAACAGACCGCAAAATTCGGGATATTTGCACGGCAAATCGAAAATTACCAGTTTCCCTGTTGGCGAAAAAGGTTTCCGATGAAGGAATTGGAATTTCCCAGCGAACAGTGCAGCGTAGATTGGCTGAAATCGGTCTTTTTGCCAGAAAACCAGCTCGAAAACAAAAGCTGACTGCCACCATGATTTGAAAGCGTTTCGACTAGGCTCATAAATACAAAAAATTCACTGTTGAAGATTGGAAAAAGGTAATAAAATAAGAAAACTTAAAGCCAATAAGGTCATAAAAGTACAACTAATTTTTAACCTTAATATCGATATTTCTTTAACTTCGCAGGTTTGTTTCTCTGACGAATCTGTTTTCCAAGTAATGATGGAAAAAACGAAGTTTGTCAGAAGGAGACCGGGCGAACAAAATAAACCAGAGTGCATTGCGCCCACAATTAAACATCCCCCAATCATAATGATTTGGTCAGTTATTTCTGGGAAAAGCACAGGGCGCCTCTATCTGGTTGAAAAGACTATGCCGCAGGATCAATGCAAGAAAGTCCTGGAAACAAGGCTGTTACCGCAGCTTCAAGAATGGTTTCCTGTGGGCGAGCAACCCATTTTTATGCATGATGGGGCTCCCTGCCACAAAGCCAAGAGCATAACTGCCTTTCTCCAAGAAAGGAGCATCAACGTTTTGGATTGGCCAGGAAATTCCCCGGACATGAATCCGATTGAGAATGTTTGGGAGCTCTTGAAGCGGGCGGTGGCTAAAAGTGCCATAACCACGAAAAGGCAGCTGATGGAGAAGATCATTTTCGATTGGAATCACAACCCACATATCCAAGTAACCGTGCAATCTTGCATAGAAAGCATGCCACGGCGAATTAAGGCACTTATAGCTGCAAAAGGAGAGCACACCAAATATTGATTTTTAGGAAAAGCATGCATCCTCAACTCTTAAATAAAAAAAATAAATCAATATTAACTAACTAGCAAAACCTTTCCGTCTTTTTTTTATTCCTGATATTATATATTATAGTAAACAAATTCAATTTAGAACATATTTATTACAAATTTAGTCACAGCAACCATTTAAGACAAAAAAAATTTTTTTTTATGCTGGGTCTATTAATATGGCAAGGTACTGTAGTTAGTTAAAAAAAAAAAAAAATGGACCGCACATTAAAATTACTACAGCTCAGTATACCGCAGTTAAAAGCTGAATTGGAAAAGCGGAATCTCTCCACAGCTGGAGGAAAAAGTGAGCTTGTGCTTCGACTGCAGGAAGCTGTTGAAAACGAAGGAGAAAACCCCAAGTCCATTTTGTTCGACGTAGCAGAAGAACAAGTAAGTAGGTACAAGCGTTGATATGACTGCTATGATGGAATTACTTCTGGCCAAGTTAGATGAACAGAAGAATTCTATGGACTCTCAGTTCAATGAACAGAAGAATTCTATGGGCTCTCAGTTTAATGAACAGAAGAATTCTCTAGATTCCAAATTTGAAGAACAAAAGAATTCCATAGTTGCCGCCCAAAAGAGCGCTGTGGAAGATTTTAAAAATGTTCTCGAAGGAAAACTCGAAGAAATTGACCACAAGTTCGAGAAGGTTGAAACCAAATTCGACGAAATCCATCAGACGTTTCGCAAGCATGAAACAATCTTCGAGAACTTGGCTAAAGAGCTCGAGAAAGTGAAGAAGCAGAAGGCTCGAGAAAATTGTGCGGACTGCCTGAGAAGGAAAGAGATGCAGCCTGCTGTTTTCGATGGTCAAACATCATGGCCAATTTATAAGAAACAGTTTGAATCAGCTGCAATGGCGAACAGCTGGGACAACGAGGAAAAGTCGATTGCGCTAACGCTCGCACTAAGAGGTATATCTGGAGTTACTCCAAACCGTCTCAGAAGAGAAGCAACACAACTACGACGCCCTGGTCAAGGCTATATATATAGTCCAGCCACGTAGTAGAGTCCAGAAGAGGGGAGAAACACTCCAACATCTGCAAGCAGATATCGAACGTCTGGCACATTTTTCATATCCTAATGCTGGTGAGGTTCTTATCAATGAAATGGCTGTGGATGCGTTTATCCAAGCCAATGAAGATAGGCAACTGCAAATGCCCGTAAGAATGGCTGGAAAGAGAACTCTCGCTGAGGCCCTAGCATTTGCCTTGACAATGCAAGCTGCTGATCAGGCATCGCATGTGTTCCACTGCATAAGGGAAATGACAGCCGTTGAATGCTCATATCAAAGAACAGACATCGTAGACCGGAACAGAGATAACAGAGCTCAAATGCGCGGCTGCAACTGCAACAAAATAAGGCACCTACAGAGACAGTGCAGAGCTCCACCCAGACAAGGCAGTTGTCCACATTGCGGGCCTAGGAGGCGCAACGAAGAAGCATCTGGCAGGGATAACATCCATCCTGCAGATATGGCTTCGCAGAACCAGCAGTCGGGAAACGTCTAAGGATTAGCTTCACGGGGCAGAAGTTGGTTTCCGGAATCGACGACCCCAGGACCACAATTCAAGTCTTCCAAACCAAACGAGGAAACCAGAGTCTAACAGTGGAAGCCTCTATCGGACAAAATAAGTGCGTGGCAACCATTGACACTGGTCCACCGCTTCCATTATAAGGAGGGACATCGTCCGTCAGTCTTGGCTGCACAACACCAGCAATTACTGTCTGAAAACAGCAACAGGAGCGACAGCGAAAGTGTATGGAGAGGTCATACTAACAATAAATTTGGCAGGATTAGCATTCTCCCACGCTTTCCTAGTAGCTGATATATGTGACGAATGCATCATTGGAATCGATTTCATGAAGGCGCATGATGAAGTATTGGACATTGGTATGCAAGTACTCAAGTATCGAAACGTAGAGATTCCGATGGTGTGCGGGAACGAGAACGCCGCATCCCTGAGGACAGTCATTAGTAAGGACGAGGTCCTACCGCCTTCTTTAGAGACACTGATTTGGACAAAGCTGGAAGGTGATCCTGGGGCCCACCGATTCTTTCTAGTTTTTTTTTTTTTTTTATAATTTGCATGCGCTAAAGGGATTTCTTTTTCCTGTAGTGACACAGTACCCTTATAATGGTAAAACCATAGCGCAGGCATTTAGTTTATTGCGCAAGTAGCTCCCAGTAATTCATTGCCTATTTTTGGGTGCTACTTACTGAAAGAATAGAAGGATAGGAAAGAAGTTTGGTGCGATGGGATTTTTTTTTCTCAACAGGTGGCGCCTAAATTGCTTTAGGGAGATCAGTTTTTGTTGTGTGTATTCAATTTATAAAAATCATGGCCCTGGTCTGGATTCGAACACACGACCTGCCAATCACTTTAGTGAATACACTACCATCGCACCATTGCCACCTGCCAGAATACAACCACTGCCAAAACTGGGTGGTTGGAAAAATGCGTGTCGATTATTCCAGCACTGCGATCTGAATCAGGAGCAGCAAGCCATGGCAGCAATGAGTTTGCTGATATATTCGCTTCGCGGGACTGCGAGTATGGCCGAACACACCTTGTACAACACCGGATAGTCACTTGAAATGCGAGACCGATTCGTCAGACTATCGCCAACTGAATAATGTCACCAAAAAGGATAGCTACCCTCTACCAAGAATTGATGATACGCTGGATACGCTCTCCGGAGCCCGATGGTTTTCCACTCTAGATCTGAAGAGTGGCTACTGGCAAGTGCAGATCCATCCGGAAGACCGCGCGAAAACGGCTTTCACAGCAGCAAACGGGCTCTGGCAATTCGCAGTAATGCCATTTCGACTGTGCAACGCGCCGGCATCCTTTGAGCGTCTAATGTAGCGTGTTTTGTTGGGGCTAACATGGAAAACGTGTTTGGTCTACTTGGACGATGTCATCGTGGTTGGAAAAACGTTTGAAGAACATCGAGATAACTTGAAGGAAGGGTTCCAGAGACTACGAAGTGCACCATTAAAGTTTAACCCGAAAAAGTGTGATCTCTTTAGATCTGAGGTCAAATATCTGGGGCACATCATCTCGTCCGAGGGAGTAAGGACTGACCCAGAGAACGTCGATGCGGTGAAAAATTTGCCCGTTCCCAAAGACAAACACCAACTGAGAAGCTTCCTGGGACTTGCAACTTACTACAGACGGTTTGTAAAGGACTTTGCAAGGATCGCAAAAAGCTTGCATGAACTGACGGAAAAGGAAAAACCATTCATATGGTCAGGTGAATGCGAAACGAGTTTCAAGAGTCTCAAACACCAACTGTGTGATGCTTCAATTCTAGGATATTTCTTTCGAAATTATAGTACGGTATAAGCTGTTGGAGAAGTGGCTATCTGAGTAAAATTCAGCCTCTGATTGTACTTCAGAAGTGTGTTATACGAAAGATCTGCAATTCTTCACGTTTAGCCCACTTAATGGTAGGTATTATTTAAACGCATGGATATCCTCCCTCTCCCTGTTAGGCATCTATTTTATTTTAAGGTCCTAAAGATATTTTTCATTAGAAGTGGTTACTTGCAAAGTCCGATCTATGGCTCTTATAGCTTGAGGAGCCATCATCAACCTCTTGTATCCATTCCACCCTTTTGTACCACTTGCTATGGAAACTCATATTCAATTCTTTCTTACAAATTGTTCGATAATCTTCCTGAAGATATACGGATCATAGCAAATTTACTTACGTTTATGAAAAAAGTAAAACAATGGCTTCTTGGCTTTAATCTAACTGAAATTAAAATTTTGCTGCACTACATCGTGTAATATTTTATCTTTTGTTGCAATACTTTTTGTTTTTGTTATTAATTTTCTTATAAGTATCTAATGAATTAATCTTTGTTCCTGTATATTAAAATTGTTGTTCTTATATTAATTTGTTCACCCCACAATTAATACTTTTATATGAAGTGATATTTGCCTCTATTAATGTTAATTAATACAAAATGTCACTAACTATTCTCAAAACTTTGCTGCAATATTAAATATTTTGAATTTTATAAATTGTAATATAAGGATAATGAAATATGTAAATAAATAAAAAATAATAATAAAAATAAAAAAAAATAATTCGGTTGTTGTTATACCAATCGCAATGTATACCATTCGTTAAATGTAAAAGCTATGTCAAATGTCATTATAAAAGCAAAGTTTCTCTATGAATGTAAAATAAATTTTTCCGTAACCATCAACTCAAAAGGAAGTCTTTCATTTCCATCATCGCTATCATTCTGTCTAGCTCCTAATACATCAGGGTTTGTATCGGGGGAGAAACGGGAAAGTATCATTGCTTTCTGGGCTCAGCATCACCTGTGTAATAATTAATTAGTCTGAATTTCTGATAATTCGTGAGCATTTGTCTCACTTTCATTTTTAAGTGTACTAGATGAAACTTCAGAAATCACATTGGGAGTGATCCCAAATGAGTTCCAAAAATCGACCCCAATTTCAACTGTTGTTTTAAATCTGGTATAATATAAAAGACAATCTTTTCGAGACGCCTTAATAGACCACTGTTATTTTTATTCTTCCAATTATTGGTTGCGCTTGTACACTTGGCCTAAAACTGAGACGATAGTGTATAGTCTTTCACTTGGCTTAGTATTGCTGAGGACAGAAATCTTTGAAGTTCTCTTTAATTTTCAAACCACTCCCTCAGTTTACGAATTCGTTTAGGGATATCCCGTTTGAAAATTCGGCTGCGAATCAGTCGCTCATGGAAGGACTTTTCTTATTACTTTGGCAAAGTTATGTTTGTGGTTCTATCGGTGTTTAATAAAATTGCCACATCTGGGACACATGCGTTTAAACAGCCTTAAGAACTCTGTGTTTTAGGTAAATCTGGTAAATTTTTCACGTCAGGTACTGCTTTCCCGGTCTGGCAACGCTGGTCGAATTGTCAAAACATACTTCTAAAGTGCTCTAGTAACTTATTTCAAATAAAATAGTGTTGCATGTTTGCTTGAACTGTGTCATTCAGCATTAATTAGTCAACTGCGCCAACTAGTAGAGAGTAAAAGTAGCCATATTGTTGCACTTAAATTACCCGATCAAACTACTTTTTAATATCCTAAATTGGCGGAAAACAAACGCAATGAATTTAATAGAAATTTGCGGCCGCCACCGCCGAATCGAAAAATCACCGAGCTGTCAATGAGACAAGAAAAATTACGCAGAGCGCGAGCGCAACAATCAGCAATTAAAGTGCTGATTTCCCAGTAGCTCAGCACGGGGTGGGTTCAGGAAGAAAAATATTAAGATTTTTGGACCTGCACCAAAGGAAAGTGAAGGTACTTACTGTGGTGGGTAATATTGATTTTATATTCCCGGGTAGATCGAGGATCTGAAAAATTAATTAAAGAAAAAATGGGCGCCACACAATTTTAAGGTTAATTGTGAAACCAGGAATATTCGACCGATGAAAACGAGCGAACAAAGAAACAAAAAAAAATAAGAACCAAAAGCGATTTTTTTTCAAAACGTTATAATGCTCCGTTGGAGCACGGCAAATTTTATTCACGTTACTGCACAGCCGAGTGGGAATAAAAGAAAATCCCGGAATAACACACGATCACTTTTCCTGAGGGGTGGAAAATATTCCAAATTACTGGGTCGCGTGTCCCGTTGTTTATCGGGAAGTTTCGACGGCACTACCCTACCGAGTTTGATAATTTTCTTTTTTTTTCTGGCTAACACTTCTAACGACTGAATATGATACTTAGCTTTTTCCTGGATAAATTTCCTCAGTTCCTTCTTCCTTGCTCCTGCAAACTGCTGGGTACGGTCCCGCTCTAACAAAAGTCTTATCGCTCCTGCAATGATCCGGAGCACCCTCTAGGACTAAATTTTTTCCTATCTTTCTTTCTCGAACTTCCTTTTTGCTCACTTTTACTTTTACTTTTTTTTGACGAAATCCCTTCTGGACGTTAAAACAACAAACTGTGACTATATCGCTGCCTGGTCAACCAAGAAGTGATTTACCAGCTGGCTTTGTCCATTCGGTCGGCCGGCATCCTCACTCACACCTCCATCCATACGTGGGGAAGCAGAGCCAACGACAGTTCAAACACGACCATTCAGCTGTGGCGCTGGAGTGGTCAACTGTTTCGTACTCCCCCATTCTCACCCATACTTAGACCATTTGGCGGTCCATGTCCTCTTCTGCTACACTATGTACTCTCACATCAGTGCGCTGACATGCCCCCGCTAATGTTCTCACGCCCTTCAGGTGACCTCTCACTCAGTGAATTCGCCCATTACTCTAACTCAGCAATGAACAAACCCTCCGACCGACCCTGGATCTGCCTAAATTCAGCTCATGCCCTTTGACGTTTCGCGAAGTAAACAAATACATTCGAGAAGGAAAAATAGTTTTGCGACAAAATGCACCCAATTGCATTCGTGGATATTTTGAATAATATTCCCCCAAAAGATCAAAATCTCTCGGATAATTTCAGGAGAAATAGAATGACGACCTTTTTAATAAAGATAACCATCCCTAGAACCAAACGCAACAATCATTTAGGAGTGGAGGCAAAAAGAGCTGGTAAGTAAACGACTAATACTCGATTCTAAATTATTTCCCTATTCTACCTCGGTGGAATGATGCGCAGATTTTGGGGAAAGGGACCTGTTGATCGTGTGTCAATCCTTACAGAGGTTTAATTTACGTTGGGCTCGCAGCCATTTGGTTTCAATTTGTGTTTCACTTTGTGTCTCCGTCAAGTTTGGTGCGCTGTCCGAAGAGACATCCAATTTCATTGTAGATTCGGTTCGCGGTGATATATTTTGTGTTTCTCGTTCGTGTTTTGCGGCCGGTGTTGTTGTTTTTGTGTTTGTTATGAGGGTGTTTCACAGGGCCGTCCACCCGCACTCCTCTGCTGCTCCTTCGGTGCTCCCACGACGGAGTTTGGTCAAAAGGGAGCGTCATCCCTTCCCTCATCGTTCGTGGCTCACTACCTTGTCTATGGTAGATCTTGTTTCGCTTTTTGGGCCTTTGACTTGCTCGGACCGTCCGCCCGCGCCCGCGAATTTCATTTCAATTTGCAGGGTGGATGTTTCGATGTGTCGTGTTTTTAACACCCCGCCGTTGCAGACCATTTGTCTGGTTGCAGAGTGCTTTTTGCTCGCACTCCGCCTTTACAGACCGTCCGTCTGTAGTCATTTTCACAGACACCCGTCTGTATCCGCTTCCACAGACCGTCCGTCTGGTTTCCCAGACCGTCCGTCTGGTTTCACAGACCGCCCGTCTGGTTTCAGCTCTCTCTCTCTTTGGGGTCTGGGCCTCCTGCCCTCCAAGTCACCTGTGGTGGTTGCTCCCCAAGGCTCCAAAAACGTGGACCCATGGCTGATGGGACCATGGTTGCCCCTCCACTTCTTCAGACCGTGGGAACGCAGACCGATAAAAGAGGGAGTGAATAAGGAGGGTCAAGGGAAAAAGAGAATGGCTCTTGTTGCGGGCAATTTGACCGCAACAAATCCCACCCTTACCTCCAAGGAAATGTGCTTGGTTTTCGAAGAACCCCAAGCCATTTCCAGAGGCTAAGGTAAACAACACAACAGCGGAAGGGTTTTCCCATCATTGGCAAATCTGCCTGTCTAGACTTCCCATAAACAAGTAAAGATATATTCCTTAAAACTACATTAATTGGGGTCTTGCTAGACTAGTCGTCGGCGGCTCTGTGATAGGGCTTAAAGTCCTTCACATGCCATGTTCCGCGATCTCTTTTGTTATCGTCGATCAAGGTATACGTCCACGGGGAAACGCGTTTCTTTATTCTAAACGGGCCGACAAATTTCGGCGCAAGCTTCGCGGCATAATAGTTAGCGGCATCGGACAACGCGAAGTTTCTTCGCCATACAATCTCATTCGGGAGATATTGAACATCTCTCCGCCTGAGATTGTCTTCCCTAAGCTCGCTAAATCGGTTCTCTACCGCGTTCCTACCATTTTCCCCGTCGCTTCTAACTAGACCCTGCTCTGGACCTACGCTCCGACTACCTGAACCTTCTCTCCTACTAAGAGTGGCTGCTCTGTCGTCGTCGCCTAGCTCCCCGAGTTGATCGCTTGCGGGAGTTATAACCCGTCCGCAAGTAACCATCTCTCTACCAAAATTTGCATAATACGGAGTTATGCCTAATACGTCGTGCTGGGCGGTGTGTATTGCACACGCTACCTTCGCCCGCTGCGAATCCCAACCTCGATGATTTTCCGAGACATACACCCTCAGCGTTGTCTTTATAATTTGATTTATGCGCTCTGCAGGATTAGCCTGCGGATTGTAATGCGCTGTATATTTAAGTTGTGACGCGTACGCCTGGCAAAGCGCTTTCAATTCCCTACTCCGGAATAGTGGGCCGTTGTCACATACGACCACCGACGGAACGCCAAAGAGAAGGAAGACATTGTCTTCAAGTTCCCTACAGACTGCTTTAGCGGTAGCAGATCTCAACGCGAAAAGGAGAGGACATTTTGTAAAATAATCTACCACAGTCATAATATAAACGAAACCCCTACTGGACTTGGGAAGTGGGCCTACCAGATCTACACAAATCATTTCCCAAGGCCTCGAAATTCCAACTCTCTCTTTCATTAAACCAGCCGGTTTCTCGTTCACCGGCTTCAAATGTTGGCAAACGCTACAACGCTTAACGTAATTAGTGATATCTTTTTTCATTTTCGGCCAATAATATCTACTCCCTACCCTAGCATATGCTTTACGGACCCCCATATGCCCTGCTAACGGACTATCGTGACATTCTTTTAAAATCCCTAATTTGCCTGCTTTCCCCACTACTAATTTCCATTCGTTGTTGTCCGCGTGGACCACGATATGGTTCGCTTTAATGAATTTTAAAAGTCGACCGTTGTCGACTCTCCATGCTGGGTAAGCCAGTGGATTCGACTCAACAGCTGACACCATTTTCGCCACCCAAGGGTCCATATCCGCTTCTGAGACCTCGGCTACCACCGGGACTCCTCGCGATAACATATCCGGAACGACATGTTCTTTCCCCTTTCTGTGGACGATTTGGAAATCAAACTGTTGTAGTCTAACTGCCCAGCGCGCTAACCTACCCAACGGATCCTTAAGGTTACTTAACCATACCAACGAGTGATGATCCGTCACGACCGTGAACCGAATTCCTTCGATGTACGGTCGCAACTTCTCAATTGCCCATAGTACAGCCAAGCACTCCTTTTCGGTCGTCGAATAGTTTCTCTCGCATCTATTGAGGGATCTGCTAAGGTAGCAAATGACCTTCTCGCCCTCATCAAATTCCTGTGACAGTACGGCTCCGATACCAAAGTCTGACGCGTCGGTTTGCACCACAAAAGGTCGCTGAAAATCCGGACACGTCAGGATCGGTGCTGTCACTAGGCATTCCTTCGCCTTTCGGAAGCTTTCCTCGCATTCTGCGGACCAAACAAACTTCTTACTCTTCTTCAACAAATCTGTCAAAGGGCGAACTAAGTCTGCGAAATTGGGTACAAAGCGCCTGTACCAAGAAATTGTCCCTACAAAGCTCCTAACTTCCTTCACATTTTTCGGTGCAGGAATCCTAACCATGCTTTCCACCTTTTCAGGATCGACGTGAAGTCCGTTTCTATCAACAACGTAACCTAGAAATTTAAGCGAGGACCTACAAAAGTTGCACTTTTCCCTGCTAACTTTCAACCCCGCCGCACATAAGCGTTTAAAGACTTCTTCCAGTATTTCAAGATGTTGTTCGAAGGAATTGGTGACGATGATGATATCGTCCAAATACACGAAGACGTGTGGCTCGAGATCGGCACCAAGAACGCTGTCGATGAATCTCTGCCACGTCGCCGGTGCATTATGCAAGCCGAAAGGCATTCGCTTGAACTGGAACAAGCCCCTATTCGGAACCGTGAAGGCTGTGAGCGGTCGTGATCCCTCCTCCATGGGAATCTGCCAGTAGGCCGACTTGATATCTAAAGACGTGAGATATTTTGCATCTCGAAGTTTATCTAGGGTCGTTGAAATGTAAGGCAGTGGATAAGCATCCCTATCTGTAACCTTATTTAGTTTTCTGTAGTCGACGCAGAACCGAAAAGACCCATACTTTTTCCTGATAAGAACAATTGGAGACGCCCACGGACTGCTTGATTTTTCAATAACTCCCGCGTCTAGCATCTCCTTCAGCTCTTTATCAATATGGACCTGCATTGCAGGCGAAACCGGGTAATATCGCTGTTTAATCGGTTCTGCCGACGTCCTAATCTTGTGTTCAACCAATTGTGTACACCCTAATCCCTCAGGCATATCCCTGAAGATTTCCTCTTCCAAAATCTCCAGTTGCCTTGCTTGAGTTTCGTCCAAGTCGGACTTTTCCTTAATAGTGGAAATCGAGCCAACCGACTGCTGACTTGAGAAGTTCCACACGCCTGATCGCAAATCCGGGACTACACCCGACAGTGCCCAAAAATCTGCACCAAGGATCATCACGTGTGGTAGAGCTGGTATTACCAAACACTCTAAAAAGACTGATTTATCCTGTACCACAATTGGAAGAGACACTACCCCCAAAACTTCTATACCCGCCCCATCTGCTAAAGCTACTGAGCTTATTCTACTCTTTGACAAAACTAACCCTAAATGTTTAAGAATATCCCACCCGTCCCTACAGACAATGGTGCGTGAAGCACCGGAATCCAGTAAACCTAGGAACTGAATTCCATAAATAGAAATGTTTAAAAATGGCCGATTGTCTAACCCGTTTGCCTCGAGAGTGAAACCTAAATGAACTTGAGATACCAGCTGGTCGTCAGCAGGCGACCTAACTAGTTGCGACGGCGCTCCTGTCCTGCTGTTCCAGGAGTCCGTTGCGCGTTTCCCGCACAACGTCGGCAATCCCTACGGTAAGCCCCTGCTGCACCACAACCGTAACACTTTTTCGGACCAGAACATCGATTTGAAAAATGGCCCTCACTACCACAATTGAAACAACGCATTTGCCGACGTTGTTGGTTGTCTTGAGTGACAACCGAAATCCTTGGTTCTTCTACGCTGATGTACGCCAAATCTGGCTCCAGCAAATGTCTATTGCGCGTCGTTGGTGGTGAAGCAAATGTTTCCACATTCGCCCGCACCGTCTTGCGCCCCAACGCCACCAAATCACTGACACCCTTGGGATCCGCCAATCCCAATTGCGTCTGATAAAATGGCGCAAGGTTCCGTTGCAGAATCGAAAGCTTTCTCCGCCCCGAAATCGGTTCCGAAAGTCTTCCGAACATATTCTGCATCGTTGCGACGTAAACACCTATCGATTCCTCCTTCCCTTGGGTTCGACGCCTGATCTCCTCTAATAAGAGATCATCATAATTGGGCGGGAGAAACTCGAGATTCAACTCCCGAACAAGTTCCTGCCAAGAAAAGACCGACCTCCTAATCGCCCTAAACCAAAGAAGAGCCTTCCCTTCGAAGAGTTCCACTGCCGATCTAAACAACTGCTGTGCTGAAACCCCCCTTGCTTCACGAAGTTCGTCAACCCTTTCCAAAAAGGCGTTAACGGAAGCACCGCATCGTTCTCCTGAAAACCGTAATTGCCATTTGGACAAGTTTTCAACCCTTTCGTTCGTGAAAGGCTGTTCACTTCGCCCATCATCGTTTGACTGGGAATTCCTATTCCTGCCAAAGGCGGAGTTCGGTGGTGGCGAAGGGTCCCGGGTCGTCCGTCTGGGTGGAGATGAGTCCGCCCGTGTTTGCCGCTTCAATCTAAGTCTGCCATCGTCCTGGCTTTCGTCGTCGAGGCTTTCATCGTCATCGCTCTCTTCGATGTCCCCGAGTAAGCCCAAGAGTTCCGTCTTCAGACTCTTCTTCTCTTCAACATCTTCGGGTGTTGAAGCGTGTGACCTGCCAATTCTGGTGGTTGCCCACTCAATCTTTGTTACGAGCTTTTTAAACTCGGGAGATCCCCGCTCAGGGCGGCTCGCTATGAGCGCTCTGATCTCCATTATCTTTCTGACAACCGCATCTCGGTCTTGTTCGAAAGTAAAAGGGTAATCGTCAAAGCTAGCTACTTGGGACCCCCGCCGCTCAAGAGCTCTGGCCGCTCGTAGAGACTTACGCATGGGATCCACTTCCCCCGTCGACAAACCCCTACACTCAACCTCATAGGTCAACTCTTCCTTCGATAGACGATTAATATCCATGACCGAGTAGCAATGCGAATCAATTATGAATTTAACAACAAAATTGGGTTATTAAAAGGAGCAACGAAGGATTGGTCGTACCAAAGCGACAACCTTGAAGGTGGTGATCAGCAGCAAACTACAATAAAACAACAGTAAGAAGAACACCAGTGTTTTTATTTCGAATATAAAACAAACGTAACGATGGCTGTTAGCCTCAAACCAAAAAATTACGAAAAGATTCGCTTTAGTCCCTCGATACGAAACTAGGAACTCTGAATTTAAACGCGGAACTATAAAACTCAAGAATGAAGAAAACAAAAGTCCAGAAATAAGCACAATTCAACCAGACTAAAATCAAAATGTACTCCGTTCTCTAAAGCACGAATAGACAAAAAAAGAAATTGGAAGAAAACACTTCACTGAAAAAAGTCACTCAATCAAAATTTACTGTGATCGCAAAACAAACCAAAGTAATCGAAACAGGTGCTCCAACAAAACAGCTTCACGAGAATATAAACGTTTCCTCAACCAAAATTAAGTTCAAAAACTCCACTAACTTGCTATCGATACCCAAGAGCCGATGGTAACCCTAATCGAAATAAATAAAATATTCCTAACCGAGAGAGTATATATGTTTGTAATTGGGTAGGTCAGTATCGGAGGTACGAAAACGATAACAAAAATACCCAGGAAATGTATGACTACGACCAAACGCACCACGGAAAATATGTATGTACTTCTATGGGGTAAAACTAAGAGGCCAATTTGTGTTAACTACGTGTAAATATGAAAAAAAATATATATGACCGCTGAGAAATCTTGTCCGGATTATAATATATGTACGTAACTTTGGATGTTCGTGGTATGAAAAACACCAAGAAAACGGGTAAACGGTAGGTAAATATATGGGTGGTTAGTTGGTATTTATCAATATAGTTTCTGTATGAAAGGGTTATGAGAAAACCAAAAAATTGTATCCCAATATGTGGGTAGTTATTGTTATTTATGGTGTGAAAGAGGTATGAGAAAATCCAAAAAAAAATGCAACTATGTATGTGAATAATTCTGGTAATTATATATATATGTTTGTATGAAGGGGTAGGACGAATTGACCAAAAAATGTATGCAAATATGTTGGTATTTATATTATATTTGTATGAAGGGGTATGAGAAAATGAAAAAAATTTCAAATATGTAAATAATTATGTATATATGTTTGTATAACAGGGTTATGAGCAATTAAGACAAAATGTAGGTATATAGATATAATGTTTGTACCTATGAGAAAGTCACAAACAAATAATTGAACGACTCAGATAGATACGTACATATATTTGAAACTATTGGTCTGATTATATGTTTATATATATTGTAAATGTGTCTACTCTGTATAGGCAAAAGAAATCAAAATTAAACAATTGCACCTACTTGTGGGTAACCAGGCGTTTTACCTCTGGTTATCTCCCTCACTCCCGCTATATCCAACCGTTGAACAAAACCCGTACACTGCACCGAATAACTGCTCACAAAATTCCACTGCCTAATAGCGGTTGTTTTAGGGAAATGCCTCACAAATATATTTCACTATATTTCACTATGCAGCCACTCCAAATTCTGTGAAAAGGATAAAATAAAAAACTTGAAATAATGAAAAACAATAAACTTCCCTAAGCACAACACTAAACTCACTATGTTTGTCCGCACAAAGGACCCCCCACGCTTGTACCGACAATTTTCCTACTAAATATATAATTTTTTCCACCGATATGCGCGCGCGAACACGACTAAAATACCAAGCAAAAATTAAAAAAAAGCCCCACGTTGGGCGCCAATTTGTTGCACTTAAATTACCCGATCAAACTACTTTTTAATATCCTAAATTGGCGGAAAACAAACGCAATGAATTTAATAGAAATTTGCGGCCGCCACCGCCGAATCGAAAAATCACCGAACTGTCAATGAGACAAGAAAAATTACGCAGAGCGCGAGCGCAACAATCAGCAATTAAAGTGCTGATTTCCCAGTAGCTCAGCACGGGGTGGGTTCAGGAAGAAAAATTATAAGATTTTTGTACCTGCACCAAAGGAAAGTGAAGGTACTTACTGTGGTGGGTAATATAGATTTTATATTCCCGGGTAGATCGAGGATCTGAAAAATTAATTAAAGAAAAAATGGGCGCCACACAATTTTAAGGTTAATTCTGAAACCAGGAATATTCGACCGATGAAAACGAGCGAACAAAGAAACCAAAAAAAAATAAGAACCAAAAGCGATTTTTTTTTCAAAACGTTATAATGCTCCGTTGGAGCACGGCAAATTTTATTCACGTTACTGCACAGCCGAGTGGGAATAAAAGAAAATCCCAGAATAACACACGATCACTTTTCCTGAGGGGTGGAAAATATTCCAAATTACTGGGTCGCGTGTCCCGTTGTTTATCGGGAAGGTTCGACGGCACTACCCTACCGAGTTTGATAATTTTCTTTTCTTTTCTGGCTAACACTTCTAACGACTGAATATGATACTTAGGTGTTTCCTGGATAAATTTCCTCAGTTCCTTCTTCCTTGCTCCTGCAAACTGCTGGGTACGGTCCCGCTCTAACAAAAGTCTTATCGCTCCTGCAATGATCCGGAGCACCCTCTAGGACTACATTTTTTCCTATCTTTCTTTCTCGAACTTCCTTTTTGCACACTTTTACTTTTACTTTTTTTTTGACGAAATCCCTTCTGGACGCTAAAACCACAAACTGTGACTATATCGCTGCCTGGTCAACCAAGAAGTGATTTACCAGCTGGCTTTGTCCATTCGGTCGGCCGGCATCCTCACTCACACCTCCATCCATACGTGGGGAAGCAGAGCCAACGACAGTTCAAACACGACCATTCAGCTGTGGCGCTGGAGTGGTCAACTGTTTCGTACTCCCCCATTCTCACCCATACTTAGACCATTTGGCGGTCCATGTCCTCTTCTGCTACACTATGTACTCTCACAAAAGTGTGCTGACATGCCCCCGCTAATGTTCTCACGCCCTTCAGGCGACCTCTCACTCAGTGAATTCGCCCATTACTCTAACTCAGCAATGAACAAACCCTCCGACCGACCCTGGATCTGCTTTAATTCAGCCCATGCCCTTTGACGTTTCGCGAAGTAAACAAATACATTCGAGAAAGAAAAATAGTTTTCCGACAAAATGCACCCAATTGCATTCGTGGATATTTTGAATAATATTCCCCCAAAAGATCAAAATCTCTCGGATAATTTCAGGAGAAATAGAATGACGACCTTTTTAATAAAGATAACCATCCCTAGAACCAAACGCAACAATCATTTAGGAGTGGAGGCAAAAAGAGCTGGTAAGTAAACGACTAATACTCGATTCTAAATTATTTCCCTATTCTACCTCGGTGGAATGATGCGCAGATTTTGGGGAAAGGGACCTGTTGATCGTGTGTCAATCCTTACAGAGGTTTAATTTACGTTGGGCTCGCAGCCATTTGGTTTCAATTTGTGTTTCACTTTGTGTCTCCGTCAAGTTTGGTGCGCTGTCCGAAGAGACATCCAATTTCATTGTAGATTCGGTTCGCGGTGATATATTTTGTGTTTCTCGTTCGTGTTTTGCGGCCGGTGTTGTTGTTTTTGTGTTTGTTATGAGGGTGTTTCACAGGGCCGTCCACCCGCACTCCTCTGCTGCTCCTTCGGTGCTCCCACGACGGAGTTTGGTCAAAAGGGAGTGTCATCCCTTCCCTCATCGTTCGTGGCTCACTACCTTGTCTATGGTAGATCTTGTTTCGCTTTTTGGGCCTTTGACTTGCTCGGACCGTCCGCCCGCGCCCGCGAATTTCATTTCAAATGCAGGGTGGATGTTTCGATGTGTCGTGTTTTTAACACCCCGCCGTTGCAGACCATTTGTCTGGTTGCAGAGTGCTTTTTGCTCGCACTCCGCCTTTACAGACCGTCCGTCTGTAGTCATTTTCACAGACACCCGTCTGTATCCGCTTCCACAGACCGTCCGTCTGGTTTCCCAGACCGTCCGTCTGGTTTCACAGACCGCCCGTCTGGTTTCAGCTCTCTCTCTCTTTGGGGTCTGGGCCTCCTGCCCTCCAAGTCACCTGTGGTGGTTGCTCCCCAAGGCTCCAAAAACGTGGACCCATGGCTGATGGGACCATGGTTGCCCCTCCACTTCTTCAGACCGTGGGAACGCAGACCGATAAAAGAGGGAGTAAATAAGGAGGGTCAAGGGAAAAAGAGAATGGCTCTTGTTGCGGGCAATTTGACCGCAACAATATTACCGATTTTGGCAGCATTTGAATATTAGTTTGAGTAGCTGTGGAATAACTAGTACATACATAATTAGATTGTTCTCGAACCTTTTAAACGAAACTTGTCTACGAATCTGGAAATTTCGAGAGGTGTCAATAGCAGATATAAATAGACGTCGCAGGAGCACCCAAGACATTCTAGTTGTGAACCGCGATAAAGAAGTACGATAGATGACAGTAGTGAAAAGTATAGAGAAAAAGTATAAGTATCCAGTAAGAGAAAAGTGTTTGTGTATTTAAAGTGATTAATTGTGAAAGTGAATTGTTGAATTAAATAAGTGTATTATTAGAATACTAATCAAGAAGTAAAAGACATTGATAGAGAACTAATAAAGATTAATTAAATAGAATTACGTTTTAGCTTTTCGAATCCTAGCCTGGATGTAACAATAGTTTAATCGAACCGAAATTGCTTTATTTGGATTCTACCGGATACAGTTACACTCCATAATCTATGGATCTTTGAAGGTTTATCAGTTTACTAAATATTTGCGGATTAGCTGAAGGTAAATAATTATTATTATTCTATACCAAGGTTGGCAGAACAAAAAGTCATACATAACTTCCACGATTAAATGAAAAAGACGACCGCATATTATTTAGAGGAACAAATATATTGTCGCATGTTTTCTCAAACTGTGTCATTCAGCATCCATTAGTCACTCGCACCGCCAGCTAGTAGAGAGCCATATTACCGATAATTGGCAGCATTTGAAATGCAGTTTGAATAGCTATGGAATAACTAATTATGTTGTTCTCGAACCTTCTGAACTTCACGAATCTGGAAATTTCGAGAGGTGTCACTAGGAGATATAAATAGATGTCGCAGGAGCACCCAAGACATTCTAGTTGTGAACCGCGATAAAGAAGTGCGATAGATGACAGTAGTGAAAAGTATAGAGAACAAAAGTGGAAGTATTGAATAAGAGAAAAGTGATTGTTTATTTAATGTGATTAATTGTGAAAGTGAATTGTTGAATTAAATAAGTTAATTATTAGAATAATAATCAAGAATTAAATTGGAAAAGAACTAATAAAGATTAATTAAATAAAATTACGTTTTATCTTTTCGAATCCTAGCCTGGATGTAACATTGGTGTCAGAAGTGGGATAAAACGTATTCAGTGTGAAATTAAAGTGAAGTTAGTTAGTTAAAAAAAAAATGGGTCGCACATTAAAATTACTACAGCTCAGTATACCGCAGTTAAAAGCTGAATTGGAAAAGCGGAATCTCTCCACAGCTGGAGGAAAAAGTGATCTTGTGCTTCGACTGCAGGAAGCTGTTGAAAACGAAGGAGAAAACCCCAAGTCCGTTTTGTTCGACGTAGCAGAAGAACAAGTAAGTAGCTACAAGCGTTGATATGACTGCTATGATGGAATTACTTCTGGCCAAGTTAGATGAACAGAAAAATTCTATGGACTCTCAGTTCAATGAACAGAAGAATTCTATGGGCTCTCAGTTTAATGAACAGAAGAATTCTCTAGATTCCAAATTTGAAGAACAAAAGAATTCCATAGTTGCCGCCCAAAAGAGCGCTGTGGAAGATTTTAAAAATGTTCTCGAAGGAAAACTCGACGAAATTGACCACAAGTTCGAGAAGGTTGAAACCAAATTCACGAAATCCATCAGACGTTTTGCAAGCATGAAACAAACTTCGAGAACTTGGCTAAAGAGCTCGAGAAAGTGAAGAAGCAGAAGGCTCGAGAAAATTCTGCGGACTGCCCGAGAAGGAAAGAGATGCAGCCTGCTGTTTTCGATGGTCAAACATCATGGCCAATTTATAAGAAACAGTTTGAAGCAGCTGCAATGGCGAACAGCTGGGACAACGAGGAAAAGTCGATTGCGCTAACGCTCGCACTAAGAGGTATATCTGGAGTTACTCCAAACCGTCTCAGAAGAGAAGCAACATGTTATGTCCTGAGAAGCAGAGATTGTGTTCACTTTCTAGCTCCGATTGCTTGGGATTGATTTTGTTGCAACTTGAGGGGATCGTTAAAAGGTGTAAGTTTGGTGTAAACAACAAACAATAAAAATCACGCACCGCACTTTGAATTCACTTTAAAGAAGAAACACATCGATTGTAATTTTTTAAATAGAAGCTATTTTATTTTTATTGATTTATGTTAGATGTGGTTCACCACATTACTTTTTCTTCTTAATCAATAATTTTATTTCTTTCTGTTAAATGTACTTCACCACATTACTTGTTCTTCTATATTTTATTTTATAATTAATTTTGCCTTCTAGCTGTTCGCGGTTTCGCTTTACCTTTTAGACTCTTCATAATTATTTTTAAATTGTCTGCTCTGCCCAGAAAAATGTAAGATGTCTTTCAACCTTGAAGAGGATATTTGACACTTTTGGAAGCTAAGTGCGACCAGTGCACAAACGGGCAAGGAATGTGCCAACGTATTGTCTGTAGATGACACCATAGGAATTGATGTGATCGTGAGACGTAGTTATGTGGATGCATTTGTAAGATAACACGATATGAAATAATTGTATCGTCTGAAATACAATTCGGTTATCTGAAATGCTTGTAGGAGGAAAGGTATGCATTCTTATGTATGCAACATAAGAAATGATGGGATCTTGGGACAGCGGGTGCATTTGCAAGATAACACGATTGTATCGTCTGAAATACAACTCGGTTATTTGAAATACTTGTAGGAGGAAAAGTTTGCATATTTATGTATGCAAAAAATCCTCCCCCTCAATAAAAGAGAATTATTCTTTGAAGAGGAATAATACTCACAAAAAGAAGTAAAATTTGGATATTTCATAGAAAATGGTTAAGGCAGAACAGAACATTTTTTTTTGTTTACATATAGCAATTTATTAATTAGTAGTTAATTATATATATATTCTTTTCATATTTAATCCTGTTTAAATGTTTATATAAAATTATAATAATTTTTTTTTTATTTATTTTTTGCTTATATTTTTGTGAAACAATTGTAGGTACTACTCGTATGTTATTTAATGCTACTCCTACAAAGATTTATTTTTAGTTTTCCTTTATTTTTAAATACTAGGTAGGTATGAATATATAATTTTTGTCTATAGTCTATTCAATATTAAGTTAAGTGTTCTTAAATCTAATCAATACATTTAGGTGTTTACTACGCCACCATATGGTAGCTACATCATTTATATTATACTATTTCATTAATTTCTTAAATAATACGACAATCATGCTTGAATATAAAAATGACATTTAAACATCTTGTGTTGTTATCACTAAAACCAATGAGATTACATATAGATTATTATTATTTATTTATGTATGTATTATCATTTTTGTTAAAACTAGGTACATGATTTTTAAAAAAAAAAAAAAACTTTCGTGTCCACAATTTGCAGAGATGCGGTCTTTGGAGCAGATTTAGTTTTAGGAAGAGATTTAGAGCGAACAAGTGTTTTTGGACTGGTGGTCGTCAGTTCTATAGTCACTGGGGTTTCCTTTTGTCTTGAGTGGTCAGTATCTGATACATTTTTGACAACTTGTTCTTGTGGTTTAGAAAGTTTCTGTTGCCTGTAGTTTTTCAGTAGTTTCAAAAACAATTTTGTAAATGCGAAAAGTACAGCGCACGCTATTAAAGTACTAGTCAGTGATATAGATATTACGGGGAGAGAATGAGACGTCCGATTGGGAATATGAATGCTGTTCAATTTTGTTTTTATTTCTTCGAGAGAGTGGGTGCTTTAATATATGATCTCATTTGTATCTGGACCTATTATAACTTGGGTGTGATTCACATTTGGAACCTTGGAAGTGAGGGTAGTAAGGTTTAACTGGGAGAGTTCCGTACTAGCGGGGGGGAAATATTGTGGTTGTATAAGATAGAGAGGGGGCCTCGAGTCACCCTGATAGTAAATTGTTTTGTCGAGAAAAGTGATTACGAACAACAAAAACATCAGCTGCATCGTGTCCATTTGGACAAGTTTTCAACCCTTTCGTTCGTGAAAGGCTGTTCACTTCGCCCATCATCGTTTGACGGGGAATTCCTATTCCTGCCAAAGGCGGAGTTCGGTGGTGGCGAAGGGTCCCGGGTCGTCCGTCTGGGTGGAGATGAGTCCGGCCGTGTTTGCCGCTTCAATCTAAGTCTGCCATCGTCCTGGCTTTCGTCGTCGAGGCTTTCATCGTCATCGCTCTCTTCGATGTCCCCGAGTAAGCCCAAGAGTTCCGTCTTCAGACTCTTCTTCTCTTCAACATCTTCGGGTATTGTAGCGTGTGACCTGCCAATTCTGGTGGTTGCCCACTCAATCTTTGTTACGAGCTTTTTAAACTCGATAGATCCCCGCTCAGGGCGGCTCGCTATGAGCGCTCTGATCTCCATTATCTTTCTGATAACCGCATCTCGGTCTTGTTCGAAAGTAAAAGGGTAATCGTCAAAGCTAGCTACTTGGGACCCCCGCCGCTCAAGAGCTCTGGCTGCTCGTAGAGACTTACGCATGGGATCCACTTCCCCCGTCGACAAACCCCTACACTCAACCTCATAGGTCAACTCTTCCTTCGATAGACGATTAATATGCATGACCGAGTAGCAATGCGAATCAATTATGAATTTAACAACAAAATTGGGTTATTAAAAGGAGCAACGAAGGATTGGTCGTACCAAAGCGACAACCTTGAAG
This sequence comes from Portevinia maculata, assembly GCA_949715645.1. NCBI lineage: Eukaryota > Metazoa > Arthropoda > Insecta > Diptera > Syrphidae > Portevinia > Portevinia maculata. Next base: position 167,801,666 of record OX454526.1, on the reverse strand, counting down.
GTGGTGATCAGCAGCAAACTACAATAAAACAACAGTAAGAAGAACACCAGTGTTTTTATTTCGAATATAAAACAAACGTAACGATGGCTGTTAGCCTCAAACCAAAAAATTAAGAAAAGATTCGCTTTAGTCCCTCGATACGAAACTAGGAACTCTGAATTTAAACGCGGAACTATACAACTCAAGAATGAAGAAAACAAAAGTCCAGAAATAAGCACAATTCAACCAGACTAAAATCAAAATGTACTCCGATCTCTAAAGCACGAATAGACAAAAAAAGAAATTGGAAGAAAACACTTCACTGAAAAAAGTCACTCAATCAAAATTTACTGTGATCGCAAAACAAACCAAAGTAATCGAAACAGATGCTCCAACAAAACAGCTTCACGAGAATATAAACGTTTCCTCAACCAAAATTAAGTTCAAAAACTCCACTAACTTGCTATCGATACCCAAGAGCCGATGGTAACCCTAATCGAAATAAATAAAATATTCTTAACCGAGAGAGTATATATGTTTGTAATTGGGTAGGTCAGTATCGGAGGTACGAAAACGATAACAAAAATACCCAGGAAATGTATGACTACGACCAAACGCACCACGGAAAATATGTATGTACTTCTATGGGTTAAAACTAAGAGGCCAATTTGTGTTAACTACGTGTAAATATGAAAAAAAATATATATGACCGCTGAGAAATCTTGTCCGGATTATAATATATGTACGTAACTTTGGATGTTCGTGGTATGAAAAACACCAAGAAAACGGGTAAACGGTAGGTAAATATATGGGTGGTTAGATTGTTGGTATTTATCAATATAGGTTCTGTATGAAAGGGTTATGAGAAAACCAAAAAATTGTATCCCAATATGTGGGTAGTTATTGTTATTTATGGTGTGAAAGAGGTATGAGAAAATCCAAAAAAAAAAATGCAACTATGTATGTGAATAATTCTGGTAATTATATATATATGTTTGTATGAAGGGGTAGGACGAATTGACCAAAAAATGTATGCAAATATGTTGGTATTTATATTATATTTGTATGAAGGGGTATGAGAAAATGAAAAAAATTTCAAATATGTAAATAATTATGTATATATGTTTGTATAACAGGGTTATGAGCAATTAAGACAAAATGTAGGTATATAGATATAATGTTTGTACCTATGAGGGGGTATGAGAAAGTCACAAACAAATAATTGAACGACTCAGATAGATACGTACATATATTTGAAACTATTGGTCTGATTATATGTTTATATATATTGTAAATGTGTCTACTCTGTATAGGCAAAAGAAATCAAAATTAAACAATTGCACCTACTTGTGGGTAACCAGGCGTTTTACCTCTGGTTATCTCCCTCACTCCCGCTATATCCAACCGTTGAACGAAACCCGTACACTGCACCGAATAACTGCTCACAAAATTCCACTGCCTAATAGCGGTTGTCTTAGGGAAATGCCTCACAAATATATTTCACTATATTTCACTATGCAGCCACTCCAAATTCTGTGAAAAAGATAAAATAAAAAAGTAAATAGCACTTGAAATAATGAAAAACAATAAACTTCCCTAAGAACAACACTATCTCACTATGTTTGTCGGCACAAAGGACCCCCCACGCTTGTACCGACAATTTTCCTACTAAATATATAATATCGAACACGACTAAAATACCAAGCAAAAATTAAAAAAAAAAGCCCCACGTTGGGCGCCAATTTGTTGCACTTAAATTACCCGATCAAACTACTTTTTAATATCCTAAATTGGCGGAAAACAAACGCAATGAATTTAATAGAAATTTGCGGCCGCCACCGCCGAATCGAAAAATCACCGAACTGTCAATGAGACAAGAAAAATTACGCAGAGCGCGAGCGCAACAATCAGCAATTAAAGTGCTGATTTCCCAGTAGCTCAGCACGGGGTGGGTTCAGGAAGAAAAATATTAAGATTTTTGTACCTGCACCAAAGGAAAGTGAAGGTACTTACTGTGGTGGGTAATATAGATTTTATATTCCCGGGTAGATCGAGGATCTGAAAAATTAATTAAAGAAAAAATGGGCGCCACACAATTTTAAGGTTAATTCTGAAACCAGGAATATTCGACCGATGAAAACGAGCGAACAAAGAAACCAAAAAAAAATAAGAACCAAAAGCGATTTTTTTTTCAAAACGTTATAATGCTCCGTTGGAGCACGGCAAATTTTATTCACGTTACTGCACAGCCGAGTGGGAATAAAAGAAAATCCCGGAATAACACACGATCACTTTTCCTGAGGGGTGGAAAATATTCCAAATTACTGGGTCGCGTGTCCCGTTGTTTATCGGGAAGGTTCGACGGCACTACCCTACCGAGTTTGATAATTTTCTTTTCTTTTCTGGCTAACACTTCTAACGACTGAATATGATACTTAGGTGTTTCCTGGATAAATTTCCTCAGTTCCTTCTTCCTTGCTCCTGCAAACTGCTGGGTACGGTCCTGCTCTAACAAAAGTCTTATCGCTCCTGCAATGATCCGGAGCACCCTCTAGGACTAAATTTTTTCCTATCTTTCTTTCTCGAACTTCCTTTTTGCTCACTTTTACTTTTACTTTTTTTTTTTACGAAATCCCTTCTGGACGCTAAAACAACAAACTGTGACTATATCGCTGCCTGGTCAACCAAGAAGTGATTTACCAGCTGGCTTTGTCCATTCGGTCGGCCGGCATCCTCACTCACACCTCCATCCATACGTGGGAAGCAGAGCCAACGACAGTTCAAACACGACCATTCAGCTGTGGCGCTGGAGTGATCAACTGTTTCGTACTCCCCCATTCTCACCCATACTTAGACCATTTGGCGGTCCATGTCCTCTTCTGCTACACTATGTACTCTCACATCAGTGCGCTGACATGCCCCCGCTAATGTTCTCACGCCCTTCAGGCGACCTCTCACTCAGTGAATTCGCCCATTACTCTAACTCAGCAATGAACAAACCCTCCGACCGACCCTGGATCTGCCTTAATTCAGCCCATGCCCTTTGACGTTTCGCGAAGTAAACAAATACATTCGAGAAAGAAAAATAGTTTTCCGACAAAATGCACCCAATTGCATTCATGGATATTTTGAATAATATTCCCCCAAAAGATCAAAATCTCTCGGATAATTTCAGGAGAAATAGAATGACGACCTTTTTAATAAAGATAACCATCCCTAGAACCAAACGCAACAATCATTTAGGAGTGGAGGCAAAAAGAGCTGGTAAGTAAACGACTAATACTCGATTCTAAATTATTTCCCTATTCTACCTCGGTGGAATGATGCGCAGATTTTGGGGAAAGGGACCTGTTGATCGTGTGTCAATCCTTACAGAGGTTTAATTTACGTTGGGCTCGCAGCCATTTGGTTTCAATTTGTGTTTCACTTTGTGTCTCCGTCAAGTTTGGTGCGCTGTCCGAAGAGACATCCAATTTCATTGTAGATTCGGTTCGCGGTGATATATTTTGTGTTTCTCGTTCGTGTTTTGCGGCCGGTGTTGTTGTTTTTGTGTTTGTTATGAGGGTGTTTCACAGGGCCGTCCACCCGCACTCCTCTGCTGCTCCTTCGGTGCTCCCACGACGGAGTTTGGTCAAAAGGGAGCGTCATCCCTTCCCTCATCGTTCGTGGCTCACTACCGTGTCTATGGTAGATCTTGTTTCGCTTTGATCTTGGATCTTTGAAGGTTTATCAGTTTACTAAATATTTGCGGATTAGCTGAAGGTAAATAATTATTATTATTCACAACAAAAAGTCATACATAACTTCCACGATTAAATGAAAAAGACGACCGCATATTATTTAGAGGAACAAATATATTGTCGCATGTTTTCTCAAACTGTGTCATTCAGCATCCATTAGTCACTCGCACCGCCAGCTAGTAGAGAGCCATATTACCGATAATTGGCAGCATTTGAAATGCAGTTTGAATAGCTATGGAATAACTAATTATGTTGTTCTCGAACCTTCTGAACTTCACGAATCTGGAAATTTCGAGAGGTGTCACTAGGAGATATAAATAGATGTCGCAGGAGCACCCAAGACATTCTAGTTGTGAACCGCGATAAAGAAGTGCGATAGATGACAGTAGTGAAAAGTATAGAGAACAAAAGTGGAAGTATTGAATAAGAGAAAAGTGATTGTTTATTTAATGTGATTAATTGTGAAAGTGAATTGTTGAATTAAATAAGTTAATTATTAGAATAATAATCAAGAATTAAATTGGAAAAGAACTAATAAAGATTAATTAAATAAAATTACGTTTTATCTTTTCGAATCCTAGCCTGGATGTAACATTGGTGTCAGAAGTGGGATAAAACGTATTCAGTGTAAAATTAAAGTGAAGTTAGTTAGTTAAAAAAAAAAAAATGGGTCGCACATTAAAATTACTACAGCTCAGTATACCGCAGTTAAAAGCTGAATTGGAAAAGCGGAATCTCTCCACAGCTGGAGGAAAAAGTGATCTTGTGCTTCGACTGCAGGAAGCTGTTGAAAACGAAGGAGAAAACCCCAAGTCCGTTTTGTTCGACGTAGCAGAAGAACAAGTAAGTAGCTACAAGCGTTGATATGACTGCTATGATGGAATTACTTCTGGCCAAGTTAGATGAACAGAAAAATTCTATGGACTCTCAGTTCAATGAACAGAAGAATTCTATGGGCTCTCAGTTTAATGAACAGAAGAATTCTCTAGATTCCAAATTTGAAGAACAAAAGAATTCCATAGTTGCCGCCCAAAAGAGCGCTGTGGAAGATTTTAAAAATGTTCTCGAAGGAAAACTCGACGAAATTGACCACAAGTTCGAGAAGGTTGAAACCAAATTCACGAAATCCATCAGACGTTTTGCAAGCATGAAACAAACTTCGAGAACTTGGCTAAAGAGCTCGAGAAAGTGAAGAAGCAGAGGGCTCGAGAAAATTCTGCGGACTGCCCGAAAAGGAAAGAGATGCAGCCTGCTGTTTTCGATGGTCAAACATCATGGCCAATTTATAAGAAACAGTTTGAAGCAGCTGCAATGGCGAACAGCTGGGACAACGAGGAAAAGTCGATTGCGCTAACGCTCGCACTAAGAGGTATATCTGGAGTTACTCCAAACCGTCTCAGAAGAGAAGCAACATGTTATGTCCTGAGAAGCAGAGATTGTGTTCACTTTCTAGCTCCGATTGCTTGGGATTGATTTTGTTGCAACTTGAGGGGATCGTTAAAAGGTGTAAGTTTGGTGTAAACAACAAACAATAAAAATCACGCACCGCACTTTGAATTCACTTTAAAGAAGAAACACATCGATTGTAATTTTTTAAATAGAAGCTATTTTATTTTTATTGATTTATGTTAGATGTGGTTCACCACATTACTTTTTCTTCTTATTCAATAATTTTATTTCTTTCTGTTAAATGTACTTCACCACATTACTTGTTCTTCTATATTTTATTTTATAATTAATTTTGCCTTCTAGCTGTTCGCGGTTTCGCTTTACCTTTTAGACTCTTCATAATTATTTTTAAATTGTCTGCTCTGCCCAGAAAAATGTAAGATGTCTTTCAACCTTGAAGAGGATATTTGACACTTTTGGAAGCTAAGTGCGACCAGTGCACAAACGGGCAAGGAATGTGCCAACGTATTGTCTGTAGATGACACCATAGGAATTGATGTGATCGTGAGACGTAGTTATGTGGATGCATTTGTAAGATAACACGATATGAAATAATTGTATCGTCTGAAATACAATTCGGTTATCTGAAATGCTTGTAGGAGGAAAGGTATGCATTCTTATGTATGCAACATAAGAAATGATGGGATCTTGGGACAGCGGGTGCATTTGCAAGATAACACGATTGTATCGTCTGAAATACAACTCGGTTATTTGAAATACTTGTAGGAGGAAAAGTTTGCATATTTATGTATGCAAAAAATCCTCCCCCTCAATAAAAGAGAATTATTCTTTGAAGAGGAATAATACTCACAAAAAGAAGTAAAATTTGGATATTTCATAGAAAATGGTTAAGGCAGAACAGAACATTTTTTTTTTGTTTACATATAGCAATTTATTAATTAGTAGTTAATTATATATATATTCTTTTCATATTTAATCCTGTTTAAATGTTTATATAAAATTATAATAATTTTTTTTTTATTTATTTTTTGCTTATATTTTTGTGAAACAATTGTAGGTACTACTCGTATGTTATTTAATGCTACTCCTACAAAGATTTATTTTTAGTTTTCCTTTATTTTTAAATACTAGGTAGGTATGAATATATAATTTTTGTCTATAGTCTATTCAATATTAAGTTAAGTGTTCTTAAATCTAATCAATACATTTAGGTGTTTACTACGCCACCATATGGTAGCTACATCATTTATATTATACTATTTCATTAATTTCTTAAATAATACGACAATCATGCTTGAATATAAAAATGACATTTAAACATCTTGTGTTGTTATCACTAAAACCAATGAGATTACATATAGATTATTATTATTTATTTATGTATGTATTATCATTTTTGTTAAAACTAGGTACATGATTTTTAAAAAAAAAAAAAAACTTTCGTGTCCACAATTTGCAGAGATGCGGTCTTTGGAGCAGATTTAGTTTTAGGAAGAGATTTAGAGCGAACAAGTGTTTTTGGACTGGTGGTCGTCAGTTCTATAGTCACTGGGGTTTCCTTTTGTCTTGAGTGGTCAGTATCTGATACATTTTTGACAACTTGTTCTTGTGGTTTAGAAAGTTTCTGTTGCCTGTAGTTTTTCAGTAGTTTCAAAAACAATTTTGTAAATGCGAAAAGTACAGCGCACGCTATTAAAGTACTAGTCAGTGATATAGATATTACGGGGAGAGAATGAGACGTCCGATTGGGAATATGAATGCTGTTCAATTTTGTTTTTATTTCTTCGAGAGAGTGGGTGCTTTTATATATGATCTCATTTGTATCTGGACCTATTATAACTTGGGTGTGATTCACATTTGGAACCTTGGAAGTGAGGGTAGTAAGGTTTAACTGGGAGAGTTCCGTACTAGCGGGGGGGAAATATTGTGGTTGTATAAGATAGAGAGGGGGCCTCGAGTCACCCTGATAGTAAATTGTTTTGTCGAGAAAAGTGATTACGAACAACAAAAACATCAGCTGCATCGTGTCCATTTGGACAAGTTTTCAACCCTTTCGTTCGTGAAAGGCTGTTCACTTCGCCCATCATCGTTTGACGGGGAATTCCTATTCCTGCCAAAGGCGGAGTTCGGTGGTGGCGAAGGGTCCCGGGTCGTCCGTCTGGGTGGAGATGAGTCCGGCCGTGTTTGCCGCTTCAATCTAAGTCTGCCATCGTCCTGGCTTTCGTCGTCGAGGCTTTCATCGTCATCGCTCTCTTCGATGTCCCCGAGTAAGCCCAAGAGTTCCGTCTTCAGACTCTTCTTCTCTTCAACATCTTCGGGTATTGTAGCGTGTGACCTGCCAATTCTGGTGGTTGCCCACTCAATCTTTGTTACGAGCTTTTTAAACTCGGTAGATCCCCGCTCAGGGCGGCTCGCTATGAGCGCTCTGATCTCCATTATCTTTCTGATAACCGCATCTCGGTCTTTCTCGAAAGTAAAAGGGTAATCGTCAAAGCTAGCTACTTGGGACCCCCGCCGCTCAAGAGCTCTGGCTGCTCGTAGAGACTTACGCATGGGATCCACTTCCCCCGTCGACAAACCCCTACACTCAACCTCATAGGTCAACTCTTCCTTCGATAGACGATTAATATCCATGACCGAGTAGCAATGCGAATCAATTATGAATTTAACAACAAAATTGGGTTATTAAAAGGAGCAACGAAGGATTGGTCGTACCAAAGCGACAACCTTGAAGGTGGTGATCAGCAGCAAACTACAATAAAACAACAGTAAGAAGAACACCAGTGTTTTTATTTCGAATATAAAACAAACGTAACGATGGCTGTTAGCCTCAAACCAAAAAATTAAGAAAAGATTCGCTTTAGTCCCTCGATACGAAACTAGGAACTCTGAATTTAAACGCGGAACTATAAAACTCAAGAATGAAGAAAACAAAAGTCCAGAAATAAGCACAATTCAACCAGACTAAAATCAAAATGTACTCCGATCTCTAAAGCACGAATAGACAAAAAAAGAAATTGGAAGAAAACACTTCACTGAAAAAAGTCACTCAATCAAAATTTACTGTGATCGCAAAACAAACCAAAGTAATCGAAACAGATGCTCCAACAAAACAGCTTCACGAGAATATAAACGTTTCCTCAACCAAAATTAAGTTCAAAAACTCCACTAACTTGCTATCGATACCCAAGAGCCGATGGTAACCCTAATCGAAATAAATAAAATATTCTTAACCGAGAGAGTATATATGTTTGTAATTGGGTAGGTCAGTATCGGAGGTACGAAAACGATAACAAAAATACCCAGGAAATGTATGACTACGACCAAATGCACCACGGAAAATATGTATGTACTTCTATGGGTTAAAACTAAGAGGCCAATTTGTGTTAACTACGTGTAAATATGAAAAAAAATATATATGACCGCTGAGAAATCTTGTCCGGATTATAATATATGTACGTAACTTTGGATGTTCGTGGTATGAAAAACACCAAGAAAACGGGTAAACGGTAGGTAAATATATGGGTGGTTAGATTGATGGTATTTATCAATATAGGTTCTGTATGAAAGGGTTATGAGAAAACCAAAAAATTGTATCCCAATATGTGGGTAGTTATTGTTATTTATGGTGTGAAAGAGGTATGAGAAAATCCAAAAAAAAAATGCAACTATGTATGTGAATAATTCTGGTAATTATATATATATGTTTGTATGAAGGGGTAGGACGAATTGACCAAAAAATGTATGCAAATATGTTGGTATTTATATTATATTTGTATGAAAAAAAAAAATTTCAAATATGTAAATAATTATGTATATATGTTTGTATAACAGGGTTATGAGCAATTAAGACAAAATGTAGGTATATAGATATAATGTTTGTACCTATGAGGGGGTATGAGAAAGTCACAAACAAATAATTGAACGACTCAGATAGATACGTACATATATTTGAAACTATTGGTCTGATTATATGTTTATATATATTGTAAATGTGTCTACTCTGTATAGGCAAAAGAAATCAAAATTAAACAATTGCACCTACTTGTGGGTAACCAGGCGTTTTACCTCTGGTTATCTCCCTCACTCCCGCTATATCCAACCGTTGAACAAAACCCGTACACTGCACCGAATAACTGCTCACAAAATTCCACTGCCTAATAGCGGTTGTCTTAGGGAAATGCCTCACAAATATATTTCACTATATTTCACTATGCAGCCACTCCAAATTCTGTGAAAAAGATAAAATAAAAAAGTAAATAGCACTTGAAATAATGAAAAACAATAAACTTCCCTAAGAACAACACTATCTCACTATGTTTGTCGGCACAAAGGACCCCCCACGCTTGTACCGACAATTTTCCTACTAAATATATAATATCGAACACGACTAAAATACCAAGCAAAAATTAAAAAAAAAAGCCCCACGTTGGGCGCCAATTTGTTGCACTTAAATTACCCGATCAAACTACTTTTTAATATCCTAAATTGGCGGAAAACAAACGCAATGAATTTAATAGAAATTTGCGGCCGCCACCGCCGAATCGAAAAATCACCGAACTGTCAATGAGACAAGAAAAATTACGCAGAGCGCGAGCGCAACAATCAGCAATTAAAGTGCTGATTTCCCAGTAGCTCAGCACGGGGTGGGTTCAGGAAGAAAAATATTAAGATTTTTGTACCTGCACCAAAGGAAAGTGAAGGTACTTACTGTGGTGGGTAATATAGATTTTATATTCCCGGGTAGATCGAGGATCTGAAAAATTAATTAAAGAAAAAATGGGCGCCACACAATTTTAAGGTTAATTCTGAAACCAGGAATATTCGACCGATGAAAACGAGCGAACAAAGAAACCAAAAAAAAATAAGAACCAAAAGCGATTTTTTTTTCAAAACGTTATAATGCTCCGTTGGAGCACGGCAAATTTTATTCACGTTACTGCACAGCCGAGTGGGAATAAAAGAAAATCCCGGAATAACACACGATCACTTTTCCTGAGGGGTGGAAAATATTCCAAATTACTGGGTCGCGTGTCCCGTTGTTTATCGGGAAGGTTCGACGGCACTACCCTACCGAGTTTGATAATTTTCTTTTCTTTTCTGGCTAACACTTCTAACGACTGAATATGATACTTAGGTGTTTCCTGGATAAATTTCCTCAGTTCCTTCTTCCTTGCTCCTGCAAACTGCTGGGTACGGTCTCTAACAAAAGTCTTATCGCTCCTGCAATGATCCGGAGCACCCTCTAGGACTAAATTTTTTCCTATCTTTCTTTCTCGAACTTCCTTTTTGCTCACTTTTACTTTTACTTTTTTTTTGACGAAATCCCTTCTGGACGCTAAAACAACAAACTGTGACTATATCGCTGCCTGGTCAACCAAGAAGTGATTTACCAGCTGGCTTTGTCCATTCGGTCGGCCGGCATCCTCACTCACACCTCCATCCATACGTGGGGAAGCAGAGCCAACGACAGTTCAAACACGACCATTCAGCTGTGGCGCTGGAGTGATCAACTGTTTCGTACTCCCCCATTCTCACCCATACTTAGACCATTTGGCGGTCCATGTCCTCTTCTGCTACACTATGTACTCTCACATCAGTGCGCTGACATGCCCCCGCTAATGTTCTCACGCCCTTCAGGCGACCTCTCACTCAGTGAATTCGCCCATTACTCTAACTCAGCAATGAACAAACCCTCCGACCGACCCTGGATCTGCCTTAATTCAGCCCATGCCCTTTGACGTTTCGCGAAGTAAACAAATACATTCGAGAAAGAAAAATAGTTTTCCGACAAAATGCACCCAATTGCATTCGTGGATATTTTGAATAATATTCCCCCAAAAGATCAAAATCTCTCGGATAATTTCAGGAGAAATAGAATGACGACCTTTTTAATAAAGATAACCATCCCTAGAACCAAACGCAACAATCATTTAGAAGTGGAGGCAAAAAGAGCTGGTAAGTAAACGACTAATACTCGATTCTAAATTATTTCCCTATTCTACCTCGGTGGAATGATGCGCAGATTTTGGGGAAAGGGACCTGTTGATCGTGTGTCAATCCTTACAGAGGTTTAATTTACGTTGGGCTCGCAGCCATTTGGTTTCAATTTGTGTTTCACTTTGTGTCTCCGTCAAGTTTGGTGCGCTGTCCGAAGAGACATCCAATTTCATTGTAGATTCGGTTCGCGGTGATATATTTTGTGTTTCTCGTTCGTGTTTTGCGGCCGGTGTTGTTGTTTTTGTGTTTGTTATGAGGGTGTTTCACAGGGCCGTCCACCCGCACTCCTCTGCTGCTCCTTCGGTGCTCCCACGACGGAGTTTGGTCAAAAGGGAGCGTCATCCCTTCCCTCATCGTTCGTGGCTCACTACCGTGTCTATGGTAGATCTTGTTTCGCTTTGATCTTGGATCTTTGAAGGTTTATCAGTTTACTAAATATTTGCGGATTAGCTGAAGGTAAATAATTATTATTATTCGCAACAAAAAGTCATACATAACTTCCACGATTAAATGAAAAAGACGACCGCATATTATTTAGAGGAACAAATATATTGTCGCATGTTTTCTCAAACTGTGTCATTAAGCATCCATTAGTCACTCGCACCGCCAGCTAGTAGAGAGCCATATTACCGATAATTGGCAGCATTTGAAATGCAGTTTGAATAGCTATGGAATAACTAATTATGTTGTTCTCGAACCTTCTGAACTTCACGAATCTGGAAATTTCGAGAGGTGTCACTAGGAGATATAAATAGATGTCGCAGGAGCACCCAAGACATTCTAGTTGTGAACCGCGATAAAGAAGTGCGATAGATGACAGTAGTGAAAAGTATAGAGAACAAAAGTGGAAGTATTGAATAAGAGAAAAGTGATTGTTTATTTAATGTGATTAATTGTGAAAGTGAATTGTTGAATTAAATAAGTTAATTATTATAATAATAATCAAGAATTAAATTGGAAAAGAACTAATAAAGATTAATTAAATAAAATTACGTTTTATCTTTTCGAATCCTAGCCTGGATGTAACATTGGTGTCAGAAGTGGGATAAAACGTATTCAGTGTGAAATTAAAGTGAAGTTAGTTAGTTAAAAAAAAAAAATGGGTCGCACATTAAAATTACTACAGCTCAGTATACCGCAGTTAAAAGCTGAATTGGAAAAGCGGAATCTCTCCACAGCTGGAGGAAAAAGTGATCTTGTGCTTCGACTGCAGGAAGCTGTTGAAAACGAAGGAGAAAACCCCAAGTCCGTTTTGTTCGACGTAGCAGAAGAACAAGTAAGTAGCTACAAGCGTTGATATGACTGCTATGATGGAATTACTTCTGGCCAAGTTAGATGAACAGAAAAATTCTATGGACTCTCAGTTCAATGAACAGAAGAATTCTATGGGCTCTCAGTTTAATGAACAGAAGAATTCTCTAGATTCCAAATTTGAAGAACAAAAGAATTCCATAGTTGCCGCCCAAAAGAGCGCTGTGGAAGATTTTAAAAATGTTCTCGAAGGAAAACTCGACGAAATTGACCACAAGTTCGAGAAGGTTGAAACCAAATTCACGAAATCCATCAGACGTTTTGCAAGCATGAAACAAACTTCGAGAACTTGGCTAAAGAGCTCGAGAAAGTGAAGAAGCAGAAGGCTTGAGAAAATTCTGCGGACTGCCCGAGAAGGAAAGAGATGCAGCCTGCTGTTTTCGATGGTCAAACATCATGGCCAATTTATAAGAAACAGTTTGAAGCAGCTGCAATGGCGAACAGCTGGGACAACGAGGAAAAGTCGATTGCGCTAACGCTCGCACTAAGAGGTATATCTGGAGTTACTCCAAACCGTCTCAGAAGAGAAGCAACATGTTATGTCCTGAGAAGCAGAGATTGTGTTCACTTTCTAGCTCCGATTGCTTGGGATTGATTTTGTTGCAACTTGAGGGGATCGTTAAAAGGTGTAAGTTTGGTGTAAACAACAAACAATAAAAATCACGCACCGCACTTTGAATTCACTTTAAAGAAGAAACACATCGATTGTAATTTTTTAAATAGAAGCTATTTTATTTTTATTGATTTATGTTAGATGTGGTTCACCACATTACTTTTTCTTCTTATTCAATAATTTTATTTCTTTCTGTTAAATGTACTTCACCACATTACTTGTTCTTCTATATTTTATTTTATAATTAATTTTGCCTTCTAGCTGTTCGCGGTTTCGCTTTACCTTTTAGACTCTTCATAATTATTTTTAAATTGTCTGCTCTGCCCAGAAAAATGTAAGATGTCTTTCAACCTTGAAGAGGATATTTGACACTTTTGGAAGCTAAGTGCGACCAGTGCACAAACGGGCAAGGAATGTGCCAACGTATTGTCTGTAGATGACACCATAGGAATTGATGTGATCGTGAGACGTAGTTATGTGGATGCATTTGTAAGATAACACGATATGAAATAATTGTATCGTCTGAAATACAATTCGGTTATCTGAAATGCTTGTAGGAGGAAAGGTATGCATTCTTATGTATGCAACATAAGAAATGATGGGATCTTGGGACAGCGGGTGCATTTGCAAGATAACACGATTGTATCGTCTGAAATACAACTCGGTTATTTGAAATACTTGTAGGAGGAAAAGTTTGCATATTTATGTATGCAAAAAATCCTCCCCCTCAATAAAAGAGAATTATTCTTTGAAGAGGAATAATACTCACAAAAAGAAGTAAAATTTGGATATTTCATAGAAAATGGTTAAGGCAGAACAGAACATTTTTTTTTTGTTTACATATAGCAATTTATTAATTAGTAGTTAATTATATATATATTCTTTTCATATTTAATCCTGTTTAAATGTTTATATAAAATTATAATAATTTTTTTTTTATTTTTGCTTATATTTTTGCGAAACAATTGTAGGTACTACTCGTATGTTATTTAATGCTACTCCTACAAAGATTTATTTTTAGTTTTCCTTTATTTTTAAATACTAGGTAGGTATGAATATATAATTTTTGTCTATAGTCTATTCAATATTAAGTTAAGTGTTCTTAAATCTAATCAATACATTTAGGTGTTTACTACGCCACCATATGGTAGCTACATCATTTATATTATACTATTTCATTAATTTCTTAAATAATACGACAATCATGCTTGAATATAAAAATGACATTTAAACATCTTGTGTTGTTATCACTAAAACCAATGAGATTACATATAGATTATTATTATTTATTTATGTATGTATTATCATTTTTGTTAAAACTAGGTACATGATTTTTTAAAAAAAAAAAAAAACTTTCGTGTCCACAATTTGCAGAGATGCGGTCTTTGGAGCAGATTTAGTTTTAGGAAGAGATTTAGAGCGAACAAGTGTTTTTGGACTGGTGGTCGTCAGTTCTATAGTCACTGGGGTTTCCTTTTGTCTTGAGTGGTCAGTATCTGATACATTTTTGACAACTTGTTCTTGTGGTTTAGAAAGTTTCTGTTGCCTGTAGTTTTTCAGTAGTTTCAAAAACAATTTTGTAAATGCGAAAAGTACAACGCACGCTATTAAAGTACTAGTCAGTGATATAGATATTACGGGGAGAGAATGAGACGTCCGATTGGGAATATGAATGCTGTTCAATTTTGTTTTTATTTCTTCGAGAGAGTGGGTGCTTTTATATATGATCTCATTTGTATCTGGACCTATTATAACTTGGGTGTGATTCACATTTGGAACCTTGGAAGTGAGGGTAGTAAGGTTTAACTGGGAGAGTTCCGTACTAGCGGGGGGGAAATATTGTGGTTGTATAAGATAGAGAGGGGGCCTCGAGTCACCCTGATAGTAAATTGTTTTGTCGAGAAAAGTGATTACGAACAACAAAAACATCAGCTGCATCGTGTCCATTTGGACAAGTTTTCAACCCTTTCGTTCGTGAAAGGCTGTTCACTTCGCCCATCATCGTTTGACGGGGAATTCCTATTCCTGCCAAAGGCGGAGTTCGGTGGTGGCGAAGGGTCCCGGGTCATCCGTCTGGGTGGAGATGAGTCCGGCCGTGTTTGCCGCTTCAATCTAAGTCTGCCATCGTCCTGGCTTTCGTCGTCGAGGCTTTCATCGTCATCGCTCTCTTCGATGTCCCCGAGTAAGCCCAAGAGTTCCGTCTTCAGACTCTTCTTCTCTTCAACATCTTCGGGTATTGTAGCGTGTGACCTGCCAATTCTGGTGGTTGCCCACTCAATCTTTGTTACGAGCTTTTTAAACTCGGTAGATCCCCGCTCAGGGCGGCTCGCTATGAGCGCTCTGATCTCCATTATCTTTCTGATAACCGCATCTCGGTCTTGTTCGAAAGTAAAAGGGTAATCGTCAAAGCTAGCTACTTGGGACCCCCGCCGCTCAAGAGCTCTGGCTGCTCGTAGAGACTTACGCATGGGATCCACTTCCCCCGTCGACAAACTCCTACACTCAACCTCATAGGTCAACTCTTCCTTTGATAGACGATTAATATCCATGACCGAGTAGCAATGCGAATCAATTATGAATTTAACAACAAAATTGGGTTATTAAAAGGAGCAACGAAGGATTGGTCGTACCAAAGCGACAACCTTGAAGGTGGTGATCAGCAGCAAACTACAATAAAACAACAGTAAGAAGAACACCAGTGTTTTTATTTCGAATATAAAACAAACGTAACGATGGCTGTTAGCCTCAAACCAAACAATTACGAAAAGATTCGCTTTAGTCCCTCGATACGAAACTAGGAACTCTGAATTTAAAAGCGGAACTATAAAACTCAAGAATGAAGAAAACAAAAGTCCAGAAATAAGCACAATTCAACCAGACTAAAATCAAAATGTACTCCGATCTCTAAAGCACGAATAGACAAAAAAAGAAATTGGAAGAAAACACTTCACTGAAAAAAGTCACTCAATCAAAATTTACTGTGATCGCAAAACAAACCAAAGTAATCGAAACAGATGCTCCAACAAAACAGCTTCACGAGAATATAAACGTTTCCTCAACCAAAATTAAGTTCAAAAACTCCACTAACTTGCTATCGATACCCAAGAGCCGATGGTAACCCTAATCGAAATAAATAAAATATTCTTAACCGAGAGAGTATATATGTTTGTAATTGGGTAGGTCAGTATCGGAGGTACGAAAACGATAACAAAAATACGCAGGAAATGTATGACTACGACCAAACGCACCACGGAAAATATGTATGTACTTCTATGGGTTAAAACTAAGAGGCCAATTTGTGTTAACTACGTGTAAATATGAAAAAAAATATATATGACCGCTGAGAAATCTTGTCCGGATTATAATATATGTACGTAACTTTGGATGTTCGTGGTATGAAAAACACCAAGAAAACGGGTAAACGGTAGGTAAATATATGGGTGGTTAGATTGTTGGTATTTATCAATATAGGTTCTGTATGAAAGGGTTATGAGAAATCAAAAAAATTGTATCCCAATATGTGGGTAGTTATTGTTATTTATGGTGTGAAAGAGGTATGAGAAAATCCAAAAAAAAAATGCAACTATGTATGTGAATAATTCTGGTAATTATATATATATGTTTGTATGAAGGGGTAGGACGAATTGACCAAAAAATGTATGCAAATATGTTGGTATTTATATTATATTTGTATGAAGGGGTATGAGAAAATGAAAAAAATTTCAAATATGTAAATAATTATGTATATATGTTTGTATAACAGGGTTATGAGCAATTAAGACAAAATGTAGGTATATAGATATAATGTTTGTACCTATGAGGGGGTATGAGAAAGTCACAAACAAATAATTGAACGACTCAGATAGATACGTACATATATTTGAAACTATTGGTCTGATTATATGTTTATATATATTGTAAATGTGTCTACTCTGTACAGGCAAAAGAAATCAAAATTAAACAATTGCACCTACTTGTGGGTTACCAGGCGTTTTACCTCTGGTTATCTCCCTCACTCCCGCTATATCCAACCGTTGAACAAAACCCGTACACTGCACCGAATAACTGCTCACAAAATTCCACTGCCTAATAGCGGTTGTCTTAGGGAAATGCCTCACAAATATATTTCACTATATTTCACTATGCAGCCACTCCAAATTCTGTGAAAAAGATAAAATAAAAAAGTAAATAGCACTTGAAATAATGAAAAACAATAAACTTCCCTAAGAACAACACTATCTCACTATGTTTGTCGGCACAAAGGACCCCCCACGCTTGTACCGACAATTTTCCTACTAAATATATAATATCGAACACGACTAAAATACCAAGCAAAAATTAAAAAAAAAAGCCCCACGTTGGGCGCCAATTTGTTGCACTTAAATTACCCGATCAAACTACTTTTTAATATCCTAAATTGGCGGAAAACAAACGCAATGAATTTAATAGAAATTTGCGGCCGCCACCGCCGAATCGAAAAATCACCGAACTGTCAATGAGACAAGAAAAATTACGCAGAGCGCGAGCGCAACAATCAGCAATTAAAGTGCTGATTTCCCAGTAGCTCAGCACGGGGTGGGTTCAGGAAGAAAAATATTAAGATTTTTGTACCTGCACCAAAGGAAAGTGAAGGTACTTACTGTGGTGGGTAATATAGATTTTATATTCCCGGGTAGATCGAGGATCTGAAAAATTAATTAAAGAAAAAATGGGCGCCACACAATTTTAAGGTTAATTCTGAAACCAGGAATATTCGACCGATGAAAACGAGCGAACAAAGAAACCAAAAAAAAAATAAGAACCAAAAACGATTTTTTTTTCAAGACGTTATAATGCTCCGTTGGAGCACGGCAAATTTTATTTACGTTACTGCACAGCCGAGTGGGAATAAAAGAAAATCCCGGAATAACACACGATCACTTTTCCAGAGGGGTGGAAAATATTCCAAATTACTGGGTCGCGTGTCCCGTTGTTTATCGGGAAGGTTCGACGGCACTACCCTACCGAGTTTGATAATTTTCTTTTCTTTTCTGGCTAACACTTCTAACGACTGAATATGATACTTAGGTGTTTCCTGGATAAATTTCCTCAGTTCCTTCTTCCTTGCTCCTGCAAACTGCTGGGTACGGTCCCGCTCTAACAAAAGTCTTATCGCTCCTGCAATGATCCGGAGCACCCTCTAGGACTAAATTTTTTCCTATCTTTCTTTCTCGAACTTCCTTTTTGCTCACTTTTACTTTTACTTTTTTTTTGACGAAATCCCTTCTGGACGCTTAAACAACATACTGTGACTATATCGCTGCCTGGTCAACCAAGAAATGATTTACCAGCTGGCTTTGTCCATTCGGTCGGCCGGCATCCTCACTCACACCTCCATCCATACGTGGGGAAGCAGAGCCAACGACAGTTCAAACACGACCATTCAGCTGTGGCGCTGGAGTGGTCAACTGTTTCGTACTCCCCCTTTCTCACCCATACTTAGACCATTTGGCGGTCCATGTCCTCTTCTGCTACACTATGTACTCTCACAAAAGTGTGCTGACATGCCCCCGCTAATGTTCTCACGCCCTTCAGGCGACCTCTCACTCAGTGAATTCGCCCATTACTCTAACTCAGCAATGAACAAACCCTCCGACCGACCCTGGATCTGCTTTAATTCAGCCCATGCCCTTTGACGTTTCGCGAAGTAAACAAATACATTCGAGAAAGAAAAATAGTTTTCCGACAAAATGCACCCAATTGCATTCGTGGATATTTTGAATAATATTCCCCCAAAAGATCAAAATCTCTCGGATAATTTCAGGAGAAATAGAATGACGACCTTTTTAATAAAGATAACCATCCCTAGAACCAAACGCAACAATCATTTAGGAGTGGAGGCAAAAAGAGCTGGTAAGTAAACGACTAATACTCGATTCTAAATTATTTCCCTATTCTACCTCGGTGGAATGATGCGCAGATTTTGGGGAAAGGGACCTGTTGATCGTGTGTCAATCCTTACAGAGGTTTAATTTACGTTGGGCTCACAGCCATTTGGTTTCAATTTGTGTTTCACTTTGTGTCTCCGTCAAGTTTGGTGCGCTGTCCGAAGAGACATCCAATTTCATTGTAGATTCGGTTCGCGGTGATATATTTTGTGTTTCTCTTTCGTGTTTTGCGGCCGGTGTTGTTGTTTTTGTGTTTGTTATGAGGGTGTTTCACAGGGCCGTCCACCCGCACTCCTCTGCTGCTCCTTCGGTGCTCCCACGACGGAGTTTGGTCAAAAGGGAGCGTCATCCCTTCCCTCATCGTTCGTGGCTCACTACCTTGTCTATGGTAGATCTTGTTTCGCTTTTTGGGCCTTTGACTTGCTCGGACCGTCCGCCCGCGCCCGCGAATTTCATTTCAATTTGCAGGGTGGATGTTTCGATGTGTCGTGTTTTTAACACCCCGCCGTTGCAGACCATTTGTCTGGTTGCAGAGTGCTTTTTGCTCGCACTCCGCCTTTACAGACCGTCCGTCTGTAGTCATTTTCACAGACACCCGTCTGTATCCGCTTCCACAGACCGTCCGTCTGGTTTCCCAGACCGTCCGTCTGGTTTCACAGACCGCCCGTCTGGTTTCAGCTCTCTCTCTCTTTGGGGTCTGGGCCTCCTGCCCTCCAAGTCACCTGTGGTGGTTGCTCCCCAAGGCTCCAAAAACGTGGACCCATGGCTGATGGGACCATGGTTGCCCCTCCACTTCTTCAGACCGTGGGAACGCAGACCGATAAAAGAGGGAGTAAATAAGGAGGGTCAAGGGAAAAAGAGAATGGCTCTTGTTGCGGGCAATTTGACCGCAACAAATCCCACCCTTACCTCCAAGGAAATGTGCTTGGTTTTCGAAGAACCCCAAGCCATTTCCAGAGGCTAAGGTAAACAACACAACAGCGGAAGGGTTTTCCCATCATTGGCAAATCTGCCTGTCTAGACTTCCCATAAACAAGTAAAGATATATTCCTTAAAACTACATTAATTGGGGTCTTGCTAGACTAGTCGTCGGCGGCTCTGTGATAGGGCTTAAAGTCCTTCACATGCCATGTTCCGCGATCTCTTTTGTTATCGTCGATCAAGGTATACGTCCACGGGGAAACGCGTTTCTTTATTCTAAACGGGCCGACAAATTTCGGCGCAAGCTTCGCGGCATAATAGTTAGCGGCATCGGACAACGCGAAGTTTCTTCGCCATACAATCTCATTCGGGAGATATTGAACATCTCTCCGCCTGAGATTGTCTTCCCTAAGCTCGCTAAATCGGTTCTCTACCGCGTTCCTACCATTTTCCCCGTCGCTTCTAACTAGACCCTGCTCTGGACCTACGCTCCGACTACCTGAACCTTCTCTCCTACTAAGAGTGGCTGCTCTGTCGTCGTCGCCTAGCTCCCCGAGTTGATCGCTTGCGGGAGTTATAACCCGTCCGCAAGTAACCATCTCTCTACCAAAATTTGCATAATACGGAGTTATGCCTAATACGTCGTGCTGGGCGGTGTGTATTGCACACGCTACCTTCGCCCGCTGCGAATCCCAACCTCGATGATTTTCCGAGACATACACCCTCAGCGTTGTCTTTATAATTTGATTTATGCGCTCTGCAGGATTAGCCTGCGGATTGTAATGCGCTGTATATTTAAGTTGTGACGCGTACGCCTGGCAAAGCGCTTTCAATTCCCTACTCCGGAATAGTGGGCCGTTGTCACATACGACCACCGACGGAACGCCAAAGAGAAGGAAGACATTGTCTTCAAGTTCCCTACAGACTGCTTTAGCGGTAGCAGATCTCAACGCGAAAAGGAGAGGACATTTTGTAAAATAATCTACCACAGTCATAATATAAACGAAACCCCTACTGGACTTGGGAAGTGGGCCTACCAGATCTACACAAATCATTTCCCAAGGCCTCGAAATTCCAACTCTCTCTTTCATTAAACCAGCCGGTTTCTCGTTCACCGGCTTCAAATGTTGGCAAACGCTACAACGCTTAACGTAATTAGTGATATCTTTTTTCATTTTCGGCCAATAATATCTACTCCCTACCCTAGCATATGCTTTACGGACCCCCATATGCCCTGCTAACGGACTATCGTGACATTCTTTTAAAATCCCTAATTTGCCTGCTTTCCCCACTACTAATTTCCATTCGTTGTTGTCCGCGTGGACCACGATATGGTTCGCTTTAATGAATTTTAAAAGTCGACCGTTGTCGACTCTCCATGCTGGGTAAGCCAGTGGATTCGACTCAACAGCTGACACCATTTTCGCCACCCAAGGGTCCATATCCGCTTCTGAGACCTCGGCTACCACCGGGACTCCTCGCGATAACATATCCGGAACGACATGTTCTTTCCCCTTTCTGTGGACGATTTGGAAATCAAACTGTTGTAGTCTAACTGCCCAGCGCGCTAACCTACCCAACGGATCCTTAAGGTTACTTAACCATACCAACGAGTGATGATCCGTCACGACCGTGAACCGAATTCCTTCGATGTACGGTCGCAACTTCTCAATTGCCCATAGTACAGCCAAGCACTCCTTTTCGGTCGTCGAATAGTTTCTCTCGCATCTATTGAGGGATCTGCTAAGGTAGCAAATGACCTTCTCGCCCTCATCAAATTCCTGTGACAGTACGGCTCCGATACCAAAGTCTGACGCGTCGGTTTGCACCACAAAAGGTCGCTGAAAATCCGGACACGTCAGGATCGGTGCTGTCACTAGGCATTCCTTCGCCTTTCGGAAGCTTTCCTCGCATTCTGCGGACCAAAGAAACTTCTTACTCTTCTTCAACAAATCTGTCAAAGGGCGAACTAAGTCTGCGAAATTGGGTACAAAGCGCCTGTACCAAGAAATTGTCCCTACAAAGCTCCTAACTTCCTTCACATTTTTCGGTGCAGGAATCCTAACCATGCTTTCCACCTTTTCAGGATCGACGTGAAGTCCGTTTCTATCAACAACGTAACCTAGAAATTTAAGCGAGGACCTACAAAAGTTGCACTTTTCCCTGCTAACTTTCAACCCCGCCGCACATAAGCGTTTAAAGACTTCTTCCAGTATTTCAAGATGTTGTTCGAAGGAATTGGTGACGATGATGATATCGTCCAAATACACGAAGACGTGTGGCTCGAGATCGGCACCAAGAACGCTGTCGATGAATCTCTGCCACGTCGCCGGTGCATTATGCAAGCCGAAAGGCATTCGCTTGAACTGGAACAAGCCCCTATTCGGAACCGTGAAGGCTGTGAGCGGTCGTGATCCCTCCTCCATGGGAATCTGCCAGTAGGCCGACTTGATATCTAAAGACGTGAGATATTTTGCATCTCGAAGTTTATCTAGGGTCGTTGAAATGTAAGGCAGTGGATAAGCATCCCTATCTGTAACCTTATTTAGTTTTCTGTAGTCGACGCAGAACCGAAAAGACCCATACTTTTTCCTGATAAGAACAATTGGAGACGCCCACGGACTGCTTGATTTTTCAATAACTCCCGCGTCTAGCATCTCCTTCAGCTCTTTATCAATATGGACCTGCATTGCAGGCGAAACCGGGTAATATCGCTGTTTAATCGGTTCTGCCGACGTCCTAATCTTGTGTTCAACCAATTGTGTACACCCTAATCCCTCAGGCATATCCCTGAAGATTTCCTCTTCCAAAATCTCCAGTTGCCTTGCTTGAGTTTCGTCCAAGTCGGACTTTTCCTTAATAGTGGAAATCGAGCCAACCGACTGCTGACTTGAGAAGTTCCACACGCCTGATCGCAAATCCGGGACTACACCCGACAGTGCCCAAAAATCTGCACCAAGGATCATCACGTGTGGTAGAGCTGGTATTACCAAACACTCTAAAAAGACTGATTTATCCTGTACCACAATTGGAAGAGACACTACCCCCAAAACTTCTATACCCGCCCCATCTGCTAAAGCTACTGAGCTTATTCTACTCTTTGACAAAACTAACCCTAAATGTTTAAGAATATCCCACCCGTCCCTACAGACAATGGTGCGTGAAGCACCGGAATCCAGTAAACCTAGGAACTGAATTCCATAAATAGAAATGTTTAAAAATGGCCGATTGTCTAACCCGTTTGCCTCGAGAGTGAAACCTAAATGAACTTGAGATACCAGCTGGTCGTCAGCAGGCGACCTAACTAGTTGCGACGGCGCTCCTGTCCTGCTGTTCCAGGAGTCCGTTGCGCGTTTCCCGCACAACGTCGGCAATCCCTACGGTAAGCCCCTGCTGCACCACAACCGTAACACTTTTTCGGACCAGAACATCTATTTGAAAAATGGCCCTCACTACCACAATTGAAACAACGCATTTGCCGACGTTGTTGGTTGTCTTGAGTGACAACCGAAATCCTTGGTTCTTCTACGCTGATGTACGCCAAATCTGGCTCCAGCAAATGTCTATTGCGCGTCGTTGGTGGTGAAGCAAATGTTTCCACATTCGCCCGCACCGTCTTGCGCCCCAACGCCACCAAATCACTGACACCCTTGGGATCCGCCAATCCCAATTGCGTCTGATAAAATGGCGCAAGGTTCCGTTGCAGAATCGAAAGCTTTCTCCGCCCCGAAATCGGTTCCGAAAGTCTTCCGAACATATTCTGCATCGTTGCGACGTAAACACCTATCGATTCCTCCTTCCCTTGGGTTCGACGCCTGATCTCCTCTAATAAGAGATCATCATAATTGGGCGGGAGAAACTCGAGATTCAACTCCCGAACAAGTTCCTGCCAAGAAAAGACCGACCTCCTAATCGCCCTAAACCAAAGAAGAGCCTTCCCTTCGAAGAGTTCCACTGCCGATCTAAACAACTGCTGTGCTGAAACCCCCCTTGCTTCACGAAGTTCGTCAACCCTTTCCAAAAAGGCGTTAACGGAAGCACCGCATCGTTCTCCTGAAAACCGTAATTGCCATTTGGACAAGTTTTCAACCCTTTCGTTCGTGAAAGGCTGTTCACTTCGCCCATCATCGTTTGACTGGGAATTCCTATTCCTGCCAAAGGCGGAGTTCGGTGGTGGCGAAGGGTCCCGGGTCGTCCGTCTGGGTGGAGATGAGTCCGCCCGTGTTTGCCGCTTCAATCTAAGTCTGCCATCGTCCTGGCTTTCGTCGTCGAGGCTTTCATCGTCATCGCTCTCTTCGATGTCCCCGAGTAAGCCCAAGAGTTCCGTCTTCAGACTCTTCTTCTCTTCAACATCTTCGGGTGTTGAAGCGTGTGACCTGCCAATTCTGGTGGTTGCCCACTCAATCTTTGTTACGAGCTTTTTAAACTCGGGAGATCCCCGCTCAGGGCGGCTCGCTATGAGCGCTCTGATCTCCATTATCTTTCTGACAACCGCATCTCGGTCTTGTTCGAAAGTAAAAGGGTAATCGTCAAAGCTAGCTACTTGGGACCCCCGCCGCTCAAGAGCTCTGGCCGCTCGTAGAGACTTACGCATGGGATCCACTTCCCCCGTCGACAAACCCCTACACTCAACCTCATAGGTCAACTCTTCCTTCGATAGACGATTAATATCCATGACCGAGTAGCAATGCGAATCAATTATGAATTTAACAACAAAATTGGGTTATTAAAAGGAGCAACGAAGGATTGGTCGTACCAAAGCGACAACCTTGAAGGTGGTGATCAGCAGCAAACTACAATAAAACAACAGTAAGAAGAACACCAGTGTTTTTATTTCGAATATAAAACAAACGTAACGATGGCTGTTAGCCTCAAACCAAAAAATTACGAAAAGATTCGCTTTAGTCCCTCGATACGAAACTAGGAACTCTGAATTTAAACGCGGAACTATAAAACTCAAGAATGAAGAAAACAAAAGTCCAGAAATAAGCACAATTCAACCAGACTAAAATCAAAATGTACTCCGTTCTCTAAAGCACGAATAGACAAAAAAAGAAATTGGAAGAAAACACTTCACTGAAAAAAGTCACTCAATCAAAATTTACTGTGATCGCAAAACAAACCAAAGTAATCGAAACAGGTGCTCCAACAAAACAGCTTCACGAGAATATAAACGTTTCCTCAACCAAAATTAAGTTCAAAAACTCCACTAACTTGCTATCGATACCCAAGAGCCGATGGTAACCCTAATCGAAATAAATAAAATATTCCTAACCGAGAGAGTATATATGTTTGTAATTGGGTAGGTCAGTATCGGAGGTACGAAAACGATAACAAAAATACCCAGGAAATGTATGACTACGACCAAACGCACCACGGAAAATATGTATGTACTTCTATGGGGTAAAACTAAGAGGCCAATTTGTGTTAACTACGTGTAAATATGAAAAAAAATATATATGACCGCTGAGAAATCTTGTCCGGATTATAATATATGTACGTAACTTTGGATGTTCGTGGTATGAAAAACACCAAGAAAACGGGTAAACGGTAGGTAAATAT
The DNA here is from genome assembly GCA_949715645.1 of Portevinia maculata. Lineage (NCBI taxonomy): Eukaryota > Metazoa > Arthropoda > Insecta > Diptera > Syrphidae > Portevinia > Portevinia maculata. The sequence continues at coordinate 167,776,203 of OX454526.1, read as the reverse complement.
ATGGGTGGTTAGTTGGTATTTATCAATATAGTTTCTGTATGAAAGGGTTATGAGAAAACCAAAAAATTGTATCCCAATATGTGGGTAGTTATTGTTATTTATGGTGTGAAAGAGGTATGAGAAAATCCAAAAAAAAATGCAACTATGTATGTGAATAATTCTGGTAATTATATATATATGTTTGTATGAAGGGGTAGGACGAATTGACCAAAAAATGTATGCAAATATGTTGGTATTTATATTATATTTGTATGAAGGGGTATGAGAAAATGAAAAAAATTTCAAATATGTAAATAATTATGTATATATGTTTGTATAACAGGGTTATGAGCAATTAAGACAAAATGTAGGTATATAGATATAATGTTTGTACCTATGAGGGGGTATGAGAAAGTCACAAACAAATAATTGAACGACTCAGATAGATACGTACATATATTTGAAACTATTGGTCTGATTATATGTTTATATATATTGTAAATGTGTCTACTCTGTATAGGCAAAAGAAATCAAAATTAAACAATTGCACCTACTTGTGGGTAACCAGGCGTTTTACCTCTGGTTATCTCCCTCACTCCCGCTATATCCAACCGTTGAACAAAACCCGTACACTGCACCGAATAACTGCTCACAAAATTCCACTGCCTAATAGCGGTTGTTTTACGGAAATGCCTCACAAATATATTTCACTATATTTCACTATGCAGCCACTCCAAATTCTGTGAAAAAGATAAAATAAAAAAGTAAATAGCACTTGAAATAATGAAAAACAATAAACTTCCCTAAGCACAACACTAAACTCACTATGTTTGTCCGCACAAAGGACCCCCCACGCTTGTACCGACAATTTTCCTACTAAATATATAATTTTTTCCACCGATATGCGCGCGCGAACACGACTAAAATACCAAGCAAAAATTAAAAAAAAAGCCCCACGTTGGGCGCCAATTTGTTGCACTTAAATTACCCGATCAAACTACTTTTTAATATCCTAAATTGGCGGAAAACAAACGCAATGAATTTAATAGAAATTTGCGGCCGCCACCGCCGAATCGAAAAATCACCGAACTGTCAATGAGACAAGAAAAATTACGCAGAGCGCGAGCGCAACAATCAGCAATTAAAGTGCTGATTTCCCAGTAGCTCAGCACGGGGTGGGTTCAGGAAGAAAAATATTAAGATTTTTGTACCTGCACCAAAGGAAAGTGAAGGTACTTACTGTGGTGGGTAATATAGATTTTATATTCCCGGGTAGATCGAGGATCTGAAAAATTAATTAAAGAAAAAATGGGCGCCACACAATTTTAAGGTTAATTCTGAAACCAGGAATATTCGACCGATGAAAACGAGCGAACAAAGAAACCAAAAAAAAATAAGAACCAAAAGCGATTTTTTTTTCAAAACGTTATAATGCTCCGTTGGAGCACGGCAAATTTTATTCACGTTACTGCACAGCCGAGTGGGAATAAAAGAAAATCCCAGAATAAAACACGATCACATTTCCTGAGGGGTGGAAAATATTCCAAATTACTGGGTCACGTGTCCCGTTGTTTATCGGGAAGGTTCGACGGCACTACCCTACCGAGTTTGATAATTTTCTTTTTTTTTCTGGCTAACACTTCTAACGACTGAATATGATACTTAGGTGTTTCCTGGATAAATTTCCTCAGTTCCTTCTTCCTTGCTCCTGCAAACTGCTGGGTACGGTCCCGCTCTAACAAAAGTCTTATCGCTCCTGCAATGATCCGGAGCACCCTCTAGGACTAAATTTTTTCCTATCTTTCTTTCTCGAACTTCCTTTTTGCTCACTTTTACTTTTACTTTTTTTGACGAAATCCCTTCTGGACGCTAAAACAACAAACTGTGACTATATCGCTGCCTGGTCAACCAAGAAGTGATTTACCAGCTGGCTTTGTCCATTCGGTCGGCCGGCATCCTCACTCACACCTCCATCCATACGTGGGGAAGCAGAGCCAACGACACTTCAAACACGACCATTCAGCTGTGGCGCTGGAGTGGTCAACTGTTTCGTACTCCCCCATTCTCACCCATACTTAGACCATTTGGCGGTCCATGTCCTCTTCTGCTACACTATGTACTCTCACAAAAGTGTGCTGACATGCCCCCGCTAATGTTCTCACGCCCTTCAGGCGACCTCTCACTCAGTGAATTCGCCCATTACTCTAACTCAGCAATGAACAAACCCTCCGACCGACCCTGGATCTGCTTTAATTCAGCCCATGCCCTTTGACGTTTCGCGAAGTAAACAAATACATTCGAGAAAGAAAAATAGTTTTCCGACAAAATGCACCCAATTGCATTCGTGGATATTTTGAATAATATTCCCCCAAAAGATCAAAATCTCTCGGATAATTTCAGGAGAAATAGAATGACGACCTTTTTAATAAAGATAACCATCCCTAGAACCAAACGCAACAATCATTTAGGAGTGGAGGCAAAAAGAGCTGGTAAGTAAACGACTAATACTCGATTCTAAATTATTTCCCTATTCTACCTCGGTGGAATGATGCGCAGATTTTGGGGAAAGGGACCTGTTGATCGTGTGTCAATCCTTACAGAGGTTTAATTTACGTTGGGCTCGCAGCCATTTGGTTTCAATTTGTGTTTCACTTTGTGTCTCCGTCAAGTTTGGTGCGCTGTCCGAAGAGACATCCAATTTCATTGTAGATTCGGTTCGCGGTGATATATTTTGTGTTTCTCGTTCGTGTTTTGCGGCCGGTGTTGTTGTTTTTGTGTTTGTTATGAGGGTGTTTCACAGGGCCGTCCACCCGCACTCCTCTGCTGCTCCTTCGGTGCTCCCACGACGGAGTTTGGTCAAAAGGGAGCGTCATCCCTTCCCTCATCGTTCGTGGCTCACTACCTTGTCTATGGTAGATCTTGTTTCGCTTTTTGGGCCTTTGACTTGCTCGGACCGTCCGCCCGCGCCCGCGAATTTCATTTCAAATGCAGGGTGGATGTTTCGATGTGTCGTGTTTTTAACACCCCGCCGTTGCAGACCATTTGTCTGGTTGCAGAGTGCTTTTTGCTCGCACTCCGCCTTTACAGACCGTCCGTCTGTAGTCATTTTCCCAGACACCCGTCTGTATCCGCTTCCACAGACCGTCCGTCTGGTTTCCCAGACCGTCCGCCTGGTTTCACAGACCGCCCGTCTGGTTTCAGCTCTCTCTCTCTCTTTGGGGTCTGGGCCTCCTGCCCTCCAAGTCACCTGTGGTGGTTGCTCCCCAAGGCTCCAAAAACGTGGACCCATGGCTGATGGGACCATGGTTGCCCCTCCACTTCTTCAGACCGTGGGAACGCAGACCGATAAAAGAGGGAGTGAATAAGGAGGGTCAAGGGAAAAAGAGAATGGCTCTTGTTGCGGGCAATTTGACCGCAACAATATTACCGATTTTGGCAGCATTTGAATATTAGTTTGAGTAGCTGTGGAATAACTAGTACATACATAATTAGATTGTTCTCGAACCTTCTAAACGAAACTTGTCTACGAATCTGGAAATTTCGAGAGGTGTCAATAGCAGATATAAATAGACGTCGCAGGAGCACCCAAGACATTCTAGTTGTGAACCGCGATAAAGAAGTACGATAGATGACAGTAGTGAAAAGTATAGAGAAAAAGTATAAGTATCCAGTAAGAGAAAAGTGTTTGTGTATTTAAAGTGATTAATTGTGAAAGTGAATTGTTGAATTAAATAAGTGTATTATTAGAATACTAATCAAGAAGTAAAAGACATTGATAGAGAACTAATAAAGATTAATTAAATAGAATTACGTTTTAGCTTTTCGAATCCTAGCCTGGATGTAACAATAGTTTAATCGAACCGAAATTGCTTTATTTGGATTCTACCGGATACAGTTACACTCCATAATCTATGGATCTTTGAAGGTTTATCAGTTTACTAAATATTTGCGGATTAGCTGAAGGTAAATAATTATTATTATTCTATACCAAGATTGGCAGAACAAAAAGTCATACATAACTTCCACGATTAAATGAAAAAGACGACCGCATATTATTTAGAGGAACAAATATATTGTCGCATGTTTTCTCAAACTGTGTCATTCAGCATCCATTAGTCACTCGCACCGCCAGCTAGTAGAGAGCCATATTACCGATAATTGGCAGCATTTGAAATGCAGTTTGAATAGCTATGGAATAACTAATTATGTTGTTCTCGAACCTTCTGAACTTCACGAATCTGGAAATTTCGAGAGGTGTCACTAGGAGATATAAATAGATGTCGCAGGAGCACCCAAGACATTCTAGTTGTGAACCGCGATAAAGAAGTGCGATAGATGACAGTAGTGAAAAGTATAGAGAACAAAAGTGGAAGTATTGAATAAGAGAAAAGTGATTGTTTATTTAATGTGATTAATTGTGAAAGTGAATTGTTGAATTAAATAAGTTAATTATTAGAATAATAATCAAGAATTAAATTGGAAAAGAACTAATAAAGATTAATTAAATAAAATTACGTTTTATCTTTTCGAATCCTAGCCTGGATGTAACATTGGTGTCAGAAGTGGGATAAAACGTATTCAGTGTAAAATTAAAGTGAAGTTAGTTAGTTAAAAAAAAAATGGGTCGCACATTAAAATTACTACAGCTCAGTATACCGCAGTTAAAAGCTGAATTGGAAAAGCGGAATCTCTCCACAGCTGGAGGAAAAAGTGATCTTGTGCTTCGACTGCAGGAAGCTGTTGAAAACGAAGGAGAAAACCCCAAGTCCGTTTTGTTCGACGTAGCAGAAGAACAAGTAAGTAGCTACAAGCGTTGATATGACTGCTATGATGGAATTACTTCTGGCCAAGTTAGATGAACAGAAAAATTCTATGGACTCTCAGCTCAATGAACAGAAGAATTCTATGGGCTCTCAGTTTAATGAACAGAAGAATTCTCTAGATTCCAAATTTGAAGAACAAAAGAATTCCATAGTTGCCGCCCAAAAGAGCGCTGTGGAAGATTTTAAAAATGTTCTCGAAGGAAAACTCGACGAAATTGACCACAAGTTCGAGAAGGTTGAAACCAAATTCACGAAATCCATCAGACGTTTTGCAAGCATGAAACAAACTTCGAGAACTTGGCTAAAGAGCTCGAGAAAGTGAAGAAGCAGAAGGCTCGAGAAAATTCTGCGGACTGCCCGAAAAGGAAAGAGATGCAGCCTGCTGTTTTCGATGGTCAAACATCATGGCCAATTTATAAGAAACAGTTTGAAGCAGCTGCAATGGCGAACAGCTGGGACAACGAGGAAAAGTCGATTGCGCTAACGCTCGCACTAAGAGGTATATCTGGAGTTACTCCAAACCGTCTCAGAAGAGAAGCAACATGTTATGTCCTGAGAAGCAGAGATTGTGTTCACTTTCTAGCTCCGATTGCTTGGGATTGATTTTGTTGCAACTTGAGGGGATCGTTAAAAGGTGTAAGTTTGGTGTAAACAACAAACAATAAAAATCACGCACCGCACTTTGAATTCACTTTAAAGAAGGAACACATCGATTGTAATTTTTTAAATAGAAGCTATTTTATTTTTATTGATTTATGTTAGATGTGGTTCACCACATTACTTTTTCTTCTTATTCAATAATTTTATTTCTTTCTGTTAAATGTACTTCACCACATTACTTGTTCTTCTATATTTTATTTTATAATTAATTTTGCCTTCTAGCTGTTCGCGGTTTCGCTTTACCTTTTAGACTCTTCATAATTATTTTTAAATTGTCTGCTCTGCCCAGAAAAATGTAAGATGTCTTTCAACCTTGAAGAGGATATTTGACACTTTTGGAAGCTAAGTGCGACCAGTGCACAAACGGGCAAGGAATGTGCCAACGTATTGTCTGTAGATGACACCATAGGAATTGATGTGATCGTGAGACGTAGTTATGTGGATGCATTTGTAAGATAACACGATATGAAATAATTGTATCGTCTGAAATACAATTCGGTTATCTGAAATGCTTGTAGGAGGAAAGGTATGCATTCTTATGTATGCAACATAAGAAATGATGGGATCTTGGGACAGCGGGTGCATTTGCAAGATAACACGATTGTATCGTCTGAAATACAACTCGGTTATTTGAAATACTTGTAAGAGGAAAAGTTTGCATATTTATGTATGCAAAAAATCCTCCCCCTCAATAAAAGAGAATTATTCTTTGAAGAGGAATAATACTCACAAAAAGAAGTAAAATTTGGATATTTCATAGAAAATGGTTAAGGCAGAACAGAACATTTTTTTTTGTTTACATATAGCAATTTATTAATTAGTAGTTAATTATATATATATTCTTTTCATATTTAATCCTGTTTAAATGTTTATATAAAATTATAATAATTTTTTTTTATTTATTTTTTGCTTATATTTTTGCGAAACAATTGTAGGTACTACTCGTATGTTATTTAATGCTACTCCTACAAAGATTTATTTTTAGTTTTCCTTTATTTTTAAATACTAGGTAGGTATGAATATATAATTTTTGTCTATAGTCTATTCAATATTAAGTTAAGTGTTCTTAAATCTAATCAATACATTTAGGTGTTTACTACGCCACCATATGGTAGCTACATCATTTATATTATACTATTTCATTAATTTCTTAAATAATACGACAATCATGCTTGAATATAAAAATGACATTTAAACATCTTGTGTTGTTATCACTAAAACCAATGAGATTACATATAGATTATTATTATTTATTTATGTATGTATTATCATTTTTGTTAAAACTAGGTACATGAATTTTAAAAAAAAAAAAAACTTTCGTGTCCACAATTTGCAGAGATGCGGTCTTTGGAGCAGATTTAGTTTTAGGAAGAGATTTAGAGCGAACAAGTGTTTTTGGACTGGTGGTCGTCAGTTCTATAGTCACTGGGGTTTCCTTTTGTCTTGAGTGGTCAGTATCTGATACATTTTTGACAACTTGTTCTTGTGGTTTAGAAAGTTTCTGTTGCCTGTAGTTTTTCAGTAGTTTCAAAAACAATTTTGTAAATGCGAAAAGTACAGCGCACGCTATTAAAGTACTAGTCAGTGATATAGATATTACGGGGAGAGAATGAGACGTCCGATTGGGAATATGAATGCTGTTCAATTTTGTTTTTATTTCTTCGAGAGAGTGGGTGCTTTTATATATGATCTCATTTGTATCTGGACCTATTATAACTTGGGTGTGATTCACATTTGGAACCTTGGAAGTGAGGGTAGTAAGGTTTAACTGGGAGAGTTCCGTACTAGCGGGGGGGAAATATTGTGGTTGTATAAGATAGAGAGGGGGCCTCGAGTCACCCTGATAGTAAATTGTTTTGTCGAGAAAAGTGATTACGAACAACAAAAACATCAGCTGCATCGTGTCCATTTGGACAAGTTTTCAACCCTTTCGTTCGTGAAAGGCTGTTCACTTCGCCCATCATCGTTTGACGGGGAATTCCTATTCCTGCCAAAGGCGGAGTTCGGTGGTGGCGAAGGGTCCCGGGTCGTCCGTCTGGATGGAGATGAGTCCGGCCGTGTTTGCCGCTTCAATCTAAGTCTGCCATCGTCCTGGCTTTCGTCGTCGAGGCTTTCATCGTCATCGCTCTCTTCGATGTCCCCGAGTAAGCCCAAGAGTTCCGTCTTCAGACTCTTCTTCTCTTCAACATCTTCGGGTATTGTAGCGTGTGACCTGCCAATTCTGGTGGTTGCCCACTCAATCTTTGTTACGAGCTTTTTAAACTCGGTAGATCCCCGCTCAGGGCGGCTCGCTATGAGCGCTCTGATCTCCATTATCTTTCTGATAACCGCATCTCGGTCTTGTTCGAAAGTAAAAGGGTAATCGTCAAAGCTAGCTACTTGGGACCCCCGCCGCTCAAGAGCTCTGGCTGCTCGTAGAGACTTACGCATGGGATCCACTTCCCCCGTCGACAAACCCCTACACTCAACCTCATAGGTCAACTCTTCCTTCGATAGACGATTAATATCCATGACCGTGTAGCAATGCGAATCAATTATGAATTTAACAACAAAATTGGGTTATTAAAAGGAGCAACGAAGGATTGGTCGTACCAAAGCGACAACCTTGAAGGTGGTGATCAGCAGCAAACTACAATAAAACAACAGTAAGAATAACACCAGTGTTTTTATTTCGAATATAAAACAAACGTAACGATGGCTGTTAGCCTCAAACCAAAAAATTACGAAAAGATTCGCTTTAGTCCCTCGATACGAAACTAGGAACTCTGAATTTAAACGCGGAACTATAAAACTCAAGAATGAAGAAAACAAAAGTCCAGAAATAAGCACAATTCAACCAGACTAAAATCAAAATGTACTCCGATCTCTAAAGCACGAATAGACAAAAAAAGAAATTGGAAGAAAACACTTCACTGAAAAAAGTCACTCAATCAAAATTTACTGTGATCGCAAAACAAACCAAAGTAATCGAAACAGATGCTCCAACAAAACAGCTTCACGAGAATATAAACGTTTCCTCAACCAAAATTAAGTTCAAAAACTCCACTAACTTGCTATCGATACCCAAGAGCCGATGGTAACCCTAATCGAAATAAATAAAATATTCTTAACCGAGAGAGTATATATGTTTGTAATTGGGTAGGTCAGTATCGGAGGTACGAAAACGATAACAAAAATACCCAGGAAATGTATGACTACGACCAAACGCACCACGGAAAATATGTATGTACTTCTATGGGTTAAAACTAAGAGGCCAATTTGTGTTAACTACGTGTAAATATGAAAAAAAATATATATGACCGCTGAGAAATCTTGTCCGGATTATAATATATGTACGTAACTTTGGATGTTCGTGGTATGAAAAACACCAAGAAAACGGGTAAACGGTAGGTAAATATATGGGTGGTTAGATTGTTGGTATTTATCAATATAGGTTCTGTATGAAAGGGTTATGAGAAAACCAAAAAATTGTATCCCAATATGTGGGTAGTTATTGTTATTTATGGTGTGAAAGAGGTATGAGAAAATCCAAAAAAAAAATGCAACTATGTATGTGAATAATTCTGGTAATTATATATATATGTTTGTATGAAGGGGTAGGACGAATTGACCAAAAAATGTATGCAAATATGTTGGTATTTATATTATATTTGTATGAAGGGGTATGAGAAAATGAAAAAAATTTCAAATATGTAAATAATTATGTATATATGTTTGTATAACAGGGTTATGAGCAATTAAGACAAAATGTAGGTATATAGATATAATGTTTGTACCTATGATGGGGTATGAGAAAGTCACAAACAAATAATTGAACGACTCAGATAGATACGTACATATATTTGAAACTATTGGTCTGATTATATGTTTATATATATTGTAAATGTGTCTACTCTGTATAGGCAAAAGAAATCAAAATTAAACAATTGCACCTACTTGTGGGTAACCAGGCGTTTTACCTCTGTTATCTCCCTCACTCCCGCTATATCCAACCGTTGAACAAAACCCGTACACTGCACCGAATAACTGCTCACAAAATTCAACTGCCTAATAGCGGTTGTCTTAGGGAAATGCCTCACAAATATATTTCACTATATTTCACTATGCAGCCAATCCAAATTCTGTGAAAAAGATAAAATAAAAAAGTAAATAGCACTTGAAATAATGAAAAACAATAAACTTCCCTAAGAACAACACTATCTCACTATGTTTGTCGGCACAAAGGACCCCCCACGCTTGTACCGACAATTTTCCTACTAAATATATAATATCGAACACGACTAAAATACCAAGCAAAAATTTAAAAAAAGCCCCACGTTGGGCGCTAATTTGTTGCACTTAAATTACCCGATCAAACTACTTTTTAATATCCTAAATTGGCGGAAAACAAACGCAATGAATTTAATAGAAATTTGCGGCCGCCACCGCCGAATCGAAAAATCACCGAACTGTCAATGAGACAAGAAAAATTACGCAGAGCGCGAGCGCAACAATCAGCAATTAAAGTGCTGATTTCCCAGTAGCTCAGCACGGGGTGGGTTCAGGAAGAAAAATATTAAGATTTTTGTACCTGCACCAAAGGAAAGTGAAGGTACTTACTGTGGTGGGTAATATAGATTTTATATTCCCGGGTAGATCGAGGATCTGAAAAATTAATTAAAGAAAAAATGGGCGCCACACAATTTTAAGGTTAATTCTGAAACCAGGAATATTCGACCGATGAAAACGAGCGAACAAAGAAACCAAAAAAAAAATAAGAACCAAAAGCGATTTTTTTTTCAAAACGTTATAATGCTCCGTTGGAGCACGGCAAATTTTATTCACGTTACTGCACAGCCGAGTGGGAATAAAAGAAAATCCCGGAATAACACACGATCACTTTTCCTGAGGGGTGGAAAATATTCCAAATTACTGGGTCGCGTGTCCCGTTGTTTATCGGGAAGGTTCGACGGCACTACCCTACCGAGTTTGATAATTTTCTTTTCTTTTCTGGCTAACACTTCTAACGACTGAATATGATACTTAGGTGTTTCCTGGATAAATTTCCTCAGTTCCTTCTTCCTTGCTCCTGCAAACTGCTGGGTACGGTCCCGCTCTAACAAAAGTCTTATCGCTCCTGCAATGATCCGGAGCACCCTCTAGGACTAAATTTTTTCCTATCTTTCTTTCTCGAACTTCCTTTTTGCTCACTTTTACTTTTACTTTTTTTTTGACGAAATCCCTTCTGGACGCTAAAACAACAAACTGTGACTATATCGCTGCCTGGTCAACCAAGAAGTGATTTACCAGCTGGCTTTGTGCATTCGGTCGGCCGGCATCCTCACTCACACCTCCATCCATACGTGGGGAAGCAGAGCCAACGACAGTTCAAACACGACCATTCAGCTGTGGCGCTGGAGTGATCAACTGTTTCGTACTCCCCCATTCTCACCCATACTTAGACCATTTGGCGGTCCATGTCCTCTTCTGCTACACTATGTACTCTCACATCAGTGCGCTGACATGCCCCCGCTAATGTTCTCACGCCCTTCAGGCGACCTCTCACTCAGTGAATTCGCCCATTACTCTAACTCAGCAATGAACAAACCCTCCGACCGACCCTGGATCTGCCTTAATTCAGCCCATGCCCTTTGACGTTTCGCGAAGTAAACAAATACATTCGAGAAAGAATGAGAAAGTTTTCCGACAAAATGCACCCAATTGCATTCGTGGATATTTTGAATAATATTCCCCCAAAAGATCAAAATCTCTCGGATAATTTCAGGAGAAATAGGATGACGACCTTTTTAATAAAGATAACCATCCCTAGAACCAAACGCAACAATCATTTAGAAGTGGAGGCAAAAAGAGCTGGTAAGTAAACGACTAATACTCGATTCTAAATTATTTCCCTATTCTACCTCGGTGGAATGATGCGCAGATTTTGGGGAAAGGGACCTGTTGATCGTGTGTCAATCCTTACAGAGGTTTAATTTACGTTGGGCTCGCAGCCATTTGGTTTCAATTTGTGTTTCACTTTGTGTCTCCGTCAAGTTTGGTGCGCTGTCCGAAGAGACATCCAATTTCATTGTAGATTCGGTTCGCGGTGATATATTTTGTGTTTCTCGTTCGTGTTTTGCGGCCGGTGTTGTTGTTTTTGTGTTTGTTATGAGGGTGTTTCACAGGGCCGTCCACCCGCACTCCTCTGCTGCTCCTTCGGTGCTCCCACGACGGAGTTTGGTCAAAAGGGAGTGTCATCCCTTCCCTCATCGTTCGTGGCTCACTACCTTGTCTATGGTAGATCTTGTTTCGCTTTTTGGGCCTTTGACTTGCTCGGACCGTCCGCCCGCGCCCGCGAATTTCATTTCAAATGCAGGGTGGATGTTTCGATGTGTCGTGTTTTTAACACCCCGCCGTTGCAGACCATTTGTCTGGTTGCAGAGTGCTTTTTGCTCGCACTCCGCCTTTACAGACCGTCCGTCTGTAGTCATTTTCACAGACACCCGTCTGTATCCGCTTCCACAGACCGTCCGTCTGGTTTCCCAGACCGTCCGTCTGGTTTCACAGACCGCCCGTCTGGTTTCAGCTCTCTCTCTCTTTGGGGTCTGGGCCTCCTGCCCTCCAAGTCACCTGTGGTGGTTGCTCCCCAAGGCTCCAAAAACGTGGACCCATGGCTGATGGGACCATGGTTGCCCCTCCACTTCTTCAGACCGTGGGAACGCAGACCGATAAAAGAGGGAGTGAATAAGGAGGGTCAAGGGAAAAAGAGAATGGCTCTTGTTGCGGGCAAATTGACCGCGACAATATTACCGATTTTGGCAGCAATTGAATATTAGTTTGAGTAGCTGCGGAATAACTAGTACATACATAATTAGATTGTTCTCGAACCTTCTAAACGAAACTTGTCTACGAATCTGGAAATTTCGAGAGGTGTCAATAGCAGATATAAATAGACGTCGCAGGAGCACCCAAGACATTCTAGTTGTGAACCGCGATAAAGAAGTACGATAGATGACAGTAGTGAAAAGTATAGAGAAAAAGTATAAGTATCCAGTAAGAGAAAAGTGTTTGTGTATTTAAAGTGATTAATTGTGAAAGTGAATTGTTGAATTAAATAAGTGTATTATTAGAATACTAATCAAGAAGTAAAAGACATTGATAGAGAACTAATAAAGATTAATTAAATAGAATTACGTTTTAGCTTTTCGAATCCTAGCCTGGATGTAACAATAGTTTAATCGAACCGAAATTGCTTTATTTGGATTCTACCGGATACAGTTACACTCCATAATCTATGGATCTTTGAAGGTTTATCAGTTTACTAAATATTTGCGGATTAGCTGAAGGTAAATAATTATTATTATTCTATACCAAGATTGGCAGAACAAAAAGTCATACATAACTTCCACGATTAAATGAAAAAGACGACCGCATATTATTTAGAGGAACAAATATATTGTCGCATGTTTTCTCAAGCTGTGTCATTCAGCATCCATTAGTCACTCGCACCGCCAGCTAGTAGAGAGCCATATTACCGATAATTGGCAGCATTTGAAATGCAGTTTGAATAGCTATGGAATAACTAATTATGTTGTTCTCGAACCTTCTGAACTTCACGAATCTGGAAATTTCGAGAGGTGTCACTAGGAGATATACATAGATGTCGCAGGAGCACCCAAGACATTCTAGTTGTGAACGGCGATAAAGAAGTGCGATAGATGACAGTAGTGAAAAGTATAGAGAACAAAAGTGGAAGTATTGAATAAGAGAAAAGTGATTGTTTATTTAATGTGATTAATTGTGAAAGTGAATTGTTAAATTAAATAAGTGAATTATTAGAATAATAATCAAGAATTAAATTGGAAAAGAACTAATAAAGATTAATTAAATAAAATTACGTTTTATCTTTTCGAATCCTAGCCTGGATGTAACATTGGTGTCAGAAGTGGGATAAAACGTATTCAGTGTAAAATTAAAGTGAAGTTAGTTAGTTAAAAAAAAAATGGGTCGCACATTAAAATTACTACAGCTCAGTATACCGCAGTTAAAAGCTGAATTGGAAAAGCGGAATCTCTCCACAGCTGGAGGAAAAAGTGATCTTGTGCTTCGACTGCAGGAAGCTGTTGAAAACGAAGGAGAAAACCCCAAGTCCGTTTTGTTCGACGTAGCAGAAGAACAAGTAAGTAGCTACAAGCGTTGATATGACTGCTATGATGGAATTACTTCTGGCCAAGTTAGATGAACAGAAAAATTCTATGGACTCTCAGTTCAATGAACAGAAGAATTCTATGGGCTCTCAGTTTAATGAACAGAAGAATTCTCTAGATTCCAAATTTGAAGAACAAAAGAATTCCATAGTTGCCGCCCAAAAGAGCGCTGTGGAAGATTTTAAAAATGTTCTCGAAGGAAAACTCGACGAAATTGACCACAAGTTCGAGAAGGTTGAAACCAAATTCACGAAATCCATCAGACGTTTTGCAAGCATGAAACAAACTTCGAGAACTTGGCTAAAGAGCTCGAGAAAGTGAAGAAGCAGAAGGCTCGAGAAAATTCTGCGGACTGCCCGAAAAGGAAAGAGATGCAGCCTGCTGTTTTCGATGGTCAAACATCATGGCCAATTTATAAGAAACAGTTTGAAGCAGCTGCAATGGCGAACAGCTGGGACAACGAGGAAAAGTCGATTGCGCTAACGCTCGCACTAAGAGGTATATCTGGAGTTACTCCAAACCGTCTCAGAAGAGAAGCAACATGTTATGTCCTGAGAAGCAGAGATTGTGTTCACTTTCTAGCTCCGATTGCTTGGGATTGATTTTGTTGCAACTTGAGGGGATCGTTAAAAGGTGTAAGTTTGGTGTAAACAACAAACAATAAAAATCACGCACCGCACTTTGAATTCACTTTAAAGAAGAAACACATCGATTGTAATTTTTTAAATAGAAGCTATTTTATTTTTATTGATTTATGTTAGATGTGGTTCACCACATTACTTTTTCTTCTTAATCAATAATTTTATTTCTTTCTGTTAAATGTACTTCACCACATTACTTGTTCTTCTATATTTTATTTTATAATTAATTTTGCCTTCTAGCTGTTCGCGGTTTCGCTTTACCTTTTAGACTCTTCATAATTATTTTTAAATTGTCTGCTCTGCCCAGAAAAATGTAAGATGTCTTTCAACCTTGAAGAGGATATTTGACACTTTTGGAAGCTAAGTGCGACCAGTGCACAAACGGGCAAGGAATGTGCCAACGTATTGTCTGTAGATGACACCATAGGAATTGATGTGATCGTGAGACGTAGTTATGTGGATGCATTTGTAAGATAACACGATATGAAATAATTGTATCGTCTGAAATACAATTCGGTTATCTGAAATGCTTGTAGGAGGAAAGGTATGCATTCTTATGTATGCAACATAAGAAATGATGGGATCTTGGGACAGCGGGTGCATTTGCAAGATAACACGATTGTATCGTCTGAAATACAACTCGGTTATTTGAAATGCTTGTAGGAGGAAAAGTTTGCATATTTATGTATGCAACAAATCCTCCCCCTCAATAAAAGAGAATTATTCTTTGAAGAGGAATAATACTCACAAAAAGAAGTAAAATTTGGATATTTCATAGAAAATGGTTTTTAAGGCAGAACAGAACAATTTTTTTTTTTTTTTTTTTACATATAGCAATTTATTAATTAGTAGTTAATTATATATATATTCTTTTCATATTTAATCCTGTTTAAATGTTTATATAAAATTATAATAATTTTTTTTTTATTTATTTTTTGCTTATATTTTTGCGAAACAATTGTAGGTACTACTCGTATGTTATTTAATGCTACTTCTACAAAGATTTATTTATAGTTTTCCTTTATTTTTAAATACTAGGTAGGTATGAATATATAATTTTTGTCTATAGTCTATACAATATTAAGTTAAGCGTTCTTAAATCTAATCAATACATTTAGGTGTTTACTACGCCACCATATGGTAGCTACATCATTTATATTATATTATTTCATTAATTTCTTAAATAATACGACAATCATGCTTGAATATAAAAATGACATTTAAACATCTTGTGTTGTTATCACTAAAACCAATGAGATTACATATAGATTATTATTATTTATTTATGTATGTATTATCATTTTTGTTAAAACTAGGTACATGATTTTTTAAAAAAAAAAAAAACTTTCGTGTCCACACTTTGCAGAGATGCGGTCTTTGGAGCAGATTTAGTTTTAGGAAGAGATTTAGAGCGAACAATTGTTTTTGGACTGGTGGTCGTCAGTTCTATAGTCACTGGGGTTTCCTTTTGTCTTGAGTGGTCAGTATCTGATACATTTTTGACAACTTGTTCTTGTGGTTTAGAAAGTTTCTGTTGCCTGTAGTTTTTCAGTAGTTTCAAAAACAATTTTGTAAATGCGAAAAGTACAGCGCACGCTATTAAAGTACTAGTCAGCGATATAGATATTACGGGGAGAGAATGAGACGTCCGATTGGGAATATGAATGCTGTTCAATTTTGTTTTTATTTCTTCTAGAAAGTGGGTGCATTTATATATGATCTCATTTGTATCTGGACCTATTATAACTTGGGTGTGATTCACATTTGGAACCTTGGAAGTGAGGGTAGTAAGGTTTAACTGGGAGAGTTCCGTACTAGCGGGGGGGAAATATTGTGGTTGTATAAGATAGAGAGGGGGCCTCGAGTCACCCTGATAGTAAATTGTTTTGTCGAGAAAAGTGATTACGAACAACAAAAACATCAGCTCCATCGTCTAATGTTAGAGTCGCTGTAGTGAGGTGGGTAGTAGTTAATGGTAAAGAGTTTATTGATAGTAAGGTTTTAAACGGTTATTATATGGACTACAATTTGTTTTCTTCCAAATTTAATAGCTGTGTTAACGGGTCCTTTTATACCTGTCACAGGATAAGGACCTCTCCATATGGGCGACAATTTGCCCTTCCGGTTTTCGCTTTTGATGAGTACTTTATCACCTACATGAAATGTGTGAGGCCTTATTGATTTATCAAAATAGTTCTTTGACCTGTTTTTGCTTGCAAGTAAGTTGCGTCTAGCTAACGAATAAGATTTTTGCAGTCTATACCTTAGAAGATGGTAGTAACTTTCATGATTATAGATGGGTTCGGGCTCTCTTTTTAAGTTAGATGGAATGTCAGGAGTGAAACCATATAAACATTCCATAGGCGTGAGTTTTGTGCTATCATGGAAGCTATTGTTGTAAACAAAGGTTGCTGTTCGTAAGAACTGATCCCAAGACTTGGGGTTTTCGTCAGTTATGCTGCGCAGATACTCCACTATTGGTCGGTGTGCTCGCTCAAGAGCACCATTGGACTGAGGGTGGTAAGCAGATGTCTGCAATTTTTTTATTTTAAGCAGTCTGCAGAGCCCTTTAAATATGCCACTGAGAAAATTTGTTCCCTGGTCCGTAACAATTCGTTTTGGAATACCGAATCGTGTAATTATATGGTCAAAAACAACTTGAGCCACAGCTTGAGCCACTGCATTTAGCATGGCATGGCAGTCAATAAATTTGGTTAGATTGTCTTGAAACGTTAGGATATATAAATTACCAGAGTCTGATTGTTCTAATGGGCCCACGATATCTAAATACACCTTATCGAAAGGTTTTTCTGCGATATCTGTGATCATCATTGACATTCGTGTAAGAGGTATTGCTTTCATGATCTGACATTTTTTACACCTTTTAATGTAATTTTTTATGTCTCTGGTCATGTGCCGCCACCAATACTTTTTCCGAATTCGTTTATATGTTTTTATCACCCCTTGGTGACCACCAAAAATCGAGTTGTGGTAGTCTTTAAGAATAGTTTGTATCTCCTCGGGACTACTGATTACTTCTATAGGTTTTTTAGTTGGTTCTTGCAACTCCACTGCGCTCTGTATTAGAGAGGCTTTAAGTTTTTTCAGAATCGCTTGGTTTACTTTGACTGCTTTCACTATCTGTAGGTGCTGGCTCAGGAGATGGACTTTTCTTTTCTGATTGTGACCGCGTTACAGCATTACATACTGCTGTATTTACCGGTAGAATGTCGATGAACTTGTTCGGTGGTTGGTGCACCTCGGCTTGTACGTTAAAAGGCTCTGTAGTTTCTTGTGTGATTGATTGAGATGTATACAAATTCGCACAAGATTTGCACTCTGCAGAATCTTTAATGGTTGGCTGTGCTTTCTCGGCTTCGTACTCAGCATAGGTTAAGATCCTGTCTGTATCTGCACACTTTTTGTGTTGCCGTTCTTGTGCAGACTTGGCCACGTAACATTGGGGGAATTCGACTAAGGGCATCAGCATTGGTATTGTATTTGCCTGGTTTGTATTCGATTTTATAATCGAATTCCGATAGTTTGTGATGAAATCGAACTAGGCGAGTTGTCGGGTCTTTTACATTAAACACTCCCTTTAAAGGCTTATGATCTGTGTAGACAGTGAATTTGCGCCCTTGAAGGTAACATCTAAAATTTTTGGTAGCCCAGACAATCGCTAACAATTCTTTCTCTATAGTTGAGTAGTTACGCTCGGCTTTATTTAAAGTGCGACTGGCATATGCAATCGGCCGGTCTTTTCCTACTTCTCCTTGATAAAGTACAGCCCCTAGTGCCTCGTTGCTAGCATCGGTTGTGAGGTTAAAAGGTTTTTGAAAATCGGAATAAATGAGTAGCGGCGGTGATACCAATGCTTCCTTAACCTTTTCGAATGATTTCTGACACTTTTCCGTCCACGTAAACTTTACGTCTTTGCGAAGCAGATTTGTTAAAGGTCGAACGATTTTGGAAAAATTTGGTATAAATTTTCTGTAATAATTCGCAAGCCCCAAAAAGCTCTGGACTTGCCGTACTGTACGAGGTATTGGGAAATTTTGGACACAGGTAGTTTTACTGGGGTCTGGAAGGGCTCCCTGCTCTGAGCAAACATGTCCTAGATAAACAACTTCCTTGCGAAGAAACTGACACTTTTCGGGCTGCAATTTTAGATTATTTTTCCGTAATTTTTCGAAAACTTTTTTCAGTTTGTTGTTATGGTCGTCTAAATTTTTGCCATGGATGACGATGTCGTCCAAGTATACAAAGCATTCAAAGCCTTGTAGTCCAGTGAGGACGTAGTTCATCAGTCTCTGAAACGTTGCGGGGGCTCCTTTTAGTCCGAAAGGCATTCGTTTGAACTCGTAGTGCCCGTAATTGGTGCTGAAAGCGGTCTTGGGTCGATCCCTTGGGGCTACTAACACTTGGTGATAGCCGCTAGCTAGATCTAGTGTCGAGAAGTAACGCGAGTGGCCGAGCTGCTCTAGTATATCCTCTATACGAGGAAGAGGGTAAGCATCGCCAATCATCTTATCATTGAGTTTGCGGAAATCTACAACAACTCTCCATCTACTTTCTCCATTTGGGCCTGCTTTCTTCGGAACTACTAGGAGGGGAGAGTTCCACGGGCTTTGGCTAGGCTGAACAATGTCGTTCTCCAACATCTCCTTCAACTGGTCGTTAATTATCTGTTTCTTTGTCTCGGGTAGCCTATACATTCTCTGATTTATCGGTGCCTGGTCCTGTACTAGTGGTATTGCGTGGGATATAGCGGTTGTGTATGAAAGGCTGTCGCCTTTTAAGTGAAAAATATCACAATACTCATTACAGAGGTCTATAATGGCGGCCTTTTCTTCAACACTTAGATTTTGTCCTACGTTAAGTTCATGTTTGAGTTTCTCTATTCGTCTGTTACTTAGGGGTTCGTCCGGCAAATCGTTATTCGGGAATGAAATTTAATGTGCTGAAGGGACGCGTTTATGCTGTGTGGGGCAATTATACATTTCATCTCTGAAACATTTTCCGTTTCGGTTTCTAGAGGGATTATCATATAGTTTTGCGCTGGGATTAGTTTCAGCTTTAATTTGTTTATGGTAACTGTTTCGTTGTGTGTATTGAGGACACTTATTAAATACCTTTTGTGGCCAGAAGGCAAAAGACAGTTAGAGAGGAAGACTCCGTCACCGACTTCGTCAGGTAAGCAGAGCATTTCTTCCGTCAATTCTACAGGAACTGTTATAAGCATTTGTGACCGTGCAGGTACACAGATGGGTTCCTCAAGTACAATTTTCATACACTTAAATTGATCGTGCGCGATATTTTTGCCCGACTTGTTCTCTTGGTCATTACAAGTGTTCGTCGTTGAGGTTACGCAGCCAGCTTCTCGTGTACAAGAAGCCTTAGAGACGATACAGCTGTTGGATTGGGCGACTTCAGGCTCCAATTTATCTGTGTGTTGTCTCGTTTTGACTGCCCTTTGGGGACTGTGGCTGATATTGGGGTAGTTTAGAGGTATGCTAAACTCCTGTGGACTGGTTTTCGTACAGGGGAATTGTAGTTGATTGTTAGGTCCCTTTACATTACAATGTTGTGAGAGGAAATCATTTCCGAGTATTCCGTCGTCCGGAATCGTGATTGTATTACTCAGTATTTGGAAGGTGCAGGGAATTTTATTTTCTAAATTAAAATTTCCTTGGCAAGGCCCTACGCTCTTTCCGTTTCCAAAAGGCATTTGTAGTAGGCATGACATATCGATCTTTATTTCTGTGTCCGGCTTGAGTGATTTCTATTTTAGTAAACTAACTTCGGAGCCTGTGTCCACGATTAGTTTGGCATGACCGTTTAGGCCTATGTCGAGAGGAAGAACTACCGTGGGGACACTGTGTCCGGGCTTCCGCAGGTACCTTTGATTATTTTGGTGGTTTCTTGATGTCGAGCCGGGGTTTTTGGACTCGACAGTTGGTAGTTTCCCTGGTTCCCAGATTCCCATCTGACCTTTTGTCTACAGTCAGTAACAACGTGGCCATGTCGACCACAAAAATCACAAGTTTTTTGGATGGTAAGAACTCTAGCGCGGTTTGCAGATAGGGTGTTGGGCGAAGGGTATGAAGAAGTTTGTCCGTAAGCCCTACCAAGATTTCGACTGTTGTTAGGGTTTCTAGTTGATATTGCAGTGTTGCCATTTGTATGACTTTCCGTTCGTCGGCAATCCTTTGCGTCATGGTTGTACATTTTGCAGAGAGTACAGAACGGAATGTTTTTTCTCGTTAGGCAATCGCTGTATGTGTGTCCCCTATATTGGCAGAAACTGCATTTTATATTTAATCTCTGTGGGTTGGGCTTGTCTGTAGTCGTCTGATGACCAAGGAAGGAAATCGAGGGATTTGTATTATTATGGTAATTTTGGGGGACTGGATGATTTGGTTGCAGATCAGTAGTATAGTTGGTTTGGGGGTAGTGAGACAAATAATTACTATTTGCTATGAAGTTACCATTTTTGGGCGGTAGCATGTGTGCTCCCTGGTTCAATAAATTCTCATAAGGGACTGAGGGGGGCATGTATGGAGAGTGGGTGTAATGGTTAAATATTATTTGTTGCAGACGTTCCATATCAAGAGCCTTAAAGGTAAGGTCGTTGAGAGTTTCTACTTCTACTGTTAGTAAATACTGCTTTTATGCGGGCTAATCTTTGTTCGCGTTTTAGTTTCAGTTCCTTATCCAGAACATCGAGTTGTGGGATAGAAATCTGTTGTGTCTCTCGCGCTTTTTCGTACAAATTATTTAGAAGTGATTGTAAACTTACTTGGCTACTTGAAATTGTTGGGAGGATCGTCCCACTGCGTAGTCGTCGGGGTGATACAGCGACAGGTTCTTCCTCAGCTGCTGGAGTAAGTGATGGGTTGTTTGTTTCGGCTGCTTCTCGTTCTTCTTGCATGTGGTCCTGGACAGGGGTATAGCACGTAAAATTCGTTCGGTAATCCTTTTGTATAAGTTGAGTCACTTATCTATAGTTGAAACTTCACTTTTTGTTTTTTTTTTTTTTTTGATTAAGGATTTTCAAGCTCTTATTAGATTTGGAAATTCTATGGCTTCCTTAATCCTACCGGCTGCGCCAATTTTTGTTATGTCACTGAGAAGCAGAGATTGTGTTCACTTTCTAGCTCCGATTGCTTGGGATTGATTTTGTTGCAACTTGAGGGGATCGTTAAAAGGTGTAAGTTTGGTGTAAACAACAAACAATAAAAATCACGCACCGCACTTTGAATTCACTTTAAAGAAGAAACACATCGATTGTAATTTTTTTAATAGAAGCTATTTTATTTTTATTGATTTATGTTAGATGTGGTTCACCACATTACTTTTTCTTCTTATTCAATAATTTCATTTCTTTCTTTTAGATGTATTTCACCACAATACTTTTTCTTCTTATTCAATAATTTTATTTCTTTCTTTTTGATGTATTTCACCACATTACTTGTTCTTCTATATTTTATTTTATAATTCATTTTGCCTTCTAGCCGATCGCGGTTTCGCTTTACCTTTTAGACTCTTCATAATTATTTTTAAATTGTCTGCTCTGCCCAGAAAAATGTAAGATGTCTTTCAACCTTGAAGAGGATATTTTACACTTTTGGAAGCTAAGTGCGACCAGTGCACAAACGGGCAAGGAATGTGCCAACGTATTGTCTGTAGATGACACCATAGGAATTGATGTAATCGTGAGACGTAGTTATGTGGATGCATTTGTAAGATAACACGATATGAAATAATTGTATCGTCTGAAATACAATTCGGTTATCTGAAATGCTAGTAGGAGGAAAGGTATGCATTCTTATGTATGCAACATAGGAAATGATGGGATCTTGGGACAGCGGGTGCATTTGCAAGATAACACGATTGTATCGTCTGAAATACAATTCGGTTATTTGAAATGCTTGTACGAGGAAAAGTTTGCATATTTATGTATGCAACAAACACAACTACGACGCCCTGGTCAAGGCTATAGAGATGCGCTTCGGTGATGAGCATATGCAGCAAGTGTACAGGGTCCAGCTACGTAGTAGAGTCCAGAAGAGGGGAGAAACACTCCAACAGCTGCAAGCAGATATCGAACGTCTGGCACATTTGTCATATCCTAATGCTGGTGAGGTTCTTATCAATGAAATGGCTGTGGAATCGTTTATCCAAGCCATTGAAGATAGGCAACTGCAAATGCCCGTAAGAATGGCTGGAAAGAGAACTCTCGCTGAGGCCCTAGCATTTGCTTTGACAATGCAAGCTGCTGATCAGGCATCGCATGTGTTCCACCGCATAAGGGAAATGACAGCCGTTGTATGCTCATATCAAAGAACAGACATCGTAGACCGGAACAGAGGTCAAATGCGCTGCTGGAACTGCAACAAAATAGAGCACCTACAGAGACAGTGCAGAGCTCCACCCAGACAAGGCAGTTGTCCACATTGCGGGCCTAGGAGGCGCAACGAAGAAGCATCTGGCAGGGATAACATCCATCCTGCAGATATGGCTTCGCAGAACCAGCAGTCGGGAAACTTCTAAGGACCAGCTTCACGGGGCAGAAGTTAGTTTCCGGAATCGACGACCCCAGGACCACAATTCAAGTCTCCCAAACCAAACGAGAAAACCAGAGTCTAACAGTGGGAGCCTATATCGGACAAAATAAGTGCGTGGCAAGCATTGACACTGGTCCACCGCTTCCATTATAAGGAGGGACATCGTCCGTCAGTCTTGGCTGCATAACACCAGCAATTACTGTCTGAAAACAGCAACAGGAGCGACAGCGAAAGTGTATGGAGAGGTCATACTAACAATAAATTTGGCAGGATTAGCATTCTCCCACGCTTTCCTAGTAGCTGATATATGTGACGAATGCATCATTGGAATCGATTTCATGAAGGCGCATGATGAAGTATTGGACATTGGTATGCAAGTACTCAAGTATCGAAACGTAGAGATTCCGATGGTGTACGGGAACGAGAACGCCGCATCCCTGAGGACAGTCATTAGTAAGGACGAGGTCCTACCACCTTCTTCATAGTATCTACAAATGTTGCAAGATTAAGACGTGTACTTGATCGCGTCCAGCTAAAGTGAGCTTAAATTGTGTTAAAAGTCTTCTTATACTCTAAAATTAGTACGGAGTCCAAGTAATTTTGATCTCAGTCGCTTTTCATTTGGTTTTTGTGCGCTTTTTTGACATTTGTTTGTTATTTTTAAATAAAAATCACTTCATTAAATCTGAAGTTTGTCGTGCACTCTCGGTATGAACATGTCTGCTGCTAACATCCGAACAAGAGCTACAACATCTAAAGGAGCAACAACACCCACTCTTATGTCTCCGGCGCTAAAGCAGGCATCCTCAAACAGCGTTCCTCTTACTGCTGATGTTCTGGCCGACCATTTATCCAAACAGGCCGACTGTATCCGTTTGAGTTTTTCTGAAGAGATTACTAGCCTACGAAATAACTTTCTTTCAAAGATCGAGGAAGTTTCTGCGAACTGGAGTCAACGATTTGATGAATTAAACAAAACCGTCACCAACATGGTTGATCGTGTCAACCAGCTCGAAGAGAGCTTCATTTCAAAGACGCAACTCCAACAGGCTGAAATAACTGCTTTACAAAAACAATGTAGTGCCCTGCAAAAAAAGGAAGTCTCTTGTGATGCTGTACTCTTCGGTATACCTGTTCTGCCCGAAGAGAACCTAAGAATCTTGTTCAACAGACTTTGTCATACAATCGACTGCAAGCCGCCTCTCCTTACTAATATTTTTCGGACTAAAAAGCCTAACAACAACACATCGTCTCCTATCATCATCAAATTCAGCAGCTCGTTTGAGAGAAACACCGTTCTGATGTCAGCCGCCAACTATCGCAAACAACTAGCAACCGAACTTTGTTTGCTTGATCTGGGCATCGACTCGGTCTCCAACAATAGATGCTACCTAAATGAGAGTCTGACGAGACATACACGTTCTCTTTTGAACAGCGCTTTGAATCTCCGAAGAAATAAACAACTATTTGCTGTCCACACCAAGCACGGAAACGTATATGTGAAGAAGTCATCTAACGGAAAGAGCTTTCTCATCGAAAGCTCTCAAGATCTGCTTGCTGCCGCTGCGACTGCGATTCATCAATGAATTTTTTCTTGTTCCTCATTTTATTGTAAGCTTTATTTTTATTGATTTCCAATTTTCTACTCTTTGTTAACCTATTTTACTCCCAATATTCCTTCTCTTTGCTCCCTACACTAAATTGAATACCTTTTCTCTTCTTGTGCTTATTCAATATATGTATGTATACTCTAAATTGTTTTGCAAATCAAAGAAACAGTATGTATGAAAAGTCAACGTCCACTTTAATTAATATTATATCTAAACGTTGTGAGGGTTTAAGAGTTTGCTACCTGAATGCACGAAGTCTCAATGTTTCCAAACTTGATTATTTAAAGTATTTGTTTTCCAATTCTTGTATCGATGTAGTCTGTGTTAGTGAAACCTGGTTCAAGCCTGATTTATGTGATAGTTTGTACGACATCCCAAATTTTAATCTATACAGAAATGATAGAATTACGAATACGATAGGCGGAGGCGTAGCAATTTATTGTAGGTCATCCATGAAAGCCAAGGCCATTGTCAAATCCAGTGGACCTGGGATTGAGTTTTTAATAATCGAAATTAGTGACTCTTACACCAAATGCTTGATTTCATGTGTTTACAATAAAAATCGAAACTGCCCCTCAGTTCCATTTTTTTCCGCTCTGAGTGAACTTTGTGCAAGATCAGAGCATATCATAGTTTGCGGTGATTTTAACACTGACT
This sequence comes from Portevinia maculata, assembly GCA_949715645.1. NCBI lineage: Eukaryota > Metazoa > Arthropoda > Insecta > Diptera > Syrphidae > Portevinia > Portevinia maculata. The sequence goes on along the minus strand of OX454526.1, from coordinate 167,751,080 downwards.
TGCTTAAAAATGATACACGTGCTTTTCAGACGAAAGATTTAGTGTCATCAGTCGGAATGAGCATTGTAAACACCACTTATCCAACTCGCTTCGCTTCTGATCACTCTCCTAGTCTTCTGGATTTGACTATAGTTTCTAATCCGTCATTGGTGCTTCTGTTTGATCAGATATCCTTTGATTTGTCTGATCACGATCTTCTTTTCTGCACATACGACATCAATTTATCACAGTCTGCTAGTAGTGAATCATTTACCTACAAAGACTTCAAATCTATTGACCTTGACAACCTCCGTCTTGAAACTGTCTCTGCCCCCTGGCTTAGTTGTCGTCTTCACGCAAATGCTAATGATAAGGTTAGCTCTTTTCAGCATTTGTTGGTTCAACTATATAACCAAAATGTTCCCACTAAGACGGTTAAAGTCCAAAACGCTTGTTGCCCTTGGTTCTCTTCGGCTGTGTTAACTGCAATTAAAAATAGAAATAAAAAGCATAGTCGATGGAAGCACAGTCAAACAGCTGCTAATTGGAGTACCTTCAAGGAAGCCCGTAATCAAGCCACTTGTTTAATTAGAACATCTAAAATAAATTATTATTCATCCAAACTTAACACTTCTTTACCCTCTAAAAAATTATGGAGCAATCTCAGTAAAATTGGTGTCTGCAAAAACAAAGGCCCTCAATGTTCTCTCGATCCGGACGAACTTAACGACTTTTTTCTTGGTGATACCATCTCGGTTGGTGACTTAGAAGTCAACTCTGCAAGTAATTCCTCAAGGTCCATGCCTAGACTGGAGGATTTTGAAGTAGTCCATGAAGATGAAGTAACAAAATGTGTGATGGCTATAAAGTCCGACTCCGTTGGTGACGATGGAGTACCTATCCGTTTCGTCAAACTTATTTTGCCGTTCATTATTACCCATCTCACTCATATAATCAACTGGTGCATTGTTACAACTACTTTTCCCCAGTCTTGGAAAATTGCCAGAGTACTTCCCATCGCTAAAAAACGTGACCCAATCTCTCCATCGGATTTTAGACCAATTAGCACACTGCCTTGCCTTTCTAAAGTCTTTGAGAAGATAATTGAGAAGCAAATATTAAGACATATTTCCAATAACAAGTTGCTATATGAGAAACAATCGGGCTTCAGAGCGAATCACAGCTGCTCTACTGCTATGACAAATCTCCTTGATGATATAAGAATTGAATACGATAAGGGTCATATGAATCTCCTATGCCTGCTTGATTTTTCTAAAGCTTTCGACAAAGTAAATCACGATGTTCTCAAGTGGAAACTGCTAAACTTCTTTGGCTTCGGTGACCGGGCATGTAAGCTCATAACTGATTATCTGTCGGGAAGATTTCAAAGGGTCATTTCTAGTGGGAAATGTTCAGCCCCAAGACCTGTTTTTCAAGGAGTCCCCCAGGGGTCGATTCTCGGTCCAATACTCTTTTGCATTTTCATCAACGATCTTCCATCATGTTGCTTACATGCCTCGGTTCACTTATACGCAGATGATGTTCAGCTTCATCTGGCCAGGCCATTCGATCAGCTTGATGAACTGTCCATCGCTTTTAATGAGGATCTCAACCAAATAAATGCTTGGGCCATTGCTAACGGCCTACTTTTAAATCCAGCTAAATCTCAAGTCATCGCAATATCTAAAATAAAATTCGATCTAAGCACTTTACCCGACATATGGCTCCGTGATAGTAAAATTATAGCAGTCGATCACTGCACCAGCCTTGGCTTTACTATAGACCGTCATCTATCTGGCTATAAACATACAAATGTGGTTATTGGTCGCATTTATGGATGCCTACGAAAACTGTGGCCTTCTGCTCACTTTACCCCTGTTGAAACCCGACGCAAACTGATACTCTCTTTAGTTCTTCCCTTAATTTCGTATGCTGAAATCGTGTACAGCGCCTTGGACTCCCTATCTCAGCGTAAATTACAAGTAGCATTTAATGACGCTGTTCGCTATGTCTACGGGCTACGACGACATGACCACGTTTCCAATTTTTCAAAGAATCTTCTTGGTTGCACTCTGCAGCAACACATCAATGCAAGAAACTGTATATTTTTACACAAATTAATTCATCTTAAAGCTCCATCATATTTGTTTACGAAACTCTCTTTCAATCGGTCCGCCAGAAGTATCAATATTATTCCGCATCTCAGTAATTACTTGAACTCTTCTCGTCTATTTTTCATACGTGCTGTTAGACTCTGGAACTCGCTCCCGTCTCAAATCAAATCAATAGTTAATAACAAACAGTTCAAACATGCAATCTTTCTCCACTTTTCGTCCCTCTCAATTCAACCCTAATCATATCCCAATCCTTTTCCCTTTTCTGCTCTCTTCCTTATTTGTACCATTGTAATTATATATTTATATCTTAATATCTAAGTACTATAAAAGATGTAATCTTACTGTACGCACCATGTTATAAATAAACTTAAACTTAAACTTAAACTTAAACTCTTCAGAGACACTGATTTGGACAAAGCTGGAAGGTGATCCTGGGGCCCACCGATTCTTTCTAGTTGAGCCAGAATACAACCACTGCCAAAACTGGGTGGTTGGAAAAATGCGTGTCGATTATTCCAGCACTGCGATCTGAATCAGGAGCAGCAAGCCATGGCAGCAACGAGTTTGCTGATATATTCGCTTCGCGGGACTGCGAGTATGGCCGAACACACCTTGTACAACACCGGATAGGCACTGGAGATGCGAGACCGATTCGTCAGACTATCGCCAACTGAATAATGTCACCAAAAAGGATAGCTACCCTCTACCAAGGATTGATGATACGCTGGATACACTCTCCGGAACCCGATGGTTTTCCACTCTAGATCCGAAGAGTGGCTACTGGCAAGTGCATATCCATCCGGAAGACCGCGCGAAAACGGTTTTCACAGCAGCAAACGGGCTCTGGCAATTCGCAGTAATGCCATTTCGACTGTGCAACGCGCCGGCATCCTTTGAGCGTCTAATGGAGCGTGTTTTGTTGGGGCTAACATGGAAAACGTGTTTGGTCTACTTGGACGATGTCATCGTGGTTGGAAAAACGTTTGAAGAATATGGAGATAACTTAAAGGAAGTGTTCTAGAGACTACGAAGTGCACAATTAAAGCTTAACCCCAAAAAGTGTGATCTCTTTAGATCTGAGGTAAAATATCTGGGGCACATCATCTCGTCCGAGGGAGTAAGGACTGACCCAGAGAACGTCGATGCGGTGAAAAATTTGCCCGTTCCCAAAGACAAACACCAACTGAGAAGCTTCCTGGGACTTGCAACTTACTACAGACGGTTTGTAAAGGACTTTGCAAGGATCGCAAAAAGCTTGCATGAACTGACGGAAAAGGAAAAACCATTCATATGGTCAGGTGAATGCGAAACGAGTTTCAAGAGTCTCAAACACCAACTGTGTGATGCTTCAATTCTAGGATATTTCATTCGAAATTACAGTACGGTATAATCTGTTGGAGAAGTGGCTATCTGCGTAAAATTCAGCCTCTCATTGTACTTCAGAAGTGTGTTATACGAAAGATCTGCAATTCTTCACGTTTAGCCCACTTAATGGTAGGTATTATTTAAACGCATGGATATCCTCCCTCTCCCTGTTAGGCATCTATTTTATTCTAAGGTCCTAAAGATATTTTTCATTAGAAGTGGTTACTTGCAAAGTCCGATCTATGGCTCTTATACCTTGAGGAGCCATCATCAAAATCTTGTATCCATTCCACCCTTTGCTATGGAAACTCATATTCAATTCTTTCTTACAAATTGTTCGATAATCTTCCTGAAGATATACGGATCATAGCAAATTTACTTACGTTTATGAAAAAAGTAAAACAATGGGGCTTCTTGGCTTTAATCAAACTGAAATTGAAATTTTGCTGCACTACATCGTGTAATATTTTATCTTTTGTTGCAATACTTTTTGTTTTTGTTATTAATTTTATTATAAGTATCTAATTAATTAATCTTTGTTCCTGTATATTAAAATTGTTGTTCTTATATTAATTTGTTCAACCCACAATTAATACTTTTATATGAAGTGATATTTGCCTCTATTAATGTTAATTAATACAAAATGTCACTAACTATTCTCAAAACTTTGCTGCAATATTAAATATTTTGAATTTTATAAATAGTAATATAAGTATAATGAAATATGTAAATAAATAAAAAATAATAATAAAAATAAAAAAAAAAAATCGGTTGTTGTTATACCAATCGCAATGTATACCATTCGTTAAATGTAAAAGCTATGTCAAATGTCATTATAAAAGCAAAGTTTCTCTATGAATGTAAAATAAATTTTTCCGTAACCATCAACTCAAAAGGAAGTCTTTCATTTCCATCATCGCTATCATTCTGTCTAGCTCCTAATACATCAGGGTTTGTATCTGGGGAGAAACGGGAAAGTATCATTGCTTTCTGGGCTCAGCATCACCTGTGTAATGATTAATTAGTCTGAATTTCTGATAATTCGTGAGCATTTGTCTCACTTTCATTTTTCAGTGTACGAGATGAAACTTCAGAAATCACATTGGGAGTGATCCCAAATGAGTTCCAAAAATCTACCCCAAATTCAACTGTTGTTTTAAATCTGGTATAATATAAAAGACAATCTTTTCGAGACGCCTTAATAGACCACTGTTATTTGTATTCTTCCAATTATTGGTTGCGCTTGTACACTTGCGGTTCGCACGCTCGCCTTGATCGGGGTTGGTTTGATATTGGGTTTTTCTAACAGTTACAAACTTTCTTTTCCCAGACAACTAATACTGGCTCCGCTGTCTACTAGACCAAGCTTTTGCTGGCCTAAAACTGAGACGTTAGTGTATAGTCTTTCACTTGGCTTAGTATTGCTGAGGACAGAAACCTTTGAAGTTATCTTTAATTTTCAAACCACTCCATCAGTTTACGAATTCGTTTAGGGATATCCCGTTTGAAAATTCGGCTGCGAATCAGTCGCTCATGGAAGGACTTTTCTTATTTCTTTGGCAAAGTTATGTTTGTGGTTCTATCGGTGTTTAATAAAATTGCCACATCTGGGACACATGCGTTTAAGCAGCCTTAAGAACTCTGTGTTTTAGGTAAATCTGGTAAATTTTTCACGTCAGGTACTGCTTTCCCGGTCTGGCAACGCTGGTCGAATTGTCAAAACATACTTCTAAAGTGCTCTAGTAATTTATTTCAAATATAATAGTGTTGCATGTTTGCTTGAACTGTGTCATTCAGCATTAATTAGTCAACTGCGCCATCTAGTAGAGAGTAAAAGTAGCCATATTACCGATTTTGGCAGCATTTGAATATTAGTTTGAGTAGCTGTGGAATAACTAGTACATATATAATTAGATTGTTCTCGAACCTTCTAAACGAACCTTCTCTACGAATCTGGAAATTTTGAGAGGTGTCACTAGCAGATATAAATAGACGTCGCAGGAGCACCCAAGACATTCTAGTTGTGAACCGCGATAAAGAAGTACGATAGATGACAGTAGTGAAAAGTATAGAGAAAAAGTATATATTCGACGGCTCAGATATCTCGATGCTAGTGGACTGTAACTATTAGACTTACCGCGATATCTCCTGAAAAAGGAACTATCAAATAGAAAAAGCAAACTTTATTTTTAATTATTTATTTTTGTAAGATAGTCTTTCCGCTAGCAGATCCCGGTATCAACTGAACTAGCCGTTGCAATAATCGTGGCTATCTCTCTGTGCACCCATACATGTGCACGAATGTATACGCCGTCTGGTTCTGTCTGGTTCCATATGTCTGCACACCCGTTCATGTGCACGAATATGTTGTGCACGTTCTTCGCTCACTCCCGGTCAACGTCGAAAGATTCATAATTATGTGTCGGTTTCAACACACTGCACCCTTGAAGTCTCCAGTGGCTCCTTCTTCTTCCTTTTTTCGCCAAACTCCCAATCCGATGTTGCTAATTTCAACCTCACATTTCTCACCAGCCCATCCCGTCCGGGAAATACCTCAATTACTCTCGCAGTTTTCCATAATGTGGGCGGAATGTTGTCTTCGCGCACTATAACTAAATCGCCTATATTTAGGTTTGGCTGCGCCTTTTGCCATTTCGGACGCTGTTGCAATTCATGCAAATAGTCCCTCGACCAAACTTTCCAAAGTAACTGCGTCATTTTTTGGATTTGTGCCGCCAACTTCAATTTACTATCAGGGATCTCTTGCACATTTGCACGAAGGGCTGGACGATCGGCTCACCAATGAGGAAATGTGCTGGCGTTAGGAACGACATGTCTTCTGGATCATCTGTCTGTGCGGATAATGGTCTCGAGTTCATTACTGCACCTGTTTGAGCTAGAATCACTCTAAACGCACTGCTTGACAATTTGTGCGGGCCGACGATTCTTTTTAGGTGGTATTTCATGGATTTGACTGCGGCTTCCCACAATCCTCCTTGGTGAGGCGCTCTTGGTGTTATGAAACGCCATTCTGTACCGTGCTTTTGTAATTCTTTTGCCATATCCATTCCATTCCAAGTTCGTAACATTCGCGCCAATTCCTTTTCTGCACCCGTGAAATTTTTGCCGTTGTCACTCCATAAACGCGTACATGCTCCACGAATGCTGGTGAAACAGAGAAACGCTTGAATGAAGTCTGCCGTGGACAAACTGTCGACCAACTCTAAATGAACCGCCTTGGTTACCACACAGACAAATATTGCGATACATTTTTTCTCTAAAATGTTGCAGCGGCCTCCACGGGCTTTGAGTAAAAAGGGCCCAGCATAATCTACGCCTGAGTGGCGAAATGGTCTGCATGGCTGCACCCGATCGGCTGGTAGCTCGCCCATCATTTGTGGCATTGCTTGTTGGTTTTCTCGTGCACAGACTACACAACGTTTGTTATGAGTGTGGATTGCCCGACGCAAGTTCGTGATCCAATATCGCCTACGTATGAATGCTCCTATCTCGCGTGGACCACCGTGCAATGTTGCCGCATGCGCTTCCTGTATAAATAATCTTGTCAAATGGCTAACGTCTGGCAAAATTATTGGTTTCTTCTGGTGTTCCGTTATCAGGGCTTTGTCTAAACGGCCATTCATGCGAAGTACACCTCGGTCGTCGAGCCATGGATTAAACTTTAGTATCGGACTTGTTTTATCGACGCTGCTTTCGGATGTCTTGCGTAGCGCTTTGATCTCTGTTTCATAATAAATCGCTTGTTCTTCGCGAATCCAATGTTCCAAACCCTTTTCTACCTCTGCGTTGGTTAGCGGCCCGTATCGACGAAGATGTTTTCCTTGTTGACGACTGTTGCCTAGAAATCGAAATATCCATGCCGTCAACCTGCTCAAAGCGTTTGTGCTCGTTGCCCGTGTTAATAATCCGATATCACGAAGTGTTATTTTCATCACTAATAATGCTTTGAATGATTGGCGAAGCTTCGCACCATGGCTGCCAATGCCCGATTTTTCTTCCTGTGTGATATCTTCTTCAGTTTTTGTCGATATAATCAGCGGTGTGACTGGCCAATAAATGGATTGTCTGCGTAGCCACTCCGGCCCGTGCCAGCACAATGTGGCTGTCTGGAGCTCTGATGCCAAAATGCCGCGACTAAGTAGATCAGCTGGATTATCTGCAGACGGAACATAACGCCAATCGACATCCGGCGTCAAACGCTGAATTTTCTGTACACGGTTGTTGACGAAAATTTTCAGTTTACCCGGATCTTTTACCAACCATGCCAACACTATTTGCGAATCGGACCACAGCGTTGTTTTGATGTGCTCTAAATTTGATGCAGATTTGAAAGAACAGGTGAGTTCACTTAGTAATTTCGCCGCGCATAATTCTAATCTTGGGACTGTAAGTGACTTAACTGGTGCTACATGCGATTTAGCTGCAATTAGAATGCTCTCAACAAAATCTGCTGATTCAATACGGACGTATAAAACTGCACCGTATGCTACCAGAGAAGCATCAGCGAAACCGTGCAGTGAAATATTTTTGTCATTGCTTATACTCAACCAGCTCGGGAGACGAATTTCCGTTATGAGGAACAGTTGCTGTTGAAATTGCTGCCATCTACGATAAATGTCGTCTGGTACTGGTGTCTCCCATCCGATGTTCGCTCGCCATATATCTTGCATTAATATTTTCGCTACAATCACAACTGGACCGACGTAACCATTCGGATCAAATATTTGTGCTATGTGACTGAGTACCTTGCGTTTTGTTGCCTCTTTTGCTTTTAGCATCGGTGGTGGTTGGAATTTGAACATCAACTCGTCAGTGGCTGGTAACCAACGCAGGCCTAGCACTGTTGTGTTGCCGAATTCGCCCAGCTCAAGTGCATCGTTTGTTTGCTCTTTCCCGTCGTTTGGTACCACTCCTATTTGATTTGACCGCCATTTGTTAAGCACAAAACCATACGATTGAAGCAGTGCGTCCATCTCGTGACATAACTGTTGTGCCTTAACTCGATCGGCTGCCCCTGTCAAACAATCGTCAACGTAGAAATCGCGCTCAACTGCTTCTGCTCCTATTGGCCATTGCGTTCGTGAATCACGCGCTCCTTGAATCATTGAGCGTACCGCACAATGTGGTGCCGAGGCAAGTCCGAAAGTGACTGTTGTCAGCCAATATTCCTTAATGTCACTCCCCATTGGTCGCCAGAAAATACGCTGTAAATCCCACTGATTTGGATTAATACGTACTTGTAAGTACATTTTTTTAATATCAGCCGTCACAGCGACTGGATGGCAACGAAAACGCATTATCAGTGGCGCCAGATCACCTTGCAATTTTTCACCGACCAATTGTGCTCCATTTAGGGACAGACCCCTGTCGGTCAAACATGAAGCATCGTTAACTATTCGAAACTTCTTCAGCACAGCATGATGGGGAATATGATAGCACATCGGCCCTGGAGGTCGATCGGCTAAGCGCATTTGATCTGCTGTAATCAACTCTTGGATCGCGTCGAAGTATTGTTTTTGGAATTGCTCATCTCGTTGAAACCGTTTCTCCAATTGGCGAAAAAGATGGAGTGCGATTGCTCGTGATGAACCGAGCTCCTTAATGTCACTACGCATTGGGATATTTACTTGAAAACGCCCATCATCCAATCGTCGATGTGTGCGCATAAATATTTCCTCGCATTGTTCTTCATCCGTTGTGCGTACTCGTACGGACGAGACTTCTTCACTTTCCCAAAATCGTTGCAGCAATTTGTCTAAGTGAAGGTGAGATTCACCGTTTGTCGCCATGTTGACTGCAATTTCCCTCTGAGTGTGGATGCCCCCGCCAAAAACCAGCCAACCAAGCTGCGACGGTTGAAATGCAATGTTGAAATCATTTGCAAAACTGCCGTCTTGAATTATGGTCGCCCAAACTCCAGCGCCTAAGAGAACATCTATCGGTGCTGGTGTATGTACTTGCGGATCCCCTAATTGTTTGCGCAATGACGTTGGAATTATTTGCATCGATATTGGTGTCTGCGGTAGCCATATGCCAGTAATCTGAGGCACAATAATTAATTCAATCGTCGCCACTGGTTTGTCGCTGAATCGGGCTAAAAGCTGGCATACAATTTTACGCGTGTGGGATTTTCCTGTGATGCTATTAATGCCATTTAAACGGACCTGACAGCGTTGCGTCGGCCATTGTGCGTGGCGTATGGCTGGAGCGTTTATGATATTTATCTGCGCACCGGTGTCGTATAGTGCGCGGAGTGGTGGGGATATTTGGTCGGCAATTCTTAGACGTATCATTGCTGTTGCCAACAGTGCTACTCCTGTGTTTTCGTCAGAGCTGATGGAATTTTTCATGATAGACGCACCGAGGTCATTGCGCTCAAAACGTGTCGCTGATTGCTATTTAACTTTATTCTGGGTAACTGTGTTCTGGCCAATGCAACGTTCCTCCGCAGCACGTTCCATACGATTGGGTGTCTCCAGCGTACCACCGACATTCGGATTTACTGGACACAAACAGCTATTGTGAGGCGTGCTGCATCGTGGACACTGCCTATCCGGACATGTGGCTGCAATATGTTTAAAACTGAAGCAATTGTGACACATTCGATGCACCTTCACGTAATCTCGTCGACTGGCAATCGGCATCGCCTTGAATTTTGCACATTTGAACGGCCAGTGATGTTCCCCTTGGCATAAATCACACCTTGGGCGTAATTCATCGCCACGACCAATGCTCCTGCCTCGTTCGGCCGTTGCGCTTGCTTTGTTCGATAATTCGCTTCGGCGATCGTTGTTCTGCGCTGGCAAACGTGTTACTGCTAGCTGTTCCAGCAAACTGGCTCGTGTCTCCAAAAAACTGTACATTTGTTCCAAGGTTGGAAGCGTATCAGCAGATCGTCGCAATGCCCACTGCGTTTGGCTGTCGGTATCCAAAATGCTTTCAAGCTGATGTAACAGCATGTATTCTGCTACCTTTTCCGGCTCAAGTAGCAAATGTAGTTGTCGGAATGCGCTTCGAGCAGTATCCAACATCTTGCGCACTTTTTCGCATGTTGGCGATTGCAACGGTTTCAACGTGTATAATGCTTGTGCATGCGCTCGAATGGTGTTGTATTCATTGCTGTACTGATTACAGATTGCTGCCCAGAGCTCAGCATAACTATTTTCATTTGTGATCGGCCAATTTTTATATATTTGCGCTGCTCGGCCTTGCAACGAATCCAAAAGATATCGCATTTTCTGTGCATCTGAAAATCGAGTACTGTTGTGCACCTCTGCTTCAAACATCGCCCGAAAGTTGGCCCAATCGACCTCCAGTCCAGAAAATTTGGACAGTTTCGGCGGCTCTGATAACTGAATTCGAATTAATTGGCCACTGTTCGACATCATCGTTGGGGACTGTGTGCTTGGTCCCGAACCGCCAACGCCTAATTCATTCATGCGCGCACGTAGTGTTGCTTTGAAGCGCAGATACGCGTTTGTGCCTCGACCGAAGAGCTGACTGCATTTAGTGAGCAGCGCATCAGACATTGAAGTGACTGCCATGAATTCTCGAAGGACTGCCATACGCTCTCAAGGTGTTCCATGCGAACACCAACCTCCTCGGTTGACCAATCGGATACATGAGCACCTTCCTCAACAGCCTGGCTGAAAACCGTAAAGTTCATCCACATCTGCCGCGGTACTGGTTCGTCGATCTCAACCAACGGCGACATAGCCTGCGTACGCCCTTGTTGCCGCACCAAACGTTTCATGCCAGACTTTGGAATCGCACCTCTGGTCGGCTGCGGCACCAACCGCTTGTCGTTGTCACTGCAAAAATCGTCATTGGGTATTTCTGCATTAACTTCAGCTTGTCGCTCTCGGGTTATACGAACAAACGCACCTGGTACTGAAAAGTAGACAAATTGCCAGTTACCCTCGCTAATACTTAAACATGCTTGAATGTGCCTTTGCACAGTACTGCTACAATGCTCAAATGCGGCAACAATATTAAATTCGAAATTTACTCAGCCGACTGTTTGCGCGAAATTGCTGGAATTGTGTACTCTTTTATGCCGGATAATTGAATTTTGCACAGTGTACCAGCTGAACTGCACATTCCGTGCAATGCGCTTATATCGCACGGAATGTTCAAAAATGCCAATTGCGTTCCATATGTAACATAAAAATGCACGTTCCAAGCAGTGCGCTGCTGTCGCTCGGAACGTTAAAAATGCCAATCTCATTTTATGTCACACAGCTCATATAAAAAGTGAAACAACAAACCGCGCGTTCCGTGCAGTGCGCTTATGTCGCACGGTAAAGTAAAAATGCCCAAATCATTTCATATGGCCTGCAGGCTCCTATACAGTTAAAACAAAAACGTTAAGTTCCGTGCAGTGCGCTAATATCGCACAGAACATCGAAAAGAAAATTCCCATTATAATTCAATTAAATGCGCATGCGGCTTTACTGTAACACTGATCGAAGACACATACATTGCTGTTTATACTCACATGCCCGTGCTTGACATATCTGATCGTCGCAATCCTCATCCTCACTGCCTTCCACCCATCTCATACGTTTCATTCTGCTATCTTCTGACAAAAAAAAAAAAAAAAAAAAAACAAAACAAAACACGATAATATGACTTTGCAATTCTACTATACACACACACACATATCAAGGAACACCAAAAATTAATATCGTCGCACTACACCTATATGACACCAGACAACAAATGATTTAAGCACTGTTTCCAAATTCGGCATCGATGGACCATATTGGACGGCTCAGATATCTCGATGCTAGTGGACTGTAACTATTAGACTTACCGCGATATCTCCTGAAAAAGGAACTATCAAATAGAAAAAGCAAACTTTATTTTTAATTATTTATTTTTGTAAGACAGTCTTTCCGCTAGCAGATCCCGGTATCAACTGAACTAGCCGTTGCAATAATCGTGGCTATCTCTCTGTGCACCCATACATGTGCACGAATGTATACGCCGTCTGGTTCTGTCTGGTTCCATATGTCTGCACACCCGTTCATGTGCACGAATATGTTGTGCACGTACTTCGCTCACTCCCGGTCAACGTCGAAAGATTCATACCTATGTGTCGGTTTCAACAGTATAAGTATCCAGTAAGAGAAAAGTGTTTGTGTATTTAAAGTGATTAATTGTGAAAGTGAATTGTTGAATTAAATAAGTGTATTATTAGAATACTAATCAAGAAGTAAAAGACATTGATAGAGAACTAATAAAGATTAATTAAATAGAATTACGTTTTAGCTTTTCGAATCCTAGCCTGGATGTAACAATAGTTAAATCGAACCGAAATTGCTTTATTTGGATTCTACCGGATACAGTTACACTCCATAATCTATGGATCTTTGAAGGTTTATCAGTTTACTAAATATTTGCGGATTAGCTGAAGGTAAATAATTATTATTATTCTATACCAAGATCGGCAGAACAAAAAGTCATACATAACTTCCACGATTAAATGAAAAAGACGACCGCATATTATTTAGAGGAACAAATATATTGTCGCATGTTTTCTCAAGCTGTGTCATTCAGCATCCATTAGTCACTCGCACCGCCAGCTAGTAGAGAGCCATATTACCGATAATTGGCAGCATTTGAAATGCAGTTTGAATAGCTATGGAATAACTAATTATGTTGTTCTCGAACCTTCTGAACTTCACGAATCAGGAAATTTCGAGAGGTGTCACTAGGAGATATAAATAGATGTCGCAGGAGCACCCAAGACATTCTAGCTGTGAACCGCGATAAAGAAGTGCGATAGATGACAGTAGTGAAAAGTATAGAGAAAAAAAGTGGAAGTATTGAATAAGAGAAAAGTGATTGTTTATTTAATGTGATTAATTGTGAAAGTGAATTGTTGAATTAAACAAGTGAATTATTAGAATAATAATCAAGAATTAAATTGGAAAATAACTAATAAAGATTAATTAAATAAAATTACGTTTTATCTTTTCGAATCCTAGCCTGGATGTAACATTGGTGTCAGAAGTGGGATAAAACGTATTCAGTGTGAAATTAAAGTGAAGTTAGTTAGTTTAAAAAAAAAATGGGCCGCACATTAAAATTACTACAGCTCAGTATACCGCAGTTAAAATCTGAATTGGAAAAGCGGAATCTCTCCACAGCTGGAGGAAAAAGTGATCTTGTGCTTCGACTGCAGGAAGCTGTTGAAAACGAAGGAGAAAACCCCAAGTCCGTTTTGTTCGACGTAGCAGAAGAACAAGTAAGTAGCTACAAGCGTTGATATGCCTGCTATGATGGAATTAATTCTGGCCAAGTTAGATGAACAGAAGAATTCTATGGACTCTCAGTTCAATGAACAGAAGAATTCTATGGGCTCTCAGTTTAATGAACAGAAGAATTCTCTAGATTCCAAATTTGAAGAACAAAAGAATTCCATAGTTGCCGCCCAAAAGAGCGCTGTGGAAGATTTTAAAAATGTTCTCGAAGGAAAACTCGAAGAAATTGACCACAAGTTCTAGAAGGTTGAAACCAAATTCGACGAAATCCATCAGACGTTTTGCAAGCATGAAACAAACTTCGAGAACTTGGCTAAAGAGCTCGAGAAAGTGAAGAAGCAGAAGGCTCGAGAAAATTCTGCGGACTGCCTGAGAAGCAAAGAGATGCAGCCTGCTGTTTTCGATGGTCAAACATCATGGCCAATTTATAAGAAACAGTTTGAAGCAGCTGCAATTGCGAACAGCTGGGACAACGAGGAAAAGTCGATTACGCTAACGCTCGCACTAAGAGGTATATCTGGAGTTACTCCAAACCGTCTCAGAAGAGAAGCAACACAACTACGACGCCCTGGTCAAGGCTATAGAGATGCGCTTCGGTGATGAGCATATGCAGCAAGTGTACAGGGTCCAGCTACGTAGTAGAGTCCAGAAGAGGGGAGAAACACTCCAACAGCTGCAAGCAGATATCGAACGTCTGGCACATTTGTCATATCCTAATGCTGGTGAGGTACTTATCAATGAAATGGCTGTGGATGCGTTTATCCAAGCCAATGAAGATAGGCAACTGCAAATGCCCGTAAGAATGGCTGGAAAGAGAACTCTCGCTGAGGCCCTAGCATTTGCCTTGACAATGCAAGCTGCTGATCAGGCATCGCATGTGTTCCACCGCATAAGGGAAATGACAGCCGTTGAATGCTCATATCAAAGAACAGACATCGTAGACCGGAACAGAGATAACAGAGGTCAAATGCGCTGCTGGAACTGCAACAAAATAGGGCACCTACAGAGACAGTGCAGAGCTCCACCCAGACAAGGCAGTTGTCCACATTGCGGGCCTAGGAGGCGCAACGAAGAAGCATCTGGCAGATATAGCTTCGCAGAACCAGCAGTCGGGAAACGTGTAACGGGCAGCTTCTCGGAGCAGAAGTGGGTTTCCAGAATCGATGACTCCAGGACCACAATTCAAGTCTCCCAAACCAAACGAGGAAACTAGAGTTTAACAGTGGAAGCCTATATCGGTCAAAATAAGTGCGTGGCAGCCATCGACGCCGGTGCCACCGCTTCCATTATAAGGAGGGACATCGTCCGTCAGTCTTGTTTGCACAACACCAGCAGTTACTGTCTGAAAACAGCATCAGGAGCGACAGCGAAAGTGTACGGAGATATCATGCTAACAATAAATTTGGCAGGATTAGCATTCTCCCACGCTTTCTTAGTAGCTGATATATGTGACGAATGCATCATTGGAATCCATTTCATGAAGGCGCATGATGTCGTATTGGACTTTGGTGTGCAAGTACTCAAGTATCGAAACGTAGAGATTCTGATGGTGTACGTTAAAGAGAACGCTGCATCCCTGAGACCAGTCAATATTGAGGACGAGGTCCTACCACCTTCTTCAGAGACAATGATTCGGACAAAGCTGGAAGGTGATCCTATGAGCCACCGATTCTCTCTAGTTGAGCCAAAAGACAACCACTACCGAAACTGCGAAGTTGGAAAAGTGCTTGTCGAGCCGAAGAACAATATTGTTCCCGTACGAGTTCTTAATGCGGAACACAAAAGCGTCAAATTGAAGCAAGGTGAGGTGGTTGGAAACTGTGTACCGGGTACTGAAATCCACCGAAATATTCATCCGATATCCAGCGACCGCATGAAGACGAGGTACGACACAAAAGCAACCACCACAGGATTCCAGGAAGGAGATCCGGTATGGCTATACAACCCTCATCGCCGAAAAGGCATGTCACCTAAACTACAGCAGGATTGGGAAGGTCCGTATAAGATAGTGAAGCGCATCAACGATGTTGTCTACCGGATCCAGCGAGGAAGAGGCAAGCTGAAAGTTGTCCATGTGGATCGTCTCCATCGCTACCATGGCGAAAATATTGACGTGCTTGTTCGGGACGAACAAGTTTAAGAGGGGGATATTGTTGCATGTTTGCTCAAACTGTGTCATTGAGCAGCAATTAGTCAAGTTGCGCCATCTAGTAGAAAGTAGCCATATTACCGATTTTAGCAGCATTTGAATAGCTGTGGAATAACTAGTACATATTTAATTAGATTGTTCTCGAACCTTCTAAACGAACCTTCTCTACGAATCTGGAAATTTCGAGAGGTGTCACTAGGAGATATAAATAGATGTCGCAGGAGCACCCAAGACATTCGAGTTGTGAACCGCGATAGGTGAGGTGGTTGGAGAAGTGCGATAGATGACAGTAGTGAAAAGTATAGAGAATATTGAATAAGAGAAAAGTGATTGTTTAAAGTGATTAATTGTGAAAGTGAACTGTTGAATTAAATAAGTGAATTATTAGAATAATAATCAAGAAGTAAAAGACATTGAAAGAGAACTAATAAAGATTAATTAAATAGAATTACGTTTTATCTTTTCGAATCCTAGCCGGAATGTAACAATATATTATAATATTGTTTATGTTATTATGATATGATCTTGTAGAATAAATATTGCACAGGGCAAATAAAATACCGAACAACCACCTTTCTCTAGAAGAATGCATTCCATTTATTCCAGAATGAATAAAGAAACAACGAAATGAATTATCCGCAATATTCTATTGAATGAAGAAACGTAAATGGCTCAGTCGGAATATTCCGAGTATTCGGAATGAATATCTATGAAAACTACTGTGAGTAATAGGAGTAATTCCAAAATAATTCTAAAATAAGACTTCGTAATGTGACTGCGCCATCTACAAGACAGTAGAAATAAACATTAACTCTAAATTTTGACTTAGTGAAAACACGAACCAGGAAAACACGAAATACGCCGTACTTTCGGTGTATTTATATAACACTGATTGGAGAGTTGTACACTAAAGGTGTAACATTGCCTACGAATACAAGGCGGTTGTGCCATTAAGTAAATTACCAATAAAAATAATCGAAATGGTGTACTGAATTCATTTTGCAGATTTAAGTATTCAGTAACTGCCATTATGTTAATTTAATAAATTTATAAGAAATTTACATTCCGTTTCTGCATTTAGTTGAAGTGAAAGAGCGACATGATGGTTTAGTATTTTAGAGTGCAAGTGCATATTCTGAAGTAGGGGCCATTGCCAATAACGAGCGAAGCATTGGTCAAGAAGTCTCGATTTCTCTGATATATTGTGAACCACAGGCATGTAATATATTGTGAACCACAGGCATGTAATAACCCAACGATAGTTCAGCGGTAGGTGTAGCGGTAGGTACAAGAACCCGCTCCTCCGGCAATCTAGTCCTACATTGTATATACACTTTATAGTAGTGCCATCATGTCGAATTTTTTGTTTTAGCCGACTAAATGCAGATGGCGTTATGAATTGAGCTAGAATGTTTGTGTCTAAACTTTTGCTGTCATCTTCATTTTAAATACACACTTTGAAAACGAAGAAAGCAAGACCAAATAAACCGGTTTGTCTGTCTCGAATCTTTTCGCCGAACGAATTTCATTCCATTGTGTATGCATTTTTTTTCATTGTAAGAAGGAGCATAGGCGTAGGCAGCGCAGGTAGCATGTTCATGTACGTATGCTTCGCAAGTAGCAGAGGTTGATGATGGAAACCAAGTAAGTTATTATTTGTATGGATAATGGATTTCGCATTATCGACTCTCTGGATGGAAGGGGCGATTCGTTTGAAACGAAAAATTTAATAGAATTTGATTTGGGTATTTTTCTTTCAAATGAGAAATTATGAATTTATCGCATTTTAGATTCTCGCTATTTTGGCTATATCTTGTCGAAAAATGTACCGATTTATATCATTCTTTTTGTAATTGATTTAGAAATATTCAGTCTAATTTATAAAGCAATGACATAATTTATTTTGTGTCGGTATTATGCCATGCTGCACCACCACTTATTGGTCAATAGGTACCTACACGATGAATATTTATATGGATAATACGAATTTCGTTTAAAGTCCCTGCACCTTTGCAATAAAGCATTGAGGAAGGTCACTTGTTTGTGTTTTTGCTTCTAATAAAGGTTGCTTGATTGGTTCTCTTTCGCATTACCCATGTTGTAACATTAGATATACGTGTTTTTAATCACCGAGCTTTAATCAGACGGCCTACTCCTCGTTTCGTTCTATTATTAGTTGTCATGCCCTGTGGTAAATGGTTCTGCTGAAATTTGCAATATATTTTTCTTTTAGCTTCTGGTTCGCCAAGGCGAAGAAAAAGGTACTGCGACCTATGAGGTCGTTTGTACCGTCTGGGCCAGAAATATGTTCTAGTAGTATTTCTTCTTTCCGTATAAAGCGGATAATGCTACCAGCAGACCACTTCTTTATATCTTCGGAACTCAGTTGTTCTCTGAGGCCGGACATTCACCTAGAATGTGTTCAGCTGTTTCGTCTTCCTCAAGACATAGCCGGCATTCTGCAGAGTCAACTATTTTCATTATGTTTAGGTGATATCGCAACCCGTCGTCGGCCTTTTCGTTGCCTTCAAAACCTTCGTGGCCCGGAATCCACCACAGTTTGGTCTTGTTCCTTTACTTTACCTACTGAACATGTAAGAAGTAAAGAAATTATGAATTTATGGTTTTTTAGACTCTTGCTATTTTGGGTACGAGTATATCTCGTCCAAAAATTCACCGATTTCTATCATTTCTTTTGTAATTGATTCAGAAATATTCGATTTGTTTTTTATCAGATATTTATAAGCGAACACGTTGTTGGATACGTATATCTGTTAGAGGCAGCTCACCTGTCGATTTACATTTTTTTTTTATTATTTGAATGAATGTCAAACAAACTACCTACCTATTTAGATATGCAAAAATATATGTTTTCATTGCTTTCTTAAAAGAAAAAAAAAACAAATACTGAGAATATTATGTATGTAGTTTAAAGATAAAGAAATGTTCATTTAACCAATTTGGATATTCGAGGCATAGGTACCAATCACAGCATTGAATATTTTATTTAAATTTTTTTTAATGCTGTGGTTGGTACTAAAAAAAACACAAGTCTGTTCTCTTCCGCATCACCCAGGAGGTGGAACATTTGATGCATTTTTTTTTCACCGAGGTATCCCCATTAGGCCTACTCCTCGCGCATAGTTCATAAATAAATAAATAAAATATTACGTAACATAACAACGCATAGGGTCCTTAAACCAAAAGCGCATACCTAAAGTATATATAAAAAATAAATAAACTATATATTAATATTACCATAACTAAAAACAAATAAAAATAAATATGAGTACATATAAATATTTATATATGAAAATCAGAAAAACACACCCATTCATTTATTAAAATATAACTTTATTTATAGATATTTACTTACATGATGCTTATCCTTAAAGTTTGGCAGCCTTAAATCCTTGTTGTTTTTTTTTATTGTAAATTTAATCAGTCCGATTAAAATAAATTTAACGATGTCTTCGTTGTGTCCATAATTGCTACACGTCATGGTTTCTGTCAATTCCAACTGGTTTATCATCTGAGACATGAGGTTTTCAACCAAGTTTGCTTGTTTGCGGTCCTCCGGAAAAACTGTTTCGAATATCTCCTTTATTCTTTTCGCAGTATTTTCGAAGCTTATAGTAGGCACCGTAAGCTTCCCAAACTCCGACACAGTGTGTGTGGTCTCATAAGCCTTGAGACGTATTAACAAGGCTTGTTCTCGATAAGAATTTGTCTCATCGATCATAAATTGCGTGCAGGCTTCGCAATTAATCTTGTTCCGTAACTTAAACGCTGCAAATCCTGCGTAGAACGTCAAAGCTCCTTCCTGTAGCTTCTCTGAACATCCTTTCGTTAGTACTGTTTCTATAGTGTTGTTCCTTGCGTAGTCTTCATCTGCGTCATCGTACTCGATATTGTTTAAAATATCGGTCTCCATGATGTGGTCTTCTAATGGGACTTCAACTGAAAATTCTTCATTCACTGCCCGCTCAATATCCAGTTCTTTGCGATCTGCTTCATCCAGCAATAGCTCTGCTCCAGAATCTTCATAGCCCGAATGATCTGAAGATTTTAAATTTTTAAATATAATTTGCTTAAGATTTCGTATGAATCTGTAAGCCGAGGGGGTTTTCTCATACGATCCCCTATTTGTCCGCACCATCGAAAGTAAGAAATAGACTATCATGATTTGTTGCGGGCGAATGCGCACTGGTGGCGTCATTGTATATAAACCTTATAGTAGTGCAACCGTGCGTAAACGACGATACGCCACCAGTGCGCATTCGCCCGTAACAAATCATGATAGTCTAGTTCTACATCATTCTCGTGCTGGGAATATGAGTAGGAGGATGATGCAGGTAGTGGTGGTGGTTGGCAAAGCAGGTTTCGTGTAGATTTATGGTATATTTTTTGTTTGCTTTGATGGAAGGGGTATGTTATGTTTTCTGGATTTTAACACAATTGGTATGTGTGTGTATGATCGTTGAAAGAGAGTCACATTTCAGCTACTGTGAGGATTCTCAAATGATTTTCTTTACAATTCATATTTTCAAGTGAAAAATGGATATTCATATTTAATGGCAGGGGCGATGGTGGGTAAAGAAAGGTGGGAGAATTGTCATCGAGTAGATTGATGGTAAATTGTTTGTTGGCTTCGATGAAAGTTTGGGGTAGGTTATGGCATATTGCAATTAGACCATCACAGTCACCTGTTTCTTTGTATTTAACACAATAAATTGGTGTGTGTGTTAACATCGGTGAAGGAGATTCGCATTTCAGCAATGAGGATTCCCAAATGGTTTATAAACCATATTTGCATGTGAAAAACTATTAATTGAGGCAGAGATAAAGAAAAATATGACAAGTTATATTGTATTCCCAGCAACATTGCGAATGATCCTTAAGGGTTTCCACTTTAAAAAGAAAATCGTGGATATTTTCGGACCCGTCAAATACAATTTGCCACTTTTCAATCTTACAAACTGAACTTACTGAAGAAGTTTGATGACTTATTGGTGGTGCTTGTCTGCGTTGGGTCGAAAACGAAGCGTTATTTAAAAAATGTTCGAATACAGAACGAGCGTTCGAAGGTCTCGTAGGATTCACATTGGGAGTATTTAAATTCAAATTGTCCAATCTTCCAAATAAGGTATCTCTAATAGACTGCATTTCACAAATGAAAACTCGTTGGTTTGCCTCGAGTATTCGTGGACAGGTGGAGGATGTTCATATTAATATCTCGTCGCTCATTATTGCTATCACTATTGGGGTTACTTGCCTGACCCGATTCCATTGCTGCAGGAGGGTTATCTACCAGTTGTGGTAAAATCTCATCCTGACTTAAGCCTACACTACCCCCAGGTGGAGTACGACTAACTATTGGCCTGGATTCCATTGCTTCTGAACGGGGAGTTATATTTCGAAAAGTGGACGAATTTCTCAAATTACTCGGTCTTCCTCTAGAACGTGAATGTGGAACTCTATTATCCATAATAGGAAATTTCGGATTTTAAATACAACTTCAAAAACTTTTAACTTTCAATATCTTTTAATAAATCTGTATTAAAAAAAATTAATACCTACATGCATAATTTGGTGTCAGCGCGGTCAGTGCTAAATTCAAAATTAAATTTGATAAGATTAGATACAATATGCTTAAGAGCAAGATATCTATGGTAAACAGACGGACTGTGCAAATCAATGCACACAATACGAACAACACTGTATATAATTGGCAACTACAGGTAATATAGTAGCAACATAGTTCACTGTTATACTCGTAACTACCAGACAATGGACTATACTATAAAAGAATTACGATTTATATATTATAAAAATATTCATATGCACAACTTATCCTTTCACGAATAAAATTAGACCAATATGAATACAAAAAGCAGTTCAACTCTTTCTGATATCCAATAGTCGCAACGCGGATTACAATTAAAACTATGAATATACTGGGACTATAGTAATGAAAGTCATACTCAACTTGAACCGCAAAGAGACACAATAAAACACTCTTCGATTGCTGAAGCTTAGCTAAAAGCTCTAGAGTTAGCCAGCATAATCTTTGTAGTGACGTTCTTAATGCCTCGAAGTATATCTAATGTTAGAACATGTTTAATGCATAAGAGAAACAAGCAAGCAACCTCCATTAAGCAAAAAATAACAACAAGTGACCTTCCTCAATGCTTCATTGAAAAGGTACATGGACTTTAAAATATATACCAACAATTTTACATGTTGATTAAAGATAAATAAACTTGCGCAATACTCCAATTTAGCAATCTAGCTCTACGCAAAACAATGAAAATTCTTATTATCCATATAAATATTCATCGTATAGGTACTTATTGGCACTACTTGGTGGTGCGGCATGGCACAATACTGACAAAAAATAAATTATGTCATTGCTTTATAAATTAGACTGAATATTTCTAAATCAATTACAAAAAGAATGATATAAATCGGTACATTTTTCGAAAAGATATAGCCAAAATAGCGAGAATCTAAAATGCGATAAATTCATAATTTCTCATTTGAAAGAAAAATACCCAAATCAAATTTTATTAAATTTTTCGTTTCAAACGAATCGCCCCTTCCATCCAGAGAGTCGATAATGCGAAATCCATTATCCATACAAATAATAACTTACTTGGTTTCCATCATCAACCTCTGCTACTTGCAAAGCATACGTACATGAACATGCTACCTGCGCTGCCTACGCCTATGCTCCTTCTTACAATGAAAAAAAAATGCATACACAATGGAATGAAATTCGTTCGGCGGAAAGATTCGAGAGAGACAAACCGGTTTATTTGGTCTTGCTTTCTTCGTTTTCCAAGTGTGTATTTAAAATGAAGATGACAGCAAAAGTTTAGACACAAACATTCTAGCTCAATTCATAACGCCATCTGCATTTAGTCGGCTAAAACAAAAAATTCGACATGATGGCACTACTATAAAGTGTATATACAATGATACAATGCTTCTGTGTTGGTAAATTTTCTCGCTTGCGTGGGTAGGTGTGGGAAACACACAAATATTATATCATTGTATATAAACCTTATAGTAGTGCAACCGTGCGTAAACGACGATACGCCATCAGTGCGCATTCGCCCGCAACAAATCATGATAGTCTAGTTCTACACCATTCTCGTGCTGGGAATATGAGTAGGAGGATGATGCAGGTAGTGGTGGTGGTTGGCAAAGCAGGTTTCGTGTAGATTCATGGTATATTTTTTGTTTGCTTTGATGGAAGGGGTATGTTATGTTTTCTGGATTTTAACACAATTGGTATGTGTGTGTATGATCGTTGAAAGAGAGTCGCATTTCAGCAGTGACGATTCTCAAATGTTTTTTTTTATAATTCATACGAGTATTTGCAAGTGAAAAGCAGATATTCATATTTAATGGTAGGGGCGATGGTGGATGAAGAGAGGTGGGATAATTGTAGTTGGGTAGATTGATGGTATATTATTTGTTTGCTCTGATCAAAGTTGTTGGGGTAGGTTATAGCATATTGCAATTAGAACAAAACCGTCACCTGGAACTTATTTTGTTGTATTTTATACAATTGGTGTGTATATGTTAAGATCGGCGAAGGAGATTCGCATTTCAGCAGTGAGGCATATCATATTTGCATGTGAAAAATATTAATTGAGGCAGAGATAAGATAAGACAAGTTAGAGTGTGTGTACGAGCGCGTGCACAGCTTGTAATAATAGCTGCCGTAGGTTATTCATGAACAACTCAAATTGGTTTATTTATTGGTTCATCAAATAAAAAGGGCATTCATTCATAATCGGTATTCAAAATCATATTAGGTTCATATTTCGTTTGCATTATGTTACACAATCGAATCTCCGAATATAAACAGGGATTTAGCTCCTCATTCTTCCCACATTTCACCCAGTCAATTTCCTTCTCCGGGACTCCATTCATATAGAATGGAGCAACCCAAATTGTTGCAAGTAAGGAACATTCCCCAACACATTTTTGAAACGCCAAAAAGACTGAAGATGGACAGGGAGTATAACTTGCGTAAGCAGTTAGATCGTCAATTGGAAGGTTTGCCTGCTGACGTGCAGACGTTCATCTTTGCGCAAGCCTTCCATAAACCCAAAAGTCGTTGGGCAAATGACGAAAAAGACGTTTGTTTAAAACTCTTTTATAAGTCCCCATCTGCGTACTCATATTTGTTGAGTACGGGATTCAAATTGCCAGCGGTAAGAACTATTTATCATTGGCATTCGGCTTTAAGCTTGCCGGCCGGCTTTTCAGAGCAAATATTTTGCCTGCTAAGCAATAAAGCTAAAGTGATGACAGCGATGGACAGGAAATGCGTTTTATTATTCGACGAGATGGCAATTAAACCCGAACTCGATTATAATATTAAGGACGACCTAATTTATGGATTTACCGACTTTGGAGAGCTTGGCAGGACGACCACAGTAGCCACCAAAGTGATGGTATTTACGTTAAGAGGGCTTAATGGAAATTGGAAGCAAACCGTTTCCTACTACGTGGGATGCCCAAAAGGAAAAGAGTAAGTAGTAGTAAGTAAGTAAGTAAGAAATTCATTTATTTAATATTTTCTTATTACATAAGTTACAAGTTAGAATGAATTTTAAAGCTATGGCTTAGCCGTCAGCTTGGTTAGCAAAATGCTTATACATGTACCTACATTTGTAACTTTAACAATATAGTTATTTTTTTAATAAACTTAATCAATCATAATACTCTGTTATTAATAGCGACCTGTATTTGTAGATGGATTTAATATAATAAAATAACTTTTTCCAATCACAATCGTTCAGAATTTGTATTGTCTCCTGCATGGTAAGGAATTTTTTTCCGAAGTAAGCTAGTCTCTGTGGTTTGTAGATTGGACAAACACTAATAATGTGAAAGCAGTCTTCTTTCGCTTTTAAGTTGCAAATATTACAAAACTGGTTGAAGCTTCCATTATATGGGCTGCCATTTAAACCAATCAACTCACACCTTGTTTTGAAAATAAGAGATATTTCACTATAGTTGAGTGAGTCATTGAAATAGTTCTTATCCTTTAGATTGAAGTTCAGGTGAGAATACAATACTCTGCTATCTGATTCACGAGCTTTCTCTATAAATCGCACACGAATAGCATCTTCATTTTTATTTATTATTCGATAAAGTTGGTTCTTTAAGTTGTCCAGGTTGTTTAGATCGAATGAAATAGTTTCTCCACACGCGTTTCCAATTCTTAACCATCTTGACGCCCACCAGTCCTTGTTTCTTAATTCATAAGATAGCATTTTTTTGGTTATTCGGGAGTCTGGATACGAACCTATTTTAATGATGTAATCCGCTTGCGATTTGAGAGTGCTTGTAAAAAGCATTGGAAGACCCGTTTCCAAATAGATTGTGTAGTTCGGCGATTTCATTGGTAAGTTGAATAATTTTTTCAAGAAGTTCCTGTGGAATTTCTCGATTACTTCGTACTCGTCTGATCCCCAAACTTGAGAGGCGTAACAAAGAGTTGATTTAACAACTGAATCAAATATTCTGTATTTCGTTGGGAGGAGAATCCGCTTATTTGCAAAAACATTTTTCCATGATAGATTCACTAAGCTTTGGGAAGACTTGGCTTTATCCGTTAGATGTTTACCAAATTCTAGGGTTGGGTTCAGTTTCACTCCTAAATATTTGAGTTCTTTCACAATCTCTAATCGGCTTCCATTATAAAACCATCTATTTCCATTTTGCACTCGTGATGAACGGGAAAAGACCATAATTTTAGATTTTTCGGTGTTGATGGTTAGTCCCCATTTTTTGCAGTAGCTGGCTAGACGATTTATCATCAATTGGAGATTTTCAGGAGATTCAGAGAGTAGAACAAGATCATCGGCATATAGCAAGACATTGACCACGGTATTAGCAATTCGTACTCCACCAGGCAAATCTTTTTCTATGTCGTTTATAAATAGAGAAAACAATAAGGCACTAAGAGGACACCCTTGCTTTACACCAGTCTGTGTTTTAAACCATTCTGAGAAATCCTTTCCATCCCAGACTGCTGCACTTGTTTCGGCATACATTTTTTTAATGGTCTTAAGAAATTTTGTAGAGATACCCAACTGAGACAGTTTATAGAAGAGTGCGCTTCGGTTAACAAGATCAAAAGCTGCCTTGAAATCTACAAAAAAGCTGTACATTTTCTTGTTTCTGGCTTGAAAGGCTCTTATAATCGCAGATAATGTGAATATTTGGTCAACGGTTGAAAAGTTTTTTCTGAATCCAGCTTGACGCTCTGTCAGAATATTTTTTTCATCTACCCATTTTTCTAATAAAAGGAAAAGATATTGCAGAGATGTTAAAAATAAACATCAGCAAAATAATGGCATGCGGCCTAAATGTCGTCGCGACAAGCTGCGACCAAGGATCAAACAACGTACTGGCTTACAAACTGCTAGGAGTGTCAGTAGAAAAGCCTTATTACGATGTTGGGAATGAAAGGGTTTGCATGCTGTACGATTATCTGCATCATAATTTCAGGAGAAATTATAGATTGGAACGTAGTTGTTAAGCTGTATGAAGAAGACTCGAAAGGAGTTTTGCAAGTCTTCTTCAAGCTTACTAAGAGCCATGTTTGCCCAAATGGTTTTGAAAAACTATCGGTTAAACTGGCAACACAAATATGCAGCGCTAATGTAGCTGCCGGAATTTTGTATGCAGTGAAAGCAAACTGCTACAAAACAGTTGAGGAACAGAAAGTTGCCGAATCAACAGCAACTTTCATACAAAAAATGAATGACTTGTTCGACAACCTGAATAGCGACAGACTGAGTTCCAGGAATCCAAGTCGTCAGCCAATTTCAGATTCGACCGACACACTTAAGTCAATACGAAATGCTCGCCAGTGGATAAAAACGTGGGAATATACCGGAAGACTGCAAAAACCTCCTTGCTTTTTCGGCTTGGAGCAGACACTGCTAGGAATTGAGATGATGTGGACACATCTTAAGAGTACTGAGCAGAAGTTTCTCCTGACTGCGCATCTTAACACAGATCCAGCAGAGAACTTATTTTCGATGGTGCGGACAAATAGGGGATCGTATGAGAAAAACCCCTCGGCTTACAGATTCATAAGAAATCTTAAGCAAAATATATTTAAAAATTTAAAATCTTCAGATCATTCGGGCTATGAAGATTCTGGAGCAGAGCTATTGCTGGATGAAGCAGATCGCGAAGAACTGGATATTGAGCGGGCAGCGAATGAAGAATTTTCAGTTGAAGTCCCATTAGAAGACCACATCATGGAGACCGATATTTTAAACAATATCGAGTACGATGACGCAGATGAAGACTACGCAAGGAACAACACTATAGAAACAGTACTAACGAAAGGATGTTCAGAGAAGCTACAGGAAGGAGCTTTGACGTTCTACGCAGGATTTGCAGCGTTTAAGTTACGGAACAGGATTAATTGCGAAGCCTGCACGCAATTTATGATCGATGAGACAAATTCTTATCGAGAACAAGCCTTGTTAATACTTCTCAAGGCTTATGAGACCACACAAACTGTGTCAGAGTTTGGGAAGCTTACGGTGCCTACTATAAGCTTCGAAAATACTGCGAAAAGAATAAAGGAGATATTCGAAACAGTTTTTCCGGAGGACCGCAAACAAGCAAACTTGGTTGAAAACCTCATGTCTCAGATGATAAACCAGTTGGAATTGACAGAAACCATGACGTGTACCAATTATGGACACAACGAAGACATCGTTAAATTTATTTTAATCGGACTGATTAAATTTACAATAAAAAAAAACAACAAGGATTTAAGGCTGCCAAACTTTAAGGATAAGCATCATGTAAATAAATATCTATAAATAAAGTTATATTTTAATAAATGAATGGGTGTGTTTTTTGATTTTCATATATAAATATTTATATGTACTCATATTTATTTTTATTTGTTTTTAGTTATGGTAATATTAATATATAGTTTATTTATTTTTATATATACTTTAGGTATGCGCTTTTGGTTAAAGGACCCTATGCGCTGTTATGTTACGTAATATTTTATTTATTTATTTATGAACTATGCGCGAGGAGTAGGCCTAATGCGGATACCTCGGTGAAAAAAAAAACGCATCAAATGTTCCACCTCCTGGGTGATGCGGAAGAGAACAGACTTGTGTTTTTTTTAGTACCAACCACAGCATTAAAAAAAATTAAATAAAATATTCAATGCTGTGATTGGTACCTATGCCTCGAATATCCAAATTGGTTAAATGAACATTTCTTTATCTTTAAACTACATACATAATATTCTCAGTATTTGTTTTTTTTTTCTTTTAAGAAAGCAATGAAAACATATATTTTTGCATATCTAAATAGGTAGGTAGTTTGTTTGACATTCATTCAAATAATAAAAAAAAAATGTAAATCGACAGGTGAGCTGCCTCTAACAGATATACGTATCCAACAACGTGTTCGCTTATAAATATCTGATAAAAAACAAATCGAATATTTCTGAATCAATTACAAAAGAAATGATAGAAATCGGTGAATTTTTGGACGAGATATACCCAAAATAGCAAGAGTCTAAAAAACCATAAATTCATAATTTCTTTACTTCTTACATGTTCAGTAGGTAAAGTAAAGGAACAAGACCAAACTGTGGTGGATTCCGGGCCACGAAGGTTTTGAAGGCAACGAAAAGGCCGACGACGGGTTGCGATATCACCTAAACATAATGAAAATAGTTGACTCTGCAGAATGCCGGCTATGTCTTGAGGAAGACGAAACAGCTGAACACATTCTAGGTGAATGTCCGGCCTCAGAGAACAACTGAGTTCCGAAGATATAAAGAAGTGGTCTGCTGGTAGCATTATCCGCCTTATACGGAAAGAAGAAATACTACTAGCTTAACATATTTCTGGCCCAGACGGTACAAATGACCTCATAGGTCGCAGTACCTTTTTCTTCGCCTTGGCGAACCAGAAGCTAAAAAAAAAAATATTGCAAATTTCAGCAGAACCATTTACCACAGGGCATGACAACTAATAATAGATCGAAACGAGGAGTATGCCGTCTGATTAAAGCTCGGTGATTAAAAACACGTATATCTAATGTTACAACATGGGTAATGCGAAAGAGAACCAATCAAGCAACCTTCATTAGAAGCAAAAAACACAAACAAGTGACCTTCCTCAATGCTTTATTGCAAAGGTGCAGGAACTGTAAACAACGAAAATTCGTATTATCCATATAAATATTCATCGTGTAGGTACCTATTGACCAATAAGTGGTGGTGCAGCATGGCACAATACCGACACAAAATAAATTGCTTTATAAATTAGACTGAATATTTCTAAATCAATTACAAAAAGAATGATATAAATCGGTACATTTTTCGACAAGATATAGCCAAAATAGCGAGAATCTAAAATGCGATAAATTCATAATTTCTCATTTGAAAGAAAAATACCCAAATCAAATTCTATTAAATTTTTCGTTTCAAACGAATCGCCCCTTCCATCCAGAGAGTCGATAATGCGAAATCCATTATCCATACAAATAATAACTTACTTGGTTTCCATCATCAACCTCTGCTACTTGCGAAGCATACGTACATGAACATGCTACCTGCGCTGCCTACGCCTATGCTCCTTCTTACAATGAAAAAAAATGCATACACAATGGAATGAAATTCGTTCGGCGGAAAGATTCGAGACAGACAAACCGGTTTATTTGGTCTTGCTTTCTTCGTTTTCAAAGTGTGTATTTAAAATGAAGATGACAGCAAAAGTTTAGACACAAACATTCTAGCTCAATTCATAACGCCATCTGCATTTAGTCGGCTAAAACAAAAAATTCGACATGATGGCACTACTATAAAGTGTATATACAATGTAGGCATGCTTGCATATCGCTCGGACTAGATTGCCGGAGGAGCGGGTTCTTGTACCTACCGCTACACCTACCGCTGAACTATCGTTGGGTTATTACATGCCTGTGGTTCACAATATATTACATGCCTGTGGTTCACAATATATCAGAGAAATCGAGACTTCTTGACCAATGCTTCGCTCGTTATTGGCAATGGCCCCTACTTCAGAATATGCACTTGCACTCTAAAATACTAAACCATCATGTCGCTCTTTCACTTCAACTAAATGCAGAAACGGAATGTAAATTTCTTATAAATTTATTAAATTAACATAATGGCAGTTACTGAATACTTAAATCTGCAAAATGAATTTAGTACACCATTTCGATTATTTTTATTGGTAATTTACTTAATGGCACAACCGCCTTGTATTCGTAGGCAATGTTACACCTTTAGTGTACAACTCTCCAATCAGTGTTATATAAATACACCGAAAGTACGGCGTTTTTCGTGTTTTCCTGGTTCGTGTTTTCACTAAGTCAAAATTTAGAGTTAATGTTTATTTCTACTGTCTTGTAGATGGCGCAGTCACATTACGAAGTCTTATTTTAGAAATATTTTGGAATTACTCCTATTACTCACAGTAGTTTTCATAGATATTCAGTGTGTTTGTTTCTTTATTCATTCCGAATACACGGAATATTCCGACTGAGCCATTTACGTTTCTTCATTCAATAGAATATTGCGGATAATTCATTTCGTTGTTTCTTTATTCATTCTGGAATATATGGAATGCATTCTTCTAGATAAAGGTGGTTGTTCGGTATTTTATTTGCCCTATGCAATATTTATTCTACAAGATCATATCATAATAACATAAACAATATTATAATATATTGTTACATTCCGGCTAGGATTCGAAAAGATAAAACGTAATTCTATTTAATTAATCTTTATTAGTTCTCTTTCAATGTCTTTTACTTCTTGATTATTATTCTAATAATTCACTTATTTAATTCAACAATTCACTTTCACAATTAATCACTTTAAACAATCACTTTTCTCTTATTCAATATTCTCTATACTTTTCACTACTGTCATCTATCGCACTTCTCCAACCACCTCACCTATCGCGGTTCACAACTCGAATGTCTTGGGTGCTCCTGCGACATCTATTTATATCTCCTAGTGACACCTCTCGAAATTTCCAGATTCGTAGAGAAGGTTCGTTTAGAAGGTTCGAGAACAATCTAATTATGTATGTACTAGTTATTCCACAGCTATTCAAATGCTGCTAAAATCGGTAATATGGCTACTTTCTACTAGATGGCGCAACTTGACTAATTGCTGCTCAATGACACAGTTTGAGCAAACATGCAACAATATCCTCCTCTTAAACTTGTTCGTCCCGAACAAGCACGTCAATATTTTCGCCATGGTAGCGATGGAAACGATCCACATGGACAACTTTCAGCTTGCCTCTTCCTCGCTGGATCCGATAGACAACATCGTTGATGCGCTTCACTATCTTATAGGGACCTTCCCAATCCTGCTGTAGTTTAGGTGACATGCCTTTTCGGCGATGAGGGTTGTATAGCCATACCGGATCTCCTTCCTGGAATCCTGTGGTGGTTGCTTTTGTGTCGTACCTCGTCTTCATGCGGTCGCTGGATATCGGATGAATATTTCGGTGGATTTCAGTACCCGGTACACACTTTCCAACCACCTCACCTTGCTTCAATTTGACGCTTTTGTGTTCCGCATTAAAAACTCGTACGGGAACAATATTGTTCTTCGGCTCGACAAGCACTTTTCCAACCTCGCAGTTTCGGTAGTGGTTGTCTTTTGGCTCAACTAGAGAGAATCGGTGGCTCATAGGATCACCTTCCAGCTTTGTCCGAATCATTGTCTCTGAAGAAGGTGGTAGGACCTCGTCCTCACTATTGACTGGTCTCAAGGATGCGGCGTTCTCTTTAACGTACACCATCGGAATCTCTACGTTTCGATACTTGAGTACTTGCATACCAAAGTCCAATACGACATCATGCGCCTTCATGAAATGGATTCCAATGATGCATTCGTCACATATATCAGCTACTAAGAAAGCGTGGGAGAATGCTAATCCTGCCAAATTTATTGTTAGCATGATATCTCCGTACACTTTCGCTGTCGCTCCTGATGCTGTTTTCAGACAGTAACTGCTGGTGTTGCGCAACCAAGACTGACGGACGATGGCTGCCACGCACTTATTTTGACCGATATAGGCTTCCACTGTTAAACTCTGGTTTCCTCGTTGGTTTGGGAGACTTGAATTGTGGTCCTGGAGTCATCGATTCTGGAAACCCACTTCTGCTCCGAGAAGCTGCCCGTTACACGTTTCCCGACTGCTGGTTCAGCGAAGCTATATCTGTCAGATGCTTCTTCGTTGCGCCTCCTAGGCCCGCAATGTGGACAACTGCCTTGTCTGGGTGGAGCTTTGCACTGTCTCTGTAGGTGCGCTATTTTGTTGCAGTTCCAGCAGCGCATTTGCCCTCTGTTATCTCTGCTCCGGTCTACAATGTCTGCTCTTTGATATGAGCATTCAACGGCTGTCATTTCCCTTATGCGGTGGAACACATGCGATGCCTGATCAGCAGCTTGCATTGTCAAGGCAAATGCTAGGGCCTCAGCGACAGTTCTCTTTCCAGCCATTCTTACGGCCATTTGCAGTTGTCTATCTTCAATGGCTTGGATAAACGCCTCCACAGCCATTTCATTGATGAGAACCTCACCAGCATTAGGATATGACAAATGTGCCAGACGTTCGATATCTGCTTGCAGCTGTTGGAGTGTTTCTACCCTCTTCTGGACTCTACTGCGTAGCTGGACCCTGTACACTTGCTGCATATGCTCATCACCGAAGCGCATCTCTATAGCCTTGACCAAGGCGTCATAGTTGTGTTGCTTCTCTTCTGAGACAGTTTGGAGTAACTCCGCAGCTGTACCTCTTACTGCGAGCGTTAGCGCAATCGACTTTTCTTCGTTGTCCCAGCTGTTCGCCATTGCAGCTGCTTCAAACTGTTTCTTATAAATTGGCCATGATGTTTGACCATCAAAAACAGGAGGCTGCATCTCTTTCCTTCTCGGGCAGTCCGCAGAAGTTTCTCGAGCCTTCTGCTTCTTCACTTTCTCGAGCTCTTTACCCAAGTTCTCGAAGTTTGTATGGATTTCGTCGAATTTGGATTCAACCTTCTCGAACTTTTGTTCAATTTCTTCGAGTTTTCCTTCGAGAACATTTTTAAAATCTTCCACAGCGCTCTTTTGGGCGGCAACTATGAAATTCTTTTGTTCTTCGAATTTAGAGTCCATTGATTCCAATTTGTAATCAAGAGAATTCTTCTGTTCATCAAATTTAGAGTTAATAGAATTTGTCTGTTGTTCTAGCGAATTCTTCTGTTCATCTAACTTAGAGTCCATACAGTCGAATTTCTGATCGAACTTGGCCAGAAGTAGTTCCATCATAGCAGTCATATCAACGGCTGTACTTACTTGTTCTTCTGCTACGTCGAACAAAACGGACTTGGGGTTTTCTCCTTCGTTTTCAACAGCTTCCTGCAGTCGAAGCACCAGATCACTTTTTCCTCCAGCTGTGGAGAGATTCCGCTTTTCTAGCTCAGCTTTTAACTGCGGTATACTGAGCTGTAGTAATTTCAATGTGCGGCCCATTTTTCTTTCCCTTTTTTCACTAATTCACTTCACTTTAATTTCACACTGAATACGTTTTATCCCACTTCTGACACCAATGTTACATTCCGGCTAGGATTCGAAAAGATAAAACGTAATTCTATTTAATTAATCTTTATTAGTTCTCTTTCAATGTCTTTTACTTCTTGATTATTATTCTAATAATTCACTTATTTAATTCAACAATTCACTTTCACAATTAATCACTTTAAACAATCACTTTTCTCTTGTTCAATATTCTCTATACTTTTCACTACTGTCATCTATCGCACTTCTCCAACCACCTCACCTATCGCGGTTCACAACTCGAATGTCTTGGGTGCTCCTGCGACATCTATTTGTGGCAGTCGTACCAGCGCCAACAATCCATCTATGAGCCATTAAAAGATACATGGCTCCTAACACCATTTAATTATTGGTTGCACGAAAATCTTTTTGACATTGTAGTCTGCTAGACAGATGTTTTTCAAAATTCAAATATGTATAATGTATATTCTAAAAGGAACTGCCTCTTCTAGATAGTTGCAAAAGCTTGTTATCACAATAATATAAAGTAAAAATATTGGAATTAAAAGTAAAGTCAGTGAACATATACAAAAGGAATCTCTTTTATTTTAAATCCATAATTGGTGACCCCGACGACGATTTAACAAGTTAAATTAAAAAAAAAAGCAAAAAAAAAAAACAAGAATGCTGTCGAACGACGAGGACAATGGCGACATGCCGAATAATGAGAATAAAATCGCCTTGGGAGCAGAGAACAAATTAAATACAAATGGTACAAGTCAGAACAACGTAGCCGTCGACACAGTGGGTATAGTCAAACTACCGCAGTTTCTGTCGTCTGACCCTGAACTTTGGTTCACTCAAATTGATGGCTTACTCCACGTGAACAGAATAACGTCTGATTTGTCCAAGTTCTACACGGTGATCACGGCGTTGGACCCAGACACACTGCGTCAAGTTTCGGACGTGGCGAAGAACCCACCGGAAACAGGTAAATACACACAATTAAAAAAAATTCTTATTGCTCGATTCGGCGAATCAAAAGAGAAGCAGCTTGTGAAACTTTTGACTGGGTTGGAGTTGTGCAACAAAAAACCAAGCCAGCTGCTGCGAGAGATGCGTGATTTAGCAGGCACAAATGTATCTGAGGATGCCATGTCGACGTTGTGGCTACAACGAATGCCCAATAATGTCAGATGTATCCTTTCTGCGTGCAAATCTGTATGTTTAAATGATTTAGCTGAAATCGCTGATCGTATTCTCGACAATTCTCCATCTTCGTCTTACGTCATGGCAACTACAACGTCACAAAGTAGGCCAATTCATCATGATGCAGCTGGTTCTTCACAAGTTCATGCACTTGATGCAAGAGTTTTGGCTTTGGAAACCTCTTGGAGCCAAGTCATCAAGATCTTGAGTGAAATTTCTGTAAGCCTTGCCACAAACGACCAACGCTCTCGCAGCGACAACAGAGGACGCAGCAGAGTCCAGCAAAGAAGTCAGTCGCGCAGTACACAGAAGGTTTGTCGGTTTCACATAAGATTTGGGCTGGCTGCTAGGAGGTGTGAGCAACCATGCGAATTCGTCAGAACATCAACTTCCAACCAGACGGAAAACTAAACGCGCTGCCGTCAGTACTTGCAGTTGGCGGCAGCACAGATGACTCCAGCATATCAGAGCTTAGACTTCATATACGAGACCGCAACAGCAACATCAAATTTTTAATCGACTCAGGTTCTGCCGTTTCAGTTGTTCCAAAAGAAATTCGAAATGCACTTCCACATGAAGTTCAGCTTTTTGCAGCAAATGACACCATTATTCCAACCTTTGGCATCAAGCGAATGAAAGTTGATTTCGGGTTTCGGCGGTCGTTTACATGGAATTTCATCGTGGCCAGCGTAAAGTCAGCTATATTAGGAGCTGATTTCTTATCACATTTCGGACTTATTATAGTTTTAAAGGAAAAACAAATAATAGATCCCCTGACGTCACTGAAATCACAAGGCGGACTAGAACCAGCAATTCAGCAAAGTGTTTCGACAATTAGATCGTCTTCCAAGTGGTATAATGTAGTCAACCAGTACGTTGACATTACGGTACCAAACTCGTATCAGCTACCAACGTCAACACAAGTGTGCCATCGAATCGTCACTGAATGTCAACCGATTGCCGATCGCCCACGTCGCTATAGTGGAGAAAAGTTAAAAGCTATACAGGACGAGTTCGAGACATTGCTTCAACTAGGCATAGTCCGTCCTTCGAGTAGCCCGTGGGCTAGTCCAGTTCACCTTGTCAAGAAAAAGACGGGCGATTGGAGAGCATGCGGAGACTATCGAAAGTTGAACGCTCAGACATGTCCAGATCGATATCCTGTGCCACACCTCGACGGAATTGGTGAAAAACTTCACAACAAACGATTGTTTTCAAAGATCGACATCAACAAAGCATACTACAATATACCGATGCATAAGGAGGACATTGTTAAAACCGCTGTTAGTACTCCAATGGGATTGTTTGAGTTTACGGTTATGCCATTTGGTTTAAAAAACGCCACCCAAACATTCCAGCGCTATATGGACTCCATTTTTCGACATATAGATTTCGTATTTTGTTACTTGGATGACATCTTAATTTTTTCTGAAGAAGAAAGTGAACATCAAGTTCATCTTCAAATTGTATTGTCAAAGCTTAAAGAGGCTGGCCTGTCTATCAACGCTTCAAAATGTGAATTCGGTGTCAGTGAATTAGTGTTTTTGGGATACAGCATATCTCCGCATGGAATGAAGCCACCACAGGAACGAGCAGAAGCTATATCCAAGTATCCAAAACCCATAACCATCTTGGAGCTACGACGTTTCATCGGACTTTTAAACTTTTACCGAAAATGCATTCCAGGCGCAGCGAAAATGCAAGCACCTCTAAACAGCGTTTTGAAAGACTCTAAAAGGAAAGATCAACGAAAGGTTTCCTGGACTTCTGAAATGGAAAACGCTTTCGAGGCATGTAAGTCAAGCATTGTTAATCAAACACTTATAACGTTTTTAGCACCTGATGCTCCGCTTTGTTTGACAACGGACGCTTCCGATACTGCTGTGGGATCACACTTAGATCAGTTAGTTCTAGATGTATGGAGACCGATCGGATTCTTTTCTGCCAAATTGAAATCAGCTCAAAAAAATTATAGCACATACGATAGAGAGTTATTGGCTATTTACTTGTCGATTAAGCATTTTAGGCACATTTTAGAAGGACGAAATTTTGTAGTTAAGACGGATCATAGGCCTCTTACATTTGCCTTTAGCCAGAAGCCCGAAAAGGCGTCGCCGTGCCAACTGCGATATCTCAACTATATATCCGAGTTTACAACGCAAATGATTCATGTCTCAGGATCCAATAATTTAGCTGCAGACGCCTTGTCCAGAATTAGTGCAATTGACATGCCTACTTCCATTTCATTGCCGGAAATTCAAGCCGCTCAGGCATCGGATTCAGAATTGAAAGACCTCATGAGTGATACGACATCCCTACGACTTAAGAAACTGAATTTACAGCCTGGAATCCAAATTTATTGCGATATTTCAACATCACAGAATCGCCCATACATTCCAAAATCTCTTCGGCGCAAAATGTTCGATTCAGTTCATTCACTTTCACATCCTGGAACGAGATCTACCTTGAAACAGCTCCTGCAAAAGTTTGCATGGCCTTCAATCAAGAAAAACATTTCCGAATGGGTTCGTTCCTGCCCAAGTTGTCAACGTGCAAAAGTTCAACGACACAGTCATCTGGTACCAAAATCATTTACAGCAGTCGACCAGCGGTTTGACCACGTACACATCGACTTAATTGTTCTCACAGAGGACAAAGGTTATAAATACTGTCTGACGATGATTGATCGTTTCACACGCTGGCCAGAAATTGTGCCTGTGAAGGACATGACAGCTGATACCGTGGCAACGAGTTTTTACTCATCTTGGATAGCCAGGTTCGGTGCACCAAAGTCAATAACCACGGACCAGGGAACTCAGTTTGAGTCGGAGTTGTTTAAAGCATTGGCAGCCCTAGTTGGAGCACATAAGATTCGAACCACACCATACCACCCGGCTTCGAACGGAATGATTGAGCGCTGGCATCGCTCTCTTAAAACTGCCTTGATGTGCAACCCAGAAACACCATGGACAGAACTACTTCCCACGGCGATGCTCGGACTAAGAACGTGTTTTAAGGAAGACCTAGGTGCGTCTGCAGCAGAGATGTTATACGGTGTAACTCTTCGTCTACCTGGAGAATTCTTCACAGATGTCGAAATGCCACGTGATACAGACAAGTTCATCTCAAAGTTTCGTGAATATATTCGATTGATACGACCTACTCCTGCATCACATCATATCAAAAAAAGCTCGTTTGTGCACAAGACCCTTCATTCATGTACACACGTATTTCTCAGATCGGATCATGTAAAAAAACCATTGGAACCTCCGTACAAAGGACCATTCAGGATCGTCGAAAGGATAAGCGACAGAGTTTTTTCTATCGACATCAATGGATCTACTCAAAACGTTTCGATCGAAAGACTTAAGCCTGCATTCTTTCTTAATGACCCAGATGACAAGCAGCCAGAACTAAAAACCTACAGCAAGAAAAAGAAAGTGCATTTCGCAGACTGCAGTTGAAACCATCGTCAGTCGTGACATGGTCACTAAGGAGGGAATAGCTGTGGCAGTCGTACCAGCGCCAACAATCCATCTATGAGCCATTAAAAGATACATGGCTCCTAACACCATTTAATTATTGGTTGCACGAAAATCTTTTTGACATTGTAGTCTGCTAGACAGATGTTTTTCAAAATTCAAATATGTATAATGTATATTCTAAAAGGAACTGCCTCTTCTAGATAGTTGCAAAAGCTTGTTATCACAATAATATAAAGTAAAAATATTGGAATTAAAAGTAAAGTCAGTGAACAAATACAAAAGGAATCTCTTTTATTTTAAATCCATATATTTGTGGCGCTTCTAACCAGCACGCGCGCACTCTAGTAGAGGGTATCATATTACTCGTCATCTGTCAACTGAGGATTACGACGTTTTTTTGAAAAACGAAGACATTAACTTCTACGACGCCGAACCGCCATTGCTTAAAAACCAAATGTAATTTAGTTATTTTTTTTTCTTTGTTATTTGCAGTAAGAATAAAGTGTTCATTTGAATTATTAGTAGTCAGAGTTTTAAATGCATTAATACGAATTGCACATTCGCTACAATTGGTGACCCCGAAAACAAAAAAAAAAAAGCAAACCAACATGAGCACAGCGACAGCTGCAACCGGTTCACAAGCCAAAAAGGAGGATGAAAAAGCAGAGCTACATCAAGAAAACCCTGGGAATGGGGAGCAACCACTCCTAAACGCAAACCAAGTGAGTTCCGTCGCATCCATGAAATTGCCAACACCTTTCTGGCGCAACAACCCAGCGCGGTATTTCACAATGGCTGAAATGCGCTTCGATCTACATCGCATTTCATCAGACGACACAAAATATCGCCTTATAGCAACACATCTGGATGCAGACACACTGGACTTCGTCGGAGATTTAATTGACAATCCCCCAACTCAAGGAAAGTATGATGCGTTAAAAAAACGAATAATTAATTCGCTGTCAGATTCTCAGGAAACTCGCCTACGAAGGCTCCTCCGAGGCCAGCATCAGGGTGATGAAAAACCCACAGTATTATTACAACGACTGCGAAACCTCGCCGGCGGACATTGCAACGAAACTGTTCTTCGGTCTCTTTTCTCGGAGCAACCTGTCTGAGCTTGCAGAGCAGGCGGACCGCATCTTCGACGCACTCCGTCCAACGATTGCCATGATTAATAATGCAGCTGAAACACCCTTGTCACACATCAATGCAGTTTCCCATTTCGCTACAACAGAGAGAGGGCCCGCACTCGCCGTAGAAGATCTCCGAGCCGCAATTGAAAAACTCTCGTCTAAAGTCGAAAGATTGTCTCGAGACCGGGAGAGAAGTCGCAACCGCGAATCCAGATCAGCTTCGAAGCAGTCAAACGCCCATGAGAAGACCAGTCTTTGCTTCTACCACCAAAAGTTTGGCAGCGATGCTCGAAAATGCCGCGTACCGTGCAGCTGGAACCAGATGCAGGGAAACTAAGTGTGCCGGCGCGCATTGAGGCGACCGCCGGCAGCCAACTAACTTCAAAACGCCTCCAAGTCAAAGACCGCAAGTCGGGCATTTGGTTCCTAATCGACACGGGAGCCGATGTGTCCGTTCTACCTAAAACAACTACTAACAGCAGCAGGAGCACCTCAGAGAAACTCTTCGCTGCAAACGGTGTACCCATTAATACGTACGGCACTCAGCATTTAACACTTGACATTGGACTTCGCCGAGAGTTTTCTTGGTTTTTTGTCATCGCTGACGTCACTCATGCCATTCTCGGAGCTGACTTCCTCAGCCACTATGGGCTTTCGGTTGGCCTTAGGAAACGACAGCTGGAAGACACAACCACCACTCTAAGTGCTTCACTGACACCAGGCAAATCAACACAAATACCAGTTTTTACCGTCGACCGCACCAGTGTTTACGCCGATATTCTGCGAGAGTTTCCTAACGTCGCAAGGGAGTCACTTCTTCCTACACCTGATCATTCGGTGAGCCACCACATCATAACGCAAGGTCATCCGGTCGCTGAACGTCCTCGACGACTTGCAGGGGAAAAATTGAAAGCAGCACGAGACGAATTTAACCTTATGGTACAACAGGGGATTTGCGAACCATCCGACAGTGAGTGGGCTTCACCTTTGTTGATGGTCAAAAAGGAAAACGGAACTTGGCGTCCATGTGGCGACTACCGCCGGCTCAATCACATCACGGTGCCAGACAGGTATCCGATTCCTCACATGCAGAACTTCACTCAGCGGCTAGCAGATTGTACTTTCTTCACTACTCTGGATCTCAAACGCGCATACCATCAAATCAATGTTGCACTCGAGGATCGCCCAAAAACAGCTGTCATTACACCGTTCGGACTCTTCCAGTTTAATGTAATGACATTTGGACTCTGCAACGCAGCCCAAACGATGCAACGTTATATGGATGTCACGTTGCGGGGACTTGAATTCTGCATATGTTACATTGACGACATTTTAATCGCTTCCTCAAGTGAGCAGCAACACCGAAAGGACGTCCGTGCAGTTTTGGAACGCCTGCAAAATTTCGGCCTATGCGTCAACTTAGCCAAGTGTGTTTTTGGTCGTCCAGAGGTACGCTACCTAGGCTACACAGTCAACAGCGATGGAATCAAACCACCCCAAGACAGGGTAGAGGTAGTAGCCAACCTTAAACGACCTGAAACGGTCGACCAACTACGAAAGTTTCTTGGTGCCTGGAATTTCTACCGAAATTGTATTCCCAATGCGTCCCAAATCCAAGCTCCACTCGTTGAACTTACAATAGGAGCAACGAAAAGGGACAGACGACCAGTGGTGTGGACTTTGGAGGGGGAGCAAGCATTCGAGAAATGTAAATTGAAACTCAAGGACGCTGTGCAGCTTGCACACCCGAGGGCTGATATACCCCTGGTACTTCGTTGCGATGCGTCGGATGTGGCGATTGGAGCCGCT
The DNA here is from genome assembly GCA_949715645.1 of Portevinia maculata. Taxonomy (NCBI): domain Eukaryota; kingdom Metazoa; phylum Arthropoda; class Insecta; order Diptera; family Syrphidae; genus Portevinia; species Portevinia maculata. The sequence continues at coordinate 167,709,934 of OX454526.1, read as the reverse complement.
CTCGATCAGAACACAAAATCTGGATTTCAGCCTCTGGGATTTTTCTCGAGAAAACTTTCTGAACGAGAGACCAGGTATAAAGTGTACGACCGCGAGCTGCTGGCCATATTTCGAGCGGTGCGATACTTCAGACACATCATTGAGGGTCGAGAACTGGTCATCCTCACCGACCACAAGCCTCTTGTTTACGCTTTTTCACAAAAAGCTAACCACGCCAGTGATCGCGTTGCTCGGCAGCTGGAGGAGATAAGTCAGTATTCCACACGCATTATCCATATCTCCGGGGCAGATAATGTAGTAGCAGACACCTTATCCCGCATTCAGGCAATCGACTTTCCCGGAGCAATCAGCACGGCGGAGCTGGCTGAAGCACAGAAAAATGACGACGAACTAAAACAACTGCTTCAATCACCCGAAAGCTCCTCGTTGAATTTAAAAGGGCTTCGCACCGATGGAACGGATACAATGGTGTACTGTGACGTCGCAGATAACAACATCCGTCCATTTGCCCCAAGATCGCTGCGAAGAAGAATATTTGACAACGCCCATAACTGTTCGCATCCCAGTGGACGCGCCACTAAGAAGACCATCGCACGAAACTTCGTCTGGCCCAGGATGAATAGCGACATCACCAGCTGGGCACGTTCATGTTTGCCTTGTCAGCGGAATAGAGTCAGCCGTCATGTCAGAAACACACCGCAACATATTGCAATGCCAAGTGAACGGTTCCATCATGTCCATATCGACATCGTCGTGATGCAGCCATCGAACGGATATCGCTACTTGCTCACAATGATCGACCGTTTCACTCGGTGGCCGGAGGCTGTGCCTATGAAGGATATTTCTGCAGATTCGGTGTCCAATGCCTTTTACGGAGCTTGGGTTTCACGCTTCGGCGCACCAGCAACTATTACATCTGACCGAGGCACACAGTTCGAGAGCCAACTGTTCGACGCCCTGGGGAAGCTGATCGGAAGCCATAAAATAAGGACCACTGCATGTCATCCCGCATCTAATGGGATGATCGAGCGTTGGCATCGCTCGTTCAAAGCTGCTGTGAGATGCCACGAGTCTTCGTCATGGACCGAATCCTTGCCGACTGTCTTACTTGGACTCCGCACCGCCTGGAAGGAGGACATCAAGGCAACAGCAGCGGAGATGGTGTACGGAACCCCTATTCGCTTACCTGGGGAATTTTTCACTGATGCGGAGTCCTTGCAGGCTCCTCAGTATTTTGTCGAAAGGTTTCGCGATCAGATGCGGCAGGTTCGGGCGGCGCCATCAGCTCATCATTGCAAACGCAAGGCATTTGCACACGAATCGCTGTACTCCTGCACACATGTGTTTGTCAGAGTGGACAAAGTAAAGCAGCCCTGTGAACAACCGTACGACGGACCATTCGAAGTCATGCATCGTATCTCTGATTATGTCTTCAAAATCAACATCAATGGCGTCGAAACATCCTTATCGACGGAACGGTTAAAACCAGTGTTCTTCGAGAAACCAGAGCCACCTTCAACGTCACCTGCTCTTCCGATGTCAGACCTTCCTCCAACGTCAGGCACTGGTCCTACTTCAGCTACGCTTCCTGTTTCAACTGGGATTAGGACGTATTCCGGACCAAAGAATAAAGTTAGGTTCGCATCTCAACCATGTTCAAGACAATCAGGGGGGAGTGGTGTGGCGCTTCTAACCAGCACGCGCGCACTCTAGTAGAGGGTATCATATTACTCGTCATCTGTCAACTGAGGATTACGACGTTTTTTTGAAAAACGAAGACATTAACTTCTACGACGCCGAACCGCCATTGCTTAAAAACCAAATGTAATTTAGTTATTTTTCTTTCTTTGTTATTTGCAGTAAGAATAAAGTGTTCATTTGAATTATTAGTAGTCAGAGTTTTAAATGCATTAATACGAATTGCACATTCGCTACATATTTATATCTCCTAGTGACACCTATCGAAATTTCCAGATTCGTAGAGAAGGTTCGTTTAGAAGGTTCGAGAACAATCTAATTATGTATGTACTAGTTATTCCACAGCTATTCAAATGCTGCTAATATCGGTAATATGGCTACTTTCTACTAGATGGCGCAACTTGACTAATTGCTGCTCAATGACAAAGTTTGAGCAAACATGCAACAATATTTTTAATATAAAACTTGCAATCCCTACTGTCATTTAAAATGTAATGAACTATTATTTACCTAATGTTAATAATTATTAACCATCATTAGCTTCTCCTTAAAATCGCATGATTTAACGCACTTGCTATTACAAAGTATGTATGTACCTACCTATTATTATATAACAGCATTGCAATTCTATTTTCTGCACTCTTAAAGTCAGTCGTCTTTTTTTTATCCAAGCGTAAGCACGCAAGGCAAATAAACTTGTATTTAATTTTGATGGTCCGTGATTTTCATTTTTTTTTTTTTGAGATTTGCGAATTTGCTATTCAATTTAAAAAATATTAAATTGACAAAACATTAGCGACCGTGACAGGACGTATATACATTTAGACGTACTTCGATTAATATAATTTACGGCAATGAACTCCAATGAAAAGGAAATCGCCTCGGCTAAATTGAAACGTGCTTCGGTTATCGGACAATTGACAAAGTTGAAAAACTATTTCGAAAGTGTTAATGCTAGCATAACTCTACCTTAGCTAGAGATAAGGCTGGGTCTGCTAGAGCGATATGCCGTCACGTTTGATGATATCCAGACGGAAATGGATGGTATGGATCCTAGAGAACTGGATGGTGATAAACGCTCGGTATTTGAGGAAAATTACTGTGCTCTTAAAACTAAAATCTCAACTTTGATCGGTACTAAAAAACCACGTGTTTTACATCAATCGCACGATGAATCATTATCGTAATCAGCACCTAAGGCAAAAAATGCACATTTACCTAAGTTGGAGTTAACAAAATTTTCGGGACAGTATTGTTATATATTCAGTTGTCTATCGTATATATTAACTCTTTTAACTCTTTAACTAATACACTGTTAAGTATGAATATACTCTATTCTCTTAGTTAATAAAGAATATGTAATAGACATGACATAGTCGAGAAGAGTCAGTCTGATTGTCATTGTCATCAGCACAAGTCGTGTTTCATTTAAAGTGACAATACATAACATGGTGTCAGATGTTAATTGAAAAAAAAAAAAAAAAAAAAAAAAACACGTGCGTGAACTAAAATGGATTCATCGTTTCGCGCGCCGATGCAGTTTAATTTCAACAAAACTAATTTAGACCAAGAGTGGAAGATTTGGTTTCAAAAGCTAAACTTATTTATGAGTGCTGCCGGCTTAAGTGATAAAACTGATGTCAGAAAAATTTCTATTTTGCTTCATTGCATAGGAGAACAGGGCATACAGATTTATAACACCTTTAAATTCGACAAAAAAAAAAACCAAATAAAATTCAGTGATGTGACTCAAGCATTCAAAGACCATCTATTATACGAACGGTACAAGTTCTTGACATGTCGTCAAAAAAATCACCACACGGTTGAACAGTTTTTAACGGAACTCAAAAGCCTAGCGTCTTCTTGTGAGTACAAAGAAGAAACCGATATGATACGGGACGTATTCGTCATAGGAGTCCAAGAAGAAATTCTCAAAGAGAAACTAATTGGAGCAGAAGAACTCACACTTGAAAAGGAAATTTCAATATGCAAGACCTACGAAACCAGCAAGCTACAAGTGAAGGACATGGTCACCGAGGGAATAAGCACTGACTTAAACATACATAAAATAAGTAAAGTGTTCAATCGAAAACAAAAGTCATCAACTGTTGGGCAGCGCTTTCCGGCATCAGCGTCGAAGTCATTAGAGCAGTCAACAAAATTTCCATCACAGTCCAGTACAAACAGTGCAAAGACAAATGTTTGCAGTCGCTGCGGTCAAGTTCATCGTTTTAAATGTCCAGCCCAAAGTGTGAAATGCAACAAGTGTCAGAAGATGGGTCATTTCGCAAAATGTTGTTTTAGTAAGGTTGTAAAAGTTTTGAATAATAGTCCTGAAAACCTAGCAGTTTCAAATATCTCTATGGAAGAACAAAAATCCTGAAAACTCTTTCTTTCTAGGTAGTTTAAATGCAGTAAATGAGATGTCGGCACATAATTCGTCGGAAACTTTATCTTGGATAATTAATGTTGGGATTAATGGCACAGAAGTAAAGTCTCAACTTGACACCGGTGCTCAAGTCAATATCATTTCAGCCAATACAATAAAACAACTAAAAGTTCCCAACCATCTTATAGAGAAAACGCATACTAAAGTTACAACATATACTGGAGAAAATTTTGAGGTAAGAGGTCAATGTTCTCTGAAGTGTGTAGTTAATGGAAAAATATATTGTATCAATTTTGTGGTTGTAAATTCTGATAAAATAACTATAATTATACTTCCTGACTGTATAAGATGTAATTTAATTAAACGGGTTTTCAACATTAATAGTGCATATCATGAAAACATATATGCAAAATTCGAAGATTTATTTAAAGGTGTGGGTTGCTTGAAAACGGTCTGCCATTTAAGCTTAAAAGAAAATGCACAGCCTGTTATTGACGCTCCGAGAAAAGTTCCTTTTTAAGCTTCATAGTCGTTTCCAAAATGAATTAGAACGAATGGAACGTTTGCATGTCATAGAGAGAGTTTTCGGTCCTACAGAATGGGTAAACTCTGTTGTCCTGGTTGAGAAACCAAATAAAAGCTTACGGATTTGTCTGGACCCCAAAAATTTAAATAATAATTTGCTTAGATCTCATTTTCCACTTCCTGATATAGAGTTTATTAAGGCGTCACTTAATGGTGCGTCGTACTTTTCTACACTAGACGCAAGCTCTGGTTTTTGGATGATAAAAATTGATAAACAAAGTACAGATCTTTGCACTTTTAATACACCTTTTGGAAGGTACAAATTTTTAAGACTACCATATGGTCTTAACGTGGCACCCGAAATTTTCCATAAAATCATTGTTGACTTGTTTTCTGATCTTGAAGTTTTAATTTATATTGATGCTATACTAGTATGGGGTTCCACAAAGGAGGAGCATGATAAGCGTCTTATAAAAGTATTGGAAAGGGCCAGGCAGGCAAATTTAAAGCTTAACAAAGACAAGTGCCGGTTTGGGCTCTCATCTGTCAAATATTTTGGCCATATTTTCTCAAAAGAAGGTATCTTTCCTGATAAACAAAAAATTAAGGCTATTTTGGAAATGCCTACTCCTTCTTGCGTAAAAGATCTGCAACGTTTCTTGGGCCTGATCAACTACTTGGGTTCATTCGTCAAAGATCTGTCTAAGGAAACAGTACCTTTACGCAATTTACTTAAAAAGAACACTACGTGGCATTGGAATGAAACGTATGAAAAATGTTTCACAGATTTGAAAACACACATTTCAAATCCATCAATGCTAGCTTACTATGATTGTAATAGTCCAATTAAGGTCTCCGCCGAAGCCTCACAATTTGCTGTTGGTGCTGTCCTACTACAGCATAGTCGTCCATTAGCTTATGCTTCTAAGACATTGACGAATTCACAAAGAAACTACGCTCAAATTGAAAAGGAGCTTTATGCAATTGTATTTGCTTGCAAAAAGTTTCATCAATATGTCTATGGTCACAAAGTTTAAGTCGAGTCTGACCATAAGCCACTAGTCTCCTTATCAAAAAGGGTGATTGCTGACATTCCAGCAAGACTGCAACGAATGATGCTAAGTCTACAGGCTTATGACCTAGTTATAACCTATAAGCCTGGAAAGCAGCTCACAGTTGCTGACACCTTATCCAGAGCTCCTCTTCCAGAAATAGAAGAAGACATAGACAATGGAATTAAAGTTCATGTCAATACCCTTAAAGCCTCATTAGCAGTTTCGGAAGATCGTTTGAAACAATTTGAAAGAGAAACTGAAAAAGATTTACAGTTGACTAAACTAAAACAACAAGTTATTCAAGGCTGGCCAACAAATAAGCGTGCCACTTGCAATGATATTAAAGAATTTTGAAACATTAGAAACGAAATTTTTATTATTGATAAACTACTTTTTCGAAACCAGACGCTGATTGTTCCTCGGAGCTTGAGAAAAACTCTTCTTGATCTTCTTCACGAAGGACATCCGGGAATCGTTAGAACAAAACGAAGAGCTCGTAATCTGGTTTATTGGCCGAATATTTCGCGACATATCGAAGAGTTTATAGATAGCTGTTCGGTATGTCAAGAAAATTCAAAGTCAAATGCCAAGCAGGAACTTATGTCGCACCCAATACCTAACTATCCTTGGGAATGCATAGGATCCGATCTATTTGAATTTGATGGCAATACGTATTTACTTGTTGTAGATTATTTATCAAAGTTTATTGAAATCGTAAAATTGTCCTCTTTCAATAGCTCTACGGTTATTGGTCATTTGAAGTCTATTTTTGCCAGATTTGGAATTCCTGCAAAGCTGATATCAGATAATGGACCTCCATATTCTTCCAACGAGTTCAAAAAATTTACTCATTGTTGGGACATAGAGCATATAACTAGTTCACCGAACTACCCACAGTCGAATGGTATGGCCGAAAGGTCAATTCAAACAGTCAAGCACATGTTTCGAAAGACAAAAAAGGAGAATAAAGATATACATCTTGCCTTGTTGGAATACAGGTCAACACCACTTGAATGTGGTTATAGTCCATCACAGCTATTAATGTGTAGACATCTTAGAACGCTTATACCCATTTCCACCAATCTTTTAATACCAAAAATGCCTGATTTCGAAAAACATCAGAAATACGTCACCCAAAAAAACAAAAGAAGTGGAGTCAAGATATAACAGTAAGGCTAAAGCATTATCGGAATTAAGCATAGGAGACATTGTAGTTTTCCAGAGGAAGCCTAATTCAAATTGGTCAGAAGGCAAAATAATAACCGCTTGCAAGCACCCCAGGTCATATATAATTAGAGATAAAAACGGAAGTCTTTATAGAAGAAATCGAATTCATATAAAATCAATCCACACACACAGATGTTCTTCAGAAAATATTTCACCTCATAGCCATAGCCACACCGAAAACAAAACAGAAACGGTATCTGAAACGCTTGATAATAAGTTTCCTACGAATTATGTCACGAAATCTGGTAGATCGAGTAAGCCCCCACAAAGGCTTGAGCTATCCTAGCTATGATTTTTTTTTATTAATTGATTAGTATTATTATTATTACCTATTATATATATTAATATATTATAAAAAAAAAAAAAAAAAAAAAAAAAACCGGCATGTTATATATTCAGTTGTCTATCGTATATATTAACTCTTTTAACTCTTTAACTAATACACTGTTAAGTATGAATATACTCTATTCTCTTAGTTAATAAAGAATATGTAATAGACATGACACAGTCGAGAAGAGTCAGTCTGATTGTCATTGTCATCAGCACAAGTCGTGTTTCATTTAAAGTGACAATACATAACAAGTATACTGATAGACCAAGAGCCCACGGCATTTTTTGGGAGTGAAGATATAACCAAAATTATGATAAATCAAAGTTAGGTGCCTAAATAGCTTAGTCTATTTGGCTAGTCTGGCAGCATTTGTTTGGGGCAAATGTTAGTAATAGTAAAGTAAAAATTCGTTTTTTTCCAAATCCTGGATCGAAGATATAACCACTTATGAATAGGATTAAATGAAAGAGGTTGAAGCCATCTACACAAATCTGTGGGTGCCAGACGTTTTGCATGGGGCAAAACCCTTGCCAGACGTACTAATAGTATGCAAAAAAATCAGTTTTTGAAATAATTGGTATAACCACACATTGAATATACCAAAATAATGGTGGAAGTGTCCTGATACCGTAAATGTGGGTGCCAGACGTTTTGCATGGGCCAAACCCTTGCCAGACGTACTAATAGTATGCAAAAAAATCAGTTTTTGAAATACTAGTAATTGGTATAACCACACATTGAATATACCAAAATAATGGTGGAAGTGTCCTGATACCGAAAATGTGGGTGCCAGACGTTTTGTATGGGGCAAACCCCTTGCCAGACGTAGGTATACTTATAGTATGCAAAAAAATTAAACTAAAAAACTAATTTATGTGGTTGGTATTATTGCAACTATTTATAAAATAGATGAATTAACAAAAATATTTTATTCCAATATATTAAATTAACGTCTTTGTTCCTTATACACCAAGTTCAGTAATGTTTTTTTTACTAAATGGATGAATTCAAGTATAAATACTTAAAAAAAATTGTTCGATGACATTTCTAAGAAAATAGAAACATAAATAATAATAAATCCAACTTAATAACTACAGATTACATACACTACAATATTTTTTTAATGCTACAAAAATGATTTTAGTTACAATCTAATTCATCAGATGAATCGTTGCATAAACATTTTCTTCATCGTCGGATGCATCCAGGTTAGTCCTAAGAATATCATCGAGATTGTCAGCTGCAGTTTTGCCATCTAACCATTTAACTTGATACCCTGTGTCGTCTAGTATCCAACCATTGTCTACCTTCGCAAAATAAACATCATTTTTTATTTTCATGACTAAATTAATAGTTAGTTTTACTGTTGCGGTAAAATTTCCCGCAACAAGGCCCACTCTCCAGTCCCTGACTTCCTTACCAATTCCCTCTTTTATCGGTGCGCATATACAGGGTCTGAAGAAGTGGAGGGGCATCCATGGTTCCATCAGCCATGCGCCCACTTCTCTAGAGCCTTGGGTAGGCGACCACAACAGGTAGACGCTTAGCATGGGCAGGCGGCCCAACACTGGCAAACCAGCTCGGCAGGTGGTCGACTGGTCGAGGAAAAGGCGCATCGGAACAGATGGAGCAAGAGGTGGGGCCCCAAATATCCGGATGGTGAGCCTGACACGGACCGTCAGGAGACTCCCAACGGACCAACACACTCCCTTACAGACGGACTATCTGAGGCACAAACGGCGACATCAAACCCAGACGGACGGTCTGCAACGGTAGAGTCGGGTACGCATCTGCCAACACACTCCAAATAGACGGGCGGTCTGTAAAATGCAGTAGTCCGCACTTATGACACTGCCACAACCAGACGGTCGGTCTGGGATAGCAATTGGGGAGGGCGAGCGGACGTCCAATCCTAAAGACAATTGCAACAGAAGTACCATTGTCACGGTACTGAGCCACGCACGATGGGTGGAAGATGACGCTCTGTCCTTCAACTCCGTCGTGGGAGCACCGGAGGAGCCACAGAGACGTGTGGGCGGACGGCCACGTATACACACTCTCACAACACCTGCCACAATTGTACGAGTCAATTCACTACAAGACACCAGCACGAAAACGAAAAAAGAAAACACTAAACTACAAATTAAAATACTTACATTCACACATGTGAGAACTGGCGCAAGATTGGCATTTCCCCTTTTCCCCAATTCTGCGCGCGGTCCCACCGAGATAGCTAGGGCACATTATGGTTGATAAATAGATATCCCAACTTGATAAGTCTCCTGGGCGATTGGTTTTCCGAATAGGATTGTTGGTGCCTGGTCCTAGGGATTATTGTAATCCTATGCCACCTAGTTTCGATTCCTTTAGGGTTGGTTGAATTGGGAAACATGATTTAAATGTATCAATTAATTCTTTGGGAAGAACTCGACTTTAAATGCGCGAATTAGTGCAATAAATATTTACTTTTCTCGAAAGGTTAATTTTGCTTATTATTAAATTCGCGAACTGTCAAATGGGAAATGTGTGAGGGTAGATCCAGTGTCGGCCAGAGGGTTCGCTTATCGTTGAATGTTTCCAGTGATGGGCGAATTCGAAAGAATGAGTACCGTTAGAGCATTAGCGGGATCATGTTAGCGCATTAGTGGAAAGATGACACAGTGTAGTGAAAAACGACATGGTCCAGCCAAATGCGTGAATGTGCGTGAATGGGTGGGGGTAGAACAAGGAACAGTTGATACTCTCAGAGCGACAGCTGAGTTATCGTGTGGGAGCTGTGAATTGTCTATCCCAAGTACGGGTGAGTGAGGGAGTACGAAGCAGTCGACAATTTCAGCACCACAGCTGAATTGTCACGTTAGGGCTGCCGTTGGCTCTGCTTCCCCAAGATTGGATGTTGGTGTGAGTGAGGGACACTGGCCGGCCGAATGGACAAAGAAATCTGGAAAAATCACTTCTTGGTTGAACAGTCGTCTAGATAGACGTTTTACTTTACAAAAAATTTGGTTGTGAAAAAGGAAAAAAGGAAAAGTAATTTCATCGAGAAGGGTAGTCGTACAGTGACGTGGACAAATAGGTAAAGAAAGAAATCCAGAATAGTGTGTGCAGGAGATTGTCAAGCGGGACCAAAATCCAAAGACTACGCAGGAGGGCCAGGCGTCTAGGAGGAAAAAAAAAGGATAATTACAGGGATAAGTATATAGTGATTCGTAGTAGTTAGGAAAGAAAAGAAAAAAATATATCTCGGTAGGATCGGGCTTCCATACGATCCCGCTAAAGAACGGGACACGCGACCGTGTTAATAGAATTTTCTTGTTTCGGGACAACGCGATCTTGCGCCAATTCAAACGGCAATTCCGTTATTTCTTTTGTGTGCTAAAGTAAAAATTCCGTTCATTAAAATTAATTTGCCGTGCCCCAATGGGGACTTATAACGTGGTACAAAGAAAAATAACTGTCTTTCTTTTGTTCTGGAACTTTCTTTTCAGTTCGTGATTCTTCGGTGGTAGGAATTTAACTTTTCTTTCAGGTTTTCAGGTTTCACAATTTCCCAACAAAAATTGTGTGGCGCCCATTGTGTTACTGTCATCGGAGGAATATATTTTCCCTTCACGACAATAAACACACCAATTTTATTTGCAGGTTCGCTAACCTTTCAGAGTGGTCGATTATCTGAGCGCAATCGTAGCGCTTTTTCGTTGAACCCACCTCCAGCTGAGCGACCGGGAAATCAGCATACTTTTGTTGACTGTTGCACTTTTCGCGGTTGTTTCACAGTTTAGTTAATTTTCATTTTACGCATTGCTCGCAAAATATTCCGCGTCTTTTACTTCGTTTGAAACCGCACATAATTAGTAGTTTGCTCGGGAAATAAAAGGGGAAACCCCTATAAGCCCGCATATGAAAAGCCCGCGTAACAAAAGCCCGCACGCCAAATTATGAAAAAGCCCGCAGCACAAAAGCCCGCATGCCATTAGCCCGCACAATTTATTTTCAGATTTAGGCCGCATATGATGCGGGCTTATTGTTTTGTTAATTACCTCATCACTTCAATTTTAAAATTTTTAAAGCCAATCAAATCGCTTGAAAGAAATATTTGTTCCCAGTAATATGGAGGGGGATTTAGTTATTCACCACACTCACCTCTTCCCCTCTTTTTTTTTAAAACGTGTAAAATCTCATAAAAAATGTTTGCTCGTCCTAAAAAGAACGGATTTATTCACCATATCCACCTCTTCCCCTCCTCAATTGAAATTGGTCAATATCTCTCATTGAATAATTAGTCGTCCTAAAAAAAACGATTTTGGTTCATAGAACCACTAAAACACCAAATCACTTCACTTTCACTATTTTGAGAGCAACCGCACTGCTCCAGGCATCGGCGAAGAATGCGACAATTCAGAAAAATATCACGTCTTATATACACTTTTTCGAAGACATTTCTTACGGTTAATCTGTCCCCCGTGATTCTCAAACAATCGAGTATTTTAACTTTTTGAAATTGAAAGAAGCCACTCCCCCTCGAATTGATAATATTTTTGACAACCAATCAAAACTCTTGCAGGATATATTTTATACAACTGCCCTCTCCGTGATTCTCATGATATCATACATCTAACAGATGGATTTCTGTGGAAATTCAAATGATTTTAAATGTACATTACTTCAATTTTAAAACGCAATTGTTTAGGAAGTAACCATAGCCCAAGAGCGGATAGTACATGTGTTAAATAGATGCTCTTACCAATGAATAATAACAGCATTCCTCCCAATAAAAGAGAAAAAATTTCCTAAAATTGAAAAAATTTTGTATAGGTACATTTGATAAAAGTAAATGAAGTTCATATTTGAAATTGGTCGTTTATTTCAGTGGAAAAATAATTTAAATCCTAAGATTCCGCGACCGGGCAACATAGACCCAAAAAGATGCGAATAAATTGGCATTATCTTTACAATTCGGCGCTTATTTGTTTGTGTTTATGGCTCCTGCCAGACAACAAGCATATACCCTTAGCAGAGCAACGAAGTTACGTGAGCGTGCTAAACCCTGCGGAAAGATAGTTTAAATCCTTAGATCCCGCGAAGTGGGTCACCCACAATGAAAATAATGCGAGGTAAGTGGCATTATCTATGAACTTGGACGCTTATTTGTAAGTGTTTATGGTGCCTGCCAGACAATAACCATATACCCTTAGCGGAGCATCGAAGTTTCGTGAGCGTGCTAAACACTGCGGAAAGATAGTTTAAATGTGAAGAACCCGCGAAGCGGGACACCCAGAACGAAAATGATGCGGGTAAATGGACATCATATTTGGAATTGGCGCTTATTTCTTAGTGTTTATGGCGCCTGCCAGACAACAAGCACATACCCTTAGCGGAGCAACGAAGTTGCGTGAGCATGCTAAACCCTGCGGAGAGATAGTTTAAATCCTAAGAACCCGCGAAGCGGGCCACCTAGGCCAAAAATGATTACTAAAAGGATTTCCTTCTTCATTATTTTCAGAGTTCCGAATGGAAAAAAGGATGAAAGGATGAAAAAAAACGAAACAAAAAAGTGTATATAAACATTATTCTTGTAGGTTCCTATACTCTATCCAACAAAATTGTCAGTACAGGCCTTATGGAGGAGCTTTTTTTCTACCAGTGGTGCCTGTAAATACTCTCACGACACTCAAACACAGGAATTGTGAATAAGCAGTGTGTGTGACTGAGGCACATCAGAAGAGTATTACCATCTCTACAATGAAGCGTATCATTAAGGGTTTTTCTATAGATTTTGTCAAAGAACTTTCGGTTTTGGTGCTTTTGAGAACGAATTATTACGTGGGGTGTTGCCATTCGGTTTTAATTTGATTGTATTTGAATTGTACAGCTGCACAAGTGCAGTTTTTTTTACCATCTGTTTAGGTATATGACATTGTGTCGTGGTTATATAATTTTGTATTCTAATTGCCTGATTGTGTCTACCTTTCACAATATACATATAGCGGAAAGGACTGGGAAATGGTTTCAGAAAATCTTGCTGATTGAGTTTATGTCGCAAACTGTTGAAATAAAAAATATCATAAATACATCCTTTCATTTCATTATGTACCTGTTTGTATGATGTCTTTGTTTCTCCGATGAATGACGCCTGTTTTGCCCATGAATATGGGAATTCCCAAAATGAAGTTCTCAAGTTAGGTAGGGATGCAATCATACAATGGGTTTGAAATCGTTAAACGTTACAAAGCCAAGTATGAAACATACGTCGTGGATGAAATGGCTCAAAAGGCGGGACATAAAGTGCTTTGCTTGCCGCCTTATCACTGTGACCTTAATTCAATAGAAATGGTTTGGGCTCAAGTGAAAGGGTTTGTAGCAAGCCAACACAAGTCATTTACAATGGCTGAAATAAGAGACTTACTAACGACAGCACTTACAAGGGTTGACAAGGAAAAATGGCATCGATGTGTCCAACACGTTGAAAAGGTTGTTGAGCCAAATATGTGGGAAATGGACATGTCTGCCGAGGAAACAGTTGAAAGGTTTTTTTTTATTAAAAAGGAAATCCAAATCCCAGAGCACTCAGACTCGGTAACGGTCCATTGTACTACCAGGCAGAAATCCTCCTTTTGGTGAAGAGGCATGAGAATGGGTGGCGTATGTTGTTGTTCCCCATGGGGATTGAACCTGCACCGCACGGGTCACAAGCCGACACACTAACCTCTACACCGTCGCCACCCACTAGTTGAAAGGTTAATAATAGATCTAAATAACGAGAGCAGTAGCAGTAATTACTCAGCGGATTAGTTGAGTAGTTATATTAGAAATTAGTATTGTATGTTTTACAATATTTATAATGAATAAATTGGATTACGGTGATATATTTATCGTTTTGATTTTTTTTGTGTTACGAAATTTATATATTTTGTTGGTCTACTGGAGATACCCTTAAGAAAACGCGCCTATTATTATCTTACCAGAAAAGGAAAAAGATAAACGGAATTTATTTCGTTCCGCAATATTTTTATTTTAAATTGGAAGATGGTAACCCTAATAGAATTGCTCTCTGAGTTATGGCGAATTATCACACACATTACGATTTATGTAAGTCATTGCAACCAGACTGAGAGACAAACATCCTATCTTGCCTGTACCGACAAATTTTTGTTGGATTGAGTGTAGGTACCTATTTAAGACGTTTATTTTGATGCAAAATTAGCAAATTAACATTTCGCGGGTGGGCAATTCGCGGTGTTTTGTTTCGCATTTTATTTATTAAGCATTTCGTTTTTCGATAAACGTAGATATCAAATTTCGTGTTGTTTCTTTATTGAATCGTAAAATCACTGTTCCGTAAATTTGCATTTAATATTTTGTTAAATTTAAGGCTTTCGTTATTGGCGATTTTATATTTGGCATTTAAGTGTTTCGCTTTTGACGTTTTATTTTTTTAATTTTTTGGTTTCGGTTGCGGAAGCAAAATTCCAAAATCAAAACAAAACAAAGCAATAAGATTGGCAAAGGCTTGGTCGAACTGTTGGACACCTTAATGCTATCCTTCATTAAGTGGGCGTGGCACTAATGGATGAATTAATAAGAAGGATCTACATATTTTGCTTTATAACATTTAAAGGATTTTATTGAAAGTTTTTTGTAAAACAACGCCCCTTAAAAATGGGCATGGGAGAAAACTTTATATAAAAGAATTGTTCAAAATGACTTCATCTACATGCATTGCGAAGAATAGAACTTCCATTTACAATGATTTCTTCAATAAAACGTTTGTTTTTTAAATAATGGGCCAAATTTTGAAAATATTAAAACATGAGCGTTAAGGGCCCCTAGAGGGGAAACCCCTATAAGCCCACAAAAGCAGCACAAAAGCCCGCATATGAAATGCCCGCGTAACAAAAGCCCGCACGCCAAATTATGAAAAAGCCCGCAGCACAAAAGCCCGCATATGATCCGGGCTTATTGTTTTGTTATTCACCTCATCACTTCAATTTTAAAATTTTTAAAGCCAATCAAATCGCTTGAAAGAAATATTTTTTCCCAGTAATATGGAGGGGGATGTAGTTATTCACCACACTCACCTCTTCCCCTCTTTTTTTTGAATACAAGTAAGATCTTTTAAAAAATTTTTTGTTCTTCCTAAAAAGAACGGATTTATTCACCATATCTACCACTTCCCCTCATTTCAGCTCCTAAATTGAAATTGGTCAATATCTCTCAATGAATATTTAGTCGTCCTAAAAAGAACGATTTTTGTTCATAGAACCACTAATTCACAAAATCACTTCACTTTCACTGTTTGGGAGCAACCGCACCAAGCATCGACGAAGTATGCGACAATTCAGAAAAATACCACTTCTTATATACACTTTGTCGAAGACATTTCTTACGGTAAATCTGTCCTCCGTGATTCTCAAACAATCGAGTGTTTTAACTTTTTGAAATTGAAAGAAGCCACTCCCCCTCGAATTGATAATATTTTTGACAACCAATCAAAACTCTTGCAGGATATATTTTGCACAACTTCCCTCTCCGTGATTCTAATGATTTCTTGCATCTTACAGATGAATTTCTGTGTGAATTCAATGGATTTTAAATGTACATTACTTCCATTTTAACACGCAATTGTTTAGGAAATAAACATAGCCCAAGTGCGGATAGTACATGTGTTAAATAGATAATCTTACCAATGAATAATAACAGCATTCCTCCCAATAAAAGAGAAAAAAGTTCCTAAAATGGAAAAAAATGTGTATACATTTGATAAAAGCAGACCGCAAATGATGCGAGTAAATGGAGTTCATATTTGAAATTGGTCGCTTATTTCAGTGGAAAAATAGTTTAAATCCTAAGATTCCGCGACCGGACAACAACCCAAATGATGCGAATAAATTGGCATTATCTTTACAATTCGGCGCTTATTTGTTTGTGTTTATGGCGCCTGCCAGACAACAAGCATATACCCTTAGCGGAGCAACGAAGTTGCGTGAGCGTGCTAAACCCTGCGGAAAGATAGTTTAAATCCTAAAATCCCGCGAAGCGGCCCACCCAGAACGAAAATGATGCGAGTAATTATCTTTACAATTGGGCGCTTATTTGTTTGTGTTTATGGCGCCTGCCAGACAACCAGCATAATACCCTTAGCGGAGCAACGAAGTTGCGTGAGCGTGCTAAACCCTACGGAAAGATAGTTTAAATGCTAAGATCCCGCGAAGCGTGCCACCCAGAACGAAAAGGATTCTGTGAATAGTGGTTCTGTGAACTAAAATCGTCCTTTTTAGGAAGACTAAAAATTCGTTGAGAGATATGAGAACTTCAATAATAATTAATGAGATATGAGAATTTATATTTTCTAAGAGATTTTACTTGGTTTCAAAGTAAGAAAACAAATTAAGTTGAAGTAATGAATAAAATAACATCATGTCCTTGTCAATGCGACAACATATATCATGCAAGAGTTTTGATTGGTTGTCAAAAATATTATCAAATCGATTGGGAGTGGCTTCTTTCAATTTCAAAAATTTAAAATACTCTATTGTTTGAGAATCACGGAGAACAGATTTATCGTACGAAAAGTCTTCGACAAAGTGTATATAAGAAGAGGTATTTTTCTGAATTGTCGCATTCTTCGTCGATGCCTGGAGCAGTGCGGTTGCTCCCAAAACAGTGCTAGTGAAGTGATTCTGCAAATAGTGGTTCTGTGAACTAAAATCGTTCTTTTTAGGACGACCAAAAATTCAATGAGACATATTGACCAATTTCAATTTTGAAGGGGGAAATGAGGGGAAGAGGTTTTGCTTGTTTTCAAAAAAAAAAAAAAGAGGGGAAGAGGTGAGTGTGGTGAATAACTACTTCACGCCATTTTCGAAGCCACGAAATATTTTCTATAAGAGTTTTGATTGGTTTACTTCAATTTCCAAAATTTAAGATACTCGATCTTCTGATCACAGAAAACAGATTTCTTAAGGGGAACTTCATATTTCCCCATGACATATGGGCTTTTGTGGTGCGGGCTTTTGTGATGCGGGCTTTTGATATGCGGGCATTCGTGTGCGGGCAAACGGACCCAACCCAATAAATGTATAAAAATTGGCGCCCAACGTGGGGCTCTCTTTCTCTCAAAAAAAGGGTATAAATCCATTTATAAAAGAAAAGTGAATTTCGAATTTCGTTGTGCAAGCGTGGGGGGTCCATTGCACCGAAGTAGAGTTTTCGTGTCTGTTTAGGGAAGTGTTTGTGATTAATTTCATTTAATTCCCTCAAAAGTTCTTTTACTTTAGTTTCCTTTCTTTTAGAACAATTAAATAAATCGGAGTGGCTGCAGAATAATTACATACATACTTACTACATACATACATCTAAATGAATTTGGGATAGTTCTTGCCGTTGGCTGTGCAACCAGTGGTTTTCATCAGCAAAGTATAATCCATTGGAGGAAGAGAGACAGCTAGAGGTAGATTTCTTTGGAAATCAACAAGTAGGTGGAATTTTTTTATTTTTGGTTTCCATTTATTTTTGAATAAAAAAAAATAAATTGATACATATTTTGGGTAGTTACTAGTTATATATTTATTCATTATCTCTATTGTGCATTTTACAAAAATTTTTGCGCTATTATCATATCTCGATCCATACGTATTCCATATTGAAATTATATTTTTATATACCCACAATATCATATCGTCGAGTATCTACATTTTATATACATACCTATAACATTCATTGGTTGATACATACATTTTTTTTCTGACTTGTTTTGAAATCAACACGGTTACCATCACAACACGGTTACCAGTCTTTTGGGCCTTTTGGGTTTGGGCGAAATTAATTTTTCTTGTTTTCCTTAGGTACTTTTATTATTTTTATCTTGTTTTGGTATTTGGGGTTTTATACTGCGTCCTGGAGGGAAATAAAATTAACACTTTTTGATTGAAAATAATTGAGTAGATATATTTAACATCGACCCAACAAGCGTCCTACGGGGTGATATACGCACATACTTTAATTGGCCGCTTCTGTAGTATACTTTGATTTTTATCTTCCATTCGGGTTTTCATAAAGTGAACATTCTGCTCTCTCTCTTTATCGCGCTTACTATTAAGCTAAGGGTTTAAGTAATCTTAAGGTTAAGTGATTATCAGTTGTGGGAATTTATATCCGGAAATTTTGTGGAAATAGCCTATCGACTTGGTGAAAATTTTTCGGTTGTTGAACGATCTTGATTTTTATCGCTCTTCGACTTGTTATCCTACTTATTCGTGGAAGGTTAGGAAAAATTGTGGAATCACCACCTCAACTCATTCCCTTAGTCGCTTTGTTTTGAAGTTGCGTTAGTTGGAGTTATTCGGATTGGGTGATACGCCGTCTTCCTTTTCCATTCTGGTGGGATTTTAATGAAACTGGCAATGGGAAGGATAGATAGGGCGAACGCGACGGAAAGTAAAGACATGGACGAAAAGCTCAGTTTGCGTAACGAGCTAGTCTTTGCTTTAGGGAAGCTTACTTCTGGGGGTGAAGCCGATACCGAGAATAGCGGGGACGAGCCAGAGGACGAGGATGCGCCGAAAACAAGGCGACCACCACAGGTGGAAACCCCACCACCTAGACGGATGACCCGGGACCCTTCGCCAGCAACGACTTCCGCCTTTGCGAGACAAATGGAGTCTTTCGCAAACGTTGGTGGGAGAAGTGAAACACGCGCTTCCAATAAACGATTCGAAAACTTGTCCAAGTGGGATTTAAAGTTTTCGGGAGAACGATGCGGCGCTTCCGTCAATGCCTTTCTAGAAAGGGTTGCCGAGCTTCGGGAAGCGAGGGGGGTTACCATTTCTCAACTTTTCAGATCAGCAGTCGAACTTTTCGATGGGAAGGCGCTTCTGTGGTATAGGGCGATTAGGAGGTCGGTCTGTTCCTGGCAAGAGTTGGTGAGGGAGTTGAAGTTGGAGTTTCTCCCTCCAAATTATGATGCTCAGGCGACGTACCCAAGGGAAGGAGGAGTCCATAGGCGTATATGTAGCGACCATGCAGAACATGTTTGGCAGCCTTTCCGATCCGATTTCGGAGAGAAGGAAGCTGTCAATCATGCAGAGGAACCTAGCACCATTCTATCAGACGCAGTTGGGATTGGCGGATCCCAAATGTGTCAAGGATTTGGTGGCGCTGGGACGGAAATTGGAAACGGTGCGGGCAAATGTCGAAACATTTGCTCCTCCGCCAACGAGTCGCAGTAGACACTTGCTGGAGAAAGACTTGGCTTATATCAGCACCGAAGAACCCAGAGTTTCGGTTGTCGCTCCGGACAATCAGCAACGTCGGCAAATGCGATGTTATAATTGCGGTAGTGAGGGCCACTTCTCTAATAGGTGTTCTGCTCCCAAGCGTTGTTATGGTTGTGGTGCGACAGGGGTTTATCGAAGGGATTGCCGACGTTGTTCGGGAAACACGCAACGGACTCCTGGGTCAGTAGGACAGGAGCGCCGGCGCAATTAGTTAGGTCGTCTGCTGGCGACCAGCTGTTCCGTTCTCAAATTCACCTAGGTTTTACCTTGGAGGCAAACGAAGAGGATAATAGGTGGGAAATTCTAAAGCACTTAGGGTTAGTTTTGCAAAAGAGTAGGATTAGCTTAGTAGCATTAGCAGATGCTGGATGGGCATCTCCGATCGTCCTTATCAGAAAAAAAGATGGGTCCTTTCGGTTTTGTGTCGACTATAGGAAATTTAATAAAGTTACAGATAGGGATGCTTATCCACTACCTTATATATCAACGACCCTAGACAAACTTCGAGATGCGAAATATCTCACGTCGTTAGACATAAAGTCAGCTTACTGGCAGATCCCCATGGAGGAGGGATCCCGACCGCTCACAGCCTTCACGGTTCCAAATAGGGGTCTCTTCCAGTTCAAGCGAATGCCATTCGGCTTACATAACGCACCGGCGACGTGGCAGAGATTTATCGACAGCGTTCTTGGTGCCGATCTCGAGCCACACGTCTTCATGTATTTAGACGATATTACTATCGTCACCAACTCGTTTCAATAACATCTTGAGATACTGGAGGAGGTCTTTAAGCGACTATGTGGAGCGTGATTAAAGGTTAGCCGGGAAAAGTGTAACTTTTGTCGGTCGTCTCTAAAATTCCTAGGTTATGTCGTTGATAGGAATGGACTTCACGTCGACCCAGAAAAGGTGGATAGCATGATTAGGATTCCGGCACCGAAAAATGTGAAGGAAGTTAGGAGCTTTTTAGGGACTATTTCTTGGTACAGGCGCTTTGTACCCAACTTCTCGGAGTTAGTACGTCCTTTAACAGATTTGTTAAAGAAAAGTAGGAAGTTTCTTTGGTCCGCAGAATGCGAGGAAAGCTTCCGAAAGGCGAAGGAATGCTTAGTGACAGCACCGATCCTGACGTGTCCGGATTTTCAGTGACCTTTCGTGGTGCAACCCGACGCGTCAGATTTTGGTATCGGAGCCGTACTGTCACAAGAGTTTGAGGAGGGCGAGAAGGTAGTTTGCTACCTAAGTAGGTCCCTCAACCGATGTGAAAGAAACTACTCGACGACTGAAAAGGAGTGCTTGGCTGTACTATGGGCGATTGAGAAGTTGCGACCGTACATCGAAGGAATTCGGTTCACGGGTGTGACTGACCATTACTCTTTGGTATGGTTAAGTAACCTTAAGGATCCGTCGGGTAGATTAGCACGCTGGGCGGTTAAGCTTCAGCAGTTCGATTTTGAGATCGTCCACAGAAAGGGGAAAGAGCATGTCGTTCCCGACATGTTATCGCGAGGAGTTCCGGTGGTTGCCGAAATCTCAGAGGCGGATTTGGACCCTTGGGTGGCGAAGATGATGAGAGCTGTGGAAGTGAACCCACTGGCATTTCCAGCATGGAGAGTGGACAACGGTCGACTTTTTAAATTTGTAAAAACGCACCATGTCGTGGTTCATGAAGATCACCAAGCATGGAAATTAGTAGTGGGGAAACCAGGCAAATTAGCGATCCTACAGGAATGTCATGATAGTCCATTAGCGGGGCATATGGGGGTCCGAAAAACTTACGCTAAAGTAAGTTCTAAATATTATTGGCCGAAGATGAAGAGGGATATAACGTCGTACGTTAAACGTTTGCCAACAGGTGAAAGCGGTGAATGAGAAACCGGCTGGTCTTATGAAGGAGAGGGTCGGAATTTCAAGGCCTTGGGAAATGATTTGCGTAGATCTGGTAGGCCCACTTCCCAAGTCCAATAGGGGTTTCATCTACATCCTGACGGTAGTAGATTATATTACTAAATTTCCACTATTATTCGAGTTAAGATCTGCTACCGCTAAAGCAGTTTGTAGGGAGCTTGAAGACAATGTCTTCCTACTTTTTGGCGTTCCGTCGGTGGTCGTGTGTGACAACGGCCCACAATTCCGTAGTACGGAGTTGAACACGCTTTGCCAGGCGTACGCGTCACAATTAAGATATACAGCGCATTACCATCCGCAGGCTAATACTGCCGAGCACATTAACCAGATCATCAAGACAACGCTGAGGGCGTATGTCTCCGAAAATCACAGGAGTTGGGATGTCCAACTACCGAAGGTAGCGTGTGCAATACGCACCGCGCAACACGACGTTTTAGGTATGACCCCGTATTATGCAAATTTCGGGAGAGAGATGTCAACTTGTGGTCCGGTCATACCCACTGCAAGTGAACAAACCGAAGACAGGGGAGTAGGCGACGACAACGGAGCAGCCACTCCTAGTAGCGGGTTAAGTAGTCGGAGCTTAGGTATAGCAGATGACGGCCAAATAGTGGGGCCAGATTGAGGTAACCAGCGGTTCAGAGGTAGAAAACCGTTTTAACGAACTTAGACTCGACATCGGTAGGAAGTTACCGGCGGCAGGCAAGAAGTCCGCGAAAGCCTACAATCTCAGTCGGAGAGACGTTCAATATCTCCCGAACGAGATTGTATGGCGAAGGAAATTCGCGTTATCCGACGCCGCTAATTTTTATGCTGCGAAACTCGCCCCGAAATTTATCGGACCTTTCACTATTAAAAAACGCGTTTCTCCGTGGACGTACACGTTGAACGATGAAAACGATCGAGATCGTGGCACATGGCATGTGAAGGACCTTAAGCCCGATCACAGTGCCACCGACGACTAGTCCAGCAGTCCCCATCAACGTAGCTCGGTCTTGGTACTAATTTTTCATTTATCGTTTCGGTTGAACGTTAATTTTGTTACTATCTGGACAGGCGAATGGGCCGATGATGGACAAACCCTTCCTTTGTGTGTTGTCAACCTTAGCCTCTGGAAATGGCTTGGGGTTCTTTGAAGACCAAGCACATTTCCTCGGATGTGATTGTGGGATTTGTTGCGGTAAAATTTCCCGCAACAAGGTCCACTCTCCAGTCCCTGACTTCCTTACCAATTCCCTCTTTTATCGGTGCGCATATGTAGGGTCTGAAGAAGTGGAGGGGCATCCATGGTTCCATCAGCCATGCGCCCACTTCTCTAGAGCCTTGGGTAGGCGACCACAACAGGTAGACGCTTAGCATGGGCAGGCGGCCCAACACTGGCAAACCAGCTCGGCAGGTGGTCGACTGGTCGAGGAAAAGGCGCATCGGAACAGATGGACGGTCTGTTCACCGGAGCAAGAGGTGGGGCCCCAAATGTCCGGATGGTGAGCCTGACACGGACCGTCAGGAGACTCCCAACGGACCAACACACTCCCTTACAGACTTACTATCTGAGGCACAAACGGCGACATCAAACCCAGACGGACGGTCTGCAACGGTAGAGTCGGGTACGCATCTGCCAACACACTCCAAACAGACGGGTGGTCTGTAAAATGCAGTAGTCGACACTTATGACACTGCCACAACCAGACGGTCGGTCTGGGATAGCAATTGGGGAGGGCGAGCGGACGGCCAATCCTAAAGACAATTGCAACAGAAGTACCATTGTCACGGTACTGAGCCACGCACGATGGGTGGAAGATGACGCTCTGTCCTTCAACTCCGTCGTGGGAGCACCGGAGGAGCCACAGAGACGTGTGGGCGGACGGCCACGTATACACACTCTCACAACACCTGCCACAATTGTACGAGTCAATTCACTACAAGACACCAGCACGAAAACGAAAAAAGAAAACACTAAACTACAAATTAAAATACTTACATTCACACATGTGAGAACTGGCGCAAGATTGGCATTTCCCCTTTTCCCCAAATCTGCGCGCGGTCCCACCGAGATAGCTAGGGCACATTATGGTTGATAAATAGATATCCCAACTTGATAAGTCTCCTGGGCGATTGGTTTTCCGAATAGGATTGTTGGTGCCTGGTCCTAGGGATTATTGTAATCCTATGCCACCTAGTTTCGATTCCTTTAGGGTTGGTTGAATTGGGAAACATGATTTAAATGTATCAATTAATTCTTTGGGAAGAACTCGACTTTAAATGCGCGAATTAGTGCAATAAATATTTACTTTTCTCGAAAGGTTAATTTTGCTTATTATTAAATTCGCGAACTGTCAAATGGGAAATGTGTGAGGGTAGATCCAGGGTCGGCCAGAGGGTTCGCTTATCGTTGGATGTTTCCAGTGATGGGCGAATTCGAAAGAATGAGAACCGTTAGAGCATTAGCGGGATCATGTTAGCGCATTAGCGGAAAGATGACACAGTGTAGCGAAAAACGACATGGTCCAGCCAAATGCGTGAATGTGCGTGAATGGGTGGGGGTAGAACAAGGAACAGTTGATACTCTCAGAGCGACAGCTGAGTTATCGTGTGGGGGCTGTGAATTGTCTATCCCAAGTACGGGTGAGTGAGGGAGTACGAAGCAGTCGACAATTTCAGCACCACCGCTGAATTGTCACGTTAGGGCTGCCGTTGGCTCTGCTTCCCCAAGATTGGATGTTGGTGTGAGTGAGGGACACTGGCCGGCCGAATGGACAAAGAAATCTGGAAAAATCACTTCTTGGTTGAACAGTCGTCTAGATAGACGTTTTACTTTACAAAAAATTTGGTTGTGAAAAAGGAAAAAAGGAAAAGTAATTTCATCGAGAAGGGTAGTCGTACAGTGACGTGGACAAATAGGTAAAGAAAGAAATCCAGAATAGTGTGTGCAGGAGATTGTCAAGCGGGACCAAAATCCAAAGACTACGCAGGAGGGCCAGGCGTCTAGGAGGAAAAAAAAAGGATAATTACAGGGATAAGTATATAGTGATTCGTAGTAGTTAGGAAAGAAAAGAAAAAAATATATCTCGGTAGGATCGGGCTTCCATACGATCCCGCTAAAGAACGGGACACGCGACCGTGTTAATAGAATTTTCTTGTTTCGGGACAACGCGATCTTGCGCCAATTCAAACGGCAATTCCGTTATTTCTTTTGTGTGCTAAAGTAAAAATTCCGTTCATTAAAATTAATTTGCCGTGCCCCAATGGGGACTTATAACGTGGTACAAAGAAAAATAACTGTCTTTCTTTTGTTCTGGAACTTTCTTTTCAGTTCGTGATTCTTCGGTGGTAGGAATTTAACTTTTCTTTCAGGTTTTCAGGTTTCACAATTTCCCAACAAAAATTGTGTGGCGCCCATTGTGTTACTGTCATCGGAGGAATATATTTTCCCTTCACGACTATAAACACACTAACTTTATTTGCAGGTTCGCTAACCTTTCAGAGTGGTCGATTATCTGAGCGCAATCGTAGCGCTTTTTCGTTGAAACTGAGCGACCGGGAAATCAGCATACTTTTGTTGACTGTTGCACTTTTCGCGGTTGTTTGCCAGTTTAGTTAATTTTCATTTTACTCATTGCTCGCAAAATATTCCGCGTCTTTTACTTCGTTTGAAACCACACATAATTAGTAGTTTGGTCGGGAAATAAAAGTGTAACATTACTTACTCTTGATATTTTTGAAAAAGTTTTTGGAAGTGGGCTTGCAGGCTTTGTAAAATATTTCATACCGCGCTTCGTTAACATTTTTAGCTTTAGTTTCGTACTCGTACATACAGCAAACAAAATTTTCAAACCGATTTATATCCAGTTCATTTACATCAATTGTATTTCCTAGTTCTGCAAAAGCTAGCTGAAAATCGTGTCGATTCTGTAAACTCTTAAAAGGCTTTATTTTTCCCTTTTTAAAGAAGGATGGAGTATAGTCACAGCCAGTGAAGCTGTGAAAACCTGGTAGAGCCTTACAAAAACTAACTATTAATTTAGTCATGAAAATAAAAAATTTTGTTTATTTTGCGAAGGTAGACAATGGTTGGATACTAGACGACACAGGGTATCAAGTTAAATGGTTTGATGGCAAAACTGCACCTGACAATCTCGATGATATTCTTAGGACTAACTTGGATGCATCCGACGATGAAGAAAATGTTTATGCAACGATTTATCTGATGAATCAGATTGTAACTAAAATCATTTTTGTAGCATTAAAAAAATATTGTAGTGTATGTAATCTGTAGTTATTAAGTTGGATTTATTATTATTTATGTTTTTATTTTCTTAGAAATGTCATCGAACAATTTTTTTTTAAGTATTTGTATTTGAATTCATCCATTTAGTAAAAAAAACATTACTGAACTTGGTGTATAAGGAACAAAGACGTTAATTTAATATATTGGAATACGAATATTTTTGTTAATACATTTATTTTATAAATAGTTGCAATAATACCAACCACATAAATTTGTTTTTTAGTTTAATTTGTTTGCATACTATAAGTATACGTCTGGCAAGGGGTTTGCCCCATGCAAAACGTCTGGCACCCACATTTTCGGTATCAGGACGCTTCCACCATTATTTTGGTATATTCAATGTGTGGTTATACCAATTATTTCAAAAACTGATTTTTTTGCATACTATTAGTACGTCTGGCAAGGGTTTTGCCCCATGCAAAACGTCTGGCACCCACAGATTTGTGTAGATGGCTTCAACCTCTTTCATTTAATCCTATTCATAAGTGGTTATATCTTCGATCCAGGATTTGGAAAAAAACGAATTTTTACTTTACTATTACTAACATTTGCCCCAAACAAATGCTGCCAGACTAGCCAAATAGACTTAAGCTATTTGGGCACTTAACTTTGATATATCATAATTTTGGTTATATCTTCACTCCCAAAAAATGCTGTGGGCTCATGAGTGGCCGAACTTTCATTCAATGTTCATCGCGCTGGTGGATTCTGATGA
The DNA here is from genome assembly GCA_949715645.1 of Portevinia maculata. Classification (NCBI taxonomy): domain Eukaryota; kingdom Metazoa; phylum Arthropoda; class Insecta; order Diptera; family Syrphidae; genus Portevinia; species Portevinia maculata. The sequence goes on along the minus strand of OX454526.1, from coordinate 167,683,523 downwards.
AGAGTTGTCCGCCATAGAAAAATTCCAATACTTGCGCTCGTGCTTAGTGGATTCGCCATTTCGTACAATTGAATCCTTGGAGGTCACGGATTATAACTATTCAAAGGCTTTGGAATTGTTAAAATCAAGATTTAGTAATAACCGCTTAATATTTCAGGCACATATAAGAGAAATCTGCGAACTCCAATCACTCCGCATCCGCACAACGATTAAGAGAATTAAGCGACTCCGTTAATTCTCATCTACGAGCACTACAATCATTGGGCAACATAGAACAAATATCAGATGGTTTTTTTCTTTATTTGGTGGGAAGTAAACTGGACAACTTAACGCAGAGTAAATGGGAGGAAGAAGCACCGTTGGACGTAATCCCATCGTGGAGTGAGATGTCTAAATTTCTTGATCGACGATGTCAAACATTGGAGAACATGGAATGCGCCTTACAGTTACAACCAAATGCTGCCAAAAGAAACAACCACAATTCTCAACAGAAAGTTAGCAGAGGAAGTCATCGCAAGGTATTTGTTGCATCAAATTTAACTAACAATGCTTGTTTATTTCGTAACTCTAACAATCATCACATATATACCTGTCAAAATTTTATGGCTTTATCCGTCGAAAGGCGTTTTGCTGAAGTTAAGGCACGTGGTCTTTGTTTAAACTGCCTCAGGAAGGTACATTTCACTCGTTTTTGCAATCTAAGTGTTGTAGGCAGTGCAAGGGTAGACACAATACTTTATTACATTTAGGAACGCTTGGCAATTCACAGACAATTGCATCCGATATCTCATCAGTCGAACATCCTAAAGAAATTCAGTCTTCTTCTTCTTCCATCCCGACTTCATCGTCATCGAGTAACTCACACTCACAGTTACCCCCTAATAGCCCCAGCAGAGCGGCTCTAACATCAAAACTTCAAAATAGTTCACTAAGCCCGGAGGTTCATCTGGAACACAATCGATTCGTCTTTCTCGCTATTCTCGGCTATTGTGCTTGTCCAGGACAAATATGGCCAATTCATACCAGCTCGAGCCTTACTCGATTCGGGCTCACAGCTGAATTTCGTTACAAATCGCCTCGCTTCTCTTCTGGCTGTAAACCGATCAAAGGTGGACATGTCAATTAGTGGCATTGGTTCGACGCAGACATCTGTCAATTACAAAATCAATATCACTCTTCGCTCTCGATTTAATGATTATACAACAGACCTTGACTGTCTAATTCTGACATCAATAACAGAAAACCAACCAAGTCGTCGGTTTGATAACAACTTGTTTAATGTCCCTAGAAACATAGAACTGGCTGATCCACTCTTCTATGAAACACAAAGGATAGATATGCTAATTGGTTCCTCTTTGTTCTTTGAGCTCCTATCAGTCGGACAAATTCGCTTGGGTGACAATATTCCCACCTTACAAAAAACACGGTTAGGCTGGATCATATCTGGAAACTTCGACTACCTGACCACGAAACCAGTGTGTTTAAAGGTGACAGCATCTAGCATATGTGATTCTAGTCACAACAATAATTCTTTGAATCAGCTTTTGCAAAGTTTCTGGGAAATCAAATCACATGAAAATCCCAGTCAAGCTTATACACAGGAGGAGCTCGATTGCGAAAGACATTTCGTCCAATCTCATAAACGCTTACCCTCAGGTCAATATTCAGTCAAACTGCCCTATAAGAGTTTGCCCCTTGTCTTAGGGACGTCTTTCGAGTAAGCAAAGAAACGATTCTTTAACTTAGAAGCCAAGTTCAATCGTCATCCAGAAATCAAACAACAATACATCAACTTCATGTCAGAATATGAAACTCTTGGTCACATGAAGGTTGCAGGATCAGAAATTCTTTAAGATATCCATTTTTTCTACCACACCACTGTGTATTTAAAGCACAAAGCAGTACTACCAAGCTTCGCGTAGTTTTCGACGGCTCCGCAAAAACTTCGAGCGGCCAGTCTCTAAACGATATTTTAATGGTAGGACCAACAATCCAGGCCGATTTATTTAGCGTTCTCCTTAAATTTCGAACGCATCGACTAGCGGTTACTGCGGACATTGCAAAAATGTATCGATGTGTGCAAATGCAGGATCCGGACTCGAACATGCAATGCATATTGTGGCGCAATAACATCACCGATGATCTAGCCATATATAAACTCTCTACTGTGACCTATGGAACCTCACCTGCTTCCTTTCTTGCCATACGATGTCTCCACCAGCTAGCCCGTGATGAGCAACACAGTTTTCCAACCGGGTCCAGGATAGCACTGACTGATTTTTATGTCGATGACTTACTAACCGGTGCCGATACTATAGAAGATTTGCTGAAAATCAAGAATCAAGTATCTTCACTGCTAGAGAAAGGAGGATTTCATTTGCGAAAGTGGTGTTCAAATTCGTTGGATGCCTTAGCAGATATCCCAATAGGTGACAGAGAAGAATTCCTAGAAATCCACAATGGAAATGTAACACAAACATTAGGTCTGATTCGAATACGTCAAAAAAGGTCACTAAGCGAACGGTGTTATCTGACATAGCTCGACTGTATGATCCCTTAGGATTCATAGGGCCGATTATCCTACAAGCAAAGGTTTTCATTCAGACATTATGGAAGGAAAAACTAAATTGGGACGAGACCTTTCCCCCACATCTTAATACCCTTTGGCAGCACTACGTTGAAGAGTTACGGAATATTAGTAAAATAAAGCTGCCTCGTTATGCTTTCACTCCCATGAGTATATTTCAAGTTCATGGATTTGCCGATGCGAGCATGCAAGCATATGGCGCATGCATCTACATACGAAGCGTAAATAATGATGGAGAAGTAAGAATACGCCTTCTTTGCTCCAAATCCCGGGTAGCTCCTCTGAAAACCATATCCGTACCAATGCTAGAACTATCAGCTGCACTTTTATTAGCCGAGTTACTGGACCGTGTTCTTCATGTCATCGACCTAAATCAAAATGTAGTTTATTGTTGGTCTGACTCAACTATTGTACTTGCTTGGATAGCATCTCCAGCTTGTAAATGGAGCACATTCGTTGCGAACAGAATCGCAAAAATTCACAGCTATTAGTTTTTAGTTAGTTTAGTTTATTTCGAGTAAGTACTAACACAGTAAGATAAATCTTATAATCTAGTGATAGTTTATGGATTTATAAAGTTCAATATTCAAGGGTTTTGCTTATAAATATAACATTTCATATGATTTAAGAAAGAAGAAAAATGAGAAAAAAAAAAAACAAAAAACAAAATTGAATTGACGTAGGTAACTATTTAGGGGTTTTGAAAAATGTATAACGTATGTAGTATATAAATAAAAAAGAAAAGATGAAAGAAAAAGCGTAGAAAATTTTTGAAAGGTAGAAAGATTCATAAAGGTAGAAAAGAAAAAAAATTATAAAAAGAAGTTAGTTGGTTTGACTAATAAAGAAAATTTTCAGTCTATTTTGAAACTGTTGAGCTCTGCTTGACTCCCGCAGGTATTGTGGTAGTGAATTCCAAAGACGGATTGCAGCAATAAAAAATTGTCTTTCTGATGTGAGACAAGAGAATCGAGGGAGTATTAAATGGTTTGATCTGCTAGATGCTGGAAATCGAAGAATTTTATATAAGTAAGTTGACTGTTTTGGCATTATAATAGTAAAAAGTATGTTCATCGTACGAAACTTTATAAAGTTTTCGAACGACATATTGAGGAGGTTCATAGATAGATGTGAGACATGATCGTATTTCGAATCGTGCTATTAAATGCTACTTGCAACTTTCTCCTGCTTGCAGAATCACAATTGTAGTATATTTCGCAACCATACGTAGGAACTGGGATAACCAAGGTCCTGGCAAGAACCATTCTAATATTTAATGGGGTAAACTGCTGAACGGCCCACAAAGATCTAAGAACTCCATATGTTTTTCCGAATGTTGAATTAACGTGATCGGTCCATGTTAGTGTTCTATTGAATACCATACCAAGGTTTTTTGAAGTGGTTGTAAATTCTAAGGGAATACTGTTCAGAAGCACCGATGGAAAGCAGGATAGATCTAATACCTTTTTGGAGATAACATTACATTACATTACAGCTTAACCGATAGATTCCTATGGAGGCACATTAGAACCGAAGAAAACCCTGCAGACATTCTTTCGCGAGGCATGTCTCCGATAAACTTGAGTCGCTCTGAACTATGGTTCTCCGGGCCAACATTTCTTCGCAATTCTGCTTCAAGCTGGCCAGTTTTGGAACCGCAGTCCACCGAAATGATTCCTGAAAAACGCGCAGTGAGATCTTGTTTAGCAATATAACCAATTGCAGACCTGACGTTGCAATGCAAATTTATAACCAATTTCCAGCGCATTCGTAAAACATTCGCCTTGGTATGGCGGCTTATAGAAAACACAACTATGCCCAAGAAACATCGAAAAACATTTAGTCAGCTGACCCCATCCCATTTGGACTCAGGTATTTTCCGATGACTATAAACGACTTCAATCCGGAAAAGGAATCAATGAAAAAAGATTTTTAAAGGGATTAAATCCGTTCCTGGATAATTTTGGACTCATTCGTGTAGGAGGGAGACTAAAAAACTCCTCTCTACAAATCGACGCAAAGCATCAAATAATTTTGCCCAAGGAACACAGATTTACTGCCACCTTGATTGACCATTACCATTTTGCGAACCTACACGCTGGATGCCAAGCCCTAACCGTTCTTATCAGAGATCGCTTTTGGCCTTTAGGAGGGAGGCACACAATTCGAAAGGTGATAAACAAATGCGTTCGGTGTTTTATAGTACGACCTGTTGTCTGTAAGCAGTTAATGGGAAACTTGCCTCCACAACGAATCCAATCTTCGAAACCCTTCCTGCATTCGGGTGTTGACTTTTGTGGACCCTTTTATACCAAGTCTGGAATACGTGGTAGGGCCCCTACGAAAACATATATTTGTTTATTTGTTTGTATGTCTACCAAGGCCGTCCATTTAGAGCTTGCTACGGATTTGACAACGGCCTTGCTGTCTTAAAGAGATTTTCGTCTAGGCGAGGTAAGCCACATACAATTTTTTCGGACAACGCAACAAACTTCGTTGGAGCCAACTCAAAACTTCAGGAGCTAAGGAGAACGTTCCATGAAAAATACAACAGTGATCTTATTCAACAAGAGTGTGCAAAGGAAGGAATCACATGGAAATTTATACCTAGCAGATCTCCACACTTCGGCGGGTTGTGGGAGGCCGCTGTAAAACTTGCGAAATATCATTTGCGCCGTGTTGCTGGTTATGCAACACTAACATTTGAACAACTTCATACCCTCACCTGTCAAATTGAAGCAGTTATTAACTCTCGTCCTTTAAGTCCCATTTCAGATGATCCTGAAGACATAAACGCTCTGACTCCAGGTCATTTTTTAATTGGAGGTCCTCTAGCTACCATTCCAGAGCCAGATACAACTCATCAAAACATTGCACGACTGGCAAGTTGGCAGCAAGTTCAGTTTATGCAACAGAGCTTTTGGAATAGGTGGAGCAGGGAGTACCTCAACACCCTCCAACAACGAAAGAAGTGGAACACTCCAACAAGTAACTTGGCAATCGGTACTCTTGTCATCATAAAGGACGACGACTTGCCATCATTGAAATGGCCCTTGGGACGCGTAGTAGAAGTATTTACGGGAGCAGATAGTCTAGTACGAGTGGCCAACATCAAAACCCAAAATGGAATAGTAAAAAGAGCAATTTCAAAAATATGCGTTTTGCCCTGCAACAGTGATGGAGATAACCTACAGCAATCTTCTTGAAAGCACAAGCTTTCAACGCCGGGAGTATGTTCGGTATTTTATTTGCCCTATGCAATATTTATTCTACAAGATCATATCATAATAACATAAACAATATTGTAATATATTTTCAATACAAAACTTGCAATCCCTACTGTCATTTGAAACATTTATTTACCTAATGTTAATAATTATTAACCATCATTAGCTTCTCCTTAAAATCGCATGATTTAACGCACTTGCTATTACAAAGTAGGTACCTATTATTATATAACAGCATTGCAATTCTATTTTCTGCACTCTTAAAGTCAGTCGTCTTTTTTTTATCCAAGCGTAAGCACGCAAGGCAAATAAACTTGTATTTAATTTTGATGGTCCGTGATTTTAATTTTTTTTTTTTGAGATTTGCGAATTTGCTATTCAATTTAAAAAATATTAAATTGACAAAACAGTGGTATTCTCTCGTTTGACAGATGCACTTGATCAAAAAAAAATGGAAGCAACAGCAAACAATCAATAGGTGAGCATTTATTGCAAATTTGTTGTCTTTTTTATATTTTAATGTGTTTTTTTTAGTTAATTATTTTTTTCATTAGGTAGCTATATATCTTTAATTTCCTTTAACAATTTCCAGAATCAAATATATTTATAAAATGGTCTCCTGTGGGCATGAAATGCCGCATAGATGTTTGTGACAAGACGATTTCATGAGCAGCTTTGCCACTTATGCTACATAATGCGGCACCGTACTGCATAGGTGCATGTTTTTTGGACTTTTAGTAAATCCTTACTCGAAAGGCCAACATATTTAATGTTTTACTTTTTTCTTTCGATTTAAAATATTTTACATAATAACAACACGTGTTGAGAGTTCAATAGGATCCACAATATGGAACACCCGGTCATAGCAAAATATAATACGAGTAGTTGTAACGAACCCCTGTCAGCACATTCACCAACGGATTTCCGAGGAAATCGGTCAAAGGAAATCGAGTCTCAGTCGAACAGTTCCTAGAGGAATACTCCGTGTGCAAAGGCAGAGCTGAACGCGCTCATCCAGCCACATTGCAAAAATTCCACACTTCCATCTTTTTTTTGAGATGTTAGAAAAGAGGAGCAATACGGCTACTGAAAGGGAGGCAGAATTCCTAGTCACCAAGTTCGGGCACGAGTTGGCATCTTTCTTTTTACTTTGGATATTGGCGAGGATAAGTTCCCCCATCAGGTTCCATAAAAAAAAAAAAAAAAAAAAAATTATAAACTGCACAAGCCACGAAACACTTATTAAACCACTGTAGAAATAAAAAGAACAGAAAGCAAACGAAAAAGTAAAAAGAACAAACCAAGTAAGCCGTTGAAATAACGCGGGGAATAAAACGAAATTAAAAGGGAAAAGTACGCCACACACACAGGAAAAGAAAAAGGAATTTGATCAAATATGATCGCAACGTAAAAACAAGGAAAATACAAAGGAAAAATAACACAAAAACTAGAGGAGAAAGCGTGAGTAATAAAAATAAATTTATGTGATAGGAATTGACACTAAACAATACCCCAACACCAGGTCGTCGAATTCGGCATTGCCCGTGGTCTCCACGAGACTCCACGAGAGCGTGGTATACGTCTGCACCTGCATGCATAACCGGTGCCAAGGGTTGTAAGGTGTGTCTCAAGCCAACTACCTCCACGCCAATCGACGCCCAGCGGCACGACAGGAGGGCATCGGAGAACCTCTCCCAAATTACCAACGGCTTACCACGACCGCGGAACCATACGCGGTGTGGCAGGCCGGAGACCCTCCGGTGCAGACAAGCACCCCCAAGAGGCCGACTCGCCAGTCTCAACATCAGTTTCATCAAGCAGCACTTATAGTTTCATCAGCAGCATCAACACCACCCCAAGTTACCATCAGACATCCACCGATTAGCAGTAGCAGTTCACCAGCAGGCGTAACACCTTTACCACAAGCCGACGCCAGCCACCATCTCAACGCCTTATATGTGCATGGGACCACCACCACCCCCGTATACATTTGTGGGTTCAGTGACCCCAATAAAGAGAGCACCTAGCTCACAGCCACATAGTGTCGCCTTAGTGCTTGTGTAGTATATATATTTAGTTTTTCTAATTACTTTTATATGTAGGCTTAGAGCATATATATACAGAGATAGGTTAATCCGAGCGCGTGCAGCTGGTGAAATGTTGGTGCCTTAGTCAAAGCGTTGGCCGAATGCAATAAAAATAGAATCATCCTTCTGATGTTGGCTGAGTTGACTTCCAGCTCTTAATTTATGCATCCGAGTTTAAGCATTTAGTGCAACTACGCGTGGACACCGCGGTCCAATTTCGATTTGAGTATTGTCGCGTGTGTATATCCGGCCCACAAGGGGAAAATCGAATTAGTTAATTGCAATTCCACTCATCTATCTCTAGATTGGAGTCCAATACCCGCGAATCTCGTTTTAATCACCGTCTAATCGGTCTTGCTCGGTGTCAATTAATTTAGTTATCGGTTGTAATTTCCTCCGGTTTTTTTTTCAGTGCTTTTCACTTTATTTGTTTTTCGTCTTGGTCTGCGGGATTTATGGCGCGTATGGGTAGGGACGAGTATCGTCACCGAGGTAATACTACCTCAGATTAGCCATTACCTTAAAATTTTGGTTGACACTAGTTATTTTCACCCCACTTCGAACAGCAACAAATGGAGAAGCAGTCCTGTGCGCACATCGACGGCGGATCCCATGTAAGTTTTTAAACTTTTATTATGATATTAAATTAAAATATTCAACCATAAATTTCTTTTGAATATATAAAGTCATTCTTACCCATATATATATACGTGCATACATACTTGCTTATGCACTCAAGCCTGGTATTTAAGGTAATGTCTGACAGGCGAGACCCGGTATCGGATCCTTCAGTTGTTTTCGCTTTTGACAACCTTTATATTTCTGATCGGGAGGAGATCGTCGAGAACTCGACTTCCAACTACACCCCGTTTTTATTGCGAGACGCGATCTCGGGACACCTTTTTAAACCCGCACCTCGTGTCAGCCTCGTCGTACCAACGTCGTCCGTAGTCGGGACATCCATTCAAATGCCAATGGATAAGCATTAAGATTTTTATTTTTATTTTTATTTTATTCTATGACCATCGAATTGGGCAGCAGTATGGTCTTTTTTCTAGTATATAAGCCACGGTTGGTGGGATTTTAATTCCCAGTTGACCTTGAAGATGCGGTTAATGCGTATCATTCTTAGTTTTAAGTGGGAGAGTATCTCCTCGGCCTCTGAGGCCTTCGCCTGCTTACGGCATCGCGCTTAAGCGCTCTCATATTTTTTTTTGTGTTTGTATAAATATATATATATATATATAGGTGTACAGGCCTATTGTAAGAACTAGGGTAGGAACTTAAGAGAGATTGAAATATACTGGAATAAGGGAATTTAATGGACATCAATTGGTCTTGTTACTGGTAGGGCCGTGGACTTTTAAGATTCCGCGGTGAGTTCGGGAAGGCGGAAGATTCTACTTTCAGGTCTCGGCGATCCGGACGGGATCATGTGCTGATCAACGGCCCAGGGAAGTCGGGTCGATGGGGGGGGGGGTCTAATGGGGGCGTGGAGGATCCTTATAGGAGTAGGCACCGTCGATAGAAGGAGCGGGCCCTACTCCCGTCGGCGTTTGGGGTCACCACCAATGGAGCGGTGTGGTGGCCATGGTGTCTGTACGTTTCATACAGCGGGGAGGGACAGCTCAAAAGAGGGGGTTACTTACCATCCTATCCGCCCCCTCCTTCTTCTTCCGTGGTCATCCAGGTGGTCTTCGAAGGTACAACCGTGTGTGAAGTTGATGAGGCGTGGCCCTTCGGGCCCGTTTGTTTATTTTCTATTGGCCCGCATCCGCGGGGCAGTCAGGGCGGGTACGTATTTGGTTGCAGCGGCCGTCCATCTTCGCCGCTGGTACTCGTTTCGACCTTCGACCTAGGAGGAAGACCCGTTCGGGTATTCTTCTGTTCCTTTTTGTTCTTTTTTTTGTGAAGATTCTCCAGGCATGTAAAATAAATGTAACCCCTGTCCGGACTCGCAGCAAGATCCCACTCCCACCGACGAGCTAGCGCGGGAGAGCGACCATGCCTGGCTACGAGCGGCCGGACAACCCCTCTCTTTCAATCAGCGGGCCGTCTCGCCCTGGCCGCCTGTAAGCGGGGGCAAGACGTCCTAGCGTCCCGGGGTAATCCCGACCAGCACTGACACTATAAGGAAGAGAGGGTTAGAGTTAGGGGCGTACAGGTGGCGCGAACGTGGAATTCCGAATCGACTTATCCGTCATCAAGCGGGTTAGTTCGCAGTGACATTGGGATTGCACTTGCGGCCCGGTGCGGTAACCTCGTACTACGCCTAACTCTATGCGTATGTGCAACGTTACAGGTGGCGCCCAACGTGGGGCCCGAAGCGGCCTTGAAACGCCTTGACAACTTATAATTCACACTTTAAAACTATTTAAAAAAAAAAAAAAAAAATTTGTTCCTGCCCGAGAGGTTTCATTTCATTCCCTCGGACCAGGATAGGCTCTCCATCCAAAATCTTCTTTCTCTTATTAGTATAGGAGGCCACATTATCTCCTTCGAGAGGACCGTGGGTGTACATCCCCGCGGCGCGTATTCGCTTCGCAGTGCGGAGTTGATACAACTTCTCGCGTACTCCAGCCTTGGCCGGGAAGTGGATTGAAGCGTTTCTCCACGACCGTCTGATGCAAGCGCTGGGTACGTGCGCGAACACACGCGATTGTCCTCGAAGAGGAGTCGGAGATTCACGGCCGGAGTCAAGCAAAGAGGTTTTGCCCGTCTCGTCTGAAGCGTGAATTCCACTCTTACACTCCCAGTTCGCAGGGTGAAGCCCTGGTGCTCAGGAGTGCCCCAAGATTTAGAAGCAGGTTAGCATCGACGTGCACGCAGGCCGGCGCATGGGTTGAAGTTAGTTCCCCGCGCGTGTCTGAAGCTGCGTGGCGACGAAGCCCGCCGACTTCAAGGCCCTACTAGCATTGGAAAGGAAAGAGAGAACCGCAATACGAAGATGCACCACACGGAAGAAGGAGAAGCGTCCTTCATGCCCACCCAGGTTCCCGAGGAACTGAGTTACCGAGAACCGACCCCGAAAAGACCCGACCCCAGTTTAGCATGACATCCAGTTTCAGTCCAAAGTATATTTAGTAAAGAATAGCAAGTTAATTATATTAAGTAAAGCACTGCACCTTAGCCTAAGCAGTAATATCTCTTCATTGTACAACCCTAAACAATATTCAAACCCCTTACCCTTCTTTAAAATTCAGAAGTTCCGGTTTTTCAATTGCTGAATCGTATGCAATAGGAACCGCATCGTAGTATTAAGCATCATATCCAGTTCGAAACTACAGAGCTGGAATCATCCACGTTTTAATTTTCTTCATACATCCTTAGACATAAGTAAGATAAACTCTTTCTACGGTAACCTAGTATTATAACCTCAATTACAACTCAATTATAAATACTAAGTTTAAGCTCGTACAGAAGCAGTTGTCCCAAGAGGAAAAACACCAGTTAAACCACTTTTCTTCCAAGTACTCCCGAGTCTCAGAACTCCATCGACTTTCCTAACAGATCGACCACTCTCTACTCAAGTAGAGAGACCTACCAGACATACCCTTCGTCACGTCATCGTGACAGGAATACCCCAATCGATTTCTATCCTAATCGGATATAGACGCTACAATGTCCAACCCTACTAACTCCGGACGTCATGACCGCTCGTGGAAGCAACCACGACCATCCGCAAGAGGCACCGGACGGGAAGTATCCCAGTCCAGCCGTGCCGGCCCTTCCAACCGTCCCGGAGCAAGTCAAGGAAGTAGACCAGCCGATAATCGCGACCCTTCAGGAGCAACTTCGGAAGCGCCTAATGCGATAGAAATCGCGACATTTGAATCACGCCGGGAGGCTGAACCAGCTCCTCTTCCAGAGAGACTGGGCCCCTTTCCCATAGCCAGTCCGCATCCCTTCGGGGATATCGAGGAGCATCCGTCAGGTTCTTCACTTGGCATTCCGCCCCAGCCACTCGTAGAATCTCAGCCGCAGCCCTACACGGGAGGCGACAGCGATCTCAACGCCACCGGCGGTGGAGACCTGAACGACAGTGCTCACTTTGAACAGTATGTTCAACAAGTTGTGTCCGCCACGATGGGACTGAGAAGGACAGAAGAATTAAGATACATCCGCGAAGAACTCGACCGCAGTAGAGCGGTAATGCGGCAAGATATGGCCATAGTTCTGCGAGAGGCCGTACTAGGTCCGAACGCAATTACCCGACCCGGACCAGCAAGATCGGACGCTATGTCTACGCGAGAAGCCTTGAACCTTCCAGCCTCATCTTCCATGCAAAGACCCTACCCGAACCAGGCAGCTGCTAATCATTTGGCCAGCCAGCCTGAGTGCATTCTCAGCTCGAACACGCCACCACGAAGTGGACCGACGGCAAACCCACCAGAATACCCGGTTCACATGGCTAGGAGTGCCAATGTGGACAACTTTTTGGCACAGCTTATCCAGCTTAACCTCAACGAGTCATCGCCTCGACCGAACGGCGAACCACAGGTTCCGTCGCAAGGCCCATCGCAAGCGAGCTCGTACCCTCGCTACCACATCATCCCGAAATGGGATTTATATTTCGATAACGAGGAATTGACGATCGACGACTTTCTGCTGCAGGTAGACCGACAGCGGGAGTCGTGCAATGCTACATGGCCAGACGTAGTTTTGAATTTCCACCACTTAGTGCGTGGACAACCCAAACTATGGTTCTGGGGATGGATAAAGCGACATCCTCACGCATCCTGGGATTCACTACGGTAGGCCTTGCTAGAACAGTATCGCAGTCTGGAGACAGACTTCGACATATACCGACAAATGTCGGCCCGACAGCAAGGAGACCAGGAGTCTTTCGACTCCTATTATGGAAACATACTAAGGCTTAACGCCAGGCTCAAATACCCCAAAGCCAATCGAGAGGTAATCGAGATCATAAAAAGGAACGTAAAACGGCAGATTGGGCAATACTTGCTCACTTTTAACACTTCCGACATCGCCGAAATGGTGTATGTCTGCCGAAGCATTGAGCGATTCCTATCGGATTCGCAAGGCCCGGGCGTATCCAAGCCCAGAGTCTCGTCCGGAACTCACGTCCGACGCAACGTCAGCGAACTCACGGAACCCGAGGAGCTAGAACCAAGTTCCCCCGAAGCCAGCGTGGAAGCAGTCGCATTCCGCCAGCGAGATCGCAGTACGTTGATCTGTTGGTGTTGCAGAGAGTCCGGCCACTCGATGTTTGAGTGTCTGAAGCTACCCCAAAGACCCTTTTGCTTCAGATGTGGCTACGAAAATGTGTTTACCGCCAACTGTCCGCGTTGTCGGGAAAACCCCAGACCGAAATACTTTCGTACCGGGGAGAGCAGTTCGAGGAATCAAAACCCGGCTATAGGAAACTAAACTCAGCTGAACCTAGTTCAGTCACTATCCTCAAACGACCCGAGGAACCGATTCACGGAGCGAGCTCTCAGACGTTCGCCCCGGAATCCGATCCGTCTCAAGACCGGATCCATCAGACTAATACGAATACCCCAGTTAAGACAAGCCGACCGACAAAATCGTTCGACCAGCGATGGTCAGACTACCAGCTAGCCAGACGACGAATCTTCGGGAAAACTCTCCCATCGTCGCGCATGTTAAAAGTTCGAAACCGCTTCCATCACAAGCGGAAAACCATCGCCGCTATCGCAGCTACCACTTTGCAGTCCGCCCCGAGGATCGACGGAGATCCACGACCGTATGCGTCAGTAACGCTTTTCGACCAGGTATGGTCCGGCCTCCTCGACACCGGGGCCTGCATAAGCGTGATAGGCGGAACAGGAGCAGAATACCTCACTAGTAAAAACATCCCATGGAAGAAGTTTTCATCTAAAGTCGCTACCGCTGACGGACGAGCCCAGTCCATCGTCGGCGTCGTACACGCAAAGGTCACCTACGGTAACCACGAGGAAGACCTCACGTTGTACGTGGTTCCATCCATCGCCCAGAATTTAATTTTGGGGGTGGACTTTTGGAAGAAGTACGGCTTAGCGCCGGAACTAATACCGAATACACCCAACTTGAATGTCAACCAGGCCGAGATGTGCAGCATCTCTGTCGGGATAGATATGACAGGGGACTCAATCCCTAAGAGCGAGCTCCTGTCACAGGAGCATGTTCTTTCACCCGAGGAAAACCAGCTCCTCGAAAGGACACTCGAGAAATTCCCGTCGTATGCTAACTTAGGCCTGGGTCGTACTCATTTAATGAAACACGAAATCGACACTGGCGATGCAGCCCCGATCAAGAGGCGGCATTACCCGGTCTCTCCAGCGGTAGAGGTCCTCCTCTATGCGCAGCTAGACCGGATGCTGGCTATGGACGTTATCGAGGTCAGTCCCAGTGCCTGGAGTTCGCCCGTCGTGCTAGTAAGGAGAGGCGACAAACACCGGATCTGCCTAGACTTGCGCGAGTTAAATCGCGTCACGAAGAAGGACGCCTATCCTTTACAGAGTATCGAAGGTTTGCTAGCTCGACTACCCGACACCTATTATATGTCCAGCGTGGATTTAAAAGACGCCTTCTGGCAAATTCCACTTGACGACCAGAGTAAAGAAAAGACCGCGTTTACCGTCCCCGGGAGACCGCTCTATCAATTTAAAGTCATGCCCTTCGGGCTATGTAACGCGCCTCAACGGCTCTGTAGATTGATGGACCAAGTAATTCCGGCGGAGTGGAGGCACAAAGTTTTTGTATATCTAGACGATTTGCTAATAATAACAAGTACTTTCGAGGAGCACCTCGATCTTCTGACCAGGGTTGCTCTCAAACTCGGAAAAGCGGGACTAACGATAAACCTAGAAAAGTCTAAATTCTGTTACCGGGAATTAAAATACTTAGGATTCATAGTAGGAGACGGAGTCCTAAAGGTTGACCCAAGCAAAGTCCAAGCGATTCGAGAGTTTCCCGTACCCAAGAGCGCGCGACAAGTTCGGAGATTCTTGGGAATGGCGGGTTGGTACCGGAGGTTCGTGAAAGATTTCTCCTCATTATCTAGCGACCTATCGGATACTCTCAAAAAGGGAATAAAGTTCGTATTCACAGACCAAGCCATTGCTTCCTTCCAAGCTATCAAAGATAGCCTATCATGCGCTCCAGTACTAGCCAACCCCGATTTTCGACGCCCGTTCACAATCTCGTGCGATGCCAGTTCCACCGGTATCGGCGCGGTGCTAAGCCAAGTCGACCAAGAGGGGAACGAGCGTCCCATCTTCTTCTATTCACACAAACTCAACTCGGCGCAGCGGAACTACACCGTAACGGAACGGGAATGCTTAGCTGCCATCATGGGCATAGCGAAATTCCGAACGTACATCGAGGGTTATCATTTTAAAATAATTACGGACCATGCAAGCCTGCAGTGGTTAATGAGCAAGCGAGAGCTCAAGGGAAGATTAGCTCGCTGGAGTTTAGAGCTCCAAGGGTACTCCTTCGATATCGAGCACCGGAAGGGAAGTCTAAATATCGTGCCCGATGCGCTATCGCGCGTTCACGAAGTAGACGCCATTCTTTCCGGCGACTTGATGTCGAAGGAGGTTTCCGACGTACTGCACATTGATCTGGCGGATCCGAGTTTTACTTCGGACCATTACCGTCAGATTCTCGACAGCGTCGGTCAAAACAAAGCTCAGCTGCCGGACCTTCGGATCTTGAACAATTTCCTGTATAAGAAGGCCCACCGCAGCACAGGAAACCCGACCCGGGACGAACAGCCCTGGAAACTCTGGGTTCCAGCTGAGCTAACTCGGACCCTGATTAAGCTAGCTCATTGCCCAAGCAAAGCCGCTCACGGTGGTATCGCCAAGACACTAGACCGATTGCGGAGGCAGTTCTATTGGCCTTGCATGGCCACCCAAGTTCATCAGTTTATCCGCGAGTGCGAGACATGCAAAACAACCAAAGCCCCGAACATCGCGCTGAGAGCAGCTATGGGAAAAGCCTTCAGCGTAGACCGACCCTTTCAACACCTATTCATCGACTTTCTAGGACCTTACCCACGATCCAAACGAGGAAACACACACATCGTAATATGTCTAGACCAGTTCTCCAAATTCGTATTTATCCGAGCATTGCGTAAAGCCACTTCGCAAGCAGTAATCCGATTTCTCCACGAAGAGATTTTCACCGTATTCGGAGTTCCGGAGTCGTTATTATCCGACAACGGACGGCAATTCCTTAGCAAAGAATTTGCGTCGTTCATGACTTCGTCAGGTATCAACCATCTAAAAACGGCGGCCTATTCTCCACAAGCCAACGCCAGCGAGCGGGTCAACCGCACCATCCTAGCGGCCATACGGGCCTACATCACTCCCGATCACTCGACCTGGGACACCCAGCTGAACGCCATAGGCAGCCCACTGAGAACGTCAATCCACTCGGCGGTTGGGATGTCACCATACGAGGTAGTTTTCGGGCAGAAAATGATCGAACACGGAAGTGAGTACCCGCTGCTACGCGAGCTAGACGGCCTAAACAACTCGGAAATGGAAACCCTACCGAAAGCCTGCAAGATGAACATAATGCACTCCTTCGTTAAAAACGCGTTGGAGAGGGCACACGCTAAGTACGAAAAGAGATACAACTTACGTTGTAACCCAAGAACCTTCCGAGAGGGAGACTGTGTCTATAAACGCAACCATCTACTAAGCGACTTTTCAAAAGGATTTAACGCCAAGTTTGGGAGGAAATTCATAAAGGCCAGAGTGTGAAAGTTCACGGAAATCTGTATCAGCTAGCAGACGAGCAAGGAAAGGACCTAGGCTTAGTCCACTCCAAAGACATTCGTCGGTAAAGGACAAACTAAACCCGGCAAGGTCAACTATCTCTCTACTTTTCTTTTCCCACCTCATACCCATCCCCAAGATACACATTTTATCCCAACCATCCCCTTCTATAACAATTTATCAAGCGACCACCTATGGTTCGAAATAGGACCCATAACAAAAAAAAAAAAAAAAAGGCCGACGGAAACAAACGAACGCGCTCCCAACAGAAGGACGAAGCATGTTAGCCCGGCCAGTTCAGCCTGTGCATGAGACAACAGCCAGAGACCTATCGAGTGCTAGGAGAAGTCACGATACTGACAGGCTATCGAGTGCTTGAGTTTTATCACGCGAAGCTTCCGCGAAAACCTCAAGATGTGTAACGAACCCCTGTCAGCACATTCACCAACGGATTTCCGAGGAAATCGGTCAAAGGAAATCGAGTCTCAGTCGAACAGTTCCTAGAGGAATACTCCGTGTGCAAAGGCAGAGCTGAACGCGCTCATCCAGCCACATTGCAAAAATTCCACACTTCCATCTTTTTTTTGAGATGTTAGAAAAGAGGAGCAATACGGCAACTGAAAGGGAGGCAGAATTCCTAGTCACCAAGTTCGGGCGCGAGTTGGCATCTTTCTTTTTACTTTGGATATTGGCGAGGATAAGTTCCCCCATCAGGTTCCATACAAAAAAAAAAAAAAAAAATTTATAAACTGCACAAGCCACGAAACACTTATTAAACCACTGTAGAAATAAAAAGAACAGAAAGCAAACGAAAAAGTAAAAAGAACAAACCAAGTAAGCCGTTGAAATAACGCGGGGAATAAAACGAAATTAAAAGGGAAAAGTACGTAATATGATCGCAACGTAAAAACAAGGAAAATACAAAGGAAAAATAACACAAAAACTAGAGGAGAAAGCGTGAGTAATAAAAATAAATTTATGTGATAGGAATTGACACTAAACAATACCCCAAAACCAGGTCGTCGAATTCGGCATTGCCCGTGGTCTCCACGAGACTCCACGAGAGCGTGGTATACGTCTGCACCTGCATGCATAACCGGTGCCAAGGGTTGTAAGGTGTGTCTCAAGCCAACTACCTCCACGCCAATCGACGCCCAGCGGCACGACAGGAGGGCATCGGAGAACCTCTCCCAAATTACCAACGGCTTACCACGACCGCGGAACCATACGCGGTGTGGCATGCCGGAGACCCTCCGGTGCAGACAAGCACCCCCAAGAGGCCGACTCGCCAGTCTCAACATCAGTTTCATCAAGCAGCACTTATAGTTTCATCAGCAGCATCAACACCACCCCAAGTTACCATCAGACATCCACCGATTAGCAGTAGCAGTTCACCAGCAGGCGTAACACCTTTACCACAAGCCGACGCCAGCCACCATCTCAACGCCTTATATGTGCATGGGACCACCACCACCCCCGTATACATTTGTGGGTTCAGTGACCCCAATAAAGAGAGCACCTAGCTCACAGCCACATAGTGTCGCCTTAGTGCTTGTGTAGTATATATATTTAGTTTTTCTAATTACTTTTATATGTAGGCTTAGAGCATATATATACAGAGATAGGTTAATCCGAGCGCGTGCAGCTGGTGAAATGTTGGTGCCTTAGTCAAAGCGTTGGCCGAATGCAATAAAAATAGAATCATCCTTCTGATGTTGGCTGAGTTGACTTCCAGCTCTTAATTTATGCATCCGAGTTTAAGCATTTAGTGCAACTACGCGTGGACACCGCGGTTCAATTTCGATTTGAGTATTGTCGCGTGTGTATATCCGGCCCACAAGGGGAAAATCGAATTAGTTAATTGCAATTCCACTCATCTATCTCTAGATTGGAGTCCAATACCCGCGAATCTCGTTTTAATCACCGTCTAATCGGTCTTGCTCGGTGTCGATTAATTTAGTTATCGGTTGTAATTTCCTCCGGTTTTTTTTCAGTGCTTTTCACTTTATTTGTTTTTCGTCTTGGTCTGCGGGATTTATGGCGCGTATGGGTAGGGACGAGTATCGTCACCGAGGTAATACTACCTCAGATTAGCCATTACCTTAAAATTTTGGTTGACACTAGTTATTTTCACCCCACTTCGAACAGCAACAAATGGAGAAGCAGTCCTGTGCGCACATCGACGGCGGATCCCATGTAAGTTTTTAAACTTTTATTATGATATTAAATTAAAATATTCAACCATAAATTTCTTTTGAATATATAAAGTCATTCTTACCCATATATATATACGTGCATACATACTTGCTTATGCACTCAAGCCTGGTATTTAAGGTAATGTCTGACAGGCGAGATCCGGTATCGGACCCTTCAGTTGTTTTCGCTTTTGACAACCTTTATATTTCTGATCGGGAGGAGATCGTCGAGAACTCGACTTCCAACTACACCCCGTTTTTATTGCGAGACGCGATCTCGGGACACCTTTTTAAACCCGCACCTCGTGTCAGCCTCGTCGTACCAACGTCGTCCGTAGTCGGGACATCCATTCAAATGCCAATGGATAAGCATTAAGATTTTTATTTTTATTTTTATTTTATTCTATGACCATCGAATTGGGCAGCAGTATGGTCTTTTTTCTAGTATATAAGCCACGGTTGGTGGGATTTTAATTCCCAGTTGACCTTGAAGATGCGGTTAATGCGTATCATTCTTAGTTTTAAGTGGGAGAGTATCTCCTCGGCCTCTGAGGCCTTCGCCTGCTTACGGCATACGGCTTAAGCGCTCTCATATTTTTTTTTGTGTTTGTATAAATATATATATATATATATAGGTGTACAGGCCTATTGTAAGAACTAGGGTAGGAACTTAAGAGAGATTGAAATATACTGGAATAAGGGAATTTAATGGACATCAATTGGTCTTGTTACTGGTAGGGCCGTGGACTTTTAAGATTCCGCGGTGAGTTCGGGAAGGCGGAAGATTCTACTTTCAGGTCTCGGCGATCCGGACGGGATCATGTGCTGATCAACGGCCCAGGGAAGCGGGTCGATGGGGGGGGGGGGGGTCTAATGGGGGCGTGGAGGATCCTTATAGGAGTAGGCACCGTCGCATAGAAGGAGCGGGCCCTACTCCCGTCGGCGTTTGGGGTCACCACCAATGGAGCGGTGTGGTGGCCATGGTGTCTGTACGTTTCATACAGCGGGGAGGGACAGCTCAAAAGAGGGGGTTACTTACCATCCTATCCGCCCCCTCCTTCTTCTTCCGTGGTCATCCAGGTGGTCTTCGAAGGTACAACCGTGTGTGTAGTTGATGAGGCGTGGCCCTTCGGGCCCGTTTGTTTATTTTCTATTGGCCCGCATCCGCGTGGCAGTCAGGGCGGGTACTTATTTGGTTGCAGCGGCCGTCCATCTTCGCCGCTGGTACTCGTTTCGTCTTTCGACCTAGGAGGAAGACCCGTTCGGGTATTCTTCTGTTCCTTTTTGTTCTTTTTTTTTGTGAAGATTCTCCAGGCATGTAAAATAAATGTAACCCCTGTCCGGACTCGCAGCAAGATCCCACTCCCACCGACGAGCTAGCGCGGGAGAGCGACCATGCCTGGCTACGAGCGGCCGGACAACCCCTCTCTTTCAATCAGCGGGCCGTCTCGCCCTGGCCGCCTGTAAGCGGGAGCAAGACGTCCTAGCGTCCCGGGGTAATCCCGACCAGCACTGACACTATAAGGAAGAGAGGGTTAGAGTTAGGGGCGTACAGGTGGCGCGAACGTGGAATTCCGAATCGACTTATCCGTCATCAAGCGGGTTAGTTCGCAGTGACATTGGGATTGCACTTGCGGCCCGGTGCGGTAACCTCGTACTACGCCTAACTCTATGCGTATGTGCAACGTTACATAGTTTGATACATTGAACTATGAACAAATATAAATATGTATTATTGTATTTTATATAAATAATGAATGTATTGAGTTTACGGAATAAGTGTACTGGCAGAGGTCGAATAAAAGACATATTATAACGTTGTGGACGCCTTTGTTTCTTTGTTCCTTTTTGGTTTTCTTTATTTTATCCAGTAAAAAATACATGTCGAAACATTTGGTCCTTCGTAGCCTTAGTAAATTGTTTAGTCTTTTTCGCGTGTAATCAAGTGTTTAATGGTTATTTGTATAAACAGAAAAAACTTTTAAAAAAAAATTGTTCGCAATAGAGGTTAGAAAGTGCATTGCAGAGTGCAATTAATTTGACTATCTTTAAAAGTTGCATTAGACTTAAATCAACTATTAATCAAATATTAATCATAAAAATTGTGTGTGTGTAAATTGTTTTGTCTACGCGTCGTGAAATACATAAATCGCCGGAAACATCAAGCAACTTTGTCCAACGTCCAGAGGATTAAGGATTCTTTAGCCGCGTTTTATTATCCCAATGATCTTGATACGGATCCGATCTGATAATAAAACGATCTGGATCATCAGTGGCAAGTTGTGGCAACAGTTGTTTTTAACACATAACAGACGATATCAGGTATTTCAAGTTTCGATTGGCACTCAGCCATATTGCAAATATAGGGTACAATGTGACGTCACAATATGATCGCTTGTTGTGTCGGGGGTGTTGCCATTTGAATACAAATCAACATACATTTTGCACTCAATATTTTTTTTCAGAAACTATGTTCAAATGTTATGTTCAAATATGCAACATATTAACAGTATTGTACTGCTAATATTTCCATTAATTTTTGTGTATTATATTAAGAAGCAAAACGTCTCAAAAGTCGCAGTGGTAAATTATTCGAATATGAAAGTATGCTAATTGATTTTTTGTGTTATTAATAGTGTTTCATATTTTGGTCTGGCAATATTATTGTGTTCCTATAATTTCTTATAATTTAAATAAGCAACGCCACGAAAAAACAGGTAGTGAGTTTTGTAATTACATTTTGGATCACGATTAATGATCCCGATAAATAGCAAGATCCTGTGTTGTTTTTGTTTTACGTATTAAATTGATCCAGATCCAGATCCGCATGGATAATAAAACACAGCTTTTGTCCGCGAAGTCTGCAGGAACATTTGCCAACATCCCAATTAGCAGCAAAAGCAAGTACCTAAGTGTTGCTTTTTATTACTTTTCTTTATTAAAATAATATCATAAACTACATACACATATACATAAAATACATAATATAATCTGCGTATAATAATGGCCGAGACAAATTACAACTGCGGTATGCTGCAAAAGGGCATTTTAACCTTGGTGGTAAATAGTTTCACCAGTTTCAAGAATGACGCCAAGAAACGTAAGCTGCAGCCATACGTTGCAAGTCGCCTTGACATGTTGGAAGAGAACATGCGAGTCGCTAGGCATTATCATCAGGCAATCGTCGGGGGCGGAAGGCTTGAAGCAGATCTGAAAATGACAGAATTAGTAGTAGTGTATGAGCAAATAACTGAAATTTACCTGAAGTATCGTACTGAGTTACTGGAAGCGTTGGAAAAATGCTCTCAGACATCATCGTCGACGGCTGGCGGGCCATCAGGTGAACCAACGGTACGCAACAACAAAATTAGGCTTCGCGAAATCGATATTCCAAAATTCAGCGGCTCGTACACAACATGGAGGTCTTTCCAAGGTTTATTTCAGTCCATGGTTCACAATAACGCGTCTTTAGATGACATCGACAAGATGCATTATTTAAAATCCTGTTTGAAGGGTGAGGCGGAGCGTCTGCTGCAACATCTATCTTGCGAAGCGGGCAATTATGCGAAGGCGTGGAAACTGTTAACTTCGCGCTACGGCCATAAACGGGTTCTCGTCAATGCCCAGCTTAAGTTGCTTTTTGGACAATCGTCATTGTTCAAGGAATCAGCGAACGGACTGAAGGAGTTGCTGGATACATCTCAAGAGTGTGTCCACGCGTTGGCGAATTTGGGGTTACAGGTGGGACATTGGGATGCGGTGTTGATTTACGTCCTTCTCCATAAACTTCCAACTTCTACACAACAGCTTTGGGAAGAAAAGTTGGGTAACCTCAAGGAACTGCCAACTTACAAACAATTCGTCGAATTTTTGGAAACTCGCTTCCGCACTCTTGAGGTGGTTGACCAGCAGGACCAGAAGGGGAGTTCCAGGCCTTGGATAAGGAGTGATGCAACCAACAGCACGAAAAATCGGTCGCATGCAGAGACACCACGGGTTCTTATGGCGAAGGCCTCTACTAGGGAGGTGGTTTCCTGTAAGCTGTGTCAACGTGGTCAACATTCGCTGTGGAAATGTCAGAGTTTTCTTAATATGAACCCTATTCAATGAAAACAGGCAGTTCGCAATGCACGAGTTTGTGACAATTGTCTCGGCTATAGCCACATGTCGCGAGAGTGTCCGAGCATAAAGAATTGCTATTTCTGTCAGCAGCGTCATCATTCCCTTTTACATGTACATGATAACAACAATCAAGGGGCTGTAAATGTAAATGCATCGGGTTTTCAACCTATGGACAACCAGCAATCATCGACGAGTAGGCGAGTGAACACTTTTTATTCACTTTCACAACGAGCAATTGTGTTATTAGCAACAGCCGTAGTGAGGGTTAGGTCAGCTGATGGACGTTTCCATGATTTGCGTGCTCTGATCGATCCCGGATCCGAAGCCACATTTATCTCAGAGTCTGCAGCACAGTTGTTGAAATTGAAGAAGCATCGTACCTTTGTCGAGGTATCTGGGTTGGGGATGGTCAGCAGTGGCATAACACAAAACTATGTCGACATTATGTTTGCATCGCGACATTCGACATTTGAGAGCGTCGTTCGGGCGTTCGTTTTCAAGTCGCTGACTGGGCTTCTTCCGGCCCAACGGGTGGTACCTGACAAATGGTCACATCTTTCAGGTTTGAGTCTTGCAGATCCCGAATTCTATGTTCCTGCGCCAGTAGCCTTACTGTTTGGAAGTGACGTTTTCGCCGAAATACTCCTTCCAGATATCCTGCGCAGCGAAAACCAAATCGCTCCGATAGCACAAAAAACCCGATTAGGATGGGTTATTCTTGGCAAAGTTCCAGCTGATAATCCGCAGCATATACGTAGTTTCGTGCAGTTCACAGATCTGAGTTCCGAGCTGCAAAAATTTTGGGAAATGGAGGAGGAGCCGTTCCAAACCAGGGATCCTGAAGACGACATCGTTTGTGATGAACATTTTGTTCGACATACCCAACGTTTATCTAACGGGCGGTATCAAGTCAAGCTGCCGTTTAGGGAGGAAGGTCATCCTGCGATGGAGTCCAGTAAGGAATGCGCGTTTCGTCGATTTGCCCTGTTGGAAAAAAATTTAGTCTCAGATCCGAAATTGCATGATGATTACAGCGCATGTATACGGGAGTATTCGACACTACAGCATATGGAGGAAGTGGATCTAGTGGACGATGTGACACTTAAAACTCCGTATCATTACTTCTTGCCGCATCATGCAGTCTTTAAAGCAACTAGCACCACTACAAAGCTCAGAGTTGTGTTTGACGCAGCGGCTAAGACATCGGATGGGACATCTTTAAACGATCGTTTACTCGTAGGTCCAAAACTACAATCCAATATTGTGGAAATAATTCTGCGATGGAGGACTCATCGAGTGACGTTCACAGCAGACATCGAAAAGATGTATCGGCAGATTTTGGTGAGTCCCTGTGATCGCTACTATCAGCTAATCGTCTGGAGGGAACAACAATCTGCACCGCTGAAGGCCTACAAGCTAAAAACGGTCACTTTTGGTACTGCAAGTGCACCATATTTAGCGATCCGTATCCTGAAAATGTTGGCTGATGACGAGGAACACAATTTTCCAGTGGGAGCAAAGGTGGTTCGTGAGGACATGTACGTCGACGACTTGATCAGCGGAGCCGATTCTGTAGACGACGCTAGGCAAAAGCGTAACGAGACTCGTCAATTGTTAACCTCTGCAGGATTTCATTTGAGAAAGTGGACAAGTAACGAGAAAGCGTTGGTGGAGGACATTCCGGAGCGAGATCGTGAAATCGATTTTGAGCTTCCGTTCGGATCACTGAACCATGTTAAAACACTGGGAATTAAGTGGTACCCCATAAGTGACTCATTTTCCTTTCAGAATTTTCAACCGGATACTAAAGAAATAGCGAAGAGGTCAATGTTGTCTACGATAGCTAAATTGTTTGATCCACTTGGCTGGATTTCACCGTGTATCATCAAGCCTCGGTTCGAACTGGGATGATCCCATCCCCTTGCAGTTAAAGGACCAGTGGGAAGCTTTTCGCCGAGAACTGCCACTGATAGAACGCATCAAAATTCCAAGGTGGATCAACACGATGCGGAATAATAAGTCGGTGGAGTTGCATGGGTTTTGCGACGCCTCGATGAAAGCATTTGGTGCAGCGGTTTATGTTCGAGTCTTGGACAGCGATGACAATATTCATGTTCATCTCGTCATCTCAAAGACCAAAGTAGCTCCTTGTAAGAGGACCGTGTCTCTTCCGCGCTTGGAACTTTGTGGAGCAGTAATTTTGGCCACTTTACTTTAATACGCTGTCGAAGTTATGAAGGTTCAAAAGACTTACGCATGGACAGATTCGATGATTGCGCTTGCCTGGATACGTTCACCGCCTGCAAAATGGGACACGTTTGTAGCTAATCGCGTCTCCGAAATACAACGCCTAACCACGATTAATGCATGGAGGCATGTACCAACGCACCATAATTCCGCTGACCTAGCATCACGAGGTGTACTCCCTGGAGCTCTTGAGTCACTGAACTTTTGGTGGAGAGGACCGCGTTTCTTACATAATCGATGGGAGTTTGAGGCTCCTGAACTGCCCTTAATCATTGACACAGAGGAAGAGAGACGTGCAGTCAGAGCACACTGTGTTCACAGCTCAAACGGCGATAACTTTAGTGAGGTGGTTCACCGTTTTTCTCATCTCTCAAAAGTAGCGAGGGTTTTAGCTACGTGTTTGCGATTCGCCTATAATTGCAGAAGAACGAAAGATGAGAGGAGATCGGAGCCACTAAGCCCACAGGACTTATCCGCGGCAACATTCCTCGCAGTCAAGGCATCACAAAAGGAGATGTTCCCGACGGAGCTATTGGAGATGGAAACAACGGGCAGAATACCAAAACCCTTGTGCGCACTAAACGCATTCATCGATGCTCACGGGATCTTGCGTGTGGGAGGACGCCTGCAGAATTCCACCCTAACTTATGAGGAGCAGCACCCCATCATGCTAAAAATGAATCACCACTTCACCGGTCTGGTAGTTCGGGACGCTCACGGCAAAACATTCCATGGTGGAATTCAGCAAATGGTTGCCTACATCAGACGGACATCCTGGATTGGGCAGATTAAGAGGATTGTCAAATACCACATCCACGGGTGCAACGACTGTTTTCGACAGAAGGCCAAGGAAATGCAGCAGCTGATGGGCAGTTTACCAGCAGCACGGGTACAAATGTCCAGACCATTTAGCCACACTGGCGTCGACTATGCAGGGCCGATCGAATTAAAATCTTGGAAAGGTCGCGGTGGAAAATTATATAAGGGATATTTCGCACTTTTCATCTGTTTAGCGACGAAGGCGATTCATATCGAGGTGGTGTCTGACCTAACAACTCGAGCGTTTTTGGCAGCTTTCCGACGTTTTACGGCACGACGTGGAGTATGCACCCAAATATATAGTGATTACGGCACAAATTTCATAGGAGCTAACGCCGAACTACAAAGGATGTTACGGGATGCGCAGCATGATTGGAACGAGGTCGCTGGCACATTGGCGAATTTAGGTACCGAATGGCATTTCATTCCCCCCGCTTCTCCTCATTTTGGAGGACTATGGGAAGCCGGGGTGAAGTCGGTCAAGTACCACTTGAAAAGAGTAGTCGGCGACGAGAGGCTTACCTACGAGGAACTCGCCACGCTTCTGGCACAAATAGAAGCGTGTCTGAATTCAAGGCCCTTATGCCCTCTTTCCGACAACGTCGATGACTTAGAAGTTATCACGCCAGCACACTTTTTGGTCGGCGAACCCCTTCAAACAATACCACAAGGCGACAGCGCATTTCGGAAGGACGGATATCTGGACCGTTGGAAACGGCTACAATTATTCCTTGATACGTTTTGGCGCAAATGGAACACCGAATACCTGTCGCGACTCCAACAAGGACCGAAATGGGTCAAAACCGAAGGCGAACCAAAAATTGGCGATTTGGTGATTATCAAAGACGAACGTCTTCCACCGTCTCGTTGGAGCCTAGCGAGAATCCAAGAAAATCACCCCGGATCGGACGGATTGACTCGTGTCGTAACCCTTAAAACGAAATCAGGGCTCCTCAAACGACCAATCGCAAAAATATGTAGCCTACCAACCAACAAAAGCCACGAGGACAACACACTTCTATAAATAGATACATTCAAACACACAAAAAACTGAAATCATACATACAAAAAAAAAAATGGATAATGACAATTAAAACATTCACTACACGACAATATCAACCTGGACATATCACATATTAACATACAGTCCACATCTAACACAAACAAAACGTTTACAAAAAAATCTATACGCTATGGAAAAGCCGTCGTATCAAAAACACGCGGTTTCGTAACATAGCCATTTCACAATCATATAACTAAGGCATCGTAGCAAAAACATGTCATGCATAACTTAACACTTAACAAATAATTAGTAGCATATTCGACTAACGACAAAACACAAAACCACAAAAACCATATCGAACACAACAATCGTTGTAATCGATTATCGATAACACTACGGAACAAAACCAGCACATTCCTACCTTATCACAAATAAAAACCAAAACAAACCAAAGTTCAAAATATATATATATATAAAAATGCACTTATGCGCCGAGCATATTATTTAATTACACTCGCGAATATACACACACACATATAATTCGACTGCTGATTGTAATAAATGCAAAAAAACCAAATTAACTAATGAATTTAAAATATCACCTGCGATTCAGCAGCCATCATCATCAGCATCAGCATCATCAGCATTATCATCGTTATCGTCGTCATCACCGTCACTATAAAATTCACGATCACTATATCAAACCGAACACATAAATTATACAAACAAAAAAAAAAAAAAAACTACACTTCCGTTGACATTACAATACTATACTATAACTACAAACAAACAAAACCGCACGATCGCCATTCATATTTATGATAAAACTATATTGAACTGGACTTAGAGTGGAATACGAGTGCAAGGGAGATGCACATTGTACCTTGCACATGCATTTATAAATGTTTACATTTTTTATATTGAATTTCGTCTTTTGTCTGTCCTTGTCTATCTCATTGGACAAATATGTTTGATTATATGTCAGAATATTAATCGTCTCTCTCTTTACATGTTCAAAATGGAACTTAAGAAGGTCGGCAATGTAGTTTATTCACTTTCACAACGAGCAATTGTGTTATTAGCAACAGCCGTAGTGAGGGTTAGGTCAGCTGATGGACGTTTCCATGATTTGCGTGCTCTGATCGATCCCGGATCCGAAGCCACATTTATCTCAGAGTCTGCAGCACAGTTGTTGAAATTGAAGAAGCATCGTACCTTTGTCGAGGTATCTGGGTTGGGGATGGTCAGCAGTGGCATAACACAAAACTATGTCGACATTATGTTTGCATCGCGACATTCGACATTTGAGAGCGTCG
Source organism: Portevinia maculata (assembly GCA_949715645.1). Taxonomy (NCBI): domain Eukaryota; kingdom Metazoa; phylum Arthropoda; class Insecta; order Diptera; family Syrphidae; genus Portevinia; species Portevinia maculata. Next base: position 167,655,167 of record OX454526.1, on the reverse strand, counting down.
TTCGGGCGTTCGTTTTCAAGTCGCTGACTGGGCTTCTTCCGGCCCAACGGGTGGTACCTGACAAATGGTCACATCTTTCAGGTTTGAGTCTTGCAGATCCCGAATTCTATGTTCCTGCGCCAGTAGCCTTACTGTTTGGAAGTGACGTTTTCGCCGAAATACTCCTTCCAGATATCCTGCGCAGCGAAAACCAAATCGCTCCGATAGCACAAAAAACCCGATTAGGATGGGTTATTCTTGGCAAAGTTCCAGCTGATAATCCGCAGCATATACGTAGTTTCGTGCAGTTCACAGATCTGAGTTCCGAGCTGCAAAAATTTTGGGAAATGGAGGAGGAGCCGTTCCAAACCAGGGATCCTGAAGACGACATCGTTTGTGATGAACATTTTGTTCGACATACCCAACGTTTATCTAACGGGCGGTATCAAGTCAAGCTGCCGTTTAGGGAGGAAGGTCATCCTGCGATGGAGTCCAGTAAGGAATGCGCGTTTCGTCGATTTGCCCTGTTGGAAAAAAAATTAGTCTCAGATCCGAAATTGCATGATGATTACAGCGCATGTATACGGGAGTATTCGACACTACAGCATATGGAGGAAGTGGATCTAGTGGACGATGTGACACTTAAAACTCCGTATCATTACTTCTTGCCGCATCATGCAGTCTTTAAAGCAACTAGCACCACTACAAAGCTCAGAGTTGTGTTTGACGCAGCGGCTAAGACATCGGATGGGACATCTTTAAACGATCGTTTACTCGTAGGTCCAAAACTACAATCCAATATTGTGGAAATAATTCTGCGATGGAGGACTCATCGAGTGACGTTCACAGCAGACATCGAAAAGATGTATCGGCAGATTTTGGTGAGTCCCTGTGATCGCTACTATCAGCTAATCGTCTGGAGGGAACAACAATCTGCACCGCTGAAGGCCTACAAGCTAAAAACGGTCACTTTTGGTACTGCAAGTGCACCATATTTAGCGATCCGTATCCTGAAAATGTTGGCTGATGACGAGGAACACAATTTTCCAGTGGGAGCAAAGGTGGTTCGTGAGGACATGTACGTCGACGACTTGATCAGCGGAGCCGATTCTGTAGACGACGCTAGGCAAAAGCGTAACGAGACTCGTCAATTGTTAGCCTCTGCAGGATTTCATTTGAGAAAGTGGACAAGTAACGAGAAAGCGTTGGTGGAGGACATTCCGGAGCGAGATCGTGAAATCGATTTTGAGCTTCCGTTCGGATCACTGAACCATGTTAAAACACTGGGAATTAAGTGGTACCCCATAAGTGACTCATTTTCCTTTCAGAATTTTCAACCGGATACTAAAGAAATAGCGAAGAGGTCAATGTTGTCTACGATAGCTAAATTGTTTGATCCACTTGGCTGGATTTCACCGTGTATCATCAAGCCTCGGTTCGAACTGGGATGATCCCATCCCCTTGCAGTTAAAGGACCAGTGGGAAGCTTTTCGCCGAGAACTGCCACTGATAGAACGCATCAAAATTCCAAGGTGGATCAACACGATGCGGAATAATAAGTCGGTGGAGTTGCATGGGTTTTGCGACGCCTCGATGAAAGCATTTGGTGCAGCGGTTTATGTTCGAGTCTTGGACAGCGATGACAATATTCATGTTCATCTCGTCATCTCAAAGACCAAAGTAGCTCCTTGTAAGAGGACCGTGTCTCTTCCGCGCTTGGAACTTTGTGGAGCAGTAATTTTGGCCACTTTACTTTAATACGCTGTCGAAGTTATGAAGGTTCAAAAGACTTACGCATGGACAGATTCGATGATTGCGCTTGCCTGGATACGTTCACCGCCTGCAAAATGGGACACGTTTGTAGCTAATCGCGTCTCCGAAATACAACGCCTAACCACGATTAATGCATGGAGGCATGTACCAACGCACCATAATTCCGCTGACCTAGCATCACGAGGTGTACTCCCTGGAGCTCTTGAGTCACTGAACTTTTGGTGGAGAGGACCGCGTTTCTTACATAATCGATGGGAGTTTGAGGCTCCTGAACTGCCCTTAATCATTGACACAGAGGAAGAGAGACGTGCAGTCAGAGCACACTGTGTTCACAGCTCAAACGGCGATAACGTTAGTGAGGTGGTTCACCGTTTTTCTCATCTCTCAAAAGTAGCGAGGGTTTTAGCTACGTGTTTGCGATTCGCCTATAATTGCAGAAGAACGAAAGATGAGAGGAGATCGGAGCCACTAAGCCCACAGGACTTATCCGCGGCAACATTCCTCGCAGTCAAGGCATCACAAAAGGAGATGTTCCCGACGGAGCTATTGGAGATGGAAACAACGGGCAGAATACCAAAACCCTTGTGCGCACTAAACGCATTCATCGATGCTCACGGGATCTTGCGTGTGGGAGGACGCCTGCAGAATTCCACCCTAACTTATGAGGAGCAGCACCCCATCATGCTAAAAATGAATCACCACTTCACCGGTCTGGTAGTTCGGGACGCTCACGGCAAAACATTCCATGGTGGAATTCAGCAAATGGTTGCCTACATCAGACGGACATCCTGGATTGGGCAGATTAAGAGGATTGTCAAATACCACATCCACGGGTGCAACGACTGTTTTCGACAGAAGGCCAAGGAAATGCAGCAGCTGATGGGCAGTTTACCAGCAGCACGGGTACAAATGTCCAGACCATTTAGCCACACTGGCGTCGACTATGCAGGGCCGATCGAATTAAAATCTTGGAAAGGTCGCGGTGGAAAATTATATAAGGGATATTTCGCACTTTTCATCTGTTTAGCGACGAAGGCGATTCATATCGAGGTGGTGTCTGACCTAACAACTCGAGCGTTTTTGGCAGCTTTCCGACGTTTTACGGCACGACGTGGAGTATGCACCCAAATATATAGTGATTACGGCACAAATTTCATAGGAGCTAACGCCGAACTACAAAGGATGTTACGGGATGCGCAGCATGATTGGAACGAGGTCGCTGGCACATTGGCGAATTTAGGTACCGAATGGCATTTCATTCCCCCCGCTTCTCCTCATTTTGGAGGACTATGGGAAGCCGGGGTGAAGTCGGTCAAGTACCACTTGAAAAGAGTAGTCGGCGACGAGAGGCTTACCTACGAGGAACTCGCCACGCTTCTGGCACAAATAGAAGCGTGTCTGAATTCAAGGCCCTTATGCCCTCTTTCCGACAACGTCGATGACTTAGAAGTTATCACGCCAGCACACTTTTTGGTCGGCGAACCCCTTCAAACAATACCACAAGGCGACAGCGCATTTCGGAAGGTCGGATATCTGGACCGTTGGAAACGGCTACAATTATTCCTTGATACGTTTTGGCGCAAATGGAACACCGAATACCTGTCGCGACTCCAACAAGGACCGAAATGGGTCAAAACCGAAGGCGAACCAAAAATTGGCGATTTGGTGATTATCAAAGACGAACGTCTTCCACCGTCTCGTTGGAGCCTAGCGAGAATCCAAGAAAATCACCCCGGATCGGACGGATTGACTCGTGTCGTAACCCTTAAAACGAAATCAGGGCTCCTCAAACGACCAATCGCAAAAATATGTAGCCTACCAACCAACAAAAGCCACGAGGACAACACACTTCTATAAATAGATACATTCAAACACACAAAAAACTGAAATCATACATACAAAAAAAAAATGGATAATGACAATTAAAACATTCACTACACGACAATATCAACCTAGACATATCACATATTAACATACAGTCCACATCTAACACAAACAAAACGTTTACAAAAAAATCTATACGCTATGGAAAAGCCGTCGTATCAAAAACACGCGGTTTCGTAACATAGCCATTTCACAATCATATAACTAAGGCATCGTAGCAAAAACATGTCATGCATAACTTAAAAACACTTAACAAATAATTAGTAGCATATTCGACTAACGACAAAACACAAAACCACAAAAACCATATCGAATACAACAATCGTTGTAATCGATTATAGATAACACTACGGAACAAAACCAGCACATTCCTACCTTATCACAAATAAAAACCAAAACAAACCAAAGTTCAAAATATATATATATATAAAAATGCACTTATGCGCCGAGCATATTATTTAATTACACTCGCGAATATACACACACACATATAATTCGACTGCTGATTGTAATAAATGCAAAAAAACCAAATTAACTAATGAATTTAAAATATCACCTGCGATTCAGCAGCCATCATCATCAGCATTATCATCGTTATCGTCGTCATCACCGTCACTATAAAATTCACGATCACTATATCAAACCGAACACATAAATTATACAAACAAACAAAAAAAAAAAAACTACACTTCCGTTGACATTACAATACTATACTATAACTACAAACAAACAAAACCGCACGATCGCCATTCATATTTATGATAAAACTATATTGAACTGGACTTAGAGTGGAATACGAGTGCAAGGGAGATGCACATTGTACCTTGCACATGCATTTATAAATGTTTACATTTTTTATATTGAATTTCGTCTTTTGTCTGTCCTTGTCTATCTCATTGGACAAATATGTTTGATTATATGTCAGAATATTAATCGTCTCTCTCTTTACATGTTCAAAATGGAACTTAAGAAGGTCGGAAAGGTAGTCAACGTCAACAGGATTGTCATTGAGGTGGACGAATATTATTTTCCATTCAGGAAACTTGTTACAAGGAAGGAAGTTGTTACGAGCTCCTACAAGAAGATGAATGAAGGCAGTTTGCTAACTACGTTCACGGCCGGGGAGAATGTTGAGAGTTCAATAGGATCCACAATATGGAACACCCGGTCATAGCAAAATAGAATAGTTTGATACATTGAACTATGAACAAATATAAATATGTATTATTGTATTTTATATAAATAATGAATGTAATGAGTTTACGGAATAAGTGTACTGGCAGAGGTCGAATAAAAGACATATTATAACGTTGTGGACGCCTTTGTTTCTTTGTTCCTTTTTGGTTTTCTTTATTTTATCCAGTAAAAAATACATGTCGAAACAACACGAGAATATAATGTTATTCATAAAAATAATAACAATATCTTAGAAGTAAACAAATATATTAAGCTTTTTCTGAGCGAAAGTCTTTTATTACTGTATTGGGTACTTCGTTTTTTAATTTTCAAAGGTGTTCAATTCAATTCAATTTATTTATTCATTTTGTTGGTTTGTACATTAATAAAAGTATCTTTTATAGTACTTAGACCGTTAAGACTGATTTACAGTAAATTCAAATGCCTTAAAGCTAATTTATATTATTTTTAAACAGATAAGAGAAAGCTATAAAGGAAAGGGAGGATAAAAGATAGTGAGAGGTATTAGATGCGAGAAGTAGGTAGTCGATGAGAAATAAAGAAGAGCTTTAAAAAAAACTTTTAAAAGTTTTGGAATTAGCGATGGTTTTTATTCGGGTAGGCAAAGAGTTCCATAGCCTGACAGCGTGAATGAAGAATAGACGTGAGGAGTTGAGGTGCGTGTATCGAAGGGGGGGTAATATTCATAGTTCTAGGAGATTGAGAAAAATTAAGCTTATTGAACAGATATACAGGGCAATGGCTGTGTATGATTTTGTGAAGATATAAACAATTTCTAGCGTTGATGTAATCTGGCAGAACGCAACCAAGAAGCCTCCGAGAATACGCGGATATGTGATGGTCGCTTCTACGAAGGCCATGAACACATCGCACCTCATCATTAAAGGCAACTTGTAGTTTACGTTGCGATAATTAGTCGGGAGTGCTGTAGACAACATCAGCATACGTAATGAGGTAGTACAAGGGTTATTTTAAGCTTCGGCAGAGTTTCAATTGGAGTAAAGTCTGCGGAAAGCCATAATTTACGTAGACAACCGTATATTCGACCAATGACCATACTGATGTGATTGTAACTGGATAGGCTACGGTTTATTACAAAGCCTACACTGGAGACAGATTCAACTGCTTTAATTTTTGTATCATTTAGCCATATATCCGGTAAAAGGGTAAGACCAAAATTTGTATATGATATGGGGATAACTTTAGGATTAAGTTGTAGTCCATTTTCTACAGACCATTTGTGTATCCGCTCTAGGTCTTCGTTGACAAGGACAGCGAGTGCGGCGAGGTTAGCCAACGATCTTGCGGCATGGAGTTGAACATCATCTGCATACAGGTGAACTGATGTGTGCTTACAGACATATGGAAGGTCGTTTATAAAAATACAAAATAAGATCGGTCCCAAAATTGATCCCTGTGGTACTCCCCGTGTGATTGCTTTTAACTGAGAATGGTTTTCATGAGTGATAACCCTTTGCAACCTTCCAGAGAGGAAACTATTTATCAGATTAACTGCTCCGCCACTGAGCCCGAATAAATGTTTAAGTTTCCAAAGTAGAATTTCATGGTTCACTTTATCAAAAGCCTTCGAAAAATCTAATAAACAGAGAAGCGTAATATTGTTTCTATCAAAATCTTGCCTAATTTCCACCAGTAAGTTAACCATAGCAGTGGAACAGATGTGGTTAGCTCTAAAGCCAGACTGTCGAGAACTTAGCAAATTATTGTTTAAAATGTATTTCGTTAACTGCTTTGATATTAGCCTTTCGAAAACCTTTGACAAACAGGGTAGGATGCTAATCGGTCTGTAATCAGCAGGGGAGGTGGGGCTAGTTTTTTTTTGCAATAGCCAAAACTCGTGCAATTTTCCAAGAGTCCGGAAAAGTTGAGGTTGCAATACACCAGTTGATAACCTGGGTGAGGTGGGTAATGATTGCGGGTAAGATAAGTTTGACAAAACGTATTGGCACACGGTCCTCTCCAATGGAGTCGGACTTATTGGGCGCTATACACTCAACTACATCATTTCCTGTGACCACCTCAAAATATTCTACCCAAACATTGAGTTGTGATGAATTTACAGATTGATCAAAATCAAAACCAAAACCACTTTCACTTGAATCGGTCCCAAGAAAAAAGTTATTTAATTCGTCAGGCTCTAGATAGCATTTGGAACTCTTACTGGAGAGACCGATTTTACGCAGGTTGCTCCACAGCTTTTTTGTAGGTAGGGAAATGTTGAGTTTTGAAGCATAATAACTTTTCTTCTACGTGCGCAGTATTGAAGTTGCGAAATTTCGAGCCACCTTGTATGCATTCCAGTTAATATCAGTGGGTCTGTGCTTCCATTTGCTGTATAACTTATTGCGGTTTTTAATTGCACCCACCACATCCGACGTAAACCAAGGACAGATTTTATTTCGTATACGTACCGTTTTGATTGACATTTGTCAAACAACGAAAATAAAATAGCTTGAAAATACGAGTAGTTCAATTAAACGTTCGGGTTAGAAATTAACCGACATTCTTCCCATGGAGAAGATGTCACTTGCATATGAAGCGCATTTAAATCTATAGAACTGAAATCCTTAAACGTGAAGCTCTCAGAGACAGCGGACTTAGTGAAATTGATATTGTAGGTACAGAACAAGAGATCATGGTCAGAAAAAAAAGCAAACGATAGTTGATCGAACAGAAGAACTAGTGACGGATCAGAGACAATAATAAGATCTAAAAGACTGGGTAATCGAATACGAGCAAAACGTGTTGGGGAAGTTGTATTTACTATATTTAGCCCTAGAGATGAAATATAGTCCTTCATTCGAAAGGTTAAAGAATCGTTTTTAACAGGTCTCAATTGAAGTCGCCACAGATGATTATGCGTTGGTAATTTGCACAGATGTCGGATAAAACAGAAAAGAACGGAGCATGAGAGCAGTTACGATTATTACTGTAACCACAGGAAACTATACACTTAGTGTGGGAGTCACGTATTTCAACAACAATATATTCGATCCCATTACCACTAGACTTAGTACTATCATTCACGAATGAAAACTCGTTGGTTTGCCTCGAGTATTCCTTGAAATGCTGACGTAATAGCTCTAATGTCTGTGGCCTCTTCTTGAACAGGTGGAGGATGTTCATTAATATCTCGTCGCTCATTATTATCATCACTATTGTGGTTACTTGCCTGACCGGATTGCATTGCTGCAGGAGGGTTATCTTTCTGTTGTGGTGAAATCTGGTCCTGGTTTAAGCCTACACTAGCCCCAGGTGGAGTACGACTAAGTATTGGAATGGATTCCATTGCTCCTGAACGGGGAGTTATATTTCGAAAAGTGGACGAATTTCTCAAATTACTTGGTCTTCCACTAGAACGTGTATTTGGAACTCTATTATCCATAATAGGAAATTTCGGATTTTAAATACAACTTCAAAAGTTTTTAACTTTCAATATCTTTTAATAAATCTGTATTAAAAAAAAATTAATACATGTATAATTTGGGGTCAGCGCGGTCCGTTCCAAATTCGATATTAAATTAGATATTAAATTTGATAAGATTAGATACAATATGCTTAAGAGCAAGATATCTAACTTGGTAAACAGACGGACTGTGCAAATCAATGCACACAATACGAACAAGACTGTATATAATTGGCAACTATAGGTAACATAGTAGCAACATAGTCCTGTGTAATAACTACCAGACAATGGACTATACTATAAAAGAATTAGGGTTTATATATTATAAAAATATTCATATGCGCAACTTATCCTTTCACAAATAAAATTAGACCAATATGAATAAAAAAAAGCAGTTCAACTCTTTCTGATATCCAATAGTCACAACGCGGATTACAATTAAAACTGTGAATAGGTATACCGGGACTATACTAATGAAAGTCATACTCAACTTCAACCGCCAAGAGACAAGAACACTCTACAATTGCTGGAGCTTGGCTAAAAGCTCTAGAGTTAGCCAGCAGTATCTTTGTAGTGACGTTCCTAATGCCTTAAAGTATATCTAATTTTCGAACATGTTTAATGCAAAAGAGAAACAAGCAAGCAGCCTCCATTATTCAAAAAATACCAACAAGTGACCTTCCTCAATTCTTCATTGAAAAGGTACATGGACTTTAAAATATATACCAACGGTTTCACATGTTTATTAAAGATAAATAAACTGGCGCAATACTTCTATAAAATATGTCGTTCATCGAATTTAGCAATCTAGCTCCACGCAAAACAACGAAAATTCTTAGTATCCATATAAATATTCATCGTATAGGTACCTATTGACCAAGAAGTGGTGGTGCGGCATGGCACAATACTGACAAAAAATAAATTATGTCATTGCTTTATAAATTAGATCGAATATTTCTAAATCAATTACAAAAAAAATGATAGAAATCGGTACCTTTTGCGACAAGATATAGCCGAAAGAGTGAGAGTCTAAAATGCGGCAAACACATAATACCTATCACATTTGATGAAAAATACCGAAATCAAATTTTATTCAATTTTTCCTTTCAAACGAATCGCCTCTTTCATCATACATTCTACTCGCAGACGAAGAAGCCAGATTTTTTATTTTTCCATCATCTCCCTCTTACCAACATACTCCTTGCCGAAGCGAAGGCAACATTGCAAATCATCAATTACACAGAAAAATAAATACATATACTTACACTTACATACAAATGAAAATCATATGGCATGACCAACAAATCGATAATGCGAGATCCATTATCCATACAAATTAACTTACTTGCAAATCCTACATGCTACCTGTGCTACTAAACAACAAAAATGCCTATGCTCCTTCTTACAAAAAAAAAATACAACATACATGGGAATGCAAATTTATGAAAGGTTCGATAAAGAGAGATAAAGCAGTTTATTTGGTCTCTGCCTCAATTAATATTTGTTCACCTGCAAATATGGTTTATAAATCATTTGGGAATCCTCAGTGCTGAAATGCGAATCTCCTTCACCGATGTGAACATACACACCAATTGTATTAAATACAATGAAAACAAGTCACAGGTGACTGTGATGGTCTAATTGCAATATGCCATAACCTACCCCAAACTTTCATCGAAGCCAACAAATAATATACCATCAATCTACTCGATGACAACTCTCCCACCTTTCTTTATCCACCATCGCCCCTACCTTTAAATATGAATATCCATTTTTCATTTGCAGATATGAATTATAAAGAAAATCATTTGAGAATCCTCACCGCTGCAATGCGACTCTCCTGCAACGATCATACCGTCGTTCGAAACACGAAGTGGCGTATCTGCATTTTGTTCTCTTGGAATAGAATTTGCTCAAAAATGGTAAATGTTTATGAAAAAACAATTTTAACACATTATAATAACCACATCCTCGAAATAATGGTTAGCTTTGTTGAAAGTTTTCAATTAAAGCAAAAAAAAAAATAAGAAAACAAAATTTCGTTAACTTTAGTTTTGGCTCTACTGTGAAGTTAAATTTTGCACATACGCCACTTCGTGTTTGGAATGACGATACACACACATACCAATTGTATTAAATACCAGAAAACATAACCTACTTCGAGTTCCGTTATTTTAGCTACGAGACATTCTATTTCCGATACAAACTCGCGCATTGGTCGGTTACCCTGGCATGTTCTGTCAAGTTTTGTTTGTATGGTCTCGACGGTGTCTCTTCTGTTACTAGATTTTGTTCTATTACTGAAAATGCGGATGTGAAGTCGCTCCAGAGCGCCTCTATTTCCAGCAATTTCTTCCTCGCGTTCCGCTGCTTCCGCTTGCGATTAGGAGACTTGGCAAGACTGATATAGCACGTTTTCAGATTTGCAAGTGCTGATTCCAGCAGTTCGAAACTCATGGGGGTCCTAGGCTAAGTAAGGGAACCTACAAAAATGAAACTTTCACTCAATTTACACAGGGTGAATTACCAGAGAGTACCATTTGCTTTTCTTTGTTGTGTTTATACCCTATTCTAAGGGTATATTAATTTTGACGCATAGTTTGTAACATACCTTAATATTGCCCGTAGACCCCTAAAAGTTAATATATTTATGATCAGCATCGATAGTAATGTCGATCTAGCCATGTCCGTCCTTTTTTTAGGCCTTTAAACTGGACCTAGAAAGCTGAAATTTTAACCATATACTCTCTAGGGTCCCGAAATAATCAAGTTTACGAATTTTTGAAATCCCCTCACAGACGCCCACAAACTCAAAAAAACTAAATTTTGGAAAAAATCGAATTTTGAGCTAGAAAGCTGAAATTTTTTATATATGATCTATGACTCCTAAAACTGCTCGGGATAAAAAATTTTCAAAATCCGCCCACTGACACGCCCACAAATAAATAAAATAATTTTTTATACCCTATTCTAAAGGTACATATATTAATTTTTGAAAATCCGAAGTTTGAACTAGGGAGCTGAAATTTATAATATATACTCTCTATTGGCCCTTTATGCTCATGTGTAAATATTTTCAAAATCCGCCCACTGACACGCCCACAATTATTTTTTTTTTTTTTGAAAATTCAAAGTTTGAGCTAGGGAGCTGAAATTTATAATATATACTCTCTAGGGGCCCTTTATTCTCATGTGTTAATTTTTTTTAAATCCGCCTACTGACACGCCCACAATTAAATAAAACAATTTTATTGAAACACCCAAGTTTGAGCTAGGGAGCGTTTTTTTTTTGATAAAATCCTTTAAATGTTATATAACAAAATATGTAGAGCGTTCTTAACAATTCAACCATACTTATACTTTTGTCACGCCCACTTATGAGGGATAGGAATAAGAATAGGGTATCCAACAGTTCGCCCAAGCGGACTGTAGCCCATCCCTATGTTTTTTTTTTCGTATCTATACCTATGGCTTTATGTATATACTTTTGGGTTTTTCCCTTCTTGACTTAACTAAATTTAATTGTTATTATATATATTTTTTTTTCTTTTTTTTGAACTTCCTTTAATAGATATAAAAAAAATGTTTTCTCTTTTAATTTTCTTTAAGAAGTTTCTTTTTTTCTAAAGTTAATTATTACAATCTATTTTTTTTTTTCTTATTAACTTCAGACTCTGGCCGGGGGTTGCTCCAGGTGATTTACTACGTCGGCTAGTATTTTCCTCCGGAAATGCTGGATCATTAGATATGCTAGTCCGATCAAAATAGCAGTCACGAACATGAGTCCTAGCACCATCGCAGAGTAGTGTCCAGTAGCAGCAGGTTGTGGGTAGGCTACTGAGGACTGGGTGTGTTTGGTGGGCTTTCCAATGGATCACCTTCAAGCATAAGACAACCAACACGGGGAATTTCTTTAAAGTATTTTCTACTTTTAAATTTGGTTTTTATTGCTCCGGTCAAATTTTGTACATCCTCTGTATAAAGCGTATTCATTATGATTTTCAGCATTCCGTCAATTTAGTACTGCTGGCAAATATTGGCTTGATGTTTAGTGGGTTCTGAAGCTATCTGTGCAAAACCGAAAATCAAACCTAGCTTTGAGGTTTGTACTGGAGTCAACCAAGAATATGGTATGCTTATGGTACTATCTTGATTGCTATGTTGACAATTTTTAGATGTTCCTGCTTGCTCCCGCTCCTTCCTGGTCACTCAAGTGGTCTGCGCTGTTCGGAGGGACTGTATAACTAGTGGTAGTTATTGCCCTCCTCCTGGCAGGATCGCCATGGAATATTGGGTTACTCAGGTTATTCTAGAACAAGATTGGGGGAACCTGTTGCGGTATCAGACGGATTGTATTACCTACGAAGCAGAGGATTACTCCTTGTAGGCGTCAGTTTTCTAAAAGCAGAATTCCCCAAGGTATATTTTGTAACGTCGCCTGGTCCTGGCGGCAACATACGGTAAGAACCCCTAACTTCTTTGTTAGGTCGATTACTCTCGCTTCGGCTAAAAAGCCAGTCAGCTCAAACCTCTGATGCACGTATGCTTCCTTGAGGTGGATAATCAACGAGAGGGGGTTCTTCAGCTGAAAAGCTAGTCAGAACAATATTGAGGTACGTAGGGCTCAGTCTCTCGTCCGGAGAATGAGTGAACTTTATTTTCAAATTATGCTACTTTTATACCCTAACTTAATTGCTAAACAAGCTTAAATATTAATGTCTTAATTGCTTAGTCGGCTTAATATATTGTTCACAAATATTGAATTGAAATATTTGTATTTATTTTATTTCGTATCTTTTTTTTTTCTTCTTCTTTTTGCCAGTCACAAATACCGAACCCATAATGAACAACATTATTTTATTTGCCCAATCGGCATATTTGTTAATAGCCTCATGCTCGTTTCATAGCCTCTTGTGGAAATGCGCACTCAGCATATCAACTACTTCCAAGCGCTTGACAGTATTTGGTATACGTAGTGTGCTAACCATGCACTGGATATGAAACTGCAATATGAGCGCTATTTGCCAAGGCCGGCTATTTGCCGGCCACCCGTAGTGCCTCTTGGTGAACACATATTTAATATAATTGTTAAGGTGTTGTGTTACCTGATACACTACGGTGGGCTTAAAGGTAGTTGACACATGTCGTGTGTCGTCCGGGTTCCGTATTTGTAACTGGATGAACTCAATGAAGTGGACGCTAGTGTGGTCCCTTCACACCACCCTTCCCGGTGGAAAAAAGAAATTAAGATGTGTCTTGATTTCTTTTATCGCGCCACTTTTAAAAGCCAGGGATCTGTAATACTGAGTTATAACAATAACGTTTATAATGAATGATTAATTATAATGTTAGAGATGTGGTTCGCATTGATGCTTACGTACTAGACAAATGAGGTTATAATGTTTATAACTAAAAATGGAATTGTACATAATAAATGATTAATAATGGTGCTTATATGTTAAAGAGGTTGTTTACATTGATGCTTGCTTACTAGACAAATAGGGTAAAAAAATGGAATGTTACATAGTAATACATTTTACAAGGATTAATGATAGTGCTTATATGTTGGTTGTTTACATTGATGCTTACTTACTAGATAAATAGGGTTAAAAAAAATGAAATGTTACATAACAATGCATTTTACAATGATTAATGATAGTGCTTCTATGTTTGCGTGCACCACTTGTGACATATCACGCAAGCTGTGGCCAAAATATGATAAGGGCCGAACCAACAAACTTTTACGTTACGACAGGACATCGCTGTCAAAGTTGATCGGTACTCTTACTGGCCACAACATGCTAAGGAATCACACAATGAAACTAAATCTCAAGGATGACGACATTTGTAGAGGCTGCGGTGATGAGGAAACCCATGAGGACACACCTCACTTTCTCTGTCACTGTCCAAGCCTTTGTCACCTGAGGAACAGAACACTTGGAAGATACTTCTTCCAAGACATTCAAGAACTTTCTGATGTCTCACTATCAAATCTTTACAGGTTTATACGGACATCCAAATGGCTGGACAAACTGGAGTAAGAAGGAAACCAAGGACCAAGGACCAAGGCCAGAACAGCGAGGCCAACACTCCCAACAAAGGGTATCACAATGGGACCACATGGACCTAAATGTGGTGTAGCAGATTCGCTCTGTTCCATCAGCCCATTAACCTAACCTAACCTATGTTTGCGTTAATGCTTACGTACTAGGCAAATAAGGTTATAATGTTTATAATTAAAAATGGAATTATACATAATAATTATTTTTATACTGATTAATAATTGTGCTTATATGTTAAAGAAGTTGTTTACATGATTGCTTACGTACTAGGTAAATGAGGTTATAAAAAGAAAATTATATAATAACAGTGTTTATAGAAAGAAAAAAAAAAATTCAAATTTAACTAGGCAAATTTGTTGGAAGGGTCAGGAGGTCCTCTTTCCCCTCCCCCCTTTTTTCAAATTATAATATTCTAGATCTTTAGTATATAGGTATAAAATGGTTTTAACCTGTTTTTATGTACTTTCAATCTTTTGTTTTCATATTTTATCTCGCAATTTACCCCTTTTTGGGATATTACCTCGTAAGGACCGATGTAGATTGGATCGAGTTTTTTCCTGTTTTCGTTCCTAAGCAAAACTAAACTACCTACATTGAAATCCGCGCGTTTCGTTTTACAATCGGTGTCATACCTGTTTTTCCTAATGTTCTTTTTGGCTATTAGAGTTTCCCGGGCATCTCTATGAGCAACTTGCAATTTATTCTTTAAATCCATTACGTAGTCTTCGTAATTGTATACTGGGTCTACCTTATTTGTTACATTCGATGGTAGATTGCACTGTCTACCGAACACTAGTTCGAAAGGAGTGAAACCTGTTTCTGAATGTACTGAGGTGTTATAACAGAACACATTATAAGGTAACCAGCTATTCCAATCTGTGTGGTTGTCGGCTACGTAATTCCTAAGGTAAGCTCCTAGAACCTTGTGTGAATTTTCTAGGGCTCCTATGCTTTCGTGATGGTACGCGGTAGATTGCAGTTGTTCTATCTTTAATAATTTGCAGATGTATTGAAATAGTCTATTTAGAATTCGGTGCCTTGGTCCGATGCTATTGTACCAGGAACTCCGTATTTTAAAATGAAACATTCCACTAGTCCCTTAGCTACCGTTGTAGCCTCTTTATTTGGAAGTGGAATAGCTGCTACGAATTTCGTTAGCTCGTCTTGTAAGGTTAGGATGTACTTTGAGCCATTCTCGGCTTCGTCTAGAGGGCCTACTAAATCTAAGAAGATTTTATCGAAGGATGATTCTGCGGTAGTTGTAATTGTCATAGGTTGCTTTCTAGGCTAAATGTGTTTGTTTCTCTGGCATCTAGGACAGTGCTTAACGAATGTGGCCACATCGTTCTGCATGCCCGTCCAGAAATATTTCTTTTTTAGATTGCGTAGCATGCGATTGATTCCAGCATGTCCGCTTGTGGGGAGCATATGATAGTCAGTTAGTAATAGTTTTCTGCTGCATGGGTCTGATACTTCAATTGTATTAGCAATTAGGTGCACCTCTATGTTGCTATCTTTAAATAATTCTTGCAATTTTTTCTTTAATATATTTATTTTCATTTTATGGCGGCCGCCTGAGAGTTTTCCTAACTCTTCTTTGGTTATATAAACCTTTCTAATAGCTAAAGGTCCGCATATCCCTTGCACGTCCCTCAACAACATTTGGTGAAATGATGCTGATCGGGCTGTAGTGCTGGTCTCGGATCCTCTGTTGCTCATCGGTTCGCAAGTTTTCTGCACGTTCCTCGACAACATTTGGTCAAATGATGTCGATCGGGCGGTAGTGCTTATTTTGGACCGGTTTAAGATCAAACAATTCCTTGCTGGTACGTATCCTAGCACAAGGTTTGGACCTAATAATTTTTCAATACCCTTAAATTTTCAAAATCTTCTTATTCGAAACTATTCACTATCTTAAACTCGACTATTTTCAGTCCACCTTCGGGTGGTTTTAATAACTCCGTTATTTTACTCTTATTGGTTTCTTCTTTGCTTATAATTTTTATACTCTGATCAGTATTTTTTTTCCGACTTTGAGCTCTTGTAGTTGTGCATATGTATAGTTCTTTGAAATCTTCGGAAGTCACTTTTATTCGGCTCAGAGCATCCGCGGTACTATTGTCTTTTCCTGGGGAATATTCCACGTAGAAGTTATATTCTTCTAGTAGTAGCCTGAATTTAGTCAATCTACTTGAGGGTTCTTTTAGTGAGAACAAGTACACGAGGGGTCTGTGGTCGGTTTGAATTTTGAAGCGTATTCCGAACAGGTATCGTCTATAATGCTTTACAGCCCAGACTATGGCAAGTAACTCTTTTTCGATTGTGCTGTATTTTTTCTCTGCACTGTTAAGAGTTCTGCTACCATATGCCACTGGTCTGTCGTCGTAGTTCGACAGGACGGCGCCTAAAGCGAATCCTGAAGCATCTGTTCGAAGTACAAATTCCTTTTCAAAATTCGGGAATTGAAGAATTTTCGGGCTTATGAGAAAGTTTTTTAAGTGCATTGAAAGATGTCATGCAGTCCTCATTAAAGCCAAATTCAACATTTTTCCGTAGTAATCTGTTTAGCAGAAGGGCTATCGTGGCAAAATTTGGTATGCATATGCGGTAGTAGTTGGCAAACGCCACGAACCTTCTGACTTCATCCGCGTCTCGTGGTACTGGAAAATTTTTCATAACCTCAGATTTTGATGGATCAGGTATTATGCCCTTTTCCGAGATTATGTGCCCCAAATATAAGACCTCTTTCCTAAGAAAAGAACATTTTCCGGGATAAATCTTTAAATTAACTTCTCTGAGTTTTTGGAAAACTTCGATTAGGTTTTTATTGTGTTGCTCAAGTGTTCGGCCAAACACAATCAAATCGTCAAGATATACAAAACACCGGGAATAGGTTAGGCCTGACATAGCAACAGACATCATTCTCGAAAATGTGCTGGGTGACGTTTTCAAACCCATGGGCAGACGTTTCAGTTGGTAGTGCCTATTTTCGGTTGAGAATGCGGTGTAAGGTCTGCTGTCTTCCGCTAATTCCATTTGGTAATACCCTTGGCTGAGGTCTATGCAGGAGAAGTATGTTGCTCCTCCGACCATGTCAAAAATGTCAGTTATGTTGGGCAGTGGAAACTTATCATCCTCGATTACTTCGTTTACTTTTCGGTAGTCTGAATTTTTGTAGTCCCGTGATGGGATCTTTCTTTTTGGGTACAATCAAGATAGGTGAGTTCCATGCCGAAACGGATGGCTCGATAATATCATCTGCCAACATATTTTGTACTTCTGTTTGTATATCATATTTTTGAGAATGCGGTAGCCTATAGGGTGTGTATGTGTGTATGTCAATTTGTCGTTTTTGAGATGGAGATATCTTGGAATTTGGTACATATGAGCTCGAGTTCTGATCGTTCTTCTTTGTTCAATGTTTCAAAACTGATTTCAGCAAGTACTTGTTTTAGTGGTGGACGGTGATCTCTCAGTGGTTTCGCTTTTTAGAACGTAGTATTCAGATAACGGTTTGGATTGTGGTTCTATCCACTTCAATTTCACCTCGGATTCACGGGTATTTAAGATTTTTACCGGCATTTTGCCTTGCCTGGCCTGCGATATGGAGCTTGCCATAAATACGCCTTCACACAATTGTTGTGAAAAGAATACCCGTACGTCCGAATGTTGGCTGTCGACCCAGTATGTGGATTCGGACCTGGGCGAGAGTGAAATAGATACTACTTGGTCTTTGTTAACTATAGGTAATGAAATTTGTTTATTGTTTATTGTTAATTTTAAAGTGAAATATTCTAAGTCTATTATTGCTGCGAAATCTTTAAGGAAATTAGCTCCAATGATACCGTCTACGTGTACTGGGAAGGAGTTGGGTACTACGTGAAACGTGTAGGTTGTAGGGAATTCTCCTAACAAGAGTGTGTTAGTACATGTTCCTAGCGTTGTTATGTCACCCGAGATTCCCATTATTGTTGTTTTGTTATTTCTGTTTATTGGGGTACCCTGATTTAGTACAACCTGCTTAATTGTGCAGATCGATGCACCTGTATCTATTAAAAAAATTATATCTTTCCTGTTATTGCCTTTCATATGCACATATAGGCCGTTTGCTATCGCCCCTGCACAAATCGCGATCGGCAGCATTGGGGTTAGTGGTTCCCCCCCGAATGGTCGGATTTACCATATAAGTTGCCTCTCTTCGGTTGCCCTGATTATGGCGTGGTACAAAACTAGTTCGACGGTTTTCTCCGTTATTACGGGTATTTCCACTGCTGTGGGCAACCGGTCGTGGCGTGTTTTGGTTATTGGTATTGTTATCATTACCTCTGGGGCGGGGTGCGAAATTATTATTTCTATTTTGGTTGTTATTAAACCGGGGGTAATTATTTATCGGCTGTTGGTAAGCTCTTGGACCGTATGTCGGTCGGTTTTGATAACTGGGGTTGGGTGGGAAATTGGTACGTTGGGAATATGCTTGGTTATTAGGATAGTTTGCATAGTTTGTATTTTGAAAATTTCGCCCTATATTTCCCTGGTTACGGAACTGATTCGTGTGCGGTGACGCTCGTTGGTTATGGTTCGCGTAGTGCACCGTTTCTGGGGCTGGATTGTTGTCTGTTTCTATCTCCAGCAGGTGGTCGATAGCGTCCTGAAATTTGGTATGGGGGGCGCTGTCGAGAATGATCTTGTTTCTTTCATTGACCCCCTTCTTGAGGAATATTAACCCCCTGCGTTCGTTTGCTCTTGTTAATATATTGCGAGCTGATTCTCCTAGTCCGCTTGTTTCCAACTCGTTCATTTTGGTTACGAGACATTCAACTTCGGACACAAACTCCCGCATTGGCCGATTTCGTTGGCGTAGCTTGTCGAGTTTGTGCTGGAGACTTTCTATAGTGTCTCTAGCTCCACATTTGGCTATGAGATTGGATTTAAGTTCACCAAACGTTGCTGGATTGGCAGACCCAAGTTCTGTTAATGCTCTGCCTTGGATCTTGCATTTCATTAAGAACTTTATGAGTGTGGGTTTGGCCGTGTCGCTGAGAGTGCATAGTAAAACTCGACACTATTCAGGAAATCCCTTATATGTTCGGTTCGGCTGGTGCTAACTTCGCAGTTTAGCACTGGCAGTTTTTGTGCCGTACTGAAGTCGAATTCACTCATTTTGTTAGTTTTAGGGTCTGACCAGGGTTTTTCGGAGAGAGAAATCCTATCAATTTGATGAAACGCTGGGTAGGAAAAGGAAAAATGCCGAGTAAACGTGCAAGCTATTATAATGCGAACATCTAGTACCGAACTTCACTAAAGAAAATAGAAGAAAGACCTCGACCCAATCTGCGAAATACCTATTGTTTTTGCTATGTATTGGAAAACCATTCTAGTCTCATTACGTTTTTTCTAGGTATAATAATTTAATTAAATAAGCTATAACAGGGCTGGTCGCTTCTCCTCGATGATCATCACTAGTATCAGGCACTGAACTTGGCTCACTCCATAATCTGAGCCAAACGAGAATCATACATTTCCAGCCTCGAATGTATGTCATTTTGAAATGTATGGGTAATACGCTGAGAATTGGGTGTGGTGGGTGGGCTGTGTAATGAATTGCTCTAAAGTACATTCTGAACTGGTAGATAACCAATATTAGGATGTTCTTTACAGTATTTTCTAACTTAAAAGTTTATGCTTTGGTGAGATTTCGTACATCTTCTGTTGATATTCGGCGTACAATACTCATGCCTTAGATGACTTAGTTTTTGATTTTTCTGTTTTTTAACATTCCGACCAAATAAGAAATATTTTGGCACAGGTCGAAATTAACATATTTCCGACAGCAGTCGCGGAAACTAAAAAGTTTGGTGCTACTTGCAATTATTAGCTTGATGGTTACTGTGGAGGTAGTTATTGCCCTACTCCTGGCAGGATCGCCATGTAACGTCGCCTGGTCCTGGCGGCAACGTACGGTAAGAACCCCTAATTTCTTTGTTAGGTCGATTACCCTCGCTCCGGCTAAAAAGCCAGTCAGCTCAAACCTCTGATGCACATATGCTTCCTTGAGGTGGATAATCGACGAGAGGGGGTTCTTCAGCTGTAACGCTAGTCAGAACAATATTGAGGTACGTAGGGCTCAGTCTCTCGTCCGGAGAATGAGTGAACTTTATTTTCAAATTATGCTACTTTTATACCCTAACTTAATTGCTAAATAAGCTTAAATATTAATGTGTTAATTGCTTAGTCGGCTTAATATATTGTTCACAAATATTGAATTGAAATATTTGTATTTATTTTATTTCGTATCTCTTTTTTTTCTTCTTCTTTTTGCCAGTCACAAATACCGAACCCATAATGAACAACATTATTTTATCTGCCCAATTGGCATATTTGTTAATAGCCTCATGCTCGTTTCATAGCCTCTTGTGGAAATGCGCACTCAGCATATCAACTACTTCCAAGCGCTTGACAGTATTTGGTATACGTAGTGTGCTAACCATACAGTGGATATGAAACTGCAATATGAGCGCTATTTGCCAAGGCCGGCTATTTGCCGGCCACCCGTAGTGCCTCTTGGTGAACACATATTTAATATAATTGTTAAGGTGTTGTGTTACCTGATACACTACGGTGGGCTTAAAGGTAGTTGACACATGTCGTGTGTCGTCCGGGTTCCGTATTTGCAACTGGATGAATTCAATGAAGTGGACGCTAGTGTGGTCCCTTCACAATTTCAGCGAGTTGCTAAATAAAATACTGTTGGTTCTCTGACTTCAGAAAGTTGAAAGACACTTTATTCATAATTCTTTGGGCTTATATACTAATTTTTACACATGCTGTCGCCGCAAAAAGTATTCGCTTCGTATCACGAAACCCCAAAATCCATTGATCGATAATTGCCCATTCGGCATTTCCCGATGACCGCCGTCATTCCACACAGTATTCGATTACAATGTTTCGCTAGTAATAATTGTTCATGCGGCTGTATACTTCGTCGCGTGACATTGCTCAGCATAAGCAAGAAGTTTCACACAAAGTGTTTGTTTACTTTGTGTTACTATGGATTGCCCATGCGGCTGTATGCTTTGCTGTGTGCTGTTGTTCAGCATAGGCACGTCGATCCATTCAAAGCATACGATTATTCGAGTACATACATTTGTATGTTCGATCGTTGAACTCGTAATCGGCATGAGATACATTTAGGTTTATTTGTTAGGATTAGAGTTACGAAGTGAGCAATTAAATGATTTCATATGCTTTGAGGCATTGTTGGATAAGTAATCGCTAGTGCGATCACTTTACATAATATAGTATGGGATGATTTAATTGCTTCATACTTTGTTTGATAAATGGCCGCTAGTGCGATCCCGTCACACATGTTTGCTCAAACTGTGACATTCAGCATCAATTAGTCAACTTGCACCGCCATCTAGTAGAGAGCCATATATCCGATATTTAGCAGCATTTGAAAAGCAGTTTGAGTGGCTATGGAATACTTAGTACATCTGTGTTCTCGAACCTTCTGAACTCAACGAATCTGGAAATTTCGACAGGTGTCACTAGGAGATATAAATAGATGTCGCTGGAGCACCCAAGACATTCTAGTCTTGAACCGCGATAAGGAAGTGCGATAGATGACAGTAGTGAAAGGTATAGAGAAAAAGTGGAAGTATTGAATAAGAGAAAAGTGATTGTTTATTTAAAGTGATTAATTGTGAAACTGAATTGTTGGATTAAAGAAGTGTATTATTAAAATAATAATCAAGATTTAAAAGACATTGAAAGAGAACTAATAAAGATTAATGAAATAGCACTACGTTTTATCTTTTCGAATCCTAGCCTGGATGTAACAATATTCATATTCACAACTTATCCTTTCACGTATAAAATTAGACCAATATGAATACAAAAAGCAGTTCAACTCTTTCTGATAGTCGCAACGCGGATTACAATTAAAACTATGAATATACCGGGACTATACTAATGAAAGTCATACTCAACCTGAACCGCCAAGAGACACAAAAGAACACTCTACAATTGCTGGAACTTAGCTAAAAGCTCTAGAGTTAGCCAGCATAATCTTTGTAGTGACGTTCTTAATGACTTAAAGTATATCTAATGGAACATGTTTAATGCAAAAGAGAAACAAGCAAGCAGCCTCCATTATGCAAAAAATATCAACAAGTGACCTTCCTCAATGCTTCATTGAAAAGGTACATGGACTTAAAATTATATATACCAACAATTTCACATGTTGATTAAAGATAAATAAACTTGCGCAATACTCCTATGAAATATGTCGTTCATAGAATTTAGCAATCTAGCTCCATGCAAAACAACGAAAATTCTTACTATCCATATAAATATTCATCGTGCAGGTACCTACCTATTGACCAAGAAATGGTGGTGCGGCATGGCACAATACTGACAAAAAATAATTTATGTCATTGCTTAATAAATTAGATCGAATATTTCTAAATCAATTACAAAACAAAGTTATAGAAATCGGTACCTTTCGCGACAAAATATAGCCGAAACAGTCAGAGTCCAAAATGCGACAAAATCACTTCCATACAAATGTAAATCATAATGGCATGACCAGGGAATCGATAATGCGAGATCCATTATCCATACAAATTAACTTACTTGCAAATCGTACATTCTACCTGTACTGCTAAACAACAAAAATGCCTATGCTCCTTCTTACAAAGAAAAAAAATACAACATACATGGGAATGCAATTATGAAAGGTTCGATAAAGAGAGATAAAACAGTTTATTTGGTTTTTTTTTCTTCGTTTTCAAAGTGTGTAAAAAAACGGTGACAGCAAAATTTAAGACACAAACCTTCAAAACGCCATCTACCAAGGTGAGGCCACTCGCTGTTATGATAATACTATAAAGTCTATATACAAAGATAATACCTTTGCCTTTGTATACAAACTTTAAAGTATTGTTGGATGTTTGCTCAAACTGTGTCATTCAGCATCAATTAGTAAACTTGCTGCGCCATCTAGTAGAAAACCATATTACCGATTTTGGCAGCATTTGAATAGCAGTTTGAGTAGCTGTGGAATAACTAGTACATAGTTATGTTGTTCTCGAACCTTCTAAACTCAACGAATCTGGAAATTTCGAGAGGTGTCACCAGGAGATATAAATAGATGTCGCAGGAGCACCCAAGAGATTCTTGTTGTGAACCGTGATAAAGAAGTGAGATAGATGACTGTAGTGAAAAGTATAAAGAAAAAAAATGGAAGTATTGAATAATAGAAAAGTGATTGTTTATTTAAAGTGATTAATTGTGAAAGTGAATTGTTGAATTAAATGATTGAATTATTAGAATAATAATCAAGAATTAAATTGAAAGAGAATTAATAAAGATTAATTAAATAGAATTACGTTTTGTCTTTTCGAATCACAGCCTAAATGTAACATTGGTGTCAGAAGTGGGATAAAACGTATTCAGTGTGAAATTAAAGTGAAGTGAATTAGTTAAAAAAAAAACAGAAAAAGAAAAAGAAAAGGAAAACAAAAATGGGCCGCACATTGAAATTACTACAGCTCAGTATACCGCAGTTAAAAGCTGAACTAGAAAAGCGGAATCTCTCCACAGCTGGAGCAAAAAGTGATCTGGTGATTCGACTGCAGGAAGCTGTTGAAAACGAAGGGGAAAACCCCAAGTGCGTTTTGTTCGACGTAGCAGAAGAACAAGTAAGTACAGGCGTTGATATGACTGCTATCATGGAATTATTTCTGGCCAAGTTTGATGAACAGAAGAATTCTCTAGATTCCAAATTTGATGAACAGAAGAATTCTCTAGCTTCCAAATTGAAATCAATGGACTCTAAATTTGATGAACAGAAGAATTCTCTAGATTTCAAATTGGAATCAATGGACTCTAAATTTGATGAATAGAAGAATTGTCTAGATGCCAAATTGCAATCAAGCGCTGTGGAAGATTTTAAAAATGTTCTCGAAGGAAAACTCGAAGAAATTGACCACAAGTTCGAGAAGTTTGAAACCAAATTCGACAAAATCCATCAGATGTTTTGCAAGCATGAGACAAACTTCGAGAACTTGGCTAAAGAGCTCGAGAAAGTGAAGAGGCAGAAGGCACGAGAATATTCTGCGGACTGTCCGAGAAGGAAAGAGATGCAGCCTCCTGTTTTCGATGGTCAAACATCATGGCCAATTTATAAGAAACAGTTTGAAGCAGCTGCAATGGCGAACAGCTGGGACAACGAAGAAAAGTCGATTGCGCTAACGCTCGCAGTAAGAGGTACAGCTGCGGAGTTACTCCAAACCGTCTCAGAAGAGAAGCAACACAACTACGACGCCTTGGTCAAGGCTATAGAGATGCGCTTCGGTGATGAGCATATGCAGCAAGTGTACAGGGTCCAGCTACGCAGTAGAGTCCAGAAGAGGGGAGAAACACTCCAACAGCTGCAAGCAGATATCGAACGTCTGGCACATTTGTCATATCCTAATGCTGGTGAGGTTCTTATCAATGAAATGGCTGTGGATGCGTTTATCCAAGCCAATGAAGATAGGCAACTGCAAATGCCCGTAAGAATGGCTGGAAAGAGAACTCTCGCTGAGGCCCTAGCATTTGCCTTGACAATGCAAGCTGCTGATCAGGCATCGCATGTGTTCCACCGCATAAGGGAAATGACAGCCGTTGAATGCTCATATCAAAGAACAGACATCGTAGACCGGAACAGAGATAACAGAGGTCAAATGCGCGGCTGGAACTGCAACAAAATAGGGCACCTACAGAGACAGTGCAGAGCTCCACCCAGACAAGGCAGTTGTCCACATTGCGGGCCTAGGAGGCGCAACGAAGAAGCATCTGGCAGGGATAGGTTAGGTTAGGTTAGGTAAGGTGGCTGCGAGGGCGTGAGCCCAGGCACACTTAGGCCGCAGTTTCGGCCCGTTGTGATACCACAAAAAAGGGGGGGGGGGGTGTTCTGCCGGTCGTCGCTCGGCCTACTTGGTTCTCTGTGATTGCCTCCTGTGAGGTAGTGGTCTTAGGGGGGAAGATACTCCTAAAGGGGTCAATGTGTGCAGCCTGGCTGTGTTTCGCATGGGTTGCGATGTGTTGGGTGACTAGTGCAGAGGCGACTTCCGCCCGACATCCGAACCAAGGGTTGCGATCGAGATGAGGCGATTGATGCAATCAAACCCCAGGTCGATCTCAAATTCTGCACCGCGGAGGGAAGCTATTGATGACTGTTACAATCGAACCTCAAACTGCTCTTCACTCTCTTTGCAGGCAATACCGTGCCAGGGAGACCGATACAGTCAATCCCGCGCAAGCTATTACATTCCTTGGAGGGGGGGTCAGGGTGTACCGGCTGCACAGTCAAGTTGTTGGTTACAAAACTGTGCCAGAGGGCGTGACTGAAGGTGGTCCAACCCTGCTACACGCATCGCGGGGGGGATGCGGCTTGTGGCGACTGTTGCAGTACGAGCCTCGAGTTACACCTTTCCGCGGAAAGAAGCAGGGATGGGCGGCCTTGATAGTCGATTTGGAATTATGATGACTGAGTTCGGGGATTTGTGGTGCAGGTTTTGAGGTATGGGAGAGAAACAGAGTGTGGTGACTGTTACAATCTAACCTCAACTCTGTTCCCGTTTTGTCTGCATAGCGGGGAGGCAGCAAGGCCGGTGGAGACCGTTTCAGTCGATCCGCCGGGTTACTGTATCGCCCTCGGAGTGGAGTTCTGACTGAAGTGACTGATACAATCTAATTTCAGTGAGAACTCTTTTCCTTTGCAGGGGGATAGGTTTGGGATGGTCTGCGGGAGGGGAGTAAGAGGGGCTCAAGTCATCGTCCAATCCGTCCTCTAGTTCAGTTTAACCATTTGGACCTAGTGACGAATTTGCTGATACAGCCAATATCTGTTTCACTGAGATCACTTAGATCATCGAGGAAATAGTTGCCGAGGATTTGTTTCCTTGAATTGGCTAGTGCGCGGCAGTTGCACAGGAGATGTTCTTGTGCGGAACCCCGTCTGGCTAACTCGTCCGCCTTACAGTTGCCTGGAATATCACTGTGACCGGGTACCCAACACAGTGAAGTGTTACATCTGACCGCGATCTCGTTAAGAGATTCGCGGCATTGTTTTACCAACTTGGATCTTATTGTTGGTGATTCTAAGGCTTTAATCGCTGCCTGACTATCTATATAAATCACGACAGTTTTTCCATCTATCGGGCTCAAAGAGAGTCTGCGTGCTGCTTCGCGGATAGTCGTGACTTCTGCCTGAAATACACTGCAGTGGTCAGGCAGTCGTAGTACGACATTTAGCGCAGGGTTGTCTGAAAACACGCCCGCCCCTGTGCCGTCGGCTGTCTTTGACCCGTCGGTGTATATTTCAATGGCGTCATTGTTTACAATGCGACCTTCTTCCCAGCTGGCTCGGTCTGGGATGGCCGTCTTGTATTTATTACTGAAATCTAGTGTTGGGATTAGATAATCCGTATTGTTGGGGATCTTGTGGGCAGTTAGGATGCTGCTGTGCCCAAAGTGTGAACTTTGCCACGAATTGGATCTTAACGCTCCTGTGATGCATATGCAGGCTGCCCTCTGGATGCGTTCCAGGGCGCTTGCGTGGCATTGCTTCGATATTGCAGGCCACCATGCTATGATACCGTAAGTGAGGATAGGCCTAACGACCGCCGTGTACAGCCAGTGAGTTATCTTAGGCAGTAGACCCCATCTGGAGCCTAAGGCCTTTTTACAGGTGTAAATGGCAATCGTAGCCTTCCTTATGCGGTCTTGGATGTTTGGTTTCCAACTGAGTTTGCTATCTAGGATCGTTCCCAGATATTTAGCTTGGCTGGAAAAAATGAGTGGTTCGTTGTTGAGCGTAGGTGGCGTTATCTCCTGAACCTTGATTTTCCTTGTAAATAAAACCAGTTCGGTTTTGGATGGGTTGACATTGAGTCCGACCTTAATGGACCAGGAGGATAGTTTCCTGAGAGCTGATTCCATTAGGTCTCTGATCGTGTTGGGGAATTTCCCCGTTATGGCAATGGCAATGTCGTCTGCGTAGGCCGTCACTTTGCATCCGTCCTCCTCTAGGTTGGAGATGATCTCGTTGACTACTAAGATCCATAGTAGCGGTGAGAGCGCTACTCCTTGTGGTGTGCCCCTGTACACTGACCTCCTGGTCAGACAGCTGCCAAGCTCCGCCTGGATCAGCCTGCTTTCTAGCATGTTTTTTATCCAGGTGCAGAGGCAGTTATCCACGTTTAGTCTGGTGAGTGCATTCGTGACGGCTTCTGTATTGACATTGTTGAAAGCCCCTTCTATATCCAGAAAGGATACCATCGTGTATTCTTTGTGATACAACGATTTTTCGATAGTGCTGACTAGCGAATGAAGTGCTGTTTCTACTGAAAAATCTTTTCGGTAGGCGTGCTGACACCTCGAAAGGGAATTGTTTTCCAGGTTTGAGCGTATGTAGTAATCTACAACTCTTTCCAACGTTTTCAGGAGGAATGAAGTTAGACTGATGGGTCTAAAGTCTTTTGGAGAACAGTGTGAAGCTTTACCGCATTTCGGTATAAAGACCACTTTTACCGTTTTCCAAACTGTGGGCGTAAAGCTGAGTTTTAGGCAGCTATTGAAAATCACCAGTATGGGTGTGATTCCATCTAGTCCAGGTGATTTATATGGGAGGAAGCTGTTAATCGCCCACGCCAGTTTGCAATTGTCAGCAATATGCTCCGGAACCATTTGGACACTGTGATGGTGTTGTGTAGGGTGATTTACCTCTACTTTGTTGCCTGGGAAGTGGGTATCCAGTAGTAGACCTAAGGTCTCCTCGCTGGTTGAAGTCCACACTCCTCCTTGGCGTTGTATGACGCTAGGTATTTGTGGAGATTTTGAGAGGGCGATGTCTTCCCCACCTTTTTCCAGGCGGAGAAGTAAATTAGCCGAAGCTATTTTGGAATGGTGGAGGTTAATCTGTACTAGTCGGAGCATCATTGCTGACTAGTACCGGCATCTCTATGACTGTAGTGTCCCCGTCCTCTGATTCAGAGGACAGTTCTCCACTATTTTCCTCCTTAGGGAGCGGTTCTTGCGGAGGAGCAACCCCCGATACAGAGGGTTGTTCGTCTGTCTTGTTTCCAGCCGTGTCTGTTTCCAGAGAAGAACTTTCGGGCGTAGCCTCTAAGCCAAGACTACTTAGCGAGGATACCATGCCTGCGAGAAGTCTCTCGTCCTTCTCATGAATTTTTAGGACCAGAGTGTCCATGCCGTAGAAGATTTTGAACCCCTTTTTGTTAAGGAGTTCAACTGACTCTTGGTTGAGGAGGAAAGATATTAGTATTAACCTCTCTTCCGGTTCATCGACCTTTATGATCCTCCAATTCTCGGTTGGAAGATCTCGGTTTTGTCTCTTAATAAGCCGGAGGATCTCATCTGGCTTATTAGGTCCTGGGGGTACCCAAATGCGAGCTCTTGGGCGGACCGGAGTGTCGATCCAGTGAGCGACACTTAGCTTGGCATTGACCCAGAGATTCGTTAGTCTCGGGATCGCTGCCTTTAAATAGTCTACCGACGTCTGATCGGAGCACCTCACTAATTTGGCGCCGTTGAGGTACCACCCGTTGTCTGTGAAGGTGGGAAGTAGTGCCGAGGGGTCTCTGTGGCTAAAGGCGAGAATGTCAATAGTCAGTCTCGTCTTCAGCATTCGCCAGTTCTCGCCACTAATTCTCCCCTCATCATTGCTCCAGTCGCAGATGCCGAAGACCAGATTATCCTTCGCTACCTCGTTGAAGGGTCTGTGCGCTGATTCAGCGCTCTTTGCCTTCTTCGGGGTTTTGGAGGTTTCGTCCTGTGATCTAGGACGTTTAGACGCAAAGTCCTTTTTGTTAGCAGATGAGCTGCTCAGTTTTTTGTTGTTGTTGTTGTTTGGTGCGGATTGGGGTGGTCCACCTGTTACAGAAAGGGCCTTCCCCATTCTATTAGTTTGTTCACCGTGTTTGAGGGTAGGTCTCCCGTGCTCAGGAGTCGCTTCCCTTTTTGTGGCGCACAACGCTAACGTGGTTTCGCCTGAGCCATGTGTGGCTGGAGGAGGACGACCCCCTGTCTCAGGATGATCGGACTTCTCCGCCAGCATGTCTCTAGCCCACCGTACCGTGTCCCTATCTTTATGGTCCCATGTATCGTCTGGTTTTTCGAGGATACGGTTCAGCTGGAACTTAGCTAAGCGGGCCATTTTGTGTTTATTGGAACTGGGTCCACCTCTTTTACGTGCGGGCTTCCGACTGCAGCTGGCCGTTTCGGCGCTTGTCGGACCCTCCGCGTCAGAGTTCGTTGTTTTGACTGATGCAGTCTCGGAATCCGAGTAATTCACGGATTCTGAGCTGTCATTGACTCTGTATTTAAATCGGTCGTCAGTCCCGTCCTGTATCTCTACGTCTTGTGTTTGTAAGCCAGCTCTTGAAATTTCTGCTGAGCTTTGTTGTTCTGTTTTTTCGTTTTGTAGTTTTGTTTTTGTTTGGTTTTTGTTCATTTTAAAAAGATTTTGAGTCCCACGAGTAAGCCGGTGAGAAAACGTCCACCCCAGCATTGCCGGTTCTACTGGGGTAAGGCTGGATACGACAGGCCCTGACAGGGCACCTGAAGGATCTCGTTATCGGTTGAATATACCCTCAACCTTTCGTCCCTGGACACGGTTTACGTTGCGCTCGCACTACCACTGGAATTGGGTTAACTACTCTTTAGGTTCGGAGGCCTCCTCCTGAGACCTTACAGCTCGGGAAGCCCTGCTGCAATCGCTCCCCGGTATCATCGGGTTCTTACTAAGCATCTCCACCACGACAAGGTAAGTAGTCGAAAAAGATGATCTAGCAGGGATAACATCCATCCTGCAGATATGGCTTCGCAGAACCAGCAGTCGGGAAACGTCTAAGGATTAGCTTCACGGGGCAGAAGTTGGTTTCCGGAATCGACGACCCCAGGACCACAATTCAAGTCTCCCAAACCAAACGAGGAAACCAGAGTCTAACAGTGGAAGCCTATATCGGACAAAATAAGTGTGTAGCAACCATCGACACCGGTGCCACCGCCTCTATTATAAGGAGGGACATCGTCCGTCAGTCTTGGCTGCACAACACCAGCAATTACTGTCTGAAAACAGCAACAGGAGCTACAGCGAAAGTGTATGGAGAGGTCATACTAACAATAAATTTGGCAGGATTAGCATTCTCCCACGCTTTCCTAGTAACCAATATATGTGACGAATGCATCATTGGAATCGATTTCATGAAGGTGCATGATGTAGTATTGGACATTGGTATGCAAGTACTCAAGTATCGAAACGTAGAGATTCCGATGGTGTACGGGAACGAGAACGCCGCATCCCTGAGGACAGTCATTAGTAAGGACGACGTCCTACCACCTTCTTCAGAGACACTGATTTGGACAAAGCTGGAAGGTGATCCTGGGGCCCACCGATTCTTTCTAGTTGAGCCACAAGACAACCACTACCGAAACTGCGTGGTTGGAAAAATGCTTGTCGAGCCGAAGAACAATATGGTTCCCGTACGATTTCTTAATGCGGAACACAAAAGCGTCAAATTGAAGCAAGGTGAGGTGGTTGGAAAGTGTGTACCGGTTACTGCCATCACGAAACTATCACAGGAAGGTGTTGCGAAGCCTCGTTCACCAATGGGAATGACTGAGGTGAAAAGTACTTTATTTCAGCACTGCCATCTGAATCGGGAGCAGCAAGCCATGGCAGGGAACCTCATCAACGAGTTTGCTGATATATTCGCTTCGCGGGACTGCGAGTATGGCCGAACACACCTTGAACAATACCGGATAGATACTGGAGATGCGAGACCGATTCGCCAGCCTCCCAGACGATTACCATTGGCTAAGCAGACGGAGGTTGCAGAGATGGTGTCGACGATGGAGAAGGAAGGTGTGATCGAATGCTCTAAAAGCCCATGGGCATCTCCAATTGTTCTAGTCAAAAAGAAAGATGGCAACACTCGGTTCTGTGTAGACTATCGCCAACTGAATAATATCACCAAAAAGGATAGCTACCCTCTACCAAGGATTGACGATACGCTGGATACACTGTCCGGAGGCCGATGGTTTTCCACTTTGGATCTGAAGAGTGCCTACTGGCAAGTGCAGATCCATCCGGAAGACCGTGAGAAAACGGCTTTCACATCAGGAAGCAGGCTCTGGCAATTCACAGTAATGCCATTTGGACTGTGTAACGCGCCGGCAACATTTGAGCGTCTAATGGAGCGTATTTTGTTGGGGCTAACATGGAAAACGTGTTTGGTCTACTTGGACGATGTCATCGTGGTTGGAAAAAATGTTTCAAGAACATCGATATAACTTGAAGGAAGTGTTCCAGAGACTACGAAGTGCACAATTAAAGCTTAACACGAAAAAGAGTGATCTCTTTAGATCTGAGGTAAAATATCTGGGGCACATCATCTCGTCCGAGGGAGTAAGGACTGACCCAGAGAAGGTCGATGCGGTGAAAAATTTGCCCGTTCCCAAAGACAAACACCAACTAAAAAGCTTCCTGGGACTTGCAACTTACTACAGACGGTTTGTGAAGGACTTTGCAAGGATCGCAAAGAGCTTGCATCAACTGACGGAAAAGGGAAAACCATTCAAATGGTCAGGTGAATGCGAAACGAGTTTCAAGAGTCTCAAACGCGAACTGTGTGATGCTTCAATTCTAGTGCACCCTACTCCAGGAAAAACATTTATTGTAGATGCCGATGCTAGTAATGTTGGGATCGGAGCCGTTCTTCCGCAGATCCATGATGGCCAAGAGAGAGTAGTTTCCTACTTCAGTAAAGTGCTATCCAAGCCGGAGAGGAACTATTGCGTAACCAGGCGGGAACTCCTGACTTTGATCGTGGCAACAAAGCACTTCCACAAGTACTTATATGGGCAGAAATCCATCCTGCGTACAGATCATGCGTCTCTAAAGTGGCTGCTGCAGTTTAAGAACCCTGAAGGACAAGTCGCGAGGTGGATTGAACGGCTGCAGATGTATGACTACGGGATACAGCACCGAAAGGGAACTCTTCACTCCAACGCAGATGCCCTCTCCCGGCGACCCTGCAAGGCTGATTGTAAACATTGCGTACGCCAGGAGTAGAAAGATAAAGTATCAGTCCAACGGTT
This sequence comes from Portevinia maculata, assembly GCA_949715645.1. Taxonomy (NCBI): domain Eukaryota; kingdom Metazoa; phylum Arthropoda; class Insecta; order Diptera; family Syrphidae; genus Portevinia; species Portevinia maculata. The sequence continues at coordinate 167,622,677 of OX454526.1, read as the reverse complement.
GAGAGCTGAGCCCATTTGCGGCTGGAGTGCACTTGAGATCCGGAATGCTCAACAGGAAGATCCGGATATCGAGCCGATTCTCGCCTGGAAGGAACATGAAGGCAAGCCGGACTGGCAGCAGGTCTCCAATAAGAGTCCGGAACTAAAGGCATACTTGGCACAATGGGACTCACTTCATGTTCAGGATGGCATTTTGAGAAGAAAATGGGAAAGTTCGGATGGAACATCAGCCGTGATGCAGCTAGTACCCAGATCGAAAGTCAACGAAGTGCTTAGGGAACTGCATGATGGAGTGTCCGGAGGTTACTTGGGAGTAAATAAGACACTTTTACTGGATCCACAAGAGACGATGTCGAAAACTGGTGCCGAAAATGCGCCACTTGCGCAGCCAGTAAAGGACCGAGAGTAAAAATGCAAGGCAAGATGCATCAATACAACGTTGGAGCACCCTTTGAAAGGATTGCAGTTGACATCGCACGACCGTTTCCAGAAACCAATAGTGGAAACCGCTATATCCTCGTAGTGATGGACTACTTCACTAAATGGCCTGAAGCATTTGCTATACCTAACCAAGAAGCTAAAACCGTGGTAGTGCAGATTGTCCACAACTGGGTAAGCAGATTTGGCGTACCAATGGAATTGCACTCGGACCAAGGTAGATACTTCGAATCGAAGATCTTTCAAGGAATATGCCAGCAACTTGCAATTAAGAAGACAAGAACAACCCCGCCTCATCCATAATCGGACGGAATGGTGGAACGCTTCAATAGAACCTTAAACGAACAACTTTCTAAGGTTGTTGGCGGCTGCCAGCGGGACTGGGACAAGCAGATCCCTATGTTCCTATTAGCTTATCGAAGCGCAGTTCATAACACAACAAGACATATTCCATCCGAAACCCTTTTTGGTCGAACCATCCGGTTACCTAGTGAATTGATGGTTGGATCTCCGACTGATGAAGCAACGAATGAAGATGATTATGTTGCGGATCTCAGAGAAATCATCAGAAACATTCATCGGAAAACTAGAGATAAGATTCGGATATCGAGCGAACGCATGAAGACGAGGTACGATACACAAGCAACCACCACAGGATTCCCGGAAGGAGATCTAGTATGGCTATACAACCCTCATCGCCGAAAAGGCATGTCACCTAAACTACAGCAGGATTGGGAAGGTCCCTATAAGATAGTGAAGCGCATCAACGATGTTGTCTACCGGATCTAGCGAGGAAGAGGCAAGCTGAAAGTTGTCCATGTGGATCGTCTAAATCGCTACCATGGCGAAAATATTGACGTGCTTGTTCGGGACGAACAAGTTTAAGAGGGGGATATTGTTGCATGTTTGCTCAAACTGTGTCATTGAGCAGCAATTAGTCAAGTTGCGCCATCTAGTAGAAAGTAGCCATATTACCGATTTTAGCAGCATTTGAATAGCTGTGGAATAACTAGTACATACATAATTAGATTGTTCTCGAACCTTCTAAACGAACCTTCTCTACGAATCTGGAAATTTCGAGAGGTGTCACTAGGAGATATAAATAGATGTCGCAGGAGCACCCAAGACATTCGAATTGTGATTTGTGAACCGCGAACAAGAAGGGCGATAGATGACAGTAGTGAAAAGTATAGAGAATATTGAATAAGAGAAAAGTGATTGTTTAAAGTGATTAATTGAGAAAGTGAATTGTTGAATTAAATAAGTGAATTATTAGAATAATAATCAAGAAGTAAAAGACATTGAAAGAGAACTAATAAAGATGAATTAAATAGAATTACGTTTTATCTTTTCGAATCCTAGCCTAAATGTAACAGTATTATCACTTCGTGAATTCGACGACTACGCCACCATACGACGTAAATACTACTTTAAAAAAAAGCTATATCCATACTACCATATTGCAGAACCTTTTCTACACCTTTGTTGTCTTCCATTATCTTCCATTCTCGTGAATATGAGAAGGAAGATCATTCAGGTAGCGACTACCGATGGTGGCTGATGTTTGATGTAGCGGACATTCTCATAGAGTAGATTTATCGTATTTTATTTGTTGGCTCTGATGGAAGTATCAGCAGAATATTTTTATTTGGTTTTGCGCAAACAGCTGATTGTCTGTTCTCCTTCATGCTCGTGACTAGGCATATGAGAAGGAAGACGACACAGGTAGAGTTGTTGATTGATAGTAGGTCGGAAAGGCGAAGGAATTATTATCGGGTAGACTTATGCCATATTATTTGTTTGCTCTGATGGAAGTTTGGGTTAGGTTATGTTTTTAGGTATTTAATACAATTGGTATCTGTGTGTATGATCGTTGAAGGAGAGTTGCATTTCAGCAGTGAGGATTCTCAAATGATTTTCTTTATAATTCATATTTGCAAGTGAAAAATGGATATTCATATTTAAAGGTAGGGGCGATGGTAGATAAAGAAAGGTGGGAGAATTGTCATCGGCTAGATTGATGGTATATTATTTGTTGGCTTTGATGGATGTTTGGGGTAGGTTATGGCATATTGCAATTAGACGATCAGAGTCACCTGTAACTTGTTTTCTTTGTTCTTACTGCAATGGGTGTGTATGTTCACATCGGTGAAGGAAAATCGCATTTCAGCATTAAGGATTCCCAAATGCTTTATAAATCATATTTGCATGTGAACAAATATTAATTGAGGCAGAGATAAAAAAAGATAAGACAAGTTATAGTGTGTGTACGAGCGAGTGCTCAGCTTGTCATAATAGCTGCGGGTATTCATGAACAACTGAAATTGGTTTATTTATTGGCCTTGTAAAAGGACATGCGAATTTGGGAGTACATGTTCAATGCTACATTGCGAACGATCCTTAAGGGTTTCCACTTTAAAGAGAAAACCGTGGATATTTTCGGACCCGTCAATTTAATTTGTTACTTTTTAATTTTATAAACTGAACTTACTGAAGAAGTTTGTTGACTTATTGGTAGTGCTTGTCTGCGTTGGGTCGAAAACGAAGCTTTCGAAGGTCTTGTAGGATTCACATTGGGAGTATTTAAATTCAAATTGTCCAATCTTCCAACTAAGGTATCTCTAATAGACTGCATTTCACGAATGAAAACTCGTTGGTTTGCATCGAGTCGGTGGCTTCTTCTTGAACAGGTGGACGATGTTCATTAATATCTCGTCGCTCATTATTATTATCACTATTGTGGTTACTCGCCTGGCCGGATTGCATTGCTGCAGGAGGGTTATCTTCCAGTTGTGGTGAAATCTGGTCCTGGCTTAAGCCTACACTAGCCCCAGCTGGAGTACGACTAACTATTGGCCTGGATTCCATTGCTCCTGAACGGGGAGTTATAATTCGAAAAGTGGACGAATTTCTCAAATTACTTGGTCTTCCACTAGAACGTGTATTTGGAACTCTATTATCCATAATAGGAAATTTCGGATTTTAAATACAACTTCAAAAGTTTTTAACTTTTAATATCTTTTAATAAATCTGTATTAAAAAAAAATTAATACATGCATAATTTGGGGTCAGCACGGTCCGTTCCAAATTCGATATTAAATTAGATATTAAATTTGATAAGATTAGATACAATATGCTTAAGACCAAGGTATCTAACTTGGAAAACAGACGGACTGTGCAAATCAATGCACACAATACGAACAAGACTGTATATAATTGGCAACTATAGGTAACATAGTAGCAACATAGTATAGTGTAATAACTACCTAAAAGAATTAGGATTTATATACATAATATAAAAATATTCATATTGTTGCATGTTTGCTTGAACTGTGTCATTCAGCATTAATTAGTCAACTGCGCCATCTAGTAGAGAGTAAAAGTAGCCATATTACCGATTTTGGCAGCATTTGAATATTAGTTTGAGTAGCTGTGGAATAACTAGTACATACATAATTAGATTGTTCTCGAACCTTCTAAACGAACCTTCTCTACGAATCTGGAAATTTCGAGAGGTGTCACTAGGAGATATAAATAGACGTCGCAGGAGCACCCAAGACATTCGAGTTGTGATTTGTGAACCGCGAACAAGAAGGGCGATAGATGAAAGTAGTGAAAAGTATAGAGAATATTGAATAAGAGAAAAGTGATTGTTTAAAGTGATTAATTGTGAAAGTGAATTGTTGAATTAAATAAGTGAATTATTAGAATAATAATCAAGAAGTAAAAGACATTGAAAGAGAACTAATAAAGATCAATTAAATAGAATTACGTTTTATCTTTTCGAATCCTAGCCTGGATGTAACAATAGGCACAACTTATCCTTTCACGAATAAAATTAGACCAATATGAATACAACAAGCAGTTCCACTCTTTCTGATATCCAATAGTCGCCACGCAGATTACAATTAAAACTATGAATATATCGGGACTATACTAATGAAAGTCATACTCAACTTGAACCGCCAAGAGACACAATAGAACACTCTACAATTGCTGGAGCTTAGCTAAAAGCTCTAGAGTTAGCCAGCATAATCTTTGTAGTGACGTTCTTAATGACTCGAAGTAGGTATATCTATTGTTAGAACATGTTTAATGCAAAACAGAAACAACCAAGCAGCCTCCATTAATAGGTACTCCTATAAAATGTCGTTCATCGAATTTAGCAATCTAGCTCGACGCAAAACAACGAAAATTCTTACTATCCATATAAATATTCATCGTATTTACCAAGAAGTGTTGGTGCGGCATGGCACAATACTGACAAAAAATAAATTATGTTATTGCTTTATAAACTAGATCGAATATTTCTAAATCAATTACAAAAAAAATGATAGAAATCGGTACCTTTTGCGACAAGATATAGCCGAAACAGTGAGAGTCTAAAATGTGATAAACTCATTTGATGAAAAATACCGAAATCAAATTTTATTCAATTTTTCCTTTCAAACGAATCGCTTATCAATCATACATTCTACTCGCATACGAAGAAGTCAGATTTCTTATTTTTCCATCATCTCCCTCTCATCAAACATACTACTTGCCGAAGCGAAGGCAACATTGCAAATCATCAAAAGTATTCGGCTGTTAAGGTACGATCAGACGGTCATCCAAACTTGTCATCCGGATGACATGCTGACGTCAGAGAACTTTTGTAATTCGGTTGTCATCTGCATGTCATCCGCGAGCGTGTCATCAGCTAGATGACACCCGATCACACAGTCTCATCCGTTCGGTCATCCGAGTGTCATTTTGTCCCAAAATGGATGACACGCTTGCTTTGTCATCCGGTTGACATGACACACGATCACACGAGATGACACTAATGGCACGGATCCCTTCAAGCAAGAGACTCCGTTCTACGTCCGCAAACGGAGTCAATAACATATGGACTACTCCGCATGCGGCTCCGCATACGGGTCCGAAAAACGTCAGCAAAATCGCTGACCCAACTTTTCCCGTCATTTTCGGATCCGCGATATATGAGGCGTTCCACGCACATATTTGTAAATTGACTGTAACTACATTGCCAATAAGAAGAAGAGCGAGAGTCGAGAGTAGTTATTTGTAATGGCGATTCGTTCATCTGTCACTGACACTGTCTCTGGCTGTAGCTGCAGATATAATTTTCTTTGAAAGGTAAACTAAAATTGAATTTATTATTGCACACAATTATTTGCTTAATTAAACTTTGTTTGAATTTAGATATATCAAAACCAAAAAAAAAATAGCAACCGATGAAGGCGAAACTACCAATTGTGGGCCGCATTTCGATGATTTAAATGCTACCGGCACAAATTCATGCTGAAAGTAACAAACATATGTATAGATAACATGCACATTTATTTGATTCATTTATTTTGCAGGAGAAGGAGAAATGGTTGCAGGTATACAAAATGCAAAAATGTATTGTTTTTAAGAAATAAAATAAACATGAACAAACATTTCTGATTTTTATTTTAGCGATACTCGATTCTCGTTTCTCTTCTTATCTAGCCTCGATTTGTGCCTTTTTTTTGGATCACTTTTGGATTCGTTTTTTGCTGACCAAAGCGAACTCAATCTGTCACAATACATACACATGTGAGTCCGCGGCTATTACAATTTCCATACTAATTGGATCCGTATGCGGAGCCGTATGCGGAGTAGTCCATATGTCATTGACTCCATTTGCGGACGTAAAACGGAGTTTCTTGCTTGAAGGGCTCTGCCTCCGCGTTGACATACAACACTTGACAGCAACATTAAAAAAAAAAATCAAAAATTGAAATCCAAAGTTTTATCAAAAGAAAGCTGAAATCTACCGCTTGTACATTAAGGAAGCGGACAAGTTCCTTGATGAGAACATTCTTCAAACTATCTACGAACGACTGGTGGCTGATTGCTGTTTAAATGTCGGAATGCGAGATCCTGAGGAACAATTTCAACTTGTGTTGGACATCACTTGCGAGCTTTTGCAGTTTTGGGGACGTCTCGAGTATGGACCACTTCAGGATGCCAAAAAGGGCAAGGAGCTGTGGACCACAGTCATGTAGGTTGCTTCAAAGAGCGGCCTCTGGATAGAGTTCATTCAATTGGAGATGTGGAATGACCTCGAAGCGACGAGAAAATAAGCTCATTGCCATAATGGTTCCATTCGGCAGGTGAACTCGTGTCTGAAAGACTGTGAACGCTTTTTGCATGAATTGCATGTAAAAATCAAGGACATCACAAAGAAGGATGAACAAAAGTTAAAGGCAGAGAGAAAAGGTATTGATAGAAAACGCAAATCAATTGATCTCTCGCAAGAAATCACACATGAGAAACGTCATAGAGAGAACGATGCACCTGTGCGGCAATTTAAATTCAAAGAAACAAAATCAGCAGTATTCAAAGAGCATGAGAATCAGGAGATTGATCTTACCAAGGACCATTTGAGGATATTCATCAGTAACCTGGATTATAAGTATGTTTTCGGTGTTTCTGCGTTTGATTTTGCTAAATTGTCATATTCTCTCCAGCTTAAGTGAAGAAGATGTAAAGGAACAGCTTCCCGAAGTAAGAATAACAGATCTAACTCTAATTAGATCATCAAATGGTAGAAGCAGAGGGTTCGGCTACGTGGAATTGGAAAATGAATCCGAGGTGGAAAAAGCTATACGTCTCGATAGAAAAATACTAAGTGGACGGCCAGTTTATATATCGAGTGTACTTCGCGATAAAGAGAAGAGGCAGAAGTTCAAATTTTCAGGTAAATGCATTGGCTTCAAGGGGATTTGCATGATATCAAATGTTGTTATTGTTTAGCCGATCTCGAGCCAAAAAAACTTTTCGTCAAGGGACTACCAGCCGATGTGAAAAAAGAAGAAGTGGAAACGTTGTTTAGTGCTTTTGGTAAATTGCTTGATGTCCGATTGGTGTTTCACAAGTAAGTGAGGTGCTGTAGTTTTTGTATTTGGAAAAGAAGCGACTTCAATTGATCAAACCCTGAATTCTTTCTTTTTAAGGAGTGGTAAATTCAAAGGAATTGCTTACATTGAATTCGATGTGGAAAATTAGCTTCAACAGCTTTAATGAGACTGGACCAGCATGAGATACGAAACTACATTGTAGGTACGGGAACTAAAACCAAAAGCTCCTTGAATTTTCTTTCAGATATCAGTTGCCATATCGGCGTCTCATCCCAAGACAATTGCAGGCAAGGAGGCACCGATAATTGAAAAGATTCTTGGCATGAGCACAGGTCGAAAGTTTAAGTCATCCATCAATCCCAATCAGAAGCCTCGAATGTCCCTAATCCGGAACGCCGTTCGAAAACAAATAACTCCAACAATTGGCAGCTCAACACCAACTACCTCAGCGAACGGCTCAATCAAAACGAAAGATGACTTTCGAAATCTACTTATTTTAAAAAATCCTCAATGAATTTGGAATTGGTGAAACAATAAAAAATGCGAAACCATTTCTGGATCTAATAGTTTTATTACAGAAAAGCAAAAAAGGATTACAATTTTCGTTGATATCGGCTCCTTCCTCTTCGTACTCTTCATCTTCTTCATCGTAGCCCGCTTACTTCACTTTTATTTATTCAAATTATTCACCGCTTCCGACTTTTTCACGATACAAACGTGTCATCCGATGTTAGATGACAATGTGGAAAATCTAGTAATGTCATCCATGGGACGTTGTCATCCGGATGACACGCTGTCAAAAATATGTGGTCATCCCGTCTCAATAGCGATGACAAGCTATCACACGGTCACTGAAATCAGTCATCTGGATGACATAAAAATCGTGTCATCTGGTATGTCATCCGGATGACACGTTCAATGACATGCCGGATGACAGGCGATCACACGAGATGACCACTTTAGGACAAATTCTACGTCATAGTGACGTCAGCATGTCATCCGGATGACAAGTTTGGATGACCGTGTGATCGCACCTTAAGTAGTTACATATTTAAAAAAAAAAAAAAACGAACTGTGATAAGATTTTTAAATCAATTAGGATTAGTGCAATATTAGGATTACGAAAGTGCAATATAGATTAAGGTTACGTATTAAGTATCGCGAGTGGTCAACATGTTGCAATAAATATGGTTGATACGGAAACTATACCAGCAGCTGATAGAGACAGATCGATGTGGCTATGTATATAGTTTATATATAGGAATTCGAATTTTGTTAGGAAAGGACGGTTAAGAGTCATTGCCTTATAGCAAATCAGCCGGTATACTAGCATACAGCTCTCAAGGACAAAATATCGAATTCCGTGTTATTGAAGTCAAGCAGAGACAGAAGATCCTAACTACAGGCGATATTCCCTGAAAATTTTATTTTCAAACACAAAATATATTGGAGGTAAGTTAGGAATAAATATGGAAACATGAAAACTAGTATTGACTTAGCTTCGTATAATACCCTAGGTACGCGCATACGGATACATCTATCCCAGACAAGGAAGGCACCAAGACCGAATTGAAAAGAAAAAAGAAAAGAATAAAAATATAAAAACCAAAGCAGAGGTAGGCTATTTTAAGAGCTAGTTGTGAGCCGGCGATTACACAAATGTTTCCACTAGGTATTGGGTTGAGGCGTTTGGTCAGAAGACGACACTCACCTATGCAGATTTTTTTTGGTCCGGGGTTCGGTAAAGCCGCTATTGTCGCCCAAAGACACCCCATTAGACGTTGGCTTAGCTGTGCTTGAGTGCAAACGACGCAAGAACGGCTTAGAAGCACAACAATGAGCAACGGACACAACAAAAAGGACGGGACAAAGAGCCCAGCAACTTCGACCTTCAAAAAGGTCAACGTGATAAAAAGGCGCTCCGCTTGCCAACACCCATTGTACACCAGTCGGAGTATATATCCCAAATAATAGTGAACGCAGTGAACCGTGAAACAAAAGACAAGATAGTGAATTAGTAATAATACCTGAAGTAGAGTTAAATAATTAGTTGATTAGTTTTATAGTTTTTTTTTGAATAAGATTAAAGTAAAATAATAGTGTAAGGATATAGTGTTCCAAAAGTGAAAACGCGAGAAAGAGGCAGTAGAGCCCAAACAATATTGAATTTTGCAGAGATCATCGCTCCAAGTGCTGCCGGCAGGACGACGAGGGACGACACACGTAAGTTTTCTTATTACATTTTATTTCTTTTGGTTTTTTTTATTGTGGGCAGGAATTCTGCCAAAATAAATTCATTTAGTGTAAGGGTAGGATTTTCACTGGCCAGAACACTGGTATCTATTGGATTAATTTACATTTTTAACATAGTTTTATAAATGAATTGTTTTGTTTTAATGGAGTAGAAACAGAAGTGATTTGGTGTGTGGAGTAATTGGGATGGCCGTCCTTCCGCTGGTGCCATGACGTAGACGATACGTAGACGACCGACCGACATGAGGACGGGACGCGACGACGTACGTACTCTCCACTACCAGGACACGTAACGGACAAGTGGCTGGATTCTGGTCAAGGGGCTATCTCTCGTTGTTTTCGGCCAGAGAGATGGCCAAAGGAGTGTCGTCCGACACATAGGTTGGGTAGGCCGAGCCAGAGCCGACATCATCTGGCAAGTCTCAGGAACGAGACGAACCTCACCAGTGAGCGACATTAGGAAGCAGTGGATGCAAAGGAGGCTAGAATTAGGTTAGATATAAGTTAGATTAGGGATATAGAATAAGGTATAGCTTACGTTTTAGATTAGAATAGGATTAGTTAGCATAGTTAGGGTAGTTAAGATGCATCTGACTTCCTGTACTCTCTCTGTTGCTGCACCACAAAGATGATACTCGAGCGATAGATGCAATTGTGTGTTTACAGAAAGCTAATTGCTCGAATGGACTCGAATTAAGCTCACAATGTAAGCCACCATTGCGAGCAATTAGCTCTATTGCACACAACACAAAATAACCGAGGAAAACGATAAGAAATTTAATTTAAAACACCACGAAACCACTTCACGACGCATCACAACGAATTAAATTTGAGAACTGTCAAATTAATTTGAATGCACGACCAGAGAAGAAGACAGTGCGGTCTCCCTTGCACCAATGGCAACGCCATTAGAAGAATGTGGTCATCACCTCTGACCAACAAACAATAATTTTCATGATAGCCGAATTAAATGGGTGAGAGATCCATATAACTACAAAAGGTGCACTCTAACACCCACTCCGAATATGTGGGGCATCGTTGCAAGAAATAAAGAAACACACAGAACCGCGCATTGTCCTGGTGTTAGTGTGAGAATAGTGGTTACAACTTTACGTAAATCAAAAAAGGAGTAACATCTTGGGGGGTCAACAACCTCAGCAGAAACAGCTGGAGCTGTACATAAGGAATCAACAGCTTCAAGGGAAGCAAATAGAATAAGTTTGATTTACTCGTCAACCAACCGCCAACAAATAAAGTTTAGTTTAAAACGAAGTTTGAATCGAGTTTTCAATTGTTTAATTTGTCTACCGTTTCAGTTCGCCTAACTGAGACATTTTCTTGTTCGGCTTGCAATCGCCTATTGCAAGACTAACTAAATAAATTCCCGCTCGCCTCAGCGCGGAACATGGTCCTTCGAGCCTAGAAAGTGAACTAGTGCATTTTAATTTTAATTTTATATTGAACTATAAACCAGTGCGCGTTTTATCGGTTTTTTTTTCATTTTTTTTTTTAAATAAAAAAAAAAATCTTTTTAATAAGTGTACTGTGGGCAAAGTATAGCTGGAGAAAACCAGTGCAAATATACACATTCCGATCATCGACGGACAGTCTATCGGCCACAGTACCCAACGAACCAAGGAACCCGCATCCAACGGATCTGCAACGGTCACCAATCACAGCAAGAACTGTGCAACAGAAAGCCTTCTGCAATTGCAACTTAGTTATTAACTCTCAGTTGCAATTGCAAAAGCGAAATAAGGTAGGAAATTATTCCTCTTTTTTCACATTTAAGTATCAATTTACATAACACGTAAATATTTTATGTACAAAATCCAACGGTAAACGAATCCTGAAAAACGGACTCAGCGGTGAACAGTGAATCAACCGGATTAGCGGTCGTCATAAGCAAGCGGTCCCAACGGAACCAAGCAACGGATTATCAACCACACCCGAACAGTAAGCAACTGTGCTGGGAATAATACCTGTCGCCACTAAAGGATTTAAGGTAGGAATTTCACCTAATTCTCCTAAATTTTTTAAAATAAAACTACTTTATATTTAAACACACATTGATTTTTAAAAACATACAAATATACACCTGTAGTCATCGAAACATAGTGGTCTTCCCCTTTCATACTTCACATAATATCTGAATAGTGCTATCTGAATCTATTGCTATATCTGAAATAAGTGCTAGTGATACAATTAAAGGTCAAACAATGTCGAAATTATCGAAATATATCGAGAGACAAGACCTAATTTTAAATGAACTCGAAACTGACTTTGAAGAGTTCAATAAACAAATCGCGGCGCGAAAGTCAAGGGGATACATAAACGCGTGTCTCACGGACATTGAAGAAGCCTTTAAAAGGGCGAAACGGGATCACGAATCTATAGTGAACTCCGGGCCCGATGAACTAAAAGACGAATATTTCAAAAAGGAAACATTCGCTAAAATAAAACGAATTTATTTTATATTTTATGGTATGTTGAACGATGAAGTAGACAAATTTGCAGAAAATCGTAATGCGAATTTGGAAACTTCTCGATTAGAAATATCAAAGTCGTCAGTTTGCGACATTCGTCTCCCTACCATTCAAATAAAGCCATTTTCTGGCAAATTCGAGGAATGGTGTGAATTTTACAATTTATTTGCGAGCATGATAGACCAGAACGTCGATCTATCGGACATTCAAAAGCTCCAGTATTTAAAAAGTTCAGTTTCCGGTGATGCTGCACGGTTAATTCAGCATCTTCCGATTGACGGAAAAAATTATGCATCTGCGTGGTCAATTTTAATCGAAAGATTCCAAAACAAGAGGAAGTTAGTCAACACGCAGTTGCGTACGTTAATGGAGCAACAAAAGCTCACTCGCGAATCTGCAGAACGTCTCAAATCTCTGCATGACACGACAACAGAGTGCATCCATGCACTCGCGAATCTAGGGGTAGCAGTCGAAGCATGGGATTGCATCCTCGTGTATATAATTTACCACAAGCTTCCTCCTCAGACGCAGAAAGATTGGGAAGATAAGTTAGGGACGTCGAAGATTCTTCCAGAGTGGAAGACATTTTCGTCATTTATTGAAGGGCGATTTAGCTCACTAGAAAATATGCTAGAAGCAAATGGGTCTATAAAGCAGCAAGCGCCGACAACATCGTTTCGAAAGGCCACTAGCTCTTATCACATCAAGTCGCAGCCCGTGAAGAAGCAATTTCTTTGCCGCCTGTGCAAGGCCTCTCATGGAATTCGGCATTGCAAATTGTTTGCCAACATGGAGGTTAAGGCACGTGCCGAGGTAGTTAAAAGAAATGGAATCTGCTCAAATTGCTTAGGATATGAGCACCATGCATCGACCTGCAGCAGCAGTAACCGATGCTCGAAATGTGGTCTGAAGCACCACACCATGCTGCATTTCGAACAACACAACGTATCCAATGCCAACAATGGTCATCAAACGCCGTTCCCTACTTCACCCCATCAATCAAACAACTCCCAATATAACGCTCACTTAATCCAAAATCCGAATCATCAAAGTCAGGCGAATGGTTGGATTAGTGAGCAACAGCGTGCTTCAACATCTCAGCAACAGCACTATAATACGCATTTCAACCAGATGCGATCCAAAGCTCTATTAGCCACAGCACTTGTGAAGGTGCTGGCATCCAATGGAACTTCTCATGTTCTTAGGGCTCTAATCGATCCTGGTTCCGAGGCAACATTTGTCACTGAGAACGCGGTTCAGCTTCTTAATCTGAGGAAGCAGCGAACATTGGCGAATGTTACGGGGCTGGGACAAACAGCAACGGGCATCGCAAATCATCAGGTCGAATTTACGATTTTTTCTTTCTCCAATCCCTCATTCAGTCTTGATATCAGGGCGTTCGTCTTTTCACAATTAACCTCTTTGTTACCTACCCATCAACTATCCTCGTCTTCTTGGAATCATATTGCAAACCTCACGTTGGCGGACCCTTCGTACCACGTCCCCGGGAAGATTGACCTCTTGATAGGCGCCGACGTATATGCGTCCATCATTCTAGAAGGGTTGGTGAAGGGTCAAAATGGGTCCCCAGTTGCGCAGCTAACCGAACTTGGATGGATTCTGACCGGAACCACTAAATTGGATTCCCAACCTTCCACTGTGACCATTCAGAATCATTTCAATTCGTTGGATTCACAACTCAAGGCATTCTGGGAGTTGGAAGAAAACCTGGAGGAGAGGCAGATGACGTTGGAGGAGCAGAAGTGTCAACAACACTTTCAGAAGACATGCCAGCGAAGAAACGACGGCAGATTTGAAGTTCAGCTTCCCTTTAAGGACGGCATCCGGCCGAACCTTGGTAACTCCAAAAGGGCAGCAATCGCAAGAGTCTTTCAGATTGAAAAACGCCTGGCATCGAATAAAAAATTAAGGGACGCTTACAGTGCCTGCATAAACGAATATGCAGCACTGGGGCACATGCAAGAAGTCACTGATGGCGACGTAGATCAGCATAATGGACAACACTACTTCTTGCCACATCACGCTGTCTTCAAGGAGTCAAGCACCACAACAAAACTCCGAGTTGTGTTTGACGCCTCATGCAAAACGTCCACTGGGGTTTCACTAAATGATCGGTTGATGGTAGGCCCACGTCTCCAGAGGGATATCATCGACATAATTGCTCAGTGGAGAGTATTCAAAGTAGCCATGGCAGCCGACATCAGTATGATGTACCGCCAAATTTAGATGGCACCACAGGACACCGTGTACCAATTAATTGTATGGAGATCATCGACGGAAGAGTCAATGAAAACATATGCACTTAACACGGTCACTTTCGGTACGGCATCCGCGCCATACTTGGCAGTACGGGCCCTACATCAGGCGGCCATGGATGTGGCGGATACTCATCCACAGGTTGCTAAGGCATTGACCGAAGGCTTCTATGTGGATGACTTTTTGTATGGATCCGACAACGAAAAGGATGCCATACAGTTACAAAAAGATGTTCTAGCGGCGTTGAAGTTCGCTGGATTTCCTCTCAGAAAATGGGCTAGCAACTCTTTAAAACTTTTGGAGCCGATACCTGAAACGGATAGGGAAGTGAATCTCCCACTTAATTTTGATTCACCGGATGCCATCAAAACACTAGGGATTCAATGGCATCCAGCAAAAGACGTATTCACATTTAAAATCCACTTACCTCAGGTGGAAAGATGCACTAAGCGATCAATCCTAGCAGACATCGCCCGACTTTTTGATCCTCTGGGATGGATTTCTCCATGCATTATTAAGGCCAAACTCATAATGCAACAACTATGGATAAAGCAACTGTCATGGGATTCAGCTGTATCTCTGGAAGTGGAAGAGGCTTGGAGAGAACTACGCAGCAGTCTAGCGAAACTTGAGTCCATCGAAGTTCCGCGTTGGATCCAATACGAGAACGTTGCTCAAATCCAACTCCACGGGTTCAGTGATGCATCGGAGAAGGCATATGCAGCAGTCGTCTATTGTCGAATTGTTAAAAATGGTAAGGAGAACATCTCGTTGATTGCATCAAAAACAAGAGTCGCTCCGATCAAATGCATATCCCTCCCACGATTGGAACTCTGCGCAGCACTTCTACTGTCGAAACTCATGCATAGAATGGCTACTGCTATGCCCTTCAAGCAGGTGGAGACATTTGCGTGGTCTGACTCCATGATCACTTTAGCATGGATCAGAGGAAACCCACTATCGCGAACCACATTCGTTGCTAATAGGATCACCGAAATCCAAGCGCTCACCGAGACAACTATTTGGCGACACGTTGGTAGTAAGGAAAACCCGGCAGATATTGGGTCGCGAGGACTACTACCGGACGAACTTATCAAAAACGATCTGTGGTGGCACGGACCGTCCTTTCTACGTAACTTCTCGGTAACACAGTTTCCAGCAGCAAGTCTCGAAACTGAGTGTGAAACTAAGGCTGCGAATAAGGTTCCAAGAAGGTTATCGTTCTACGATAAAAACTTATCGACCACTCTCAGGATCTTTGCTCAAGTGGTATCACATTGTGTCATCATTAACAACGACCTTTATGAAAAATTTTCCTCCCTTAAACGTCTTATTCGCTGTATAGCGATCTGGAGGCGATACTTCTGTAACGTTAAATGTGTGGAAAAAAGAAGATTTCTGAATATTTCCCCGCTTACGGCCGAGGAGTTGATAACGGCTGAGAAACAACTCATAAAGATCGTCCAAAATGAACTATTTCCCGACGATATCAAGGCTCTTAAAGATAGCAGAGCAATCCCAAAAGGAAGTCCGATTCGCAACTTGAATCCCTTCCTGGATGTTGATGGAGTATTGCGTGTGGGGGGTCGCTTAACGAAAGCACCACTCCACTATGATCAAAGACATCCGATGATACTAAGCGAATCGCATCATCTGGCAAAACTAGTCGCTAACGATGTGCACCAACGCACTCTTCATGGCGGGCAGCAACTTATGATGGCCGAAATCAGAAGAACCTATTGGATAACTAACCTAAAGAGACTAGTGAAAACAACAATCCACAGGTGCGTTCGATGCCATCGCTACAATGCGAGAATGCAGCAGCAGCTCATGGGAAGCTTGCCCAAGGAAAGGGTAATGATCTCCCGGCCGTTCACCAACACCGGAGTGGACTACGCCGGGCCTGTCGAGATAAGGCCATGGAAGGGTAGATGCAACAAATCTACCAAAGGGTACATTGCGGTATTTCTTTGCCTAGCTACAAAGGCCATACATATGGAACTTGTGAGTGACCTGAGTGCAGCAGCCTTTATCGCATCATTCAGGCGATTTGTGGCACGAAGAGGGAGCTGTGCTAACATATTCAGCGATTGTGGGACCAATTTCAAGGGTGCACACAATGAATTAGGAAAAGACAGCAAATTCATAGCCTCCGAATGGGCAGCAGAAGTCGCACATACTCTCGCTTCTCAAAGGACGACATGGCATTTCAATCCGCCCTCCTCACCACATTTTGGAGGTCTTTGGGAAGCAGGGGTCAAATCGATAAAGCACCACCTGAAGAGAACAATCGGTTCGTCCAAACTCACGTTTGAAGAATATGCAACGATCCTCGCACAGATTGAAGCATGCCTCAACTCAAGGCCACTATGTCCGATGACGTCCGATCCAGACGACTTGACAGTGTTGACACCTGGACACTTCTTGATTGGAGCACCACTTCTAACACTGCCTGACCGAAATTTGAGTGAAAGGAAAATCAACGGCTTGGACAGGTGGAAATATCTCCAGCGTTTGACCCAAGATTTTTGGAAGCAGTGGAGCACGACGTACCTCCACCAACTACAACAACGGCCGAAATGGCTTTATCAACAGCCGAACATAAAGGTAGGAGACATTGTCCTCGTAAAGGAGGACAATCTACCACCATCAGCTTGGCTACTCGCCCGGGTGACGGCATTGCACCCCGGATCGGATGGTCTGACTCGCGTGGTGACAATTAAAACAAAAACGTCAACGCTAAAACGTCCGATCGCCAAATTATCCCCCTTGCCGGTATGTGACCCGTCGTCAAACGAAACGTAAAATCGCACAGACATTTCTGAAAAGAAAGGAAAAACATTTAACCCCAAAGCCCATAAAATCTTTGCAAAATCTATAAACTACCTATAATATATATTATAATATATGAACGTCGAACCCTAATGAACTTCAAATAAATATCCAACTATCAACATACAGCACATCACATAAAATAAACCAAACCCTAAAAAAAAAAAAAAACATCAATGTCAACTCACCCCTAATTACATCTCGGTCTGACAGAAACACCACTTGCAGCTAAATATGAAACCCGTTCTTTTATTTTTTTTGTAACCCTTAGTAAAAACAAATCACTAATACACTTTTTATCTCGTTTCCGGCACGCACGAACTCGAATTATGGAGGAGAATTCAGTGGAATACCGCATATCCAGGCTCAGAAACAGGAATTCCAACTCCCAGAGAAGCAGGACACGGCGGCCCATAAATCACAACCAAGGGATGCACAAATCACGAGACGGGACGAACTATCAACACAAGAAACGAAATCCAAAACACTAAAGGCAACAAGACGGATCCACATAACAGATGACTTCGAAGTCGAACACCTCGTTGCTGGCCCGGGAGCATGTTGCTGCACAACAAAGATGATACTCGAGCGATAGATGCAATTGTGTGTTTACAGAAAGCTAATTGCTCGAATGGACTCGAATTAAGCTCACAATGTAAGCCACCATTGCGAGCAATTAGCTCTATTGCACACAACACAAAATAACCGAGGAAAACGATAAGAAATTTAATTTAAAACACCACGAAACCACTTCACGACGCATCACAACGAATTAAATTTGAGAACTGTCAAATTAATTTGAATGCACGACCAGAGAAGAAGACAGTGCGGTCTCCCTTGCACCAATGGCAACGCCATTAGAAGAATGTGGTCATCACCTCTGACCAACAAACAATAATTTTCATGATAGCCGAATTAAATGGGTGAGAGATCCATATAACTACAAAAGGTGCACTCTAACACCCACTCCGAATATGTGGGGCATCGTTGCAAGAAATAAAGAAACACACAGAACCGCGCATTGTCCTGGTGTTAGTGTGAGAATAGTGGTTACAACTTTACGTAAATCAAAAAAGGAGTAACATCTTGGGGGGTCAACAACCTCAGCAGAAACAGCTGGAGCTGTACATAAGGAATCAACAGCTTCAAGGGAAGCAAATAGAATAAGTTTGATTTACTCGTCAACCAACCGCCAACAAATAAAGTTTAGTTTAAAACGAAGTTTGAATCGAGTTTTCAATTGTTTAATTTGTCTACCGTTTCAGTTCGCCTAACTGAGACATTTTCTTGTTCGGCTTGCAATCGCCTATTGCAAGACTAACTAAATAAATTCCCGCTCGCCTCAGCGCGGAACACTCTCCTTGATAGGGCAAAGGTAATTGTGATTTTCTTTTCATCTATCCTATCTTTCTCTTCTCTTCTCTTTCCTTACTTTTTTTGTCCGTTCGATCAGTTCTCTGCCTATCTTCTTCCTTTTTTCTCAGGTACGAAAAATTTTTGTTTGTGAGCAGGTGGTTTAGTGTGAGGGGTGACAAGAACTACCCCGTTAGACGAGCGAGAGTCGTGCAACCGCGAGCGTGCCACCGTCCTACTCCACTACTCCGAAGACGCCCCTGTGACCAAGCCTCGACTCATAACACTTTCCAGGTTTATGAATTTAAGTCTAGAAAAAATATTTTCAGCTGAAAAATTATAACGTTTGTCTATATAGGTATTGTTGGCAATTTGTGTAAAAAATGTTGAAATCTTCGATGGCTTTGGTCCATTCAGATTCAACCAATTTATTTAAAATCTGTTTCGTCTGGTAGCCGAAAAATCCATCCTTTAGCCTTTGAGTCAACCTTGAGCGGAATAGGCACAATGACTCATGCATTTCTGTTATGGCAATATCATTTCCCTGAGACACTTTTATTAATGTACCAAAAACACTCATCACATTATGAACAAAATGCAAGTAGGCTAGAACGTTTGTTTCCTCTGCTTCAGAGTAAAAAATCTTTTCAATGACTTTCGCACATGATTCTTGCTTATCAAAGTAGCTTTTCAAAGCAGGCCAAACCTTGATTACTCTCTCAACGTCTGGCATCCCTACTCTCTCGCCCAAGCTCTTATCTTCATTACGCGTCGGGCGGGCGGCCAGTACACACTTGTCTGTGCCACATACCCACGCTTCCTCAGCACGCTGCGCGCACGGTCGAGTTATCCCCGCGTGTCCCGCCTGTCCCGCGCGGGACATTTAATTTTGATTTAAAAATCTGGACGTCCAGCCAAAATCGCGACGTCTGGCAATGCTGTCCTTCGACCACCTTTGCCAAAAGTGGGTCTTGACGGCATTTATTCGTCTCCATCTGTATATGTAGCTTATATATGCAACTTCATCTGCTGGCTCAGGGATTGCTCGGAGCGATGTACCAATGAGCAGATGTCCTGGTGTAAGCGCTTCGAAGTCGTTTGGGTCGGAGGACAGCGGGGTGATGGGTCTCGAATTCATGACAGCTTCGATCTCTACCAGGGCTGTTGTCAATTCCTCGAACGTCAACTTGGCACCACCTAGTGTAGTGTACCCACAACTCAATAATACACAAGGTCAAATTACCCAACACGATCGACAAACGAAAGCGAGAAGCTTTGTAACCAAAATCGAATTACCATAAACATAATGAGTAACCTAAGTGACGATGCATTGCACAGTGCACTGGCATTGACTCACTCGCATTATGTAAACAAACCGATGTGATAATTCATTATGACACAAGTGCCATTCGTTCATTCACTGCTTCCAAATTGTCAGATGTTAATTGAAGGAGTAATCCGACTCTTTTTTTTATTTCAGGTCATAAGTCGATACTGATTTGAGAATGCTAAGAGGCATCAAAATTAGTATATAAGTAGAACATTTGTGAAATAAAAATCAGATTCAATTTGACTAAAGATCGGAGTGTTTCTCATCTTATGGCACTTTATGGCGTATTGAGCCTGCCTTTCACTCTACTTCCCTCTATTGACATTACGTTACTACAGGCGTACCGTACAGACGATTATAGGTTCCTGGACGATAGATCGCTGGCACTTGGCAATCCTGCCATCTTACTATACAGTACTATAGATCACAGCGACGTTCAACTTTACACTAGGCTCCGGTATAAATGGCCTTTCGCGACCTTGACAGCCGCCTCCCAAATTCCATCAAAGTGAGGTGCCCTGGAGGTATACAATGAAAATTGATGCCACTATTAGTACAAAAATTAGTGATTGTTTCTCTAGACCACTGTTTAAGCAACATATTGCGTAACTCGATTAGTTTCAACTGTGCCCCCACAAAATTTGTGACGTTATCGCAATGGATGTCTGATGGAAGACCACTTCGACCTATCATTCTTTTTAATGCTGCTATGAACGCTTCCGATGAAAGGTCTGACACGGCCTCCAGATGAACTGCTTTTGATGAAAAGCAAACAAAGACCGCCACATAACTCTTGTACGGTATTTTGCCACGAATTTTAAAATGTGTGTAGATTGGGCCCGCAAAATCAACCCCGCAACAAAGAAATGGGCGTGAAGCAGTCAATCTCTCCGGGGGAAAGTCTCCCATTACTTGCTCCAGCAGCTTCGGTCTGTACCTGGCGCAGTGAACGCAATTTCGAACGATCTGCCTTGCGATATCCCTAACGTTAGTAATCCAAAATTTGTGCCTCAATAATGTTACCAGAGCTTTTGGTCCGGCGTGGTAGTTTGAAAGATGTAGATGCCTGACGAGAATTCTAGTCAAGTTGTTGTCCTTTGGCAGAAAAAGAGGATGCTTGCAGTCCTCTGGAATGCTTGCATGCTTCAGTCGTCCTCCAACTCTTAGTAAAGAAAAGCCATTTGTGTTTTATACAAATTTTTTTTTTTTTTTTTTTTTGTAAGAGGGTAGGTGAAGATCTTCCAAAGACACTATGAGAATAGCAAGCGCGTGCTCATAGTAGTGTCAGATTTTTACTGACTAAAAACACCTCCCTTCGATAGATTGATGGATACTGCAACTAAGATATAACTTATCAAGCAATTTTTCTATCACGAAATAATAACTTTTGACAGGTTACTTTCCAATGAAAGATCCTGCATGTTCCGCAATTTAGGCGCGGTTAATCTTATCTTGCCAAGTCGAATGGTTTCGTTCTTTGTAGTCGGCGCAATAAATTGCTCTCATCCAAGATTTGTCGGACTGTATTGTTGGTATGTCCGAATAGTCGGTTTCTATGCTTTCTCGCGAAGCTTCTAGTTTCAGCTTCGATTGTTGGAATTCCGAGATCCCTGTGGATATCGTCGTTTCTAATATACCATGGTGCTTGTACAATTTCTCTAAGCACTTTATTTTGAAAAGTTTGTAAAATATTGGCATTTGTTTTCTTGGTACAACCCCAAAGTTGTATACCGTAGGTCCACACCGGCTTTAGCACTTGCTTGTATAAAAGCAGTTTGTTCTCGGTACTGAGCTTGGAATGTTTTCCGAGTAATCAGTACATTTCTCTATATTTGATATCGAGTTCTTTACGTTTCATTTTCACGTGCGAACTCCATTTTAGCTTTGCGTCGAGAGTCATTCCCAGGTATTTGGCCTCGTTTGCAAAGGGTATTCGGGACATGTTTAGGAAAATTGGCGAGTCATTAGTTTTCTTATACGTGAAATTCACGTGAACAGATTTAGTTTCGTTGAGGGCGATCCGCCAGTCCCTCGTCCATTCATTTACCTTATTCAGTGCGATTTGTAGTTTTGCAGTCGTTTCTTCAATTGTATTACCTACTGCAAGGATAGCGGTGTCGTCGGCGAACGTAGCAAGGGTAGTTTCATCTTCTCTTGGTATATCGCGTGTATATAAGAGATAGAGAAGCGGCCCGAGGACGCTACCTTGCGGTACGCCGGCCGAAATTTCTTTGAGCTCCGAGTATTCGTTCCCATTTCTAACACGGAAGAGTCTATTCCCGAGATATGATTCTAGAATATCATATAGGCATACGGGAAGAACTTGTCGTAATTTAAATTTTAAGCCGTCGTGCCATACCTTATCAAAGGCTTGTGAGACGTCAAGGAATACGCTTGAGCATATCTTTTTTTCTTCAAATGCTTTCTCGATGACGTCAGTAATTCTATGCACTTGGTCAATCGTCGAATGCTTGGTTCTGAACCAAAACTGGTGGTCAGGGATAAGATTATTTTCTTCTATAACCGGTTGTATTCGCCTTAATAGTATTCTCTCGAAAACTTTGGATATCACTGGAAGGAGGGAAATTGGTCTATATGATTTAACTTCATTTGGCGGTTTTCCTGGTTTTAAAACCATTATGACCTCCGCAACTTTCCATTGGCTCGGCACGTGTTTTAGTCTGAGTGCCGCATTTATAATCTGAAGAAGCTTAATTAATGCTTTTCTTGGTAGGACTTTGAGAACTTCTCCAGTGATCAAATCATAACCAGGAGCTTTCTTAGGTTTTAGAGATTCGATTTCAAGTTTTAGTTCCCTTAGCGTTGCACTTGTGAGTGTTAAATTGTCAGGTAGTAATTCCGTCCTATTAATATTGTCGTGGACCGCTTGACCATCGTACGGTTTAAAGGTTTCTTCTAGATGGGCGGCAAAAACGTCCGCTTTTTCCTTATCTTCCCTTGCCCATTCATTTTGATTTATTTTAGGCCTTTTGGTGCCTTTTATAGCTTTCCAAAGTGAATAATTGGAATCTTTTTTCGCTGTTAAATTTTCAAGGTAGGAACCTATCGCCCGATTTTTAAAATCCTTAATAGCTGTCTTCAACAAATTGCACAAATAATTCAAATGTGCTTTATGTTGCGGAGCGCGACTCTGTTGCCATTTTTTACGCGCCATCCTTTTTTCGTTGACCAATTCTTTTATTTCTTGAGGATATCGTAAGCCGTATTTAGCCGGCGTTTTTCTTGGATTAGGCGTATTATTCCAGGAGGCGAGCTGTACGATCTCAACGAAGCGATCAACTTCAGCCTCAAGTTCATAGGGTGTCGTAAGTGGAACGCTCAGTTCAACATTCTCTTCAATTTCGTTCCTAAGGCCTTCCCAGTTAGTTGATCTACCAGTTAATCTCGCTGGCTCTAGGTTATTGGCTAGTTTTACGCTCAATGTTAAAATAACCGGTGAATGATCAGATGACAGATCAAAGCTCTCTTCAATAGAGCTGTAGCAAACCGTATGTATTCGTTACTAAGTAACGAGGATTACATTAAGTAACGACTAACGTTTCGTTACTCCCAAATCAATGTCGTTACTCGTATAATTTCGTTACACCTGCATAAATGGACTCGTATCACACAAAACACATACTACAAAAGTACAAATCCGAATGTGAAAAAGAAACATTCCCCTCCCCATTTAAATCTGTATAAACTGGCTTGACAGAAGACAATGTGTATGTAAATCATTTTCCTGTTTCCTATTCTCTTAGCGCACGTACGAGATACACATATTATGATTTCTCATCGTTATACCTAAAGTAACGAAATATACGAAACATACGAAATATACGAAACATACGAAATATACGAAATATACGAAACATACGAAATGTACCTGATAGAGTGTGGAGTGGACATACGAATTGGCTTGGCAGAAGAGAGATTCATGTCCTTTTTTTTTCCTCTGTTTTCTTTTTATATTTTCGCTTTGCGTCTGCACACGTGCGAGGTGCGAGATACACATATTATGATCTCGCATCGTTATACCTAAAGTAACGAAACATACGAAAATGTCCATTCAAATGATTTCGCACGTATCGTTACTAAAAGTAACCCTTGTAATTTATCTTGCTTTTTTATGTGTTCTGTGTGGCAGTGGTTGAGGGAGGAGTGTGTACAAAAAGGACTTCGTTTATTTTTTGTTAGATAGGTACCTAGAATATATAGAATTATAGATACTCATTTCGAATTATAATACATACATATATAGGTTTAAATGAATTTGAGTTTTGAGGTCAAGGATCGGCTGTGGAGTGGATGTCGATAATTAGTTTTTCCTTTGTTTTGTTTTAGTGAACCTGCGCGCGAGGGAGGTTTAATTTAATTTCTTTATTTTTGCGTAGGTGAATAATTCAGTGATTGACATTTTGAATGAAAGTATTTATGGGAATATGGAGAAAAAAAGGAGTAAATTATGGACATTTTTTAGTCAAATACCGGAAAAACAAGACAAAGTTAACTGTGACTTGTGCCAATCCTCGTACTCAGTTAAAGGTGGTTCGGTTAGCAATTTAAAAAAACATTTACTAACAAGACATCGGCCTTCATATGACAGCTTGCTTAAATCTGAATCAGCTATCCATCCTCCTCAGCTGCCTTCGACAAGTCATCATTCCTCCGAAGAAGTTCAGGAAGTTTGCCCGGGTAACTCAAACGCTTGTAGTACGCAGCCTTTAGTTCCTTCTTCAATTCCTCCGGCAAAAAAACAAACCGACATTTCAACTTTCATAAGCAAACGTATGAATGTAGTGCGCGAGAAAAAAATTAATGACCTTATTTTGAACTTAATAGTTAAAGACCTTCAGCCATTTACCATTGTTGAAGACACTGGTTTTAGAGAATTAATGAATTTTGTAGAACCAAATTACAATATACCATCAAGATATCTATTAAGTGCATCTTTACTAGATGTTAAATTTTCACTAGTAAAAGAAAAATTAAAAGAGGATTTAAAACGTGTCAACCATATATCGCTAACTACTGATGGATGGACTTCCCGTGCAACAACCTCTTATCAGGCAGTGACAGCACACTACATTCTAGGAGACACCTGGGAACTACGTTGTGCCATGCTAGGCTGTTTCGAGTGTCACGAACGCCATACGGCCGATTATTTAAAACAAGAGCTTTTTCGCATAGCGGATGACTGGGAAATAAGCAATAAAATTTTTGTATGTGTAACAGATAATGCAGCTAATATGAAGGCAGCAATACGATTAGCAGGATGGGAGCATTTTCCTTGCGTTGCTCACACTCTGAATTTGATAGTAAGAGCTGGACTCAGTGAGATTCAAAATCTGTTAAAAAAAGTGAAATGTATTGTTGAACACTTTCATAGAAGCCCTATAGCCACAAAAAAACTTACTTCAATGCAAGAACAATTTAAACCTGGAGAGAGGACATTAAAACTTAAAAATGACGTTGTAACTCGCTGGAATAGTACTCTAGATATGCTTGAGAGAGTTAAGATTTTGCAGGAACCGCTAGAGGCAGCACTAGGCCTTTTACACAATCCTGTGGAAACGCTGTCAGTAGATGAATGGCTCTTACTTCCAGATATAATTAAAATATTAAAACCTTTTAAGCAACTGACAGAAGAAATGTCTTCTCAAAAGGAAGTTTCCATTTCGAAAGTTTTGGCAGGAACTAATAGTGTTTTACATATTTTAAATAATTTTAGATCAACTCCGATGAATGAAATATCTAAAAATCTGCTGGATACATTAATTGCGGAATTTAATGCTCGATTCAGGAATAGCTCGCGACATCCGGTCCTATCGAAAGCAGCTCTTTTAGACCCCAGATTTAAAAAGCAATCGTTTACGAATGATTCTTCATATGAGTGTGCTAAGCAGTCCTTACTAACAGAGTTACAACAAATGCCAATGGCACAGGCGGAATCCAGAAACCAAGAAGAAGTTTCCCATACACCAGCAATTGAAGAAGACTCCATTTGGAATGACTTTGATATGCGAACAGCTTCGAGCTCAATAGGTTCGACGAATGCTGCTAGTGTTATTTCAATTCGTCAGTACATGGAGGAAAAACAACTCAGCAGGAAAGATAATCCACTTAAATGGTGGAACACACGACAAGTCTTGTATCCAGAACTTGCAAGTTTAGCAAAAAAACACCTGTCTGTGACGGCTACATCGGTACCATCAGAAAGAATTTTTTCAAAATCGGGCCAAATACTATCGGACAAACGGGCATCGTTAAATCCAGAACGAATGGAAAAGATATTATTTTTAAACGTTAACCAAAATTTATTCAAATAATGTTTTATTAATTATTACTGAAGATCGTAAGACCATAATAATAATGCCACATAATAATACTAAACGTTGTATTATTATGTGGTATTATTATTATGGTCTTACGATCTTCAGTAATAATTAATAATTAATTTTGGTTAACGTTTAAAAAAAATCTTTTTTTTTATTTTTCCACTTTTCATATTTAATAAGTTTGACATGCATTGAACTAAAGCATTTTATTTACCCATTTGGTTATTTCTTATTATATACTATGTTGGCAGATTTTAGTTATAAAAGTTGAATTTGATTTATGTTATGTTTTTGTTTGTTAGGAAAGTGTCAACATTTCCTATATTTTTTGAATTAACTTTTATGAATTTTTATTTTTTTTTAAATTAATTGCTTGTCTGCTATTAAAAAATTATTTACATTTCCTTTTTTATAATTTTGTTATTTGTTACCAAAAAAGCCAAAATATGGCTACTTTTAAAAAACTGATATAAGTGGGCAAAATGAATTATATTTTTTTTTTAAGTTAAAAAATTATTTACACTTCCTTTTTTAAATTTATTTATTTTTTTGTTTCTAATAAATTAATTTATTTTTGTTATGAAAAAAAAAACAATAAAAGAAATTGTCGCGATGTTAATTTACGAAATCTGTAAAAGCGAAGAATTGCATTTTTATTTATCTGGATCCTCTCATTTGATTTCGTTAAAGCGATGTGTTTTCATCATATTATTGTAGTAACGAAAGTAACGAGTAACGACATTTTTGTAACGAATACTCAGACCTCGAGTAACGAATACATACGGGTATTGATTTTGTCGTTACTTTTACAGCTCTACTCTTCAATTTTAATGTGGTTGGTAGTTATTCCTTTCACGACGAAAAAATCTATCAGATCAGGTATTTTTGAAGTATCAGTTGGCCAGTAGGTCGGTTTGCCCGTCGAGTGGAAATCGCAACTGTACTCCATACCTGCCCCATAGAGCATTCTACATTTTCGCGAGATGTATCTAGAACCCCAGAACGTGTGTTTCGCATTAAAATCGCCGCCAATAATGAAATTTGGTTTGAGCGATTTAAGCAAGTTCGTGTAATCACTTTTTTCAAGCGCGGAACGCGGTGGACAGTAGATAGATGAAATTCTAAGAGTACGCTGACTATTTTTTACTCGAATCGTGCACAGTTGCATAGTTTCAAGCTCTATCTTCAGGTCTTCGTATTGTTCAATGCAGTCTTTAATAAACAATGATGATCCACCTCTCGCGTTTCCCGAAGGGTGACAAGCGTGGAAATCATTATATCCTTTTATTTTTAAATTCGATCCCTTTTTTGCGTGAGTTTCAGATATCAAGCAAATGTCAAGATCTTTCTCACGTATGAATATTTCCAATACGTCAAGTTTTTGCAAAAGTCCGTTTGCATTCCAAGTGCATATTTTTAACATTGGTTTTTCATTCATGTTGTATTTGAAGTGCGCGTTTTCCATGAATTATTTTCGAGCTTAACCAGCCGATCGAGAATAATTTTATTTATTTTACTTTGTTCTTCAAGTTTCTCGAGAATAACTGAGAAAACGAGAGAAACAGGGTCCGGCGAAGTTTCAACGTTTTTTGCTCCTTCGAATGCCGCGGCCTGAGCGTAGGTCTGCACTCTGGCTGTCCGAGGGCCACTATTCGATGGCTTTCCTGATGGTAACTTTTCAATAGCGTTTCTTTTGACAACAGAGGTTGAGGGCTTTTCTGTTGTCTCTCTTTCTCTGACATTTTTGCGCTCTTGAACCGGAGGTTTTGTATTGCCTACTACCTCCTGGGCAGTCTTAGACTTCGGCTTGGCTAACGGTTTTGTATTCCTATTTTGAGGCTTGAGGAACGCATCTCTCCGTTTTTGCAACTCCTTAGCTACTTCACAACCTCTATAATTTGCCGGGTGCTTTCCCTTACAATTAGCACAGGTAGCGGAGGATTGTTTATTTCCTCTACAGTCTTGGGAAAAGTGATTTCCGGCGCATTTCACACATCGCGGCTCTTTTTTGCAATACATTTGCGTATGATTAAATTCTTGGCAACGTTTGCACTGTGGAATTATTTTCGAATTTCTACGCATAGGCTCGATTTTTACCACAATATTTACTATAGATTTAATTCGGTATATATCTTCGATGTTATCAGACCTATCGAAGGTAAGCATAAAGAGCGGAAGGCCACGCCTTACCAGGATATCCCTATCTTCTTCCGTTTGTTGCTTCTCCTTCTTGATGATATTAACGGCATCAAGAATTTTAAACCCTTTGGCTTGGAGGTCGTTAATAACCTCTTCTTTGGTGCATGAGGGGTGGAGTCCCCTTGCTACAACACGATGTGGCCTTTCAGACTTTATTTCGAAAGTATACCACTGGAACTGATCGGCATTTAACTTGTGGGAAATTGCCCGGTAGTCTTCGTGGTTATCAACGTTAATTTTCCACGCATTATTCCTCAAAGATGTGACCTTAAATTTCGATTTTAACGTTCCTTTAAGGAGGCTGTGCAACTTATTATACTCCGTTACACCAACGACATTTATTGGAGGCGGTGCGCGAATTTGCGCTTTGAGTTGTTTTTCTTGCGTTCTTCTTTTGTTCTTTTGGGGACTCGACTTCGGGCGAAGAACCAGCTCTCCTTTTTTTAGTAGGTCTTTTCTTAGGGACCCGATTCGTTTCGCGTGCTAGCTCTTCTTCGTCGGTGTGGTATTCCGGACTAGCTAGGCGTGGAGGAGTACATTCGCGTTCTTTCTGCAAACAAGTGTTCCTTAGGACCTTATTTTCTTCTTTTAACAGATCTATCTCTTTCTTAAGATCTTGATAGAGTAGATCCATTTCCTTAAGCTTGATTCGGAATGCTTTATTTTCTTCCTCAAAACTTGTATTTTTCACTGAGTCCTGTTTTTCACGCGCTGGCGCTCCCGGCGGACTTCTTTTCCCGGGGTTATTCGATCTTGATGGAGGTGATCGAGATACCCTTGAACTTTTAATAAAAGGGTCAATGGATTGCAATAAGCGGCTCTCCCCAGAATCCGTAGAGCCGACCTCCGAAGAGGGTGGATTTTCCAGTAAAGCTGGACTGCCACCTGGGGTAATTAATCGTTTCGTTTTGTTCATTGCATTTTTTGTATACACTATACGCTCGGTATACGGAGGTTGGATTTTAGTCGCCTCTTACGACAGGCATGCCTACCTCGGGTAAATTCTAGCCCCTACCCGAAGGGGGTAGAATGGATTTAGCCACTTAATCGATCTTTTCAGCTTCCGATGATTCTGGATTGCTTCGATTTGCTCTGAAAACAAATTAATTTGCACAAAATGAACGATACGAAGAAGTGCATTTTGCATCTCTACCGGAGATCTGAAAAGGTCCCTTGTTTGTGACTGACTTCGCTTTCTACTACCGAACCTAAGCACATACGAAAATACTCTACAGATTTGTGTAAAAGAGCTGTATCGATCCAGCACCTGCAGCAAATAAGTTGTGTCGGATTTTCGACAGATCAGTACCTTTTTCCGTGCTTCCATTGTGTAATCCTCGGGAGAAAGTTGAACCTCAACACTATGGGGCCATTATCCTCAGTTTCAAACAGAAACCCTGGCCCACTGAACCAAATGGACGATTTTAATTCTTCTACGCTGCACCCTCTCGACACTATGTCTGCTCGATTTTCATCTGTTGGTACATGTTTCCATGTGTTTTTTCTTATATCTCCGCTACTCTGTTTCCTTCAAACGTGCTCAGTTTTGATGAAATGCGTTGCAACCCAGTGTAGAACTATTGCCGCGTCTGTCCAAAAGAACACTTCCGAGTATTCATCGTTGATTACACTCTTAATTTTGGTCCAGAGCTTCGATAAGAGATGGACTGCACATAGCTCCAATCGTTTAAGTTGCTTATTTTTTGCGGGGGCGACCCTAGACTTCGCTATTAATAGTTGTACCTTGACAAATCCGGTTGTATCTACTGATCTAAAATAGAGACAACAACCATAGGCGTGCATCGACGCGTCAGCGAATCCATGAACTTGGTAAGTTTTTCTATTTGGGCTCAAAGCGAATCTAGGAATCGAGAGATTTTGCAAGGAGTGTAAGTCCGCCATGAATTGGCTCCATTCGGTGTCAAGAATTCCATGCTATTCCTAGCGTGCTAGTTAGGTTCGATTCAGTAATTTTAATTTCCTTAGGTTCGTTAATCACCGCTATATTTAAATTGGGGCTATTACTATTCCATTTGGACAACTCAAGTCCAGCTGACTTAAAAATGTCAACAACTTCTTGTTGTATTTGCTTAAGAGTATCTAAATTATCGTGTCCTGTCAGCATGTCATCGACGTAAAAATCGGATTCGATTGCACGAGAACCTAGCTTAAAGGTGTTGCTGTTTTGCTCAGCCAAGTACATGAGAGAACGAATGGCTAAGTAGGGTGCCGACGAAGTACCATACGTAATGGTGTTAAGTTGGTACGTCCGAACAGGAACATTTTCGCTTTCCCTCCACAGAATGTACTGGAATCTTCGATGATCTGGGTGAACCAATATCTGTCGAAACATCTTCACAATGTCGGCAGTTATAGCAAATCTGTACAACCGGAAGCGAATTAAAATAATGAGAAGTTCTTTCTGTATTGTTGGACCGACCATGAGTATAGAATTCAAGGAAATCTGGGAAGAAGTGCGACAAGACGCGTCAAACATGACCCTAAGTTTAGTGGACGAGCTCTCAGGCCTAATGACACATTGGTGTGGTAAGAACAAATGTGGTTCTTCAAGATTGGGATCCTTAACAAGAGACATGTGCCTAGCGATTCATATTCTCTTAAGAATTGTGTGTACTGCGACTTCAGTGACAAGTCCCTTGACAATCTGCGTTCTACCGAAAGGAATCGCCTAAAGGCGATGTCGTATGATGCTCCTAGACAGCTGGGATCCTTTTTAAATGGAAACTTTACGATAAGCCGACCATTCGGCAAGGTCTCGACATGATCCTTGAAATGTGCTTCGCATTCCTTTTGTTCCTCTGTCCATTTCGACTTGTAACCTAGAACCTCTTCCAGTTCCCAAAACTTTTCTACGTATTGGTCGAGTTACTCTTCTTTGGTCATGCAGCAAATTTTCCTTTCCATGTCTGCATGTGTCCTATATTTGCACGATACTATCCAGCCAGAGTATGTTTTTGCAACGATGGGAGTCCATATCCATATTTAATTTGACCAATTTGAAGCAAATCAAAGAAAGCCTCTGCGAATAATAACAAATCTATGCTCGACGGGTGATGAAAGTCCTCATCCGCAAGCTCGAAATTCTTAGGTAAGCTCCAATCTCTGATACTTAACGCAGTGTCGGGCTAGTATCCTGTGCTTGATGGTGAAACCAGGAATTCTAATGATACTTCAAATTTGTTGTATCTTGATCGAACAATTGTTTGCGTGAGAGAATATATCTTCAGCTCTGCTACCCCTATTCCAACAATGCTAACATTTTTCCGTTGTTTCCGAAGATGAAGTAATTTCGCAAACTTCTCCGTTATCAAATTTACCTGAGATCCAGAATCTAGGAGAACTCTACCAAACGGAAGACCCCTGACGAATCTCTAACAAGAACAATTGCTGTAGCCAGAATGACCTGTATCCTAGAGCCAGAGCTAAGCTGCCTTTCCGAAGCCGTATACGTTGCTGCCGATGTGGACGCCTGTCCACTTTCAGTATCCGTTGTGGTTTGTGTAACCGGTACGCCTTGTGTACCTCTATGTAGAAGACTGTGATGCGATTGCTTACAGCTCTTACACCTAAATGACGAAGGACAATTTGATACAATTTGAACAATTCAGACAGAGTCTTAGCTTCTTGACATTAGCGAAACGACCCTTTACTGTTAGTTTAGTAAAGTTTGAACAAGCTGAAATGAAGTTACAATTAATTTATTCAAACGATAATGCAATTCAAGTGTATTTGCAACCAACGATGGAAGGTTGCAGCAAATATGCAAATGCAACAAAAAATCAACTACCAGCAATCTCTATTTGGCGACAGGTAAATATTGCGGCTGATGAAGCTTCCCTCGAAGAAATCGGTAAATGAACTAATCATTATGACGAATATTATTATACCCTCAAAATGCGTAAACCAAAATATTCCTCCGAAATGATTTCCAACTGCTGCACGGCGAATTCAATTATTGTTCCTTCGTAAAGCGAGAACTGACGATTGTCTTACTTATATATATATATTCTTGACTATTTTCGATGATCAACAAATGAGATAGATTTCCAATGTGAAATGGTTTTCTAGTGTTTGTATGCCGTTTATACAAATCCAATGTGAAAGCTTTCTTTCAGTGCATTTGATACATGCAGCAATCTCCGGCGACGACGACGATGGCAAAAAATCCAGTACGAAGTACGAAGGTCCAAGCAAAATATAAATCAATATGCGCTGAAAGAAGGATAGCAAAAATCAGCGAAAGCTTTCTAACGATGTGATCGTTGCGTTGTGAAGTTGCCCAAATTACTTTTGGATTGGTACTTTTAATTGTATTCGAAATTACTAGTGAAGATCGTTTACGAGCGATGCAAATTTCTTTATTAATTATTGATTTGCCTCGTATTAGCGACAGATTTTCTCTTGGCGAGCGGCGAAGAGAGAACGACGAAAACGAAAAGTGCATTGGTGGGAGCAAATTTATAGAATTTTGAGCGAAAGCTTCTAGGCGAAACAAAATTATGTGTTCGTGATTGCAACACGGCCTTTAAGTGAAACTTGAATTTTATGTGTGGATTCTGAATAAATTTTGCAAGTCAAAGCAGCAGAATGATTGTGATACGGAGATGGAGAATCATTGTGTAATGGGAGAATTTAATTTGCAGGAGTTTTGTACTGATATAAATGACTCAAATTATCGAAACAACATACACGTCTTTTTTATCTCGAAGGTGCGTTGTAACTTCGATGAATTTGAATTTGCTTATGTTGCAGTTTCGTTTGATTAATATCACTGATTGTGTGAACGCACATTCGAATAATTCGACTAAAACTAACGTACCTGGGATGGGAGATGTTAGCCTAATTGCACACACACCGATTTTGGACGGCCAGTATAAAATCGGCCGAAATTTTACCGGGAGCAGGGTGCTAGCTCACTCACCGGATTTTTACCGGTCTAACAATCAATTGATTTGTTGTCGCACTACCAAAACTAGTTTTAAAATGGAATTTCGAATGGAATGGTCGGCAAAAAATCGGCGTGTGTAAGCGTGTATTTAATCACGTAGGCTACTACTTTCCGATACTGCCGGCGATACAGTGGCAATGGACGGCTGCTCACCGGCATTTTGCCGGCACCGATCAGCGGTCGGCGTGTGTGCCAGGTCCCGTTCCCACATGTGGTTCACTATTGGAATTTGGACGAGCGCTATAAAATCGGCCGTCCAAAATCGGTGTGTGTGCAATTAGGCTTATACTTATCTTCCCACTATATTTTCCTTTTTTGCGTGTATCTCCTGAATATTCCTTCTATTCTCCTTCGGGCCCTTTCGTCTGCTGAGCTGGAACTTTTCTATTCACTCATTTGCACTCGCGAAACCGAAACCGAAGCGCGATTTAAATGTTAGTGTTTTTAACTAATGCACAATGTGTCTTTAACACTCCTGCACCAGTTCCCTCCTCGGTCCTCGAGCCGTCCGTGTACCACTTTGTTGTGTGGTTGGTCCATAAGTTATGGATTCATTGCTCCAGTTCTCCTTATTGCTGAGCTTTATCTGGAAATTCTTCTCGAAGTTGAATTTCCTGATGCTGTCGTCCCTAGGTATGCCAAGAAGTGCGAGTTTTTTGAGTAAGTCACCGTGTTCTTTCGAACCGATGCATTTTCCTCTCCCAATTCCCTACCTTGCCATCCTTAGGATTGTTTTGTCTACCTCGTTCATCACCATGATGTGTAGAGAGGTCAATTCCAATAACACCTCCATGGCTACGGCTGGGCAGCTACGCATTGCTCCGGTAATGCACAGGCACGCCAGTCTTTGCACTTTGCCGAGTGTCTCTCTTGTTGTGGCTAGACTGGTTCGTTTCGCCCATGCTACCGCTCCGTATGTGGTCTCACGATTGCAGTGTACATCCATCGCAGGATGTAGGCTCCTACATATCATGAGAGCGCGAGTGGCCTTCTTGGATATCTTCTCTGTATGTTTTCGTGCAGCCGAGACATACCTTCCTTTGGAGTTTATCGAAAGCAGCAGTAACGTATTTACGCGAAAGCTTATTAAACCAAACAACCGATGCGTATGCTATAAATGGTCTTATCATAGCCGTATAAATCCATAGGACTCTTTTCGGTTATAAGTCCCATGTCTTGCCGAAAATGCCCTTGCACTGCCAGAAAACCGACAGCGCCTTGGCAGTCTTCAGCTCAACATGCTTGGACCACAGAAGTTTGCTATCCAGGATGACTCCCAGCAGTGTGCGGATTTTAAAAATTCTTAAGCTCGATTATTTCGGGCCCCTAGAGAGTATATGGTTAATTTCAGCTATCTAGCTCTAGTTAAAGTGCCTAATCTTTGCCGACGGAAGGACACACATGACTAGATCTACGTTACTATCGATGTTGATCACGAATATAGTAACTTTTAGGGGTCTACGGGCAATATTCAGGTATGTTAAAAACTATGAGTCAAAATTAATATACCCTTAGAATACGGTATAAAAAGGGCCCAAATAAGAACACAGCACAACTCAACACGTTTCCACGAGAAAAAAATCAAGAACTGTCGAAGTATCCAACATGCCCAGCGAAGAAGACAATTTGATCTCGCTTTTACTCATGGCAACGCCATTTGAAGAATGTTTTCATCATCTCAACACTCTTTCCCGGCTGTTTTCACATCCTTGATGGCCGAATAGGATATGAATGAGATGCACATCAGTAAACAATGCGCTCTAGCACACACTCCGAAAATGTGGGCATTGTTGACGATCAATTGTCCTACTCGCTTACCAGTTACACCATGACCACATTACCAGGTATCATTCAACATCATGAAGATCGTTAAGCGAATATTAGGTAGCCGATTGCGCAATATCATACGGCTTTTCTGATGATCAGTGCGGATTTGTCGCAGGAAAAACATCGTGACTCCTTAAAAGATTTGCAGGCGAACGCCACAGGTAGACGGGATGCAGTGAGCTGGGAGCGTTATGATCCCACTAGTCCAGATTATAACCTCGTCGTTAAAGAAAAGAAAAAGTCGTCCGTATAACGAGTTGACTCGCCCATGGGAAACTATCTACCTAAACAGCGCAATGGTGTAAAGCTTCATATGTGTTAAGAGGAAGTGGAATTGTATCAGTAAGGATAAATAGTATTGAAAATCGAACTGTCTTTTTTATTACAAAAGGATACAACAAAATTGACACTGTTAACTTAACTATTTAATGAACGGGAACAAACTGTATCAAACATTTAATACGCCTTAACAAAGCTTCAGTGAATCCTTTGTCCGCCACTGCCTGGGTTTGTGCTGTTGAAATCAATTGTTTGCTGAAGGTTTCATTGAATATTGAAACAAGGCTCTTCTTAAGATAGCTAATGTCATCGGAGGAAACACGCCAAACTGCTTCAGCTGACGATGAAACAAAACCTTAAAAGATTTTATTAGTTATTGTCGCTCCATGTAGCACAAATATTTAAACTTACTTTCCGATGGAATCACTACTGATTTGTTAAACTGTAGAATGTTAACCGGAATTGTTCTTCTCATATAAAAATCAAGGTGCGTCCACAAAAGATATAAACACTGTTCCGTTATAAATGCACAGTAATTCAGCTCATTTTGCTTCTCAACTAATTGCTCGGAAAGTTCTGCGAAATTTGTACGCGCTGAAAGTAATGTTCACACATATTAAAATGATAAATGTTGTCTTAAACAAGATACTTACAACCAGAGTCGAGACTAATATTCGAAAGAGATGTGCGCTGTCGCAAAAGATTGTCATAAAATGATTTCTGCCGGTTGAAGTACTCCACTGAGTTCTTCAGTTGATTAAGAATTATTCCGAGACTTGGAGAATTTTCAAGTGTTCCACAGCGGTTTTCATTTCTGTAATTATCAGAACATAAGC
This sequence comes from Portevinia maculata, assembly GCA_949715645.1. Taxonomy (NCBI): domain Eukaryota; kingdom Metazoa; phylum Arthropoda; class Insecta; order Diptera; family Syrphidae; genus Portevinia; species Portevinia maculata. The sequence continues at coordinate 167,586,367 of OX454526.1, read as the reverse complement.
AAATATTTTACCTGAAAAATTGGCCCTATTACCTCTGAATAGAATCTGTAATGCAGGGTGAGAAAAGTATTCCAGTTGCACGGTGATCTGCCGAATGATTTGCAATGGCATTTCGACAGTAAAGGGCTAAATTGGACGCTGTTTCCAAGAAGTACTTTACTTGAAGAGCTTTATTTTTATCAGTTGGTTGATAATTCATATTTTCCGGTTTCAACATTTCTTTCAATGTCGCCTCGCTTATAATGAACCGAGGAAATAGAGATAGCATGAGTCGCTGCATACGATAAAGATGGACACCTACTTCTTGGTTAAAATTGGGATCAGCTAAAGCACAAAATTCCTAAAATAAAAGTGAGTTTTAAAATCTGTGGATGACAACAATTCAAAGCCAGCTAACCTGATTCGTAGTACGAGCGATCAGGCCGGTTATTGCCGAAAGTTCTTGCAGTAAACCGAGATCCAAAAACGGAGTACCAGCTCGCAATATGATCTCTATCATATCGCCGTGAGATAGTAAGAAATGCATTACTTGTGAAACAGCTGAATGGTTTTCTGGCCCGAGCGTCGAAATAATTACATCGCACAAACTTAAAGCGGGAAACAGTATTTGTTGGTAACGTATTTCTATAGGTGGAACAAATGAATATTCATGCTTATGACGTGAATAACTATTTATCTGAAAGTCAGGGTGCATGTCAAACACCTTCATTCCTGCTAGAACACCTAGGATTTTGTCTTCCAAAAGAAGTTCAGCGCCAACATGCGATCCAGCTATACGAGCCATCATCGCCATTTTTGATTCGTACACATACAATGCCCGCATATTTTCAGGAGACTGTCGCAAAACTCGGCATAAACTTTCGTCGGACTTCAATAGACTATCGATGAGATGTGATAAATATCCACGCTTAGCGACAAAGTTTATAAAACTTGTCAACGACTCCAAATCAAGCAGTGTATCAATACATGACAATGCAGCCATTTTACAGATGTCATGTCCACCTATGCAATCATGGCATAGAATGTCAATCAATTTGTCTCCAAATGATGTGAAAACTTCAATGGTCAGCTGTACTTGATCCGATTCACCAAGATATTCACTTTCTTCAGGGGCAAAAATTGAACGATCAAGACGAGAAATGTAGCTTAAATTATGTAACAAATATTCTATGAATGTACAAATGCATTAGTTAGAATAAACTTACTGTTCGTCATAAGTTTTTATTGATGCAGGTTCTGAGGAATTGCCCTTGACAATGTGCATAAAGTTCAAAAGAGACGCATATAAATTTATTCTCAGTTTTTGCGATGTTACTCCACTGACAATTATCCATTCCACAATATTTCGCAAAATGAACTTAAGACTGAGCGTGTTTGACTTTGAAAATGTTGACAGTCTTTTGCCATTGCTACTAAAATTGGATTGATGACGATTTTCATTCTGATCTGTGGAATAAATGAGAATAAATAGATGTATAAATAGAGAATGAGGAGCTAGTTAGAGGTTAGGGTAAAGTGTCCCGTTTACTCAGTGGGTAATTAAACTTTGCAGGAATATTTTCTACCATGTAAGTAGCTTTGCCATATTGCGTACATTTTCATATCGTGCAAAATGTTAAAATTGAATTTTTATAAACAAATTTTGCAAGGTAATGTAATTGGAATTCGCAAATAATAGGAATATACGAAATTAAACCCTGCGGGTTGGTTACCTACCAGGCGCGGCACCGGGTGGTGGATGTGGGAGCCTCGGTACGATACGCTCGCAATCCGAGGTTTTAGGGTCATAGCGGAGATATAAGCGATGTTTGTATGGACGCAGACCTACTCATGCAGGCTGCACTTTATTCACCAAAAAAAAAAAACAAAGTATGCAGGAACAACCTAAAGATTTAATTACTCCAGGTGGTACTCGCAAGTGCGAAAAGACCTATGGAAAAGGAGGAAGGCGGCTATCGCGCGGTGCAAAGAAATCGCACCGCCAGTTGAAGGCGCAAGCGCTGAGAACTACACTTCCTCGGCGGCGATGGCAGAGATGCAGGTTGGCGGAGGTTAGCCCACCGAAACCAGCCAGCTAACTGAAACCAACGCTGCCTCCCCTTCCAATAGCTCGAACAGGAAAAAACGGAGGAAGAAGGCCTCAAGCACTTCTGTCGGTAGAACTGCGCCCGCACTCTCTGCGTGCCCTTCCACTAGAACACGCCCAGCTGATGGAGGTCCCGCGAACAAAATCTGGGTGAAACAGCTGCTGTAAGCAGAAATGCTTGCGGCAACGGTAGACAGAAATTGGTTGTCGCGAGAACACCTATCAGCGAGAAGAAGACGGTATCCTATAAGGAACCCGTTACCTCTTCTCTGGTGATACTCATCAGGAAGGCTGGCGCAGACAACAGCATGACTGACGCAGAGTGCAAACACTGTGAAGATCAACTGTGGGAGCTGGCTAAAGTATCCAATGAATGCATTCAAGTGGAGGGCAGTGAGCTGAGGAATAGAACCTTTACGGTGAAGTGCTCAACACAGCAAACTCTTGAATGGATTAGCAGGACGGTGCCGAATATCCCCCTCTGGGAACCAAAATATTTAAGGTTTTCAGACCTCCAAAAAAACGCGCGCCACCTGCTGGATCCCAGGGAAACTTAGGAAGACGGCGGATGTGAACCACGCCTACACACCCAGAATCCTGGATTTGATACTAGCGACTGGACTGTTCATTCCAACAGGGAGAGTAGTAACAAGGATGATAAGGAAGGATTTACTCTCGTTGTTGGTTTAGATAAAGGTTCTGTCGAGACTATCAGGTGCAGGTATGGCATGCGTCCTTATTTGCACCTTGAAAGGATTCACTTTATTTCCAATGATTGTATTTACTCAGATCAACCTTCAACAGTATAAGGCTGCTACTGCTCTCATCAGTAAGAAGCTTTCCGTGTTGAATACAAAAGCCCACATAACATCCATACAGGAGCCAGGGGTGTGGAAAAATCGCCTCTGTTGTCTTGGAGGTGTCCGTGGCACCACGATACGAGCGGTCCGAGAGACCAAGGGCTTGTTTTACTGTGTTGAACCTTCTCTCAGCGACTAAGCTTGGACAATTTTGTGGCCAAGTTTTGATTGCTGCAGCCATTAGCTACGAAACGAATGGAGATTGGAAGACCTTCGTCGTGGCACCAGCTTATTTCCCCTATGATTCGGTAGTGCCTCCACCACCAAGGGCAATTGCTGAACTCATAGACTATTGCGACACCAGGAAGATAGGCCTAGTTATATGTTGCGATGCCAATGCTCAGAACATTGTTTGGGGTAGCAGGAAATGCAACATGCGAGGAAAAGGTCTCCTGGATTTCATTCTATCATCTGATCTTACCATCAACAATGTTGGCTCGCAGCCAACTTTTGTGACGTCAAGAAGACAGGAGGTAATCGACCTAACTTTATCGAATAGATACTTTAAGGCAGTTACCAACTGGAGGGTCTCTTCGGAGGTGTCCCTCTCAGACCATAGATATATGGAATTCTAAATCGAATGCGAAGCCATAACTTTGCCGGAGAGAAGGAATCCGAGAGAAACCAACTGGATACGCTTCAGGAAGGAAATGGGAAAAACTCTCAAAACTCCAACCAAACTCAGGACGAGACAAAAGGTAGAGGAAGCTCAAGACCTGAACAGTGTCATTACTAGCTGTTTTTAACTGATGTGTCCAGTAAGCAAAACCCCTGACAGAACGAAGGTTCCCTGGTGGAACTCGAAACTGCGGAGAATCCGAAGAGAAGCTAGAAAGCTTCTAAATAGGTCACTCAAGACTGATTTGGAGGCAGACTGGAATCTGTACCGATCGAAGCAGAAGGAATATAAGAGGCTAATTCGGGTATCGAAAAGTGCTTCTTATAGGAATTTCTGCGAAAAGATTGAAATACTGGGTGAAATTAGTAGGGTGGTTAAAGTTCTGAAAAAGGGCAAATCAGCCAAACTGGAATCACTTAAAGAACTTGATGGCACCTTCACTGAGACGAAACCGGATACTTTAAGTCATCTGCTGGAGTCTCACTTTCCGGGTAACCAGATTACAATTGGTTCACAACCAGCCCCGACTACCGAGACTGTGAGTGAGCCAAGAAAAACAACTCGGCGTAGCTGGTATATTGCGAAGGCCGTGGTAACGGACGAGGCCATTAAATACGCTTTTGCGTCTTTTGACGGCTTCAAGTCACCTGGTACGGACGGAATATACCCAGCCATGCTGCAACAATGTACTAACCAGTTGCTACCGACTATGAAGAAAATCTTCACCGCTGTCCTAGCACTGGCATACATTCCAACATCCTGGCATACAGTTAGAGTGGCATTTATACCAAAAATTGGCAGAAGTGACTACTGACTCGCCAAGAGCTTTAGACCAATAAGTCTGACTTCCTTCTTGCTGAAAAGCATGGAAAGGCTGGTCGAACTTCACGTGCGCAGAACTGCTTTGCGATTGCAACCACTATCTCCCGCAAGCTATCTCCCGCAAGGGTACTTCTCTGAAGAGGGGTAACGGGCGTAACAACCCCGCGGACCCTAGTCACCCGCAAGGGTACTTCTCTGGAGAGAGGTAACGGGCGTAACGACCCTGCGGACCTAGCCACAAAAATCCAGAAGCGTCTGACCCATATTGGGCGGCTCCCTGGTCAGCGTCTGTTCTCCATATCAGGAGCGGCTGTGCACAATAAAAACAAAAAACGTTTAAACTTTTCGCAAAAGTTAAAAAAAAATATGCAATGAACAAAACAAATGATATAATTAGCCCAGGTGGTAGGCCAGTTACAATGGTAAATTCACCCTCTTCGGAGGTCGGTTCCATGGATTCTGGGGGGGACATATTATATGCTAAAAAAGAAGAACAAAATGAAACATTGAAGGCTAAATATTTAAAAGCCTGCGATGAAACAGATGAGTTTAAGCAACTTAATGAGACACTGCTTAAGGAGATAAATAATCTGAAGCAAGAGTTGCAATTGTTGAAAGAAGAGGTCAACAACCAGAAAAAAGTAAATGTCCAACCTGCCGAGTTCTCAACAGACGAGGAAGAACTAAGAAACTCTGTCGGTTTGGTATTTGGTGGAGTCTTGACATGTGTTTGGCTGGTTCCGAAAGGTACCGTAGTCAAAATAGGATAATGTTCGCTTCCACAGATCGGATAGATCTGTCCATGTGGCGTTCGGACAAAACTAGGGTGAAATAAGGGTAGGTTAGGTTAGGTTAGGTTTGAAGGGAAGTGCACAGCAATTGCTGTGCTTGCACGGGGGCCCATTGGTCCATTGTGATCCCTTTTTGTTTATCGTGGTAAAAAACTTCACTTACAATAAAAACACTTACCATACTTCGTTTAAATTATTCTCGCTGGTTGGCCTATTGGAACCAACCTGTTTTCTTGACAAACCTGATTGTGTCTGTCAGTGGTACCTGCGCTACGTCCTCTAAGTCTTCGAAAAAGCTGTTACCGAGATAGCGAAGTCGAGATGTCTGGAGGTTTGGACACTCGCAGAGCAGGTGTTTGATGGTCTCGGTTTCTTATGTATCCTGACAGCTCCTGCAGTAGTCTGGTGAGCTAATGCCCTGCCTGTTTGACATTACACCTATGGTGCAGTGGCCGGTCAGTACGCCGGTTAGGATACGTATTTCTTGTTTATTCATTCCCAGAATGTGTTTTGTTCTTCTTTCGTCGATTCTTGGCCATAGGCTGCGAGATATAACACAGTCGTTCCTTTGGGACCAGGTAGTGTTAATTTGTTCCCTCAGTTTTTGGTCAATGTTTCTTTTTGCTGCACTAATTGGGATGTCTATTGACGTAATGGCGTCCATTGCCAGAGATAAGGGTAAGTTTCACATCAGTAATGGTCGCATCGGTTGAGATCACCTTTTGTATTTTCATTTCTTAGACGATTTCGTCTTCGGAGGCGTAAAATAATACCTTTTGAAGAATTGAGCTGGTTGTGCAAGTGATGTTGAGCGGGCATAATAATAAGCATTACACCTGTTGCTCGCTGTTTTCCTTAGAATTGTTTCGTAAATTTGTAGATTTATGTTACCTTTTGTGATTTCATTTCTGAGACAATTTCGTCATCAGACATTTTTTTTATAATCTTTATAATTTACGCTATTTTCTGTATATGTACATGTACAGTACCCTTATAGTTTTAAACACAGCGTATGCATTTTTTGTTGAACAGTAAGCAGCACCTAGCAATGAATTGCTTGATTTTAGGTGCTACTTACTATTCGAAAGAATAGGAGGATAGGAAAGAAGATTTGGTGCTTGGTATTTTTTTTTCTCCCCTGACCGGGATTCGAACGCACGACCTGCCAATCAGTTAGTGAATACACTACCATCGCACCAATGTTACCCGCGTGGGGCGTAAACAATACCTTTTGAAGAGTTGAACTGGTTGCGCATAGTGGTGTTGACCATGCATAAATTGGACAGATTTTTGGAAGCAATAAACTTTTGATTTTTTGTTAAAATGAAAATTTTGCCATCTCTGAGTTGGGATATTTGCTCATATTCTTTGCTAATCGCGTCAACGGCTTTTCTCAAGGCAAATATGCTGATTGATGTAAGGGGCTTGTTTTCACTTTGGGCGCGTTTAAGATAACTCTTGGGTTTTTATAGGATGAGGTTTTGGTTAGTTCCGTAAACTATTCAGCTTGGTTAAATGTTATTTTATTCTTTTCTGCCCGAGATTAAGAGAGCGAGACTTCTGAGAGCCCGGTTTCATTTTAGGCCCTGAGGTCATTTTGCTAGAGAGCGAGAGCACTTGACACAAGGGTATGCGCATTGATTGCTGAACGAGAAAGCTGAAATCCACGGTTGTATTAAACTTTCAATATGGATACCAAGAAGTGAAAAACTGACTTCGTTGAAGCTGAAATCCAGGGTTGTATTAAACTTTCTATATGGATACCAAGAAGTGAAAAACTGACTTCGTTTACACAGAGAACATTTACTAATGGCCAGAAAAAAGAGAAAACATTTGTTTTCGATAAAATAATACCTTCTCGCAATTAACCAGAATTGCAAATCGTCAAATAAATAATATATAAATAATAAATACTCATTTCGGGGATTACAAATAAAAACAAAACAGGAGCTGTCATACATTGCGGGAAAGTTCCGTGATAGTGCAAAGTAATACACGTCAAGAGGTGGCTCCGGTCCCGGAGGCAGTAACATACAATAGGGAAAAGTTGCTGTCTGCCAAAGAAGTTTTTCAGATTTTAATACAATATGCTATAATATTACAGGACTGAAAAGTGAAATTTTAACGCTTGATTTTTAAATATGTATTTTGCTATATGATTTGTATTATAATATTATTAGAATTTTTTGTGTCGGAGGAGTACGATGTGCTCGGGTTGCCGAGTTGGAAAGTCCAAAATCGGCAAGGAAAATATCGTTGGCGGATTAGTCGACAAGCGCAGCACGTTATATGGTGATAAGTAGTACTAGGTTCCCAAGACTGGCACAAAGCATGCTGCTCTCTAGATGGTCGAACCGCAAACCAAATCTACCATGTGCTAATCGATGCGAGACGCATCCAACCTCCAAACGTGCACACATTCCGTTGGGCAAACGTGTACCATTTTCCATTTCATGTTGCGAGAGCACCGTAGGCTACCAGCTACCCCAAAGAAAGAGCCCGTAGTATAATTATGAGTGCGAGTGCGCTCACCAAAAAATTGAGACAGAAAGTGCACATCGTCGCTTGAAAAGCAAACTGACATACGAGTAAGTCAAAATTCATACATTTTCAGAAAAGTCATTTGAAGTTTTTTATAACTTAAAAAAATCATTTTAGTTTTGAATTTCAATAAATACCAAAAAGTTGTAAAGTAAAAAAGTTATATTTTTTTTCTTCTTTCAAGTGGTATATTTAAGTTAATACAAAAAGCCGTTTTCAAAAAAAAAATTGACTTATGTCGTTTTGCATCCAAATTGCTACTAATTTTAGAAAAAAAGTGTGAAACTGTCGTTTTGTTTTGAAATACAACTATTTGTATTTTTTTCCGTATTTTGTAGAAACAACCCACTTTAAATAGTATCAAGTTATAATAAAAAAAATATAGGAACTTTTAATGAAAAAATCGACTATAGTAAAATTATATAAAATAAAACCTAGCTTATTGGTAAAACGACACTTCTTAAAGTAATCAAAATAACTTTGAAGTTCATCAAATAGTTTTGTTCCAAGGTGTGTCATTACAAAACACGAAAAGTGTCACTTTTCAAAAAACTTATTTATTACGAATTCATAATTTGTTTAGAAGCAAAGTGTTACAAATGAAAAAAAGTCATTTAGCTGGGAAAACAACAGGGATTTTTCCTTAAATTCAAAACGACACTTGTGCCCTCATGCTGTCAGTTTAAAAGTTATAGTTATGACAGTTTTAAGAAAAATTGTATTTTTTTTTTGCGATTCGTTTTGTATAGTTAACTCAAAATCGTCAAATTTTGACTTGTGTCAGTTTGCTTTTCAAGCGACGACATGTACAAACGCTGCAACGCAAAACTAGGGCAGCAAGGGAAGAGTATCGAGCTAGGAGAAAGGAAGCTCGCAGGCTCTTCGAAACAGAGAAGGAAACTTAGTCACCGAATAACAAGGAATCGTAGATGCATAATGTAAAATAAGTGATAGGGCAAGAAGTGAACCCAAGTTCAGTCAACAAAGAACCGATTCCACTACACAGTATTGAAGAGGTTAGCATAGCTATTAAAATGTTACAGATTAACTAGGTTGCCGGCTCTAATGGTTTACGTGATATTTTGGTAGGGCGCACGCATCAAATCAATAACCAAGTACGCGTGCGGCCGGCAAAATCCTCCTCCAAACCCTCCCCGTGGGTGCCAGCTGGTAATGGTCACTACAATTGTCTTGTGCGATGTCAAGACGGTGATCAGCTAAGGTCAGGGGGCATCACTGTGGTATTCCTTTACTCATCAATAGTTCAATACCCAGCCGATGCTTCTTTACCATAGGACAGAAGGTGCCTAATTTCAGTGGTCGTGCGAGCGTACATAGTACATAAATCCGTGCCGAAGAATGTAAGGCTGAGGGCCAAATCAGTCGATAGCGAGCTCCTTCAGACGCCCGGGCAAGGTCTGTCGTACCCCTGTTGCCTTATCCCGGTATATCGGCTCTGCCGGGATGAACTTTTATTTCCGACCTACTCGTGGGAACCAAATTCTTAATTCAATAAAACATGCCAAACAAAGACGACATAGCAAACGAAAACCGACCCAACCGACCAAGACTTACCAGACAAGACGAACCTAGCCAACAAACACAGGACAAACGCGACGACCAACCCACAACCGGCGATTCGGACCTACTTACAACAACCCTCCCCATTTTCAAAAGTCTAAATATTGAAAGCGCTGAGGAGGGGTCCCAATCCTCATTCAACACCGCTAACATAGGATCTGAGACTGAGGACGAATTGCTGGACGACAAGGAATCTGAGGACAACACCCTGAAACCACACGCAGTCTCCAAGGAGACAAGAAAGCGGAGCAACTACAGGGCCTCAAAACGATTCCTAAAAAATTACTGAGAAAGATCCAACCTCTATCAACGATAGAGACAGGGCCTTGATCAGGAAGCACAAGAGGGCAATAAAGAGCTATGGAAATCCGAGGGCTCACAAACCCAACGAACCGTCAGCTCCCGAACTGCAAAAAGGAAAAACAGAAGTGGTGACAGACAAATCCAAAGGTGCCCCTAATAAGGCCCACAAGGAACAGTCTAAAACCATCAGACCTGTGGAATCAAAGAACAAGGCACAGGCTTCGAGCAGGGTCTCTACTGGCACTAAGGCCGGAACCTCTGGCACCTCTTCGAAGAGGCAACGGTCAGAGGAAGAGAAAAAAGAAAGCCCACCGAAAAGACCCAAGGCTTCAACAAGCCTAGACAGCATTCCGACGAGCCTAATAGCAGCAGTCATTGACGAGCAAGATCCCGATGGGAAGATCACAGCTGAACACTGGCTGCTTGCAGAAAACGTCATCCTCAAGGCTATGATGGTCAATATCCCAAATGGGGGACCAGACTACGAGTTTGACGGGGCCGGATGGCACAAGGGCGTGAAGATAGTGGGGTGTGGAGACGGGAATACTCTTGAGTTTCTCTCCAAAACCATCGCCAGCATTGGCGAACTGTGGGAGGGAGCCAAACTCAAGGTCATACCAAGATCCGCACTTCCACTAAAACAGAAAGCCAAAGTCTGGATACCACCCCCCTTCGATAAAGAAGAGGACGAAAACATCGTGGTACTCCTCGCAGGTCAGAATAAAAACATCCCAATCAAGGAGTGGGTAAAGTTATACTCCAGAAGAAGTGGTGACGGCAAGGAGCTCTGCTTTGCGATCAACCAATCTTCTGCAACAAGCATAAGACAGACCCCAGGCAGCAAACTGAAGTTCGGGCTAGGTGCCGTAAGGGCACGGCTGGAAGAAGATGAAGAGCCAAAGGTTGCAAAAGCTGCTAGTGGTGCAAATTAATTTGCATCACTGTAAAGCAGCAACACACGACCTACTGCTGTTCATGTCTGAGGTAAGCGTGGACGTGGCATTAATTCAGGAACCCTGGATTTTTAAAAATAAAATCCAAGGACTGAAATCGCCATACTACCATCTATTCCACACCAAAGAAGAAGGTAAAGTACGTAGCTGTATTCTAGTCAAAAAAACCGTTAGTAATACATTTTTTCTTCACAGGTACAGCAATGGAGACACACTGGCTGTAAATATTGAAGCTCCAGGAAGGAATCTCATCCTCGCTTCAATTTATATGGCACACGAGGAGGTAAACCCACCATCCGATACAGTCCGGGAACTAGTGGAACACGCTAGCACACGGAACACATCCTTGGTGGTAGGTTGCGATGCGAATGCTCACCACACGCTGTGGGGTAGTTCAGGAAGAAATGAAAGAGGTGAGTCGTTGTTTGAATACATTCTTTCCACAAATCTAGTTTTGTGTAACAGGGGAAACCAGTCCACTTTCCAAAACAGAAACAGGGCAGAAATTCTAGACATAACTCTCAAAAGCAACAATGATCATGTTAGGGTAGAAGACTGGAGAGTTTGTCGAGAGAACTCATTCTCAGACCATAGTAGAATACTCTTTACAGTCAATCTACAATATATGGTACAACAAATTTTTAGGAACCCTAGGAAAACAAATTGGGCAGACTATGCGAAAACGGTTAGTGAGTACACACAGCATCCGAAAGAGGACAAGTTTGTCGACACTCACTCAATCGACAACGCAGTCTACTATATTACCAAAAATATGCACAAAGCCTTTGTTAAACATTGTCCCATCTCTCGCAATCGCAAACCCAAAAAGGCAACGTGGTGGACCAGCGAGCTTCAAAAGCGACGAACATTGGTAAGACAACTGTTTAACAAAGCAAGACAGAGTAAGGCAGATGAAGACTGGACTAAGTATAGGTCAGAACTTAATCTATACACTAAAGAAATAAGGAGAGCAAAACTCGAATCCTGGAATACGTTCTGCGAATCCATAGAGAGTACAAACGAGGCCGCCAGACTACGTAAAGTATTGTCCAAAGACCCCACGGTCCCAGGCTATATTAAACGTGCTGACGACTCTTGGACAGAGTCTAGCCAAGAAACTCTACAAATATTAATGGATACCCACTTTCCGGAGTCTAGTGAAATCACTGGGTGTGAGATCAACTACACTCCGGTTCCGCCAGACACACAAACGGAAATAGCAATGGAAAGCATTATAACAGAGCACAAAATTGCTTGGGCAGTCAAATCATTCAAGCCCTACAAATCGGCGGGACCAGATAATGTCATACCAGCAATGATACAACAGGCTCTTAGTGTAATACTGCCATGGCTAAAAGTCATTTTCAAAAGCTGTATAAGACTCTGCTAAATACCGCAAAGCTGGAAAGAAGTTAAAGTGATATTCATTTCCAAAGCAGGGAGACATATACACTGCACAGCAAAAGATTATAGGCCGATAAGTCTCTCCTCTTTTCTCCTAAAGACACTGGAGAGTATAATCGACTTATACACAAGGGACCTTCTAAACGAAAACAACCTATGCAGCACTCAACACGCCTACCTCAAAGGCAAGTCCGTTAAAACAGCCCTGCACGAAGTTGTGTCAATAATAGAAAAAGGATTACACCACAAAGAATTCACCATGGCTGCATTTTTGGACATTGAGGGAGCTTTCAACAAAACAGCACTCGAAGACTTGGGAGCGAATAAAGAAATAACGAACTGGGTTTACGAAATGCTCAACAGCAGAGTAATTAACTCAGAGATCGGTGAGAGTTACATAAGGAAAACAGTGACCAGGGGCACCCCACAGGGAGGCGTCTTATCTCCCCTCCTGTAGCTCATAGTGGTCAACAAAATCCTAACGACTCTAAAGGTCAAAAGAACGAAAATAATAAGTGGCAAGTATCTCCCCAGTATTAGTGAACTCATGGAATCTGCCCTAAAAGAACTATCCTCGTTGGCAAGACCGAACGGCCTTGGAGTTAATCCAGTCAAAACCGAATGTGTTCTGTTCACTAGGAAAAGAAAAATCGAGAAATTCGATATGCCGAAGCTAAAAGGAATTTGTCTGAAACTTTCCCCGCAAGCAAAGTATCTGGGCATCATCCTAGACTCTAAGCTTACTTGGAAACGTAACACAGAAGAAAGAGCAAAAAAAGCACTATGCGCCTTCTACGCATGCAAAAAGACCTTTGCCAAACGTTGGGGTATGCGCCCTTACATAACCCATTGGATGTACACAGCGATCATACGACCCATACTTACATACGGGTCAATTTTATGGTGGAAGGCAACAGAAAGGACTACCTATCTCCATAACCTCTCAAAGGTACAGAGATTAGCATGTATTTGTACAACGGGAGCAATGCGATCAACACCCCAAGCCGGGCTGGAAGTCATTTTAAACCTACCCCCGCTTGGTGAATATATTCGCAGCATGGCAGCCAATGGAGCCCTCCGCCTCAAGGAGGCAAACATCTGGAGGCACAGCTCCTATGGACACGGCTCTATAATTCACAACTACTTGGGTATCGATCTATCCAGGAAAACGGACTACTTAATTCCCAAACGAAACTTTGAGAAAAACTACTCCACATACATACCCCAAAGAGAGAACTGGAACACGCACGTCAATGTGCAAGAAATCTACATCTATACGGACGGGTCGAAAATGGATGTGGGGACAGGAGCGGGAGTTTTTTGCGAGCCCCTAGACATAAAGGACTCGTACAGACTTCCCAATGAATGCAGCGTCTTTCAAGCTGAGATTGTCGCCATCGACAAGGCAGCAGAAACTATCTCCGCGAAGAATCTGGATCCTTCCACGATCACAATCTTCGCAGACAGTCAGGCGGCTATCAAAGCACTAGACAGCGAAACTATAAAGTCAAAAACAGTCAGAAACTGCCAAAAATCCCTCAACAAAATAGGCGAACGACACAGGATCACTCTCTGCTGGGTCCCCGGTCATAGCGACATTGTTGGGAATGAAAAGGCAGACGAGCTAGCAAGAATCGGGTCAGAACTTGACGCAATAGACGCCATTACGTCAATAGACATCCCAATTAGTGCAGCAAAAAGAAACATTGACCAAAAACTGAGGGAACAAATTAACACCACCTGGTCCCAAAGGCACGACTGTGTTATATCTCGCAGTCTATGGCCAAGAATTAACGAAAAAAGAACAAAAAATACGTATCTTAACTGGCGTACTGACAGGCCACTGCACCATAGGTGTAATGGCAAGCAGGCTGGGCATCAGCTCACCAGACTACTGCAGGAGCTGTCAAGATATAGAAGAAACCGAGACCATCAAACACCTGCTCTGCGAATGTCCAAACCTTCATACATCTCGACTTCGCTATCTGGGCAACAGATTCTTCGAAGACTTAGAGGACGTAGCGTAGGTACCACTGACGGATACTATCAGGTTTGTCAAGAACACAGGTTGGTTCCAATAGGCCAACCGGCAAGATTAACCTTAACTGAGTATGGTGTTTTATTGTAAATGTAGGTTTACCACATAAAACAATAAGGGATCACAATGGACGAATGGGCCCCCGTGCAAGCACAGCAGCCCTGCTGTGCACTTCCCTTCCAACCTAACCTAACCTAAGTACGCGTGCATAAAAACATGCCCTGATGACTGGACTATCAGCCCCATATGTCCCATCTACAAGAAAGGCGATCCTATGTCTTGCAAGAACTATCGAGGCATATCCCTGCTAAATGCCGTCATATATACTATAGATATACTATGTCATATAAGATACTATCCACTGTGTGAACGTCTGAAGCCGTTCTGCAACACACTAATGGCACGTACCAGTGTGGCTTCCAGTCTGGCAAATCGACAATAGACCGAATCTTAACACTAAGGCAAATCCTGGAAGACCAAGTGTAAGCTCTACAAAGCACTGATACTGCCGCTGAGTGCTGGACGACAAGCAGGAAAGGGCAGATAATTTTGGTTTCGAAAGAAAAATACTCCGTCGGATATTTGGTCATGTATGTAAAGAGCGCGAATGGAGAAGTTATAACCGCGAATTCTATGAGCTGTTTCAAGATGTGGATGTACTCCAAAAAGCAAAAATACGTCGACTATATTGGCTCGGCCACATCGAGCGAATGGACAATAATGCTCCAGCGAAGACGATCTTCGACTCGCAGTACCCAGTTTCGGGACGACAAGGAAGACCGAACCGCCGTTTTAAAGACCAAGCCATGCGGGTGCCAGAGCGCTTGATCTGGACAATTGGAAGTAGCATGCCCGGGATCGCAAAGGATGGAAGGATGCAGTGTCTCAGGCATAGACTCATAGAATAAGTTGTGGTGGAGGAAAGAGAATTGCAATATTTGCATGGTTTTAGTTTTAAATTTTTTTTCAGCTTCAAGGGCGCATCTGCTGGGAAGAAGAACTCAAATTACCCAATTCACATCAAGTTCACGAATCGAGAAAACAGAATATTAATAGATCTAACATATTACAATACAAATAAGTTTTGTATTTACCTAGTCTTTAAAACTAAACTAAGCTATGGAAAATGGGGCAATGACTTTGAAATTTACAGATTTTTTTGTTAAATTACAACTCAGAGAATTTGAGAATTTTTAAAACTTAAATTTTCTGGGTCTCTCAACGGACATGAAAGGCTTTTGTCGGAGATGGTTCTAGGCTTTGGTTTTTTTGATTTAACCGGTGTTTCAAAGCACGATGCAAGCGGAGATAACACGTTTATTTCTGATCCTTGTCGTTTGTCGAAAACGTTTTTTTGTCGTTTCCTGACCCGTGTCGGTTCTCAATCCTCATTACCTAACGCAGACGACCTTCTGACACCTTGACGTGTGTACCATCATTGCATTCGATTGTGCCGGTGCGGAGGTCTACGTTGCTGTGTACTGTTGGTTGCTGTGGGTCTTTGCTGGCATGCTTGTCGCCATCCTTAGCTCGTCGGTGGGCGTGGGACTTGACCCTTACCATACACAGACAAAAAAAAACATGCCAGTCTTTGCGTCTAGGTGGCACTGACGCACGATATGCTTTCTCTACCCTCCCTTCCATGGCTGTCTTATTCGCCTCAACAGCCCATTATGCTGCCAACTTTCAATTCCTACTTATCTTTGACTTTGTCATCCTTCCCTATCCAGCCCTCCTCATCCCATATTGCCCCTTTTTAAAAATATTTAAAAGCCATTACTTTTCTACCTTTTAATGTATATATACGAGTAAATCTATTCATTTTTAGCTTAAAACTATATGGCTCGAATATAAAGGAAAAAAAAACTATATTGGCACGACCAAAAGAAAAAAAATATAACAAACAAGTTTTTAAAATACGCGAAACGAAACGTGAAACGATTACAAACAAATTTACTGACTTTAATCAACAGCAAAAAAATATAGACATATATATGTATCACTAGAGCGAAACACGTCTCTATATATGCACGGGCATTATATAGGATCTACCGACAATTTAGAAAAGTCCATTTTGACTTACCGGATTTTCTTTACTTGGTACCTTTATGTGCACTCCACAACCGCCGATCCAATGGCCACTGCATCAACCGCTGATCGCACCTGTACCTAAATAATCGTGCAAAAATATTCAAATTAGTTATAAGTATATAAATAGGTATAAAAGTGTGTTCCCTTACCTTTTTAAATGGATTTCTCTATTGATACATATATATATATATATATTACCTGGTGTTGCCAATCAAATTAATATGAACTATATTACAGAAATATACAATAAACAAAAAATAAAAATAAAATTCTGCTCATGGGCTGGGCTTGAACCCAGGATTGTTTCCGTATTCTGAAAGTTGATTTTCAACTTCCAGTCATCGCAATATTGCTTAATTTGATCGAAGTCACGCTGCAAAAGAATGTTAATGACCTCGATTTTAGGACCTGATCTGTATGCCACCAAATCATCGGCATACGCTATAGCATGTCTGAGTGAACCTAACAGATCACTCGTGTAAATGTTAAACAGGATTGGAGAATCGCCCCGTGCTGTAAACCGTTTTTAATTTCAAAGAATCTGCTCGAAGTCACGTTGCCACATTTGACAACGAACTTCTTTCCCCTAAGCATATTATAAATTACATATAGCAAAGGTTTGTGCATCCCCCACCTGATCAACTTGTAGAAAAGTCCCTCTAACCATACGGTGTCGAAAGCCTTCCCAAAATCAACCAGACAAGCACCCGTGCATTGGTTCTTGCATTTATTCCACTGAATATCGGAAACTAGTTTCGACGCGGCATGAATAGTGTCATGCCTCGCCCTGAAACCAAACTGGTTGTCCGGGACGGGTGGAGTCTTTACACCCTTGGCTAATCCGGTCTTGTAAAGGTGACTTAGAACTTCAATCGTTGTATTCGGGTATAATGGCGGAACCCCTTTATAAGTTATCTGGATTAATTTGTGGGATCTTCCACAACTTTTTTTCCACCTCCGGGTTAATTTCAAAGGCAACACTTAATAAATATATTAGTGAACATATATACATGTAAACATCAAGGGGCGGAAGGTTCAATAGTGCATCTAGGCCGGAGCCAGGCGTGCTGGGGAAGGCCCCCGTGCAGCCGAGACATACCTGCCTTTGGAGTTTGGCAAAAGCAGCAGTGACGCCTTTGCACTGCCAGAAAACAGACAGCGCCTTGGCAGTCTTCAGCTCAACATGTTTGGACCAAAGAAGTTTGCTATCCAGGATGACTCCCAGATACTTCGCTTCATTGGAGAGTTGGATTTCGACGCCTTTTAGCACTGGCTGAGTCAACCCGACCAGCTTCCTCCTTCTCGTAAAGAGAACAACCTCAGTTTTAAGAGGATTGACCGAGAGCCCATTCCTAGTGCACCATTCGTCGATCACGTCAAGGGCCGCCTGCGCCTTGGCGCATACAGTCGCTAGGCATGATCCAACAGAAAGCACGGCAACATCATCCGCGTACGCCTGAGCGTAAATATTAGAACTGTTGAGTGCGTTCAACAGAGTCGATCAGCATACACCACAGCAGTGGAGACAGGACGCCGCCTTGCGGGCAGCCTCTGTTTACCCCCGCCATAACATAGCGGCCACAATCCGCATCCGCAACCAACGTTTTATTCATTAGCATTCCTTTAATCCACAACACCAATGGTTCGTCTACGCCGTGTTGTCTGGCGGAGCTGCACATGCTATCAAAAAAAAGCACCCTCAATATCGATGAAAATGCCCATCGCGTATTCTTTTCTGTCAAGCGCGCCCTCAATTCTAGCAACTACATTTTGGAGCGCAGTCTCGCAGGATTTTCCGCGTTGATAGGCATGTTGCATCTGAGATAGTGGGTGCAATCGCAAAGAAGTTTTGCGCACGTGAAGCTCGACCAGCCTTTCCAAGCTTTTCAGCAAGAAGAAAGTCAGACTGATTGGTCTGAAGCTATTGGCAAGCGAGTAGTCACTTCTGCCAATTTTTGGTATAAATGCCACTCTAACTGTACGCCAGGAGTTACGTGTTTAACTTTATTCAAAATAAAAACACATTATAAATTTGATTTACTTATCCACTTTGGGTTCTTTATTTAACAATGTTTTTTCTAAGACTACTTTTAGTTTGAACTTAACTTAAAAGGAAACCTCTCTCTAACGTTTTCTATGTCCAAGTGCAAAACACCTGCACTTGTTTACGTGCATGCACTTGCAAGCAAAAACAAGGCGCACGGCTCCCGAAAGCATCAAGTGCAAAACATCTGCGCTTGTCTGATTCCGTTGGTCCGCCTAAGTGCAAAACATCTGCGCTTATTTTGTATAAATGCACTTGCTCCATTTCAAGTGCAAAACATCTGCGTGTTGTTTACCAGATTTCGGCAAGTGCAAAACACCTGCATGTTTTTACTACTTTTGGCAAGTGCAAAACATCTGCATTTGTTTTGTGTAATGCCGTTGACTATTTCAAGGACAAAGCATCTGATAATATTATGTTTAAGTGCAACCATATGGGTTTGCACGTAACTCAGGGTGTTGGAATGTATGCCAGTGCTAGGACAGCGGTGAAGATTTTCTTCATAGTCGGTAGCAACTGGTTTGTACACTGTTGCAGCATGGCTGGGTATATTCCGTCCGTACCAGTCGACTTAAAGCCGTCAAAAGACGCAAAGGCGTATTTAATGGCCTCGTCCGTCACCACGGCCTTCACAATATACCAGCTACGCCGAGTTGTTTGTCTTGGCTCACTCTTAGTCTCGGTAATCGGGGCTGGTTGTGAGCCAATTGTATTCTGGTTACCCGGAAAGCGAGACTTCAGCAGTGGTTGCAATCGCAAAGCACTTCTGCGCACATAAAGCTCGACCAGCCTTTCCATGCTTTTCAGCAAGAAAGAAGTCAGACTTATTGGTCTAAAGTTCTTGGCGAGTCAGTAGTCACTTCTGCCAATTTTTGGTATAAATGCCACTCTAACTGTATGCCAGGATGTTGGAATGTATGCCAGTGCTAGGACAGCGATGAAGATTTTCTTCATAGTCGGTAGCAACTGGTTTGTACATTGTTGCAGCATGGCTGGGTATATTCCGTCCGTACCAGGTGACTTGAAGCCGTCAAAAGACGCAAAAGCGTATTTAACGGCCTCGTCCGTTACCACGGCCTTCGCAATATACCAGCTACGCCGAGTTGTTTTTCTTGGCTCACTCACAGTCTCGGTAGTCGGGGCTGGTTGTGAACCAATTGTAATCTGGTTACCCGGAAAGTGAGACTCCAGCAGATGACTTAAAGTTTCCGCTTTCGTCTCAGTGAAGGTGCCATCAAGTTCTTTAAGTGATTCCAGTTTGGCTGGTTTGCCCTTTTCCAGAACTTTAACCACCCTACTAATTTCAATCAGTATTTCAATCTTTTCGCAGAAATTCCTATAAGAAGCACTTTTCGATACCCGAATTAGCCTCTTATATTCCTTCTGCTTCGATCGGTACAGATTCCAGTCTGCCTCCAAATTAGTCTTGAGTGACCTATTTAGAAGCTTTCTAGCTTCTCTTCGGATTCTCCGCAGTTTCGAGTTCCACCAGGAAACCTTCGTTCTGTCAGGGGTTTTGCTTACTGGACACGTCAGTTGAAAACAGCTAGTAATGACACTGTTCAGGTCTTGAACAGCTTCCTCTACCTTTTGTCTCGTCCTGAGTTTGGTTGGAGTTTTGAGAGTTTTTCCCATTTCCTCCCTGAAGCGTATCCAGTTGGTTTCTCTCGGATTCCTTCTCTCCGGCAAAGTTATGGCTTCACATTCGATTTAGAATTCGATATATCTATGGTCTGAGAGGGACACCTACGAAGAGACCCTCCTGTTGGTAATCGCCTTACAGTATCTATTTGATAAAGCCAGGTCGATCACCTCCTGTCTTCTTGACGTCACAAAAGTTGGTTGCGAGCCAACATTGTTGATACTCGTAGTAAGATCAGATGATAGAATGAAATCTAGGAGATGGTTTCCTCGCATGTTGCATTTGCTACTGCCCCAAACAGTGTTTTGAGCGTTGGCATCGCAGCATATAACTAGGCCCATCTTCCTGGTGTCGCAATAGTCTATGAGTTCAGCCATTGCCCTTGGTGGTGGAGGCACTACTGAATCATAGAGGAGATAAGCTGACGCCACGACGAAGGTCGTCCAATCTCCATTCGTTTCGTAGCTAATGGCTGCAGCAACCAAATCTTGGCCACAAAATTGTCCAAGCTTAGTCACTGAGAGAAGGTTCGACACAGCAAGACAAGCCCTTGGTCTCTCGGACCGCTCGTCACAGAGTATCGTGGTGCCACGGACACTTCCAAGGCCACAGATGCGATTTTTCCACATCCATGGCTCCTGTATGGATGTTATGTGGGCCTTTGCGTTCAACACGGAAAGCTTCTTACTGATGAGTGCAGTAGCAGCCTTGGAGTGTTGAAGGTTAATCTGAGTAAATCCAATCATTGGAAATACATCAGCTGGAAGTGTTCTAGTGGAAGGGCACGCAGAAGGTGCGCGCGCAGTTCCACCGACAGGAGTGCTTGAGGCCTTCTTCCTCCGTTTTTTTCCTGTTCAAGCTATTGGAAGGGGAGGCAGCGTTGGTTTCAGTCAGCTGGCTGGTTTCGGTTGGGGTAACCTCTGCCAACCTGCATCTCTTTGCCGTCGCCGCCGGGGAAGGGCAGTTCTCAGCGCTTTCGCCTTCAACTGGCGGTGCAGTTTCTTTGCGCCGCACGATAGCCGCCTTTCTCCTTTTCCTCTTTCGCTGGCTCTTAGATGGACGCTGACCAGTGGACGCCGCCTCTGTGGCCCATTTCACCTGTTCGGTTTCACAGGCCTCGTCGGCAGCATCGCACCTATCGGCTGTCTGTCTATTGGTCTGAAGATTAAGCGTATCAGGTTGAACCTCTCCGCCACTTTCTCCATTTTTCCAGCCCAGTCTAGCGAACGTGTCGGAGATAGAGCTGCAGGAATCTTCGGAAGCAAACCTTTTCAACTCGAAGGTCAACGCCTGTACAGGCGGGGGGTATAAGTATGTCGGTTGGGGCCTCCAGAATCCGTGCCCCGACCGTGGTCGAAAAGACCACGGGTGGATTTTCGCCCATGCGAGTACAACCTGGAGTATTTATATCTTTTAGATGTTCCTGCATACTTGTTTTTTGGTTTGGTTCGCGATAGAGCTTTGACGGTGTATAAAACGCCGCTATAACTCTAAAACCTCGGATCACGAACGTATCGTACCGAGGTCCCCCTATCCACCACCCGGGGACGCGCCTGGTAGGTAACCAACCCGCAGGGGTCGGATACATACAACTCACCCAGAACTGTGACAGTGATCTCTTCCATATTTCCTCGTGAGAGGGCATCCGGCACTACATTCAACGAACTCTTGCGGTGTTAGATTGAAAAGTGGAATCGTTGCAGTTCCAAACTCCATCTTGCAAGCCTACCACTCAAATCCTTCAACGACATAAGCCACTTCAGACTTGAGTGGTCGGTAACAATGCGGAATTTGGAACCTTCAATACAGACACGGAATTTCCTGACACCTAAGACAGCGGCGAGACACTCTAGCTCCGTCACCGTATAGTTCTTCTGAGCCTTATTAAGCTTCTTCGACATGAAGGCTATTGGCTTTTCATTCCCATCAGTGTCCAATTGGAAGAGCACTCCCCTACTCCTTTCGACGAATCACACTGGATAGTGAAAGTCTTCTTAAAGTCGGGTTGGGAGAGAACCGGAGCAGAGGTGAGCGCTTTCTTCAATATTTCAAATGCTTCCCCAGCTGCAGGCGTCAATTCAAAATTCTTCTTCTTTAGGCAATCAGTAAGCGGCGCAGATAGATCGGAATAATTTTGAATAAAGCGCCTATACCACCCCGTCAACCCGATGAATATCCGCACTTGTCTCGGTGTTTTCGGAATCGGGAAGTTCAACATCGCGTCTATCTTTCCAGGTTCGGTTTTGAGCGTGCACTGACCGACGATGTACCCAAGATACTTGATCTCGCGCATGCAGAACTTACTCTTTTTGAGGTTTATGGTTAAGTTCGACCTACGTAGACAGGAAGCCACTTCCGCTAATACTCGGATATGGATGTCGAGATCCGCCGTACATACTAACAGGTCATCCAAATATATAAAGACATGTTCCCGGAGTCGTGCAGGAATCACACGATCTATTAGGCGGCACATCCTTTGTGCTGCATTGCATAACCCGAACGGCATTACTGTAAATTGATACAATGGCCGTCCCGGAACAGTAAACGCAGTTTTCTGTCTGGACTCTTCATCAAGCGGGATCTTCAAAAATGCATCTTTAAGATCAAGTCCCGTGATGAAGTATGTGTCCTGTAAGAGACTTAAAAGACCGTCAATATGTGGCAGCGGATATGCATCTTTCTTCGTCACGCTATTCAACTTCCAACTATCCAAGCAAAGGCGTACATTCCATGGTGACTATCACTATAAGGGAACACCAAGGTGAGTTGCTTTCCTCAATAACCTGGATTTAATCGTGTGTTCGACCGAGACCAAAGTCCGTAAAGTTTGGATACAGTTTCTTCACAGTTTCCAATTCCATTTGTTGTGCTGTGGTAAGTGAAATGTACTTTGGTTCCTCGATCAAAATTCCATCTTTAGGCAAAGTGTTTATATCGATCTGGCTGACCTGAGGGATTAAGCAGAACTCCTTCCAGAAATGCATGCCGAGATAGAGTATCTGCGTTAGGTTAGGAATTACATAGAAAATAATGGTTTTCGTCATGCCCTTAAACGTCGTTGGGATCTCACAATAACCAACGATATCGTGAGATGTCCCATCTTCCGTTTTCACGAAGTTTTTATACTTATGCATAAGAATACCATTCCCCTCTATGAACTCAAAACAAGACTCTCCTAGCACAGATAGGGATGCTCCACTGTCTAACAGACCGAAGACTTGTTTGTCCTTCAGCAGAACGTTTGCATATAGCCTACCATCTGTTTTTGACGCTAAGATGGTCTCGACTATGAGTTTCTGGAAGAGTTTCCGCTTACGAAACCTTTCCCTACACTTGTTAATGTGTCTACTTGCGCCAATATGATTTCCCATGATCTTAGCCCGCATTTTATAATAATTTTGCCATGGAGCGATTTTAGAGCAAAGGTGGTAAAAGGTTACTTTCTTCAGAAGGATTTTGTTGGCTATCAGGTCTTTTTAAAATTTTAACAGTGGTGTTTTCAAAGCTATATGTTTCTAACTTCTCTGTTGGTCGGGAAAGTTCCTTTGAGAACGACTGTCTCCGACTCTCCTGTCGTTCCCCAGTTTGTTTCCCTGGTGTTTTGTGTATTCAGGTGTAGTAATGCCTTTTTCACCACAGACAAAGCAGAATAACCTGCGGCTATGTGACGGGCATTGGTAAAAAGAGTGTCCTTGCTGATCACAATTCCAGCATACAAGAGCAGAGGCTGGTGCCGTAAGGTTATATGATCGACTGATGCCGCTACTTCTTCAACTGCCTGTTCTGCTTCTTCTTCCAAATGGATTTCATGAACCGCTCTTTGAGTTGGACATCGCTTAGACAGAAAGCGTTCAGCTTCTCTGCCCTTGTCTCGGAGCTGTTCTAAGCTCTTAAAATCCCCAGCTAGTAACACTTCTCCCAGCTTTACCCTGGCATTATTTCGAACGATTTCAATGAGCTTCTTCGAGTCGAATGGCTCTTTTAAACGGTCGTTAAGACTCAGAACTGCATCATAGAAATCGTCGAAAGATTCCTTAAGCATCTGCCTACGAGTGAGCAAGCGCATGTAAACGTCAACATCGTTTTCTTTTCGACCGAATTCCTTCTTCATGGCTCCTTTAATGTCTCCAATCTTCGCAGCGGGATTTTTACGTAAAAACGTCCAAAACCAATCACTAGCCTTTCCGGTCACCAAGGTGTGGAAATTGGCAGTGATTTGCTCGTCACTGTAACACGAAGAAGTTTAGAGTCTTTCAACCTTAAAAAGAAAATCGGAAAAATTGTCGGAACCGTCATATCTAACATTCCACCTGTCCAATCTACATTTTTCGGATGTGCTTCCATTCGATGGTGTTAGCGTTTCCGGCATGGAATTAGGTCCAGAGCGGTAATTGGAGGCAGGTGGAACTACAATTGGATGCTGGGGAGGTGGTTTGGTATTAATTTCGCCCATCTTGGCCAACACGCTGTTCATGAATATTTCCATTTGCCTGAAGAATCGATATTGATTTAGTGCCAGCGAGCGGTCAATCTTGTCTGCCAAATCATCTACTTTGTTTTGGGTGTTGTTGACACCTGAAGGCCCGGGGTTTTCACCACCGGAAGCACCTTGAAGCTGATTGGCAGTTATACTATTTAGGTTTGGTTGATTAAGGTTAATCATCGCCGCTGGTTTGTCCCTATCGCTAGCTATTGAATTCAGTTACCTAGCCAGACTTAGGCGGTTTATAGACCGATGGCAACTATCAAAATCATTTTCTGTTCTAATTGCGTCGCCTCTAGCAACAGACCTTGCAATAGGGTGACTAGGTGTTTGGCTCATGGCACAGAAACTGATAATTCTTGAAAGAAAGCAGAACAAAATAACCAAAAAAAACAAACAAATTCTCAAAATAAATAAGAAAACTATTTAAACATAAATTGTAATTAATCTCATAAAAATTTAAATATAAAGCAAGCTTAATTTATAACTACGAATAAATTGATAAATATAAAAAAAAAAATACATGTATGAAATGATAATAAATAATATAGAATAAAAATCAATAAAAACTTAATAACTCACGCTAACCTAAATTAAAATCAAAGATTCTAATTAATATTGCAGACACTAATTGAACAAATAATATATCTAAATCATTAAGTAAAACAAAATAAATAAATAAACTGTATAAAAGCAAATGAAATAATTAAAACAAACTAACTTATAGTGAAATGAAAAGACAAATTTATCTTAACTGGGCTAAGGATGAGGTTTTTCGGTGGAGGAAGGACGACATCTTCAGAAGTGAAAGATTGCAAAGTTCTATGAGCCGAACAAAAAAAAACAAGAAAAATTATAACAAACTATGTTTAGACAAACAGGTAAAATCGTATCTTAATGGCTTAATTGTAACTGAAACTAATTACTTTTCGTTTTAGAACAAGTACAAGCGACGATTCACTTGCATTGGACTCCAAAAACACTTTCAATTTAGATGGAAGGATCCAACATAGACTCGTTAATTCGAATCTCCAATGTCTCTTCTCATCTTTTTCTTAATAAAGTTTATAGCATTTGTTGCGTCTGGACATAAATGCTGCTGTTTATACCAGCTTGCAATACGGCTCAGACACAAACAAAAACTATAAGTTATACTTCGATTGACTTCCACCATAGCAACGCGATACCAAAGCTATACTCCAGTCACTAGGACTTATGATGGAAGCCAATACAATCAAAACAAAAAAAAACAAAAAAAAATAAAAATAAAATTGAGAATAGAACAAAAAAAATTTGATGTCGCTCTATCAAAAAAAAACTAACTCCAGCTATTAAAACAGAGCTACCATGTTGGGCGCCAATTTATTATGTAGTGTTGGTTGCTGTGGGTCTTTGTTGGCATGCTTGTCGCCATCCTTAGCTCGTCGGTGGGCGTGGGATTAGACCCTTACCATACACAGCCAAAAAAATCATGAGAGTCTTTACGTCTAGGTGGCACTGACGCTCGAGATGCTTCCTCTACCCTCCCTTCCATGGCTGTCTTACTCGCCTCAACAGCCCCTTATGCCGCCATCTTTCAATTCCTACTTCTCTTTGTCTTTGTCATAATTCCCTATCCAACCCTCCTCATCCCATATTGCCCTTTTTTAAAAATATTAAAAAGCCATTACTTTTCTATCTTTTAATGTATATACATATAAATGTATTCATTTTTAGCTTAAAACTATATGGCTCGAATATTAAGGAAAAAAATCTATATTGGCACGACCAAAAGAAAAAAAATATAACAAACAAGTTTTTAAAATACGCGAAACGAAACGTGAAACGATTACAAACAAATTTACTGACTTTAATCAACAACAAAAAAAATATAGACATATACATATATGTATCACTAGAGCGAAGCACGTCTCTATATATGCACGGGCATTATATAGGCCCTACCGACAATTGGAAGCGCTGTCTACTCACTTTTATATATCTATATACTTATAACTATTTAGAAAAGTCCATTTTGACTTACCGGATTTTCTTTACTTGGTACCTTTATGTGCACTTCACAACCGCCGATCCAATGGCCACTGCATCAACCGCTGATCGCACCTGTACCTAAATAATCGTGCAAAAATATTCAAATTAGTTATAAGTATATAAATAGGTATAAAAGTGTGTTCCCTTACCTTTTTAGATGGATTTCTCTATTGATGCATATATATATATATATATATATAATATATATAGTACCTGGTGTCGCCAATCAAATTAATATGAACTATATTACAGAAATCCATATTAATATTATAAATGCGAAAGTAACTCTGTCTGTCTGTCTCGATTTAACGCCAAAACTACTGAGCCGATTTAAATGAAATTTGGTACACAGATAGTCTAGAGCCTGACAATGGACATAGGCTACTTTTTACCGCGGGAAAATGTTTCATCCGCTGTCCAGAAGTGGAGATCTAAGCTGATATCTAAGAAAAGTTGTAACTCTCGAATGCTTTCTAGCTCCTAGCTTTGGAATGACTCATCCAAATGAAATATTATTTTTTTTAATATAAAGTTCAATTATGTACAAAGATTTTAAGATATAAATCATCTTTGTAGGTTATCCTGAAGTTGAACAATAAGCATTAAACTATAAATTTTAAACAATTCAAAAAAGTAAAATGTTCGATTGAAGCTAGATCGTTGGATTTTCCCAGCGTTCAGTGGAGGAGGAAAATTTGTGTGTGTGTGTGCACACAAATCTGTTTCTTTACCTGTACCTTTTGTGCAATGGCCATGGGATTGAGAAAGATAGGGTATGAAATGTAAATGAGATTGAGAGGGAGTCACACTCAGGGTATATCCATATAATGAGTAGGGACACTCTCGACGTTTTCTTTATCAGTTCTTATCAGCAAGTATTTTGTTTTGAATTTGAGAAGTGACATGGCGAAGCAAGGCGAGCACGGGACAGCTAAAATTCTGCTCATGGGCTGGGCTTGAACCCAGGATGCTTCGCTAGTGGGCCTTTCTCGGGTGGAGTCTTTACACCCTTGGCTAATCCGGTCTTGTAAAGGTGACTTAGAACTTCAATCGTTGTATTCGGGTATAATGGCGGAACCCATTTATAAGTTATCTGGATTAATTTGTGGGATCTTCCACAATTTTGTTTCCACCTACGGGTTAATTTCAAAGGCAACACATAATATATTTAAAGTGCTGCCTTAGTGTCTTGGGAAGCCTCAATCTGGGTGCGCATAAGAAAAGATTTAACCCTTATATTACCTATATATAGGTATATTATATATAATTTTTTCCACCGGATAATTACCATAAATATTGCTCTTGTTGAAATAAGGTTTTCCCGTACGCTCTTTTCTTTATTTTGCGATTCAAATGATTTGAATTCAAGATTTATATTTAAATCAAATTGAAAGTTCCGGGCGGCATTGACGTCTGCCTGGGTAGAGTTCCTTTGTATGATTTAATTATTCATCCATATCCATATCTTTATTTTCCGTTTTTGGAAAGCTCGGCTTCCTGGAAATCGAAAGTGGGAACTCTATACCAGACGTAACGAGGACTTTACATCTGCGCACACCCATTTCGAGACTCGTTTGAATGTGAACGAAACATTCTGCTACAACGTCGCAAGGATTTAATGGGCTATGCTGTCGATGACTTTTGTCGTCAGAAGGGTCACCAGGCGAGAAAGGCAGTTTGATGAGCGTCAACTAACAACTGCCCAGGGCATTCCGTTCGCTCCCCTCTCTGTCCCCTCTTTCAACATCCTCACTTCCTCCCGTTCTCTTCCCTGTTCCTCTCCTTTCCTTATCCAAACCTAACTCCAGTGGTGGCGTGAGCAGATAATAGACCGTGCCCAAGGATGAAATGTTAGGGGTTAAACCAACAGGGAACGAGCTCCCTCAGGCGCCTTCGCGAGGGCCTGTTGTATGTAGCCTTACCCAGGTATGGGAACAAATTTTAAACTTAAAAATGGAACAAACAAACAAAAAAAAAACAAAAGGCAATTCCTGTCAAGGGGAGATAGTTGACTGACAACAACGCAGCGAAAAAAGTGAAGCCTTGCGGTCGTCTCACAATCGACCAGTGGCAAAAACGCAGATGTTCCAAGACGCCCTGCGGAAGGAACTATCCGCCGCAGGAAACGGGGAGCTTCAATTTGACGGCGTTGGTTGGGAAGGTGGACGCAAGGTTGTTGCTGTGGAAACATGCCTTCGGTGGAATTCCTTAGACGCTTCGTCAAGGAAGTAAGTGAAGTATGGGAAGTCATGAAGCTGAAATGGGTTGGGTACCATGTCCCTATACCTACCTACATGGAGAGTTCTAAAGACGGGGCCCAGACGGCCAACACTTTTTACTGGAAAGAATGTCTTCCATACCTGGAAAAATCCAACGGTATGGTTAGATACAGCATAGGGAGATTGATGGTCAAAACATCAACCT
The DNA here is from genome assembly GCA_949715645.1 of Portevinia maculata. Lineage (NCBI taxonomy): Eukaryota > Metazoa > Arthropoda > Insecta > Diptera > Syrphidae > Portevinia > Portevinia maculata. Next base: position 167,557,654 of record OX454526.1, on the reverse strand, counting down.
AGGGAAGAGATGAGGAGGCACCCCACCATGATGAGGATGGAAGTGCTGCACGTCATCAGGCAGGACATCGGAGCCGTACTCCTACAAAGAACGTGATTTAGAGACTCCGGCAAAAGAACTACACGTTGTTTTACAAGGCAGACGGTAAAATCAGGACTTGTATCCTTATTAAAAACAACATAAAGGCATTTCTTTTGAATAATAACAGCTCCGGCGACTTGACCGCGGTCATTTGCGAAAGGTTAGGTGGAAAACCACTATGTGTGACTTCGGCCTATCTCTCCTACGACTTCGTGGACGTTATCATGGAAAACTTAAAGAACTTGGCTGGGCAGAACTGCACGTACTGGGCTGTGATACTAATGCCCATCGTACGCAATGGGGAAGTGGCAACACAAATAAAAGAAGTGAGTGTCTTTATGATTTTATTATATTGTCCAACCTTATTGTATGTAATAGAGGGAGTTCATCTACTTTTGTGATACGTAACAGGCAGGAGGTTTTAGATGTAGCCCTCGTCTCCAACACAGCCAGGGTAGTTGATGAGGCGTCTCCTTTTGACCACCGATCTTTTATAAAAATCCAAAAAAGGCAGGCTGGGATAAATACGCAGAGTTCTTTAACCTACGTTTAGATACCTAGCTTATCAAAGGCTGTACTGTAGTTAGACAGGGCTGTAGGAGCTATGAGTAAAACTTTAAAAATCGTTTTCGAAAAGGCCTGCCCGGAAAAAAAAATGCCAAAAGTAGCTCAACCGAGGTGGTGGAATTAGGAAATAGGCCTTAAAAGGAGGGAAGTAAGAAAACTTTACAATAGAGCGAAACTCATTTAAAATGATACCACATGCGATGAGTACAGTGAAAGTAAGAGGGAATTTAAGTATTTAGTTAGGAATTCCAAAGGGCCTCATGGAAAAAGTCGGGCAAGCTCGTTCCGGCACTCCTGCACCAGTTTGGAGGATATGGTAGCCGAGTCAATAGCTTTGATGGCGGCTTGGCTATCTATGAGGATAGCAATGTTTTGTTTCTATGCTGTGTCCGCCCTAGTTGCGTGCAAGCCTCTCGGATAGGCAGTAGTTCCGCCTGGAAAACGCTGGCAAAATCCCGCAGGCGAAGGGATATTGATATTTTTAGTGATTCCGAGTAGACACCGGCCCCCACACCACAGTTCATCTTAGAACCGTCAGTGTATATGACCGCGTCGAACTCTTTCACTACTTAGTCCCTCTTCCAACAAGCTCTGGAAAGGAAACTTACTTGGAAGCCTTTTTTGAAGTTTAGTTTGGGTGTGATGTAGTCGGTTGGAAACGTGACCATGCCTTCTAGTAGCGAGTACAGAATGCTGCTGTGGCAGTATGGCCTTGCAGTCCAGCACCCCGATTCCCTGAATCTTACCGCACTGCATAGTGCGGTATCTTTTGTGTGTAGGTCAAGAGGCAAAAGGTGCAAGAGCACAGTGAGGGCGTCTGTTGGGGCCGACCTCAGTGCACCCGTGGTGCCTACACTGGCTGTTCTTTGCAATCTTTTCAGTTTTGTGAGGTTGTAACCTTTACTCAACGCGGGCCACCATACTAGTGATCCATAGGTGAGAATTGGACATACTACTGTTGTGTACATCCACAAGGTCATCTTTGGTAGAAGTCCCCACTTCTTTCCAAAGGTTCTGCTACAGGCATAGAAGGCAATACACGCCTTCCTCACTCTGTGTTCAATGTTATGTTTCCAATTGAGTTTTGGATCGAGCGCGATACCCAGATACTTAGCGCTGGAGGATAGTGTAAGTGGTTGACCGTTTAGGCGGGGTAAGGTAAAATCGGGTATTTTGGTTTTGATGGTGAACAGAACGAGGCCACAACTTGTAGCCCAGGTGCTTACCTTGTCTAGAGCATTCCCCATGATATCACTTATCTCGGAGGGAAATTTCCCTGACACTAGTATCACTACGTCGTCCGCATACGCGACAGCTTTGACCCTTTCCCTGTCTAGTTTTACTAGAATTTTGTTCATAACCATTAGCCATTGTAGCGGAGAAATGACGCCACCCTGTGGCGTTCCTCTATGGGCAAATTTGGTTAAGTGGCTGTTGCCTAGTGTTGCCTGAATAACTCTTGTTCCGAGCATAGAAGCTATCCATTTGCTAATAGATTCCTCTATGCCCAGTTCGACCAGAGATTCAAGAATAGCTTTCGTGTGTATGTTGTTGACGGCTCCCTCTATATCCAAGAAGGAGGCTAGGGTGTATTCTTTGTAGTGTACGGATTTTTCGATAGTTAGAGCCGTTTCTGTGGATCTGGGAGAGTACTTCTTCGAGGAAATAGGGGAGTTGAGCGGCACAGACTAAAATTCGATAAAGGTAATATGTTGCCAAATTTTTGTGGTGGTAGAGTATAATATATTGGATGTAAATTCCTTAAATGAACTAGATTCGCTAATTCCTAGGAGCCTTCCAAAATTTTCTTGTATGCCAGTAGATTGGACTGTATAGGTCACACTGTGGGTGGGTCACACCATGCCGAGTAACGAGCTAGTGAGACAGGGTTCCTTGAATGTCTTATGCAGAGGTTGGGCCAAGAGGACGCACAGCAAGATTTTTTCTGTCACCGCGCAGAACTCTGCCATATCAGAAATAGATTCCTTGGAAAATTCCTTTTTCAGGATTTAGAACTTCAGGGCAAGGCCGTTTTTGACTTGATCAAGTTGGTAAATGCATCAGGTTGGCTTGCTAATCCGAAGGTTCTCATAGGTTTCCAAGTTTGAGATTCGAACGAAAAGTCTGTGCGAACGTCTGACAAACATTCAAGAGTATCGGCAAAAAACCAAAGTTTGAAATTTATAATATAGACTCTCCAGGGGCCCTTGATGCTCATGTGTAAATATTTTCAAAATTCGCCCACTGACATGCATACAATTTAAATTAGATGGAGCGAAAGAAGTTTTACTTCAGTCGTGTGATCTTAAGCACACTCATTTTTTTTATTTTATAGTCTGTTAGAATGTCTCTATTCGTTTGAATAAACTAAGTGCATTTTGACATTCGAATGTATAATGTATAATAAGTTTATTTTCGAACCCAGCTGTTGTGTGTAAGCATTTCGAATTATACCAGTCAAAAGCCGCAATGCCTGCACTTATAAAAAAAAGTATTTCCTTAGCGACTTGACAACTTTAAACTTTCAGTGTGAACGCACCCTTAAACCGATTACCGAACTGTCAATGTCAAAATATTAAGCAAAATCACTATTTTCATCATGGTGAAGTACACTAAGGAACAACGTTTACAAATAATTAAAATCAGTTGTTGTTTGCCTCCCGTCGCGTGCGGACGCGTTGCCTCTTTTAAACGCAATTTCGGTTCCACTAAACCGACAAACATAATACCTACCGGCTCGCCAATACGTTTCGCGAAAAAAAAAATTACAAAATCGCGTGTGTGTGAAAAAAGAAAAAAAAATCCACATAGAGCCAGTGCCGGTGGCCGGTGGCAGTGATAACGAAAAAAAAGCAACAGCATAGGGTTTTCCTTCCGTCCCCCATCCCACTTCATCACTGTTGCATCACTTGCAATGTTTGGGTAAAGGCAGCATCGGGCGAATAGCGGGTCGTGAGTTGTTGATTCTGTTAGTGGACCAAACAAATTACCGTACGGGCATAACACCTGCGGTAGATTGTTTTGGAAATCTAACGTATATTTTCAATTCACGGCCTATGCTTAGTTAGCGTCGTAGTTGTGTTTTTTTTATGTTTGTTTTTGTAATGTGTAGGAATTTCGTTGTGGATGTCAGCAACATTCGTGGGTTGAGAAAGATTTTTTTTTCATTATACGCCCATGTTTTTCACAACAAACCAGCTGTTTTGGCACTTAGTGAAACCCAGGTTAGCGTTGGCTCTGATTTAACAGAGTTTAGTCTACCTGGGTACAACTTAGTGCCTTTATTCATTATATTTATTTATTATATACGTAGTGACGTAGCGTACCAACTTCAGCCTCAATATGGCCAATGTGCCAACCCAGAATTTAATTTCATTTGGCTAAAACTCCATGTCCGTAGGCAATTAATACACTACTGTTTTATTTACAGAAGCCCCAACTTGGACAGACATTCAACTTATAATAAGTTTGATGCCCTGTCTGATTCTATTACAAGAATTGTGACCCTTCATCCTCGTACTGAAATCGTTATTGCGGGCGATTTCAATATACACAATTCAAGCTGGCTTCGACATTCTGGTCAGACAACACCCGAAGGAAGGTACGTCGAGATCTTTGCTGAGGTAAATAACCTGACTCAGCTTGTAAATGAGCCGACACGAATACCGGACATTAGCAGCCAAACTGCCAACACATTGGACTTGTTTCTTACCTCTCACCCTGATAAATACGCTTTGAACGTATTATCGCCTCTAGGTTCGCCAGACCATTGCATCATATCAGCAAATTTCTCGTACTCCAACCACATAGTTAAAGAACAAACTCCTAAAAGAACCGTATGGCAGTACGAGAAAGCCAATTTTGAAAAATTAAACGGTTTCTTTAAGAGTTTTAACTGGTCGCTGTGCTTCCTCGACAGCGACGTGGATGCTTCTGCTGATATGGTCACAAACATAATTCACCTGGGTATGAAAACTTTTATCCCTAACAGGATTAAAAGTATCAAACCCAAGGTTAACGCGTGGTGTGACTCGAGCTGCAAAGAGGCTATCAGGTTAAAAGAGGTAAGTTTTCGGCTATTCAAAGCCAACCCATCTGAGGAAAGCCGTAAAAAGTTTAAACGAGCCAGAAATGACTGCAATGCCCACATTAATCGTGTCAAATTCTCCTATGACCAAAAGTTGAGGCAAAAAATACTACAAAGTCCCACTGGTAGTAAAAACTTTTGGTCATTTGTTAAAAACATCAAGAATTCGTCCTCGTCATCTATCCCGACACTCATTTACAACGACATTCTAGCTGTCAGCTCTACAGATAAGGCCAATCTGCTTGCTGCTCACTTTGCAGTCAGCTCAACGCTCCCAGATTGTGCTTTGTCTCCCCCTGTACTCGAGCGCGTAGAATTCTCTATGGGACCAATCCACTTTCGCACTCGTACAGTGGCTAGAGTACTTCAAGATCTTGACGTTCACAAATCCGCTGGTCCAGATGGTACGAGGGCGGGTCAATAAGTCCGTGACTTTTGGAATAAAACACAGATTTTTTGATAAAATTTTTTTATTATTTTTAACATAGTCTCCCTTGAGCTCTATACACTTTGTCCAACGCTTCTCCAATTTGTTTATCCCTTCCAAAAAAATGATTTGTCGAGGTCCTCAAAATAGGCCTTTGTTTGCGAGATGACTTCATCATTGGAGTCAAATCTTTTTCCACCAAGCCATTTCTTCAGGTTTGGGAACAAGAAGTAGTCGCTCGGAGCCAAATCTGGAGAATAGGGTGGATGAGGGAGCAATTCATAGCCCAATTCATGGATTTTTGCCATGGCGACTGCACATGTGTGCACCCTTGCATTGTCTTGGTGGAAAAGAACTTTTTTCTTGGCCAAATGAGGTCGGTTTTTTTTCAAATCGTCATTGAATCGGTCCAATAAGTTGGCATAATATTCCCCATTGATTGTTCTTCCCTTTTGAAGGTAGTCAATGTGGATTATCCCGCGTGCATTCCAAAAAACAGTCGCCATAACTTTATTGGCTGACAAACCCACCTTGGCCTTCTTTGGCGCCGATTCACCCTTAGAAACCCACTGTTTTGACTGTTGTTTGGTCTCTGGTGTGTTGTGATGGATCCATGTTTCGTCCACGGTTACAAAACGGCGCAAAAACTCCTCCATATTGCGATTAAACAACGCCAAACCTTCCTGTGAAGTTGTTACACGATTGCGTTTGTGGTCGACTGTGAGCAAACGCGGTACCCATCTTGCGGAAAGCTTTCTCATGCCCAAGTGATCATTCAAAATTGAAACCACTGAGCCATGCGAGATCCCTACGGCTTCCACAATCTCTCGCACTTTCAATCTTCGGTCGGCCAACACCATATCGTGAATTTTTTCGATTGTTTCGGGTGTAGAGACCTCAACTGGGCGTCCAGGACGTTCGGCATCTTCAGTGCTTGTACGGCCACAACGAAATTCAGTAAACCACTTTTTTACCATTGAAATCGATGGTGCAGAGTCCCCATAGTATTTTTCAAGCTTAGCCTTGGTCTCGGTAATGGTTTTTTTTCGCAAGAAATAATGCTTAATAAGCACACGAAATTCACTTTTTTCCATTTTCTCCTCAAATTAGTCTGATAAAAATAGCTGTCAAACACAAACTAACTGACGCAGCAAGTTTAAATTTTGACAGGAGTCAACTGACAGATGCCTGTTGACAGGAGCAGTGTTGCTGTTTCAGTAAAGAGGTCAGAAATTCAAAAAGTCACGGACTTATTGACCCGCTCTCGTATTTCCCATATCGTTCTGAAGAGGTGTTCTTCTTCGCTGGCAAAACCATTGCGTAAGCTTTTCCATCTGTCCTATTCTTCAGGACTCTTCCCGGGAAGATGGAAAACAGCATTTGTCCAGCCTGTACCAAAAAAAGGCGAATCTTCTTCTCCCTCCTCCTACCGACCAATTGCACTTACGTCCCTTCTTTCTAAGGTCATGGAAACGCTGATAAACCTTCAGCTAATGAAATATCTTGAATCGCGAAAACTTCTTAATGACCGGCAGTATGGTGGTGAAAGTAAGATCGTTGCGCTTGATATTTCAAAAGCATTTGACAGAGTTTGGCACCAAGCTCTCTTGTCGAAAATGCGTGCATTTGGAATTGATGATACTCTTCTTCAATGGATTAGAAATTACCTTTCGGACCGTTCAATTTAAGTTGTGTTGGACGGCTTCAAGTCTGCAACTCACCAAATAAATGCTGGTGTCCCCCAAGGCTCTGTTCTGTCCCCGACTCTCTTTCTCATTTTTATAAATGATCTACTGTCTGTTACTTCTAATCCAATCCATTCCTTTGCTGATGACAGTACCCTCAGCTTCTCATATTCGTTTCTTGGGTCACGCCCCTCATCTTCGGGTGTGGAACTGGAACGGCAACGTATGTTAAGCTCATTAAATTCCGATCTTAACAGCATAACTCAGTGGGGTAAAACCAATAGAGTGGAATTTAATGCTTCCAAAACTCAATGCTGTCTCCTGTCATTAAAGCAAAACCCACACACACTGCCATTATCTATGAATGGCACTTACATCGCTGAAACCGAAAGACTTTCCATTCTCGGTATGTGTGTTAATGACAACCTTCGTTGGAATGACCACATATTCGATGTCGCCAAGAACGCCGCGAAATGTCTAGGCTTCCTTAAGCGTTGTAAGAAATATTTCACCCCTTCTGATCTGGCTATAATTTATAAGGCGTTTATTCGCCCGAAACTCGAGTACAACGCTCATATCTGGTCCGGTGCACCAATAACTTATTTGGAGCTACTTGACAGGATCCAAAAACGCGCGATAAAACTATTGGCGACCGAGACATCGCGAGATCGATTGACTCTCTTAGTCATCGTCGTAATGTCTCCTGCCTGTCGTTATTTTATCGTTATTTCCACCATAAGTGCTCAAACGAAATAGCCAGTTGCATTCCTCCCCTCGAACATTTCAACCGCAATACCCGCCATGCAGGGAATGCTCATCAGTTCAGTACAGACATTCAAAACCAACGTGCATCGGCATCTCTCCTTTTCCTCTCACCCTAATTTCCTTAACGCCCGCGCTGTGTAGCTAATACATTATAAGGGTCCCAACAAATCCCTTTAGTGCGCGCTTATTATAAAAAAAAAAAAATTAAAACTTACTACCGAAATTCCGAGTCGGTGGTCGCAACTTTTAGAGCGTTAACGCCAATTTTGCACCGTTATTCTCGTCTAGCGAAAAAAATTGAGTCAGAATATTCGCTGCTTGATGTTGCCGTGCCATTGAAAATACGTTTTGCCGGAGTGTAGAGAATATTGCTGCCGTAGGGGCGTCCGTCGCAAACCAGCCAAATCAGTCAATTTCAATTCTCAAGAATTGGGGCTCTCCCAGACCACATTATGGCGAATTTCATGTAAGGATCTTGGCCTACACCCTTGCAAGATCAAGCAGACTTAACAACTAAAGCCACTTGAACATATGATGCGACATACGTTCTCGAATTGGGCTCTGGACATGATGGAAAAAAATTATTAATTTCTTCGGAAAATCATCTTCAGTGATGAAGCGCATTTTTGGCCAATAAGCAAATTATGCGTTTCTGGACAGGTTAGAGCCCGCATGTGCTTTATGAAACAGCACTTCATTCGCAAAAAGTCACTGTTTGGTGCGGTTTTCATGCCGGTGGCGTCATTGGGCCGTTTTTTTTTTTCGTCGATGAAAATGACGGTCACGTTACGGTAAATGGTATTGGCTACAGTCTACAGAGACATGTTGGAACGTTTTTTTTTGTGCAATTGCATGAATTGGATATCAGTGATTTTATTTTAAAAAGAAGTTGCCAAGTCCTTAATGAAAGACCCTTTATTATATGTTTGCGTGCAATAATTTGTTACTTCGGTTGTGTTAAAAACCAAATAATTTTCTTCTTTCATAAAATACATGCAAACTTTATTTTACAATAATTGCATACGCGAATCTGTATTCCCAAGCATACAAACACTATTGATAAACTTTTCTGTAAAAACAAGTAATTTGCTTCTAATTGTCAACAGTTGAAAATATTTGCTCATACTGCTTTCTCATTCAGAAAAAATCGCAAAATACGCTTTGAATTCAAATGACAAATGTTTCTATTGATAAGATGAACTTGCGAAAGCCAAAGACAGATTATTCAAATTCGACTCTTTCGAAAGATAACGAATCTCTAAATAAGGAGCATTAACTACTCACCTGAATGGTTTTGTGCTGAGAACTTCTGAATGTAACAGTACCGCAAGTTAACTAGAAGTAAAAGCACAGTTCCCGAAGATATATTAGCCAATTCCAATATAATTTGCACTGGGACGACTTTACTAAGAAAATCCTGGAGTATTTCAATTATCAGCTCCTGCTTCACCTGGAATGGCATGGCTGGAAGAGGTGCACAACTGAACAAAATTTCTGTAACCTATAAACGTAAAAGATTAATGCAAAAAATGCAACAAGTAACATTATTAAGTTCACCTGTCCCCAAGCTTCCATAAATTTGACTGTGGCAAAACTTTTATTCTTCTGTTCATTTACCTTGAGCGCGAACAGCAAAACTGACTCGATTTCTTTCAGAATCAGTTGCCTCTGTCCCGAAGCAATTGTATTCTGAACAGTGTGCAATTCATCGTTGAGAGTGTCATGCAACTTCTTTATATTTATCAATTTAGGACCATATTCAGATTTATGTTCGCACTCCTGTAAAATTTGTGCAGTTAATGAGTTATCAAAAAAATCCCAATTGGGATGAGTGACGGATTTCGCTTCAAATTCGAGGCAGTCCAGCAAATTGCATATCAAAAGTTTGGCTCCCTTTTCGGATGATGTCGTCACTTCACTAAAAGGATTTGAATAGTAATGACTTAGTTCTAAAGGAATGTTTTCCTGACTTGATGCCCCCGAAACACCTTCAAAAAAACAAATATTTACTTTGTTATACATTCAATATCGTGATTTTACCTAAAAGTATTTCACACAAATGTTGGAACCGGGTAACTTGACTGTTGGCAGCTGTAATTTTTAATTCAATGGCAGTACATTTTAACAAGTAACTCATTTGATTTAAAACTTGTGAACGTTCGTAGTTCCCAAATGGCAGATATGAGATATGACGACATAAAAAGTCATTGCACGTGCGCAGAAACCGCAGAATCGTATCAGATGTTCGGTGATTGAAGCACAATGAGTACAGTAGACCATATGCTTTTTCAATTATGGTTTCGTATGCGGCATCACAGTCAACTTTGGACTTTAACGTCTGAATATATAATATAATATAAAAATATTCAAATTTAAGTTTAATAGTGCACACATACCTCCAGATGATTATCTAGTAGAAATACCAGCGATTTTGTGCAGGTACTTGGAAAATCAAGTACTCCTGGCTTCTGTAACAATGTGGATCTAATGTCTTTTGTTATATCAAATCCCAATAGGTAATGCGCAACGTTAGGAGCCGGTTGTGGAAGGCAGTCTTGAATCAGGCAGATAATAGCTTCCTTTAGGTAACACTATAAAAATAAGTGCATAGAAATTATATTAATTACTTAAACATACCTTCATTTCCAATTGGATCTTGCCCTCATTCTTTCCGTCGTCATTAACATCATCGGGCAATGAGGTGGGAAGATCACCTTCTAAGCTTTCAACAAACCCATGACGAATTTCCGTTTGGATCCTCTCGTTTTGTGTAAACATTCCCAGAATTTGTGAGCTCACATTGGGAAGACGTGACACTATATTTAGTACCTTGACACAAACCAACGCGTGCCGAGGAAGCCAACTGTTGTAGGTAATGAACTTTGTTGTGTTAAACACATGATCGGGTTTCCCACTTCTGGGATTGACGTCCAACATAATTTTATTCAAACCAGACAGCAAAGTTGCGCAATTTGCGACTGAATGAGCATCGAAGTACAAGTCTTGATTTGAAAGGCCCAATGCTAGTATATTCAGGCAATGAAGTGCACATTCTTCTAGCTTTGTTTTCCCTGGAAACGGGTGATATTGATCAAGACTATTGCGAGCTTCATCAATAATGTGAAGCAAAAGGCGAAGAGTTTCTGACTTTGTATGTAATTGAAGCATTATGTGAAAGCCCGGTGGAGCATTTTCTTCTTTATTCTCAGAAAAATCTGTTGGACTTATTTCGTAAGACTTGAGGAAATAGTGAAGTAGTCTCAAACATTTTTCGCCAACTTCCCATTTTTCGGCAGGATTCTTGTAGTTTCTGTGAAACAAAAAAAAAAAAAACTTTTAGTAGATCTTCATGGAAAATTTAAATTAATTTGTTACCGCTGTATTAATAAACAACTCGAATTCTTATTAATATTAACACACATTTAGTGTTTGTTAGCTTTCACCGGTATGTCATCACTAGCGGATAACTCAACTCAGTGAAGTTGACGTATAAGGAGCGAATAACTTGCACACATTCACACGTTGAAGTGCGCTTATTTTCAGATTAAACTTCAAGAATTCACAAGCTGATAAAATATGACAAACAAACAAACAAATATAAACAATTTGCAAAACAAAGAAAAACCATCGGGCAGTGCATAATGAAAAAAAAATCCACTAAGTGCCACTGCCAGTGTCAGTGAGAAAGCTGCTGCTATTTCTTGGCTTTGTATGGTTTTCGCGTGTGTACTTGGAATGGTTGCGTAGTGGCAGCACTTTGCGAATAGCGGGTCGTGCTGGCGTTGATTTTATTAGTGGACCAAAACAAGTTATCGTATGGGTATTACACTTATGATAAATTGTTTTGGAAGCCAAACGCAGATCTTAACTTCTGTTTTTTTTTAAGTGTAACCCAGGTTAGCGTAAGCTTCGATTTAATAATATGGTCAAAAACACCAATCCGGAGTTTAGTTTCATTTGGCTTAAATTTCATGTCCACTACTGTTTTATTTATTCGAAGAAGCTAGTGGACGGTCCGAAAATCAGCAGAGCTAAGTTTTTGCTTGGACTAAACAGGAAAGACTTGAGACCCTTGATTGGTCTCGTCACCGGTTTCAGTCCTCTTAACGAGGACCTCAAAACCATCCACATTAGGAGCTCGGGCCTATGTGAGTGCTGCCTGGAGGCGGATGAAACGGTATCTCACTTCATCTGTGAATGTCCAGCTTTCGCCAGAACCAGGCTCACCACTATAGGCAAACAATTCGTCAACGAAGATGAGATGGGGGACATTGAACTTGCTAATATTCTTCACTTTGCCAAGGCTACTGGTAGGTTCTCCCTCACTGTATCTTACTAATCGCCAATAACCAGCGAGCGGGCAGCTATGCTGAAGTACAATGGACCAATAGGTCTAAGTGCTTGTCATCTACTGATGACCCCACTGCACATACAATACAATACAATACAATACTGTTTTATTTACAGAAGCCAAATCTGGACAGGCACTTATAATTCATGCAATTTATTATTCAACTAATAATGAGTTTGATGCGCTTTCTGATTCCATCACAAGCATTGTGACACTTTATCCTAGCACTGAAATTGTCTTCTTTTCTTTTAATGACGATCAGGATTAATGGGATCATAACCCTCCCACTTAACTGCATCCCTACTGGTCCGCCTGTGGGTTTCGCCGGTTTGACCTCAGAAAATAAAGGAAGGCCTCCCGATTTTTAATCATTTCGTCGCTGCGGCCAATCAAATGCTGGTGTTGCCGCATTTGTGTGATCCAGGAGTTTTTCGCCCTGCCCCTTTTTTGCGTTTGTATTGATATTGCCTTTTTGACAGGGTTCATAGGATGTTGAAAGGAGCAACATGACAACTGAGCCGGTCGCGCTCCATTTTCTTCGAGATAGGTTCTTTGACGTGAAGGCTTCCTCGGATCTTAGAACTTCTTATTCGATCAATCTTTGTTACTCCTGCTGTCATGCGAAGCTGCCTCATACTTTGTATACGCTGTCCAACATTGTGAACCGTATGTGAGCGCCGGACGCACAATTGTGGAACCCTCCTTTCAGCTTAGGGGGCATCCATCCACACTGCGTTTACGCGATGCTTAATTCATCAGAGCTTGCTTCGCTATTGATCATAGATCCCAGATGTTTGAACTTTTCGCACTTGGGAATCACTCTTTCATTCATATAAATGTCTGAAATAGGTGGGAGTGGATCAGAGAACGGGCAGCACAAGTATTCTGGTTTTTTTTTGGATTAATACGATACCCATTCACCTCCAAAACTTCCACCCATACATCAAGTACTCGTTGCAGGGATAATGGATCAACGCTAATGATGGCTCCATCGTTAGCAAAGAATAACTGATGCACTTGCAGATAATCAAGGACTGTAATAAATATCAAGCGACTTTAGATGCTTTCCTGGTGTACACCGACTTTGATTGCGAATTCCTTGGTGACTCTTGTCTTTACTCCCTTATACATGTCCATGGTCATGTGTTTGATTTACCTGCGACAAAGGCGCACTGGTCTTCAGATAGCCGCATTATTTTCAGCATTCGGCTGTTTAATATCCGCTAAGCGATCTTCATGGTGTGTGACATCAGCTTGATTGAACGGTAATTGTCAGTCTCGCCTATCGCCTTTTCCTTTGCACAAAGGAAGAAGACAACTTTTCCTTCACTGGTCGGGCATTGGATCGCCTCTCATTAGTTTGGAAATGAGAATCATGAGCCAGTTGGACCCGATGTCTCCCATATTTTTTCAGAACTCAGAAGGTATCTCGTCCGGCCCAACCGCTTTAAATTTTTTGGAGTCTTTGACCGTCTTCCTAACAGAAATGCGCCTAGGACGGCTATAATAGCTTACATATTTATCTAGTGCACAACAAACTTCTTTAGTGGTTGTTGAATTCACTGGGTACAGTCGAACATATTTCGTAAATGCATCAATAACAACCAGTATATGTTTGCGTTTCGAAGTAATTGAATGCAGGGGACCAAAATCGATATGAATTGGTCAAAGGGGATTGATTTTGTTGGTATGCTATACACATTTAGTTCATTTGAACGAGCTCGTGCTGAATAAATTATGCACTTAATGCAATTCTGCACGAAACAGCTAATCTTTTTCTTCATATTTGTAAACCAATTTTTTTCGGATTTTGTCATAACATTGTCAATACCTAAATTGCCTATTTTTTGTGGACAATCCGGATCACGTTTTTTCTCCATTTCAGACGGTATACAAAGCAAACAATTTGAATCGATTCTACGAAAAACCAGACCATCGTATAATTCAAAGCCATTAACAATACCAGTTTGTAGTTTATCTCTTATTTCTTTGATCTTTTCATCACGACTCTGTGCAGCTTGGATTTGGAAATCCAATTGGTCATTATCAATGGCAGCTACAAATTGAGCAGCACATGCATCCGGATGACATCTACTTAATGCATCAGAGTGCCCCATAGATACACCACTGCGATGCTGAATTGAATAGATATAGTTTTCTAATTCCAATGCCCATTGTGCAATTCTTGGATTTACTTGTTTTTTCTTCAGCGTCATCGTAAGAGAATTTCAACCCGTAATAATCTTAAATGGAATTCTATATAAATATACCCGAAATCGACGAAGGGAATAAATTATAGAAAGAGTTTCTAACTCGAAGCTGTGATATCTTGACTTAGCCGCAGATGTGGTCTTTGAGAAATAGGCAACCGAATGAAATCTACTGTCGTCTTGGTGTTGTATTAGTACGGAACCGAAACCATGACTACTGGCACCGCAGTGTAACTCAGTTTCACGGTTCGAGCAATAGATTGCTAAGACCGGTGCTGCCATCAGTCGACCTTCATTAAATGCATTTTCACAAGCTTCGGAGAAATTAAATGGACTCTCTTTACGTAACAAATTCAACAATGGCCTAGCAATCTTTGAAAACGATGGCACGAATCTCCTGAAATAAGAGAACAGACCTATGCATGACAGCAATTCTTTTCGGCTCTTGGGAATGAGGTAGCATTTGATGGCACGAATTTGTGCATCACTAGGCCGAATGCCTAACGAGTCCACCAAATATCCTAAATATTCGATCTCATTGTAACCAAATTTACATTTATTTAACTTTAATTCCAGACCCCTCTTTGTAAAGCTTTGTAATACTTCTTCTATTGTTTTTACATGTGACTCAAAATCGAGGAGGCGATTAAAATGTCGTCAATATAAATAATAATCTTATAGACAAAGAGCCCGAAGTAATTTTTTGGTCTGAGAGGTAACCAAATGATATTTGCATATTGTGTAGTCTGAGTAGAGGGTGTATCGAAAATATTAGTCTGGCAGCAAATAGTGGCAGCCAATGCGTGTGACAGCGCGTTGAATATGCGTTATTTTCCACAATCAAACCCATTTTTTAATATTATTATATTATACAAGTATAATTTGTTTGATGCTGAACTTTGGTCGCGTCTGGTACGGACTTGGCTGCGTGTAAAACGTCTTGGACTGATATTTTCATGCTCAAGAGGGGATGTGCTATGTATGTAGGAATTCCATTACACACAAAGTACTCGGCCACTAAGTATCTCTTTGTGTTTTGTTTTCTTCTATTAATTGTTTTCTTTTAGATTGATTTTGGGTCACCGAACCAAAACAACACTCAGGGGATCTCAAGTAACTTTTAATTGTTTTAGTTTCAGATTGCTTGATGTCGTCGCTCGCTTGTTCGACGGCCCCGTGCGTCATGCGGTTTAATGGTTTGTTTACTTTCAATGAATCATGGAGATCGGGTTCGTGTTATGTTCCCTAATTCATTGAAGGAATATTTTATGCCGACCTACTTAGAGGCACATAAAATGTCGGTAATTATTAGTTTTTCAGCAATACAATGTCTCCCCTTCGGATCCTATTAATCGTGGTCGGAGTATTTGGTGGCTGGATTGTGCTATCGTTTGCGCTCAAATTATGGGCATGGTACAATGTCCTAAGTATGACGAGGCTATGGGACTGGCTAGGGTAGGGGCAGATGTCGGCGATCGAACGGACGACGGAACTTTGCGAGTTCAAAAACATAGGGACGGGCTACAATCCGCTTGGGCGAACTGTTGGATACCCTATTCTTATTCCTATCCCTCATAAGTGGGCGTGACAAAAGTCTAAGTATGGTTGAATTGTTAAGAACGCTCTACATACGAGTATTTTTTATATAACATTTAAAGGATGTTATCAAAAAAAAAACGCTCCCTAGCTCAAACTTGGGTGTTTCAATAAAATTGTTTTATGTAATTGTGGGCGTGTCAGTAGGCGGATTTAAAAAAAATTAACACATGAGAATAAAGGGCCCCTAGAGAGTATATATTATAAATTTCAGCTCCCTAGCTCAAACTTTGAATTTTCAAAAAAAAAAAAAAAAAAATTGTGGGCGTGTCAGTGGGCGGATTTTGAAAATATTTACACATAAAGGGCCCATAGAGAGTATATACTATAAATTTCAGCTCCCTAGCTGAAACTTTGGATTTTCAAAAATTAATATACCCTTAGAATAGGGTATAAAAAAATTATTTTATTTATTTGTGGGCGTGTCAGTGGGCGGATTTTGAAAATTTTTTATCCCGAGCAATTTTAGGAGTCATAGATCATATATAAAAAATTTCAGCTTTCTAGCTCAAAATTCGATTTTTTCCAAAATTTGTTTTTTTTTGAGTTTGTGGGCGTGTCTGTGGGCGGATTTCAAAAATTCGTAAACTTGATTATTTCGGGACCCTAGAGAGTATATGGTTAAAATTTCAGCTCTCTAGGTCCAGTTTAAAGGCCTAATTTTTGGCTACAGACGGACGGACGGACGGACGGACGGACGGACGGACATGGCTAGATCGACATTACTATCGATGCTGATCATAAATATAGTAACTTTTAGGGGTCTACGGGCAATATTAAGGTATGTTACAAACTATGCGTCAAAATTAATATACCCTTAGAATAGGGTATAAAGAGGAGTCGAGTTCGAGCTTTTGAGTGGTACGGTTCGGTGTCCCAAGTATCCCCTGATACGTTGTAAACAATCAATTTCTTTCAATGTAATATTAAATCTATTCAATAAATTGTATACCCGTTTATCTGTTTTGCGTTTTGCGTTTTACGATTTGCTGCTGTGAAAATTAAAAAATAAACGAGGGAAGTTTTTCTACATGGGGGCTCAACCGGGATTCTACCGGTAAAAATTAGAAACCTTCTCTTTCGTTTTAAAATTTAAATAGTGCAGAAAGTGAAGAAGTTAAGAAGAAGGATACGAGTTAAGATATAGAAAGTTGCAAAGAAGGTGAAGTGAAGCTTAGACGAGCAAAGTGCAGAAAGTTAAGAAGTTAAGAAGAAGGATACGAGTTAAGATATAGAAAGTTGCAAAGAAGGTGAAGTGAAGCTTAGACGAGCAAAGTGCAGAAAGTTAAGAAGTTAAGAAGAAGGATACGGGTTAAGATAAAGAAAGTTGCAAGGGCTAAAGAAGTTAAGAGGGACTAAGTGTGAAAAGAAAGAAGTAGTTGTTAGGAGAAGTGAATGGATGATTTGCTGAAATTAACAGTGCGTCAACTACAAACGTTTCTTAAAAAAAGGGGCTGTCATACCGCTATAACGTCAAAACGGACTTGGTGGATCGGATTAACAGCGTGTTTGGAGAAGGAACTGTGAAGGTAGAGGACGTACTAGACGCGATAAGGGAGGAGGAAGACGAACTCTTTGACGCGAACAACGACCAGCTGGAGATAAACAAGGGAGCCCAACAACCAGCCGAAGAAATAACGATGTCCACCAAAAATACTTTTGTTTTTCGAGACGTAGAAGAATCCCTGGAGCAATTCTCTGGTGAAGGAGGAAAAGACTTCAGCCAGTGGGTAAAAGAGTTTGAGGAAATCGCGACATCTTGTGAATGGAATGATATCCAAAAGCATCTCTATTCGCGTAGACTGCTGAAGGGAGCTGCAAAATTGGCGGTAGAAGCAACGGAAGGAGTCACCGATTGGTCCAAACTAAAAGCACTTTTGGTAAAATAATTCGGAAGGAAAACCTCAAGCATTGAGATTCACAAGAGGCTGGAGGCTAGAAAGAAAAAATCCTCCGAGACTTTGTTGGAATATCTTTTCGTGATGTCACAGATCCGGGGTAAGGCGGACGTGGATTAGTTTTCCCTAATAGAATACATCGTAAATGGAATCTCGGACACGACAGTTAATAAAACAGTACTCTACGAGGCCTCAACATTGGAAGAACTAAAATCCAAGTTGGAGATATACCAGAGGATGCAACGACAGATGCCGAAACAACGACTGGACGCTAGTAAACATGTTATGCCCGGTAAGTCAAATTTGTCCCGTGGCGGATACCCCGCTACACCCAGACGATGTCACAACTGTGGGGGAACATCACACTTGACTCTGAATTGTCCAGATAGGGCTAAGGGAACAATGTGTTTCCGATGCAACCAATTCGGACACATATCTCCCAATTGCCCGAACCAGAAGAAGGAAGAAGCCGATTCCAGAGGTGTGCGCAAAGTCCAACGCATTGACTCGGATGGTAACCACGTTGCGATCATCATTTCGGAGAAACCTTATCACGCATTCATCGATAATGGAAGTGACGTCTCTATCATACACAAATCGGTCGTAGATGAAATCGGAGGAGTGGAAGTGAGTCAACCAGGAATGGTTCTAAGAGGATTTGGTAATGCTCCCCAAACGACAATGGGTGCCTGCCTTTTAGAAGTACAAGTCGGTCCAGATAGACATTGGGTGCGGTTTCAAGTGGTCCCCGATATTTGGATCTCGGATCGGTTGTTACTGGGCAGAGATTTCCTGCAGAATGTGGAGCTGCTGATTTGCCACGGTAGAATAACACATATGCGAAAAGTAAATACAGAGAAGATGGAGCTAGAAGAGGCGCATGAGTTGGCGGAAAACGATGTTTGGAATATCGGAGTGTGTAACGACGCAGAAGATGAGAGTGAAAAAGGCCCGCGAGTCGGCAACGAGGAGTTCAGGGATGTGATTTCAAACCTTGTTGCAGCTTATTTCCCAAAGAAGGTCCCAAAGTCGTGCATCGAGATGAGTCTGGTTCTTCAGGATGAAAGTCCTGTTTGTCAGAAAGCCAGACGACTGGCACCGCCAGAGAAGGAAGCAGTGGGTCAGCAAATTGAGAAGTGGTTGGATGAAGGTATCATCCAGCACAGCCGATCGGACTTTGCTAGTCCTATTGTCCTAGTGAAGAAGAAGGATGGAAGCAATCGCTTGTGCGTCGATTATCGAAAATTGAACACCAAGAGAAGTTATACAAAGCTAAAGTTTTCACAACGTTGGATCTTCGCAATTGATGTTTCCACGTGGATGTGGCAGAGAGCAGCAGGAAGTACACCTCATTCATAACTCCGAATGGGCAGTACGAGTTCTTGAAGGTTCCTTTTGGACTGTGCAACTCACCGGCAGTGTTTCAACGGTTTGTGAACACGGTTTTCCGAGACTTGATAAGACAGGACTACTTACTTCTATATTTGGATGACGTGATTATAGCCGCGGAAAGTGAAGAAGAAAATTTGGAGAAACTCCGGGTTGTACTGGAAGTAGCAGAAGAAAGCGGATTGGTCATCAAGTGGGAGAAGAGTCATTTTCTGAGTAAGTCTACGAAATTTCTTGGACATGTGGTGGAAAACTGAAGTATAAAACCTTCTGTGGAAAAAATAAGCGCTGTAAAAAATTTTCCAAAACCAACTAATGTGAAGCAGGTGCAGAGTTTCCTGGGTCTAACTGGATTTTTCCGTAAGTTTGTTCCTAATTATGCTTTGTATGCCAAGCCATTTTCAGACTTGACCAAGAAGGAGAGTGAGTTTTTGGATCGGATCAAATCATTGCGTTTGAATCCTTGAAAGATTTGCTGTGCAAGGAGCCTGCATTGATGCTGTTTAATCCAGCTCTTGAAACGGAGCTACACACAGATGCGAGTATGGTTGGATATGGCGGTGTTCTGCTCCAGAAACACGAAGGTAATTTGCATCCCGTGTTTTTTATGAGTTTCAAGGCAACACAAGCGGAAGTAAATTAAACCAGCTATGAACATGAAGGATTGGCGATAGTAAAGTGCATCAAGAAGCTACGCGTTTATTTCTTCGGAATGAAGTTTAAAATCTACACCGACTGTAAGGCGTTCCAGGCTACGACGAACAAAAGAGACTTATGCCTACGTGTGGCTAGATGGGCGATAATGTTACAGGAGTACTCTTGCGAGGTTTTACACCGGTCAGGGTCATCTATGCGCCACGTGCATGCGCTAAGCAGATATCCAACAGTGCTGCAAATAGAGGATGGCATTATTGAGAGAATCAAGAGAGCACAAGGTAAGGACGAGTTCTGTCAACTAATCGTTGATATTCTCGCAGCAACAGGAACGTATAAAGATTACGAAACGAGAAATGACCTGCTATACAAGTTTGTTGAAGGAGCTCACTTGCTTGTGGTGCCCAAGGCTATGCAGAAGGAGGTTTTAAGAGGTATTCACGGGGCTGGCCACATCGGAGCAAAGAGAATGGAGGCGATATCCAAACAGGATTATTTTATTCCCAAAATTGGTATCTGTATTGACGCCGTTATAGCCAACTGTGTTCCGTGCATTTTGTCTGCGAGAAAAGAAGGAAAGGCGGAGGGATTTTGTAGTGTACCCACTTGCCAACACCACTGTACATAACAATAATAAAGTGACGAAGAATGTAAAGTTCAATAGAGTGCAATGTGCCACACAACCTGGTGTGTCATGCACTCAATTGAACTGAATGTCACTCAATAGTAATAAGATCCTATGCATAAGGCATAACCAATCAGAACTTAGAATAAGATACTTATTCATATTCATATCTAATAATGTAAGTAAAAGTAGGATAAGAGGTAATTATAACAGTTTTGTAAATAGTATTTAAGGAATGGTTTTTGAATGAATAAAACAGAGAATAGTTTACATACTTAAAGTCGGCAGTATTGCCTTAGTATTTTCTCTCAGCTGCGGCGAGTAATCGCCTACACTTACAGCGTGGTACGCTTAAATACCAACAGTAGGGAAACACTCTATAGTATTCGATAGACGTCTAACATTTGACCAGTACATGGCGATCCTGCAAAATAACTTAATAAAGTATATGAAGACAATCAGATGGCATCAGAAGAAATAGACGACATAACTAACAAATGGGAAACATTTTTAAAAACAGGACAATTACCAACTGAAGAATACGTTTCCGACACCATCAGCCATAATATCCCAATATATCATCCAATTCCAATCAATGCTGGACCGAAAGCAATAAGCCTGACTGAATACAGAAACCGACAAGAATATAGAACGATACAGCTCAGAAAACTACGAGAAAGCACAACCACAACAAAATCAAAAAGGAAGCGTGGAGGACGACAAGTGAAGACTCGACAACAAATTGCTGAACTACATCGTGTAATAGCAATCACAATAGACAAAAAACAAAAAAACGACCTGATCAATAAAATTAAATACGAAAAACAAAAACTATGGGAACAACCCAAGGCAAACCAGCAGCCCAAGCAACCGTAGTCAACAATGTCGAAGAACACATCCCGATGACGTCCTTACTACCAGAATCAGCAATAACAATTATAATAGTAGGCATAATTCTATACATAGCATATAAGATTAATATGTATTTTAAACAATATGTACAAAGGCATAAAATAAGTAACGCAATAACAAATGTATAAAAGAATAAATAAATGGAAGTAATTATAAACCAAATAGAAACAATTCTAATAAATATAAAAAAGAGTTCAGGAAGACCATATACAAAGAATACTGTAATTTCGAAATTAAAAATAATAAATGAATTGAAAGAAGAATTTGAGTTCATAGCAAATAGTCTAAGCGATAACAAATCTGATTCAGCAATCAGAGTAGAATTTAAAGCCCTTTACAACTACACTAAAAACCTATTAGAAGAACAGTTAGCAAAACAAGAAAGCAACATGTCAGATTTCGATTTAGGAACGGCTATGAAAGCCATACCCACATTTACAGGGAATCATAAGGAATTAGATAGCTTTTTAAAAATAGTTGAAATAATGTACAAATCACTTAAAACTACTTGTACACAACAATTCATTGAGTTCATTTTTCATGTAAAATTAGGTACAACCATAAAAACAGCCTTAGGTGGAGAAGAGCCAAGTGATTTCGATACACTCAAAACTCTACTCCAAGAGAGATACAAAAGCAATCTTACAATACCCCAAATACACAATACGCTTTCAAGCCTCACACAGAGAAATTTATCAATAACATCATTTAAGAATAAATTACTCGATACTATATCCGATTTAAATACGTTGCAAATAAATGAGCTAGGAAATGCAGTGACGAATGCAGAAAAAAATGTCATACGAAAAATGAATGACATATACGCATTAAACATATTCAAAAACGGCTTAAATGACAACCTCAAACAAACCATTTTTGCTTCGCAACCCAAATCATTAGTGGAAGCAACAAACTTGGCCATTGAATTAGAAAAAACAACCACAAGAACAATAATGCAGTATAGACAAAACCCAAACAGACCTATCCCAACATACACGAACCAAGGCTACAATCGTAATAGACGCAACGACAACCAAATACGAAATTATAACAACAACAACAACAACAATTCCTATCAACCCACTAATAATTGGAATAACAATCGACAGCGCAACAACAATTACAACAATAATCACAACCAAACTAATTGGAACAATTCAAGAAACCAAAACAACAACAATGGTTCAAGAAACCCCAGCAATTCCAGAAATCAAAGCTACAACCAAAATAACGGCAACAACAGAAACATGACACATCGCATACAAATATTGAACAACGAAGAAGACCAGGGAAACGAATGCGGCTTGGAATAAATAAAAATTCCAAACAGCCAAAATTAAACGTTTATAAGATATCGGATACCAACACAAACTTTATCATAGCAAAGCATAATCACAAAACTATGACCTTCCTCATCGATACAGGTGCTGACATTTCAATTTGCAAAAGTTCAAACAAACTTACAGATGAAGAATACTTTCCCAAACATAGATGCAAACTAACGGGTATAACAAATGAAGAAATATATTCTTTAGGTATTATAAAACTGAATCTCCAACTATGTGAAACCACATATATTCACGAATTCCAACTAGTAGAAGAGAAATTCCCGATTGATACAGACGGCATTTTAGGCAGAGATTTCCTTCAGAAATTTATATGTAAAATAGATTATGAAACCTTCACAATATCCCTAAATGATGAAGAAAAACAATAACATTGCCAATGCAAAGTAAACCCTTGCATACACTTGCAATAAAAGTGCCTGCAAGAACAGAAATGATACAGCCATTAAGACCTAAATTAAAAAGCGACACTCTGATTACCAACAAAGAAATAGCACAAGGTGTATTCACAAGTAATACGATATTACCAAAAAACGAAATGGCACACATAAAGTTGCTTAACACAAATAACTATGAAGTTACCCTAAATAATGTAACTCTAGACACACAACCCCTTACAGACTATGATATACTTGTATGCAAAGAAGAAAACAAACAGAACAAAAAACGCTTTGAGACACTTTTAGATAAAATAAAAATTGATTGCAAAGATGACCATGCAAAAAACGCATTAATTAACATATTTAAAGAATACCAAGAAGTTTTTCACTTAGAAAATGAACCTTTAACAACAAACAATTTTTACACTCAGAAAATAGAAACATCTGACAACAAACCAGTATATATAAAAAATTACCGGCTTCCACACACACACTTAGATATTGTATCAGAGCAAGTCGACCAAATGTTAAACAACGACATAATAGAACATTCAAAAAGTCCTTATAATGCACCACTTTTACTTGTACCCAAGAAAAACGTCGCAGACAAAAAGAAATGGCGAGTCGCAGTAGACTTTAGAAAACTGAATGATAAGATAGTAAACGACAAATTCCCATTGACACGTTTAGAAGACGTACTCGACAAGATAGGACGAGCAAAATGGTTTTCCACACTTGACATGACTAGTTCATTTCACCAAATCGAACTCCATAAGGATTCAAGACCACTAACTGCATTTTCCACTTGCAATGGACACTACCAATTTAAAAGACTTCCATTCGGACTAAAAATTTCGTCCAACAGTTTCCAAAGAATGCTAACAATTGCACTAGCAGGACTAGACACCGAAGCCTTTTTGTACGTAGACGACATCATCATCTACGGGTGCAGTCTTAACCACCACAATGAAAACTTAGTACGTGTTCTTGAACGACTCAAACGTTACAACCTAAAACTTAATGGAGACAAATGCAATTTTCTTTGCCCAGAAGTAATATACTTGGGACATCTCATTACGCGAGATGGCGTGATAACTGACCCGGCAAAACATAAAACAATTAAAGAATATCCCACACCGACAAATTCGGATGAAGTAAGATGTTTTATAGCCTTCTGTAACTATTACAGAAGATTCATACAAAATTTTGCTGAAATTGCACAATGTTTGAACGCACTTCTAAAGAAAAACACAAAATTTGATTGGAATACAAACTGTCAACAAGCATTCGATACATTAAAAAATAAACTTATTGAACCACCAATACTACGAGTACAATACCCGAATTTCGAAAAACTATTTATTCTTACCACAGATGCATCGAACTATGCGCTAGGAGCAATCTTATCGCAAGGCGAAATAGGTGAAGATCTACCTATATCATACGCAAGTAAATCACTTCAAAAACATGACCTAAGCAAATCTGTCATAGAAAAGGAACTACTTGCCATCCATTGGGGAATACAATTTTTCAGACCATATCTATACGGAAACAAATTTACGGTTGTCACAGACCATAGACCCCTGATATCACTATTTTCACATAAAAATCCATCATCAAAGATGACTAGAATACGTCTAGATTTATGTGACTATGATTTTGAAATAATATACAAAAAAGGAAAAATTAATACAAACGCAGATGCTCTATCCAGAATCAAAATAGATACTGACACACTTAAACAAATGATACCAACGGAAATCAATGAAAAAGAAAAGAGAACACTTATTATCACAAGAGGGATGACAAATAAAAATAATAATACTAACAGTAACGAGGATAAATGCAACTCTCAGCAGAAGTCTGATCAACTCCAAATATGGGAATGCATATCCATCAATGACGTCACAAATATGACGAAACTAAAATTTAATATTGACAAAAATGCTAGGAATTCAAAAATTACGATTGATAACAATATAGTGCACGTGCGATGTAGCGATAAATCAACGAATCCAGATTCGAATTTGAGGAAGCATACATCAGATAATGAAAAATATACTATACATAGAGGATCTAACGATAACTCAGCGACACTAGAGTCGACACTGAAGAAATTAGCATCCAGAATGAAATAAGAAAATATAAATGAGCTAGCCATCATAAACAATGATGAAATATTTAAGCATTTTGAAAAAGAAAAAGTAAAAGAAGCGTACGAAAACATAAAAATAAATGGCCAGAATCCTAAGCTGAAAATAATAATATGTAATGCCCCCAAACAAATACTTGATGATATTACCAAATACAAACTCATTGATGAATTCCACAATTCTTTGCACGGAGGACATTTAGGTGTACAAAAAACCCTAACGAAATTAAAACAAAGATACATCTGGCGTAAGATGAGCCAGATGGTAAAAAAATTCATTACAAATTGCGACTCATGCGCAAGAAATAAACAAACACGACATACAAAAGAACCACAGACAATAACCGACACACCCAACAACAGTTTTGAAGTTGTATCAATCGACACTGTCGGACCATTAATGTTATCAAATGGAAAAAGATACATTCTTACAATGCAGTGCGAGTTAACTAAATTCGTTGTTGCATATCCTATGCCATCAAAAGATGCAACGACAACAGCTAAAACTCTAGTAGAGGAGTTTATTCTTAAATATGGACACTTTAAAATCTTAAAATCAGACAGAGGTACAGAATTCAATAACGAACTGATGACAAATATATGTTCACTTTTAAAAATCAAACAAACATTCTCCTCTCCATACCACCATCAAACGATAGGCGCACTTGAGAGAAATCACAGAGTTCTTAACGAATTTCTCTTATCATTTGTCGACGATAATGAATGGGACAAATGGATCCCATATTTCACATTCGCTTACAATACGACACCACATGTAGATACCGGATATTCACCATATGAACTCGTTTATGGCAAATTACCATGCTTACCTTCCGACACCATAAACAATAAAACAAAAATTTATGATTACGACAACTATGCTCACGAGCTACGAATCAGATTGCAATATGCCCTCGCGAAAGCGAAAGAAATAACAACAAAATCAAAAGAAAAAAGAACACTAAAAGGAAATAGGAAATACAATAAAGAATTAGGTTTAGATATAGGCGACCTAGTATTACTCAAAATAGAAAATAGAAAGAAACAACAAGCACCATACACTGGGCCATACAAAATAATAGAAAGAAAAGGAGTAAACTCAATTATAGATTTTAACGGAATAAATAAAGAAGTACATAATAATCTCCTGAAATCATATAAACCAAACTAAGACTTTAAACAAAAAAAAAAAAAAATGTTTGTTCACAAATTATGAATAATTTACACCCAAAAATTTTTCTTAAGGGCAAGGGTGTAGTGTACCCACTTGCCAACACCACTGTACATAACAATAATAAAGTGACGAAGAATGTAAAGTTCAATAGAGTGCAATGTGCCACACAACCTGGTGTGTCATGCACTCAATTGAACTGAATGTCACTCAATAGTAATAAGATCCTATGCATAAGGCATAACCAATCAGAACTTAGAATAATACTTATTCATATTCATATCTAATAATGTAAGTAAAAGTAGGATAAGAGATAATTATAACAGTTTTGTAAACAGTATTTAAGGAATGGTTTTTGAATGAATAAAACAGAGAATAGTTTACATACTTAAAGTCGGCAGTATTGCCTTAGTATTTCCTCTCAGCTGCGGCGAGTAATCGCCTACACTTACAGCGTGGTACGCTTAAATACCAACAGTAGGGAAACACTCTATAGTATTCGATAGACGTCTAACATTTGAACACTACAATTTCTACATCCGATAGAGAAAAGCGACGTACCTTTGCACACCTATTACGTGGATCATCTAGGCCCTCTTCCTTCAACGAATAAATTTTATAATTATTTACTTGTAGTTGTCGACGCTTTTTCCAAGTTCGTTTGGATCTACCCTGTAAAAACCACGAAAAGCGAGGAGGTGGTAAAGAAGATGCAGCAGCAGAACGAAATTTTTGGAATCCCAGCGCGCATCATATCAGACCGAGGAGCAGCATTCACAGCCAACGTATTTAAAGAGTTTTGTCAACAAAATGGTATTCATCATATCTTAACAACAACCGGGGTACCACGCGGAAACGGGCAGGTGGAAAAGATAAATCGAATTATAATAGAAATACTTACCAGAATCTCCGTGGAGGATCCCAAGAAGTGGTATAAACATGTCGCTCAAGTGCAAGGCGTAATTAATTCAACAATATCTCGGAGTACCAAGCGAAGCCCTTTCCAGCTCATGTTTGGAACTATGATGACGCGAGAAGATGACAGCAAACTACGAGAACTGCTGGAAAAAGCAATGCTGGACGATTTTGAAATTGATTCAGAAATTCAAAGGGTTCAGGAGGAGAACAAGAGGACGTATAACCGCAAGAGGAAGGCATCCAGGCAATACCAGTTACATGATCTAGTGGCTATTAAACGAACGCAGTTTGGTGCTGGCCTTAAACTATACATCAAGTTTATGGGGCCATATGAAGTGACCAAGATTAGAGGCAACGATCGATACGACGTCCAAAAAGTGGGAGAGCATGATGGACCAAACCTAACTTCCACCTCTGCAGATTCCATGAAGTCGTGGATAGACGACGCCAGTGAAGACGATCAAGACGAGTCCGATGATGTCCATTTCGACTGAGGACAGGCGAATAGTTCAGGAATGGCCGACTGTAGGAATTCCATTACACACAAAGTACTCGGCCACTAAGTATCTCTTTGTGTTTTGTTTTCTTCTATTAATTGTTTTCTTTTAGATTGATTTTGGGTCACCGAACCAAAACAACACTCAGGGGATCTCAAGTAACTTTTAATTGTTTTAGTTTCAGATTGCTTGATGTCGTCGCTCGCTCGTTCGTCGGCCCCGTGCGTCATGCGGTTTAATGGTTTGTTTACTTTCAATGAATCATGGAGATCGGGTTCGTGTTATGTTCCCTGATTCATTGAAGGAATATTTTATGCCGACCTACTTAGAGGCACATAAAATGTCGGTAATTATTAGTTTTTCAGCAGTACAATGTCTCCCCTTCGGATCCTATTGATCGTGGTCGGAGTTGTAGTGTGACGCAATGCAAGCACACAGAATGCGAGAAAACATTATGTAACATTGTATCGCTCCACATACCCGAGAGGTGTCACATGGCATTCAATCGGTATCGACAGTGATTCATGCTACAAATGGGTTCGCGTAAGTTCATGTGTTTGCTATTGTTTACATTTTCATTCATTGCACCCACCACGTATTATATGGGTCAACTGGGTCAGATTCATACGTTGTACAGTATGTTATGAATCAAACATTAGAATGATTGTTGCTTAGAATAGCATAATTTAGCATTAAGAATTGTAGTATAAATAGACCGGATTTTGGTGAATAAAATCAGTCTTGAACACACTTCTTGACTCTTATAATTATTGTGGCAGTAATTTGCCTTCATTTCAGCGAGCTGCGCTTTATACGGAACGATAGAGCGGGCCGCGCTTTATACGGCTTAGGGCGGTAGGCTCCATGGTGAAGTGGCACCAAATCAGAGAATAGAAGAACACCACATGGCGATCCTGCCATCTTCGCTACAAAAAAAAAAAATTAGATTCCAGCGAAGAAGCGAGCGACCAAACATGAAACATAGGAAATTATGGGATCTGGGGACCGCGGATGCATTTGCCAGATAGCACGATTGTATCGTCTGAAATACAATTCGGTTATTTAAAATGCTTGTAGGAGGAAAGGTATGCATATTTATGTATGCAACAATTTCTTCGGAAAATCGTCTGGGCATTTTGCCTCGCCGACGTCTGGAATTAAAAAGAAGAAAAGCCACGCAGCGATAGTAACCCCCAAACCCGAGGAGAAAAAACGAAGGAGCAGAGCAGGGAAACATGTACAACGCCGGCAGCAACGAGCAGAGCTGCACAGTATTATCCCCATCACGACCGACAGGACAACATAGTTATAATATTGTTAGTAATTTTGATTTTATTTTAGATGAACAGCTACTACAAAAAAAATATGTCAAAAAACAAGTAGTAGGTACGCGGTAGAATTAATAATGTATAAGCAAATAATAATTTAAATAAAGAAAAAATGTACGATAAAGTATGGAACAATTCAAACCTATTTTAGATATACGTACGAATCTACAGAAAAATCCGAACAGGGAATATTCAGGAGATTACATCACTAGAACAAAGCTAGGAATTGAAAAAATTTGGGATGAAATCAGGGTAGAACTAGACGAAGAAGAAGTGGAAGAAACAAGAAAATACTCGTACTTCCTCGGAATAGTTGAGGAGATAGAAAAATTACTAAAACCAAAAAAAAAAAGCTAAAAACATTAGAATAGAGACATTAGAAATGACGAGGTTCGACATCTTAACAGCTGTAAAGCTGGTGCAGGAATTCGATGGGGACCAAAAGAAGCTATCGAACTTCTTAGGCTTAATTGAAATGTACAGTGACACACTGACTGACGAAAACGAAAAGGAAAAACTAATAACTTTTATACTAACGACCAAACTAGCTGACAAAGTAAAACACAAGCTGCTAGCAGAGACGAAACCTGAAACACTAGAAGCACTGAAGGCAACCCTAACCAACCTATACAGACCAAAGACGAACCCACTGAAAATTCATATTGAACTAGCTAGGACATATCAGGACAACAGACTCGGGGAAGAGCAAGTTTCAGAAGGTTTTAAACATTGATAGAGGGAATAACTTCACAAATTTTGTTAGCTTAAAAATAAAGAAAGTAAGAGGAATATTCACCTTTCTGGTGGATACAGGCGCGGACATTTCTGTCTGTAAAAATAACTTGGCAACAGAAGTAAATGAAAACAAGGTATGTCAGATAAATGGCATAACAAGCAAAACGATATTTTCTCAAGGTACATCTGAATTAGACCATACTTGTTTGGAAGAAAATTTATAGTGTACACAGACCACAGGATATTAGTGAGCTTATTCACACACAAAAACCCTTCATCAAAACTAACGAGAATACGCGTGGACCTGATTGACTATGACTACGAAATAGTATTCAAACAAGGAAAAATGAATACGAATGCAGATGCACTCTCGAGATTAAAGATGAACTCAGAGAAACTGAAAGAAATGATACCTAAATACAATGTCGATGTAGTAACAAGAGCGATGTAAAGAAAGTGAAACACCAATAACAACCGAAAACTGTGCGAAAGCCTTAGACTCAAATGTGGGGATTGATCACCTTCACATATGGGACTGTACATCAATATCGGACATAAGGAGGATGAGGAGACTTGAATTCAGAGAGATAGAAAGAAATAAAATGGGAGCCCAAGGAAAGAATATAATAATAGTAGCAAACACTGTAATTGTAGAAGTTAGCGATAATTCTCTATCAGAGGTAAAATTAATCTTGAAGAAGCTAATATTCATGATGAGCAATGCAGGTGTAAAGGTGAGGAATGCCAGTGTCCGTTTTACTCCACATTCCCATTCTATTCTTAATCGTTCACTTCCTAAATATTCGATCACCGCATTAACGATACTCCATAGCTTCAAACCGTTTAACAACCTATTAAAATAACATGACCCATTAAAACATTGTAACTCGATTAGCCTGGCGCAAGCCACCACGCTTCGGACGATCAACTCTCACAAAAGAAAAAAAGAAACAAACAATTGCCAATACATGCACTGCTTGCTATGCAAACCAACCCCGCATGCACGGCTATGGGAAGCATATCATATAGCACCCAGCACGATGCAGCCGGTTAGCAACCTTGCACAGTGTATTTCAAGTGCACTGGGCATTTATCAAGGAGTTGGAGATCGCATTACCGAGACCTGAAATGTTGTGGATGCATGAATGTATGTACAACACAAAGGGGAGCGAAGTACAGTTCAAAGTACTGGTGCGCTGACCAAGCTTAATTGCGAATAATAATTTAATGAATATGGGGACATTGCCCCTCGGGAATATACTAGGGTTATGAAGTTATGTAGATCGCGCGTATTATATGATGACGCTGCGGTTATCGAATATCGAAGGGAGGACATTGATTCATCGAATATGGATCAATTACAATAATTTTATGTATAAATAGGGAACCCAAATTATTAATAAAGTTGTACTTTTGTTACCACACTAAGATAAAGACGTGTCTTTTATTTGTCCACTGAAGGAGCGTTTGCTTCAAGGGCGATAGAAAATACATCCTATCCCACTCCCATAACTTCGCTTGCCTAGTTTAGCAGCTCTGCTGCTGACGAGTTTAGACGTTGGCTCTATAGCCGAGTCTAAGAAGGGGAATCGACAGTTTCCATAAGAAGATAGGACTTACTCTCCACAGACACTCTTGCTGGACCGCGAACCATTACATGGCGACCGTGACAGGACTGGGAGTCAGAAGAAGATTGGCCCATGTCAGTAAGACACCCCGTCCCACCGAACGAAACGAAGACCTCGCGGCAGCAACCGTGCCAAACGTAGATGCGGCAAATATCATTGCTTTAGCCGCAGTCCACGTAGAGAAGGCTACGGCCCTGCTCAAGTCCAGTGGCGAACTCTTACCGGAATTGTCCAAACAGTCGACCACCGTCATCCCGGCCGAACCACAGCGCCTCACCATCGAGGAGTACCGTCGGCGTCAGATCAGACGCATAGAAGCCGTCAAGACCACGCTGCCTCCAGTAGCCCCCCAGCGGCAAACCAGAGGAGGAAAGCGGTTCGCTAGGAAGCGAGAGATCAGGGAGCTCCACCGGCTTATGAACATCCCTGGCACCAACGCCGATGCTCAACGCCGTTACATTACTCAACTAAAGGCCATCAAAAAGAAGATCCGAGACGAGCAAGCCGACAAGAAACGACAGAACCGCCAGGAGGAGCAACAGTCCCACGCACTTTTCGACACGACGGCCCAAAGGTTGGCCCACTTCATAATATATATACACCTTTAATTTTTCTCTTGAATTTCACTGGCCTCCCAGTCTTTACATTTTCTTTTGCCGAATACATAGATAGACAATTTCTTTAACATGGGTAAAACCCAATCCAAACAAGAGGAGGTTATTATTAATAACAACGGTCCTCAACAGAATTCCTCCATCCAAACAACGCATTTTGGCGTTGATTTTTCGGTAGTTCTAGCCACTCTGGTAGTACTTTTCGTACTTAAATATACGTATGAGTTCATTCAGAAAAAATTTCAGAAGCAAGTGCGCCAACAGATACGCAGAAGTCAGGTTCTAGAAAGACGCCTCTCAGTCTAGGGATTCGTGATATGCAAGTTCCATGCTAGTGACCTAATCCATCATTTATGGACAACCTACTTATAGAATTAGAAAAACTACAGTCAATTCTCAGGAATTTAAAAAAGGACGGTCCTAACAGGACACGTACTAAAGAAGCAGGAACTAGAAAGATCGAAGAAATAGAAGCAATCGCCGAAAGGGCAGGTAGCATAGCTAGCACGATAGAGACTAAACCCCTAACCCTAGAGCAGGTTGATGACTTGAAAACGATTTACGAACGTATAGACCATTTTCGAACCGAATCACTCAATAGAGTCAAAGCGAGTATAAGAGAAGAAAATTCCTCCGACCCAGACGTAACCGACACTAACAAAATGACAGACGAATTCAGTTTTAATACTGCCCAGAAGCTTCCGACGCTGACGTGTGAGCAGGACAGCACACGATCAGAAAACTTACGAGACTTTCTTAACAGCGTAGAATTCTATCACGACACTTTGTCAACCCCGGCTAAAGCCACACTTATCAAGTTTATCTTGAAGTGCAAAATCCAGGGCAAAGCCCTAACCGAACTAGGGACTACTGCACCCGAACAGTTCGACGACTTAAAAAGAGCGCTCCTGGAAAAATGCGGAACCAGAGAAACGCTTGAAAGTATCCAAACCAAGCTAAGCCGCACACACCAAGGTAGTCGTCCTACCAGGGAATTCGTTAATGATATCGAATCCCTCGTCACGAAAATGACGGAGCTAGAAATCGCGGTCCATGGCGAAGCAACGCGAGCAACGCTTACCGCCGCCAATGACCGAAGAGGATTAGCCTTCCTAAAAAAAGGGGTTAACGATAGATTGAAAATCGTATTGGATAGCGCACGACATACTACCCTACGAAGCGCAGCTCAACATTTGTTGGAAATCGACCCGAGTCCAACAGAGAAGACAGACCATATCAAATATTATACGGACACAGACAATAGTAGACGATGGGAAGAAGATAGGAGAAACCAGGGAACAAGTAGACCACCCTACAGGGGCGGATACAACAATTTTCGAGGCGCCCGTAACCAGGGTCCTCAACAAAACTATCGTCAGAATCGAAATACCCATTTCAACCACTACTCCAGAGGTAACCCCCGCTCCAACAATCCTAACTTCAGAAACCAGAATGGTTATTTTCCGCCAGATAGAGGGCCAAACAATGGCCCACAGCCAAGTGGCAACAATAGTTATCCCTCCCCTAATCAGTCCCAAGATAGAAATAGCAGTTCAAATAGGGAAAACAATAGGGGCTATGACAATCAAAATCACAATAATTATTCTTTACCCAATCAGGCCCAAAATAGGAATAGCAATTCAAATAGGGGCTTTTACAACCAGAGTCAGTACCGACCACAGAATGCAAGACTAAGAGTAATAACGTCGGGAAACGAGCAACCCACCGAGGGGATTGCCGACCTTTCGGGGGGAGAAGTTTAAGTTCCCAAGTGCCTAACGCCATTTGCACTACGGGGATAGAAAACGGCATTTATGTGCAGTTACCTTTCAACGACCGACAAGTTCGATTTTTGATAGATACTGGAGCATCCATATGTGTAGTCAAGAATCTGATTATAGCGAACAACCTCCCTATACGTACCCACAGAAGTACCACTATTGCAGGTATCTCAGATAAACTTCGATCACTAGGAACCTGTATAGGTACCCTACATTTGGGGCGACATGATCTCGAGCGCGAATTCCATGTAGTACCTGATTCGTTTCCGATTCCGGTTGAGGGAATTATCGGAGCCAATTTCCTTTTGGAACTTGGAGCGATAATCGACCTAGAGGACCTACAACTGAGATTAAAGGTAAAAAACAGAGCAATTGTTCTACCTATACTTTCCCAACACAGCTTGAACACCATTACCCTCGCTCCCAGATGCGAAGCCACCTATTGGCTAGACACGGCACATACAGATATACGAGTATTCCATCCCCAAGAACTATGCAAAGGTGTCTTCATGGCTGGATCCATATCCCAAGCCACCACAGGGAAGATCCCACTTAAGATTCTGAACACCCGCGAAAGAGAAGTCATACTCAGATGGGCGGAACCACAATCCTTGCCCGCCTCCGAACACTATGTTCTGAGTTACAACCAAAAGAACGAACCCACTGCCTCCAGAGTCAAGAAAATATTAAACGAGCTAAACCTTGACACACTAAATACGGAGGAAAAAGGCGAAATAGAAGCCATATGTACCAAGTTCCACGATATCTTCCATCTTGAAGGTGACAAGCTCACCTACACGCACATAGGTCAAGCCGATATCATACTAAAGGAAGGAGCAGCTCCCAAATACACGAAGCCCTATCGACTACCGCATACGCAGAAGAAAGACATACAGGAAGAAATCGATAAAATGTTGGATAACGATATCATAGAACCATCCGTTTCGGCATGGAATTCTCCCATCCTAATTGTCCCAAAGAAAAAGGATCCCGTTACAGGTGAACAAAAATTCCGTATGGTAATCGACTACCGTAATGTCAATGAACGTATTGAAGACGACAAATTTCCTTTAACAAATATAAGCGACATCTACGACATGGTAGGAGGATCAACGTATTTTTCATGTATCGATTTGAGTCAAGGATATTACCAAATGGAACTTGACCCAAATAGCCGACCAGTAACAGCATTTTCTACCGAAGGAGGACACTATCAACTGAAACGACTCCCCATGGGACTCAAAATCTCGCCAAGCAAATTCTCTAGAATGATGTCAATCGCAATGGCGGGACTGACTTATTCAAGATGCTTTGTCTATTTAGATGATCTTATCGTCTTTGGCAAAACCCTCCAAGACCATAACAAAAACTTGGTCGACGTGTTTATACGACTAAGAGAGGTTAATCTTAAAATCCATCCAAGAAAATGTTCCTTTCTTCGAAAAGAAGTGCTATATTTAGGACACGTTATCTCTGAAAGGGGAATACATCCAGATCCAAAGAAAGCAGAAGCAATGAGCAATTATCCAAAACCCACTAATGCAAATGAGGTGAGAAGATTTGTAGCATTTGCAAACTATTATCGCAAGTTTATACCGAACTTCGCTACAATTGCAATCCCATTGAACAGATTACTCCGTAAGAATGTAGAGTTCAATTTCTGTGAAAATTGCGAGAAATCCTTTAGACTACTAACAGTAATTCTTTCAAGTAATCAAGTTTTACAATTCCCGAATTTCGATAAAGAATTTATTTTGCGAACAGACGCCTCAGGCTTCGCCTTAGGTGCTGTCCTCTCCAATTTCGATGATACACCCATTGCCTATGCGAGCAAGACCTTAAACAATGCGGAGAAAAATTACAGTACGATCGAAAAAGAGCTACTCGCCATAGTATGGGCAATAAAGCATTACAGACCATACCTTTTCGGAAGAAAATTCAAAATCATAACCGACCATAGACCACTAGTGTACCTTTTCTCACTCAAGGAACCCTCTAGTAGACTCACTAAATTCAGACTACTTTTAGAGGAATACAATTTTTACATTGAATACACTCCAGGAAAAGACAATTGCACAGCTGACGCTCTTAGTCGCATCAGGATAGATACAGAGCAGCTAAAACAGTTACAGATATGTGTCATGACCAGGTCGCAATCCAAGACACACAACAACGTACAAGAAGAACCAAAGGAAGCAGAGGATGAAGAAGTAGCAAAGAACAATCGCAGAATAACAGAGCTGTTAAAACCCCCAGAACATGGGCAGCAAATAGTCGAGCTAAGAATATGCAACAGTTTAGAGGACGATGAGTATCTGATAAAGGATACGACCATAATCCTGGGACCCAACGATATGTTGGCATACCTCCCAGAGAAGAATTTAATACTCCTAAATAAGTCCAAGGTAAGCACTATAGACCAATCGACATCATTTGTCAAAATGTTGTTGAGGGACGTGCAGGAACCTTGCGGACTGCTGGATACCTCCAAGGATGGCACTACAGCCCGTTCGGCATCAATTGTCAAATTATTGTCGAGGGACGTGCAAAGCATTTGCGGACCTCTAGCCATTAATAAATTATATATTACGAAAGAAGAATTAAAGAAACTCGCAGACGGCCGTCGAGAATATAAAATTCCCGAGTTACAAAAGAAATTAGGAGACATGTTTAAAGACAGTAATATAAAGGTGCACCTAATAGATAAATATATAGAAATTACCGATCCTCACAAAAAGAAACTCTTGCTCAACGACTACCACTTATTACCTACAAGTGGACATGCAGGAATAAACCGCATGCTGAGAACACTCAGAAGGAAATACCTCTGGACGGGAATGCAAAACGATGTGACGACATTCGTGAAGCATTGCCCGATATGCCAAAAGAATAAACATATCACACCGAGAAAACAGCCAATGGAAATAACATCAACCGCCGAAACCAGCTTCGATAAAATTTACCTCGACTTAGTTGGTCCTCTAGACGAATCAGTAAACGGATACAGGTATATACTAACCCTACAAGATGAACTTACGAAATTCACAGAGGCTATACCTCTGGTAAACAAAGAAGCTAGTACCGTAGCTAAGGGGCTAGTAGAATGTTTTATTCTAAAATATGGAGTTCCCAAGACAATAGCTTCAGATCAGAGAACAGAGTTTATAAACAGGATTTTCAAAGATATGTGTAAACTCTTAAAGATAGAACAACTACAGTCCACAGCTTACCACCATGAGAGCATAGGAGCATTAGAAAATTCGCACAAGGTTCTCGGAGCATACCTCAGGTGCTACGTGTCTGAAAAACATACAGACTGGTGCACTTGGTTACCATACTATGTCTTCTGTTATAATACTTGTATACATTCAGAAACAGGGTATACACCGTTTGAATTAGTATTTGGAAGACAATGCAAACTGCCGTCCAATCTAACAAAACAAGTTGACCCTAGGTATAACTACGTAGACTATGTAATTGAGTTAAAACAAAAATTACAGGTAGCCCATCGGGATGCTAGAGATCAGTTAATCGAAAAGAAGAACAATAGGAAGAGTGCGTATGAC
This sequence comes from Portevinia maculata, assembly GCA_949715645.1. NCBI lineage: Eukaryota > Metazoa > Arthropoda > Insecta > Diptera > Syrphidae > Portevinia > Portevinia maculata. Next base: position 167,520,291 of record OX454526.1, on the reverse strand, counting down.
GCTAAAGCTAGGAGTAAAGCAGCTAGTTTCGAAGTAGGTAGCTTAGTCCTGTTAAGAAATGAAAATCGTAGAAAGTTAGACCCAATTTACACCGGACCGTACGAAGTACTATCAGAAGAAGGCGTGAACTGCGGGATAAAGTATGATGGAAAGAGAACTAAAGTACATAAGAACCGACTGAAGAAATTTTATATATATATATTGCGACAATTTATAGAAACGTTTAACGAAGAATTGTAAAATACAATGCCAATGTTTTTTTTGTTATTTATAAAAAAAAAAAACAAGAAAAAAAAGGGGAGAGACCTCCGCAAGTTATAAAAAAAAAAAAAAAAAAATTTTTATTATTATCCTTGGCCAAGGACCCATAAAAATAAGTTAAAATAATAAGGAATAAATAAAATATTGTTTAACTTCGATGTAACGTAAAAATAAGTTATAATAATAAGTTAAAATAATAAGGAATAAATAAAATATTGTTTAACTTCGATGTAACGTAAAAATAAGTAATAATAATAAGTTAAAATAATAAGGAATAAATAAAACATTGTTTTGATGTAATGTAATAATAAGTAATAATAATAAGAAACAGTAATAATAAGTAATAAATAAAGTATTGTTAAACTTTATAGTAATAATAAGTAACAAATAAAGTATTGTTAAACTTTATAGTAATAATAAGTAACAAAAATAAAAAAAAAAGTATTGTTAAACTTTATAGTAATAATAAGTAACCATAGTAATAAGTAATAAATAAAGTATTGTTAAACCTTATAGTAATAATAACAATAATAATAATAAGTAATAAATAAAGTACTGTTAAGCTTTAACGTAATAATAAATTATGTAATGTAATAATAAGTAAGAATAATAATAAGTAAAGTATTGTGTAACTTTAACATAGTAAGTAAATTATAAAAGAAAACAAAATTTTTTTTATTGTTAAACTTTAATGTACTAATAATAAGCAATTTGTAAACTTCAAGAACTAGGTTAAGATAATAATAACTAATATCTGTTAACCCAAAAAAAAATGTATGTAGATAAATTACTAATTCCTCAAAATGTTCAAACGACACGGTAAAAGAAGAATTCTCGCCAAGCCGACAATTCTCCTTTTTCCCCCAGAAGGGTGGTGTGAGGAATGCCAGTGTCCGTTTTACTCCACATTCCCATTCTATTCTTAATCGTTCACTTCCTAAATATTCGATCACCGCATTAACGATACTCCATAGCTTCAAACCGTTTAACAACCTATTAAAATAACATGACCCATTAAAACATTGTAACTCGATTAGCCTGGCGCAAGCCACCACGCTTCGGACGATCAACTCTCACAAAAGAAAAAAAGAAACAAACAAAAGAAACAACCCCGCATGCACGGCTATGGGAAGCATATCATATAGCACCCAGCACGATGCAGCCGGTTAGCAACCTTGCACAGTGTATTTCAAGTGCACTGGGCATTTATCAAGGAGTTGGAGATCGCATTACCGAGACCTGAAATGTTGTGGATGCATGAATGCATGTACAACACAAAGGGGAGCGAAGTACAGTTCAAAGTACTGGTGCGCTGACCAAGCTTAATTGCGAATAATAATTTAATGAATATGGGGACATTGCCCCTCGGGAATATACTAGGGTTATGAAGTTATGTAGATCGCGCGTATTATATGATGACGCTGCGGTTATCGAATATCGAAGGGAGGACATTGATTCATCGAATGTGGATCAATTACAATAATTTTATGTATAAATAGGGAACCCAAATTATTAATAAAGTTGTACTTTTGTTACCACACTAAGATAAAGACGTGTCTTTTATTTGTCCACTGAAGGAGCGTTTGCTTCAAGGGCGATAGAAAATACATCCTATCCCACTCCCATAACTTCGCTTGCCTAGTTTAGCAGCTCTGCTGCTGGCGAGTTTAGACGTTGGCTCTATAGCCGAGTCTAAGAAGGGGAATCGACAGTTTCCATAAGAAGATAGGACTTACTCTCCACAGACACTCTTGCTGGACCGCGAACCATTACATGGCGACCGTGACAGGACTGGGAGTCAGAAGAAGATTGGCCCATGTCAGTAAGACACCCCGTCCCACCGAACGAAACGAAGACCTCGCGGCAGCAACCGTGCCAAACGTAGATGCGGCAAATATCATTGCTTTAGCCGCAGTCCACGTAGAGAAGGCTACGGCCCTGCTCAAGTCCAGTGGCGAACTCTTACCGGAATTGTCCAAACAGTCGACCACCGTCATCCCGGCCGAACCACAGCGCCTCACCATCGAGGAGTACCGTCGGCGTCAGATCAGACGCATAGAAGCCGTCAAGACCACGCTGCCTCCAGTAGCCCCCCAGCGGCAAACCAGAGGAGGAAAGCGGTTCGCTAGGAAGCGAGAGATCAGGGAGCTCCACCGGCTTATGAACATCCCTGGCACCAACGCCGATGCTCAACGCCGTTACATTACTCAACTAAAGGCCATCAAAAAGAAGATCCGAGACGAGCAAGCCGACAAGAAACGACAGAACCGCCAGGAGGAGCAACAGTCCCACGCACTTTTCGACACGACGGCCCAAAGGTTGGCCCACTTCATAATATATATACACCTTTAATTTTTCTCTTGAATTTCACTGGCCTCCCAGTCTTTACATTTTCTTTTGCCGAATACATAGATAGACAATTTCTTTAACATGGGTAAAACCCAATCCAAACAAGAGGAGGTTATTATTAATAACAACGGTCCTCAACAGAATTCCTCCATCCAAACAACGCATTTTGGCGTTGATTTTTCGGTAGTTCTAGCCACTCTGGTAGTACTTTTCGTACTTAAATATACGTATGAGTTCATTCAGAAAAAATTTCAGAAGCAAGTGCGCCAACAGATACGCAGAAGTCAGGTTCTAGAAAGACGCCTCTCAGTCTAGGGATTCGTGATATGCAAGTTCCATGCTAGTGACCTAATCCATCATTTATGGACAACCTACTTATAGAATTAGAAAAACTACAGTCAATTCTCAGGAATTTAAAAAAGGACGGTCCTAACAGGACACGTACTAAAGAAGCAGGAACTAGAAAGATCGAAGAAATAGAAGCAATCGCCGAAAGGGCAGGTAGCATAGCTAGCACGATAGAGACTAAACCCCTAACCCTAGAGCAGGTAGATGACTTGAAAACGATTTACGAACGTATAGACCATTTTCGAACCGAATCACTCAATAGAGTCAAAGCGAGTATAAGAGAAGAAAATTCCTCCGACCCAGACGTAACCGACACTAACAAAATGACAGACGAATTCAGTTTTAATACTGCCCAGAAGCTTCCGACGCTGACGTGTGAGCAGGACAGCACACGATCAGAAAACTTACGAGACTTTCTTAACAGCGTAGAATTCTATCACGACACTTTGTCAACCCCGGCTAAAGCCACACTTATCAAGTTTATCTTGAAGTGCAAAATCCAGGGCAAAGCCCTAACCGAACTAGGGACTACTGCACCCGAACAGTTCGACGACTTAAAAAGAGCGCTCCTGGAAAAATGCGGAACCAGAGAAACGCTTGAAAGTATCCAAACCAAGCTAAGCCGCACACACCAAGGTAGTCGTCCTACCAGGGAATTCGTTAATGATATCGAATCCCTCGTCACGAAAATGACGGAGCTAGAAATCGCGGTCCATGGCGAAGCAACGCGAGCAACGCTTACCGCCGCCAATGACCGAAGAGGATTAGCCTTCCTAAAAAAAGGGGTTAACGATAGATTGAAAATCGTATTGGATAGCGCACGACATACTACCCTACGAAGCGCAGCTCAACATTTGTTGGAAATCGACCCGAGTCCAACAGAGAAGACAGACCATATCAAATATTATACGGACACAGACAATAGTAGACGATGGGAAGAAGATAGGAGAAACCAGGGAACAAGTAGACCACCCTACAGGGGCGGATACAACAATTTTCGAGGCGCCCGTAACCAGGGTCCTCAACAAAACTATCGTCAGAATCGAAATACCCATTTCAACCACTACTCCAGAGGTAACCCCCGCTCCAACAATCCTAACTTCAGAAACCAGAATGGTTATTTTCCGCCAGATAGAGGGCCAAACAATGGCCCACAGCCAAGTGGCAACAATAGTTATCCCTCCCCTAATCAGTCCCAAGATAGAAATAGCAGTTCAAATAGGGAAAACAATAGGGGCTATGACAATCAAAATCACAATAATTATTCTTTACCCAATCAGGCCCAAAATAGGAATAGCAATTCAAATAGGGGCTTTTACAACCAGAGTCAGTACCGACCACAGAATGCAAGACTAAGAGTAATAACGTCGGGAAACGAGCAACCCACCGAGGGGATTGCCGACCTTTCGGGGGGAGAAGTTTAAGTTCCCAAGTGCCTAACGCCATTTGCACTACGGGGATAGAAAACGGCATTTATGTGCAGTTACCTTTCAACGACCGACAAGTTCGATTTTTGATAGATACTGGAGCATCCATATGTGTAGTCAAGAATCTGATTATAGCGAACAACCTCCCTATACGTACCCACAGAAGTACCACTATTGCAGGTATCTCAGATAAACTTCGATCACTAGGAACCTGTATAGGTACCCTACATTTGGGGCGACATGATCTCGAGCGCGAATTCCATGTAGTACCTGATTCGTTTCCGATTCCGGTTGAGGGAATTATCGGAGCCAATTTCCTTTTGGAACTTGGAGCGATAATCGACCTAGAGGACCTACAACTGAGATTAAAGGTAAAAAACAGAGCAATTGTTCTACCTATACTTTCCCAACACAGCTTGAACACCATTACCCTCGCTCCCAGATGCGAAGCCACCTATTGGCTAGACACGGCACATACAGATATACGAGTATTCCATCCCCAAGAACTATGCAAAGGTGTCTTCATGGCTGGATCCATATCCCAAGCCACCACAGGGAAGATCCCACTTAAGATTCTGAACACCCGCGAAAGAGAAGTCATACTCAGATGGGCGGAACCACAATCCTTGCCCGCCTCCGAACACTATGTTCTGAGTTACAACCAAAAGAACGAACCCACTGCCTCCAGAGTCAAGAAAATATTAAACGAGCTAAACCTTGACACACTAAATACGGAGGAAAAAGGCGAAATAGAAGCCATATGTACCAAGTTCCACGATATCTTCCATCTTGAAGGTGACAAGCTCACCTACACGCACATAGGTCAAGCCGATATCATACTAAAGGAAGGAGCAGCTCCCAAATACACGAAGCCCTATCGACTACCGCATACGCAGAAGAAAGACATACAGGAAGAAATCGATAAAATGTTGGATAACGATATCATAGAACCATCCGTTTCGGCATGGAATTCTCCCATCCTAATTGTCCCAAAGAAAAAGGATCCCGTTACAGGTGAACAAAAATTCCGTATGGTAATCGACTACCGTAATGTCAATGAACGTATTGAAGACGACAAATTTCCTTTAACAAATATAAGCGACATCTACGACATGGTAGGAGGATCAACGTATTTTTCATGTATCGATTTGAGTCAAGGATATTACCAAATGGAACTTGACCCAAATAGCCGACCAGTAACAGCATTTTCTACCGAAGGAGGACACTATCAACTGAAACGACTCCCCATGGGACTCAAAATCTCGCCAAGCAAATTCTCTAGAATGATGTCAATCGCAATGGCGGGACTGACTTATTCAAGATGCTTTGTCTATTTAGATGATCTTATCGTCTTTGGCAAAACCCTCCAAGACCATAACAAAAACTTGGTCGACGTGTTTATACGACTAAGAGAGGTTAATCTTAAAATCCATCCAAGAAAATGTTCCTTTCTTCGAAAAGAAGTGCTATATTTAGGACACGTTATCTCTGAAAGGGGAATACATCCAGATCCAAAGAAAGCAGAAGCAATGAGCAATTATCCAAAACCCACTAATGCAAATGAGGTGAGAAGATTTGTAGCATTTGCAAACTATTATCGCAAGTTTATACCGAACTTCGCTACAATTGCAATCCCATTGAACAGATTACTCCGTAAGAATGTAGAGTTCAATTTCTGTGAAAATTGCGAGAAATCCTTTAGACTACTAACAGTAATTCTTTCAAGTAATCAAGTTTTACAATTCCCGAATTTCGATAAAGAATTTATTTTGCGAACAGACGCCTCAGGCTTCGCCTTAGGTGCTGTCCTCTCCAATTGCGATGATACACCCATTGCCTATGCGAGCAAGACCTTAAACAATGCGGAGAAAAATTACAGTACGATCGAAAAAGAGCTACTCGCCATAGTATGGGCAATAAAGCATTACAGACCATACCTTTTCGGAAGAAAATTCAAAATCATAACCGACCATAGACCACTAGTGTACCTTTTCTCACTCAAGGAACCCTCTAGTAGACTCACTAAATTCAGACTACTTTTAGAGGAATACAATTTTTACATTGAATACACTCCAGGAAAAGACAATTGCACAGCTGACGCTCTTAGTCGCATCAGGATAGATACAGAGCAGCTAAAACAGTTACAGATATGTGTCATGACCAGGTCGCAATCCAAGACACACAACAACGTACAAGAAGAACCAAAGGAAGCAGAGGATGAAGAAGTAGCAAAGAACAATCGCAGAATAACAGAGCTGTTAAAACCCCCAGAACATGGGCAGCAAATAGTCGAGCTAAGAATATGCAACAGTTTAGAGGACGATGAGTATCTGATAAAGGATACGACCATAATCCTGGGACCCAACGATATGTTGGCATACCTCCCAGAGAAGAATTTAATACTCCTAAATAAGTCCAAGGTAAGCACTATAGACCAATCGACATCATTTGTCAAAATGTTGTTGAGGGACGTGCAGGAACCTTGCGGACTGCTGGATACCTCCAAGGATGGCACTACAGCCCGTTCGGCATCAATTGTCAAATTATTGTCGAGGGACGTGCAAAGCATTTGCGGACCTCTAGCCATTAATAAATTATATATTACGAAAGAAGAATTAAAGAAACTCGCAGACGGCCGTCGAGAATATAAAATTCCCGAGTTACAAAAGAAATTAGGAGACATGTTTAAAGACAGTAATATAAAGGTGCACCTAATAGATAAATATATAGAAATTACCGATCCTCACAAAAAGAAACTCTTGCTCAACGACTACCACTTATTACCTACAAGTGGACATGCAGGAATAAACCGCATGCTGAGAACACTCAGAAGGAAATACCTCTGGACGGGAATGCAAAACGATGTGACGACATTCGTGAAGCATTGCCCGATATGCCAAAAGAATAAACATATCACACCGAGAAAACAGCCAATGGAAATAACATCAACCGCCGAAACCAGCTTCGATAAAATTTACCTCGACTTAGTTGGTCCTCTAGACGAATCAGTAAACGGATACAGGTATATACTAACCCTACAAGATGAACTTACGAAATTCACAGAGGCTATACCTCTGGTAAACAAAGAAGCTAGTACCGTAGCTAAGGGGCTAGTAGAATGTTTTATTCTAAAATATGGAGTTCCCAAGACAATAGCTTCAGATCAGAGAACAGAGTTTATAAACAGGATTTTCAAAGATATGTGTAAACTCTTAAAGATAGAACAACTACAGTCCACAGCTTACCACCATGAGAGCATAGGAGCATTAGAAAATTCGCACAAGGTTCTCGGAGCATACCTCAGGTGCTACGTGTCTGAAAAACATACAGACTGGTGCACTTGGTTACCATACTATGTCTTCTGTTATAATACTTGTATACATTCAGAAACAGGGTATACACCGTTTAAATTAGTATTTGGAAGACAATGCAAACTGCCGTCCAATCTAACAAAACAAGTTGACCCTAGGTATAACTACGTAGACTATGTAATTGAGTTAAAACAAAAATTACAGGTAGCCCATCGGGATGCTAGAGATCAGTTAATCGAAAAGAAGAACAATAGGAAGAGTGCGTATGACGCTAAAGCTAGGAGTAAAGCAGCTAGTTTCGAAGTAGGTAGCTTAGTCCTGTTAAGAAATGAAAATCGTAGAAAGTTAGACCCAATTTACACCGGACCGTACGAAGTACTATCAGAAGAAGGCGTGAACTGCGGGATAAAGTATGATGGAAAGAGAACTAAAGTACATAAGAACCGACTGAAGAAATTTTATATATATATATTGCGACAATTTATAGAAACGTTTAACGAAGAATTGTAAAATACAATGCCAATGTTTTTTTTGTTATTTATAAAAAAAAAAACAAGAAAAAAAAGGGGAGAGACCTCCGCAAGTTATAAAAAAAAAAAAAAAAAAATTTTTATTATTATCCTTGGCCAAGGACCCATAAAAATAAGTTAAAATAATAAGGAATAAATAAAATATTGTTTAACTTCGATGTAACGTAAAAATAAGTTATAATAATAAGTTAAAATAATAAGGAATAAATAAAATATTGTTTAACTTCGATGTAACGTAAAAATAAGTAATAATAATAAGTTAAAATAATAAGGAATAAATAAAACATTGTTTTGATGTAATGTAATAATAAGTAATAATAATAAGAAACAGTAATAATAAGTAATAAATAAAGTATTGTTAAACTTTATAGTAATAATAAGTAACAAATAAAGTATTGTTAAACTATATAGTAATAATAAGTAACAAAAAAAAAAAAAAAAGTATTGTTAAACTTTATAGTAATAATAAGTAACCATAGTAATAAGTAATAAATAAAGTATTGTTAAACCTTATAGTAATAATAACAATAATAATAATAAGTAATAAATAAAGTACTGTTAAGCTTTAACGTAATAATAAATTATGTAATGTAATAATAAGTAAGAATAATAATAAGTAAAGTATTGTGTAACTTTAACATAGTAAGTAAACTATAAAAGAAAACAAAAAATTTTTTATTGTTAAACTTTAATGTACTAATAATAAGCAATTTGTAAACTTCAAGAACTAGGTTAAGATAATAATAACTAATATCTGTTAACCCAAAAAAAAATGTATGTAGATAAATTACTAATTCCTCAAAATGTTTAAACGACACGGTAAAAGAAGAATTCTCGCCAAGCCGACAATTCTCCTTTTTCCCCCAGAAGGGTGGTGTGAGGAATGCCAGTGTGCGTTTTACTCCACATTCCCATTCTATTCTTAATCGTTCACTTCCTAAATATTCGATCACCGCATTAACGATACTCCATAGCTTCAAACCGTTTAACAACCTATTAAAATAACATGACCCATTAAAACATTGTAACTCGATTAGCCTGGCGCAAGCCACCACGCTTCGGACGATCAACTCTCACAAAAGAAAAAAAGAAACAAACAATTGCCAATACATGCACTGCTTGCTATGCAAACCAACCCCGCATGCACGGCTATGGGAAGCATATCATATAGCACCCAGCACGATGCAGCCGGTTAGCAACCTTGCACAGTGTATTTCAAGTGCACTGGGCATTTATCAAGGAGTTGGAGATCGCATTACCGAGACCTGAAATGTTGTGGATGCATGAATGCATGTACAACACAAAGGGGAGCGAAGTACAGTTCAAAGTACTGGTGCGCTGACCAAGCTTAATTGCGAATAATAATTTAATGAATATGGGGACATTGCCCCTCGGGAATATACTAGGGTTATGAAGTTATGTAGATCGCGCGTATTATATGATGACGCTGCGGTTATCGAATATCGAAGGGAGGACATTGATTCATCGAATGTGGATCAATTACAATAATTTTATGTATAAATAGGGAACCCAAATTATTAATAAAGTTGTACTTTTGTTACCACACTAAGATAAAGACGTGTCTTTTATTTGTCCACTGAAGGAGCGTTTGCTTCAAGGGCGATAGAAAATACATCCTATCCCACTCCCATAACTTCGCTTGCCTAGTTTAGCAGCTCTGCTGCTGGCGAGTTTAGACGTTGGCTCTATAGCCGAGTCTAAGAAGGGGAATCGACAGTTTCCATAAGAAGATAGGACTTACTCTCCACAGACACTCTTGCTGGACCGCGAACCATTACATAGCGCTAGCAAGTAATAGCTTGATATTTAGAAATATGTACGTCCAAGAATTTAAAGAGACATTTAATAAGCTGCAAAAGAATAGAAACATGAATGATTGTTTAGACATATTGATATATGAACCTCCGAAGAAGGTCATAAATGAAGAAGAAAAACACAGATTAATCAAAGAACATCATGATTCGAGAATAGGAGGACATTGTGGAATCAGAAGATGTATCAGTAAACTAAAGCAGAAATACGTTTGGAAAAATATGAACCGAATGGTAAAAGCATTCATTAACAATTGTGAAACATGCAATAAAGTCAAAATAACAAGATACACCAAAGAAAATTTCGTCATAACAGACACGCCAAGTACCTCTTTTGATATTATCTCAATAGATACCGTAGGCCCTTTGAGACCTTCAAAAGGATTTAGATACATTTTAACCATACAATGTGAACTGACAAAATTTGTGGAGGCATTCCCAGTAGAAACTAAAGATGCAGTCACCATTGCCAAAACGATAGTAGAGAAATTCATACTGAAGTATGGATGTTTTAGAAACAGACAGAGGAACAGAATTTACGAACGAACTATTAACACACATTTGCAAAGCATTAGGCATAGAAAAATTAGTATCAACACCATACCACCATGAGACACTAGGATCTCTAGAAAGAAATCATAGAGTTTTAAATGATTACTTGATGACTATAGGAGATAAAGATAGCTGGGATGAATGGTTACCATACTACACATACTGTTACAATTCAACACCACATAGTAGTACTCAATATTCACCATTTGAACTAGTTTTTGGTAAAATAAGCACATTACCATGTGAGATATTAACGAATAAAGAAACAATTTATAACATGGATAACTATTTAAATGAACTAAAATGTAAATTAAGGTATTCACATGAACAAGCTAAAAACAATCTATTAGACGATAAAAATAAAAGAATTTATACACAAGACAATGTACATAAATTAAATTTTAAAGTAGGTGATATGGTATATTTAAGAACTCAGAATAAGAAAAAATTTGATAAACCATTTAAAGGTCCATATAAAATAATATCACATAATGGTCCTAATAGCTGTATTATAATAGAAAATAAGAAATATGAGATACACAATAACAATTTAATTAGATCTAGACAGAAGTAAGAATAAAAGTAAGTAGATAAGAAAATATGTGTGCACACTTAAGATTATCATTTGACATTATATAAAGTAAGAAAAAACAATGACCCTAACTTAACATGTACTCATACCCGACAACCCAACGGAGAAGAGCAAACGTTTGCCCAGCTCTCGGACAATTCCCAAAAGACCGGCTGGGAAGGGGAAAGAAAGCCCTTTGATCTCCACCCCAATCGCAGCGAGACTTAGGAACCCTGTAATTGGCACGAGAGAGGATACTCAATCCAAACTCGACCCGATTGCGAGCACGTCCAAAAGAGCTAGGCAAAACGACACGCTTACCCCAATCTCTCAAACTAATGTTAGGAAGAAAGCCAAGGTCTCTTTACCAACCGCAGTTGGCCAACAAGTAGCCGTAGTAGACTACGGAAATCCTGCACGGAAGTTGACAGAGGACCAATGGCGACTCATCGAACTTCGAATCCTAGATGAGGTGAACGAGGCCATCCTAAAAAACAAGGAACCCCTCCCGCTTTTTGGCACCCTCAATACCATCCAAGGATTCAAACTCATGACCTGTGAGGAAGAACACACCCTCACATGGCTCAAGGACTTTATTGCCAGGACGAAAGCTCCATGGCCAAACGCCGACCTTCGTCTGATTGACAAAAAAGAGATCGTACGGATAACAAGACCAAAAGCCAAACTTGTTGTACGAGGGCCTCATATCCCTAAGGATCGTATCGAGAGATACTTACGATCCCTAAATACCGATCAGCTGAGCCACGCTTGGGAAGTGATCGAGATGGGAGAATACCATGAATCAGGCACGGAAGTGATAGTGTTGCTTAGTCACAAATCCATTCCGTTGTTGAAGAAGATCGACTTTAAAGTACGCGTCGGCATAAACCGATGCAAGCTTAGGCTTATCGCGAACAAAGTCAACAAAACCAACAAGGATGGGGAGCCAAAAAACCGTGATGAAGGTAATACAAATAAACCTTCATCACAGTAAGGCGGCCAGCGCCAACCTAATCTACCTCATGGAGGATAGAAAAATAGACCTAGCCCTTATTCAAGAACCCTGGGTAGCAGGAGGCAGAATAAGGGGTTTAAACTCGAAGGGACTTGTCCTGTTTAAAACAGTGCAGACAGATCCAAATAGTAAGATCAGAACTTGTATAGTAGCTAGGAAACAGATTAACCTCTTTCTTCTATCTACCTACAGTGATAACGACCACGTGACGGTAAAACTTGAGCGCAACGGGCTCCCTCCGCTGATTCTAACATCATGCTATATGCCCTATGATGCAACGGAAGGACCACCGTCAGATCTGACCCACCTTCTTGTTCAACGTGCTACACGGGAAAAATGGGACCTGGTGATGGGATGTGATGCTAACTCCCACCATGCCCTATGGGGTAGCTCAAATACAAATACAAGGGGTGAGTCACTTTTTGAATTTCTTATAGATCATAACTTACTTATAGCTAATAGGGTTTCAGAACCAACTTTTGTTATTAGAAATAGGCAAGAAGTAATCGATGTTACAATATTAAGTAACTCGAATACAATCACAATAGATCAGTGGAAGGTATTAAAGGAGGAAACATTCTCTGACCACAAAATCATTGAATTCCTGATACCAGACACGAACGATCCCCCAATATCATATAGGAACCATAGGAAAACTAACTGGGACCTTTTCAATATGGAAGTGGGAAAGAACTTAAGAACTCTCCTAGGTAAAGCGCTCGAAAAATCATGTCCCCTACAAACGAGGAGTAAAAGAAAATCGACTCCTCCATGGTGGACAAAAGAACTGTACGACATTAAGAAAGAAACTAGAAAACTTTTTAATGTAGCAAAACGTACAAGATCCGACCATGACTGGGAAACCTACAAATCCAGTCAAAGAAAATTCAAAGCAGTAACGCAACAAGCAAAGCGATCTTCGTGGAAATCCTTCTGTAGTAAAATGGAAAGCACCGCGGAATCAGCTAGGCTCAGGAAACTACTTGCTAAGGAACCAGTAGCCTTGGGATCTCTCAAGGGCCCCAACGGCAACTGGACAGAATCCTGCAATGAAACACTCAAGCTCCTCATTGAGACTCACTTTCCGGGATGCATTACTGAGCATAACAATCCGGAAGAAGAGCACTACACGGAGCACATAACAACAGCGGAGATTATAACGGAAGAAAGGATAAAATGGGCCATTAATTCCTTCTCTCCATATAAATCTTCGGGTATTGACGGAATTTTCCCTATGATGCTACAAAGATGTGAAGAACATATAACCCCACATCTGAGGAACCTCTTCCTAAGTAGCCTAAAATGGGGATATGTACCCAAAGTTTGGCGAGAAGTTAAAGTGGTTTTCATATCCAAAGCTGGGAAACCTAGTCACACTACCGCCAAAGACTTTAGGCCAATCAGTTTAACCTCTTTTGTTTTAAAAACTTTTGAGAGACTGATGGACATTTATATTCGTAGCAAACTGAGTCCAGAGGTCTTATCCCCAGCTCAGCATGCATATACGAAAGGCAAAGGTGTAGAGACAGCACTCCACAGTGTCGTCAGCACCATAGAAAAGACACTAAGGGACAAGGAATATACTCTAGCCGCCTTCTTGGGCATTGAAGGTGCCTTCAACAACGTCCAAGGGGAAGCGGTAGAAGGAGCCCTAGTAAACCTAAATGTGGAGAATACGATAATTAAATGGATAATGTGCATGCTTAAAAGAAGATGCATCTACTCAGAGTTAGGTGGTGAAATAATTAAGGTGTCAGCATCTAGAGGAACCCCTCAAGGCGGAGTCCTATCACCCCTTCTTTGGTACGGGTTTTAAACGAGATTCTGATTGAACTTAGACTTAGTAGAGTCAAGGCAGTAGCATATGCTGACGACTTAGCACTGCTAGCGACAGGAAAATTCCCATCCACTCTAAGTGAACAAATACAGAACGCCTTATCTATGGTTGGTAACTGGACCAGAAGCTGCGGACTTGCGGTTAACCCATAAAAGACAGAACTGGTCCTCTTCACCAATAAAAGGATTATACAATTCAATCCGCCAACTATTGAGGGTACTCCACTACAAACATCAGAATACGCAAATTATCTTGGCGTGATTCTGGATAGAAAATTAAACTGGAGCCTCAATATAAAGAACGAGCAAAGAAGGCAACGATAGACTTATACGCCTGCAATAGAATCTTCGGCAAAACCTGGGGACCTAGTCCCAAAATTATCATGTGGTTGTATACGGCGGTAGTTAGACCGATACTCACATACGGTAATTTAGTCTGGTGGCAGGGGTTGGGTAAGGCCACCAACCTTAAGACTATGACTAGAGTCCAAAGAATTGCCTGTATTGGCACTACTGGGGCTATGAGAACCACCCCTACAGCGGGTTGGAGGTAATTCTCAATCTTAAACCCCTAGATCTTTTCGTACAAGAATCTGCAGCAAACAGTGCCTTGCGGCTAAGCCAAACAAAAAACTGGAAACCCAGTACAACAGGGCATGCACAGATTCTAGAGAAATTTACGGGTAGAAATGTATGCACAGACTACATTACTCCCAAACTAGATTTTATAAGACCATTTACTGTCTCTTTTCCCTGTAGGGAAGAATGGCAGAATAACCAAGTACCAATCCATGCAAGAACGATCCCCATCTATACAGATGGCTCCAAGATGGATACCGGCGTTGGTGCAGGTTTCTACTCAGAAACGCTCGGAATATCTGGCTCGATCAGACTCCCCGACTACAGCAGCGTCTTCCAAGCTGAGGTTCTGGCGGTGACAACAGCCGCTAAGCAGGCTGCAATGACGGCAATACCACAGGCTGATATTACCTTCTTCATTGACAGCCAAGCGGCAATAAAATCGATTTCCGCCACAGAAATAAAATCGAGGCTTGTAAGAAGCTGTCGCGAAGAGCTGCGGGCTCTTGGCGCGCAGCACACTGTAAGACTCTGCTGGGTCCCCGGACACAGTGGTGTCCCAGGAAATGAAAGAGCCGATGAACTGGCAAGAAAAGGATCTTCCCTTGAATCAAGGGATGCTGACACCACAGTAAAAACCCACCCTGTTACCTTAAACAGGTGATTGGAAATAAAACACTGATGGCAGCAAACGAAAGATGGAGTGCCCTTGATTCCTGTGTTATTACAAGGAAAATGTGGCCACTATATGACAAACAAAAGACCAAGAGAATCCTTCAAATGAACAAGAATTCTTTGTCCTCTCTCACAGGTGTTATCACCGGACACAACATGCTGGGCTACCATGCAAAGAAATTAAAACTCAGCACAGATGAACTCTGCAGAGGATGTGGGGACGAGGAGGTGAATGAGGATACCCCGCATTTCCTCTGTCACTGCAGTGCACTCTGTCATATCAGAAACAATATCCTGGGCAGATATTTCTTCCAGGATTTAGAAGAACTCTCCGGCAAGTCTGTGAATGACTTGCGCAAGTTCATCAACGCATCGGGATGGTTTGTAAACCCGCTAAGTTTTTCATAGGTTTTTCATTGATTCCAGATAAGGGAAGCGTAACCTCCAGGGTATCACAAAGGGTCTACATTGACCTAAGTGTGACGGGCGCAGGATTCTCTTGCCCCGTCAGCCCAGTAACCTAACCTAACCTAACCTAACATGTACTCATTCAAATGACATTTATTTAAATTTTAAGAAATGAAAACAAATATCATTTTTTTGTGGGGGAAGGATGTAGTGTGACGCAATGCAAGCACACAGAATGCGAGAAAACATTATGTAACATTGTATCGCTCCACATACCCGAGAGGTGTCACATGGCATTCAATCGGTATCGACAGTGATTCATGCTACAAATGGGTTCGCGTAAGTTCATGTGTTTGCTATTGTTTACATTTTCATTCATTGCACCCACCACGTATTATATGGGTCAACTGGGTCAGATTCATACGATGTACAGTATGTTATGAATCAAACATTAGAATGATTGTTGCTTAGAATACCATAATTTAGCATTAAGAATTGTAGTATAAATAAACCGGATTTTGGTGAATAAAATCAGTCTTGAACACACTTCTTGACTCTTATAATTATTGTGGCAGTAATTTGCCTTCATTTCAGCGAGTTGCGCTTTATACAGCACGATAGAGCGGACCGCGCTTTATACGGCTTAGGCCGGTAGGCTCCATGGTGAAGTGGCACCAAATCAGAGAATAGAAGAACACCACAGAGTATTTGGTGGCTGGATTGTGCTGTCGTTTGCGCTCAAATTATGGGCATGGTACAATGTCCTAAGTATGACGAGTGGTACGGTTCGGTGTCCCAAGTATCCCCTGATACGTTGTAAACAATCGCTTTCTTTCAATGTAATATTAAATCTATTCAATAAATTTTATACCCGTTTATCTGTTTTGCGATTTGCGTTCTACGATTTGCTGCTGCGAAAATTAAAAAATAAACGAGGGAAGTTTTTCTACATGTATGTTGAAAATTTCACCCGGTTACGTCAAATATTACAAAATGGGTTTGATGCTGGACTTTGGTCGCGTCTGGCACGGACTTGGCTGCGTGCAAAACATTTTGGACTGATATTTTCATGCTCAAGAGGGCATGTGCTATGTATGTTGAAAATTTCATCCGGTTACGTCAAATATTATAAAATGGGTTTGATGCTGAACTTTGGTCGCGTCTGGCACGGACTTGACTGGGTGCAAAACGTCTTGGACTGATATTTTCATGCTCAAGAGGGCATGTGCTATGTATGTTGAAAATTTCATCCGGTTACGTCAAATATTATAAAATGGGTTTGATGCTGAACTTTGGTCGCGTCTGGCACGGACTTGACTGGGTGCAAAATTTCTTGGACTGATATTTTCATGCTCAAGAGGGCATGTTCTATGTATAATGAAAATTTCATTCGGTTACACTCATTATTACTATTGTGGAAAATAACGCGTATTCAACGCGCTGTCACACGCATTGGCTGCCACTATTTGCTGCCAGACTAATTTTTTCGATACACCCTCTAATCAGGCTACACAATATGCAAATATCATTCGGTTACCTCTCAGACCAAAATATTACATCAATCCTCAATCCTCAATTAACGGCAATGGGAAATTGTCACGAAACGTCTTCCTGTTCAATGCACGGTAATCAACACACATACATGTTTCACCACTTTTCTTCTTGACTAAAACAATATATTAGGCATTAACGGCCCATAGAGGGCCTAAAACCTAGGTTCTCCAACCACTTTCTTTGTGAAGTAGAAGGGACCTACAATTTTACGCCGAATACGACCGGCAAATTTGAGAAGCTTCTCATGACAATTGATACTCTTGGATGTTTGTCAGACGTTCGCAAGAGGTGGGCAGTGAAAAAAACTCAAGATGTTACTTGGTCACGGTGGGAATTGAACCGGGGACCTTTCGATTAGTAGTCCGAAACATCAACCATTGAGCCACTGTGCCCGACAAAACTACTAAAACAATAGCCGAAGCATAATGCGATTGACTTGGTAGAATAATGTGCCTGGTAATTCTTCGAATTTCATTTCGATCGTAAAAAGACAAACTAATTTTATAATCGTATTGTTCTTATTTAATATCTTTTGGTTTCAAATAAAAGTCATTGTTCAATTTAATTAACGACGAAATCCAACGATGAAGAGACAAGGAGAAACAATTTTCCTTGACAATCGATTAATGTTACCAAATAATGTTACCAATTGATGAATGTTGTTTATTGTAAGGTCCAAATCCAAGTAAACGAGAAATTGAGAAATTAATTTAGCGATTACAATAGCAAGATTTTAGAACTAAATTATTTAACATGTTATAAAAGAGAGAGAAAGTACTAAAAATATGTGTACATGATTTTACAGCAACGTTAGCAAGTTAAGTAATGGTAGGGTTATTTTCCCTCAAGCAAAAAAAATAGATTTACAAAATAGCGTATATTTCAAGTGTTTGGGAGAATTAACCCATTTCTAAACAGTCATTGACAATTACTCTCAATGCATCAGATTGTTGTTTTCTCAATTTATTATATACATCAATTTCTTGCGGCGGTGTGTCCACATTAGTTGCACACAATTCTGCAATTAATTCGTCGACACAGCGGACCGGCAACACACTTTCAGACGAAGACACAGGGCAACTATTTCATTATTCGGTAAATGGAATATTCATCCGCTAGGGCCACTAACTACTTTATTTATTTTTCTACTACTTGTCAAACTAGATGCACGGAAACAAGAACTCGATGTTATAGGTTTATTGAATTCAAATTGTTGTGGTATAACATCTTTAATTTTAGTTTGAACTAAAATAGAATAGAATTTTTTCATAAAGTCACGTCTTGGGATTAATGGCGTCGTCATTTTTGCGTCAGGCGTAACTATAAAGGAAACTGTTTGGATATCATTACGGAATTTCAATAAAAACAATATAGTACCATTAGAATATATTTTTTGCTTGCCAAGCCCGATGAATCAAGTTGGCTTTAAAACCTCTGACACTTTAATAGACGCTGGGACGTTTGAGTATTGAATAATACTAATCGGACTGCCAGAATCAATAAAAGATAAGAAGTTTATAACTTCAGTGCATCGTTTTTGACAACAATTTAAAAAAGTCACTCTTACCATCTGAATAACATGGATAACCTGACTATCACTATCAAAAATATCTGCATTAGTGTTAACTTCCGATGGACCCGTGGATAGAGCAGCAACTGATTGTATCCTGAAGTGTTTAAGTTTTGGGCACTCCCTGTGCTGATGTCCCATTTGGTGCCAAGTAAAACACGAGCCCGGTGGACGAGTTGGTCTCGGGCAGGCACTCTTATAGTGCCCAAACTACGAACAATTATTGTAGCAGCGTATTTCTTCCTTGCTAATGGCGGTAGTTACAGCGGTAGTCCTAATTTTGTTTGTGCTTTCACTCGGCACTCGGCTTAACTGTAGTTGCTGTTTTTATGCGACCCTGTTCATAAAGATCCATAATGCAATATTGTTACTGTTGTCTGGTATCGCATCGATGATTATATCGACTAACTCTTGTGGCAACAGCCACTTAACCAAATTTGCCCATAGAGGAACGCCAAAGGGTGGCGTCATTTCTCCGCTACTATGGCTAATGGTTATGAACAAAATTCTAGTAAAACTAGACAGGGAAAGGGTCAAAGCTGTCGCGTATGCGGATGATGTAGTGATACTAGTGTCAGGGAAGTTTCCCTCCGTGATAAGTGATATCATGGGGAATGCTCTAGACAAGGTAAGCACCTGGGCTACAAGGTGTGGCCTCGGCGTTAACCCGAGCAAAACCGAACTGATGCTGTTCACAACCAAAATACCCGATTTTACCCTACCCCGCCTAAACCGTCAACCACTTACACTATCCTCCAGCGCTAAGTATCTGGGTATCGCGTTCGATCCTAAACTGAACTGGAAACATAACATTGAACACAGAGTGAGGAAGGCGTGTATTGCCTTCTATGCCTGTAGCAGAACCTTTGCAAATAAGTGGGGACTTCAACCAAAGATGACCTTGTGGATGTACACAGCAGTAGTGCGTCCAATCCTCACCTATGGATCACTAGTATGGTGGCCCGCGTTGAGTAAAGGTTACAACCTCACAAAACTGAAAAGATTGCAAAGGACCGCCTGTATAGGCACCACGGGTGCACTGAGGTCGGCCCCAACGGACGCCCTCACTGTGCTCTTGCACCTTTTGCCTCCTACACACAAAAGATATCGCACTATGTAGCCACACATCAAATCTCAACTCAGGGTTGTGCTGGAAGTAGCAGAAGAAAGCGGATTGGTCATCAAGTGGGAGAAGTGTGATTTTCTAAGTAAGTCTACGAAATTTCTTGGACATGTGGTGGAAAACTGAAGTATAAAACCTTCTGTGGAAAAAATAAGCGCTGTAAAAAATTTTCCAAAACCAACTAATGTGGAGCAGGTGCAGAGTTTCCTGGGTCTAACTGGATTTTTCCGTAAGTTTGTTCCTAATTATGCTTTGTATGCCAAGCCGCTTTCAGACTTGACCAATAAGGGGATCAAATCATTGCGTTCGAATCCTTGAAAGATTTGCTGTGCAAGGAGCCTGCATTGAAGCTGTTTAATCCAGCTCTTGAAACGGAGCTACATACAGATGCGAGTAAGGTTGGTGTTAAGGCATGCTAGTTCTGCTATGTCAGCGCTGCAGCAAACAACACTGAGGCAACGACCTCACTTCAGACACAGTTTTTATTTTTTGTACTGTGGCCTTTAATATCCATGATCTTTTTATTATTATTATTATTATTTACTTTCGCACTGTAATATCCATTTACCTATGTCAGCACTTATTGCATTATTCACAATTTACCTATGTCCGCACTTATTGCATTATTCACAAATTCATGTTGACTTATTCTTTTTCATACACACGTTACCGATGTCAGCACTTTGTTGACTTTGTTATCAATTGCATTATTGCTAGGCTAAGCTAATTTTAAGTATATATTGACTTTCAATAAGTTATATTTTTCACTTGTTATACAGTCATCAAAGAGTTTCATTCTCTCTAGCTGCATTACTTGTCATTGATATTCTCGTTTATGTACCAGCAATATCCAAGATAGACACGGTACAAGAACCGTGATCTATCCAGCATAAAACAAATTACAGTAAAAGCACTGTAACATTTTGGTGACGCCGACGTGATTGCTTCCCCCCACCAGTGGTAAGGGGCAAATCACAAACATATACTACAAGTATCGTCAGGGTAAACAATTGCCTAAATACAGTACTCGCTTCTCACAGTACGAGAGGCGATTTACAACAAATTAGATAGCGTTCGCCAGGGCTAAACATTGGCGAGGCGTCGACAGAGCCATATACTGATCGCAACAATTTGAATTTATTGGCGCTGAGGAATGGACGAATTAGAGACATTCGCACTATTAGCGCGACAGAAGCTTCTAGCGGAGCAGCTAGCGAAGCTACTCGTTAACACAAAGAAGGATGGTCCTTCAAGAAGGACGAGGCAATACATATCGAATAAGCTGCAAACATTTGAAACGATATGGCAGGAATTTGTCGAAAACCATGATCGCGTCAAGAGCCATATTAAACAAGATACTCCTTACATACAGGGAGATATGCTTGGGAACACTAAAACCAAGTATGAAGAGTTCAGGTCGCTTCTCCTATCATCGCTATTGATTGAGGACGAGGAATCATCCGATCCCACATCTGGTACCACAAGTCAAAAAAGGCCTGAGCCTACTACGAGGATGCAAGCGCAACACTCAACCACCAACAATAATATCTCCGAAGTCACTAGCCTCCAAAGGCAACTACGGAGACAGCAGGCCTTGATAGCCACAATCCAGAGAGTAATGTCGAATCTGGATTCATTAACGGATAGACAATCCAAACAGTACTACCAGGTACACCTTTCCACATTAGAAGGGCATTGGCGTGAGGTAGACAGCCTACACCACGCAATATCTGAGAACCACGACGACCTCAGTCAAACAAATTATGACATGGCTCAGTTTATCAACATTGAAGACGAAGCACAGAGGGGATTGGCTAAACTACAAGAGATCATTTGCTCATTCTCTGATCCCACTCCTACAATCAACACAATGGCTGGTATTCAGCTACCAAAAATTACGCTACCCAAGTTTGATGGTACATATTCCAATTGGAGGCAATTCCATGACCTCTTTGAGCAGATGGTTCATTCACAACCAATTGGATCTGCACAAAAGATGTGGTATTTAAAAATCAATTTATCTGGCGAAGCACTTAGACTAATTAGCCACTTAGCTATAAGTGACAATAACTACGAGTCATCATGGAATCTTTTGAGGAATCGATACGAGAACAAGAGACTTCTGGTGAGATCATTTCTGGAAAAATTGATGTCTCAGTCTCAGTGTACGGTTGATACTGCAGCAGCATTGAAGAATCTTCACGACACAACTACCGAATGCATACAAGGATTAACTAATCTTGGAATAGACGAAACGAGCTGGGATCCCTTGTTAGTGCACATGCTTATCAAAAAACTTGACAAGAACACGCACGCAGCATGGGAGCAATCTCTCAAAGATCCAAGAAGTCTTCAATCCATAGAAAATCTTCTTAAATACATCGAAATTAGATTTCAGTCGCTGGAGGCATTGGGCAAAAACACCAATGCCACAGAAAACACCAATCGCCGATCGATAAATAATCATAAATCGCTTGCCATCATAGCACATGCAACAGTTCAGTGCGTTTGCTGCAAGGATAATCATCAGCTGTTCCATTGCCCAAGATTCAGACAGCTATCACCATCCCAAAGACTAAATTTGGTCAACGGATCAAAAACATGCATTAATTGTTTGAAGATTGGACACTATTCTTCTAAATGCCCTTCTGGAGGTTGCAAAACCTGTTCAAGAAAACATAACACATTATTGCATTTAGAGTCTTCTACAAAACCATATACTACACCACCATTACCGGAGAATACAGTGAACACAGGCAATCCAATACCAACTGTGTCATCCACCAATTCATCAACTTCCCTGACGACGCAAGAATCAGGGTTATGTGTTCTTGTCTTCTGCCATTGTGAGAGTGACAAATCAACAATGTCAGTCCATTGAGTGTAAGGCCATACTGGACTCAGGTTCGCAGCTCAACTTTATTACTGAAAGAACAGTGAGGAAACTCGGTCTTACTACCACCCCTCTAATAACAACCACCGAGGGTATTGGTCGGCAAACTCAGCAAGCCAGTCGAGGGGTGAATATCGGGCTAGGATCACGTATCACTAGCTTTTTTACAAACATCGAAGCTCATGTTACTCGTATACCAAAAATAACTTCTAATCAACCTGGAAGGTTGCTCAACACATCAACATGGAAGATACCAGCCAACATTCCATTAGCCGACCCAGAATTCAACATTCCAAGTTCAATAGACGTGTTAATTGGAGCTGAAATATTCCACTCGCTTCTATCAGTCGGCCAGATTAAGATGGGAGATTCACTACCAATACTGCAAAACACAGTCCTGGGCTGGACAGTTGCTGGGAAGGTAAAGAATGCAGAAACCAACCACGCTGTGTGTGGAATCTGCAGCGCTGATGAGACATTGGACCAACAAATCGAAAGGTTTTGGAAGTTAGAGGAACCAGAACCGCAAGACAGAGACATGACTGTTGCAGAAAGATGTTGCGAGAATCACTTCAGCCAAACTGTAGCAAGAAATTCTGAGGGAAGATATGTAGTAAGCTTGCCGTTTGTGGATCAACCTATTAACTTGGGAGAATCAAAGGATATAGGCTTCCAAAGATTCATCTCACTTGAACGAAGACTTGCTAACTCAGAGCATCTGAAGAAGCAGTACGGAGAATTCATGCAGGAGTATCGAAGACTTCGACATATGGAAGAGGTGAATTATAAGCAGTTGGACAAACCCTACTACTTTTTGCCACATCATTCTGTCAAAAAAAATGATAGCAGCACTACCAAACTTAGGGTTGTCTTCGATGGATCTGCTAAAACTTCTACAAACCTGTCATTAAACGACATATTAGCAACAGGGCCAACTATTCAAGATGATGTTTTCTCTAATTTGGTGAGATTCCGGATGCCTAGGTTTGTCTTCACCGCCGATATAGAAAAAATGTATCGGCAAATACTCATGAACGAAAACGATAGAAATTACCAACTCATTTGGTGGAGAGATAGCTTTAGCGAACCATTAAAATGCTATAGGCTGAACACAGTTACATACGGAACAAGGTCAGCACCATATCTTGCAATCAAATGTCTTCAAAGTCTAGCAGAAGAAAACCAGCAACAATTTCCGTTAGGATCACGGGTTCTGTCGAAGGATTTCTACGTTGATGACGTTATGACGGGGTCAAACAGTTTAGCTACGACCCAAGCGATGCAATCGGAACTACAAACACTGTTGACATCTGCTGGCTTTAAACTTAGAAAATGGTGTGCCAATCATGAATCACTCATTAAAAACATTCCCCCCAGTGACAGAGAAACATAACTGGACTTTAGCAACAATATCGAGGAGCACGTAAAGACGGTTGGAATGACGTGGCTTCCAAAATCGGACACTTTCTGTATAAAAACTGCTTGGACTGATCGTAAGGAGGTAACGAAAAGAAGTGCGTACACTCAGAGAAAAGTATCCCATTAAATCGTCAATGGTACGACCATAGGATTAATAAGACGTGTTTTAATAACATTTTCCTTTTAAAACAATAGTTTTCTAATGAAATCAAACAGATGCGGGCTATTAACACAATGGTATTGATCCTTTTATTATTAATAGGGTATTCGTTATTAATTTAATGGGAAATACTATTGATTTAATAGTATTTCACCATTAATAATTTATAACGTATACTATTGTCCCATTATTAAATACTATTAATGTTTTAATAGTTGTGATACCATTAAAAAAATATAGTATTAATACTGTGTCTAATAAGTTCAATGGGGTGGACCTTTAATTTAATAGTTTTTGATATAAATTTAATAACATTAATACTATTGTGCAAAATTAGGCACCCGCCAATTATTTAACCAGTTTAAACTATTGATTTAATAGGATTTGATTTTTCATTATTAATCGCACGTAGGTACTATTGTTTTAATTGTTTTATGCATTTAAACATTTTTGATTGCAAAAAAATAATAATACTGTATACCATTATAAATATCAGTATATGTATCATACTACTCGTATAAGTCAGCCAACTATGTTAGTCAGCCAACCGCATGTAAATGCAGCATAAAGTAAAGCACTTTTCCTGCGAATTTCCAAATTAGCTCATTTTGTCTCTTCACGTTTTAATTAACGATCTAGTACTTATAATTTTAAGATATTCTTAAACTCCCCTTCTTTTCTGAGTATTTAAATTTGAATTGAGATTTGTCAGATTATTGTGGTTTTTTCTCAATTTGAGTTTAAGATTTGATTTCTTTTTCTTAAAACGACATTAATCGATTCTTCCCAAAAGACAAAGGAAGGTAGACATAAACCTTTTTGACGAAATAAGTTTTGCAAACCCGGTAAAACTGTTCAACACCAAACCTTAATCTACTGCAGTGTGGAATTCGCGGAAATTTTTTTTTATTTAAGTCATCTTGATTTCAATAAGAATTTCGTAAGCAAACATTAAATTCGAAACAAAATTGAATATACCTAGGCGAATCCGTACGAAAGTGTTAGCGTTGTCCTTAAAAAGTGAAATAAAAACATAAAGAAAAGCTACAGGCCGCTTGGGTGTTGGATACCTTATTCCTATTACTATCCCCGAAAAAGTGGGCGTGGCGAAAATCTATGTATGGGAACCTGTTAAGAAGGATATTGTCCACATATTTTGTTATACATAAAGCGCCCCAAAAAGTAGGGTGGTAATTTTTTTGTAGAATGGAATGGAATAGAATTACTTTATCTATTTTGCAAAGCATAGGACTTAAATTTGCTTTGACTTCTTCAATAAATTGTTTATTTTTTTATTTTTTTTTTTAAATATTTATAGTTGATCATTTAAGCTCCCTGGAGTGTTAATACGAGTATTACAAATTTTAGCTTTCAAGCTCGCATGTTGATTTTTTCGATAAAATTTGTTTTAAATTGCGGATTTTAAAAGTTGAAATCTTTGAAATATACATATTTTTCAAATTTCAGCTTTCTAGCTTTATTGCCTATACAATTTGACAATGGACGAACGAACATGGCTAGATCGACATATGAAACTTTCGATGGTGACAATAATAACAAATACAGTCACTTTCAGGGGTCAACGAGCAATATTAAAGTATGTTACTATATGAGTTATTATGAGTCATAGGGTATACAAATGTCCAACAAAGTTCCATTTGCATCACAAAGATTTTTCGATCTGGATCTTAATCATGAAATCTTGATTAGAATTAAAATATACAAGCTCGCATAAACTATTTCCAGCTCGGCGGACAGTTTCTGTTTTAGAATCTCTTGTTCTTTGTCTTTTAATTTTTCCTTCAATTGGTACAAGATATTCTTTACCAACATAGGTGAAACAACCGCAGAACATCTTCTTTTGTGGGTGTTTGACCCCTCGAATCGATAAAAAAAATAGTATTGTTTACATTAATTCGCAAAAAACTGTAAATATCTCTTCATCAGTTTCAGTGTTGTGATAAAAACCGGAGTGAAAGTGAAATCGATAAAGTACATTTATTAGAAAGGAATATATACACACATTTTCAACATAAATAGGTAAGTTATCAAAAAATATTTGTTGATGTATATATTAACTTTTCGCGGATATTACCATTTGTTTTTTAATAAGTGCCATATAAGTAAAAACTAAATTTGTATTCATTTGGTTTAACGGTAAACGTTTACTTTAATAGTAAACATCCCATTAATTCAATGTGACTCCTGTTGCACTTTATCGTAAATCCTAGTGAAACGCATAACTTTTAACTACAATCCCATTGTTTTAATAGTATGTACATATGGTTTAACGGTAAACGTTTCCTTAATGGTGCACATCCTATTAATTCAATGTGATTCCTATTGCACTTTATCGTACATCCCAGTGAAACGCATATCTTTTAACTAGAATCAAATTGTTTTAATAGTATGTACCATTAATATACATATGGTTTAACGGTAAACGTTTACTTTAATGGTAAACATCCTATTAATTCAATGTGATTCCTATTGTATTTTAACGTACATCCCATTGAAACGCATATCTTTTTATTAGAATCCCATTGCTTTAATAGTATGTACCATTGATATACTTCTTAATAATGTCCACGCTTCAAATATTTTATCATAAGTTTCAGTGTCGTGATTGAAAGCGGTTGGAATCAGTGAAAGCTAACAAAGTATTTATTAAAAAGAACCTGCAACAAAATAGTTGTAATACAAATATAAAGCAAGGTAAGTTATCAAGAAATAATTATTCATTAATATATTATCATTTTGCGGATTTAATTACCTATTTGTTTTTAATTAGTGCCATATAGGATATAAGTAAAAACTAAAAACTTTTGGGTGCTGCGTTCAATAGTGGTTTATTTTATCATTCCTTGGTTTTTAATATGGTTGGACTGCTATATCATGCGATGAACATTCATCTTATTGAAAAGTTATTTTACCAGGAAGTCCTTGGAAAACCAAAAAAAAGTCCTTGAAGGCCGAAAAAATATTTTGCCAAAATATCCTTACAAACCGCGTTGTATTCTTATGTTAACATTTATTTTACCAAGAGGTCCTTGAAAACCGGAAAAGTGGTATTTTTCCAAAATGTCCTATCAATCGGTGCACTATTTCTGTGTTCAAGGTTTTTTACCAAGAGATTCTTGGAACACCAAAAACGGATATTTTTCCAAAATGTCATTTTCATATTAAAATGTCATCAATATTTTTTATCAAATTTGCAATAATGAACGTGATGATACCTTTCCAGAGCTCTTGCTGAATCACTACCGCAGTGATGTTCTGAATTCCCAATATATCCTTCTTTCACATTGCATTTGGTTTTTCCCAAATTATCGAAAGATTTAAAAAAAGTCGTAAAAATAGAAAAAAAATAAAAACTATACCTGTTCTTAATCAAGTGATCTTTGAACTTTTACTCTGTTTAAAAATAAAAGTTTTGGAAGAACATTGCCGTATCTGTCAGTTGCGTTTAAAATCTCCAAGTCACAATACTTCATTTTGTAAGTCAACGACATAATTGCGTATTCCGCCGTTTTTATAACAAAATATTTGCAACATAAATAGCAGGAGAAGTACGTTATCAAGAAAGAATTATTAATTTATTTATTATTATTTTTAATTAATTCTCGTAATATGTTTGTTAAAAACTCCTATCTCTGATGGTATCGGAACATGTGCCGAATCCCATGCACCGTTGAATCCAGATGTTGAGCAGACGATCATATGGCTGATGCATAACAATGAGCCATGGACTGATATTCAAGAGAAATGGAGCAAAGTCGTAAGGCAAAGTCAAAAAGACATTACGAACGGAAATGTAAACGTCCTTACGAAATGGCCTCTTTTCAAGCATGCTCTGGGACATACGTTGGTTAGTTTAATCATTATTTTAATTTAAACATAAATACTTTAATAACTAAGAATTAACAATGTCGTTACAATAATTTAAACTAAAACGCGAAAACATGCCCTTAGAATAAAATACAAAACATAATCTTCTAATATTTCAGGTTGAAATAGACTACGACATCCTAAATCGCATATTTTTGAGCTCTGGCCATCGTTTGTAGAAAAAATAGTCCCGTACTATAAGAGAAAAATACGTGATAAAACGTCTATAAGCCTTTTGAATGAACTGGAAAAAGAAATTGATACAAGTAAGATAAAATTTTTTATAAAAGAACATCCTACCTTTTTCCACATTTTTAAATCCCACAACTACCACATCAAATAACAAATTATTTCTTTTTGATGTTTTTTTAGGTTCCCGAGACTTCATCATATTTTATTTGTATGAATATGAATTTATTATAAAAGTTACTTTAATGTAATACAAACGAATTATTCAATAAAAATGTAATTTTCTTTTCAATTTGTGGTTCATTTTTTTAAACGCAGATGTGTTTGTTTTTTTCTAGCGGATTTTCAGATTGAGCTGCAACAACATTAATGGATTTTTTTAGGTATAAGTACATATGAGTACATATACATTACTTAGTACATATACATACTTAGCGACATCATTTGATTTGAATCGCTAATGCCCTCTTAATAAAAATAAAGCAAGTTTAAAATTGACTATAGAGCGAAATTTGGTTTGAAAACGAACTTTTAGGTTTTTACATATAACAAAACAAAATACTAACTAACATAAAATTAAACAAATTGTATATACTCGTATTTTCCATTTCTAGTTTTTCGTATTATGTAGTAAGTATACATTCTATGGAATAGTTTTTGAAATTTGGTCCTGTTATTTATATAGCAAATACTATAAATTTCATGACCCGACACACTGATGTCATATAACAATCTAAACAATGGTTTAAAGGTTTTTGAAACAATTGTATGATAAAACAGATTTAATAGTAAATACTATTAATTTCAATAGGACCAGCCCCATTGAATCAATAGCTATCCCATACAAATTAAATCAATAGTATGATAGAACAGATTCAATAACAAATACTATTGATTTCAATAGGATCAGCCATATGGGATCAATAGTTATCCTATAAAAACAATGGGTCATAAGTTATTAAAACAATAGTATGATAGGACAGATTTAATAGTAAATACTATTGATTTCAATAGGATCAGCCACATTGAATCAATAGTTATCCTATAAAAACAATGGGTTATAGGTCATTAAAACAATAGTATGATAGAACAGATTTAATAGTAAGTACCATTAATCTCAATAGGACCAGTAACATTGAATTAATAGTTATCCCATAAAAGCAATGGTTTGAAGGTTATTAGAACAATAGTATAATCTTATTGTTTTAAAAAGCTCGGTCCTATTATTTTAACAGTAAATACTATAATTTCAATAGGATGTACAGTTTTAAATCAATAGGAATCTTATTGGAGCAATAGTGTGTAAATCGTATTAAATCAATAGTATGACTGAAAAGCAATGGTACAAACTATTAACCTTTTAATACGACACACTATTTAACCAATAGTCGTTCACGATTGAATTTATAGTACGAACGTCCCATTAAAATAATAGTTTGCAAATTATTATTTTAATAGTACCGATCCTATTGACTAAAAACAATGGTAAAAAACTATTGGTTTAATCGCAAATCCTATTGTTTTCATGGTATTTTTCTCTGAGTGTACCCAGATATTGCCCATTTATTCGATCCACTGGGAATCATGGCTCCGGTAGTAGTAACCGCCAAGCTATTTCTGCAACAACTTTGGGAACTAAAGCTTGATTGGGATGCCACAATACCTCAGCACATGCAAACAACGTGGCTGAAATACCGAGAAGACTTGAAGGCACTTCATGACATCAAGATACAAAGACATGTGTTTTCCAGCCAGGTTCCGAAAAGCGTACAAAACCACATATTCGCTGACGCCTCAGAAAGGGCATATGGAGCAGCAGCATACGTCAGAGCCATAACCATGCAAAAACAGACTATAGTCCATCTACTTTGCGCCAAATCGAGGGTAGCTCCATCCAAACAAACCAAGTTATCATCTCAAACAACAATTCCTAGATTAGAGTTATGCGCAGCTAAACTTGCAGCCCAAATGATGTCACGTCTCCAAACTGACCTTAAAATTCAAAATAAAGATGTGTTTCTATGGACGGATTCAGAGATAGTACTAAACTGGATTAATTTGATTTCATCAGCCACACTTCCGACCTTCATTGCAAATCGGGTGGCAGCTATACAACTATTAACTATACCACAACAATGGCGACATGTATGTTCTAAGGACAATGCCGCGGACATCTTGTCACGAGGGCTTTCACCCACACGATTGGAAGGGAATCTCCTATGGTTTTATGGACCACGATTCCTGCATGGTTCGGAAAGCATATGGCCACCTGAATTCAAGAAAGCCACAGACCAACAAAGGAAGGACATCTCGCTATCAGCAACTATTGAAGATAATCCGTCATCGGAAGGCAGCATTTTGGATACAATCAATCACAAAAACTCCTTTCAAAGAACAGTACGTATTATCGCATATATGCTTCGGTTCAGACAACCTGCGAAAAAACAGTGCGATACCAGTAAGGCAACCACACATAGCGCTTTTCTCGACAGTTTTGAACTCGACCAAGCTCGTAAAACGCTGATCAAACTTATACAGAAATCTGGATTCAAAGACGATATTACTCATATCCAAAGGCACAACGAGGTTTCCAAGAAGAGCTTATTACCAACTCTTGCACCATTCCTCGACCAAGAGGGAATCATTCGAGTTGGTGGACGGATAGAATCATCTGTACTTCAATATGATGCAAAACACCCCATTCTGATGCCCTACTCTCATCCATTTACAAAACTATTACTGATGGAGATTCATCGGGATAACAAACATGCTGGTCCACAGACCATATTAGCAATTGCCAGACAAGGGTACTGGCCAATCAAGGGCAAAACGCTCGCTCGATCCATTGTTCACAGCTGTGTCTTCTGTGCAAGATCAAGACCAAAGCTGTTATCACAAATGATGGGAAACCTTCCAGCGGATAGGGTGCAGCCTGCTCGCCCATTTTTGAACACGGGCATTGACTTTTGTGGTCCAGTCTATACCACTACAAACTCAGAGCAAAGCATTCCCAAAAATCATACATAGCGGTGTTCTGCTGCTTTGCAACAAAGGCATGCCACTTGGAACTGGTCACCAATCTAACTTCAGAAGGGTTTATTGGTGCCCTTAAAAGGTTCATGGCAAGACGAGGCCACTGCAGTACCATCTACTGTGACAATGCTACGAATTTTGTGGGAGCAAAAAATAAACTGACAGAACTAAATCAATTCATTGACTCAACACGGGACAAAGAAAGGATCATAGCTTCGTGTACAAAAAGGGGATGCGACTTTAATTGTATACCCCCGCGATCACCCCACTTCGGAAAGCTTTGGGAGGCAGCTGTTAAGTCTGCCAAACACCTCTTGCAACACACACTGGCCACCGCCTCACTGACTTACGAGGAACTCGAAACTGCCATAATCGAAATAGAGGCTATATTGAATTCTCGACCAATAACACTTATGTCATCTTCTCCGAACGACTTTGCTGCCCTGACTCCAGGTCACTTTCTCATCGGAGAGCCAATCACCAGCACCATTGACCGAATTGCAAAACCTGAAAAATCTTCACTTCTCACCAGGTAGAAACTCGTCACGCATGTGAAAAACGAGTTCTGGCAGCGTTGGTCAACTGAATACCTGAGTCAACTACAATCCAGATATAAGTGGAAGGAACGATGTCATAACGTAGAACCGGGAATGATGGTCATACTCAAGGAGGACAACCAGCCAAGCCTCAATTGGCCATTAGGCAGAATAATTAATGCCATTAAGGGGCATGACGGATTAGTAAGGGTAGCGGATGTGCAAACCGCATCAGGCGTTTTTCGCCGCGCTATACACAGATTAGCACCACTTCCAATACAACAACCACAACCTATAAGTGACACATCCCATGTCCCGTTGAAACGTCACAACAGTGACCCTCGCGAAGACAATTCTCCCGCACCACGCAAACGGAAGGGAGGACTCTCCCTTGTATCATCACTCGTAACCTTGTTCATCGCCTGCACAATGATGTCTACAACAACAGCAATGGACGTAGAAACCAGCATATTTGACGCTCAACCTGGGATATATTTTAATAATGTTGGAACATCTAACCTAGTAACGCATACATGGAATTTGGTCATATACTATGATCTAGGACCATATTGGAACCAATTGGAGGCGGTTGCTAATAGCAGTAAAACACTCCAGCACCTCTGTGAAAAGATACAGCAGAAGACGTTATGCACGCAAGTTACCAATCTTATTTACCACACATATCAAGACGTTTATGAAGACAGCATGGCTCTTGTTAAAACAAACTCAAGACGATCCAAAAGAGGGGCATTTAACTTAATTGGAAATATGGCGAACAGCTTGTTCGGAGTTCTTGACTCGCAGTATGCAGAGGAGATATCCAGAACAATAGACAAAATACAAGACAATGAAGATTATTTGGACCTTTCAAAAAACCATACCTCAATAGTAGAATCCACCGTCAACATAATCAAACAAAATCAAGAAACTTTGGATCAACAGCATGCATCACTTCAAAAACAGCTGAAAGAAGTGATCAACCGGATCAACAACAACACGAATGCATCATACCAACTTAAGACTCAACAACTTTTTTCGTCCTGGTCTCTGTTTACCACATTGCTCCTTACAAATATTCAACGCACACAATCAGCAATAACAAACGCTCTATCGGACATACATCAAGGAAAGATAAGTCATCTGCTCATTTCTCCGCACCAAATGAAACAACAAGCCATCATTATAAAGAACAATCTACCACCATCATACCGTCTTCCAACGAGTACAGACAACATTCTGCAGCTGTACAGAATTCTAGTAACAGCTGGCAGGATCACATACAATCATGTTATCTTTCAAATAAAAATACCACTAATAAGTTCTGAAGATTTTGAGTTATACAGACTCATTCCAATTCCAGTAGTACTAAACAAAACAATAGTACTCATAAAACCATCATCGACATTCTTAGCTGTCAATTGGCACCATGACCATTACTATCCACTAACGGAACCGGAGTTGTCATCATGCATTGTAGTAGAAAAAACAAGGCATATTTGTACTCAAATGCAGCCGATTTACCATCGAGGAGCGGCAATAAATCAATGCGAAATCCACATTTTAAACAACCTTAACAATATGTCTTCATGTCAAATCAAGGTAATACGCAATAATCCACTATGGACGCAATACTTGCACACCAATCAATGGATCTACGCTGCAACATCCACAACATCGTTAAACGTAGTGTGCAAGGATAAGGCAACATTACTGACACTTGAAGGATCTGGAATTTTGAAACTACAACCTAGTTGCGTCGCCAAGGGGGACCTCATAACTCTTCGAGCACACAGTAATCACTCCCAAATACTTCATTCATCTATTACAAGATTCAGTACGATACAAAATATAACATTGTACGAGCACATAGACGCAGCACATCAAGGACCAATTCGATTTGAGAACCATGACAAGAGATTAAAAAGACTAGAGGTGCAGTTGGATTCCAGTCACCTGGAGCTACCAAACATCGTGCATCGCCACACAATACCTCACACCATAATAAGCTCATCAGGACTACTTATATCGCTACAATAATATTTCTCGTCTGGAAATTTCGATTATGCAATTTCGGCTGCCATAAGGTGACAAACAACCCCATTGCAGCTCCAAGGACAATTCAAGAAGTATCCAACGTCGACCAACCTGTTATCGAGCGGATTGAACTCATATAGTTCAACGGGGGCAGGATGTTAAGGCATGCTAGTTCTGCTATGTCAGCGCTGCAGCAAACAACACTGAGGCAACGACCTCACTTCAGACACAGTTTTTATTTTTTGTACTGTGGCCTTTAATATCCATGATCTTTTTATTATTATTACTATTATTCACTTTCGCATGTAATATCCATTTACCTATGTCAGCACTTATTGCATTATTCACAATTTAACTATGTCCGCACTTATTGCATTATTCACAAATTCATGATGTCAGCACTTGTTGACTTATTCTTTTTCATGCACACGTTACCGATGTCAGCACTTTGTTGACTTTGTTATCAATTGTATTATTGCTAGGCTAAGCTAATTTTAAGTATATATTGACTTTCAATAAATTATATTTTTCACTTGTTATACAGTCATCAAAGAGTTTCATTCTCTCTAGCTGCATTACTTGTCATTGATATCCTGGTTTATGTACCAGCAATATCCAAGATAGACACGGTACAAGATCCGTGATCTATCCAGCATAAAACAAATTACAGTAAAAGCACTGTAACAGTTGGATATGGCGGTGTTCTGCTCCAGAAACACGAAGGTAATTTGCATCCCGTCTTTTTTATGAGTTTCAAGGCAACACCAGCGGAAGTAAATTACACCAGCTATGAACGTGAAGTACTGGCGATAGTAAAGTGCATCAAGAAGCTACGCGTTTATTTGTTGGGAATGAAGTTTAAAATCTACACCGACTGTAAGGCGTTCCAGGCTACGATGAACAAAAGGGACTTATGCCCACGTGTGGCTAGATGGACGATAATGTTACAGGAGTACTCTTGCGAGGTTTTACACCGGTCAGATTCATCTATGCGCCACGTAGATGCGCTAAGCAGATATCCAACAGTGCTGCGAATAGAGGATGGCATTATTGAGAGAATCAAGAGAGCACAAGGTAAGGACGAGTTCTGCCAACTAATCGTTGATATTCTCGCAGCAACAGGAACGTATAAAGATTACGAAACGAGAAATGACCTGCTATACAAGTTTGTTGAAGGAGCTCACTTGCTTGTGGTGCCCAAGGCTATGCAGAAGGAGGTTTTAAGAGGTATTCACGGGGCTGGCCACATCGGAGTAAAGAGAATGGAGGCGATATCCAAACAGGATTATTTTATTCCCAAAATTGGTATCTGTATTGACGCCGTTATAGCGAACTGTGTTCCGTGCATTTTGTCTGCGAGAAAAGAAGGAAAGGAGTAGGGATTTCTACATCCGATAGAGAAAAGCGACGTACCTTTGCACACCTATCACGTGGATCATCTAGGCCCTCTTCCTTCAACGAATAAATTTAATAATTATTTACTTATAGTTGTCGACGCTTTTTCCAAGTTCGTTTGGATCTACCCTGTAAAAACCACGAAAAGCGAGGAGGTGGTAAAGAAGATGCAGCAGCAGAACGAATTTTTTGGAAGCCCAGCGCGCATCATATCAGACCGAGGAGCAGCATTCACAGCCAACGTATTTAAAGAGTTTTGTCAACAAAATGGTATTCATCATATCTTAACAACAACCGGGGTACCACGCGGAAACGGGCAGGTGGAAAGGATAAATCGAATTATAATAGAAATACTTACCAGAATCTCCGTGGAGGATCCCAAGAAGTGGTATAAACATCTCGCTCAAGTGCGAGCGTAATTAATTCAACAATATCTCGGAGTACCAAGCGAAGCCCTTTCCAGCTCATGTTTGGAACTACAGTACCTTGCCATATTATTAGACCCAAAGAAAAAAATTAAAATTTTTTTTTTTTAATTATTTAAAAAGTATGAAGTAGGCTTCTTTTATTTTTCATTTATATTTTGCGTTACCTAGGTAATTATTAGGCTTTATTTGAGACTTCTTTACGGTATATTATGCAAGATTTGAAGTTTCTATTAAGTAGTGAATGGTTGTGTGACTAAAAAGTTCAAAAAGTGCCTTAAAATTATTTGCATATAAAAGTTATTTCTGTCAAATAAAGCTCGTGTTTTTCGGTAAGTTCTGATGTTTTACTTTTGTTTATGGGTAAAACTATGCATACAGATAGTTATTATATTAGAAAAAAAAAATTTTTTAGTATCCAATCGTTGGAAAGATGGGAAAAGGGTCAGACCTCTCCCCGAAGAAAGTCGGCCAAGTTGTTGGGCTATTAAAGGCATCCAACCTATCCCAATATGATATTGCGGGTGTAGTTGGAGTGTCGCGAAGTTCTGTTAAGAATATTTAAAAAAAATGGATCTTGGGGTGTCTGTAATTGCGGTAGGCCTCGCAACACAACCCCCAGAACAGACCGCAAAATTCGGGATATTTGCACGGCAAATCGAAAATTACTAGTTTCCCTGTTGGCGAAAAAGGTTTCCGATGAAGGAATTGGAATTTCCCAGCGAACAGTGCAGCGTAGATTGGCTGAAATCGGTCTTTTTGCCAGAGAACCAGCTCGAAAACCAAAGCTGACTGCCACCATGATTAGAAAGCTTTTCGACTGGGCTCATGAATACAAAAAATTCACTGTTGAAGATTGGAAAAAGGTAATAAAAGAAGACAAACTCCAATAAGGTCATAAAAGTACAACTAATTTTTAACCTTAAAATCGTTATTTCTTTAACTTCGCAGGTTTGTTTCTCTGACGAATCTGTTTTCCAAGTAATGATGGAAAAAACGAAGTTTGTCAGAAGGAGACCGGGCGAACAAAATAAACCAGAGTGCATTGTACCCACAATTAAACATCCCCCATCCATAATGATTTGGTCAGTTATTTCTGGGAAAGGCACAGGGCGGCTCTATCTGGTTGAAAAGACTATGCGGCAGGATCAATACAAGAAGGTCCTGGAAACAAGGCTGCTACCGCAGCTTCAAGAATGGTTTTCTGTGGGCGAGCAACCCATTTTTATGCATGATGGGGCTCCCTGCCACAAAGCCAAGAGCATAACGGCCTTTCTCCAAGAAAGGAGCATCAACGTTTTGGATTGGCCAGGAAATTCCCCGGACATGAATCCGATTGAGAATGTTTGGGAGCTCTTGAAGCGGGCGGTGGCTAAAAGTGCCATAACCACGAAAATGCAGCTGATGGAGAAGATCATTTTCGAGTGGAATCACAAGCCATATATCCAAGTTACCGTGCAATCTTGCATAGAAAGCATGCCACGGCGAATTAAGGCACTTATAGCTGCAAAAGGAGAGCACACCAAATATTGATTTTTAGGAAAAGCATGCATCCCCAACTCTTAAATAAAAAAAATAAATCAATATTAACTAACAAGCAAAACCTTTCCGTCTTTTTTTTATTCCTGATATTATATATTATAGTAAACAAATTCAATTTAGAACATATTTATTACAAATTTAGTCACAGCAACCATTTAAGACAAAAAAAATTTTTTTATGCTGGGTCTAATAATATGGCAAGGTACTGTATGATGAGGCGAGAAGATGACAGCAAACTACGAGAACTGCTGGAAGAAGCAATGCTGGACGATTTTGAAATTGATTCAGAAATTCAAAGGGTTCAGGAGGAGAACAAGAGGACGTATAACCGCAAGAGGAAGGCATCCAGGCAATACCAGTTACATGATCTAGTGGCTATTAAACGAACGCAGTTTGGTGCTGGCCTTCAACTACACATCAAGTTTATGGGGCCATATGAAGTGACCAAGATTAGAGGCAACGATCGATACGACGTCCAAAAAGTGGGAGAGCATGATGGACCAAACCTAACTTCCACCTCTGCAGATTTCATGAAGCCGTGGATAGACGACGCCAGTGAAGACGATCAAGACGAGTCCGATGATGTCCATTTCGAATGAGGACAGTCGAATAGTTCAGGGATGGCCGAGTGTAGGAATTCCATTACACACAAAGTACTCGGCCACTAAGTATCTCTTTGTCTTTTGTTTTCTTCTATTAATTGTTTTCTTTTAGATTGATTTTGGGTCACCGAACCAAAACAACACTCAGGGGATCTCAAGTAACTTTTAATTGTTTTAGTTTCAGATTGCTTGATGTCGTCGCTCGCTCGTTCGTCGGCCCCGTGCGTCATGCGGTTTAATGGTTTGTTTACTTTCAATGAATCATGGAGATCGGGTTCGTGTTATGTTCCCTGATTCATTGAAGGAATATTTTATGCCGACCTACTTAGAGGCACATAAAATATCGGTAAATATTAGTTTTTCAGCAATACAATGTCTCCCCTTCGGATCCTATTGATCGTGGTTGGAGTATTTGGTGGCTGGATTGTGCTGTCGTTTGCGCTCAAATTATGGGCATGGTACAATGTCCTAAGTATGACGAGGCTATGGGACTGGCTGGGGTAGGGGCAGAGGTCGGCGATCGAGCGGACGACGGAACTTTGCGAGTTCAAAAAGAGGAGTCGAGTTCGAGCTTTTGAGTGGTACGGTTCGGTGTCCCAAGTATCCGCTGATACGTTGTAAACAATCAATTTCTTTCAATGTAATATTAAATCTATTCAATAAATTGTATACCCGTTTATCTGTTTTGCGTTTTGCGTTTTACGATTTGCTGCTGTGGAAATTTAAAAATAAACGAGGGAAGTTTTTCTACACGTATGTTGAAAATTTCACCCGGTTACGTCAAATATTACAAAATGGGTTTGATGCTGGACTTTGGTCGCGTCTGGCACGGACTTGGCTGCGTGCAAAACATCTTGGACTGATATTTTCATGCTCAAGAGGGCATGTGCTATGTATGTTGAAAATTTCATCCGGTTACGTCAAATATTATAAAATGGGTTTGATGCTGAACTTTGGTCGCGTCTGGCACGGACTTGACTGGGTGCAAAACGTCTTGGACTGATATTTTCATGCTCAAGAGGGCATGTGCTATGTATGTTGAAAATTTCATCCGGTTACGTCAAATATTATAAAATGGGTTTGATGCTGAACTTTGGTCGCGTCTGGCACGGACTTGGCTGCGTGCAAAACGTCTTGGACTGATATTTTCATGCTCAAGAGGGCATGTTCTATGTATAATGAAAATTTCATTCGGTTACACTCATTATTACTATTGTGGAAAATAACGCATATTCAACGCGCTGTCACACGCATTGGCTGCCACTATTTGCTGCCAGACTTATATTTTCGATACACCCTCTAATCA
Organism: Portevinia maculata; assembly: GCA_949715645.1. NCBI lineage: Eukaryota > Metazoa > Arthropoda > Insecta > Diptera > Syrphidae > Portevinia > Portevinia maculata. Next base: position 167,480,928 of record OX454526.1, on the reverse strand, counting down.
GGCTACACAATATGCAAATATCATTCGGTTACCTCTCAGACCAAAAAATTACTTCGGGCTCTTAGACTATTATTAGTATCAATCAAATCTCGAAAAATATTATAAACAAATCTCTGAAAATTCGCGGGCGCATTTTTCAAGCCAAATGGCATCCTCAAGTACTCAAATTGTCCATGATGTGTTACAAATGAAATTAACTTTATTGAGTCATCATGCATTCAACACTGGTTAAACCCATCTTTCAAATCAAGTAATGAGAACCATCGTTTACCGCCATCAATCCTCAATCCTTAATTAACGGCAATGTGAAATTGTCACGAATCGTCTTCCTGTAATCACGGTAATCAACACACATACATGTTTCACCACTTTTCTTCTTGACTAAAACAATATATTAGGCATTAATGGCCCATAGAGGGCCATACGAACGGCAAATTTGAGAAGCAAATGGCAATTGATACTCTTGGATGTTTGTCAGACGTTCGCAAGAGGTGGGGCAGTGGAAAAAAACTCAAGATGTTACTTGGTCACGGTGGGAATTGAACCGGGGACCTTTCGATTAGTAGTCCGACACACTAACCATTGAGCCACTGCGCCCGACAAAACTACTAAAACAATAGCCGACGCATAAGGCGATTGACTTGGTAGAATAATATGCCTGGCCATCAAGTCATTGGTAATTCTTCGAATTTCATTTCGATCGTAAAAAGACAAAGGCCGCGGCGAACAATGAAATGGGGTATCGCCAGTTAAACTAATTTTATAATCGTATTGTTCTTATTTAACATCTTTTGGTTTCAGATAAAAGTCATTGACAATTACTCTCAATGCATCAGATTGTTGTTTTCTCAATTTATTATATACATCAATTTCTTGCTGCGGTATTACCACATTACTGGCACACAATTCTGCAATAAATTCGTCGACACAGCGGACCGGCAACACACTTTCAGACGAGGACACAGGGACAACTATTTCACTAATCGGTAAATGGGATATTCGTCCGCTAGGGCCACTAACTACTTTATTATTATTAGTGCATTAGTGTTAACTTCCGATGGACCCGTGGATAGAGCAGCAACTGATTGTATCCAGGAGTGTTTAAGTTTTGGGCACTCCCTGTGCTGATGTCCCATTTGGTGCCAAGTAAAACACGAGCCCGGTGGACCAGTTGGTCTCGGGCAGGCACTATTATAGTGCCCAAACTACGAACAATTATTGTAGCAGCGTATTTCTTCCTTGCTAATGGCGGTAGTTACAGCGGCAGTCCTAATTTTGTTTGTGCTTGCACTCGGCACTCGGCTTAACTGTAGTTGCTGTTTTTGTGCGACCCTGTTCATAAAGATCCATAATGCAATATTGTTACTGTTGTCTGGTATCGCATCGATGATTATATCGACTAACTCTTGTGGCAACAGCCACTTAACCAAATTTGCCCATAGAGGAACGTCACAGGGTGGCGTCATTTCCCCGCTACTATGGCTAATGGTTATGAACAAAATTCTAGTAAAACTAGACAGGGAAAGGGTCAAAGCTGTCGCATATGCGGATGACGTAGTGATACTAGTGTCAGGGAAGTTTCCCTCCGTGATAAGTGATATCATGGGGAATGCTCTAGACAAGGTAAGCACCTGGGCTACAAGGTGCGGCCTCGGCGTTAACCACCAAAACCAAAATACCCGATTTTACCCTACCCCGCCTAAACCGTCAACCACTTACACTATCTTTTTTGATTTGTTTTTTCCGACCAATATTTTGTTGATACTTTAGTTTACCTTTTTTTCCCCGGCTTAATGGTCTTTTTTGTTCTGATGCAATTAGAACACTTTAATCCATCCTTGCAACCTACGTTTCGTCGGTTTTTTTTTGCCAGGGGTTTTTGTTTTCTTTTATTTAAACATTATTTTACATATTTAATTTAATATGATATTGTAACAGCACAAAACACAATTTCAATAAATAAGTAAAAATAAATAACATAAATGACATCACTATTGAAAATATCACAGATCAGATTTCAGAATGAAGTATCTGAACACAGAGTGAGGAAGGCGTGTATTGCCGTCTATGCCTGTAGCAGAACCTTTGGAAAGAAGTGGGGACTTCAACCAAAGATGACCTTGTCGATGTACACAGCAGTAGTGCGTCCAATCCTCACCTATGGATCACTAGTATGGTGGCCCGCGTTAAGTAAAGGTTACAACCTCACAAAACTGAAAAGATTGCAAAGGACAGCCTGTATAGGCACCACGAGTGCACTGAGGTCGGCCCCACCGGACGCTCTCACTGTGCTCTTGCATCTTTTGCCTCTTGACCTACACACAAAAGATACCGCACTATGTAGTGCGGTAAGACTCAGGGAATCGGGGTGCTGGACTGCAAGGCCATACGGCCACAGCAGCATTCTGGACTCGCTACCAGAAGGCATGGTCACGTTTCCAACCGACTACATCACACCCAAACTAAACTTCACAAAAGGCTTCCAAGTAAGCTTCCCTTCCAGAGCTTGTTGGAAGAGGAACGAAGTAGTGAAAGATTTCGACACGGTCATATACACCGGTGTCTACTCGGAATCACTAAAAATATCAATATCCCTTCGCCTGCCGGATTTTGCCAGCGTTTTCCAGGCGGAACTACTGGCTATCCGAGAGGCCTGCACGCAACTAGGGCGTGACACAGCGTACAAACAAAACATTGCTATCCTCATAGATTGCCAAGCCGCAATCAAAGCTATTGACTCGGCTACCATATCCTCCAAACTCGTGCAGGAGTGCCGGAACGAGCTTGCGCGACTGGGCGAACGTTTCAGTGTTACACTACTCTGGGTTCCAGGGCATAGTAACATAACAGGAAACGAGCGTGCAGATGAGCTGGCCAGGCAGGGCTCAGCTCTGGACGGCTCACTCGCTGCAAGGGTTCACATTCCGTAGGTGCGGTCAAGACACAAATACACTCACAATTCCTGCAGAAAGCCAATCTTCAATGGAGAAGGTTAACTAACTGCATCATATCGAGGAAGATATGGCCTACTTATGACAAAAGAAGAACAGAGCGATAATCACCGGGCACTGGCCAATTGGAGACTATGCGGCCAAACTGGGTATCCCATTTAACACCCACTGCCGAAGCTGCGGGAATGTAAACGAAAGAGAAACTCTATTCCATTTCCTCTGCGAATGTCCGGCACTAGCAAGAGCTAGACTGCGGGCACTGAATCAACCATTCTTCGACGACCTTAGCGCTATATCGAGCAAAGGGATACAAGATCTTATCCGTTTTCTCAATTCCACAGGTTGGATATAGCCACACATCAAATCTTCCACAACCACTAAAACATAGGTCACACGAGTCGTGGTAACAAAAAGACACAATAAGTGCAAATTGGGTTCACCGCCACTTCTACCTACCTACCTAACTGTTGTTCGCCAATATCAGCTTTTGATGCAATAGATTGCATCGATGCGACATAACTTAAGCACGACTCATTTGGTTTTATATAGCGGGCACACAGTTGTCGGTAAGTTTATTGACGAGTTACTGTACGCTTAAACATTTTGAGCAAGCCTGCTTTCATGGTGTTGTACTCGATGTGTCCTAAGTTGAACACATATTTCTTCGCCGTTCCTTCCTAGCGCCGACGAATACCAAGGCACTTCTCCTTTTCGTTGTACTCACATGTGTTTGAGTATTCTTCAAACTGCTTTAACCACTTGCCAACGTCATAGTAATCGTCTTCACTGAACATCGGCACTGCAGTGTCCAGTTCTTCAAAGTTAATGCGTCGGATGTTGGGTACCTGTCGATCAATCCTTGTCATAGTACCAATTTGTTGCTGTAACTCGAGCATTTCACAACGCATACGTAGGATATTGAGTTGTTCCTCCAACTGATGGACATCAGTACTCGTTTGTACATATTCATCAGTACTTTGCACACTTCCCTCAGCGACAGCGGGTATTGAGGTTGGAATAGAGACGGCGGGTCCTATATTTTCAACAGCGGTAGCATTTACAACATCTACAGCGGGTGTTACCTCTAAAATTTGAACAGCGGGTTGTACATTTTTAATGGGGACAGCGGGTGTTACACTTGCGACGGCGCACAGTGGTTCAATTCTATGGAGCAGGCGGAAAAAAATCTATAAAAACTAAATGCATGGTCCGATCTTATTGAAATTTGATACGTGATAGCCTGAAGACGATTTCTAATAGTTGTAAAAAAATAGTGGCTCTGATGCGAGAAAAAGGCATGCTTGGCATACACATACCTACCAATTAAACCCATTTCAAGCAAACGCGTCTGTTGCAACACTTTACTCGTTCCCAGGCATATAATGATATAGGTTTTTAGCAGTGTTTCAGAAAAATAAATTAAGGCAGTTATAGTATCCACTAGATTTTTAATTTTTTTTATTTATTTTTTTTTTAGGAAAAATTTAATACATTAAGTTTTGTGCTTCTACACTTAAAGGAATACTTTTTGTTTTTGGCTCTGGCCTTAGGTGCGTAATTTTGGGATCTGACGAGATCAGCATAAGGTGAATAACGTCCTCATTTGTTAACAATCGAGAGCACTTCCTAGTGTTGTGAATCCTGAAATATCTGTAATCTTTATTTCTGTTTTCTTGCGCTTCTTCTGAAAGTGCTCCTACAGGCAATGCTGCTGATTTTATTATATCAGCTCCGTGTAATAGAATCTTATGCACAGATGCTGGCATATAATACCAGGGATATAGTCCTATTGCAAGCTTAGCTGTCTCCTCGGTAAAAGCACCAAATTTATCTGTATCAATGGGAAAATTGCTGCTGATAGCTTCCAAAATTACACTCAGATTTTCTATTAATAAATAATCTACTCTGGTAATGTCTGCCGTTATGGTGGGATTGCCGAAAAATCTACGTGAGGTGTTTCCGTCATTTGTTGTGCCCGATCCTTGCTTAACAACATCAACCTTTATACCAACTTTTTCAAAAAACTCTTTCTGAATGCGTTTTTTTCCTCTTGTTTAGCTTGTTTACATGAAGAATTTGTTCTCCAAGATTTGAAACTTAAATTATAACTTAAATGCAATACATACTCCATGAAACGAATACGAGCATGTAATGGAGATAAATCTAATTGAAGAGCTTCTTGATTTGAAGATTTTGAGCTCAATGCGGATAAGTTGTTCATTTCAGTGGGCTTAGCGCCACAAATAACGCAATTACTCGAAGAAGAAGTGTTTGTTACAGCCTGCGCTACCTTTCCATCTATCATAGTAAAATATAATTTATGGTTAACCCTTAAAACATGCGATTTAAAAGTTATAATTGTTTCATGCAAATTTTTAATTTCATTTTCGACACGCGTTTTTTCTGCCCGTATTATGTCTTGAGTTTCTTTTTTAAAGTGAAATCGAAGGGGCCTACAGTATCGTGTTGAAGAAGGTCGAGGGTTTTTCCAAATTTCTCAATTTGAACTAGCTGTGTTTAGTTGCAGTGGAACAATGCAAGTCATAAACAAATTGGAGTCCGATGAGTCCACTTCACCATCTGAAAATTTTTTGCATAAACTCACTTTGGCCTGAATATCCATCGCAACCCCATTTCGTCACAAGTATTAGATTAAGGTTTTCTTACGTTACTTCGAATGTTTCTTTTGTTTCAAAAATTCGTTTCACTGTGTGGTCAAGCAATTCCTGCAAAGGGATTTGTGCATATGTCTCTGCTACTTCCATTTTTTCAGGATAACACTGCATTTTTGATTGTAAAATGTGGTGGTAGGATGGAAATATATTGTGGCCAATATCATCGGTAGCTTTTTTTATCATTTCGTATTGGTATTTTGTTAATTTGGTTTGAATTATTACAGCTAATGCACTGTCAGGCACTTAAAACACAATGTGAAGCTGTGGGAGATGAGGTAGCAGCAGCGTCTATGAGATTTTGGGAAGTTGTTGCTTTTAATTTTTGCACTTTGTATCTCTGCGCACGAGGACAGCAATCATAAAACCCTTTGCTGGGTCTTCCACCTGCACCCGCACTTGATTCATTTAAACGAGAATCACCACCGTTTTGGTCAAATTTAACTAAAAACTTTCCTTTCAACCATTCTTTGTACTTTATAAAAAATTTCGAATTTATGTATCGGGTTGACTTATATCTTTGTTTAAAATGGGGCACAAATCTTTTCTTAATTTCTGAAACAACTTGATGAATTTGATCTTCTCTTCTCTTCTAGGGAGTTGACACTTCTACTGAATAGGAAATCGCACAGAAGTTTATACTCTATCACAAAATTAGCCATTCTGACAATTTTTTATTTAACCCTCACTCAACAAGACTTTAAACGCAAATGATTTCGACACCAATTTTGTTAAAATAGCTGTAAAACAAAAAACGGTAGAACCGTGCAGCAATTTCAATTGCTATTTACGTTCCACGCATTGATGCACTAAAAAGCTTCCTGCGGCCAAAGTGATTAAAAGTGACCTTCAGTTTTGATAAGATATGAAGAGTATTGCATAAGCTTTATAACAACGTAATGCGAGCTTGGAGCAACGTGGAGCTTTTATTTTCTGGGCTTATTTAAACCAAATATTATTAATTTTGGAGGCATGTGCGATTAAGAGCTTCGTGTGCTTAGATGGATAAGCAAACTCAAAAATTGGTAATGCATTTTTTAACTCAAATATACAGCTAACACAGCTGCGTTCTTTTTTTTGCAATAAAATATGCCATATTTTAACAACTTTCTGTATCAAAACTACTAAAAAAACCCTTAAAATTCATAAATCTTGAAAAAGTCTTTCTCGGCTAATAGTACTTTTGGCCTTGACAATAAAGCAACCAAAATGCAACGGATTTCTCTTCTTACATATTTGTGGAATCCAAAAATGACAATAACGTTTCTGTGAAAAATATTTTATAATCGGAGGTTTTTTCCGCCTGTGAACCACTGTGCGGCGGTCTTAGGTGCTTCAGTTCCTTTAGCGGCAGCGGGCACACCTATAATTTCAGCGATGGCATTAACGCATGGCTCGACTCCTCATCATTATAATTCGAATCGTCGATGCAATTAAAAATTTAGACTTTATTAACAATTAGCTCGTTATAAAGTGGTCGTAATTGCATCAGCGTGACGTTTATGGGAAAATGGATTTCTGCTGCGGTGAGAGCGTCTGCAATTACGATCCATATTAAACTTTTGAAGTCATATTTTTCTTTTATATGGGTTATTCTTTTACAAACCGAACACCATTCTGACCGACACATTTTTGATTTGCCTGAAATTTTTTTTACGGGTTATATATATCGGAAAAAAAGAGACACGTGTCGAGGTTTTTTTTTTTTTTGAAAATAGAAGGGGTTAAAAGTTTGAGATTTTCGTGATTTTTGCCTTGGAGACTCATGTTCAAAAATTCATAACTCCGGTTCTTTTTAAGCTAAAGAAAACTTTTTTTTTCATTGTCAAGATAAAAGGGTGAATTTTAAGAAAAAAATAGTTCCAACAAAATTTATAAAAAAAATTATATTGTTATAAACAATTTAATTGTTTAAATCAATTTTTAACAATGTTACCCACCACTTAGCCTGTTTTAAGTATAACCATCGTGTTCTACGTCAAATTTTACTTCCAAAATGATTTTTTTATCCATCATATCGTGTGTAGTGTGTAAAAATGATGTATACTGTAGGTATAATTTAATTATTATTTAATAAGATAATATTATTTTAAATAATAATATATTAAAAACAAAGAATCTCAGTTTTTGCATATGAATCGTTCCGCCGAAAAGCGTCGGCTGCCAGTCATAATACTGAGTCTCTATGACTCGTTCAAATGCTACATCTATTCTTTACTTTAGGTTGTATTCGGAAACGATAGTTTCGTCAACTTTGGTCAGGCAGTAGGTTGGCAAAAATTTATTGAAACTGTCAACTTCAAACAGTGGATACCAAGTAAGAGAACTTCATTACATACTTTGATATCTAGTGTAGATGCATTTTTAGAATCTTTAAGTAGTGGTTTAAGTAAATTGTAGCTACATTCTTTTTTAGTAAAAAAGCAAAAGCAGTTTATAAATGACGAAAAAACTAAATTGATGAAAAATTAATCCATTGTAATTTGCGACTTTTCTGAAAACTACGCATTTGTTATACAAAATTCTGTTCAGGGCATACATTGGAATAATGATCAAGTAACAATACATCCATTTCCTTTTACGAGTACTACAAAGATGACAACGACGAATTAAAAATTAAAAGTTTTGTTTCTGTTTCTGAGTGCTTACGTCATGATACTATTGCTGTTCATTTATTTCAAAGAGAACTAGTAAAATTTATAAAAACACATTTAAAATATGTCAATAAAATCGTCGCTCCAAACACGAAGTGGCTGCTTTTTTTTCTCTTGGAATAGAAATTACTAACAAATGGTAAATGTTTATGAAGAAACAATTTTAACACATTATAATAACTACTTCTTCGAAATAATGGTTAGCTTTGTTGAAAGTTTTCAGTTAAAGCAAAAAAAACATAAGAAATCAATTTTTCGTAAATTTTTGTTTTGGCTCTACTATGAAATTAAGATTTTGCACATACGCCACTTCGTGTTTGGAGCGACGAAATAATATACTTTTCGGAAAATATAAAAATAAAAAGAATTTAATAAATCTTAAGGTGTGTCCACCAAAGAAACATGTCAGGAAACATTGTTTAAAAAACGTTTCTGAAATGTTTACCATTTGTTTAAAAAACATTTCAGAAACATTTCATAAACATTTCAGAAATGTTTCGCGAATCGTCCAGACCAAATTAATCATTTTTTAAATGTTTCAGAAACATATCAGAAATGCTTCTTTGTTTCTGAAATGTTTTTTAAACATTTCTGAAATGTTTATGAAATGTTTCTGAAATGTTTAAAAAATGTTTCTTTGATGTGGACACACCTTAACGCACCATTTTGAAGATTTTAAAATGGCAGAGAGTGGCACTTCTTCCCAACATCACATGGCAAAGGACCATGTGACGGAGTAGGTGGAACTCCGAAACGACTTGCTGCTAGAGCAAGCCATTAAAGGGCGAATAATCAAATCCGTACACCAAAAGAGTTATTTGACTGGGCTATAGAAGACCTACCAAGTATTACGTGTTCCTATTCAACCAATGATGAGTACAACGAAGAAGAAAAACGACTATCAGCACGTTTCCAAAAGCTTTAATGATAAAAGGAACTTTAAAATATCATTGTATGATTCCAATCTCGCTTCAAGAGTTAGAAGCAAAGCAATTGTCTTTGTATAAAAAAAATAAAATATTGTAAAAATTAGTAAGTAAGAAATGAATATTATGATAATAATAAATATTTAGACTGATATAATATTGACACAGAAAAATGTACATGTAGAATACTTATGAATTAAAATCATAATAGCTATATCACTTACCTAAAATAATGTTATTATTTATTTAAATTTGCCCCAATTTTTTAAAAAGCCTTATTTATTAATCAATAATATTGTTCAATTAATTATATATATACTATTATTCATATAATATAGAAAACAACGGTATGAGGCGAGAATATGAGGTATACTTTGCAACTGGTGCGCCGAATTCAGGTACCGCGCTAGTTTATTTAATTTTTTTGCAATAGTAATAATCATTTCTCCATCGATAAAAAAATCATTTTGGATGTAAAATTTGACGTAGAATGCGATGGTTATACTTAAAACAGGCTAAGTGGTGGGTAACATTGTTAAAAATTGGTTTAAACAATTAAATTGTTTATAACAATATAATTTTTTTTATAAATTTTGTTAGAACTATTTTTTTCTTAAAATTCACTCTTTTATCTTGACAATGAAAAGTTTTCTCTAGCATGAAAAGAACCGTAGTTATGAATTTTTGAAAATGAGTCTCCAAGGCAAAAATCACGAAAATCTCAAAATTTCAACCCCCTCTATTTTCAAAAAAAAAAAAAAAATAAATAAAAATCCATAAACACGTGTCTCTTTTTATTCGATATAGAACCCGTAAAAAAATTGAGGCAAATCAAAAATGTGTCGGTCATTTTTTGTTCAAATCTGTACGGTTTGTAAAAGAATGACCCATATATGTTTATTTGTTAGGTTGTGTGGAATTTACCCCACATCTGAGATTTTATTTCTTGGTTAAATTAAAGAGATTATTTTTTCTTATCCGATTCTCGCCTTCATTCCCTCTTCTTCTAGAATGTCCGAAAACCACCGGAAAAATGGCGATCTTCGGCTTCTTCGTTCTTTCGTTAAATTTTGAGTCATTAGGTCTGTTCGCGAACTAATATGCAAACGTAAATTTATATAAACTTACGTGCAAAACTACACAAACGCGTTCGCGTACTGAGAAAATGGTAAAAAGATGAACGAAAGACAAATGTACTTTCGTTCATTTTTCTCACACAGAATTTCATAAATGTTTCTAAAAAAAAAAAAAAAAATTTTACTTTTCTAAAAAAAAAAACGGCTTTAACGATATTGATCTCTCAAGTGTTATAAACAGTTGGAGCAAAGGCAATGGAATGGCATACAGTTTTTACCAAAAGACTAAAACAACGATGACTTCGAAACACGGCAATATCTCAACAATGGGTAAAAGTATTTATTTGCTTCAAATAGGCGCAATAAGATCGAAAGCTGTTATGAAAAATCCAAAACCGTTCATAAGATCACAATCACAAAGTCAATAACCATTTTGTATGATCCTTTTATATTAAGAAAAAAGAAGAAGAGAAGAAGAAAAAAACATAGGGACGGGCTACAGTCCGCTTGGGCGAACTGTTGGATACCCTATTCTTATTCCTATCCCTCATAAGTGGGCGTTACAAAAGTCTAAGTATGGTTGAATTGTTAAGAACGCTTTACATATTTTGTTATACAACATTTAAAGGATTTTATCAAAAAAAACGCTCCCTAGCTCAAACTTGGGTGTTTCAATAAAATTGTTTTATTTAATTGTGGGCGTGTCAGTAGGCGAATTTAAAAAAATTAACACATGAGCATAAAGCGCCCCTAGAGAGTATATATTATAAATTTCAGCTCCCTAGCTCCCTTTGAATTTTCAAAAAAAAAAAATAATAATAATTGTGGGCGTGCCAGTGGGCGGATTTTGAAAATATTTACACATAAGCATAAAGGGCCCATAGAGAGTATATATTATAAATTTCAGCTCCCTAGCTCAAACTTTGGATTTTCAAAAAAATTGTTTTATTTATTTGTGGGCGTGTCAGTGGGCGGATTTTGAAAATATTTATACATGAGCTTAAAGGGCCCATATAGAGTATATATTAAAAATTTCAGCTCCCTAGCTCAAATTTTGGTTTTTCAATAAAATTGTTTTATTTTTTTGTGGGCGTGGCAGTGGGCGGATTTTGAAAATTTTATATCCCGAGCATTTTTAGGAGTCATAGATCATATATAAAAAATTTCAGCTTCCTAGCTCAAAATTCGATTTTTTCCAAAATTTTGTTTTTTTTGAGTTTGTGGGCGTGTCTGTGGGCGGATTTCAAAAATTCGTAAACTTGATTATTTCGGGACCCTAGAGAGTATATGGTTAAAATTTCAGCTCTCTAGGTCCAGTTTAAAGGCCTAATTTTTGCCGACGGACGGACGGACGGACGGACGGACGGACGGACGGACGGACGGACGGACGGACATGGCTAGATCGACATTACTATCGATGCTGATCATAAATATAGTAACTTTTAGGGGTCTACGGGCAATATTAAGGTATGTTACAAACTATGCGTCAAAATTAATATACCCCTAGAATAGGGTATAAAAAGTGTTGTTCATAAAAGCATAAAGTATGTTTAAGTGACTTAAAGATCTAACAAAATTGATATCCGTGTTAAGAATGGGATGGCCGACCGGTAGAGCCCCATTTAATACGTATTTCATTACTCTCCTCGGCAGGGTGGCGACGGTGTAGAGGTTAGTGTGTTGGCTTGTGAACCGTGCGGTGCCGTTCCCCATGGGGAACAACAACATACGCCAAGCATTCACATGTCTCTACAACAAAAAGGAGGATTTCTACATGGTAATACAATGGACCGTTACCGAGTCTGAGTGCTCTGGGATTTGGATTTCCTTTTTTTATTAATAAAAAAAAAACTCTCCCGGCTTGAAGTGGCCGAGTACCAACCAAACATATATAATATATAAATTAGGTCTTTAAGAACAAAAATTAAAGTTAGCATTGCTTTGATTTCACAGCCGAGCAAACCCATATTTGAGAAATGCTAGCGTTCGGCCAGATGCTAAAGTTGTATGCGAATTGCCGGCAGACTGTTGACATTGCAGTTGCTAATAGTCTAATTCAACGTTTCCCAAAGTGTGCTCCGCGAAGGATATCCAAGTGCTCCGCGGAAAAATAAAAAAAAAATAACAAAATTCCATTGCACTAGTGACTAGTTAATTTTGTGCTTCTGAACTTGTCATTTTGATCGCAGCAATCGAATTTGAAATGCTCATTTAAAAGAAATCAATACATACAAACAAACTAAAAAATAATTCGTGTAAAAAGATGTGGTATGGGATGATAATATCAACATTATGGGAATCCCCGACAAATGAAAATTATGAAAGACACGTTTCCAGAGACAACCATATCCGCTAACGCTAACTGAAATTTGTACTGGGATGACGCTTCTCTGGTTAGCGGAAATATTTCTGCTAACCAAAAAGACTCATCCTAGTACAAATTTTAATTAAATTTCAATTTCAAAACCATAATGTTTATGTAATAATGAGAAAGTTTCCTATCGCTAGAACCGCATTTGTATTAGATGCGTTTTGTTGGCTTTATATTATTTTTTTTGTTATCCTCAATTCAGATTTGTGAATTTGCTCGTTTTCCATATAATTATTCTATTCTAGAGCGAAGGAAAATGACGCAATAGACAGCGGCGTCAGAACTTTCTGAAGATTTTGAGGCAGACAATGTGGTTAGTACAGTAAAAAGGAAGTACCACGATTCATATTTAAATCTAGGATTTGCTGAGACAAGTGACAACAAACCCCAATGCGTAATTTGTGACAAAGTGTTGCCGAATAGTGCGATGTTTCCAGCAAAAATGAAACGTCATTTTGAGGGGATTCATCCAGATTGCAAAAGCAAACCGACTGGTTTCATTAAAAGGAAGAATGGTGAACTTACAAAATCTCAAACAATTATTACTAACCACTCAAAGACAGTGAACGAAAACGCGTTGATGGCGTGAGTAGTGAGTTTCCGAGTTGCGCAAACTGGCGAAGCCCATACAATCGCTGAAAACTGAATCAAGCCATGCGTTAAGGACATTGTTGAGTGTATGTTGGATGAAAAGGCCAAAAAAATAGTTGACACCATTCCTTTGTCAAATAACACAATATCACGAAGAATCGGAGACTTAGCAGAGAATATCAAAGCTACTTTACTTTCGCGAATAAAAGTCACAAAATTTGCGCTGCAAATGGATGAATCAACGGATGTTGCAGGGTTGGCCATTTTAATAGTACCAATACCTACAGTCCTTTCAAGAAGATCTGCTTTTCTGCAAGCCGTTGAAAACTACAACAACTAGTGCTGAAATTTTTAAATTAATAGACAATTTCTTCATTGTCAATGATATCAATTGGGTGCCAGACGGTGCCAGGGCCATGACTGGAAAAACATCCGGTGCCGTCCCAAGAATAAAACAAAATGCCAAGGAATGCAGCAGTAGTCACTACGTTCTACACCGCCATGTCCTTGCAAAGTAAAAAATATTTCACTCTCCGTAAAATAGCTTTTAGGCGAAAGCGTGAAAATAATGAACTTTATTAAATCACGACCTAAGAATAAAGGGTATTCAAAGTATTGTGCGATGAAGTGGGTAATCTACATACGTCTTTACTTCTTCACGCAAAAGTAAGGTGGCAATTCTCGCGGTAAAATACTGACGAGGCTTTTCGAAATGAGGGCTGAAGTCAGAACCTTCCTAATTACCGACAACTTTGATTTGGGCGACAGATTGTGTAATGAGCGTTGGCTCTTGAAATTATCGTATCTACCCGATATTTTTAAAAAAATAAATGATTTTAGTGTATCACTTCAAGGAAAGACAATAACTGTTTTCGATGCCAGTGATAAGATAGAAGCATTTAAAAAGAAAATCAAGTTTTAGGCGAAATCTTTAAAAAATCGAAACCTAGACAGCTTCCCAATGGTCAGCGAATGTAAAGAGGAAATAGATTTGGGTATTCCTGACGACATTTTAAATGAGTTTCATGTTCACCTGCTAAGTTTGCTCGAAAGCTTCCGCAGCTATTTTCCGGAAGAATACCACTCATATATTAAAGAAAATATGTGGGCTGCAGACCCATACTCCGCGGCGTTGGAAAAGCCAGCTTCTCTGATATCGTTGCAGTTTGAGTGCTTGATTGATTTGACATCGATTCTTCTATAAAGGCAAATTTTGAAACGAAGAAGTCTTTATCAGAATTCTGGTGTATGTTGAAGGACGAATTCAAAATTTTGTCAGATAAAGCCAAAATAATTCTTCTGCCGTTTGCAACAACATACATCTGCGAATCAGGATTCTCCGCCTGCAAAGCCAAACAGGCACATTATTCTCACTAAAAGAAACTTTCTGACATTTTTATTGAAGTACCATTATAGATATATAATTATAATATTATTGAATTCCTTATGTTCTTAAATTTAATTGAATTTAATAAAATAAAAAAAAAAACAGTTATTGCATTTTCTACACATACATAACTGCGAAAAATAGCATAAGTGCAACACCAAGTGCTCCGCGAGGAATTTTTCACCTAAAAAGTGCTCCGCGACTAAAAAAGATTGGGAACCGCTGGTTTAATTTAATGCGATTTCACAATTCTTTGGGAAATAAAAATTTGGATCTACTCGTACATCAGGCGGATGCTCAATGTATAAATACAATTTACATCACATATTTAATTTACTTATCATATGGCTCTACAAGATCTTCGAGTCCTAGGGAAGAAGTTCACGTGTCATCACAATGGACCTAACAGTGGTCTAAGTGTGTTGGTTATTAGCTGACAGCGGCCTTAACCTAACCTAAAATAGGGAAGGAGGAAATATTTTAATTTTTAATTTTCTGACAAAAAAAGTAGCAGGAGAAAGAACTAGAGTAATAAGCTCTATTACAACGGAAGAAAGAACGTCGGTCCAAGAAGCTATTAACAAGAAAAACTTCTTCTCTTACTTCAACGGTAATATTATGATCTGGATTAGAGCGATCATAACCGTTCCATTTTACTGCATGCCTACTGGTCCACCTATAGGGTCGTCGTTTCGACCGTAAATGGTTGAACATGCAGTAAGGGTCAAGTAATTGCCAAGTCGACTTTTACAACAAATGCTGTTTATCTGGAGGTGCCGCAGTGATATTCTTAGCCCGTCTTTGCACAGGTATCTTAAACTGAGAAGTTATGTTTTGGATGATATAAAATAAATTGTTTTTCTTGACTTTAGTTGATCCACCTCAAATATAGTTCCTAGAACATCTTCGTACTACTTAGAGGAATTAATACACAAACTGGTATTATAAGTGACTACTCGAATTTTGCAAGGAGATCAGGTGTTTTTCGAGGAAAAGTGTTTTCTGTGTTTAATTATTGTTAGTCTGTTCTGATCGAATCAGAAGTTCCAAGATCCAAGGAAGCTTTTACGTCAAAGAACATATCTCGAAGAAAATGGAGCGCGACAAACTCAGTTGGTACTGTCAACTTCAAAGAAGAGATCCTACGAACCCTGTCAAAAAGACAGTATCAATCAACGTTTCAACACAATGCGTTTCCACACAATCACGAACGACAGACCATTATTTTCTTAGTCTACAGGTGGACCAGTAGGGATGGGTTATGATCCCTTTAGTCCGGATCATAGCCTCACCGCCATTAAGGAATAAGAAGAATAATTGCTAGTCTCTTAAGCTATTCTATGAATTTTTGTTAAGACTTATGACAATAATTGAACTAATTACTTAGCAAGCCAAAACAAAAATAATAAGGTAGGTACAGTAAACTCTCTCATAAGCGGACACTGACGGTACCAAGAAATTTGTCCGCTTATTAGAGGTGTCCGGTTATGAGAAAAAATATTTCATTGACAACCTTGAAAAAAGAAATAAGACATATGCATTAATGGTACCTAAAACAATTTATTTTAAAATGAAATGCATTTTTTGTGATAAACATTAATTGTAGGTAATAAAAAGGATAATAACAAAACATAAACAAGAACAAAGCCTTTAAAACATACACTTATGCATACACTTACACACAAACCTACGTATTGCGCCACGAGAATTTTAGTTCGATAGTCGACAGACGGCCGCCGGCGCCGCAGCCTACTATGTTTACTTTCTTTACCGTTTTTTTTTTAATTTTTTGCTGGGTATCAATGGCAAAGCGCAAAGAAAAGGAAAAAAGCAAACAAAATAAAAGACAACGAAGTGTGCCAAGTGCGTTTTGTCCGTTTAAGAGAGAGTGAAATTCTATTGCGGTTATGAAAACTGGTGTCCGCGTCCGGTTATAAAAGAGTCCGTTTATGAGAGAATTATTTACATTAAAAATTGTGTAGATTATTCCGTTCTTTGAAATTTGTCCGGTTATGAGAGGTGTCCGCTTATGAGGGGTGTCCGTTAGGAGAGAGTACACTGTACATGCTTGATACCAACTTGGTGTTTGTGTGAAGTGATCGCACTAGCGGCCACTTATCAAACAAAGTATGAAGCAATTAAATCATCCCATAACATATTTTGTAAAGTGATCGCACTAGCGATTACTTATCCAACAATGTATCTAAACATTTAAAATCATTTAATTGCTCACTTCGTAACTCGAACCCTAACAAATAAACCTAAATGTATCTCATGCCGATTACGAGTTCAACGATCAAACATACAAATGTATGTACTCGAGTAATCGAATACTTTGAATGAATCGACGTGCCTATGCTGAACAACAGCACACAGCAAAGACAGCAAAGCATACAGCCGCATGGGCAATCCATAGTAACACAAAGTAAACAAACACTTTGTGTAAAACTTCTTGCTTATGCTGAGCAATGGCACGCGACAAAGTATACAGCCGCATGAACTATTATTACTAGCGAAACATTATAATCGAATACTGTGTGGAATGACGGCGGTCATCCACACGCGGGAAATGCCGAATGGGCAATTATCGATCAATAGATTTTGGGGTTCGAGATACGAAGCGAATACTTTTTGCTGCGACAGCATGTGTAAAAATTAGTATATAAGCCCTACGAATTATGAATAAAGTGTCTTTCAAATTTCTGAAGTCAGAGAACCAACAGTATTTTATTTAGCAACTCGCTGAAATACCTTGGGGAATTCTGCTTTTAGAAAACTGACGTCTACAAGGAGCAGTCCTCTGCTTCGTAGGTAATTCAATCGTTCATACAGCCACTCGCTGTACGAGGTCAGGCCGTCTAATACCCCAACAGGTCCCCCCAATCTTGCTCTAGAAGAACCTGAAGTCCCAACATCGCATGGCGATCCTGCCAGGAGGAGGGCAATAACTACCACCAGTTATACAGTCAGTCCGAACAGCGCAGACCACTGGAGTGACCAAGAAGGAGCAGGGGCAAGCAGGAATATCTAAAAACTCTCAAGATAGCAATCAAGATATTACCATAAGCATAACATATTCTTCGTTGACTCCAGTACGAACCTCAAAGCTTGGTTTGATTTTCGGTTTTGCACAGATAGCTTCAGAACCCACTAAACATCAACCCAATAATTGCAAGCAGTATAAAATTGTTGGTTTCCGCTACCGCTGTTTGAAATGTGTTAGCTTTGATACGTGAAGTGTTTCTTTTTTTTGGAAGGAATACTGAAAATCATAATGCATACGCTTTGTATATCAACAACATCAACAGAGGATGGACAAAATTTCACACGAGCAAAAAAAAATAAATTTAAAAGTAGAAAATACTTTAAAAAACATCCCCGTGTTGATTGTCTCGTACTTGAAGGTGATCCATTGGAAAGCCGACCAAACACACCCAGTCCTCAGCATACTACCCACACACTTCAGAACATATGCATTCGAAGCTGGAAACGTATGCTTTTCGTTTGGCTCAGGTCGAATCTGGGACCGGCCTAGTTCAACGCCTGATGGCAGTGATGGACATCATCTTATTTGCCAGTATTGTCGGGCACCCAAGGGGAGTGGACCAAAATCTCCCTTTCCAGTTATGGCTGCTATGGACGCGGGACAAAGGGGAGCTAGAAGCTCAAATAAACATTTTGGAAGATCGCCACCGGCAGTCAGCAGCTCAGCTGCAATAAACAATTTTTAGAGATATTTTTTTTTTAATTTTTAAATAATCTCTTTTGTTTTAGTTCCGAATATATATTTAATTCCCAATAGTTTTTTTTAATGTTTAATTAAGTATGACTTATGCAACATGCACCTACTGCCAACTTATATAAGTTTTCAAAAACTGCTGTTTAATTAAAGGTAATGATAATTGGCATTCTTTTGTTTACCCATTTTGAAGTCATGTTAAATACTTAGCAACTTAGGATGACTGCACATTCATACTACATATTCTTAAGAAAGAAAAAAAAAACATTTTTTTATATTAAAGAAAAAATTAAATGGTATTAAATGTAATAAATTATTTTACTTAAGTCAAGAAAAAAACACAAAAATATATATAACAATATAGATATAGGTACGATGAAAATAATAAACAAAGAAAAGTAAACGTTACCCTCTGTAAATTCACCCTATGTAAATTGGGTCAAAACTCCATTCTGATAGGTTCTTTCACTTATTCTAGGACACATTATTTCCGACCAAGGAATTCACCCCAATCCAACAATATCAGCTGTTATGAATAATTACCCCAGGCCTACAAATGCTGACGAAGTAGAAGATTCGTAGCTTTTGAAAGAAATATAGAGTTCAATTTTAACCAAGACTGTGAGAAGTCATTTCAACTTTTAAAAGCAATCCTCACTAGTCCTCAAATTTTACAATTTCCAAAGTTTGAGAAGGAATTCATTTTACGGACAGACGCCTCAGGGTTTGCCTTGGGGGCAGTACTTTCAAATTTCGATGACAAACCCATTGCTTATGCTAGCAAAACTCTAAATAATGCCGAGAAAAATTATAGCACTATTGAAAAAGAGTTGCTTGCTATAGTGTGGGCGATAAAACACTATCGACCCTACCTTTTTGGCAGAAAATTTAAAATTCTAACAGACCGTAGACCACTAGTATATCTCTTTTCCTTTAAAGAACCATCAAGTAGACTAACCAAATTCCGACTACTGCTTGAAGGGATAACTGCACAGCTGATGCCTTAAGTCGCATAAACTGGTATTCCACCCAACTTAAGCAACTAAAAATCTGCGTAATTACAAGGTCACAATCTAAGACAAGGAATGCGATAAACGAAAACCCTGTACAGGACACGGAAGGAAAGTAAAAGAAACAGGCCACTGAAGAAGAAAAGAACAATCAAATTATCACTGAACTGATCAAACCTCCAGAACACGGGCATACAATAATTGAGTTAAAAATAATAAATAGTTTCGAGGACGATGAGTACCCAGTAAACTGTACTAATATAATCCTGGGCCCAAACAAAGTTTTGGTATATATCCCAGAGAAAAATTGTGTCCTCCTAAGAAGGTCCAAAGAAGGCACTATAGCCCGATCAGCATCATTTGGCAAAATGTTGCTGAGGGACGTGCACAGAATCTGCGGACCAGCAGAAATAAATAAATTATATATTACTAAACAAGAGATAAAAAAAACTCGTAGACGGCCGTCGAGAATATAAAATTCACGAGTTACAGAAAATCTTAGGAGACTTATTCGAAGAAAGTAATGTAAAGGTGCACCTCATAAATAATTGTATTGAAATTACCGATTCTCAGAAGAAGAAAATATTGCTCAAAGACTATCAGGAATAAACCGCATGCTTAAGAACATTAAAAAAAAATATTTCTGGACAGGAATGCAGAACGACGTGACAACGTTTGTGAAGCATTGCCCAAGTCGCCAGAAAAAAAGTTTCGATAAGATATTTCTAGACTTAGTAGGTCCTTTAGATGAATCGGTAAACGGCTACAAATATATTTTAACTTTACAGGACGAACTCACCAAATTCACTGAAGCTATTCCGATAGTAAACAAAGAAGCTAGCAGAGTAGCCAAATTGCCTGTAGAATGCTTTATCCTTAAATATGGAGTTCCTAAAACCATAGCATCCGACCAAGGAACGGAGTTTGTTAACAAAATCTTTAAAGATATGTGCAAACTACTGAGAATAGAACAGATCCAGTCCACGGCATATCATCACGAGAGTATAGGAGCATTAGAAAACTCCCATAAAGTTCTCGGAGCATACCTAAGAAGCTACGTATCCGAAAAACATACTGACTGGTGTACTTGGTTACCATACTATGTGTTCTGCTATAACACCGCAGTACATGCAGAAACAGGGTATACCCCATTCCAATTGGTATTCGGACGACAATGTACGTTACCTTCGAATCTGACAAAACAAGTGGAACCAAGATACAACTATGAAGACTATGTAATGGAATTAAGGCAAAGACTACAAATTGCTCATAGGGATGCTAGAGACATACTCAAAGATAAGAAAAATGCTAGAAAAGATGATTACGATAGGAAAGTTAAAAGTACGCCAACTAGTTTCGCAGTAGGTAGTTTAGTCTTGTTAAGGAACGAAAATAGGAAGAAGCTAGATCCAATTTACATAGGGCCATACGAAGTAGTATCAGAACAGGGAGTAAATTGCGAAAAAATGTACGAAGGAAAGAGGACAAAAGTCCATAAAAATCGGTTAAAGAAGTTTTACGAATACGTATTAAAGCAATTTATATATATATGTACTTTTAATTTTTGACAAAAAAAAATGTACATGTAAAATAAACATCTATCAAAATAAAAATTGTTTTGTACATGTAAAATAAATACCTATAAAAATACAAAATTTTAAATTTATATACTACACCGGTGTATAAAAATAATAATAAGATGTAGTATAAGAGTGATAATAAGATGTAGAATAAGAATATGTAATAAGATATATACCATATAAAATTAATAACATGTCAAATTAATAATAAGATGTAGAATAAGAATATGTAATAATATATATCATATAAGGTTAATAACGTATCAAAATAATAATAAGATATAGAATAAGAATATGTACTAACATATATATATATCATAATAAGATTAATAACATGTCAAAATAATAATAAGATATAGAATAAGAACATGTAATAATGTATAGAACCTATAAGATTAATAACATCTAAGAACAGCAATAATAATACGTACCTAACATTACAAAAAAAAAAAAAAAATGAAAATATGTATATTAAAAAAAAAAAAATAAATATTTACATACGAGTATATGCATAATGTTAAGTACGAAAAATTATGTCTCTAATATTGAAAAAAGAAATTTTATATATATCATAAGGTTCATGTTTTATAATTCCCTATCTTTTAAAAGTGACGCGCCAAAACAAAAATAATAAGGTAGGTACATGCTTGATACCAACTTGGTGTTTGTGTGAAGGGATCGCACTAGCGGCCACTTATCAAACAAAGTATGAAGCAATTAAATCATCCCATAACATATTTTGTAAAGTGATCGCACTAGCGATTACT
This sequence comes from Portevinia maculata, assembly GCA_949715645.1. Taxonomy (NCBI): domain Eukaryota; kingdom Metazoa; phylum Arthropoda; class Insecta; order Diptera; family Syrphidae; genus Portevinia; species Portevinia maculata. The sequence goes on along the minus strand of OX454526.1, from coordinate 167,459,204 downwards.
TATCCAACAATGTATCTAAACATTTAAAATCATTTAATTGCTCACTTCGTAACTCGAACCCTAACAAATAAACCTAAATGTATCTCATGCCGATTACGAGTTCAACGATCAAACATACAAATGTATGTACTCGAGTAATCGAATACTTTGAATGAATCGACGTGCCTATGCTGAACAACAGCACACAGCAAAGACAGCAAAGCATACAGCCGCATGGGCAATCCATAGTAACACAAAGTAAACAAACACTTTGTGTAAAACTTCTTGCTTATGCTGAGCAATGGCACGCGACAAAGTATACAGCCGCATGAAGAATTATTACTAGCGAAACATTATAATCGAATACTGTATGGAATGACGGCGGTCATCCACACGCGGGAAATGCCGAATGGGCAATTATCGATCAATGGATTTTGGGGTTCGAGATGCGAAGCGAATACTTTTTGCTGCGACAGCATGTGTAAAAATTAGTATATAAGCCCTACGAATTATGAATAAAGTGTCTTTCAAATTTCTGAAGTCAGAGAACCAACAGTATTTTATTTAGCAACTCGCTGAAATACCTTGGGGAATTCTGCTTTTAGAAAACTGACGCCTACAAGGAGCAGTCCTCTGCTTCGTAGGTAATTCAATCGTTCATACAGCCACTCGCTGTACGAGGTCAGGAAAGCCGTCTAATACCCCAACAGGTCCCCCCAATCTTGCTCTAGAAGAACCTGAAGTCCCAACATCGCATGGCGATCCTGCCAGGAGAAGGGCAATAACTACCACCAGTTATACAGTCCCTCCGAACAGCGCAGACCACTGGAGTGACCAAGAAGGAGCAGGGGCAAGCAGGAATATCTAAAAACTCTCAAGATAGCAATCAAGATATTACCATAAGCATAACATATTCTTCGTTGACTCCAGTACGAACCTCAAAGCTTGGTTTGATTTTCGGTTTTGCACAGATAGCTTCAGAACCCACTAAACATCAACCCAATAATTGCAAGCAGTACCAAATTGTTGGTTTCCGCTACCGCTGTTTGAAATGTGTTAGCTTTGGTACGTGAAGTGTTTCTTTTTTTTGGAAGGAATACTGAAAATCATAATGCATACGCTTTGTATATCAACAACATCAACAGAGGATGGACAAAATTTCACACGAGCAAAAAAAAAATAAATTTAAAAGTAGAAAATACTTTAAAAAACATCCCCGTGTTGGTTGTCTCGTACTTGAAGGTGATCCATTGGAAAGCCGACCAAACACACCCAGTCCTCAGCATACTACCCACACACTTCAGAGCATATGCATTCGAAGCTGGAAACTTATGCTTTTCGTTTGGCTCAGGTCGAATCTGGGACCGGCCTAGTTCAACGCCTGATGGCAGTGATGGACATCAACTTATTTGCCAGTATTGTCGGGCACCCAAGGGGAGTGGACCAAAATCTCCCTTTCCAGTTATGGCTGCTATGGACGCGGGACAAAGGGGAGCTAGAAGCTCAAATAAACATTTTGGAAGATCACCACCGGCAGTTAGCAGCTCAGCTGCAATAAACAATTTTTAGAGATATTCTTTTTTTTAAATTTTTAAATAATCTCTTTTGTTTCAGTCCCGAATATGTATTTAATTTCTAATAGTTTTTTTTAATGTTTAATTAAGTATGACTTATGCAACATGCACCTACTGCCAACTTATAAATAGTTTTCAAAAACTGCTGTTTAATTAAAGGTAATGATAATTGGCATTCTTTTGTTTACCCATTTTGAAGTCCTGTTAAATACTTAGCAACTTAGGATGACTGCACATTCATACTACATATTCTTAAGAAAGAAAAAAAAAACATTTTTTTATATTAAAGAAAAAATTAAATGGTATTAAATGTAATAAATTATTTTACTTAAGTCAAGAAAAAAACACAAAAATATATATAACAATATAGATATAGGTACGATGAAAATAATAAACAAAGAAAAGTAAACGTTACCCTCTGTAAATTCAACCTATGTAAATTGGGTCAAAACTCCATTCTGGTAGGTTCTCTCACTTATTCTAGGACACATTATTTCCGACCAAGGAATTCACCCCAATCCAACAATATCAGCTGTTATGAATAATTACCCCAGGCCTACAAATGCTGACAAAGTAGAAGATTCGTAGCTTTTGAAAGAAATATAGAGTTCAATTTTAACCAAGACTGTGAGAAGTCATTTCAACTTTTAAAAGCAATCCTCACTAGTCCTCAAATTTTACAATTTCCAAAGTTTGAGAAGGAATTCATTTTACGGACAGACGCCTCAGGGTTTGCCTTGGGGGCAGTACTTTCAAATTTCGATGACAAACCCATTGCTTATGCTAGCAAAACTCTAAATAATGCCGAGAAAAATTATAGCACTATTGAAAAAGAGTTGCTTGCTATAGTGTGGGCGATAAAACACTATCGACCCTACCTTTTTGGCAGAAAATTTAAAATTCTAACAGACCGTAGACCACTAGTATATCTCTTTTCCTTTAAAGAACCATCAAGTAGACTAACCAAATTCCGACTACTGCTTGAAGGGATAACTGCACAGCTGATGCCTTAAGTCGCATAAACTGGTATTCCACCCAACTTAAGCAACTAAAAATCTGCGTAATTACAAGGTCACAATCTAAGACAAGGAATGCGATAAACGAAAACCCTGTACAGGACACGGAAGGAAAGTAAAAGAAACAGGCCACTGAAGAAGAAAAGAACAATCAAATTATCACTGAACTGATCAAACCTCCAGAACACGGGCATACAATAATTGAGTTAAAAATAATAAATAGTTTCGAGGACGATGAGTACCCAGTAAACTGTACTAATATAATCCTGGGCCCAAACAAAGTTTTGGTATATATCCCAGAGAAAAATTGTGTCCTCCTAAGAAGGTCCAAAGAAGGCACTATAGCCCGATCAGCATCATTTGGCAAAATGTTGCTGATGGACGTGCACAGAATCTGCGGACCAGCAGAAATAAATAAATTATATATTACTAAACAAGAGATAAAAAAAACTCGTAGACGGCCGTCGAGAATATAAAATTCACGAGTTACAGAAAATCTTAGGAGACTTATTCGAAGAAAGTAATGTAAAGGTGCACCTCATAAATAATTGTATTGAAATTACCGATTCTCAGAAGAAGAAAATATTGCTCAATGACTATCAGGAATAAACCGCATGCTTAAGAACATTAAAAAAAAATATTTCTGGACAGGAATGCAGAACGACGTGACAACGTTTGTGAAGCATTGCCCAAGTCGCCAGAAAAAAAGTTTCGATAAGATATTTCTAGACTTAGTAGGTCCTTTAGATGAATCGGTAAACGGCTACAAATATATTTTAACTTTACAGGACGAACTCACCAAATTCACTGAAGCTATTCCGATAGTAAACAAAGAAGCTAGCAGAGTAGCCAAATTGCCTGTAGAATGCTTTATCCTTAAATATGGAGTTCCTAAAACCATAGCATCCGACCAAGGAACGGAGTTTGTTAACAAAATCTTTAAAGATATGTGCAAACTACTGAGAATAGAACAGATCCAGTCCACGGCATATCATCACGAGAGTATAGGAGCATTAGAAAACTCCCATAAAGTTCTCGGAGCATACCTAAGAAGCTACGTATCCGAAAAACATACTGACTGGTGTACTTGGTTACCATACTATGTGTTCTGCTATAACACCGCAGTACATGCAGAAACAGGGTATACCCCATTCCAATTGGTATTCGGACGACAATGTACGTTACCTTCGAATCTGACAAAACAAGTGGAACCAAGATACAACTATGAAGACTATGTAATGGAATTAAGGCAAAGACTACAAATTGCTCATAGGGATGCTAGAGACATACTCAAAGATAAGAAAAATGCTAGAAAAGATGATTACGATAGGAAAGCTAAAAGTACGCCAACTAGTTTCGCAGTAGGTAGTTTAGTCTTGTTAAGGAACGAAAATAGGAAGAAGCTAGATCCAATTTACATAGGGCCATACGAAGTAGTATCAGAACAGGGAGTAAATTGCGAAATAATGTACGAAGGAAAGAGGACAAAAGTCCATAAAAATCGGTTAAAGAAGTTTTACGAATACGTATTAAAGCAATTTATATATATGTATGTACTTTTAATTTTTGACAAAAAAAAATAATTTACATGTAAAATAAACATCTATCAAAATAAAAATTGTTTTGTACATGTAAAAAAAAAACCTATAAAAATACAAAATTTTAAATTTATATACTACACCGGTGTATAAAAATAATAATAAGATGTAGTATAAGAGTAATAATAAGATGTAGAATAAGAATATGTAATAAGATATATACCATATAAAATTAATAACATGTCAAATTAATAATAAGATGTAGAATAAGAATATGTAATAATATATATCATATAAGGTTAATAACGTATCAAAATAATAATAAGATATAGAATAAGAATATGTACTAACATATATATATATCATAATAAGATTAATAACATGTCAAAATAATAATAAGATATAGAATAAGAACATGTAATAATGTATAGAACCTATAAGATTAATAACATCTAAGAACAGCAATAATAATACGTACCTAACATTACAAAAAAAAACAAAAAAAAATTAAAAAAAGGATATTTAAAAAAAAAATAAATATTTACATACGAGTATATGCATAATGTTAAGTACGAAAAATGATGTCTCTAATATTGAAAAAAGAAATTTTATATATATCATAAGGTTCATGTTTTATAATTCCCTATCTTTTAAAAGTGACGCTCCAAAACAAAAATAATAAGGTAGGTACATGCTTGATACCAACTTGGTGTTTGTGTGAAGGGATCGCACTAGCGGCCACTTATCAAACAAAGTATGAAGCAATTAAATCATCCCATAACATATTTTGTAAAGTGATCGCACTAGCGATTACTTATCCAACAATGTATCTAAACATTTAAAATCATTTAATTGCTCACTTCGTAACTCGAACCCTAACAAATAAACCTAAATGTATCTCATGCCGATTACGAGTTCAACGATCAAACATACAAATGTATGTACTCGAGTAATCGAATACTTTGAATGAATCGACGTGCCTATGCTGAACAACAGCACACAGCAAAGACAGCAAAGCATACAGCCGCATGGGCAATCCATAGTAACACAAAGTAAACAAACACTTTGTGTGAAACTTCTTGCTTATGCTGAGCAATGGCACGCGACAAAGTATACAGCCGCATGAACTATTATTACTAGCGAAACATTATAATCGAATACTGTGTGGAATGACGGCGGTCATCCACACGCGGGAAATGCCGAATGGGCAATTATCGATCAATGGATTTTGGGGTTCGAGATACGAAGCGAATACTTTTTGCTGCGACAGCATGTGTAAAAATTAGTATATAAGTCCTAAGAATTATGAATAAAGTGTCTTTCAAATTTCTGAAGTCAGAGAACCAACAGTATTTTATTTAGCAACTCGCTGAAATACCTTGGGGAATTCTGCTTTTAGAAAACTGACGCCTACAAGGAGCAGTCCTCTGCTTCGTAGGTAATTCAATCGTTCATACAGCCACTCGCTGTACGAGGTCAGGAAAGCCGTCTAATACTCCAACAGGTCCCCCCAATCTTGCTCTGGAAGAACCTGAAGTCTCAACATTGCATGGCGATCCTGCCAGGAGGAGGGCAATAACTACCACCAGTTATACAGTCCCTCCGAACAGCGCAGACCACTGGAGTGACCAAGAAGGAGCAGGGGCAAGCAGGAATATCTAAAAACTCTCAAGATAGCAATCAAGATATTACCATAAGCATAACATATTCTTCGTTGACTCCAGTACGAACCTCAAAGCTTGGTTTGATTTTCGGTTTTGCACAGATAGCTTCAGAACCCACTAAACATCAACCCAATAATTGCAAGCAGTACCAAATTGTTGGTTTCCGCTACCGCTGTTTGAAATGTGTTAGCTTTGATACGTGAAGTGTTTCTTTTTTTTGGAAGGAATACTGAAAATCATATTGCATACGCTTTGTATATCAACAACATCAACAGAGGATGGACAAAATTTCACACGAGCAAAAAATAAATAAATTTAAAAGTAGAAAATACTTTAAAAATTATCCCCGTGTTAGTTGTCTCGTACTTGAAGGTGATCCATTGGAAAGCCGACCAAACACACCCAGTCCTCAGCATACTACCCACACACTTCAGAACATATGCATTCGAAGCTGGAAACGTATGATTTTCGTTTGGCTCAGGTCGAATCTGGGACCGGCCTAGTTCAACGCCTGATGGCAGTGATGGACATCAACTTATTTGCCAGTATTGTCGGGCACTCAAGGGGAGTGGACCGAAATCTCCCTTTCCAGTTATGGCTGCTATGGACGCGGGACAAAGGGGAGCTAGAAGCCCAAATAAACATTTTGGAAGATCACCACCGGCAGTTAGCAGCTCAGCTGCAATAAACAATTTTTAGAGATATTCTTTTTTTAAATTTTTAAATAATCTCTTTTGTTTCAGTCCCGAATATGTATTTAATTTCTAATAGTTTTTTTTAATGTTTTTTGTAATGCAACATGCACCTACTGCCAACTTATAAATAGTTTTCAAAAACTGCTGTTTAATTAAAGGTAATGATAATTGGCATTCTTTTGTTTACCCATTTTGAAGTCATGTTAAATACTTAGCAACTTAGGATGACTGCACATTCATACTACATATTCTTAAGAAAGAAAAAAAAAACATTTTTTTATATTAAAGAAAAAATTAAATGGTATTAAATGTAATAAATTATTTTACTTAAGTCAAGAAAAAAACACAAAAATATATATAACAATATAGATATAGCTACGATGAAAATAATAAACAAAGAAAAGTAAACGTTACCCTCTGTAAATTCAACCTATGTAAATTGGGTCAAAACTCCATTCTGATAGGTTCTCTCACTTATTCTAGGACACATTATTTCCGACCAAGGAATTCACCCCAATCCAACAATATCAGCTGTTATGAATAATTACCCCAGGCCTACAAATGCTGACGAAGTAGAAGATTCGTAGCTTTTGAAAGAAATATAGAGTTCAATTTTAACCAAGACTGTGAGAAGTCATTTCAACTTTTAAAAGCAATCCTCACTAGTCCTCAAATTTTACAATTTCCAAAGTTTGAGAAGGAATTCATTTTACGGACAGACGCCTCAGGGTTTGCCTTGGGGGCAGTACTTTCAAATTTCGATGACAAACCCATTGCTTATGCTAGCAAAACTCTAAATAATGCCGAGAAAAATTATAGCACTATTGAAAAAGAGTTGCTTGCTATAGTGTGGGCGATAAAACACTATCGACCCTACCTTTTTGGCAGAAAATTTAAAATTCTAACAGACCGTAGACCACTAGTATATCTCTTTTCCTTTAAAGAACCATCAAGTAGACTAACCAAATTCCGACTACTGCTTGAAGGGATAACTGCACAGCTGATGCCTTAAGTCGCATAAACTGGTATTCCACCCAACTTAAGCAACTAAAAATCTGCGTAATTACAAGGTCACAATCTAAGACAAGGAATGCGATAAACGAAAACCCTGTACAGGACACGGAAGGAAAGTAAAAGAAACAGGCTACTGAAGAAGAAAAGAACAATCAAATTATCACTGAACTGATCAAACCTCCAGAACACGGGCATACAATAATTGAGTTAAAAATAATAAATAGTTTCGAGGACGATGAGTACCCAGTAAACTGTACTAATATAATCCTGGGCCCAAACAAAGTTTTGGTATATATCCCAGAGAAAAATTGTGTCCTCCTAAGAAGGTCCAAGGAAGGCACTATAGCCCGATCAGCATCATTTGGCAAAATGTTGCTGAGGGACGTGCACAGAATCTGCGGACCAGCAGAAATAAATAAATTATATATTACTAAACAAGAGATAAAAAAAACTCGTAGACGGCCGTCGAGAATATAAAATTCACGAGTTACAGAAAATCTTAGGAGACTTATTCGAAGAAAGTAATGTAAAGGTGCACCTCATAAATAATTGTATTGAAATTACCGATTCTCAGAAGAAGAAAATATTGCTCAATGACTATCAGGAATAAACCGCATGCTTAAGAACATTAAAAAAAATATTTCTGGACAGGAATGCAGAACGACGTGACAACGTTTGTGAAGCATTGCCCAAGTCGCCAGAAAAAAAGTTTCGATAAGATATTTCTAGACTTAGTAGGTCCTTTAGATGAATCGGTAAACGGCTACAAATATATTTTAACTTTACAGGACGAACTCACCAAATTCACTGAAGCTATTCCGATAGTAAACAAAGAAGCTAGCAGAGTAGCCAAATTGCCTGTAGAATGATTTATCCTTAAATATGGAGTTCCTAAAACCATAGCATCCGACCAAGGAACGGAGTTTGTTTACAAAATCTTTAAAGATATGTGCAAACTACTGAGAATAGAACAGATCCAGTCCACGGCATATCATCACGAGAGTATAGGAGCATTAGAAAACTCCCATAAAGTTCTCGGAGCATACCTAAGAAGCTACGTATCCGAAAAACATACTGACTGGTGTACTTGGTTACCATACTATGTGTTCTGCTATAACACCGCAGTACATGCAGAAACAGGGTATACCCCATTCCAATTGGTATTCGGACGACAATGTACGTTACCTTCGAATCTGACAAAACAAGTGGAACCAAGATACAACTATGAAGACTATGTAATGGAATTAAGGCAAAGACTACAAATTGCTCATAGGGATGCTAGAGACATACTCAAAGATAAGAAAAATGCTAGAAAAGATGATTACGATAGGAAAGTTAAAAGTACGCCAACTAGTTTCGCAGTAGGTAGTTTAGTCTTGTTAAGGAACGAAAATAGGAAGAAGCTAGATCCAATTTACATAGGGCCATACGAAGTAGTATCAGAACAGGGAGTAAATTGCGAAATAATGTACGAAGGAAAGAGGACAAAAGTCCATAAAAATCGGTTAAAGAAGTTTTACGAATACGTATTAAAGCAATTTATATATATGTATGTACTTTTAATTTTTGACAAAAAAAAAAATAATTTACATGTAAAATAAACATCTATCAAAATAAAAATTGTTTTGTACATGTAAAAAAAAACCTATAAAAATACAAAATTTTAAATTTATATACTACACCGGTGTATAAAAATAATAATAAGATGTAGTATAAGAGTAATAATAAGATGTAGAATAAGAATATGTAATAAGATATATACCATATAAAATTAATAACATGTCAAATTAATAATAAGATGTAGAATAAGAATATGTAATAATATATATCATATAAGGTTAATAACGTATCAAAATAATAATAAGATATAGAATAAGAATATGTACTAACATATATATATATCATAATAAGATTAATAACATGTCAAAATAATAATAAGATATAGAATAAGAACATGTAATAATGTATAGAACCTATAAGATTAATAACATCTAAGAACAGCAATAATAATACGTACCTAACATTACAAAAAAAAAAAAAAAAATGAAAATATGTATATTAAAAAAAAAAAAAAATATTTACATACGAGTATATGCATAATGTTAAGTACGAAAAATGATGTCTCTAATATTGAAAAAAGAAATTTTATATATATCATAAGGTTCATGTTTTATAATTCCCTATCTTTTAAAAGTGACGCGCCAAAACAAAAATAATAAGGTAGGTACATGCTTGATACCAACTTGGTGTTTGTGTGAAGGGATCGCACTAGCGGCCACTTATCAAACAAAGTATGAAGCAATTAAATCATCCCATAACATATTTTGTAAAGTGATCGCACTAGCGATTACTTATCCAACAATGTATCTAAACATTTAAAATCATTTAATTGCTCACTTCGTAACTCGAACCCTAACAAATAAACCTAAATGTATCTCATGCCGATTACGAGTTCAACGATCAAACATACAAATGTATGTACTCGAGTAATCGAATACTTTGAATGAATCGACGTGCCTATGCTGAACAACAGCACACAGCAAAGACAGCAAAGCATACAGCCGCATGGGCAATCCATAGTAACACAAAGTAAACAAACACTTTGTGTAAAACTTCTTGCTTATGCTGAGCAATGGCACGCGACAAAGTATACAGCCGCATGAAGAATTATTACTAGCGAAACATTATAATCGAATACTGTATGGAATGACGGCGGTCATCCACACGCGGGAAATGCCGAATGGGCAATTATCGATCAATGGATTTTGGGGTTCGAGATGCGAAGCGAATACTTTTTGCTGCGACAGCATGTGTAAAAATTAGTATATAAGCCCTACGAATTATGAATAAAGTGTCTTTCAAATTTCTGAAGTCAGAGAACCAACAGTATTTTATTTAGCAACTCGCTGAAATACCTTGGGGAATTCTGCTTTTAGAAAACTGACGCCTACAAGGAGCAGTCCTCTGCTTCGTAGGTAATTCAATCGTTCATACAGCCACTCGCTGTACGAGGTCAGGAAAGCCGTCTAATACCCCAACAGGTCCCCCCAATCTTGCTCTAGAAGAACCTGAAGTCCCAACATCGCATGGCGATCCTGCCAGGAGAAGGGCAATAACTACCACCAGTTATACAGTCCCTCCGAACAGCGCAGACCACTGGAGTGACCAAGAAGGAGCAGGGGCAAGCAGGAATATCTAAAAACTCTCAAGATAGCAATCAAGATATTACCATAAGCATAACATATTCTTCGTTGACTCCAGTACGAACCTCAAAGCTTGGTTTGATTTTCGGTTTTGCACAGATAGCTTCAGAACCCACTAAACATCAACCCAATAATTGCAAGCAGTACCAAATTGTTGGTTTCCGCTACCGCTGTTTGAAATGTGTTAGCTTTGGTACGTGAAGTGTTTCTTTTTTTTGGAAGGAATACTGAAAATCATAATGCATACGCTTTGTATATCAACAACATCAACAGAGGATGGACAAAATTTCACACGAGCAAAAAAAAAATAAATTTAAAAGTAGAAAATACTTTAAAAAACATCCCCGTGTTGGTTGTCTCGTACTTGAAGGTGATCCATTGGAAAGCCGACCAAACACACCCAGTCCTCAGCATACTACCCACACACTTCAGAGCATATGCATTCGAAGCTGGAAACTTATGCTTTTCGTTTGGCTCAGGTCGAATCTGGGACCGGCCTAGTTCAACGCCTGATGGCAGTGATGGACATCAACTTATTTGCCAGTATTGTCGGGCACCCAAGGGGAGTGGACCAAAATCTCCCTTTCCAGTTATGGCTGCTATGGACGCGGGACAAAGGGGAGCTAGAAGCTCAAATAAACATTTTGGAAGATCACCACCGGCAGTTAGCAGCTCAGCTGCAATAAACAATTTTTAGAGATATTCTTTTTTTTAAATTTTTAAATAATCTCTTTTGTTTCAGTCCCGAATATGTATTTAATTTCTAATAGTTTTTTTTAATGTTTAATTAAGTATGACTTATGCAACATGCACCTACTGCCAACTTATAAATAGTTTTCAAAAACTGCTGTTTAATTAAAGGTAATGATAATTGGCATTCTTTTGTTTACCCATTTTGAAGTCCTGTTAAATACTTAGCAACTTAGGATGACTGCACATTCATACTACATATTCTTAAGAAAGAAAAAAAAAACATTTTTTTATATTAAAGAAAAAATTAAATGGTATTAAATGTAATAAATTATTTTACTTAAGTCAAGAAAAAAACACAAAAATATATATAACAATATAGATATAGGTACGATGAAAATAATAAACAAAGAAAAGTAAACGTTACCCTCTGTAAATTCAACCTATGTAAATTGGGTCAAAACTCCATTCTGATAGGTTCTCTCACTTATTCTAGGACACATTATTTCCGACCAAGGAATTCACCCCAATCCAACAATATCAGCTGTTATGAATAATTACCCCAGGCCTACAAATGCTGACGAAGTAGAAGATTCGTAGCTTTTGAAAGAAATATAGAGTTCAATTTTAACCAAGACTGTGAGAAGTCATTTCAACTTTTAAAAGCAATCCTCACTAGTCCTCAAATTTTACAATTTCCAAAGTTTGAGAAGGAATTCATTTTACGGACAGACGCCTCAGGGTTTGCCTTGGGGGCAGTACTTTCAAATTTCGATGACAAACCCATTGCTTATGCTAGCAAAACTCTAAATAATGCCGAGAAAAATTATAGCACTATTGAAAAAGAGTTGCTTGCTATAGTGTGGGCGATAAAACACTATCGACCCTACCTTTTTGGCAGAAAATTTAAAATTCTAACAGACCGTAGACCACTAGTATATCTCTTTTCCTTTAAAGAACCATCAAGTAGACTAACCAAATTCCGACTACTGCTTGAAGGGATAACTGCACAGCTGATGCCTTAAGTCGCATAAACTGGTATTCCACCCAACTTAAGCAACTAAAAATCTGCGTAATTACAAGGTCACAATCTAAGACAAGGAATGCGATAAACGAAAACTCTGTACAGGACACGGAAGGAAAGTAAAAGAAACAGGCCACTGAAGAAGAAAAGAACAATCAAATTATCACTGAACTGATCAAACCTCCAGAACACGGGCATACAATAATTGAGTTAAAAATAATAAATAGTTTCGAGGACGATGAGTACCCAGTAAACTGTACTAATATAATCCTGGGCCCAAACAAAGTTTTGGTATATATCCCAGAGAAAAATTGTGTCCTCCTAAGAAGGTCCAAAGAAGGCACTATAGCCCGATCAGCATCATTTGGCAAAATGTTGCTGAGGGACGTGCACAGAATCTGCGGACCAGCAGAAATAAATAAATTATATATTACTAAACAAGAGATAAAAAAAACTCGTAGACGGCCGTCGAGAATATAAAATTCACGAGTTACAGAAAATCTTAGGAGACTTATTCGAAGAAAGTAATGTAAAGGTGCACCTCATAAATAATTGTATTGAAATTACCGATTCTCAGAAGAAGAAAATATTGCTCAATGACTATCAGGAATAAACCGCATGCTTAAGAACATTAAAAAAAAATATTTCTGGACAGGAATGCAGAACGACGTGACAACGTTTGTGAAGCATTGCCCAAGTCGCCAGAAAAAAAGTTTCGATAAGATATTTCTAGACTTAGTAGGTCCTTTAGATGAATCGGTAAACGGCTACAAATATATTTTAACTTTACAGGACGAACTCACCAAATTCACTGAAGCTATTCCGATAGTAAACAAAGAAGCTAGCAGAGTAGCCAAATTGCCTGTAGAATGCTTTATCCTTAAATATGGAGTTCCTAAAACCATAGCATCCGACCAAGGAACGGAGTTTGTTAACAAAATCTTTAAAGATATGTGCAAACTACTGAGAATAGAACAGATCCAGTCCACGGCATATCATCACGAGAGTATAGGAGCATTAGAAAACTCCCATAAAGTTCTCGGAGCATACCTAAGAAGCTACGTATCCGAAAAACATACTGACTGGTGTACTTGGTTACCATACTATGTGTTCTGCTATAACACCGCAGTACATGCAGAAACAGGGTATACCCCATTCCAATTGGTATTCGGACGACAATGTACGTTACCTTCGAATCTGACAAAACAAGTGGAACCAAGATACAACTATGAAGACTATGTAATGGAATTAAGGCAAAGACTACAAATTGCTCATAGGGATGCTAGAGACATACTCAAAGATAAGAAAAATGCTGGAAAAGATGATTACGATAGGAAAGTTAAAAGTACGCCAACTAGTTTCGCAGTAGGTAGTTTAGTCTTGTTAAGGAACGAAAATAGGAAGAAGCTAGATCCAATTTACATAGGGCCATACGAAGTAGTATCAGAACAGGGAGTAAATTGCGAAATAATGTACGAAGGAAAGAGGACAAAAGTCCATAAAAATCGGTTAAAGAAGTTTTACGAATACGTATTAAAGCAATTTATATATATGTATGTACTTTTAATTTTTGACAAAAAAAAAATAATTTACATGTAAAATAAACATCTATCAAAATAAAAATTGTTTTGTACATGTAAAAAAAAACCTATAAAAATACAAAATTTTAAATTTATATACTACACCGGTGTATAAAAATAATAATAAGATGTAGTATAAGAGTAATAATAAGATGTAGAATAAGAATATGTAATAAGATATATACCATATAAAATTAATAACATGTCAAATTAATAATAAGATGTAGAATAAGAATATGTAATAATATATATCATATAAGGTTAATAACGTATCAAAATAATAATAAGATATAGAATAAGAATATGTACTAACATATATATATATCATAATAAGATTAATAACATGTCAAAATAATAAGATATAGAATAAGAACATGTAATAATGTATAGAACCTATAAGATTAATAACATCTAAGAACAGCAATAATAATACGTACCTAACATTACAAAAAAAAAAAAAAAATGAAAATATGTATATTTAAAAAAAAAAAAAAAATATTTACATACGAGTATATGCATAATGTTAAGTACGAAAAATGATGTCTCTAATATTGAAAAAAGAAATTTTATATATATCATAAGGTTCATGTTTTATAATTCCCTATCTTTTAAAAGTGACGCGCCAAAACAAAAATAATAAGGTAGGTACATGCTTGATACCAACTTGGTGTTTGTGTGAAGGGATCGCACTAGCGGCCACTTATCAAACAAAGTATGAAGCAATTAAATCATCCCATAACATATTTTGTAAAGTGATCGCACTAGCGATTACTTATCCAACAATGTATCTAAACATTTAAAATCATTTAATTGCTCACTTCGTAACTCGAACCCTAACAAATAAACCTAAATGTATCTCATGCCGATTACGAGTTCAACGATCAAACATACAAATGTATGTACTCGAGTAATCGAATACTTTGAATGAATCGACGTGCCTATGCTGAACAACAGCACACAGCAAAGACAGCAAAGCATACAGCCGCATGGGCAATCCATAGTAACACAAAGTAAACAAACACTTTGTGTAAAACTTCTTGCTTATGCTGAGCAATGGCACGCGACAAAGTATACAGCCGCATGAAGAATTATTACTAGCGAAACATTATAATCGAATACTGTATGGAATGACGGCGGTCATCCACACGCGGGAAATGCCGAATGGGCAATTATCGATCAATGGATTTTGGGGTTCGAGATGCGAAGCGAATACTTTTTGCTGCGACAGCATGTGTAAAAATTAGTATATAAGCCCTACGAATTATGAATAAAGTGTCTTTCAAATTTCTGAAGTCAGAGAACCAACAGTATTTTATTTAGCAACTCGCTGAAATACCTTGGGGAATTCTGCTTTTAGAAAACTGACGCCTACAAGGAGCAGTCCTCTGCTTCGTAGGTAATTCAATCGTTCATACAGCCACTCGCTGTACGAGGTCAGGAAAGCCGTCTAATACCCCAACAGGTCCCCCCAATCTTGCTCTAGAAGAACCTGAAGTCCCAACATCGCATGGCGATCCTGCCAGGAGAAGGGCAATAACTACCACCAGTTATACAGTCCCTCCGAACAGCGCAGACCACTGGAGTGACCAAGAAGGAGCAGGGGCAAGCAGGAATATCTAAAAACTCTCAAGATAGCAATCAAGATATTACCATAAGCATAACATATTCTTCGTTGACTCCAGTACGAACCTCAAAGCTTGGTTTGATTTTCGGTTTTGCACAGATAGCTTCAGAACCCACTAAACATCAACCCAATAATTGCAAGCAGTACCAAATTGTTGGTTTCCGCTACCGCTGTTTGAAATGTGTTAGCTTTGGTACGTGAAGTGTTTCTTTTTTTTGGAAGGAATACTGAAAATCATAATACATACGCTTTGTATATCAACAACATCAACAGAGGATGGACAAAATTTCACACGAGCAAAAAAAAAATAAATTTAAAAGTAGAAAATACTTTAAAAAACATCCCCGTGTTGGTTGTCTCGTACTTGAAGGTGATCCATTGGAAAGCCGACCAAACACACCCAGTCCTCAGCATACTACCCACACACTTCAGAGCATATGCATTCGAAGCTGGAAACTTATGCTTTTCGTTTGGCTCAGGTCGAATCTGGGACCGGCCTAGTTCAACGCCTGATGGCAGTGATGGACATCAACTTATTTGCCAGTATTGTCGGGCACCCAAGGGGAGTGGACCAAAATCTCCCTTTCCAGTTATGGCTGCTATGGACGCGGGACAAAGGGGAGCTAGAAGCTCAAATAAACATTTTGGAAGATCACCACCGGCAGTTAGCAGCTCAGCTGCAATAAACAATTTTTAGAGATATTCTTTTTTTTAAATTTTTAAATAATCTCTTTTGTTTCAGTCCCGAATATGTATTTAATTTCTAATAGTTTTTTTTAATGTTTAATTAAGTATGACTTATGCAACATGCACCTACTGCCAACTTATAAATAGTTTTCAAAAACTGCTGTTTAATTAAAGGTAATGATAATTGGCATTCTTTTGTTTACCCATTTTGAAGTCATGTTAAATACTTAGCAACTTAGGATGACTGCACATTCATACTACATATTCTTAAGAAAGAAAAAAAAACATTTTTTTATATTAAAGAAAAAATTAAATGGTATTAAATGTAATAAATTATTTTACTTAAGTCAAGAAAAAAACACAAAAATATATATAACAATATAGATATAGGTACGATGAAAATAATAAACAAAGAAAAGTAAACGTTACCCTCTGTAAATTCAACCTATGTAAATTGGGTCAAAACTCCATTCTGATAGGTTCTCTCACTTATTCTAGGACACATTATTTCCGACCAAGGAATTCACCCCAATCCAACAATATCAGCTGTTATGAATAATTACCCCAGGCCTACAAATGCTGACGAAGTAGAAGATTCGTAGCTTTTGAAAGAAATATAGAGTTCAATTTTAACCAAGACTGTGAGAAGTCATTTCAACTTTTAAAAGCAATCCTCACTAGTCCTCAAATTTTACAATTTCCAAAGTTTGAGAAGGAATTCATTTTACGGACAGACGCCTCAGGGTTTGCCTTGGGGGCAGTACTTTCAAATTTCGATGACAAACCCATTGCTTATGCTAGCAAAACTCTAAATAATGCCGAGAAAAATTATAGCACTATTGAAAAAGAGTTGCTTGCTATAGTGTGGGCGATAAAACACTATCGACCCTACCTTTTTGGCAGAAAATTTAAAATTCTAACAGACCGTAGACCACTAGTATATCTCTTTTCCTTTAAAGAACCATCAAGTAGACTAACCAAATTCCGACTACTGCTTGAAGGGATAACTGCACAGCTGATGCCTTAAGTCGCATAAACTGGTATTCCACCCAACTTAAGCAACTAAAAATCTGCGTAATTACAAGGTCACAATCTAAGACAAGGAATGCGATAAACGAAAACCCTGTACAGGACACGGAAGGAAAGTAAAAGAAACAGGCCACTGAAGAAGAAAAGAACAATCAAATTATCACTGAACTGATCAAACCTCCAGAACACGGGCATACAATAATTGAGTTAAAAATAATAAATAGTTTCGAGGACGATGAGTACCCAGTAAACTGTACTAATATAATCCTGGGCCCAAACAAAGTTTTGGTATATATCCCAGAGAAAAATTGTGTCCTCCTAAGAAGGTCCAAGGAAGGCACTATAGCCCGATCAGCATCATTTGGCAAAATGTTGCTGAGGGACGTGCACAGAATCTGCGGACCAGCAGAAATAAATAAATTATATATTACTAAACAAGAGATAAAAAAAACTCGTAGACGGCCGTCGAGAATATAAAATTCACGAGTTACAGAAAATCTTAGGAGACTTATTCGAAGAAAGTAATGTAAAGGTGCACCTCATAAATAATTGTATTGAAATTACCGATTCTCAGAAGAAGAAAATATTGCTCAATGACTATCAGGAATAAACCGCATGCTTAAGAACATTAAAAAAAAATATTTCTGGACAGGAATGCAGAACGACGTGACAACGTTTGTGAAGCATTGCCCAAGTCGCCAGAAAAAAAGTTTCGATAAGATATTTCTAGACTTAGTAGGTCCTTTAGATGAATCGGTAAACGGCTACAAATATATTTTAACTTTACAGGACGAACTCACCAAATTCACTGAAGCTATTCCGATAGTAAACAAAGAAGCTAGCAGAGTAGCCAAATTGCCTGTAGAATGCTTTATCCTTAAATATGGAGTTCCTAAAACCATAGCATCCGACCAAGGAACGGAGTTTGTTAACAAAATCTTTAAAGATATGTGCAAACTACTGAGAATAGAACAGATCCAGTCCACGGCATATCATCACGAGAGTATAGGAGCATTAGAAAACTCCCATAAAGTTCTCGGAGCATACCTAAGAAGCTACGTATCCGAAAAACATACTGACTGGTGTACTTGGTTACCATACTATGTGTTCTGCTATAACACCGCAGTACATGCAGAAACAGGGTATACCCCATTCCAATTGGTATTCGGACGGCAATGTACGTTACCTTCGAATCTGACAAAACAAGTGGAACCAAGATACAACTATGAAGACTATGTAATGGAATTAAGGCAAAGACTACAAATTGCTCATAGGGATGCTAGAGACATACTCAAAGATAAGAAAAATGCTAGAAAAGATGATTACGATAGGAAAGTTAAAAGTACGCCAACTAGTTTCGCAGTAGGTAGTTTAGTCTTGTTAAGGAACGAAAATAGGAAGAAGCTAGATCCAATTTACATAGGGCCATACGAAGTAGTATCAGAACAGGGAGTAAATTGCGAAATAATGTACGAAGGAAAGAGGACAAAAGTCCATAAAAATCGGTTAAAGAAGTTTTACGAATACGTATTAAAGCAATTTATATATATGTATGTACTTTTAATTTTTGACAAAAAAAAATAATTTACATGTAAAATAAACATCTATCAAAATAAAAATTGTTTTGTACATGTAAAAAAAAACCTATAAAAATACAAAATTTTAAATTTATATACTACACCGGTGTATAAAAATAATAATAAGATGTAGTATAAGAGTAATAATAAGATGTAGAATAAGAATATGTAATAAGATATATACCATATAAAATTAATAACATGTCAAATTAATAATAAGATGTAGAATAAGAATATGTAATAATATATATCATATAAGGTTAATAACGTATCAAAATAATAATAAGATATAGAATAAGAATATGTACTAACATATATATATATATCATAATAAGATTAATAACATGTCAAAATAATAATAAGATATAGAATAAGAACATGTAATAATGTATAGAACCTATAAGATTAATAACATCTAAGAACAGCAATAATAATACGTACCTAACATTACAAAAAAAAAAAAAAATGAAAATATGTATATTTAAAAAAAAAAAAAATATTTACATACGAGTATATGCATAATGTTAAGTACGAAAAATGATGTCTCTAATATTGAAAAAAGAAATTTTATATATATCATAAGGTTCATGTTTTATAATTCCCTATCTTTTAAAAGTGACGCGCCAAAACAAAAATAATAAGGTAGGTACATGCTTGATACCAACTTGGTGTTTGTGTGAAGGGATCGCACTAGCGGCCACTTATCAAACAAAGTATGAAGCAATTAAATCATCCCATAACATATTTTGTAAAGTGATCGCACTAGCGATTACTTATCCAACAATGTATCTAAACATTTAAAATCATTTAATTGCTCACTTCGTAACTCGAACCCTAACAAATAAACCTAAATGTATCTCATGCCGATTACGAGTTCAACGATCAAACATACAAATGTATGTACTCGAGTAATCGAATACTTTGAATGAATCGACGTGCCTATGCTGAACAACAGCACACAGCAAAGACAGCAAAGCATACAGCCGCATGGGCAATCCATAGTAACACAAAGTAAACAAACACTTTGTGTAAAACTTCTTGCTTATGCTGAGCAATGGCACGCGACAAAGTATACAGCCGCATGAAGAATTATTACTAGCGAAACATTATAATCGAATACTGTATGGAATGACGGCGGTCATCCACACGCGGGAAATGCCGAATGGGCAATTATCGATCAATGGATTTTGGGGTTCGAGATGCGAAGCGAATACTTTTTGCTGCGACAGCATGTGTAAAAATTAGTATATAAGCCCTACGAATTATGAATAAAGTGTCTTTCAAATTTCTGAAGTCAGAGAACCAACAGTATTTTATTTAGCAACTCGCTGAAATACCTTGGGGAATTCTGCTTTTAGAAAACTGACGCCTACAAGGAGCAGTCCTCTGCTTCGTAGGTAATTCAATCGTTCATACAGCCACTCGCTGTACGAGGTCAGGAAAGCCGTCTAATACCCCAACAGGTCCCCCCAATCTTGCTCTAGAAGAACCTGAAGTCCCAACATCGCATGGCGATCCTGCCAGGAGAAGGGCAATAACTACCACCAGTTATACAGTCCCTCCGAACAGCGCAGACCACTGGAGTGACCAAGAAGGAGCAGGGGCAAGCAGGAATATCTAAAAACTCTCAAGATAGCAATCAAGATATTACCATAAGCATAACATATTCTTCGTTGACTCCAGTACGAACCTCAAAGCTTGGTTTGATTTTCGGTTTTGCACAGATAGCTTCAGAACCCACTAAACATCAACCCAATAATTGCAAGCAGTACCAAATTGTTGGTTTCCGCTACCGCTGTTTGAAATGTGTTAGCTTTGGTACGTGAAGTGTTTCTTTTTGTTGGAAGGAATACTGAAAATCATAATACATACGCTTTGTATATCAACAACATCAACAGAGGATGGACAAAATTTCACACGAGCAAAAAAAAAATAAATTTAAAAGTAGAAAATACTTTAAAAAACATCCCCGTGTTGGTTGTCTCGTACTTGAAGGTGATCCATTGGAAAGCCGACCAAACACACCCAGTCCTCAGCATACTACCCACACACTTCAGAGCATATGCATTCGAAGCTGGAAACTTATGCTTTTCGTTTGGCTCAGGTCGAATCTGGGACCGGCCTAGTTCAACGCCTGATGGCAGTGATGGACATCAACTTATTTGCCAGTATTGTCGGGCACCCAAGGGGAGTGGACCAAAATCTCCCTTTCCAGTTATGGCTGCTATGGACGCGGGACAAAGGGGTGCTAGAAGCTCAAATAAACATTTTGGAAGATCACCACCGGCAGTTAGCAGCTCAGCTGCAATAAACAATTTTTAGAGATATTCTTTTTTTTTAATTTTTAAATAATCTCTTTTGTTTCAGTCCCGAATATGTATTTAATTTCTAATAGTTTTTTTTAATGTTTAATTAAGTATGACTTATGCAACATGCACCTACTGCCAACTTATAAATAGTTTTCAAAAACTGCTGTTTAATTAAAGGTAATGATAATTGGCATTCTTTTGTTTACCCATTTTGAAGTCATGTTAAATACTTAGCAACTTAGGATGACTGCACATTCATACTACATATTCTTAAGAAAGAAAAAAAAACATTTTTTTATATTAAAGAAAAAATTAAATGGTATTAAATGTAATAAATTATTTTACTTAAGTCAAGAAAAAAACACAAAAATATATATAACAATACGATGAAAATAATAAACAAAGAAAAGTAAACGTTACCCTCTGTAAATTCAACCTATGTAAATTGGGTCAAAACTCCATTCTGATAGGTT
Organism: Portevinia maculata; assembly: GCA_949715645.1. NCBI lineage: Eukaryota > Metazoa > Arthropoda > Insecta > Diptera > Syrphidae > Portevinia > Portevinia maculata. The sequence goes on along the minus strand of OX454526.1, from coordinate 167,437,528 downwards.
CTCTCACTTATTCTAGGACACATTATTTCCGACCAAGGAATTCACCCCAATCCAACAATATCAGCTGTTATGAATAATTACCCCAGGCCTACAAATGCTGACGAAGTAGAAGATTCGTAGCTTTTGAAAGAAATATAGAGTTCAATTTTAACCAAGACTGTGAGAAGTCATTTCAACTTTTAAAAGCAATCCTCACTAGTCCTCAAATTTTACAATTTCCAAAGTTTGAGAAGGAATTCATTTTACGGACAGACGCCTCAGGGTTTGCCTTGGGGGCAGTACTTTCAAATTTCGATGACAAACCCATTGCTTATGCTAGCAAAACTCTAAATAATGCCGAGAAAAATTATAGCACTATTGAAAAAGAGTTGCTTGCTATAGTGTGGGCGATAAAACACTATCGACCCTACCTTTTTGGCAGAAAATTTAAAATTCTAACAGACCGTAGACCACTAGTATATCTCTTTTCCTTTAAAGAACCATCAAGTAGACTAACCAAATTCCGACTACTGCTTGAAGGGATAACTGCACAGCTGATGCCTTAAGTCGCATAAACTGGTATTCCACCCAACTTAAGCAACTAAAAATCTGCGTAATTACAAGGTCACAATCTAAGACAAGGAATGCGATAAACGAAAACCCTGTACAGGACACGGAAGGAAAGTAAAAGAAACAGGCTACTGAAGAAGAAAAGAACAATCAAATTATCACTGAACTGATCAAACCTCCAGAACACGGGCATACAATAATTGAGTTAAAAATAATAAATAGTTTCGAGGACGATGAGTACCCAGTAAACTGTACTAATATAATCCTGGGCCCAAACAAAGTTTTGGTATATATCCCAGAGAAAAATTGTGTCCTCCTAAGAAGGTCCAAGGAAGGCACTATAGCCCGATCAGCATCATTTGGCAAAATGTTGCTGAGGGACGTGCACAGAATCTGCGGACCAGCAGAAATAAATAAATTATATATTACTAAACAAGAGATAAAAAAAACTCGTAGACGGCCGTCGAGAATATAAAATTCACGAGTTACAGAAAATCTTAGGAGACTTATTCGAAGAAAGTAATGTAAAGGTGCACCTCATAAATAATTGTATTGAAATTACCGATTCTCAGAAGAAGAAAATATTGCTCAATGACTATCAGGAATAAACCGCATGCTTAAGAACATTAAAAAAAAATATTTCTGGACAGGAATGCAGAACGACGTGACAACGTTTGTGAAGCATTGCCCAAGTCGCCAGAAAAAAAGTTTCGATAAGATATTTCTAGACTTAGTAGGTCCTTTAGATGAATCGGTAAACGGCTACAAATATATTTTAACTTTACAGGACGAACTCACCAAATTCACTGAAGCTATTCCGATAGTAAACAAAGAAGCTAGCAGAGTAGCCAAATTGCCTGTAGAATGATTTATCCTTAAATATGGAGTTCCTAAAACCATAGCATCCGACCAAGGAACGGAGTTTGTTTACAAAATCTTTAAAGATATGTGCAAACTACTGAGAATAGAACAGATCCAGTCCACGGCATATCATCACGAGAGTATAGGAGCATTAGAAAACTCCCATAAAGTTCTCGGAGCATACCTAAGAAGCTACGTATCCGAAAAACATACTGACTGGTGTACTTGGTTACCATACTATGTGTTCTGCTATAACACCGCAGTACATGCAGAAACAGGGTATACCCCATTCCAATTGGTATTCGGACGACAATGTACGTTACCTTCGAATCTGACAAAACAAGTGGAACCAAGATACAACTATGAAGACTATGTAATGGAATTAAGGCAAAGACTACAAATTGCTCATAGGGATGCTAGAGACATACTCAAAGATAAGAAAAATGCTAGAAAAGATGATTACGATAGGAAAGTTAAAAGTACGCCAACTAGTTTCGCAGTAGGTAGTTTAGTCTTGTTAAGGAACGAAAATAGGAAGAAGCTAGATCCAATTTACATAGGGCCATACGAAGTAGTATCAGAACAGGGAGTAAATTGCGAAATAATGTACGAAGGAAAGAGGACAAAAGTCCATAAAAATCGGTTAAAGAAGTTTTACGAATACGTATTAAAGCAATTTATATATATGTATGTACTTTTAATTTTTGACAAAAAAAAAAATAATTTACATGTAAAATAAACATCTATCAAAATAAAAATTGTTTTGTACATGTAAAAAAAAACCTATAAAAATACAAAATTTTAAATTTATATACTACACCGGTGTATAAAAATAATAATAAGATGTAGTATAAGAGTAATAATAAGATGTAGAATAAGAATATGTAATAAGATATATACCATATAAAATTAATAACATGTCAAATTAATAATAAGATGTAGAATAAGAATATGTAATAATATATATCATATAAGGTTAATAACGTATCAAAATAATAATAAGATATAGAATAAGAATATGTACTAACATATATATATATCATAATAAGATTAATAACATGTCAAAATAATAAGATATAGAATAAGAACATGTAATAATGTATAGAACCTATAAGATTAATAACATCTAAGAACAGCAATAATAATACGTACCTAACATTACAAAAAAAAAAAAAAAAATGAAAATATGTATATTTAAAAAAAAAAAAAAAATATTTACATACGAGTATATGCATAATGTTAAGTACGAAAAATGATGTCTCTAATATTGAAAAAAGAAATTTTATATATATCATAAGGTTCATGTTTTATAATTCCCTATCTTTTAAAAGTGACGCGCCAAAACAAAAATAATAAGGTAGGTACATGCTTGATACCAACTTGGTGTTTGTGTGAAGGGATCGCACTAGCGGCCACTTATCAAACAAAGTATGAAGCAATTAAATCATCCCATAACATATTTTGTAAAGTGATCGCACTAGCGATTACTTATCCAACAATGTATCTAAACATTTAAAATCATTTAATTGCTCACTTCGTAACTCGAACCCTAACAAATAAACCTAAATGTATCTCATGCCGATTACGAGTTCAACGATCAAACATACAAATGTATGTACTCGAGTAATCGAATACTTTGAATGAATCGACGTGCCTATGCTGAACAACAGCACACAGCAAAGACAGCAAAGCATACAGCCGCATGGGCAATCCATAGTAACACAAAGTAAACAAACACTTTGTGTAAAACTTCTTGCTTATGCTGAGCAATGGCACGCGACAAAGTATACAGCCGCATGAAGAATTATTACTAGCGAAACATTATAATCGAATACTGTATGGAATGACGGCGGTCATCCACACGCGGGAAATGCCGAATGGGCAATTATCGATCAATGGATTTTGGGGTTCGAGATGCGAAGCGAATACTTTTTGCTGCGACAGCATGTGTAAAAATTAGTATATAAGCCCTACGAATTATGAATAAAGTGTCTTTCAAATTTCTGAAGTCAGAGAACCAACAGTATTTTATTTAGCAACTCGCTGAAATACCTTGGGGAATTCTGCTTTTAGAAAACTGACGCCTACAAGGAGCAGTCCTCTGCTTCGTAGGTAATTCAATCGTTCATACAGCCACTCGCTGTACGAGGTCAGGAAAGCCGTCTAATACCCCAACAGGTCCCCCCAATCTTGCTCTAGAAGAACCTGAAGTCCCAACATCGCATGGCGATCCTGCCAGGAGAAGGGCAATAACTACCACCAGTTATACAGTCCCTCCGAACAGCGCAGACCACTGGAGTGACCAAGAAGGAGCAGGGGCAAGCAGGAATATCTAAAAACTCTCAAGATAGCAATCAAGATATTACCATAAGCATAACATATTCTTCGTTGACTCCAGTACGAACCTCAAAGCTTGGTTTGATTTTCGGTTTTGCACAGATAGCTTCAGAACCCACTAAACATCAACCCAATAATTGCAAGCAGTACCAAATTGTTGGTTTCCGCTACCGCTGTTTGAAATGTGTTAGCTTTGGTACGTGAAGTGTTTCTTTTTTTTGGAAGGAATACTGAAAATCATAATACATACGCTTTGTATATCAACAACATCAACAGAGGATGGACAAAATTTCACACGAGCAAAAAAAAAATAAATTTAAAAGTAGAAAATACTTTAAAAAACATCCCCGTGTTGGTTGTCTCGTACTTGAAGGTGATCCATTGGAAAGCCGACCAAACACACCCAGTCCTCAGCATACTACCCACACACTTCAGAGCATATGCATTCGAAGCTGGAAACTTATGCTTTTCGTTTGGCTCAGGTCGAATCTGGGACCGGCCTAGTTCAACGCCTGATGGCAGTGATGGACATCAACTTATTTGCCAGTATTGTCGGGCACCCAAGGGGAGTGGACCAAAATCTCCCTTTCCAGTTATGGCTGCTATGGACGCGGGACAAAGGGGAGCTAGAAGCTCAAATAAACATTTTGGAAGATCACCACCGGCAGTTAGCAGCTCAGCTGCAATAAACAATTTTTAGAGATATTCTTTTTTTTAAATTTTTAAATAATCTCTTTTGTTTCAGTCCCGAATATGTATTTAATTTCTAATAGTTTTTTTTAATGTTTAATTAAGTATGACTTATGCAACATGCACCTACTGCCAACTTATAAATAGTTTTCAAAAACTGCTGTTTAATTAAAGGTAATGATAATTGGCATTCTTTTGTTTACCCATTTTGAAGTCATGTTAAATACTTAGCAACTTAGGATGACTGCACATTCATACTACATATTCTTAAGAAAGAAAAAAAAACATTTTTTTATATTAAAGAAAAAATTAAATGGTATTAAATGTAATAAATTATTTTACTTAAGTCAAGAAAAAAACACAAAAATATATATAACAATATAGATATAGGTACGATGAAAATAATAAACAAAGAAAAGTAAACGTTACCCTCTGTAAATTCAACCTATGTAAATTGGGTCAAAACTCCATTCTGATAGGTTCTCTCACTTATTCTAGGACACATTATTTCCGACCAAGGAATTCACCCCAATCCAACAATATCAGCTGTTATGAATAATTACCCCAGGCCTACAAATGCTGACGAAGTAGAAGATTCGTAGCTTTTGAAAGAAATATAGAGTTCAATTTTAACCAAGACTGTGAGAAGTCATTTCAACTTTTAAAAGCAATCCTCACTAGTCCTCAAATTTTACAATTTCCAAAGTTTGAGAAGGAATTCATTTTACGGACAGACGCCTCAGGGTTTGCCTTGGGGGCAGTACTTTCAAATTTCGATGACAAACCCATTGCTTATGCTAGCAAAACTCTAAATAATGCCGAGAAAAATTATAGCACTATTGAAAAAGAGTTGCTTGCTATAGTGTGGGCGATAAAACACTATCGACCCTACCTTTTTGGCAGAAAATTTAAAATTCTAACAGACCGTAGACCACTAGTATATCTCTTTTCCTTTAAAGAACCATCAAGTAGACTAACCAAATTCCGACTACTGCTTGAAGGGATAACTGCACAGCTGATGCCTTAAGTCGCATAAACTGGTATTCCACCCAACTTAAGCAACTAAAAATCTGCGTAATTACAAGGTCACAATCTAAGACAAGGAATGCGATAAACGAAAACCCTGTACAGGACACGGAAGGAAAGTAAAAGAAACAGGCCACTGAAGAAGAAAAGAACAATCAAATTATCACTGAACTGATCAAACCTCCAGAACACGGGCATACAATAATTGAGTTAAAAATAATAAATAGTTTCGAGGACGATGAGTACCCAGTAAACTGTACTAATATAATCCTGGGCCCAAACAAAGTTTTGGTATATATCCCAGAGAAAAATTGTGTCCTCCTAAGAAGGTCCAAGGAAGGCACTATAGCCCGATCAGCATCATTTGGCAAAATGTTGCTGAGGGACGTGCACAGAATCTGCGGACCAGCAGAAATAAATAAATTATATATTACTAAACAAGAGATAAAAAAAACTCGTAGACGGCCGTCGAGAATATAAAATTCACGAGTTACAGAAAATCTTAGGAGACTTATTCGAAGAAAGTAATGTAAAGGTGCACCTCATAAATAATTGTATTGAAATTACCGATTCTCAGAAGAAGAAAATATTGCTCAATGACTATCAGGAATAAACCGCATGCTTAAGAACATTAAAAAAAAATATTTCTGGACAGGAATGCAGAACGACGTGACAACGTTTGTGAAGCATTGCCCAAGTCGCCAGAAAAAAAGTTTCGATAAGATATTTCTAGACTTAGTAGGTCCTTTAGATGAATCGGTAAACGGCTACAAATATATTTTAACTTTACAGGACGAACTCACCAAATTCACTGAAGCTATTCCGATAGTAAACAAAGAAGCTAGCAGAGTAGCCAAATTGCCTGTAGAATGCTTTATCCTTAAATATGGAGTTCCTAAAACCATAGCATCCGACCAAGGAACGGAGTTTGTTAACAAAATCTTTAAAGATATGTGCAAACTACTGAGAATAGAACAGATCCAGTCCACGGCATATCATCACGAGAGTATAGGAGCATTAGAAAACTCCCATAAAGTTCTCGGAGCATACCTAAGAAGCTACGTATCCGAAAAACATACTGACTGGTGTACTTGGTTACCATACTATGTGTTCTGCTATAACACCGCAGTACATGCAGAAACAGGGTATACCCCATTCCAATTGGTATTCGGACGGCAATGTACGTTACCTTCGAATCTGACAAAACAAGTGGAACCAAGATACAACTATGAAGACTATGTAATGGAATTAAGGCAAAGACTACAAATTGCTCATAGGGATGCTAGAGACATACTCAAAGATAAGAAAAATGCTAGAAAAGATGATTACGATAGGAAAGTTAAAAGTACGCCAACTAGTTTCGCAGTAGGTAGTTTAGTCTTGTTAAGGAACGAAAATAGGAAGAAGCTAGATCCAATTTACATAGGGCCATACGAAGTAGTATCAGAACAGGGAGTAAATTGCGAAATAATGTACGAAGGAAAGAGGACAAAAGTCCATAAAAATCGGTTAAAGAAGTTTTACGAATACGTATTAAAGCAATTTATATATATGTATGTACTTTTAATTTTTGACAAAAAAAAATAATTTACATGTAAAATAAACATCTATCAAAATAAAAATTGTTTTGTACATGTAAAAAAAAACCTATAAAAATACAAAATTTTAAATTTATATACTACACCGGTGTATAAAAATAATAATAAGATGTAGTATAAGAGTAATAATAAGATGTAGAATAAGAATATGTAATAAGATATATACCATATAAAATTAATAACATGTCAAATTAATAATAAGATGTAGAATAAGAATATGTAATAATATATATCATATAAGGTTAATAACGTATCAAAATAATAATAAGATATAGAATAAGAATATGTACTAACATATATATATATATCATAATAAGATTAATAACATGTCAAAATAATAATAAGATATAGAATAAGAACATGTAATAATGTATAGAACCTATAAGATTAATAACATCTAAGAACAGCAATAATAATACGTACCTAACATTACAAAAAAAAAAAAAAATGAAAATATGTATATTTAAAAAAAAAAAAAATATTTACATACGAGTATATGCATAATGTTAAGTACGAAAAATGATGTCTCTAATATTGAAAAAAGAAATTTTATATATATCATAAGGTTCATGTTTTATAATTCCCTATCTTTTAAAAGTGACGCGCCAAAACAAAAATAATAAGGTAGGTACATGCTTGATACCAACTTGGTGTTTGTGTGAAGGGATCGCACTAGCGGCCACTTATCAAACAAAGTATGAAGCAATTAAATCATCCCATAACATATTTTGTAAAGTGATCGCACTAGCGATTACTTATCCAACAATGTATCTAAACATTTAAAATCATTTAATTGCTCACTTCGTAACTCGAACCCTAACAAATAAACCTAAATGTATCTCATGCCGATTACGAGTTCAACGATCAAACATACAAATGTATGTACTCGAGTAATCGAATACTTTGAATGAATCGACGTGCCTATGCTGAACAACAGCACACAGCAAAGACAGCAAAGCATACAGCCGCATGGGCAATCCATAGTAACACAAAGTAAACAAACACTTTGTGTAAAACTTCTTGCTTATGCTGAGCAATGGCACGCGACAAAGTATACAGCCGCATGAAGAATTATTACTAGCGAAACATTATAATCGAATACTGTATGGAATGGCGGCGGTCATCCACACGCGGGAAATGCCGAATGGGCAATTATCGATCAATGGATTTTGGGGTTCGAGATGCGAAGCGAATACTTTTTGCTGCGACAGCATGTGTAAAAATTAGTATATAAGCCCTACGAATTATGAATAAAGTGTCTTTCAAATTTCTGAAGTCAGAGAACCAACAGTATTTTATTTAGCAACTCGCTGAAATACCTTGGGGAATTCTGCTTTTAGAAAACTGACGCCTACAAGGAGCAGTCCTCTGCTTCGTAGGTAATTCAATCGTTCATACAGCCACTCGCTGTACGAGGTCAGGAAAGCCGTCTAATACCCCAACAGGTCCCCCCAATCTTGCTCTAGAAGAACCTGAAGTCCCAACATCGCATGGCGATCCTGCCAGGAGAAGGGCAATAACTACCACCAGTTATACAGTCCCTCCGAACAGCGCAGACCACTGGAGTGACCAAGAAGGAGCAGGGGCAAGCAGGAATATCTAAAAACTCTCAAGATAGCAATCAAGATATTACCATAAGCATAACATATTCTTCGTTGACTCCAGTACGAACCTCAAAGCTTGGTTTGATTTTCGGTTTTGCACAGATAGCTTCAGAACCCACTAAACATCAACCCAATAATTGCAAGCAGTACCAAATTGTTGGTTTCCGCTACCGCTGTTTGAAATGTGTTAGCTTTGGTACGTGAAGTGTTTCTTTTTTTTGGAAGGAATACTGAAAATCATAATACATACGCTTTGTATATCAACAACATCAACAGAGGATGGACAAAATTTCACACGAGCAAAAAAAAAATAAATTTAAAAGTAGAAAATACTTTAAAAAACATCCCCGTGTTGGTTGTCTCGTACTTGAAGGTGATCCATTGGAAAGCCGACCAAACACACCCAGTCCTCAGCATACTACCCACACACTTCAGAGCATATGCATTCGAAGCTGGAAACTTATGCTTTTCGTTTGGCTCAGGTCGAATCTGGGACCGGCCTAGTTCAACGCCTGATGGCAGTGATGGACATCAACTTATTTGCCAGTATTGTCGGGCACCCAAGGGGAGTGGACCAAAATCTCCCTTTCCAGTTATGGCTGCTATGGACGCGGGACAAAGGGGAGCTAGAAGCTCAAATAAACATTTTGGAAGATCACCACCGGCAGTTAGCAGCTCAGCTGCAATAAACAATTTTTAGAGATATTCTTTTTTTTTAATTTTTAAATAATCTCTTTTGTTTCAGTCCCGAATATGTATTTAATTTCTAATAGTTTTTTTTAATGTTTAATTAAGTATGACTTATGCAACATGCACCTACTGCCAACTTATAAATAGTTTTCAAAAACTGCTGTTTAATTAAAGGTAATGATAATTGGCATTCTTTTGTTTACCCATTTTGAAGTCATGTTAAATACTTAGCAACTTAGGATGACTGCACATTCATACTACATATTCTTAAGAAAGAAAAAAAAACATTTTTTTATATTAAAGAAAAAATTAAATGGTATTAAATGTAATAAATTATTTTACTTAAGTCAAGAAAAAAACACAAAAATATATATAACAATATAGATATAGGTACGATGAAAATAATAAACAAAGAAAAGTAAACGTTACCCTCTGTAAATTCAACCTATGTAAATTGGGTCAAAACTCCATTCTGATAGGTTCTCTCACTTATTCTAGGACACATTATTTCCGACCAAGGAATTCACCCCAATCCAACAATATCAGCTGTTATGAATAATTACCCCAGGCCTACAAATGCTGACGAAGTAGAAGATTCGTAGCTTTTGAAAGAAATATAGAGTTCAATTTTAACCAAGACTGTGAGAAGTCATTTCAACTTTTAAAAGCAATCCTCACTAGTCCTCAAATTTTACAATTTCCAAAGTTTGAGAAGGAATTCATTTTACGGACAGACGCCTCAGGGTTTGCCTTGGGGGCAGTACTTTCAAATTTCGATGACAAACCCATTGCTTATGCTAGCAAAACTCTAAATAATGCCGAGAAAAATTATAGCACTATTGAAAAAGAGTTGCTTGCTATAGTGTGGGCGATAAAACACTATCGACCCTACCTTTTTGGCAGAAAATTTAAAATTCTAACAGACCGTAGACCACTAGTATATCTCTTTTCCTTTAAAGAACCATCAAGTAGACTAACCAAATTCCGACTACTGCTTGAAGGGATAACTGCACAGCTGATGCCTTAAGTCGCATAAACTGGTATTCCACCCAACTTAGGCAACTAAAAATCTGCGTAATTACAAGGTCACAATCTAAGACAAGGAATGCGATAAACGAAAACCCTGTACAGGACACGGAAGGAAAGTAAAAGAAACAGGCCACTGAAGAAGAAAAGAACAATCAAATTATCACTGAACTGATCAAACCTCCAGAACACGGGCATACAATAATTGAGTTAAAAATAATAAATAGTTTCGAGGACGATGAGTACCCAGTAAACTGTACTAATATAATCCTGGGCCCAAACAAAGTTTTGGTATATATCCCAGAGAAAAATTGTGTCCTCCTAAGAAGGTCCAAGGAAGGCACTATAGCCCGATCAGCATCATTTGGCAAAATGTTGCTGAGGGACGTGCACAGAATCTGCGGACCAGCAGAAATAAATAAATTATATATTACTAAACAAGAGATAAAAAAAACTCGTAGACGGCCGTCGAGAATATAAAATTCACGAGTTACAGAAAATCTTAGGAGACTTATTCGAAGAAAGTAATGTAAAGGTGCACCTCATAAATAATTGTATTGAAATTACCGATTCTCAGAAGAAGAAAATATTGCTCAATGACTATCAGGAATAAACCGCATGCTTAAGAACATTAAAAAAAAATATTTCTGGACAGGAATGCAGAACGACGTGACAACGTTTGTGAAGCATTGCCCAAGTCGCCAGAAAAAAAGTTTCGATAAGATATTTCTAGACTTAGTAGGTCCTTTAGATGAATCGGTAAACGGCTACAAATATATTTTAACTTTACAGGACGAACTCACCAAATTCACTGAAGCTATTCCGATAGTAAACAAAGAAGCTAGCAGAGTAGCCAAATTGCCTGTAGAATGCTTTATCCTTAAATATGGAGTTCCTAAAACCATAGCATCCGACCAAGGAACGGAGTTTGTTAACAAAATCTTTAAAGATATGTGCAAACTACTGAGAATAGAACAGATCCAGTCCACGGCATATCATCACGAGAGTATAGGAGCATTAGAAAACTCCCATAAAGTTCTCGGAGCATACCTAAGAAGCTACGTATCCGAAAAACATACTGACTGGTGTACTTGGTTACCATACTATGTGTTCTGCTATAACACCGCAGTACATGCAGAAACAGGGTATACCCCATTCCAATTGGTATTCGGACGGCAATGTACGTTACCTTCGAATCTGACAAAACAAGTGGAACCAAGATACAACTATGAAGACTATGTAATGGAATTAAGGCAAAGACTACAAATTGCTCATAGGGATGCTAGAGACATACTCAAAGATAAGAAAAATGCTAGAAAAGATGATTACGATAGGAAAGTTAAAAGTACGCCAACTAGTTTCGCAGTAGGTAGTTTAGTCTTGTTAAGGAACGAAAATAGGAAGAAGCTAGATCCAATTTACATAGGGCCATACGAAGTAGTATCAGAACAGGGAGTAAATTGCGAAATAATGTACGAAGGAAAGAGGACAAAAGTCCATAAAAATCGGTTAAAGAAGTTTTACGAATACGTATTAAAGCAATTTATATATATGTATGTACTTTTAATTTTTGACAAAAAAAAATAATTTACATGTAAAATAAACATCTATCAAAATAAAAATTGTTTTGTACATGTAAAAAAAAACCTATAAAAATACAAAATTTTAAATTTATATACTACACCGGTGTATAAAAATAATAATAAGATGTAGTATAAGAGTAATAATAAGATGTAGAATAAGAATATGTAATAAGATATATACCATATAAAATTAATAACATGTCAAATTAATAATAAGATGTAGAATAAGAATATGTAATAATATATATCATATAAGGTTAATAACGTATCAAAATAATAATAAGATATAGAATAAGAATATGTACTAACATATATATATATCATAATAAGATTAATAACATGTCAAAATAATAATAAGATATAGAATAAGAACATGTAATAATGTATAGAACCTATAAGATTAATAACATCTAAGAACAGCAATAATAATACGTACCTAACATTACAAAAAAAAAAAAAAAATGAAAATATGTATATTTAAAAAAAAAATAAATATTTACATACGAGTATATGCATAATGTTAAGTACGAAAAATGATGTCTCTAATATTGAAAAAAGAAATTTTATATATATCATAAGGTTCATGTTTTATAATTCCCTATCTTTTAAAAGTGACGCGCCAAAACAAAAATAATAAGGTAGGTACATGCTTGATACCAACTTGGTGTTTGTGTGAAGGGATCGCACTAGCGGCCACTTATCAAACAAAGTATGAAGCAATTAAATCATCCCATAACATATTTTGTAAAGTGATCGCACTAGCGATTACTTATCCAACAATGTATCTAAACATTTAAAATCATTTAATTGCTCACTTCGTAACTCGAACCCTAACAAATAAACCTAAATGTATCTCATGCCGATTACGAGTTCAACGATCAAACATACAAATGTATGTACTCGAGTAATCGAATACTTTGAATGAATCGACGTGCCTATGCTGAACAACAGCACACAGCAAAGACAGCAAAGCATACAGCCGCATGGGCAATCCATAGTAACACAAAGTAAACAAACACTTTGTGTAAAACTTCTTGCTTATGCTGAGCAATGGCACGCGACAAAGTATACAGCCGCATGAAGAATTATTACTAGCGAAACATTATAATCGAATACTGTATGGAATGACGGCGGTCATCCACACGCGGGAAATGCCGAATGGGCAATTATCGATCAGTGGATTTTGGGGTTCGAGATGCGAAGCGAATACTTTTTGCTGCGACAGCATGTGTAAAAATTAGTATATAAGCCCTACGAATTATGAATAAAGTGTCTTTCAAATTTCTGAAGTCAGAGAACCAACAGTATTTTATTTAGCAACTCGCTGAAATACCTTGGGGAATTCTGCTTTTAGAAAACTGACGCCTACAAGGAGCAGTCCTCTGCTTCGTAGGTAATTCAATCGTTCATACAGCCACTCGCTGTACGAGGTCAGGAAAGCCGTCTAATACCCCAACAGGTCCCCCCAATCTTGCTCTAGAAGAACCTGAAGTCCCAACATCGCATGGCGATCCTGCCAGGAGAAGGGCAATAACTACCACCAGTTATACAGTCCCTCCGAACAGCGCAGACCACTGGAGTGACCAAGAAGGAGCAGGGGCAAGCAGGAATATCTAAAAACTCTCAAGATAGCAATCAAGATATTACCATAAGCATAACATATTCTTCGTTGACTCCAGTACGAACCTCAAAGCTTGGTTTGATTTTCGGTTTTGCACAGATAGCTTCAGAACCCACTAAACATCAACCCAATAATTGCAAGCAGTACCAAATTGTTGGTTTCCGCTACCGCTGTTTGAAATGTGTTAGCTTTGGTACGTGAAGTGTTTCTTTTTTTTGGAAGGAATACTGAAAATCATAATGCATACGCTTTGTATATCAACAACATCAACAGAGGATGGACAAAATTTCACACGAGCAAAAAAAAAATAAATTTAAAAGTAGAAAATACTTTAAAAAACATCCCCGTGTTGGTTGTCTCGTACTTGAAGGTGATCCATTGGAAAGCCGACCAAACACACCCAGTCCTCAGCATACTACCCACACACTTCAGAGCATATGCATTCGAAGCTGGAAACTTGTGCTTTTCGTTTGGCTCAGGTCGAATCTGGGACCGGCCTAGTTCAACGCCTGATGGCAGTGATGGACATCAACTTATTTGCCAGTATTGTCGGGCACCCAAGGGGAGTGGACCAAAATCTCCCTTTCCAGTTATGGCTGCTATGGACGCCGGACAAAGGGGAGCTAGAAGCTCAAATAAACATTTTGGAAGATCACCACCGGCAGTTAGCAGCTCAGCTGCAATAAACAATTTTTAGAGATATTCTTTTTTTTTAATTTTTAAATAATCTCTTTTGTTTCAGTCCCGAATATGTATTTAATTTCTAATAGTTTTTTTTAATGTTTAATTAAGTATGACTTATGCAACATGCACCTACTGCCAACTTATAAATAGTTTTCAAAAACTGCTGTTTAATTAAAGGTAATGATAATTGGCATTCTTTTGTTTACCCATTTTGAAGTCATGTTAAATACTTAGCAACTTAGGATGACTGCACATTCATACTACATATTCTTAAGAAAGAAAAAAAAACATTTTTTTATATTAAAGAAAAAATTAAATGGTATTAAATGTAATAAATTATTTTACTTAAGTCAAGAAAAAAACACAAAAATATATATAACAATATAGATATAGGTACGATGAAAATAATAAACAAAGAAAAGTAAACGTTACCCTCTGTAAATTCAACCTATGTAAATTGGGTCAAAACTCCATTCTGATAGGTTCTCTCACTTATTCTAGGACACATTATTTCCGACCAAGGAATTCACCCCAATCCAACAATATCAGCTGTTATGAATAATTACCCCAGGCCTACAAATGCTGACGAAGTAGAAGATTCGTAGCTTTTGAAAGAAATATAGAGTTCAATTTTAACCAAGACTGTGAGAAGTCATTTCAACTTTTAAAAGCAATCCTCACTAGTCCTCAAATTTTACAATTTCCAAAGTTTGAGAAGGAATTCATTTTACGGACAGACGCCTCAGGGTTTGCCTTGGGGGCAGTACTTTCAAATTTCGATGACAAACCCATTGCTTATGCTAGCAAAACTCTAAATAATGCCGAGAAAAATTATAGCACTATTGAAAAAGAGTTGCTTGCTATAGTGTGGGCGATAAAACACTATCGACCCTACCTTTTTGGCAGAAAATTTAAAATTCTAACAGACCGTAGACCACTAGTATATCTCTTTTCCTTTAAAGAACCATCAAGTAGACTAACCAAATTCCGACTACTGCTTGAAGGGATAACTGCACAGCTGATGCCTTAAGTCGCATAAACTGGTATTCCACCCAACTTAAGCAACTAAAAATCTGCGTAATTACAAGGTCACAATCTAAGACAAGGAATGCGATAAACGAAAACTCTGTACAGGACACGGAAGGAAAGTAAAAGAAACAGGCCACTGAAGAAGAAAAGAACAATCAAATTATCACTGAACTGATCAAACCTCCAGAACACGGGCATACAATAATTGAGTTAAAAATAATAAATAGTTTCGAGGACGATGAGTACCCAGTAAACTGTACTAATATAATCCTGGGCCCAAACAAAGTTTTGGTATATATCCCAGAGAAAAATTGTGTCCTCCTAAGAAGGTCCAAAGAAGGCACTATAGCCCGATCAGCATCATTTGGCAAAATGTTGCTGAGGGACGTGCACAGAATCTGCGGACCAGCAGAAATAAATAAATTATATATTACTAAACAAGAGATAAAAAAAACTCGTAGACGGCCGTCGAGAATATAAAATTCACGAGTTACAGAAAATCTTAGGAGACTTATTCGAAGAAAGTAATGTAAAGGTGCACCTCATAAATAATTGTATTGAAATTACCGATTCTCAGAAGAAGAAAATATTGCTCAATGACTATCAGGAATAAACCGCATGCTTAAGAACATTAAAAAAAAATATTTCTGGACAGGAATGCAGAACGACGTGACAACGTTTGTGAAGCATTGCCCAAGTCGCCAGAAAAAAAGTTTCGATAAGATATTTCTAGACTTAGTAGGTCCTTTAGATGAATCGGTAAACGGCTACAAATATATTTTAACTTTACAGGACGAACTCACCAAATTCACTGAAGCTATTCCGATAGTAAACAAAGAAGCTAGCAGAGTAGCCAAATTGCCTGTAGAATGCTTTATCCTTAAATATGGAGTTCCTAAAACCATAGCATCCGACCAAGGAACGGAGTTTGTTAACAAAATCTTTAAAGATATGTGCAAACTACTGAGAATAGAACAGATCCAGTCCACGGCATATCATCACGAGAGTATAGGAGCATTAGAAAACTCCCATAAAGTTCTCGGAGCATACCTAAGAAGCTACGTATCCGAAAAACATACTGACTGGTGTACTTGGTTACCATACTATGTGTTCTGCTATAACACCGCAGTACATGCAGAAACAGGGTATACCCCATTCCAATTGGTATTCGGACGACAATGTACGTTACCTTCGAATCTGACAAAACAAGTGGAACCAAGATACAACTATGAAGACTATGTAATGGAATTAAGGCAAAGACTACAAATTGCTCATAGGGATGCTAGAGACATACTCAAAGATAAGAAAAATGCTAGAAAAGATGATTACGATAGGAAAGTTAAAAGTACGCCAACTAGTTTCGCAGTAGGTAGTTTAGTCTTGTTAAGGAACGAAAATAGGAAGAAGCTAGATCCAATTTACATAGGGCCATACGAAGTAGTATCAGAACAGGGAGTAAATTGCGAAATAATGTACGAAGGAAAGAGGACAAAAGTCCATAAAAATCGGTTAAAGAAGTTTTACGAATACGTATTAAAGCAATTTATATATATGTATGTACTTTTAATTTTTGACAAAAAAAAATAATTTACATGTAAAATAAACATCTATCAAAATAAAAATTGTTTTGTACATGTAAAAAAAAACCTATAAAAATACAAAATTTTAAATTTATATACTACACCGGTGTATAAAAATAATAATAAGATGTAGTATAAGAGTAATAATAAGATGTAGAATAAGAATATGTAATAAGATATATACCATATAAAATTAATAACATGTCAAATTAATAATAAGATGTAGAATAAGAATATGTAATAATATATATCATATAAGGTTAATAACGTATCAAAATAATAATAAGATATAGAAAAAGAATATGTACTAACATATATATATATCATAATAAGATTAATAACATGTCAAAATAATAATAAGATATAGAATAAGAACATGTAATAATGTATAGAACCTATAAGATTAATAACATCTAAGAACAGCAATAATAATACGTACCTAACATTACAAAAAAAAAAAAAAAATGAAAATATGTATATTTAAAAAAAAAAAAATATTTATATACGAGTATATGCATAATGTTAAGTACGAAAAATGATGTCTCTAATATTGAAAAAAGAAATTTTATATATCATAAGGTTCATGTTTTATAATTCCCTATCTTTTAAAAGTGACGCGCCAAAACAAAAATAATAAGGTAGGTACATGCTTGATACCAACTTGGTGTTTGTGTGAAGGGATCGCACTAGCGGCCACTTATCAAACAAAGTATGAAGCAATTAAATCATCCCATAACATATTTTGTAAAGTGATCGCACTAGCGATTACTTATCCAACAATGTATCTAAACATTTAAAATCATTTAATTGCTCACTTCGTAACTCGAACCCTAACAAATAAACCTAAATGTATCTCATGCCGATTACGAGTTCAACGATCAAACATACAAATGTATGTACTCGAGTAATCGAATACTTTGAATGAATCGACGTGCCTATGCTGAACAACAGCACACAGCAAAGACAGCAAAGCATACAGCCGCATGGGCAATCCATAGTAACACAAAGTAAACAAACACTTTGTGTAAAACTTCTTGCTTGTGCTGAGCAATGGCACGCGACAAAGTATACAGCCGCATGAAGAATTATTACTAGCGAAACATTATAATCGAATACTGTATGGAATGACGGCGGTCATCCACACGCGGGAAATGCCGAATGGGCAATTATCGATCAATGGATTTTGGGGTTCGAGATGCGAAGCGAATACTTTTTGCTGCGACAGCATGTGTAAAAATTAGTATATAAGCCCTACGAATTATGAATAAAGTGTCTTTCAAATTTCTGAAGTCAGAGAACCAACAGTATTTTATTTAGCAACTCGCTGAAATACCTTGAGGAATTCTGCTTTTAGAAAACTGACGCCTACAAGGAGCAGTCCTCTGCTTCGTAGGTAATTCAATCGTTCATACAGCCACTCGCTGTACGAGATCAGGAAAGCCGTCTAATACCCCAACAGGTCCCCCCAATCTTGCTCTAGAAGAACCTGAAGTCCCAACATCGCATGGCGATCCTGCCAGGAGAAGGGCAATAACTACCACCAGTTATACAGTCCCTCCGAACAGCGCAGACCACTGGAGTGACCAAGAAGGAGCAGGGGCAAGCAGGAATATCTAAAAACTCTCAAGATAGCAATCAAGATATTACCATAAGCATAACATATTCTTCGTTGACTCCAGTACGAACCTCAAAGCTTGGTTTGATTTTCGGTTTTGCACAGATAGCTTCAGAACCCACTAAACATCAACCCAATAATTGCAAGCAGTACCAAATTGTTGGTTTCCGCTACCGCTGTTTGAAATGTGTTAGCTTTGGTACGTGAAGTGTTTCTTTTTTTTGGAAGGAATACTGAAAATCATAATACATACGCTTTGTATATCAACAACATCAACAGAGGATGGACAAAATTTCACACGAGCAAAAAAAAAATAAATTTAAAAGTAGAAAATACTTTAAAAAACATCCCCGTGTTGGTTGTCTCGTACTTGAAGGTGATCCATTGGAAAGCCGACCAAACACACCCAGTCCTCAGCATACTACCCACACACTTCAGAGCATATGCATTCGAAGCTGGAAACTTATGCTTTTCGTTTGGCTCAGGTCGAATCTGGGACCGGCCTAGTTCAACGCCTGATGGCAGTGATGGACATCAACTTATTTGCCAGTATTGTCGGGCACCCAAGGGGAGTGGACCAAAATCTCCCTTTCCAGTTATGGCTGCTATGGACGCGGGACAAAGGGGAGCTAGAAGCTCAAATAAACATTTTGGAAGATCACCACCGGCAGTTAGCAGCTCAGCTGCAATAAACAATTTTTAGAGATATTTTTTTTTTTAATTTTTAAATAATCTCTTTTGTTTTAGTCCCGAATATGTATTTAATTTCCAATAGTTTTTTTTTAATGTTTAATTAAGTATGACTTATGCAACATGCACCTACTGCCAACTTATAAATAGTTTTCAAAAACTGCTGTTTAATTAAAGGTAATGATAATTGGCATTCTTTTGTTTACCCATTTTGAAGTCATGTTAAATACTTAGCATGATATTATTCTTACCTCATTCAAAAATAGTTGCAAGGTTAAAAGAACCGTGGTTAAAAGGTGCGTACCATGGTGGAACGATAACCTTGAGTCTATTCGAAAGAGAGTGAGAAAGCTTTTTAACAAAGCAAAACGCACCGGCACATGGGAACAATATAAATCCATGCTGACCATATACAACCTAGAGTTGCGCAGATCCAAAAGAGCCTCATGGCTTGCAAACTGCGAGAAGATCTAAAACTTCCTGAGGTGGCACGCCTCCAAAGGGCTCTGTCAAAGAATCAAGAAAAAAGCATGGGATTGTTAATCAAATCAGATGGTTCAATCACACGCGACCGGGAAGAAACGCTGAAAACTTTGCTTCAGGCTCACTTCCCAGGGTCTCACACGATGGTCATTACAGACGACCATATAGCGGAGGTCTCAATCCCAAGAAACCTCAGCAGAATTAATAGTTTATCCGGAAAACTTTTTACTCCGGATAAGGTTAAATGGGCAATTAACTCATTTAAACAATTCAAGGCATCAGGAACAGACGGTATTTTTCCAGCCCTCATTCAAAATGGAATAGAATTTTTATTACCATCCATGATTGCCTTATTTAGGTTCAGCTTCAACTGGGGGTATATACCAGTTACCTGGAGGGAGGTAAACGTAGTATTTATACCTAAACCTGGAAACAAGCCGAGTGAATTACCTAAATCATATCGTCCGATAAGCTTGACATCGTTTTTTCTGAAAACAATGGAAAGGATTATTGACATCCACATTAGAGAATGCATATCAAAAAGCATGCCTCTGCACCCTCACCAATATGCGTACCAAAAGGGCAAATCCACGGAAGGCGCTCTGTTAAGACTAACTACAGAGATAAAAAACGCCTACCGTTGCAAAGAGATCGCACTTTGTGCCTTTCTGGACATAGAGGGTGCTTTTGACAACACTGGATATGAATCCATATCAAATGATTTGTATCATAGAAACATAGACAAACCAACTATGAAATGGATCAAAGCGATGCTGGAAAGTCGCAAAATAACTGCCTCGTCAGGAATGACCTCAGTATTAGTAACAGCCGTAAGGGGTTGCCCACAAGGGGGAGTACTTTCACCCCTTTTGTCATTGGTCATCGATGACCTGCTACACAAGATGAGATATTATCATCATAGTCAGTTGCAAAGACTCAATTGGAGTCACTTCAAAAATGAAAAATGCTCTAAAGACAGCCATAGACTGGTGCATCAAGGAAAATCTTTCCATAAATCCCAGTAAAGCCGTCATCGTTCCTTTTACTAAAAGGAGGAAATTAGACCTAGACCTAATCACAATAAACGACACCATCGTAGAGTATTCCGACGAAGTCAAGTATCTTGGAGTAATCCTGGATAAGAGACTTAACTGGAACTCTCACATAAACAACAAAATCAATAAAGCTAATAAAGCTTTATGGGCCTGTCGTCGCACATATGGCAAAACCTGGGGAATCTCTCCAAAGATCGTCCGCTGGATCTACACAGTGATGATAAGACCCATTATAACATACGCCTCCATAGTATGGTGGACAAAATCCACACAAAAGGTCGCAATAGAGAAGCTCAAAAAGGTATAACGGCTTGCGTGCCTTGGTATCTCCGGAGCCATGCGAACCATTCCAACAGCTGCCATAGAGGCAATAACAGGAATTACACCTTTCCACATATACATCCAAAAAGTGGCGATCCGCAGTGCAATAAGTCTAATACAGTTAAACGAGATAAGTCTTAAGGATCATCCGGAACTAAAGACCCTTCTCGATGAACTGCCACAACTTAACATGAACTGCGCGGTCACAGACCGCATTCAAAAAACACTATGCTTCAACAAACGGTTCTCCACGGAGATACCCAAGAGAGAAGCATGGGTTAGTAATAACCCACCAAACAGCCACAACGGCATAAAGTGGTATACGTATGGTTCTAAAATGGAAACGGGGGTAGGAGCGGGAATATACGGACCACACAAACGCTTTACGATACCCATGGGAAAAAGTCCCAGCGTATTTCAAGCAGAGCGCCACGCCATTCAAGAATGCGCCAGCCACATTATTTTATCTGGCATAAAAGGTGCAACCATCCATATTTTCACGGATAGTCAAGCAGCTATAAACGCCCTTAGCTCGTATACCATTGACTCCAAATCAGTCATGTACTGCTTCAATACCCTACAAACACTCGGAATAAGAAACAAGACCAAATTATGGTGGGTTCCGGGTCATGTCGGGGTAGAAGGTAACGAAAAGGCCGACGAACTGACCAGAAAAGGTTCAGAAACACCTTTCATAGGTCCCGAACCTATCTGCTGCACTCCTAGATCAGCAGCAACGGCAGCAATTAAAAGCTGGGAACATAGAAAATGTATCTATCTTTGGGAAAGCATCCCAGGTCTAAGACAAGCCAAACGAGCCATTCGGCCCTTCAATCAAAATGCCAGCAAATGTCTAAACCTAAGCAGGCATGATATCAAAAACCTAGTAGGTTAACTTACTGGTCACCATGGTTTTAGATATCATCTACACAAAATGAGAATATCAGACTCTCCTGAGTGCCGACTCTGTCTTGAAGAGGACGAGTCAGCTGAACGCATTTTATGTGAATGTCCAGCCCTTAATGGAATTAGAAAGAAGATCTTTTTCAGGGAGCATATGAGCCCCGAGGACATAAAGAATTCTTCTACTAGTAAAATTGTCCGCTTTACACGGAAAGGGGAAATTCTACTAGTTTAAACTTTTCATACGGTACAAAAGATCTTTTAGGTCGAAGTACCCCCCCCCCCCCCCCCCCCTCTGATAAATCGCCTTGGCGAGCCAGAATTTAAAAAAAAAAAAAAAAATACTTAGCAACTTAGGATGACTGCACATTCATACTACATATTCTTAAGAAAGAAAAAAAAAACATTTTTTTTATATTAAAGAAAAAATTAAATGGTATTAAATTTAATAAATTATTTTACTTAAGTCAAGAAAAAAACACAAAAAAATATATAACAATATAGATATAGGTACGATGAAAATAATAAACAAAGAAAAGTAAACGTTACCCTCTGTAAAGACTTTTCAGAAGTTGAAAAAGAATAGGTACTCACCTGTTATAAAATTTGAGGAGTATTGCATCAATAATAAATGTTAAATACGGGTCAAGCCCAGGTTTTCTTGGTCCACCACCAAGATTTCTTGGAACTGCAGTCGACGAGAGAGAATACAATAAGTCCAAAGCTGCTTGCGACAGAGGGTAGAGTTCATTGCGAGATTCATTTTGTTCGATTTCAACTTCCAATCCACAAACAACTATATGAAAGAAAGATGTCTTAGACCAAGTGTTAAATACATCACACATTTCACTCACCATATGTGTTCGTCGTAGGAATTGTTGCAATAATTTGCGATGCTTCCAAATTATTCCACAATTGAATGGCAGTATCTTTTGACTTTCCTAGAGCTGCCAATGTAAGCAGAATATCGGCTTTTAAGTTGATGGGTACAGAACAACTTAGAAGTCCTGTAAAAAAAATATGCTTAAAACTTTGGGCATAATTAAGCTATCTGAAAATTAACAGTCTGTTCGCGTACTTGAAAATCCAAAAAATTCTTCCCAAAATACTTTTTCTTTTGCAACATAGTCTCATCACGAGAGAAATGAACTTCCCCTACAACTGAAAAACCGAAATGTTATGCTATACAAATTTCTATGGGTATATATGTATAGGGTACAACTGTCAAAGTGTTCACAGATGTTTAAACTAGCAGCACTCTAGAAAATTGAAGTCAATAATATAAACCTATAGTTGTACATGGAATAATTGATATATGTTATATAAATTATATATGTGAACTTTAAACGAAATCGTTGGAAGAAAACTTCAACTTCCCAATAGTCCATATTGATTCTTTCTGACATTTTGTATTGTCTAGGTTCGAGGACAAGTGCATTTTCATCATCATCACTCAAATCCAACTAGTATTGGAGATAATTGTGCATAACGGACTTTCCCAGATAAAGACAAAAACTCAATTTAATACAATAATCTTTGTTTTAAGCGGGCTATAGGTTCATAAAGGTGGTGGCGTGTATATTAATAGGGTAGACTCTGATTGGCATCAACGTGACGGTGTACAGTTCGTTGTAATGAACATCAATTGTGCTTATTTTACCTATCCGTGTACTGGTCTCGCTCACCCGGGCTTGACTTGCTAAACTTACACGAAGAAAATAGTAACACTATAATGCTCTGTCGGAATTGACCGTCGAGCTCGAGCCTTGTTCGCCCGAGGGGTCCCAGAAAGGGCCTGGACCTGCAGGTCGGGGGGAGTGCGTGGGGTTAACTACCCAACCATGGAAAAACAACATGGCTACGAAGCAACCGAAAGCCTCTGATAAGGGCGGATTCACTGTTGTTAAACGACCGCGAGCAACCGAACTATTAGCTGAGGGCCTAAGCTGCTACAAAGCAGATATCATCGCCATCCAGGAAGTGCGGTGAAATGGGCGGTGCAAAAAGAGGATAAAAACTGTGACATTTACTACGGTGATTGCTATAAGCAAGAAAAGCAGCATCTACTTGGTTTGGATTTCTTGTAAGCGGCAGACTTAGGCTCAAGAGTATTGAGCTTTCCGCACGTTGGTGAACGCCTTATGACTATCTGCATTAAGCCTAAATTCGCCAATTTCAGCCTGATATGCACTCACGGCCCTACGGAAGATAAAGACGATGTTACCAAAGAGTGTTTCCACAGTTCGTGGACAAAACATATGAGCAATGTCCTAAGTATGACGTTAAGATCGTCTTAGGAGATTTTAACGCCAAAATAGGAAAGGATGACATCTTTGGTAGAATAATCGGGAAGCCTACACGACACCACGTCTGGAAACGGACTTAGGTTAGGTTAGGTTAGGTTAGGTTAGGTAGACGTGGCTGTCAGCTAAAGCCAACACACTTAGACCAATGATAGGTCCATTGTGGTACCACACAGATCTCAGGATTACCCTCACTGCTCGTTGAACCAGTAGGAGCTTCTTATGAAGCGCGAAAGACTCCTAGCACCAGGGCTGGCTAAGTCGCTTGTGTCATTGAACAAGAAGTCCCCTAGATGGAGATTTCTTCTATGGGAGAGCGCAGGACACGTGCAGAGAAGGTGAAGTACAGTCTCCTCCTCCTCCTCGTCCATGCAGCTTCTGCAGAAGTCGTTTGAGCACACACCGAGTCTTGATGCGTGCCAGCGTATTAAGCAGTGTCCTGTGATAACACCTATAGTGGAGCTAATATGCAGTCGGTTTAAAGAGATTAGACACTTAGAGCGTCGCAGATCCAGCTTTGGTCAGATCCGCTTAGTCGCTAGACATGTATTGCTACTTGTCCACCTAAGGTTTGTTCTCTCGATTGCAGATAGCCCAAACAAGAGCTTGCAAGTAGCGATTGGTATACGTAGGGAACCTTTATCAGGTGAGAGAGGTAATGTGGTTCCTTTTTTGGCGAGATCGTCTGCCCTACAGTTACCTGGAATGTCCCTATGTCCCGGCACCCAACAGAGGTGAATATTAAACTGCTCTGCCATCTCCGAAAGAGATGAGCGGCAATCTTGTGCTATGATGGAATTTGACGAGACTGAGTCCAGGGACTTAATCGCGGCCTGACTATCTGAGAAGATACGGATATCCTTTAAGGATATCACATTCCTCTTTAGCCATGTCAGGGCTTCTTTTATCGCCAAAATTTCCGCCTGGAACACGCTACAGTTATCAGGAAGACGGAAAGAGAGGCTAAGATTTAGCTTTTCTGAGAAAACGCCACCACCTACCCCGTCGCTAGTTTTTGATCCATCGGTATAAAAGTGGATCGATTTATCATCCGCAAATGCATCATCATCCCAGAATGATCTGGAAGGAATGGTGATTTGGAAGTTTTTTCTGAACTGCAAACGGGGTATGGTGTAGTCTATGTTTTTGGGTAGAGACTTAAAGGAGTCTAGAATAATGGAGTGGCCAATATTCTTATTGGTCCACTGCGAGGTAGCTTTTAAGCGGACAGCGGAACATGCCGCTGTTTGCATGCTAAATATGTCAAGGGGTATCAGGTGTAGTAGAATGTCCAGAGCTTGGGCTAATCGACGCTAATTACAGGGCGTAATGTTGCTATATCTAGCACACTGTTTCCTCACCCCGATACCCACATAGGAACATGGCGGTCTCCAGATTATCCAACCGTCAATCAAATTGATCATGTTGCCATCGACGTAAGCAATCCTTCAGTATTTTAGATGTCGGAACTTTCCGAACGATCAATATAGATTTGGACCACTACCTTGTTGTAGCCAAGGTACGAATGCGGATATCACAGACGCCATATCAACGAGGAAATACTGTGACGAGATTTAACGTTGAACTGCTACAATTGCAACAAACCACCAGAACCTTTGACTATCGCGTCTCCCTCAACCTCTCTCGAGAAGTCCTAAGCAGTCAGCATCTAGTACTGACGACCAGTGGCATCGATTTTAAGAAGTCATAAGAAAAACATAGGGGCGGGCTACAGTCCGCTTGGGCGAACTGTTGGATACCCTATTCATATTCCTATCCCTCATAAGTGGGCGTGACAAAAGTCTAAGTATGGTTGAATTGTTAAGAACGCTCTACATATTTTGTTATATAACATTTAAAGAATTTTATCAAACAAAAACGAAGCTTTTGTAAAAAAACGCTCCCTAGCTCAAACTTTGGTTTTTCAATAAAATTATTTTATTTAATTGTGGGCTGACACACCCACGTAAGCGGATTTAAAAAAATTAACACATGAGCATAGAGTGCCCCTAGAGAGTATATATGTATTATAAATTTCAGCTCCCTAGCTCAAACTTTGGATTTAAAAAAAAAAAATTGTAAATTGTGGGCGTGTCAGTAGGCGAATTTTGAAAATATTAACACATGAGCATAAAGGGCCACCTAGAGAGTATATATTATAAATTTCAGCTCCCTAGCTCAAACTTTGGATTTTCAAAAAAAGTTTTTTTTTTAAATTGTGGCCGATTTTGAAAATATTTACACATGAGCTTAAAGGGCCCCTAGAGAGTATATATTATAAATTTCAGCTCCCTAGCTCGAATTTTGATTTTTCAATAAAATTGTTTTACTTAATTGTGGGCGTGTCAGTGGGCGGATTTTGAAAATTTTATATCCCGAGCAGTTTTAGGAGTCATAGATCATATATAAAAAATTTCAGCTTTCTAGCTCAAAATTCGATTTTTTCGGAAATTTTGTTTTTTCGAGTTTGTGGGCGTGTCTGTGGGCGGATTTCAAAAATTCGTAAACTTGATTATTTCGGGACCCTAGAGAGTATATGGTTAAAATTTCAGCTCGCTAGGCCCAGTTTAAAGGCCTAATTTTTGCCAACGGACGGACGTACCTGGATAGATCGACATTACTATCGATGCTGATCATAAATTTAGTAACTTTTAGGGGTCTACGGGCAATATTAAGGTATGTTACAAACTATGCGTCAAAATTAATATACCCTTACCCAGCGAGCGCCATTTGGAAATCAGAGTTCACACCATGTTAGGGATAAAACACAATATGTAAATTCTGTCGTCTGCCATAACACAACTATTTTTCAAAAATTAAATATATGCTCGTATAATATAACTGGTCTCAAAAGTAAGCTTTTACATTCCGATTTTTTTAAATATTTACACCAATTTGATGTTATAATTCTTATAGAAACTTTTATTGAAGAAAAGAATCAAAATGAATTTCTAAAATATTTCAAAGACTTTAAAGTAATGTTTACACCCGCGATAAGATCTAATTTGCATGGAAGAGCCAGTGGGGTATTCTATATGGGATTAAAAAATCTTTATGGGGTAATCTTATTAATTTTAAAATTATTGAATCTAAAATTATTTTTCATATGGTTAGCAACAACCTAAACTATTATATTATTCCTATTTATTTAAATTGCAATCATTGGCTTTTTTGAAGTTTTCGGTCTATTTGTTTTGAATGGGTCTTCTATTAGTGATGCATGTGGCGAATTCACTTTTGTTAGCGAGCAGGGACAATCCGTGATTGACTTTGCTGCGATTTCAGGGGACTGGCTGAACATTATCGATGACTTTGAAGTTGCACTAGTCAACTACTCGGCTCATTTTCCAATTGTAATTAAAATTCAGCTAAAGGAGTTAAACCAGCAAGCTACACCTTCTAGTTTTAATAAGCTGAAGTGGTCGGAGAACAATGCAACCCTCTATAGAAGCCTCCTTTCTCGGCACTTACTATCTCTGCCCCAACAATCCGCAGTCTCGTCTGAAGTGGTATGTGAAAGTATAGAACGGGTTATAAAGACCGCAGCCCCTTTTGCGTTGAAGAGTACACACACTTTTGTAGCTAAAAATGTATGGTTTGATAAGGATTGCAGAAATCTCCGTAAACTTTCGTTCGTTTACTTAAAACTGTTTAGAACGACCAATTCTCAATTTTTCAAAAACATCTATCTTCGCGTTAATAATGATTTTAAAAAAATGTGCTCAGTTAAGAAAATCACATATTTAATAAACGTGGCTAAGAAATTGGAAAACTGCACAAACTCAAAGATATTTTGGGAAACAGTGCGCAATCTTGGTGGGCGCAATCAGGGTATGAAGTTCTCTTTAGAAGCTGAGACGTTAGCAGCTCATTTTAAAACTCTACTCTCAGCTGATGAAGACCTTCATACCTTTGATTACGCGCTACCTGATACTAGAGTCAACGAGCTGGATTTAGAATTCTCATTGCCCGAATTGGAAGTAACGCTCCAAAGATTGAAAAACAGCAAGGCTCCTGGCCTAGACGGCATACCAGTCGAGTTTTATAAAAACAGCACTATTGATTTTAAAAACTACCTCGTGTCTTTCTATAACAAAGTGTACAATGATGATTGTGTCCCTAACAGTTTCAACGAATCTGTAATTTTTGCCATTTTTAAAAAAGGTGATGCTAACGCTGCGGAAAATTATAGAGATATTTCAATTTTAAATTCAATAAGAAAAACTTTCACTGCAATCCTATATGAAAGGCTCTCAAAATGGATTGAGGATAACAGTCTTTTGAGCATCTTTCAAGCCGGTTTCCGCCCAGGTTTTTCAACCATGGATCATATCTTGGCCATTTCAAGCATTGCTCAACAATTTATAGATAGAAAAAAGAAACTATACACTTGCTTTGTTGATTTTAAAGCTGCATTCGATAAAGTCAATAGACAAGCTTTAATATACAAACTTTCTTCCATTGGTTTGTCAAGAAAGTTTCTCGAAGTGTATGCAAGTCTTATTTCGTCAACAAATGCAAGGGTATGGGACGGTTTCACATTTTCAAATCGATTTGATACAATTACAGGTGTTCCTCAGGGTTGTATCCTCAGCCCATTATTATTTGCCCTGTTCATAGATGATGTCTGCGAGCTTCTTCCGGGTGGAGTTAATTTTGCTAACATTATAATCAAAGTCCTGTTGTACGCGGACGATCTAGTTATGCTTGCTGATAATCCTTTCACGCTTCAATTGCAAATAAACCGTCTAAGTTCATTTTGCGAGTCTTGGGGCTTGCAAATTAATACCCAAAAAACTAAGATTGTTATATTTGAAAAGAGACAATCAAGAAGGCGAGCGGAAGAAAAATGGTCTCTAAACAATACACACATTGAGGTTTTACAAGAGTTTAAATATTTGGGTGTCCTCTTGACCTACAATTTAAGCTATCTAAAGCACTCCAAAGAAAAAAGCAACGAAGCTAAATTGGCTCTTAATATAATGTGGCCAAAGTTTTTTTCGAACCAAAATGTTGATATAACGTCCAAGTACAAAGTTTTCAACGCGACAGTAAATGCATGCATGGCATATGGCGTCCAACCCGTCGGATACACACACTTCGAAGCTTTTGAAACTGTACAAAGGAACATTTTTAAGAGGATATTTCGTTTGCCTAACTCAACACCCAACTACGCCATATATGTAGAGTCAGGAATATTCCCTATATATATACAAAATTTGAAGGCAAATGCGAACTTCATTACTAGAGTGATGAAAAGAAGTGAAACTTGTCTTCACAAAATCATCTTAAGAAAATTACTTCGAGTGAATGTTTCCCCGTTTAAAAACTGGAACGAACTAGCTTTATCTTACGAAACAAGTTTAAACTTAACAGAAACTAATGTGACCGATTGGCAGGCTCAGTTTTCTGATGTGATTGCTAAGGTGGATCACAAAATGTTTCTGGATAACCTTTCCAGAGCATCTTCATCTACTTCAAGAGCTATTTATAGTCATTTAAACCATGAACTGCCCTCGGAAGTCTCTTACTTTAGTAATGAATTTTCAGCCTCGGTTATAAGTATTATTTTTAGAGCAAGAGTTGAAATTTTAAATTTGAACTTTATACCTCATCGATCAGACTTGCCCCAGCTATGTGATCTATGTAACGGAAGAGTGAATGAAGATATATACCATTTCGTTGCTGCTTGTCCTATTCTACAAGAAATTCGCCGGTTGCATTTTTGGGAAAGTTTTATATCTTTGGACAAACTTTTTGAAATTTTAAATGGAGCAATGGGCTGGCTCAGCCTCTTTAAATATTGCCAACATGCTCTTTCTTACCGTAACAGTTTCACATATTAAACTTAGTCGATTACCCACTTATGGCAGTTTTGACCAAATTTTATACCTAAATATTTATTGTTTTGTTGCTGATCATACTAAATTTGATAATATCTCTTTTGTGTTTCAAATCACGTTAAAATTGATAATATTGTATAAACAGCTATTTCTAACCAAATTGTGTATTATCTTGGGTTTCAAATCATGTTAAAATTGATAAAATTTTGTATAAACAGC
This sequence comes from Portevinia maculata, assembly GCA_949715645.1. Classification (NCBI taxonomy): domain Eukaryota; kingdom Metazoa; phylum Arthropoda; class Insecta; order Diptera; family Syrphidae; genus Portevinia; species Portevinia maculata. The sequence goes on along the minus strand of OX454526.1, from coordinate 167,407,218 downwards.
TAATCAAATTAACCAAATTGTTTAATATTTTGTGTTTCAAATCACGTTAAAATTGATAGCATTGTTTTATATAATAATATTTCTTCATATCTTTTGTTAAACATTTTTTCTTTTTTCCTTTTCTTTATATTTTAAAATTTTTGCTTTTTATTATTTCTTTTATTTTTAAATCATATTATGAAATGTCATCTCAGGCAGACGGCAGTATTGCCATGTCCTTATTCTTAAGTATACCAATTTGTAAACTTTATGATGAAAAAATAAAGAATCTATCTATCTATCTATCTATCTATACCCTTAGAATAGTGTATAAACAGCAACTAATACGCTGGGTTTCACAAAATCACACCCTCGAAACCCCTGGTTTTAAAAAGAATGCCTGCAACCACGTGTAAAACACGTTGCCTACAAAGCGGCGCTGCGGAGAAGGACGAGAACAGCTCGTGAGCTATACGAAGAAAAGAGGAGGGAAGAGCATAGGCTTCTTCGGAGGAAAAAGAAAGAGCATGATAAGCGCGCGACCGAGGAAATAAAGAGATGCTACTCCAGGAACAATGTTCGGAAGTTTTACCGAAAGGTTAAAAGAACTTGTCGCGCGAACAAGACCCGAACAGAGACCTGTAAAGACGAACAAGGAAATCTTGTATTAGAGTCACAGTTGGTGCTTAGGACATGCAAAAACCATTTCTGCAGACTGTTAAACGGCGAAGACCACTGAACCACTCAGCCTGGACGATGAAAGCCAAGACTTCTCTCCACTTGACCAAAATAAAGTAAGTACAGCAATATCAAAGCTCAAGTCCATCAAAGCTGCTAGACCGGACGTTTTAACTGACGAGCTTTTTAATGCAGTTGCAGATGACTTGTTGGGGACCACTCACAAACTCGTCTCTAAGATCTGGTCAGAGGAAAGTATGCCTGATGAATGGAGCCTCAGCATCATTTGCCCGTTACACAATAAGGGCATCAGTCTGCTCAGCATTACATATAAGACCCTATCTGCTTTACTATGTGAGCGATAGAAACCATTCGTCAACGAACTGATTGGTCCCTACCTACCAGTATGGTTTTAGGCCCGGCTATCGATACTCACCACCTTTTTATCGATTTTAAGGCCGCATATGACAGCATTTGTAGACGCGATCTATACAGAGTTATGTCTAGTTTTGGCAGCCTTGCCAAACTTAACAGATTGTGTAAAACGACGATGAAGAACGCTCGCTGCTCCATAAAGGACGGAAACAATCTCACTGAGACTTTTGATGTCAAACAAAAATTTAGACAAGGTAATGCGTTGTTACCTGATTTTTTCAACATCAAACTTGGGAAAATTGGTCGAAACTCGCAAGCAAACGCTACGTACAATTTTCGAAAATTCTGTGCAACTACTTGCATACGCTGACGACGTTGGCATAATTGGCAGAACTCAGCGGGATGTCTCTTGTGCGTTTGGAAGTATTAGCACAGAAGCGGGAAAAATGGGTTTAGTGGTGAATGGGGGCAAAACAAAATACAACATGAAAGTGCACACAACTCGGCAAATCGGACAGAACCTCGCTTTATTTTGCGTTGACCGGCGTTATAGGAGGAGATATAAGAGCGAACTCTACGAGCTGTACAGCGACATCGACCTGGTCAGAAAAGTACGTATCAGACAACTAAGATGGCTAGGACATGTACAGCGAATGAACACCAACGCTATGGACCAAAGAGTCTTCGATTTTAACCCGGAGGGACAACGCAGAAGAGGACGACCTCGCCTTAGGTTGCGTGCACAAGTGCAAGGGAACCTCAACCAACTTGTAGTGCGCAACTGCTGGCGGTTAGCAAAAGATCGGGATAAATGGAAATGCGTGTTGGTTGAGGCCCAGGTTCAACCCGGACTGTAGGGCCACCTAAGTAAGGTCCATAAAAGTAATAACTTTAGGTTTGCAACGTTTCGGACGTGTTAACGTCCTTCATCAGGTCGTTATTTATATCAAAAACAGGGAATAAATATCACAAATATTAATGTGAAATTGTCATGAAATATCATGGCATTGCGGCATTAATTATGGATCATAACAACTGCTCCGAAGGTTACACAAAATATTCAACTGTAATACATACAGGCATTTTTTCATTCCGAGTGGGATTTTTCTGATGCCCATCTGTCAACGCTCCAACGTACTGTGCGAACGTCTGAAGCTGTTCTGCAACACACTAATCGGTACGTACGTGTGGCTTCCGGCTCAGCAGATCTACAATAGACCAAACCTTCACACTAATGGAAATCCTGGAAAAGACCAATGAATTTCAAGTCAAGATCCACCATCTCATCATGTGATAGAAGATGCACATTTAAAAACGCTGCAGCGGAAAGCAAGGGCAGCCAGGGAAGAGTATCGAGCCAAGAGAAGGAAGGAGAAGAAGATTCTGCTTAGAACGCAGTCTCCCAGCTCAAGAAAATCGAAGTCGAAGAATTTACAAGAAAGCCAACCAACTGGCTGCTGGCTTTCATACCGGAACGCAGGCTCTTCGAAACAGCGACGGAAACCTAGTCACCGAAGCGCAGGAAAAAGTAAGTTTATTTGAGCAGCACGTCCAACAACTGGTAAATGGATATCATGCAGAGTGATTGGTCTAGAAGAGAACCCACGTCCTGTTAATGAAGAACAGATTTCACCGCCCAGTATAAGAGTTTGAATTAGCTATATTAGTGGAGATCCGACGAAGAATAACCCTAGAAAATCATTGCTACTTCGGTTTGGCAGAACAAATAGCTTTGAATCTCCTAACTCGGAAGACCAAGTGTAAGGAAAGTGCAAGTACAGGAAAGGAGAGCTTATGTCGGGTTCCTTCGAAAGAAAAATATTCCGTCGCATATTTAGTCCGAATGGAGAAGAGAAGATACAACCGCGAACTTTATAAGCTGTACCAAGATGTGGATATTGGCAGAAAAGCTTAAATGCGTCTACTACATTGGCTCGGCCACATCGAGCGAATGAAACAATATTGCTCCAGCGAAGAGGATCTTCGACTTAAAGCCCCAGGTTCGAGACGATAAGGAAGACCGACCTTACGTTTTTACCAGGCCATCGCGGATGAAGTATCAATCCCCCAAAACGCTTGGTCTGAGCGACTAGAACAGCGTGCCCGGGATAACGGAGCATTTGAGTTGCTGATCGTCTCTTGTAGCGGACGAACGCGCTTATTTTTTGCCCGTCATCGCCAACAGTTGGCGCGACCATACGGTTCTCGAAAAAAAAAATGTCGGTTTCAGTGTTAACAAAAAAAAGGCCACAGCGTCGGGTATTCCATCGTGACCCATCCCACTCCATCACTGTTGTTTTTGCTTGGCAAAGTGCCGTACGATTTTCGTGTGTGCACTTGCAACGGTTGATTAGAGACAGCATCCGACAGCAGGACCGTGTGGTGTTGATTTTGTTGGTAGACCAAAGCAAATTGCCGTACGAGCATAACACCTGCAGTAATTTGTTTTGGAAAGCCAACGTGCGTCTTCTTTGTGTTTTTTTTATGTTTGTAATTTATAATGTGTAGACATTTTGTAGTGGATGTGAGCAACATCCGTGGGTTGAGGAAAAATTTGTTTTCATTATACGCCCATGTCTCTCTTAATAAACCAGCTGTTTTGACACTAAGTGAAACACAGGTTAGCGTCGGCTCCGATTTAATGGAGTTTAGTCTACCTGGTTACAACTTAGTGCCATTATTCTTCCCCCATCGCGGTCTCGCCGTTTATATACGTAGTGACGTAGCCTAGCGACTTCAGCCTCAATATGGCCAATGTTCCAATCCAGAATTTAATTTCATTTGGTTAAAATTTTATGTCCGTAGGCAATTAATCCAGCCACTACTGTTTTATTTACAGAAGCCCAAATTTGGACAGACATTCAACTTATAATGAGTTAGATGCCCTGTCTGATTCCATCACAAGAATTGTGACCCTTCACCCTCGTACTGAAATCGTCATTGCGGGCGATTTTAATATACACAATTCAAGTTGGCTTCGACATTTTGGCCAGACAACAGCCGAAGGAAGGTACGTCGAGATCTTTGCTGAGGTAAATAACCTGACTCAGCTTGTAAATGAGCCGACACGAATACCGGACATTAGCAGTCAAACTGCCAACACACTGGACTTGTTTCTTACCTCTCACGGCTTAAACGTATTATCGCCTCTAGGTTCGTCAGACCATTGTATCATATCAGCTGAATTCTCGTACTCCAACCACATTGTTAAAGAACAAACTCCCAAAAGAACCGTATGGCAATACGAGAAAGTCTATTGGGAAAAACTTAACGGTTTCTTTAGGAGTTTTAACTGGTCGCTGTGCTTCCTCGACAGTGACGTGGATGCCGCTGCTGATATGGTATCAAACATAATTCACCTGGGTATGAAGTCTTACATCCCTAACAGGATAAAAAGTATCAAACCCAAGGTAAACGCGTGGTATGACTCGAGCTGCAGAGGCTATCAGGTTAAAAGAGATAAGCTTTCGGTCATTCACAACCAACCCATCTGAGGAAAGCCGAAAAAAGTTTAAACGTCCCAGAAATGACTGCAATGCCCACATTAATCGTGTTAAATTCTCCTTGACAAAAGTTGAGGCAAAAAATACTACAAAGTCCCACGGGTAGTAAAAACTATTGGTCATTTGTTAAAAACATCAAGAATTCGGCCTCATCATCTATCCCGCCACTCATTTACAATGACATTCCAGTTATCAGTTCTATAGATAAGGACAATCTGCTTGCTGCTCACTTTGCAGTCAGCTCAACGCTCCCAGATTGTGCTTTGTCTCCTCCTGTACTCGAGCGCGTAGAATACTCCATTTGACCAATCCACTTCCGCACTCATACAGTGGCTAGAGTACTTCAAGATCTTGACGTTCACAATTCCGCTGGTCCAGATGGTATTTCCCCTATCGTTCTGAAAGGGTGCTCTTCCTCACTGGCAAAACCAATGCGCAAGCTTTTGTATCTATCCTTTTCTTCAGGGCTCTTCCCGAGAAGATGGAAAACAGCATTTGTCCAGCCTAACCCCCAAAAAGGCGAATCCTCATCTCCCTCCTCTTACCAACCAATTGCAATAAGTAAGTAAGTAAGTAAGTAAGAAATTCATTTATTTAATATTTTCTTATTACATAAGTTACAAGATAGAATGAATTTTAAAGCTATGGCTTAGCCGTCAGCTTGGTTAGCAAAATGCTTATACATGTACCTACATTTGTTACTTTAACAATATAGTTATTTTTTTAATAAACTTAATCAATCATAATACTCTGTTATTAATAGCGACCTGTATTTGTAGATGGATTTAATATAATAAAATAACTTTTTCCAATCACACTCGTTCAGAATTTGTATTGTCTCCTGCATGGTAAGGAATTTTTTTCCGAAGTAAGCTAGTCTCTGTGGTTTGTAGATTGGACAAACACTAATAATGTGAAAGCAGTCTTCTTTCGCTTTTAAGTTGCAAATATTACAAAACTGGTTGAAGCTTCCATTATATGGGCTGCCATTTAAACCAATCAACTCACACCTTGTTTTGAAAATAAGAGATATTTCACTATAGTTGAGTGAGTCATTGAAATAGTTCTTATCCTTTAGATTGAAGTTCAGGTGAGAATACAATACTCTGCTATCTGATTCACGAGCTTTCTCTATAAATCGCACACGAATAGCATCTTCATTTTTATTTATTATTCGATAAAGTTGGTTCTTTAAGTTGTCCAGGTTGTTTAGATCGAATGAAATAGTTTCTCCACACGCGTTTCCAATTCTTAACCATCTTAACGCCCACCAGTCCTTGTTTCTTAATTCATAAGATAGCATTTTTTTGGTTATTCGGGAGTCTGGATACGAACCTATTTTAATGATGTAATCCGCTTGCGATTTGAGAGTGCTTGTAAAAAGCATTGGAAGACCCGTTTCCAAATAGATTGTGTAGTTCGGCGATTTCATTGGTAAGTTGAATAATTTTTTCAAGAAGTTCCTGTGGAATTTCTCGATTACTTCGTACTCGTCTGATCCCCAAACTTGAGAGGCGTAACAAAGAGTTGATTTAACAACTGAATCAAATATTCTGTATTTCGTTGAGAGGAGAATCCGCTTGTTTGCAAAAACATTTTTCCATGATAGATTCACTAAGCTTTGGGAAGACTTGGCTTTATCCGTTAGATGTTTACCAAATTCTAGGCTTGGGTTCAGTTTCACTCCTAAATATTTGAGTTCCTTCACAATCTCTAATCGGCTTCCATTATAAAACCATCTATTTCCACTTTGCACTTGTGGTGAACGGGAAAAGACCATAATTTTAGATTTTTCGGTGTTGATGGTTAGTCCCCATTTTTTGCAGTAACTGGCTAGTCGATTTATCATCAATTGGAGATTTTCAGGAGATTCAGAGAGTAGAACAAGATCATCGGCATATAACAAGACATTGACCACGGTATTAGCAATTCGTACTCCACCAGGCAAATCTTTTTCTATGTCGTTTATAAATAGAGAAAACAATAAGGCACTAAGAGGACATCCTTGCTTTACACCAGTCTGTGTTTTAAACCATTCTGAGAAATCCTTTCCATCCCAGACTGCTGCACTTGTTTCGGCATACATTTTTTTAATGGTCTTAAGAAATTTTGTAGAGATACCCAACTGAGACAGTTTATAGAAGAGTGCACTTCGGCTAACAAGATCAAAAGCTGCCTTGAAATCTACAAAAAGCTATACATTTTCTTGTTTCTGGCTTGAAAGGCTCTTATAATCGCAGATAATGTGAATATTTGGTCAACGGTTGAAAAGTTTTTTCTGAATCCAGCTTGACGCTCTGTCAGAATATTTTTTTCATCTACCCATTTTTCTAATCGTCCTACAAGTATGCCACAAAATATCTTGGCTGACACATTCATGAATGAGATTCCCCTGTAGTTTTCTACGTTTTCCAGCGAACCCTTTTTGTGGATGGGGAATATTACAGACTTCTTAAACGATGAAGGGATGTCTGCACTCGAGAACACACTGTTGAAGAGAACTTTCAAATAGTTGATTAAGGTTGGACTAGCATTTTTGTAGAATTCGTACGGAATCCCATCTTCGCCTGGCGCCTTTCCATTTTTGGATTTCATGATAACAGCATTAATTTCGTCAGTTGTTACCTCACCATCTAGGGAATCGTCGAAAATGAGGGGGTCCGCATACGAGAAAGAAAGGTTTGAGTTATCCAGTAGAAGATGTTTAAAATATATGGATAGATCATCAGCAGATACTCCTGTACCTATTTGATAAACTGTACCATTAATCTCCCTTGCTATTCTCCAGAAGTCCTTTGAAGACTTGGTTTTACTAAGTAAGAGAGCTTGCTGATTATCGAAGTCAGTTTTCTTAGCTAGGCATAGATTTTTGTAGTGGGTATTCACTTGGTTATACCACTTTTTAACATCAGGGTCATTACAAGTTCTCCAGACACGCAAAAGGGCAAATGATTTCTTCCTAGCATTTATGCATTCTCTATCAAACCATTTTTGTTTAAATGGTGACCTTATATTTGAAATTATGTTTGATGCAGCACTTCTTATATAACAAGTTATTTGGTTTGCGAGTGTTTCTGTTTCTTCAGGTATCGAATTATTTACTGAGAGCAAGCTGTCTAATAACCTGTGGTAGGTATTTGTTGTTTCGGATTTCCATTTAAGTCTTGGTAGCAGGGGCAGGTTTTTGTGATATGAGGATGTTTCACCATCAACTTCAACCACGATTGGCATGTGATCCGAAAAAGTTTTGTATTGTACCTCAAATTTTTTAATTTTCCCAGTCCAGTCGTTGTTAACAGCACAAAAATCAATAACTGACTTGCCTTGCCCTCCGACAAATGTGTAATGCCCTTCTCTATCACCTTCTGTACAGCCGTTTAACACAATAAGATCATACATTTGGAGCAGCTCTAGTACATCTGTTCCATTTTTATTGCAGACTATGTCTTTAGATACCCTATTGGTACAGCATATACTAGGGTTTGTTACAGTTTGCACTATAGTGGTTTATGAGTCACTTATTCTCGAATTCCAATCTCCAATCAGCATAACGTTTTTGCTAGCTAAACATGACATTGTATTACACAGCCTCTCAAAGTCGTGAGTCCATTTGTTGCAGTTTATATATGATGGAATGATATATGTATTATTATTTTGTGTCACACATTTTACTACGGTAGTTCCTTCAAATTCATCAAAATCGTAAGTTTTTAAATGTGATTTTTTTATCCCGTACAGGCTTCCTCCACTTGCACGCCCCTTTATGTAGGTTTTACTTGCTTCGCTCCAAATTAACTTAAAGCCATCGAAATATTTATTAAAATTACTTAAATTATCGCTTGTTAAATGTGTATCAAATAAAAAGAAAATTTCAAAGTTCTTAACATAGTTAAAAAAATCTACAAATAATAATTTATTACTTAATCCAGATATATTGTAAGATAAAATATTTGCAGAGATAAATTTGTTTGAGCTGACGACGCTTAATTCTCAGTTTCGTATGACACTACTACCTTCCGGACCTTCGGTGTAAAGTGTCATCACTGGTGCATCTGGTTTGGGCCATTCACGCTGACGTCTGTTTGACAACATAGTTTCGTTGACAGCATTAAAATTGAGTTTTCCGTAGATATTCTGTAGTTCGTTTTCTCCGTTTGTGTTATTATATTTAAGTTTGTTATTACTATCTAAATAAAATGTTCTATTACCAATTAATAAATTGTTGTTTTTAATCAATACTGCTTCGCTTGGTTTAATTGTTTTGACGACTTTTCGATACCCGAGTAGAATTCGACGTTTGATTTGTGATTGTTTGCTAAGGTCTCGTTGGATATAGCAGCCTGTGCCTTTTAGCTTCAAGGAATTTTTTAACATTTGCATTGCAGTTTCATTGGAACCAGTGCTAAGTTTGAGTTTAATTGTTTTCTTGTTTTCACTAAGTTTTACGGCTTGTGGCATTTGTTGTTGGTCTGCATCAGAGCCTAGCAAAAGTGTGGTTATGTTATGAATCCTTTCTTGGGGGTCAGATCGGTCGTTTGGAATCGTGAAAATAATATTTTTCCCTCTGATCTCTCTGCTCTGCAGTTCAAGCTCCTCTTCTAGAATGCAACATCGATTTTCAAAATGCTGCACTTTTTCAGATAATTCCTGGTTTTGTTGTCTTAGCGAGTGTATTTCATTGCTAAGTTTGTTGAGATCGTCTTTTGTTGCTAGATTGGCCGTCGCTTTGGAGAGTCCTGTATTGAGCGATGCCTCAATAATGGATTTGATTTTATCAAGGTCAGATTGGGAGATCGACATTGTCTGTTGAGATTTATAAACCTTTGATGGTCTGTTGATATTAAAAAGTGGATAAATATTTTTTTCAGGTGACGTTTGATCGATTTTCCTTTTGTTGTCAGTCATGTGACTTAGGTGTCTACTTGGAAAGTTTATTTCACAGCTAATAAATTAGGATTACCTGCTTTTGCTGTTTTATTTATAGAAACAGACAGTCGACGCACCTGTTTATACACTTTTAATTATTAATTACGAACTTTGGCTAGTTATATTTAAGAATTTTACGAGAGCAAATTTTGTAATTGAACTATACACTTTGTAGCAGAGTTGCCAACCCAATTGCAATAACTTCCCTTATTTCCAAGGTACGTACGGTTTTCGCAGCAACAGGTCCACTGGTGATTTGATGACTTATCTAACCGAAAAGTGGAACTAATCTCTTCACCAAGGTGGTGAAAGTAAGATCGTTGCGCTTGATATTTCAAAGACATTTGACAGAGTTTGGCACCAAGCTCTCTTGTCGAAAATGCGTGCATTTGGAATCGATGATACCTTTCTTCAATGGATTAGAAACTACCTTTCGGAACGTTCAATTCAAGTTGTTTTGGACGGTTTCAAGTCTGCAACTCACCAAATAAATGCTGGTGTTCCCCAAGGCTCTGTTTTGTCTCCGACTCTCTTTCTCATTTTCATTAATGATCTCCTGTCTACTACCTCTAATCCAATCCACTCCTTTGCCGATGACAGTACCCTTAGCTTCTCATATTCGTTTCTTGGTTCACGCCCCTCATCTTCGGTGTGGAACTGGAACGGCAACGTATGTTAAGCTCATTAAGTTCCGATCTCGACAGCATAACTCATTGGGGTGTAACTAATAGAGTGGAATTGTTGTATGCGATATTTTGGAGCAGGTCTCCCATTTAACTTATTTTTTGTAAATACAACAGACCCAACTCATTTCATGCCAAACCGCACCCCGTCATTGTTAGATGTTATTTTGACTAGTGATGAAAGCCTTGTTAAACTGTATAGTCAATTATCTGTTCCCGTGTTCTCGCACCATGATCTTGTATTTGCAGCTGATACCAACAGATAAGTTGAGTTCCTGAATGAAAGCTAAAGAAACCACTTCAATACACATGTCCCAATAAAAACTCGTGTCATTCGAAACAAAACTTGTCCTTGGTTATCTAGTGAAATTGTAAGAAATATTGAAAAGAGAGCTCTTCTTTACCGTCGATGGAAACGGTTTCGCTTTGTAGAAATGCATAACGAATTTAAAGCTTGCAGAAATCTCGTGACCAACATGATCAAATATGCTAAGCGTATGTACTATAGCACCAAATTTAATTCTGATCGCACATCCAAGTTTTTGTGGAAACAAGTACATGAAATTGGGTTGAGTAATAAAACTATTTTCGTGAACGATAACTTTAATCTTGACGAGTTAAATCAAAAGTTTGCCAATTCGACTACCCAAAATACCAGTGACCGTGTTCCTCTTATTACAAACAATAATAATGATGGTGCATTTACTATATCTCGTGTTGACGAGTTATCAGTTGGATCAGCTATTTTGGAATAAAATGCAGATCCGTCGGTCTAGACAATATACACCCAGACTTTGCTTTAATACTTCTCCCTATCATCCTGACTCATATTACGCATATTTTCAACACTATCCTTATGATATCTAATTACCCCTCCCCCTGGAAAAAGTCCAAAATTATACCTATCACGAAAAAGGGAAGTCCTACTGAGTACAGACCTATCGCTATTCTCCCATTTTTATCCAAAGCCTTTGAAACTATTTTAAGCTCTGGCATAAAAGAGCATCTGGAGATGTGGAAACTCCTAACACCCTTTCAGTCTGGCTTCCGCTCTGGGTACAGCTGTATAAGCGCACTTTTAAAAGTCTCTGGTGACATTCGGAATGCCATGGATGCAGATAAGGTAACTCTTGTTGCTTTATTGGACTTCTTTAAAGCTTTCGATTCCGTAAATCCGTACATTCTTTCTAACAAACTTACATCACAATTCAACTTCTCTAATCCTACTAAAAACCGATTCATATTTAACTAACCGTGTCCAAGCTGTCTTTCTCAATAGTACTGTCTCCTCTCTCCTTCCTGTCAATTGTGGCGTTCCCCAAGGATCAATTTTGGGTCCTCTGTTGTTCTCCATGTTTACCAACGATTTACCGTCCGTGTAGCTTAGCTTTCCAATTGGTTAGTGGAATACTATTTTATTAAAATTAATGATGACCTCCGTGCTATAGTCGGCTGGGCTTCACGCAACAGTTTATCGCTCAACCCTACAAAAACAAAAGTTATCCCCATATGCAAACACCAACTCCATCTCTCTGACCTCCTACCCTCCATTCAATTAAACTCAACACCAGTTGAATATGTCACGCTTGTGAAAAACCTTGGAGTATTTTTTAATACAAGATTGACGTGGAATGACCACATTGACAGGGTTGTTTCTAAGATTACCCACGCAAGTAAAACTAAAGCTGGCAAAAGCTCTGATTGTTGCAATTATTTCCTATGGGTGTGAGATTTTTGCTGACTCCGACTATTCCTCTATGCAAACATTAAAAATGGCTTTTAACTCTATCTCGCGGTTTGTTTTCAACCTTCGGAGATACGATCATATCTCTTTAGAGTCCCGTCAAATACTTGAGTGCAGTCTTGAAGCTTTTTTCAAATATCGGTCGTGTGCTTTTATTTTTAAAATAATTAATTGGAAACAACCTGATTATCTTTTCGCAAAGATAACGTTGTCTAACTCCAACCGTAAACAACCAACGACCATACCACGTCGAGTTAATCGGTTCTCATCAGATCACCGTAATTAAACGACGTTGGGCGCGGTTAGTACGTAGATGGGGGACCGTTTGAGAACAACCGCGTGTCGTTGGCCAGTCCCATCTACAGAGTTGAGGTAGATAATTATACGTGGTATCACAATGGACCTAAATTGGTCTAAGTGTGTCGGCTTCTGCCGACAGCCACATAAACCTAACCTAACCTAACTCCAACCGTCTTATGGTTATAAGGTCTCTGTTGCACTCTTGCCTGAAATCTCGCAGACAATTCTTCATTTATGCTGTTAGACTTTGGAACGGTCTCCCGATTCATGTTAGGAATAAGGTCGAACACAGACAGTTTTAAATGCATGTTTTGAACATTTTCGTGGTGTAAATTAAAGTTGTTTTTATTTGTTTTATGTCCTTTAAATTCATGGCGCTCTTATTTATTTATTTATTTATTTATTACTTAATATCTCTCGCCTTACAAACTTGGCTGCAGCTTTTAGTTTTAAGTTTTTACTTTATGAATTCTTTATTTTATCTCTTATGCAATGATTTAAACAAATGGTATTATTATTTATTAATGATCTCCTGTCTACTACCTCTAATCCAATCCACTCCTTTGCCGATGACAGTACCCTTAGCTTCTCATATTCGTTTCTTGGTTCACGCCCCTCATCTTCGGGTGTGGAACTGGAACGGCAACGTATGTTAAGCTCATTAAGTTCCGATCTCGACAGCATAACTCATTGGGGTGTAACTAATAGAGTGGAATTGTTGTATGCGATATTTTGGAGCAGGTCTCCCATTTAACTTATTTTTTGTAAATACAACAGACCCAACTCATTTCATGCCAAACCGCACCCCGTCATTGTTAGATGTTATTTTGACTAGTGATGAAAGCCTTGTTAAACTGTATAGTCAATTATCTGTTCCCGTGTTCTCGCACCATGATCTTGTATTTGCAGCTGATACCAACAGATAAGTTGAGTTCCTGAATGAAAGCTGAAGAAACCACTTCAATACACATGTCCCAATAAAAACTCGTGTCATTCGAAACAAAACTTGTCCTTGGTTATCTAGTGAAATTGTAAGAAATATTGAAAAGAGAGCTCTTCTTTACCGTCGATGGAAACGGTTTCGCTTTGTAGAAATGCATAACGAATTTAAAGCTTGCAGAAATCTCGTGACCAACATGATCAAATATGCTGAGCGTATGTACTATAGCACCAAATTTAATTCTGATCGCACATCCAAGTTTTTGTGGAAACAAGTACATGAAATTGGGTTGAGTAATAAAACTATTTTCGTGAACGATAACTTTAATCTTGACGAGTTAAATCAAAAGTTTGCCAATTCGACTACCCAAAATACCAGTGACCGTGTTCCTCTTATTACAAACAATAATAATGATGGTGCATTTACTATATCTCGTGTTGACGAGTTATCAGTTGGATCAGCTATTTTGGAATAAAATGCAGATCCGTCGGTCTAGACAATATACACCCAGACTTTGCTTTAATACTTCTCCCTATCATCCTGACTCATATTACGCATATTTTCAACACTATCCTTATGATATCTAATTACCCCTCCCCCTGGAAAAAGTCCAAAATTATACCTATCACGAAAAAGGGAAGTCCTACTGAGTACAGACCTATCGCTATTCTCCCATTTTTATCCAAAGCCTTTGAAACTATTTTAAGCTCTGGCATAAAAGAGCATCTGGAGATGTGGAAACTCCTAACACCCTTTCAGTCTGGCTTCCGCTCTGGGTACAGCTGTATAAGCGCACTTTTAAAAGTCTCTGGTGACATTCGGAATGCCATGGATGCAGATAAGGTAACTCTTGTTGCTTAATTGGACTTCTTTAAAGCTTTCGATTCCGTAAATCCGTACATTCTTTCTAACAAACTTACATCACAATTCAACTTCTCTAATCCTACTAAAAACCGATTCATATTTAACTAACCGTGTCCAAGCTGTCTTTCTCAATAGTACTGTCTCCTCTCTCCTTCCTGTCAATTGTGGCGTTCCCCAAGGATCAATTTTGGGTCCTCTGTTGTTCTCCATGTTTACCAACGATTTACCGTCCGTGTAGCTTAGCTTTCCAATTGGTTAGTGGAATACTATTTTATTAAAATTAATGATGACCTCCGTGCTATAGTCGGCTGGGCTTCACGCAACAGTTTATCGCTCAACCCTACAAAAACAAAAGTTATCCCCATATCCAAACACCAACTCCATCTCTCTGACCTCCTACCCTCCATTCAATTAAACTCAACACCAGTTGAATATGTCACGCTTGTGAAAAACCTTGGAGTATTTTTTAATACAAGATTGACGTGGAATGACCACATTGACAGGGTTGTTTCTAAGATTACCCACCCAAGTAAAACTAAAGCTGGCAAAAGCTCTGATTGTTGCAATTATTTCCTATGGGTGTGAGATTTTTGCTGACTCCGACTATTCCTCTATGCAAACATTAAAAATGGCTTTTAACTCTATCTCGCGGTTTGTTTTCAACCTTCGGAGATACGATCATATCACTTTAGAGTCCCGTCAAATACTTGAGTGCAGTCTTGAAGCTTTTTTCAAATATCGGTCGTGTGCTTTTATTTTTAAAATAATTAATTGGAAACAACCTGATTATCTTTTCGCAAAGATAACGTTGTCTAACTCCAACCGTCTTATGGTTATTAGGTCTCTGTTGCACTCTTGCCTGAAATCTCGCAGACAATTCTTCATTTATGCTGTTAGACTTTGGAACGGTCTCCCGATTCATGTTAGGAATAAGGTCGAACACAGACAGTTTTAAATGCATGTTTTGAACATTTTCGTGGTGTAAATTAAAGTTGTTTTTATTTGTTTTATGTCCTTTAAATTCATGGCGCTCTTATTTATTTATTTATTTATTTATTACTTAATATCTCTCGCCTTACAAACTTGGCTGCAGCTTTTAGTTTTAAGTTTTTACTTTATGAATTCTTTATTTTATCTCTTATGCAATGATTTAAACAAATGGTATTCTTTTCTTCTCTCATTGTACTTAATATAAGTTAAATCTTTGTACAGTGACGTTTATAATAATCAAATAAATCAAATCAAAATTTAATGCTTCTAAAACGCAATGCTGTCTTATGTCATTAAGGCAAAACCCTACACCATGCCATTGTCCATAAATGGCACTTGCATCATTGAAACCGACCGGCTTTCCATTCTCGGTATGTGTGTTAATAACAACCTTCGTTGGAATGACCACATATTCGATGTCGCCAAGAACGCTGCGAAATGCCTAGGCTTCCTTAAGCGCTGCAAGAAATATGTCACCTCTTCTGATTTGGCAACTATTTATAAAGCATTTATCCGCCCAAAACTTGAGTACAATGCGCATATCTGGTCTGATGCTCCAATTACTTTATTTGGAGCTACTTGACAGGATCCAAAAACGCGCGATAAAACTCATTGGTGACTGTAACATTGCGAGATCGCTTGACTGTCTTAGTCATCGTCGCAATGTCTCTAGTCTCTCGTTATTTTATCGTTATTTCCACCATAAGTGCTCAAACGAAATAGCCAGTTGCACTCCACCCCTAGAACATTTCAACTGCAATACCCGCCATGCCAGGAATGCGCATCAGTTTACCCTTAAGCCTGTATTCGGACGTACAGTGAAATACAAGGAATCTTTCCTTAGCCGTACAACACGAATGTGGAATGCTCTTCCCCGCTCCATTTTCCTACACATTATAATCTACAAACATTTAAAACCAACCTGCATCGGCATCTCTCCCTATCTTCTAACCCTAATTTCCTTAACGCCCGCGCTGTGTAACTAATACATTATAAGGGTATCTAAAAATCCCTTTAGTGCGTGTCCATTATAAAAAAAAAATGTAATGCTACAGTGTCTCAGCCAAGAGATCAATTAGCGCGAAAAATTCCTATTAAATAGTGGATTTTGACCTGTTAACCAACATCGGATTTAATAGTTAATTGCGGCAGCCTCGATTTAAATCTCTAATCAAGTATAAATCGAATTTCCTTAAATCTATAATTTCCCATTCTTAATATAAAGGGTGTTCAAAATTGAGGTATCATTTTAAATTTTGAATGAAGACATAAATTGTGTGAAATCTGTATTTATTTTTATTGGAAACTAATTTACATTGGTTCCGGTTAATAATGGAAAAGAATGTCGTCCAAGTTACCTCCTCTGCTAGCTCGGCGGATTGTCAACCTTTTACCGAAATTTCGAATCACTTTTTTGCATAATTATGGTTCAAAAGTGATATTTGCTCGGTGATGTTGTCTTTGAGGTGTTGAACAGTTTGAGGATCATCGGCATAAACTTCACTCTTCAAGAAACACCATAAGAAAAAATCCAGTGGTGTTAAATCATGATCTTGGTGGCCAATTCACGCCTGTTCTTCGAGAAATTATGCGATTGTTAAACTTCTCTTTCAAAAGATCGATCGAGTTCGTTTCTGTGTGGCATGTGTTGAAACCACAGATATTCTGCACATCAATATCTTCCAATTGACTCCACAAAAAGTTTCTTATCATCGCTTGATATCGATACCAGCCACAGTAACTGCATTGCCATTTTCATCTTCGAAGAAAAATGGACAAATTACGCCACCACACCAAAATCCACACCATACAATAACTTTTTTTGGTTTCATTGGCCTTTCAAACAATTCATTAGGCTTTTCTGCAGCAGAAATGCGACAGTTTTTTTTTATTGACATAACCGTCAATTTCAAAATGAGTCTCATCGGTGAAGATAATTTGCTTGAAAAAATTTTCATTTTGTTGTTACTTCTCTATAGAGCAATTAACGAATTGCAGACGCAATGCGTGGTCAGTTGCCTTTAATGTTAACAAAGTTGTCGGTTTGAGGTTTAATTGCTGTGAACGACGACGAATTGACGTCCTTGGCTGGTCTGCAACACTTCTGCTAACAGCTGCAATATTTCTACTCGAACGACCACTACGATGATAGGCTTTACTTTTCTGATCTTGAACCGAACCAGTTTCTTCAAATTTATGAACGATAAGTTTAATAGCAAGGTTTGACGGAGCATTTTCTCGACCGTATTTTGAATGAAATTTTCTTTCAACTTCTGTAAAACTTTCACCATATTTGAAATATTTTGTTTATAATAAAAACACGTTGCTCAATAGTGTACCGATCCATTTTAGCTAACGGGAATGTATTTACTCCATACCTGAAAAAACTTCGGTGTAATCTAATAGCTGTAAAAAGAGTGGCGGTCAATTTAAAACGATACGTCATATTTGAACACCCCTTAGAATTAAAATTTAATGGAGAGTGAATAAATTGGGCCTTAGAATAGGATAAAGTGAATTGCTATTTTGTGTAATTATTTAAAAACACAATAAAAACTTAATTTTAAATTGAATTAAACATGTATGTAAAAGCAAAAGATATAAAAACTGTTTTCCCACGTTGTAAAAGTTCAATGACCTAATAAAACATAATGTTTGTTAATTTTATCATTCATCTTTCTTACCTATCAACACGTTTAATGGTGCCCAGTTTGGATGTTCACAAAGAGCTACCCTCGCCATGTCGTCAAATGTAGCAACCGAACGTATGACACCCAACACAGCATGTAGGCCCTCAATTTCTTGTGGACTGATACTTCTGTTCAGCACTCGATTTCTGTAAATCGTCTCACTACCGGGGCACTGTTCTTGACGCAAATTTCTGAAAATTACAGCAAAAGATTCTAATTAAAAACAAATGTAAAGAGGTAATTGTATATCTACTTACGAATAATATCGCGCTAAGGAACTAAAAAAGTGTTCCCACGATAAAGTTGCACTCCCCGACAAACCGGAGCCTTGCTTCAGCAAATTGAATGTATTTCGAGCTGATTGGCCACAACTTGAGAGACCAGCTAGCATTCTTAGATATGGAACAAATAAAATTGGAGGTAAAAGCTCTCCGGCCAAGCGAATAAATTTAAATAATGAAACGGAACGTGATGTTGTCTTAGCGTAGTTAGCGGGAATGTCCATTGGTCCCCAATATTCTACACTTAATGATAGACCTGATTTATTACCATCGTAGAATTTCCCAATAGACAACATTAACAATTCGAAATTATGATCCAGATTTGATGGGGGATCCAAACCCTCCTTAACGAATCCCTGGACAGTTCGAGCTGTTTCATCTGCTCGTCCTCGTAGCTCAGTGACCTAGGCAAAATAAAAGAAGTGTCTTAGACCATTTATCTTTAAAAATAAAATAAAATAAACAAATGAGACTAGACGACCGAAACTGTGTTAGGAAAACAAAACTTACAATTAGCCTTGAAAGCTAATCGTCTAAAACTACATATCTTCGGTTAGATTCAGGTTCCATTCAGCAATTTGACTTACATCGCTGACAGTTGAAAAAATTCCCTAGGAATTCATTCAAGATAACCGTGATTGTTCATCATTTAAATCTCAACCTTTATTTTGAGAGCAATTAATTATTTCCCGTGTTTGGCATTGTTAGGAATATCCATACAGGGCACACCGCCGAGGCGATCCAATGCAAAAATAATCTAGGGAAAGTTATCTTCTTCCTTTGTACAAAGAAAAATGCGATACGCGAGACTGTGATAATTACCGTTCTATCAAGCTAATGTCACACACCAAGACATTGAGCGCGACATTAAATAGCCGATTGCGCAAATAATATGGCTATCTGATGACCAGGGTTTGTCGCAAGTAAATCATCAATCCAAAGTATAAGGAAAATTATGGAAATTCATCGCGCTTCCGTAAAGGATTTGCATATAGTGTTAGTTGATTTTGAAAAGGTGTTTCATAGACAACCAAGATATCTGTTTTGGTTGGCGATAAGAAAACGAGGAGTTCCTGAAACCTATGTACAGATGATCATAGACATGTATGAGGGAGTTATTACAATAGCAAGATGACCCGCAAGGATCAAACGTCCCTGTAACGAGCACTTGATGTATTTTTTTCATTATTATCGATGTAATAAATGGGCAGTGCTAAGACGCCGCTCTTTACGTGCGCTCGTATCGGATTAACCTATGCATAACAACAACACTGCATTGCCTTTTTGTGCTAAAAAAAACTTCTATCTGGCAAAAGTAATGCACAATCAACAGCGAGTGGTTCGTCAACACTAATGGAAGACAACGAGAGCGAATGTACTCTTCAAATGATATACATAAAGCTCTCGAATTTGGAGGAAACTAATCAGCGTTTTCTAAAAGAACTGAACAAGCTACGTACAGAAAATGCTAAACTGAAATGCAAAGTGGATAATCTGGTATCACCTTAACTGGCAGAAACAGTATCTATTAAGTACCTGCATCGAAATTGTTGGGGTGTCTAACGTAAATGATCAAAGTGCAATCAGCAAGGCGAAGCAAATCTTCAACTAAGCTTTGTCTTAACTTTTAAGAAAGTGCAAACTAAAATAAAAAACAATGGTGTGCTCTCCACAATTCAGAAATCGAAATCCATCATCTGCATGAAATTCTCTGCTCTTTCTACAAAGCAGCGAATAATGAACGCAAAGATTTCATTTTTATTAAATCTTTTAATGATCTTGCACTCATTTAGTGAATGTTCGTCTTTTTCCATTCTCGTAAATGAATGATGTAAATGATTTTGTCAATGACTTTTCTACCAGGTGGATATTAATTACACTAAAGAAGTAAAAAAAAACTCCTACATAGAAAACGAAAAGCACGAAAAATCTGGCAAAGAGTACGAACATCTGAGAACAAAACAGTCTATAACGCACTATGCTATGAACTAAAGATGCTGATACAAAAAGTTAAAAACTAGTCCTTCGGAAAATATCTCCATAGCCTCTCTGCCCATAAAAACGCAGATTACTCGCTTTTGAAGGCGGTGAAAGGCCTGAGAAAACCAATGAAACAAGCCTCACCTATTAAACAAGATAACGGGTCTTGGGCGAAAAATGCCAAGGAAAATGCAAATCTATTTGCTGATCATCTTGAGGAAACATTCCAACCATTTCCTAGACAAACTACAGAAGAAGATTTGACTGTGGTTGAAAATAACGATCACGAAACCATAGAAAAAATAACACTGCAAGAGTTACAGAACGAAATCAAGCACAACTTAAATTCAAAAAAATCACCAGGTTATGACTTGATAACAGGGCAAATTTTAAAAGAATTATCTGAAAAAGCTATGCGAAAACTATTACACATAATTAATGCATCTTTCAGACTTAAGTATGTCCCTAGTCAATGGAAGGTAGCAGAAGTGATAATGATTCTGAAACCAGAAAAATCACCAAATGAAAAGAAATCCTACAGACCGATTTCTTTACTACCAATAATTTCAAAGCTATTTGAAAAATTATTCCTAAAGAGACTCAAACCAATAATAGAGGACAGGCATTTAGTCCCAGTTCACCAATTTGGGTTTAGAGAGAAACACTCGACTATTCAACAAGTGCATAGAATTGCGAGTTTTTTTGAAAAGGCACTGGAAACCAAAAAAGTTAGTTCGGCCATTTTTTTAGATGTAGCCCATCATTTGATAAAGTTTGGCATCAAGGATTAGAATGTAAATTGAAAGCGGATCTTCCTGATGAGTTCTACTGCATTCTTAAATCATATATTTCAGACAGGTATTTCCGTGTAAGATATGAAAATGAATACTCGGACCTGAAGACGATAACGGCAGATGTACCACAGGGCAGTGTCCTGGGGCCAATCTTGTATCTTTTGTATACAAGAGATTTGCCTGAACAAGAAGAATGATGAAACAGCAATAATAACAATTGGCGACAATGCAGAAGACTAGAAGATCCATAAGGTCAATTAGTGACTGAACGAAAAAATGGAGAATAAAACTTTATGAGAATAAATCCGTTCATATTGACTTCACCAATTGGAAAATAAATACGGTAAGAGTTAATATAGATGGAATAGTAGTACCGTTTACAAATACGGCCAAATACCTAAGTATGACGCTAGATGCTTAACTTAAGTGGAAAGAGCATGTCAAAAAGAAAAAAGAAGAGCTAGGCATTAAACTATGAAATATGGGAATGAGCTCCCAACTTTCATTTGAGAACAAACTGCTGATTTATAAGCAGATCCTAAGACCCGTATAGACATATGGAATTCAGCTTTGGGGTTGTACTAAAAAATCGAATCTACAAATGATTCAAACTCTTCAAAACAAAGTACTAAGAGGTAGTGTTAATGCTCCATGGTACATTCGAAATGACAATCTACACAGAAATCTAGGGGCAGAGTATGTCAAAGATATACTAAGAAAATATGCGGTTAAGCATTATGACGTAATCCACGAACATGTGAATACTACTATACAGCACATGGTGGAAGAAAATCACAATACATTAAGAAGGCTTAAGAGATTGAAGCCAAACGATTTGGTTATGTAATAGTTATAGATAGAAAACGAATAACGACCCCTTTCCTTTCCTTTTTAACCGCCATCCTCAATCCTAGTAGCTTATTATTAACTAAATCGAGATAGCTTAACGCCGTGGCATCGTATTAGATTGGTTCAGATCATACTTAAAAGATAGGTCACAAATAGTGAAGTTGGATGAGATAAGGAGCGACATAAAGATTTTCAATTCGGGTGTACCACAAGGTTCTGTTTTGTGAACAATTTTGTTTCTACTTTATATTAATTCATTCCTTGCACTTAATCTAAAAACTTGTTTTACGGATGATATAGGTTTTTTGTATGGTTCAAACAGTCATTTGGATCTAGTTTCTGAAATTTGGAAGCGAATGTCTTTTATCACACGCACCTGAGTGCCAAAAATATTTACAAGCTTTCTTATTGCAACTGTACGTGTTCTAACACTTTTTGCGATAGTTGCAGCTGCAGTGATGTGTTTTTTTTAATTGAGACAGTGATTGAATTTAAATACTTGGGGCTTACAATTGAGGAGCTTTTCGAATCACGCAGAAATTCTGAGGAAGTATTTTTTCTGTACACTTTCTGCGCATATTTTCTATTTGCTCAACCATTTATTAGGCAAATTTCCATTCCGATCTGCAATTGTAAGAACTAGCTTTTAAATTTGAACTATAATAATTTAAAATTTATCCTTTCCGATATTCTCGTTTAGTTTCAGTTTTAATCATAATTTGTCTTGAAGTAATTAAATCTTTAAAAGGAAATTATTTCTTTTGTAGTATTTTTGAAACAACTTTTATTTATTTTTTTAGTCGAATTTGATAAAAACCTAAAACAAATATTTGATTTGTATAAGCCCATTGAAGAGGCATTCATAACTGTTTTTGATATTAGTTTACAAAAACACAGATTGTCGCTAATATTTCTTAATTCCATACTTTTTTTCATAATATACACGCACCAAAGGGATTTATCAGGACCCTTATAATGTAATAGCTACACAGGGCGTGCGTTAAGGAAATTAGGGTGAGAAGAAAAGGAGAGATGGCGATGCACTTTGAATGTTTGTAGGTTATAATGTGAATGAAAAACAATGCGTGGAAGAGTATTCCACATTCGTGTTGTGCGGCTGAGGAAAGGTTCTTTGAACTTCACTGTACGTCCGAACACAGGCTTGAGGGTGAACTGATGAGCATTCCTTGCATGGCGGGTATTGCGGTTGAAATGTTCAAAGGGTGGAAAGCAACTGGCTATTTCGTTTGAGCAGTTATGGTGGAAATAACGATAAAATAACGAAAGACAGCAGACATTACGAAGATGGTTAAGAGAGTCAATCGGTCTCGCGATGTCTCAAGTAGCTGCCAAGTAGCTCCAAATAAGTTATTGGTGCACCGGACCAGATATGAGCGTTGTATTCGAGTTTCGGGCGGATAAACGTCCTATAAATTGTAGCCAGATCAGAAAGGGTGAAATATTTCTTACATCGCTAAAGGATGCCTAGACATTTCGCAGCGTTCTTGGCGATATTGAATATGTGGTCACTCCAACGAAGGTTGTTTCGGTTTCAGCGATGGCATTTGCATTCATTGATATTGGCAGTGTGTGGGGGTTTTGCTTTAATGACAGTAGACAGCATTGTGTTTTAGAAGCATTAAATTCCACTCTATTGGTTATACCGCACTGAGTTATGCTATTAAGATCGGAATTTAATGAACCGTTCCGGAAGAGGGGCGTGACCCAAGAAACGAATATGAGAAGCTGAGGGTAGTGTCATCAGCGAAGGAATGGGTTCGATTAGAATTAGCAGACAGAACATCATTTATAAAAATGAGAAAGATAGTCGGGGACAGAACAGAGCCTTGGGGAACACCAGCATTTATTTGGTGAGTTGCAGATTTGAAACCGCCCACTCAATGTATGAATGAAGATTGTGAATTTATTTATAATAAATTTATTAGAAATAAAATTATTTCTTTCTATATCTATCTGTTTTGGAAGGGAATGTGTACCGTATTAGTCCGAAAAAAAACAGAACAATTGCGCTACCCAGTCTCAGATCCACTTCGACCTACTCCAGACATTTATATGAGTGGAAGAGTGAAATTTTCCTCCACTAGTCTGGGGGTCGGAAAAGGTCAAATATCTGAGATCTATGATGAACAGCGAAGCAACCTGTGATGACGACGTAGTTGAAATGAAACGAAAATGAAGGAACAAAAACTATGAGGGCAAATCAACGGTAGCTGAAATGAAGATACTTCGCATGACATGTGTCATACTATCATGTTCAAAGGAGATAGTGACCGACCGAAGGTCGATTTCTAGCCGAAGACGCAGCTTTAATAACTTAAATCCGTTTAAGATTGACTAAAAGTGAAAAAAATAATGATTTTTTGGAAGTTTTTCTTGCCAAATGGTTCTTAATATTTGTCGTGGTCTGGTTTTTTGGTAAGACACTACCAAGAGATGATGCTTTTTTACATATTTTACAAATTGCTTTATCATTGTTTTTAGAAAAATATTCCCAGAGAGGCTTTAGGTCAGAAAAAGAAAAATAAAAGAAAATTAAAATACAAAAACCGCCAAAACTAAGCTGTATCTTGCACTCGATTTAAAAGCGGATAAACAGTAACTTGTAGGCAGATACATATGTCTATATATTATATATGTACATACTAACAATACGAATAAGTACTTACTTGGGTTTTTTTATTTTTTAAGTGTCTTCTACAAGCACAACCAACGACCATACCACGTCGAGTTAATCGGTTCTCGTCAGATCACCGTAATTAAAGACGTTGGGCGCGGTTAGTACGTAGATGGGAGACCGTTTGAGAACAACCGCGTGTCGTTGGCCCATCTACAGAGTTGAGGTAAATAATACATACGTGGTATCACAATGGACCTAAATTGGCATAAGTGTGTCGGCATATGCCGACAGTCACCTAAACCTAACCTTACCTCTACAAGCACAAGGATAACGAAAACAATAAAAATATCACAATTGTAGCTAGATAATAATGCATATAACGAAAAAAAAACACAAGACAAGGTCGAACAAATACGCGCACGAACTTATCTTTAGATTTTGTTGTGCAATAATGATGCGACGGCAGCTGTCCGGTTCTTGTGCATTCATAACGGTTCTACGAAAAACGAAATTTATTTTTTTTTCGGCGCCTACCACGACGCACGACATCCATAAACTAAACCTGCTTCGGCCGAAACTTCGGTCTCATTTGGCCGAAGATGATATTTTTAGACGAAGGTGGCCGAAGCCGAAGCCGAAGGAGAAGCCGAAGGTTTGGTCGGAGACTAGCAGAGATCCTACGAAGCCTACCAAAAAATAAATATCAATTTTCTTATACAATCGCGAAAGAGATGCTGGCCTAAAAGGTCCTAGTATTGCCGCAAACAAAATATGGATTTCGAAGGCAATTACGTGACAGACGACGTACGGTTTACAATTTTGGGGAGAGAACGATAACTAGGGCCCCTAAAATTGATAACGGTTTTCTATAGAAGGGTCAAAAACAAGCATTTGTTAAAAAACAACGGCAACACTTACAATAAAGTTCTATACCGGTTTTGAAAGCCAGAAATCTGTTCTATAATCCTTAATTTAAATTTAATTATTTATGGCAATAGTTTTTGAAAAAGTCACATGCAAACTAAAAATGTTGATAAAAAAAAAATTAAAAAAAAAAGTTTAGACCAATTTTTTTCAAAAGAGTAAAATAAAGTGCTAAATTCACTTTTTGTGGTCAATGTTACTATCAATTCTGAATTGAACGCAAAAAACGGAATGGTTTTATGTCTTCTAGTTCTTGAAATCCAAATCCCAAAGCACTCAGACTCGGTAACGGTCCATTGTACTACCAGGCAGAAATCCTCCTATTTGGTGTAGAGGATGGAGAATGGGTAGCGTATGTTGTTTTTCCCCATGGGGATTGAACCTGCACCGCACGGGTAACAAGCCAACACAATAACCTCTAGTAGTAGTAAGTCACGAGTTAGTTGAAAATATTCAAGTCAGTTTTCCAATTTTCAATGTATTAAAAAGGTCTGTAAGTCTCGTCAATGAAGTCATCGTCCGTACTGTTACTGTCGAGTTCGTTGAGTTTGTCGTTGTCGGTGAGAAGCCGAGGTTGTTTTGGCGGTAAAACACCCTATAAGTGCTGTACCACATTTGCATAAAAAATAACGGTACAAAATTCGAATGTTTGTTTGTTTTTTTTTATGATCTAAGTAGCTATACTTTGAATTATATCAATTTGCTGCAGTCGTACAGTAGTACCTATATTGGTAATCTGGCCTAGCGAGGTAACTGTCGGAGCGGAACATTTTCTGCAACGCATACTTTGTCTTAGATTCAATTTGTATTCGAGGTAGCTGTCATCGGATTCCGCGACGAAATGTTGGCGGACGATTTCGGGAAAAAACTTGTGTCTAAAACATAATATGAACTTCATCGTACTACAACGCATACTGTTCGGAAGATTACCTCGAACCAAATATTCTCCGATTCGGACGATTTCGGAGAATTATCCGCTCCGACGGTTACATAGCTAGGGCCGAATGTGATTTCATAATGCATTACATTTTCATGTCTGAAAATTTTAAATGTGCAACTTTGGGCTACGTATATATGTAAGAACATATATTTAGTTGATATTGGATATATTGGATAAATTCAAAGTTTCTTTAAATCCAGATTCTGTTAAAGCAAAATAAACTTTGCATACACCCGACCTCGCACCTACCCCAAATCCAACAGTGGACCCAAGCAGGGGGTTGCAGGGGGGCAGCATCGCCCCCATAGGTACCTCACTGTTTATATGCCGTAATGCTGGGTGCTAGCACTGATGTATTTATGTAAGCGAAAGAAAGCCATAGCATTAAAATGCATTCTTACTTGTAAAATGTAATAAGAAAATGTTAAATAAATGAATTTCTTTCTTTCTATTTATGTAAGCAATCAAAAATACAAAAATCTCATAAAAACGTAGTTTTAGTAGTTTTCAATTTTCTCAAAAACTAGAAGTCATAAAACCATTCGGTTTTTTGTGTTCGATTCAGAATTGACAGTAACATTGACGACAAGAAGTCAATTTAGCACTTTATTTCACAATTTTGAAAAAAATTGGTCTAAACTTTTTTTTTTCAAAATTTTTAGTTTGCATGCGAATTTTTCAAAAACTGTTGCCATAAATAAATTAATTTAAATTTAGGATTATAGAACAGATTTCTGGCTTTCAAAACCGGTGTTGAACTTTTTTGTAAGTGTTGCCGTTGTTTTTTAATAATTTTTTTTTCAATTTAAGTCCTTTTTTTAAATTACCGCTACCTCCTAAACGGGACAATATAGACCCCCCCCCCTCCCATAGTAAAAAATGATTGTTTTTGACCCTTCTACAAAAATTCGTTATCAATTCTTGGCGCCCTAGTTATCGTACTCATTCCACAATTTTACATTTACAGAACTAATATGTTCCTTTCCTTTTAACGAAACCGATTCGTATGAAGTTTTTTTAGCGTGGATCAGACAGACCATAGGTTATACATTACTCACCTTTGAATGCATAAAATCGATGAAATCCGTGAATAACGAATGAACACGACGGTAGAAGAACTCAGTCCTAAATAGAATTATGGTTAGCAAACATTATTTATACATGTATATAAAGATAAATACTTGAAAAGTATCTCCCGGTCCAACAAATAATAGTGAATAAAATCAAAAACTTTCGATGAAATCGCGTCCTCCACAAATTGTTCATCGCGGTCAATTATTCTGGCAGAAGAATATTGAAGATTTTGTGGCGCATGTCGAAGGCTAGCCAACGATAAACCAAATGCAAACATTACAAATGATTTTAGTCTGTTTTCCCATTCCCACTTGTTATCGGATTGCAAAAATTCAAATAAGTGTTGGGCATATCCTGCCTCATTAATAATCGGCAAATTTTTAACAGTGCTTTCGTTATCCTCTTGCCTCTGCAACACACTAGTGTCAAAGGAATACAGCAATGCCATTAACAGGGTCAAAGTGACGTCGTCCATTCCTCCACTGGGCTCAGTGGGCTTATATTTCGACAAATATTCCATTAACTTCATGGCAATGTTCTTTGGTAAGCCACATTGCGCTGACCAATTGAATAATGCGGTGGCTAATGCCAAACGAATGTCATCAAAGAGATCCAGTACTTGTCGACGGTGTTTCGATGGTCCAAGTGCTCGATTCTTAGTCAAAATGTTGAGCTGTAAGATATAGAATAGCTTTGAAACGTTAATTGTTTAAAACCCTTTACTGAAAAATTACTTCTGATGAAATATCCAACTGTTCCAAGAGCTCAATAACACGACCCAACACATTTGACTCATCAACGAGATTCTGTGTAAATGATGAAATTAAAAAAGTCACCTACGAAGAGAACTGATTAATAATAGTCATAGATAGGCTCAAAAGCACACCTCTTTTGGCGCATCTGTGCACCAACAGACACCACTGCTACCCTGAAACAAATCTCTTAACGAGCATGCTATTGCTTTACGACCGTCATAATAGAGTAAGATTGCTACCAAACCACGCGGCAGGCCTGGGTGTTGTGGCATCTGTCGCTGAGCTGAACACAGTAATTCTAAAGCCATAAATTCATCCAAATTGAACATATCCGAGATGATGATGCTCTCATCGACCAAATCCTTAGATAGCAACATATAACCATGCCCAGGAACATTAATACCATCGGTAATGCCTTGCCTTAGTTGGGTACGATTGTTCTCATTTTTGGGCTAAATATGGACAAATTTACTTTGATTTTAAGGCAAATATTATGACCTTCCAAACTTACTGGATTTCTCAAAATGCTTGTAAAATTTTGTTTGTGCTTTCTTAAGACTGATTCTAACTCTGGGATAATAAGTTTGGAGGGATTCGCAATCGAGTTTTCGATTACCCGGTATAGGTGTTTGTATGGAGTCCACATATCTTCTGGCATAGCTGTAATAACCAAGTGTTTTTATTTTTTAACTACCAAAAATAGGTGTTTAAAAAATTACCGTCTCCCATTTTATTAAAACAATATTTTTGTACACTGCTTTTAAAGAAATTTAATTGAATATGCTCTAATTTAATCAGAAATTCAGTTTTGCCGCCAGTTAAGATTTCGAATGTCAAAATTAAAAAGCCAAAACATTCACAATAGGAAGTTTCCAGAATTGTCAAAAAAAAGGACGTGTTTCTTTTTTAGCTCTACTCTAACACAACAGAGAATTCGAACTGTGTTGTGTTTCGTTCAGGACTTGATCAGAGCGCGATCTATGAGTTCAGAATAATAGCGCATTTACACCATCACGCACGCGCATTTTTGCAACAAAACCGAAAAGAGAGATCAGTTTATCCGCAGTCAATGCTAATAAGGTGTAAGAGTGAGATCACTTACTTTAACTTGCTATAACATTATTATGGAGATTTGACAGATCACATGTAAACAAACAAATTTATTTTCATCGGGTTTGTTGTGGTAGAATTAAAAAATAAATAAAAACATGGATCTCGTAAAGGCTGCCGTATTAATAGTGTTTTCCATCTTGAGTAGGTACAATCGGCGATGTGAAGCAGAGAAATGTCAAAAATGTATTATGGCGATTAAAACATATGATAGCAGCGCCCATTTTGTTTTATAGGAAATCGAAATTTCATAAGCCATCGCTATAAAAATATCAACATGCATAGCTTTCCCATAATTCCTACCACGTAAACAAGATGGCCGACCTGAATACGTGTCACGTTTTTTTGCATGTTAGGTAATGCTGTCCCTTTCAGTCACACGGATATTTAGTATTTAGCATCCCTTTAATCTTACATGTTAGGAATGTGTGACCGTGTAAATGGCCCATAAATGAGGGAGCAGTCTGATTATAAAACCGAACACAGCCAAGGACAGACTGAGAGGAGGGAAAATAAAGGAAAACGAAATCAAAAACAAATAAAAATGCGGTCGGGGATGCTTTTTCTGGTGTAGAAAGTAATACAATTAATTAAAATAAAATAATAAATTGCCCGCAAGGGTACTTCTCTGGAGAGAGGTAACGGGCTTAACGACCCCGTGGACCCTAGTCACAAAAATTCAGAAGCGTCTGACCAATGAGGGGCGGCTCCCCAGCGTCTGTTCACCATGTCTCCATGTCAGGAGCGCTTGCACACATAGATAAAAAGGTTAAACTTTTCGCAAACAAGAGTAATGAACAAAACAAAAGATGTGTATACCCCAGTTGGTAGGCCAGTTTCAGTGGTAAATCCACTCTCTTCGGAGGTCTGTCCCATGGATTTTGAGGGGGACCATAATGTTGCTTAGGAACGACCCTTTTGGGAGAAGTAATAGTAAAAGGGTACAGAGAACACCCTCATATAAGAAGATATTGAAATATCGAAGGCGTAATATTTAAAAGACTGTAAAGTGTTGAAATAATTGAAAAAGTTTACAACAAAAGTAATTTTTATTAAGCGTGAAATTTACGCACGTGACAAGTTCGTTTTAACAAAAGTTTTTTGAATTCAAGAAAAGAGTCAGATACATGAGAGATAGATGCATGTGTTTTAAAGTTGAAATAGAAATGAGAATGGATGCGTTCCATTGGATGCGTTCAGCAATGTTTATTCAACACCTTCCCTCATTGTGAACACATCTAATGTTGTTTAATTCCAATAGAAGATCGAAGTTTAGAAAAAGTTGGAGCAGGCAATGCTTTCGTGAGAACGTCTGCTTTCTGCTCCTTTGTAGATATGCATTTGATGTCTATGTGATTTTCGTTTTGCAGCTGGCGTATGAAGTGATGCTTGATGGAAATGTGTTTAGTTCTTTTGTGGAACTCGGGATTCTGAACTAATTTGATGCTACTCATGTTGTCGCAAAATATTGTTGTTGCACCGCTATTTTGCTTGCGAATACCAAGCTCCCTCAGAAAAGTTCGCAACCACATCGCTTCCTTCGCTGCAGAACAAGCTGATATGTATTCAGCCTCAGTGGATGATAATGAGACGGTTTTCTGCTTTTCACTGCTCCAGGTTATACATGACCAATTCAACATGAACAGATGTCCAGTCCGAGATCGGCGAGTGTCCACATCACCGGCGAAGTCAGAATCACAATATCCAGTTAACTCGGTAAAGTCTGCAACTTTGGAGTATTCGATTCCATAATCCATAGTCCCTTTGAGATATTTGAAGATTCTTTTGACGCCTGTTACGTGTGCAGCAGATGGCTTGTCTAGATATTGGCTGAGAACATTAACGGCATAGGCAATATCTGGTCTAGTGGCGACAGCGAGGTACATTAGACTTCCAATGGCCTCTCGAAATGGAAATGTTGATATGTGGTCTTCTTTTGTGGCTTCAAACTTGACGTTCGGATCGGCTGGTGTACTTACGGAGGTGATGTGATAATATTTTGTTGTGTAGACGTGTGTATCAAAGTGTCCGAGAATAAAAACCGAATTAAATAAACAATCCGCGCGAGTTTAGATCGTAAAGGTTGTTTTGAAAACAAAACACTTAGGAAGAATTGAACAATGGAAGGACACACTAATTTAATCATTAAATAAATAAATCGTAAAAAATAAAAAGAAGGAAATTGAAACCGTTGGATATAGGAAGAGAAAAAAATCGAGTGTTATTAAATTGAGTTCAAAATGAGTGAGAACATAGTGGAGTGTGAAGAATGCAAAAAAAAAGTGGGTAGAAACGATAGCTTTGTCATATGCTCAGCTTACTGCCGAAATGTTTTTTGTCAAAAATGTAATGGTTTGAGTAAATATGAGATGGGCCTGCTAAAGAATAAAAATATATTATTCGTGTGCGACAATTGCAAACCATATATGGAAAATTTAATTGAGAAAATGGATAATATGCTGAAAGTAGTGAACGAAAACAAAATTGCATTGAGTAAACAAGAAGAAGAGTTGAAGACAATATTGAAAAGTGTTAAAAGTCTGAGTGAGAAGGAGACAAATATAGGGGGTAAAAAGAAAACATATGCTGAAATAGCAATAAAAAATATTCCACCGGTAATTGTTAAACCAAAACTTAATGTAAAACAGAATAGTGAAAAAACGAAAGAAGAGATCAAAGAAAAAATAAATCCAGCTGATCTCGCGCTCCAAATAAGTGGTGTGTCAAAAAGTGGAAATGGATCAGTTGTGATAAAATGTGGTAATGAAGAATCAAACAGAAAAATCGAGTCACAATTGAAAGAAAAATTGGGAGATAAATATAGTGTAAACATTCCAGCATTAGTTGCACCTAAAATTGTTGTTATTGGAATCGATAAAGAAATAAATGAAAATAATTTGTTAGAGGTGTTAAAAAAACAAAATAAAATCGAAGGAACAATGAAAATTGTCAAATGTTATGAAAGGTTTAATAATAAAATGCAATATAATGCAATAATTGAAACAGATAGCAAGCTATTTAGAGAAGTTTTAGAGGTAGACAAACCAAGCTTAAATATTGGATGGAACAAATGTGCTGTATATGATAAAATAAATGTAAAAAGATGCTACAAGTGCTGGGGATTCAACCACGTAGCGAAGGACTGTACAAAAAACGTATGTTGCCCCAAGTGTAGTGAAGAGCACATATTACAAGAGTGTACAAGTGAAAATTTAAAATGTAAAAACTGTGTTTTAACAATTGAAAACTTGGGTATGGAGATTGACCCTAATCATGATGCTCGGGATGTCAACTGCCCAGTTTACCTTAGAAGGATAAGCCGTGAACGGTCTAAATTTGCTTACTAGCAATTAAAATCATTTGACTGTGTGCTTCTAAACATTCAAGGACTAACAAATAATTTTGTTGAAATCAAAAAGTTAGTAACTGAAAAGGAATATGATTTAATAATCTTAACTGAAACTCATTTAGGCCAATTGGTATGTGACAATGAAGTGAATATTAAAAACTATAAAATAATAAAATGTGAAAGTACATCGTCTCATACGGGAGGAATAGTATTGTATCTGAAAGATTGTTGGAAAATAAATGTTTTAAGAAACTGCCAGATAGAATTAAATGTTTGGATTTTGATAGTGGAAGTGGAAATTGGAGAAAAACAAAAAAAAATTAAATTTTTTACTTTATACCGTTCGCCCGGTGCATCTATCAGAAATTTCTGTGACAATATGAACATTTGGATGGATGAATTAGAAGGAAAAGAAAATTTAATAATTTTAGGTGACTTTAATGTAGATTGGCTTATGAACAGCGTATATAAAAAAGAACTTGAGTGTATTTTTCGGGAAAATGTTTGTAAACAATTAGTCACTGAGCCTACAAGGATAACTCCAACAACTAAGAATCTTTTAGATTATGTAGCTACGAATATTATAAACTGTACAGCAAAAGTTGATAATAAATTAAAAATAAGTGACCATGAGACAGTTACATTTAAAATTAATATTAAAACTAAACTAAACAGCGTTAAAAAGAAAACTATAAAATACTTGAAATATAACTGTTTTCAATTTGTTCAAAACATAAGACGAAGTGAAATAAATAACATAAGTATATCAACGCAAGTGAATGAACAAACATGTGATATTTTCGAAAAAGAAATTTTAAAGGTGATAAAAAAATTTATAGTTCAAAAAAACATAAAATGTGATAATGAAATAAGTTGGTTTAATCAAGATCTTCGAATACAAAAGTCTCAAAAGATCCAGAGCTATTCAAAGTTTATTTTAACGGGCTCTATTATTGATTGGGAAAATTACAAGAGGGTAAGAAATAAATATAAAAAAAGTTTAATCAAAACAGAGAGAACTTACATTCGAAACAAAATAAATGAATCAAGTTGTCAAAAAGCAATGTGGAAAACAATACAAACTCTTGTATTGGGTAAAGTGCAAACTGAACTTAAAACTGTTGAATTTGATCAATTAACAACAAATAACAATAAAGTGATTGCGAATAAATTCAATCAATACTTTAAATCAAGTGTACAAGAGATAAATGAAAATATTCCAATTGAACCGTGGATCAACTATGCGGAGCTAAGTGTAAACTGCTTTAAATTTAAAACATTAGATACTATAGAAGAACTGTTGAAAGTTGTAGAAATGATGCCTAATAAGAGCGACTATAACCTCATGAACAAAGAAATGGTGAAAGATAGTTTCAATTATGTAGGCCCAGCCCTACTTAAAATGATTAATTATTCGTTAGTAAATGGTATTTTTCCGAATAACTGGAAAACGTCTGTGATAGTTCCGGTACAAAAAGTGTCGAATTCGAATAAATGTGAACAATTTAGACCAGTTAACATGTTACCTCTTCATGAAAAAATATTAGAAAAAGTTGTGCAGATTCAATTTGAAATGTTCTAAGAAGATAATCAAATAATAATGGAAGAGCAATCTGGTTTTCGAAGGAAACACTCTTGTGAGTCCGCTTTAAACTTCGTTGTGGCCGATTGGAAAGAGAAATTGCACGAGCGTACTAAAATTGCAGCAGCGTTCCTTGATCTAAAACGAGCCTTTGAGACGGTTGACAGGAAGATATTATTGAAGAAACTACACAGCTATGGGGTGAGAGGAGTAGAATTTTTGTGGTTTAAATCATATTTAAAAAATAGAAAACAAATTGTAAAATTTAATGACGAAATGTCCGACACAATCTCTATTGAGTTGGGTGTACCACAAGGTGCAATGTTAGGTCCATTGTTATATATTTTGTATATAAATGATTTCAAAAAAGTAATAAAAAATAGTCAAATTGTATTTTTTGCGGATGATGGTCTTTTGTATGTAAATGAAAAACAAATTAATAATGCTGTTAAAAAATTAATAGAAGACTTAAATAATGTAAAAAAGTATCTCAATATGAACAAATTAAAACTAAATACTGATAAAACTAAAATAATGTTACTGCCGTCAAATAATGAAATTAATCAGGTGGAAGAATTTGAATGTGTAAAAGAAATAAAATACTTAGGAATTGTAATAGATAATAACTTGAGTTTTAAACAACACTTTGAAAAGTTATGTGCAAAAATATCCAAGAAAATCGGTTTCTTTCGCAGAATAAGAAAGAAATTATGTATTTCAATGGCTATTAAAATATATAATACCATAATTAGGCCCCATTTCGAATATTGCTCTACAATACTATTATTGGGAACTAAAGGTATGATTGAAAATCTTCAGAAATTGCAAAATAAAGCTATGCGGTCAATTTTGTATTGTAATCGGTACACACCAATTAACTATATGCTTGAAAAGTTAAAATGGTTAAATATCAAACAAAGAATTATATTTAGCTCACTATTATTTATTTTTAAAATAAAAAATAACTTAACGCCAAAATATATGCAAAGAAGACTAACTACAAGAGCTGATGTTCAACCTTATAATCTAAGAAGCAACAATAACTTTAATGTGCAATTTTTCGTAAATCTTAGGTCGCAAAATATGTTTTTTTATAAAGGAATACAAATTTTTAATAGTCTACCCAATGCTGTAAAAATTGAAACAAATTTTACCAGATATAGAAATGAAATACTTATGTTTGTTAAAAGAAATTATTGAAAAATTAAAATTTATTTATTTAATTATTTATTATATGAATTATTATAATTAAAAATGTAAAAATAGTTTTTTTATGCTAAATAAACATTAATCAATGAAGAGTCCATGTCGAAATTTTTTAAGACTCGTTCGCAGTATTGTCTCTGGTTAATGATGAGTTTTGATTCCGTAGAGACGATATGTAGTCCGAGAAAATATGAGGCTTCAAATTCTTTAACTTTGTAATCAATTTTTAGATGTTGCATCAGACTATCCAAAATGACTTTGCTCGATGAGAATACAAGACCGTCATCAACGTAGAGCGCAAGGATCAAAATGTCGTTACTATTCATCAAATAGACACATGAGTCCGCTTGGCATTGTTGAAGATTAAACTTGTTGAGAGTTTCATTGAATTTTGCGTTCCAAACTCGCGGAGCCTGTTTTAGCCCATACAAACTCTTTTTCAACTTCCAGATTTGATTGTGGTGTTCTATATCTGGCGGTGGATTCACGTAAATTTGTTCTTGTAATTCACCATACAAGAAAGCAGTTTGTATATCAAATTGGCGCATGTGAAGTTGCTTATGAGCTGCAATTGAGAATAAAACTCGTAAAGAATCAAATCTTACCACTGGTGCGAATGTTTCCTTGTAGTCGATTCCTGGTTTCTGTGAGCATCCTTGTACAACAAGTCTAGCCTTGTAACGACTTGGCAAACCATCAGCATCAATCTTCCGTCTGAGAATCCATTTACTTTGGATTGGCTTCATCCAGGTCTCACGTTCAAGTACTTCGTATGTGTCAGATTCTCGGAGTGACTCTAACTCTACAGTCATAGCGCTTAGCCATTGAGATTTTTCGCTACCTGATATGGCTTCATCATAAGTTGGGCTTCCTTCTGCTGCAGCTATACCACACATATTGGTTGTGATTCTATTCCTCAGTGGATAACGTTCTTCTGAAGTGCAGTCTTTGTCTTCGCTTGTAGTGGCAACATCTGTAGGGGTAACTTCTAGAGGATCATCCATCGGAAATGTAAGTGGAGTATCACACTGTTTCGCTTGGTCTTCGATAAGTTGGTTCTCTTGAGGGCTTTGCACAGATTGAAATTCAAAAATGCTGAACGGCAGTACGCACAAATTTGATGATTCATTTAAGTTGGTATTTGCAGATGCAAAAAATGATTCGTCTTCGTTGAACCGTACGTCTCGGGCTATTATAATTTTCGATCCATTATACAGTCTGTAGCCTTTGGTTTCGTGACTGTAACCTACGAAAGCAGCATGCTTACTCTTTGCATCCAATCCTTTACGATGTTGTTTTGGAATATGATAGAACGCACTGCATCCAAAAGTGTAAAGAGTTTTGTAACTGGGAGGTGCATTCTTCCATAACTCAAAAGGCGATTTCCAGTTGTTTGATCGAACGGGGCAAATATTTCGAACCTGTACCGCCGTATTGACAGCTTCTGCCCAAAGCAACTGTGGAGCACCACAATCATAAATCATCGAGAGAGCGGTCTCCTTTACTGTACGGTTTTGCCGTTCAATGAAACCATTCTGTTCCGGAGTATATGGTGTTGAAGTCTCATGATGAACACAATGCTTTGCCAAAATATCTTTGAACGCCGTGCACAAAAACTCTGAACCATTGTCTGTTCTAACCGCTTTCACAGTGATCGAGCTAGCGCGTGCTTTGGTCAGGAACTCGTCGAACTTGGATGCAGTATCAGATTTATCTTGCAAGAAATAGACTTGTGTGTAGTTTGAAAAATCATCTTTGATGAGGAGAAAATACTTGGAACCTCCTAGGGAAGGAATCTGCATTGGTCCACAGAGATCGGCATGGACTAACTCGCCTGGTTCCTTCTTTCTTGATTTTTCATCCTTCACGAAACTCTGTCGATGCGATTTTCCCAAAGCGCATCCCTTGCAGAAGAGTTTTTCAGATTCACGCATGGAGAGTTGTTTGTTTAGATCTGATTGCTTGATTGTGTCGACGCTCAGGTGTCCAAGGCGCTTGTGCCATGTTTCAATGCTGCTACTGAGCGAAACATTTGCAAAATCTGGTTGAACAATGCTCAGACAAAGTTTATACAGCCGAGAAGCTTCACACCGTTGTCCAACTAGAAGAGTCTGTCCGTTTCTTTTAACTTCCGCACGACCATTCTTGAAACTTGTAGTGGCACCATGCGTGTCAGCTGAGCTGACGCTGAATAAATTGAATCCAATGCTGGGAACGAAAAGTACATCCTCAAGTGTGTGGAACTGCACCTTACCAGAAACATCTGATTTGATTTTCACATCGCCGATTCCTTGCGCATACACCGTTTCCATATTTCCTAAGCAAACTGGATATTGACGTTCACCAACAGGTCGGAAACTACTGAACGCACTTCTTTGAAAACACATGTGGCTCGATGCTCCAGAGTCCGTGTACCAGGACTCACTCTTTCTGTCTGGGAAGTGAGCCATTAACGCCGACGATGTAGCTTCTTTGTTGTCTTTTTGTTGTGCCAGTCGGGTGCGGCATTCTTTTCACCAATGCCCTCGCTTCTTGCAAAAACCACATGTTGAATTCT
This sequence comes from Portevinia maculata, assembly GCA_949715645.1. NCBI lineage: Eukaryota > Metazoa > Arthropoda > Insecta > Diptera > Syrphidae > Portevinia > Portevinia maculata. The sequence goes on along the minus strand of OX454526.1, from coordinate 167,369,507 downwards.
TCTTTTTATCTGCAACGGACATCTTTTTCTTGCTGTGATGAAACAATGCCTAGTCTGTAGGAGAATCAGCTGGTTTATCCATCAGAAGCATCTCCTCTTTCATCAAGCGCTGGGTTAAATTTTGAAGTGTTTGTTCCGATTGGGCCACGGAATCCCATGCTGATCGAAAATGCTTGAATTGTGATGGAAGACTGCAGATGATTTTTGTAATTATTGCTGATTCTGCCATCGGAGCACCCAGTTCCTCGAGCTGTTTGGCCATTTGTTCAATGGCTGATATGTGGCTGGCCATGTTGTCGTCTTCCGGCTTTCGGTATTCATAAAACTTTTGTTGCAGTGCACTGAGTGAGACTCCAGATCTCTGCTCATAGATGGAAGAAAGTTTTGTCCACATTTTGGCAGCAGAATCACTTGTCACTAAAAACTTCAGCTGGTTAAAGTCCATCGACGAAGTGATTATTAGTTGTGCCTTCTTGTCTTTCTGAATCCAAGCAGCAAGGGCCAACTCTTCTGTTGGCTTTTTGGATTCATCTAGAACGCCTTCCAAATCATGTGCGCGTAGATAAATTAGTACCTGGAACTTCCAAAGCGAATAATCTTTTCCATTAAATTTCTGCAAAGTTATACTTTTGTCCATCGTGGTGAAGTAAAGCCTTTTCAGCAGTGTTTGCAACAATTAATTCGTGCTGATAACGTGTTGAAATAATTGAAAAAGTTTACAACAAAAGTAATTTTTATTAAGCGTGAAATTTACGCACGTGACAAGTTCGTTTTAACAAAAGTTTTTTGAATTCAAGAAAAGAGTCAGATACATGAGAGATAGATGCATGTGTTTTAAAGTTGAAATAGAAATGAGAATGGATGCGTTCCATTGGATGCGTTCAGTAATGTTTATTCAACATAAAGCAATGGGTCTGTGGCGACCTCGAAATACTGTGGCTACGCGAGGAAGCATTCCGTGGAACCACACACTAATCATAGATGTCGCAACGAACAACAACGAGAAATTCATGACAGAACGAACGGTCGGGAGAGAAAAGAAAATTCGTGTTTGTTCTTCGAGTTAGTCGCTTCATTATTTTATAGTGTTTGTAATATTCAATAATTAAATGTACATATATTAAATAAACTAATTGTTTTACTGTGGATAAATATTTGTGCACACACTTGTGCCTACAGTGGTGACCCCGACGTGATCCACAACAATTAAAAATTTATTTAATTGGCAACAGCCGAACCAACTACGCACTTTATCTCTTGCACTTGTACATATGTATATTTATAAGTATGCAAGGCGAACAAAACACAAGGACGAATGCAGGCGTTTCCTCAGGACCACCAACTCCATCCGATGCGGAGATCCAGGAAATCAATGCTCTCAAAAACCTGAGGATTCCTCCGTTCTGGAAAATTAATCCAGCGCTATGGTTTGTACAGGTGGAAGCGCAATTCCACAATAATCGGATCATCAGCGACAACAGCCGATTCAACGCCATCATCGCTGGACTGGACCCAGAAGTGCTGAATGAGGTATCAGACTTAGTGCAGAAACCACCGGACACAGATAAGTACATTGCTTTTAAAAAACAAGTCATATCTAGGTTCACCGAGTCTAAGGAGAGGCAACTGAACAGATTGATGACGACCCTTGAACTTGGCGACAGACGTCCATCAAGTCTCCTCAGGGAAATGCGAAGACTGGCTGGTTCAAATGTTCCAGACGACATGTTGTCCACTCTATGGATGGCACGAATGCCCAGTCATGTGCGTGGAATACTTTCTGCCAGTCACGGAATCGACCTCACTGCGTTGTCTGAAATCGCAGACAAAATCGTTGATAACACATCCGCCCACGCTGTTTTCTCCACTGATGTTCATGAAGATGACCCTATACCACAATCCACCAACGCTGAAAGTGATCTGAACAGAAGACTAAATTCCATCGAGTCCACTCTGTCAACTCTAATGACGGCTATGCAATCACTGAAAACCAGTCACAGCCATGGCAGGTCTCGACCACAGTCAAGGAATAACAGATCGCTCTCAAGAGCATCAACTCCTAACGGAATGTGTTTCTTCCATGAGAAATTCGGCAGCGATGCCCGGAAGTGTAAGAAACCATGCAGCTACAAAGCAAAAAACTAAGTGAGCTGTTGTCCTCAGAGGCGGACGGCAACAGTCAAAGATTCCACAAGGAACACCGCCTCTACATCTTCGACAAGGAGACAAACCAAAAGTTTTTGATCGACTCTGGATCAACTATATGTGTCTTACCTCGTTCCAGGGACTGCAAAAACAACAGAGGGGAAATAACACTCCTGGCAGCGAATAACTCACCGATTCACACCTACGGCGAGAAGATCCTCACACTCAACCTTGGTCTCCGGCGAGCTATCACTTGGCCGTTCGTTATTGCAGATGTTAAAACAGCAATAATTGGCGCAGACTTGCTCGCACACTACGGACTTGTCATTGATTTGAAAGCCAGACGTGTCATAGACAAAACAACATCATTAACGGTACAAGGCGAGATTTATACCAGTGATTTGTCAAAACTTCTGACTATCAGTGGTCCTGAACCATACATAAGTCTCGTCAACGAATTCGTTCTGGCCAACAACAACGCACCTGATCCAAAATCAGGAGTCAACATCGTGCAACACTGCATCGTAACCACGGGCCAACCAGTGTCCGAACGACCACGACGACTCTCCGGCGACAAGTTGAAACAGGCCAAGGCTGAATTCGAGGATTTTCAAAAGAAGGGTTACTGCCGTCTATCCAGCAGTCCTTGGGCTAGCCCCATTCATCTTGTTGAAAAAAAGACTGGCGGTTGGAGATGCTGCGGTGACTACTGTCGTCTGAATTCCATAACACAACCAGATAGCTACCCCATTCCTCACATCATGGACTTTACTGAACAGTTGAACAACAAAAACTGCTTCTCGATACTGGATCTAGTTAAGGCATACTACCAGATCCCGATGACACCTGACGACATCCAAAAAACTGCGGTGACCACGCCTTTTGGTTTGTTTGAGTTTGTAGTCATGCCATTCGGACTCAAAAACGCAACTCAGACTTTCCAAAGGCACATGGATATGGTCCTACGTGGACTAGATTTCGTTTTTTGCTACGTTGACGACATCCTCATTGCCTCCGACTCAGAGGAAGAACATCGCCAACACGTCCGTATAGTTCTACAACGTCTCCACGAACATAGACTTATCATCAACATCAGGAAGTGCATTTTTGGGAAGTCTGAGGTTACGTACCTTGGACATACAATCAACCAAGCCGGATGCAGACCACCTGAAGCCAGAGTTGAGGCCATATCGAACTATCCAAAGCCATCCAACATCATGGAACTACGTCGTTTTCTTGGAGTCGTTAACTACTACCGACGATACATCCCTAATTGTGCCCATATTCAAGCACCGTTGAATGGACTCATCAGGGACTCCAAGAAAAACGACAAACGACCCGTTCCCTGGACTCCTTTGGCGGAAGAAGCTTTCGATGTATGCAAGGACAGTATCAAGCATGCTACACTACTCAACCACATCGATCCGAAGTCTACACTTGTCCTAACAACGGATGCTTCTGATATCGCAGTTGGTGCCAAATTGGAACAAAAACAAAATAACCAATATCAACCGATCGGACTGTTTTCATGCAAACTGTCACCTGCACAAAGTCGCTACAGCACATATGATCGCGAGTTGCTGGCAATATACCTAGCTATCCGATTCTTCCAACACATCTTGGACGGTCGACACTTTGTCGTGCAAACGGATCACAAGCCGCTCATATATGCGTTCCAGCAGAATTCGGACAAGGCCCCGCAACGTCGTCTAAGGCAATTAGACTACATATCGCAGTATACTACGGACATTGTTTACCTACCCGGCGACGACAACTCAGTAGCAGATGCATTATCGCGACTCAATTCGATAACCATGCCAATCCAATTTGATCTGAGAGAACTTCATTTATCTCAGCTACTCGATGTGGAACTTCAATCAATCCTGAAGCAACAAAATTCATCGCTCAAGTTAAAGAAACTCACTTTGGAACCTGAAATTAAAATTTACTGCGATGTTTCCGACAATATGATTCGACCATATCTACCAGCTTCCCTGCGACGGAAGGCCTTTGAATCCATCCATGGTCTTTCTTATCCAAGCGGAAGAACAACCAGTCGACAACTCAGAGAGAAGTACGTTTGGCCAAACATCGGGAAAGACGCATTGGAGTGGTCACGCACTTGCATCCAATGCCAACGATCCAAAGTTCATCGACATACGAGGCTTATCCCGGATTCCATTGGCGTTCCAGAGCACCGTTTCCAGCATGTCCACATAGACCTCATTGTGCTGCCACTCTGCAAAGGCAATAGGTATTGCCTAACTATGATCGATCGCTTCAGTAGATGGGTGGAAGCAGTACCTCTACAGGACATGTATGCGGACACAGTGGCCACGGCGTTTTATACGCACTGGGTTGCTCGTTTCGGTTCGCCAACAACATTAACCACCGACCAGGGAACTCAATTTGAGTCTGCACTGTTCAACGCACTGATCAACATGATTGGAACGGTGAGGATACGAACATCACCCTACCACCCAGCCTCAAATGGACTTGTTGAACGTTGGCATCGTTCACTGAAAGCCGCCCTGATGTGCCATGAAAAAACGAACTGGACTGATGCTCTTCCGACAGTGTTGTTGGGATTGCGAACGGCATACAAAGAGGACATCAAGGCCTCCGCAGCAGAGATGCTTTATGGAACATATCTCAGAGTTCCTGGTGAGTTCTTTACGAATAATAACTTTGTTCCAGATCCACAGATTTTCGTTGAGAAACACCGAGAAGCGATGCGCAAATTCCGTCCTACAGCAACTGCAAACCATGCAAAAGAAAGAATGTTTGTTTCACCAGATTTAAACAAGTGTACACATGTGTTCCTACGCTGCGATGCTGTGAAGAAACCACTGCAACAACCATACACAGGTCCACATCCAATAATCCACCGAATCAGTAATCGACTCTTCACAATTAATGCAGATGGCAGAAAATTAAATGTTTCGGTAGACCGTTTGAAACCAGCTCACATCTATGTCGATTTTATCCCAGACGTTCATCCAGATGTCAACAAAAATCCAACTTCACTGAAGAATCTGAAAAACAAAAATCAATTGGATAAAAATAAAACAGCTGTGAAACAAAAAGTAACATTTGCCAGTTCATCGTAACTTCGTCACTGGAGGGGGAGTCATGTGGCGACCTCGAAATACTGTGGCTACGCGAGGAAGCATTCCGTGGAACCACACACTAATCATAGATGTCGCAACGAACAACAACGAGAAATTCATGACAGAACGAACGGTCGGGAGAGAAAAGAAAATTCGTGTTTGTTCTTCGAGTTAGTCGCTTCATTATTTTATAGTGTTTGTAATATTCAATAATTAAATGTACATATATTAAATAAACTAATTGTTTTACTGTGGATAAATATTTGTGCACACACTTGTGCCTACAGGTCTAAGCAACTCAATGAGGCACTGCTTAAACAAATAAATAATCTTAAGCTAGAGTTGCAATTATTGAAAGGAGAAATCAACCACCAAAAAAAGTAATTGTCCAACCAAATGAAGAAGAGCTTAATAAAAAGACGGACGAACTCTGCAAACAAAAAAAAAAAACAAAATAGAAAACCCAACCAAGGCTCCACCAATTATTGCACTGCCAGTAAATAAGTATGAAAGCTTGGTCAAATTATTGGAAGAAAATGAAATTAAAGCCAGTACCTACAGCCCTAATAAACAACAATGCTAACATTAATGTGGTTGAAGAAAAAAAGCGAAGAAAAGGTTGTAGTGATAAAACTAAATTATTCATGCTCACCAGTAAGCATACAAAGAGTTAAAAAACAGAGACTGGTGCACCCTGTACTGTTGCAATTGCACCTGTCATTGAAATAAGCATTCATGAGAATTGACATTAGATGTCAATAAAAGGAGGCGCGAAATGAAATAAGTTTCCCGCCGAAATTCACTATATACGTATTTATGTTTAAGATAATAAGTATGCAGTTTTCAGTTTTCAATAAAATTCTTTGTTCACCAAAAGTTACAAAAAGTGGCTACGAGGAATTAGGAATGAACCCAGGCGCATTACAAGCAATATTGAACTAACAAAAACAATGGATGGAAAGCTTGATGCTGTCCAATACAGCTACCATGGAAAGGGTTATGAAGGAATGTTCGTCGATTCCGCAGTCCCAAAAACACAACACCACGATTCCACAATCCAACCCGTTTGAGACGGAGAAGGAGACTTGGGACAGTTACCTTTTCGAGTTGCAGCAACATTTTTCACCCTCGGGAACCGAGGATGTAATGATGCACACTTTCAAAGAACTTACTGCGAACATCACAAAGCACTTCCAATATAAACTGCATGTACTCGCGTCGAGGTGCAAATTTCTGAAGCACAAGACGCTTTAATATGTGACAAATGTCAACGGCGAGGTCACATTAGTAGGGTTTGGTTACCAAAAAAACCTTCTAATGGCTCAGGCGTATCACATCAAGTAAGCGATCTAAAATCCATGGAAGAAGACAAGCGCGCAACACCTTGGCGAATCCTCGTCAGGAAAGTCGACCGCGTTATGGTCACCGCCATGAGCATACAGAATCTGTTCATTCTATCCATTTAGTTGTAGCTAGTCGTATCTCTGATGGCGTTTGTTGAAAGAGTCTCATCCGCAAATTTGGAGGCCGACGGGCATACAAAAAATCTGTGCGTTGCTCTACGTAAGTCAGCGCCTTTTAACTTTTCAGTTAGACACGGGTGCTATCATAGTCTTGGGAATCTTCGATGTAAACCAACAGCATTCAGAGTTGCCAGTAAATGGAACCATCAACGGAAGTGTCCACTGGAGAACTAAGACACACATTCTACCACAGATAGTCTCTAACTTACCTCTAGTCGCGAATATAATGGGTTTGGATTGGTTCCAATCCAAGCGTTTGGTTTTAAGATTCACTTCTCGAATGAGGAGGCGGTGCTGCAAATCGTGTCAGAGTCAAGAGAAAGAGGCATGAAGTGGTTTCCAGTACTGGATTAGGCTGCAGCAAACTTTTCAAAGCCCATCTAACTTTGAAATCGAATAGCCAACCAAGATATTTCAAATACCGTCGCGTAGCCTTTGCTCAGAAGGAAGGCATCCGCCAAGAGATCAAACGATTGCATCTTACGCCCAGTCGAAGTGAGCCAATGGTCAGGACCCATTGTGTTCGTGAGAAAATCAAACGGAAGTCTACGAATATTCAGTGATTTCTAGATTACCATCAACCCACAGCTTGAAGTGGATCGTCATCCAGTTCCTCGTATCCAGGAGCTGTTTCACAAACTGCAAAGTGGTCGAGGTAAATACCTCTCGACGAGGCGTCCAAGAAATTATGCGTCGTCAGCACGGAATTTTGACTCTTCGAATATCAGCGTTTACCGTTCGCCACCGGCATTTTCCAGCGCTATATGGAACAACTGGCGGCTGATTATGAGTTTTGTGTCTCCTAGTTAGATGACGTCATCGTTTTTGGCCGCTCCAACGAAGAACATTTAAGCAACCTTCAATTTTTTCTCGAACGGCTGGAACATCACGGTTTACGCTGTCGAATGGAGAAGTGCAAGTTTCCGAAGTCTGAAATTGAGTATTTGAGCCATGCTATAGACGAAACAGGAATACGTCCGCTAGAGTCCCGTTTCAAAGCCATACGGGAGTTGCCCGAACAGAAAGACGTAAAAGATCTCGAAGCGCTCATTGGAAATGTGTACTATTACAATCATTTTATTGACAACTTCGCACAGCTAGCAGCCCCATTAAACCAACTACGGGCTAAAGGCAAGCCGTTCGTTTGGGGAAATGATCAACAGGTTTCTTTTGACATTTGTAAAGTGAAAATATTGAATGTGTCCAAGTTGGTTTACTTCCAGGAGAACTTAACGAGTACATTGGCTGCTGACGCATCATCACATGGCATCGGGGCAGTCATCTCGCACGTATATCCAAATGGAACGGAAAAGCCAATAGCCTTCGCATAAAAAACTCTAGATGAGGCACAAAGAAGGTATTTCCTGACTGCTGACGCATCATCACATAGCATCGGAGCAGTCATCTCGCACGTATATGAAAATGGAACGGAAATGCCAATAGCCTTCGCATCAAAAACTCTAAACGAGGCACAAAGAAGGTATTTCCAAATCGAAAAGTAAGCTCTTTCAATTATATTTGGTGTTAAGAAATTCCACCAATATTTGTTCGGGCAGACCCAATTTATGCCGCCCACACACAAAAAAAAACTTTGTCTACGGTTTCAACCAGTTATACCCACACATATAATAATAAATAAACTTGTTAAAATTTTTCTTCAAAATTTTGTCAACTGTTGTTCGTACTACTTTCTGGCAAGTGAAGCGAAAATGAAGCCGCAAATTTAAAATGTTCCCATATTCGTTACTTTCCGATTTCCTAATCTCTAAGCGGTTAATAATAACTTACCTCAGGATATCAAATAAACAACGGTAATTCCCATTAAACTATATATATCTATAACTTAATTCGTGCGGTTTTTTTTTCAAAATTTGAACGTTTATTTAAGAAAAACATGTACAATAGTAATATTCAAAGTATTGCTCATCTGAAGCTATGACCTTTTCCCCATCTTTCTGCCAATTTGTGGATCCCATCCCAAAAGAACTGCGCCGGCTTGGCAGCCAAGAATGAATCAAGCCAATTTTTGATATTCTGCTCTGATGTGAACCGTATTTCAGTGAGGGCGTTCTGCATCGACCGGAACAAATGGTAGTCAGAAGGGACAAGGTCTGGGCTATAAGGCGGGTGGGTTAAAACTTCCCCTCCACTGTTTTCCAAATAGTTCTTAACCAGAATAGCAACGTGGGCCTAGCGTTGTCATGATGGAAAATTATTGGCTCGTATCTGGTCGCATATTCCGGGAGTTTTTCGGCTACTGCTCTTTTCAAACGGATTAATTGTGTTCGGTAGCGTTGTCCATTGATGGTTTCACCTGGTTTTAGCAGCTCATAAAACAACACACCCTTCTGATCCCACCAAATACAAAACATTAACTTAGCGCCATGGATATTCGGCTTTGCCGTTGATTTGGCTGATTGGCCGGGTTTCGCATATGATTTTTTGCACTTGGGGTTGTCGTAATGGATCCATTTTTCATCACCAGTAACAATCCGATGCAAAAATGACTTCCTTTTGTGGCGTTCTAGCAGCATTTCGGACATGGAAAACCCCCTTTCGACGTCTCTCGGCTTGAGTTCATGTGGAACCCAATTTCCTTGCTTTTAAACGTTTTGAAATGGCTGCTTGAGTGACACCCAAAGATTCTGAGAGCTCTTCTTGTGTTTGGCAACAATCTTCATAGAGCAATGCTTCCAGTTCTTCATCTTCAAACTTTTTTGGCTGCCCAGGACGTTCATCGTCTTTCAAGCCAAATTCACCACTTTTAAATCGTGCAAACCACTTTTGGCAAGTTCGCTCAGCTGGAGCATGTTCACCATAAACTTCCACCAAAATTCGATGACTTTCGGCAGCAGTTTTCTTCATATTAAAGTAATGAAGAAGAACTCCCCGCAAAAACACTTTTTCAGGCACAAAGTTCGACATATTTGAGTGAAAAAAAAATTATTGTTGTTTACGCTTCAAATGAATGACATATACTGAAATGACGTACAATGACAGTAGCTTTCCAACACATATTCCAATGGTGCGCGTTCAATTTGCAAGTCGACTACTAGTCACTACTATTAAATACCTTGTGGTTGGATAAATATATCACGTGATTATCAGCTGTTCACTGAAAATTCCCCCTTCGAGCAAGTTAAAGAAATCATCCCTAATTCGTTAGTGAAATATAAATGTCAAAAACATCTGATGCATTTGGTTTCAGATTTCGAAAAATGCATTGTATTTATTTTTTTTGTTTTTTTTTTTTTGTTTATTGATTTTCTTCACTTGCGTTCAGACGCCCATGATGCAGCGATAGCGCAGACGCCAGTAGGTCATTTAAAACAAACAACACTACTCTACCTAAAATCGTAATTTGATTAAATGGGGTTCAAAGTATAAAAAGATTAAAATAACTTACTAAGGCCCCTATTATCGTTTGCGAAGCGAAAATTCGTCTGTGTTTTTGTATTACCGCCACAATAAAAAAAAAACCAGAATTTGTTTGCAATCAGTGTCAAACAATTTATTAATAAAGTATTCTTCATTGAGCTACAGTCGCAATTTTTAACAAAATGATAAGCTCCATCGAGCTGTTTTATGGTGATAATGATGAGAATAAGAATGCAGTAGCCACTACCAACATGTTACGGCTGCGAAGAAATGTAAGGGACACATCTAATCCTCTGGAGCTCCCTGATACGACATGAGTTATTACAAATATAGAAGTTAAACTTTTATCAAGCATGTATTTCAATTTTCAGATTTGTTTCTTATTTCAGGCTGAGCAAAGAAGTCTTATTTCAGGCTGAGCAAAGAAGCCTTCATATACTTACTGGACGAAATCAAGGACAAATTTGTTTCTACGCGTTCTTGTGCCATCCCCCCAATAATAAAAATTGCTTTTGCTTTGCGATTTTTTGCTGATGGAAGCTACCAGAAAAGCGTAGGAAATGATTTCAACTTAGGGTTTTCGCAGACCACAGTTTCAGTGATTTTGTCTGATGAACTAATGTCGTGTAAAGGTCGGCCCACCCTGTATATACGATAAAAAAATACTTGTTTTATGGCTGTCCCTCAAGCAAAATCGCTGACCCAACTTTTCCCGTCATTTTTGGATCCGCGATATATGAGGCGTTCCACACACATATTTGTAAATTGACTGTAACTATTTGTAATGGCGGATTTGTTCATCTGTCACTGACACTGTCTCTGGCTACAGCTGCAGATATAATTTTCTTGGAAAGATAAACTAAAATTGAATTTATTATTCCACACAATTGTTTGCCTAATTAAACTTTGTTGGAATTTATATTAATCAAAATCAAAAAAATAGCAACCGATGAAGGTGTGGGCCGAATTTCGAATGACTTTAATGGAACCGGCACAAATTCATGATGAAAGTAAGTAACATACATTGGTATAGGTAGATAATATACACATTTATTTGCTTCTTTTCTTTTGCAGGAGAATTTGTTGGAGAAATGGTAGCAGGTATGATGAAAAAATGTCACTTGCCGACAAAAAGCCAGAAAGAACCAGCCAACGAGCCAACAAAGGAGTGCCACCAGCACGATTTGAAGACTTTCATACAGACATGCCTCTTAGAAATTCACCTACATCGAAGTCCGTGTCTTCCTCGCCCGTGCAGACACCAAGAACCCTTAAACCCAGAGTACCGCCAGAAACAGTTGTTGTACATCAGGTAAGCGTTTCAAACATTTCGCCCACGAGTCGGACACGTAAGCCCTCTGATTAGTCGAATAGGTAGCGAACTGGACTCATGAATTCGATGCGAAACTTGCCACCATGCTGAATGAGTTTACACGTCAAATAAATGCTATGCAGGCCGAATTTAGCACCAATAATCAGATTCTCATAGACTCATTGCATCAGCTTCAAAACGAAAAACATAATACGCCCAAACAATCTTGCTTATCGCAGCCCACCGATAGTTTGAAGTCACAGCCGTTATCACAGCCGATGTCGCACCCGCTGGCACAGTCTCAGATTAGGCTAGAGGACGTGTCATCACCAGATACGCCATGTTCAACTTCGAGGGTCCACCAGCCACAAACTTCAGAAAGGTCACAGCCGATAGCACTTGCACAACAGCCGTCATTTACTCCGTCACCAGACATGCCGTAACCTCGGCAAAATCATGAAAGCCACCAGAAAACGTTTTCACGTCAAACAAAAGTTTATCCGCTCCCAACGTTTTCAGGCCTACCTGAGGAATGGCAATGTTTGCAGAAGCTTTCGATAAAACAACACGAGAGTTTGGTTACTCTAATTTGCACATCATGCGCCTACGAGATGTGATCAAAGGTCGTGCAAGGGACACTGTGGAGTCTCTACTAGCCAACTCCAATAACGTAACATATATTATGGAAACTCTTGAAGAAACATTTGGTCGGCCAGAGCAGTTAATTAAGAGCCAAATTTATAAAGTTCGTCTTATTGCCTCGGTTGAAAATGAAGACCTGGATTCGTTGATCGATTTTTCCAATAAAATCAATAACAAGGCTACCTTTCTCCAAAACGCGCGGGGTGAACGTCATCTTTCCAACCCCACATTGCTGTGGGAACTGGTTGCCAAGTTACCAACGCCAAGGCAAATGCAATAGGCCTTTCCACCAAGCTATCTCCTTCTGAAGTGCCGCATCCCTTTCTTAAACGTCAAACGTCAAAAGCAAACTGAATGAAAACAATGGCAGTGTCAAAAGAGCAAAAAAAAAAACAAACAAGCTGAATGAAATGAATAATCATTGTGATTGTTAATAAATTGTATATTTAAGTGAAAACAGAAGCAATTGAAGTTTAAAAAGTACCATCTTATAGAAAAAAACGTGAGAAAGTAAGTTAAAGTAAAAAGATGCTTCGAAACAGAAATATTTTTTTGCCACAAGGCGATTGTCACGGTTTCACTTTTATTTTTTGTACAGAATCTTAATGTATTGTTATCTTTTGAGTATTCCAAAATAGTGTTTGGATACTCCTTTTTTGTTCTGGAAATTTGTTTTTTGTTATAATTCACTTTAATATAAAATTATTACGAGATCTTTGCAACAAAAACATTTTTTGCCACAACTACGATATTCTCACTTTTTCACTTTTATTTTTGAACACAATCACATTATAATGTTAACTTTTTAATTATCCAAAACGTGGTTTGGATACTACTTCTTAGTTCCGTAAATTTTGTTTGTTAAAATTGGCTTTGTTATATACTTTTAGTAACTATTCGCGAAGAACTCATTTCCCGCCATGCAAATTCGCCATTGTTTTCATTCATTTCATTCAGCTGTTTGTTTGTTTTTTTTTTCTCTTTTGACAACTGACATTGTGGTTTTTTTCTCTCTTTTTTGACACTGACATTGCCGTGATAAGGTCTATGGGCAGAAAGGTGCCTGCCACTTAAACGATCTCCAAATATAGTGGATTTCAGCCGGTGGCTGAACGACCTGCGACGCCTTGCGAATATGTAACTGTCGTGAACACACGGAAATTCTAAAAACGAACATAACGAGATAGTTTCGACATCGCGGAGATGTGGCGTTACTTACAACGTTTGACAGAGGATTTGGACAAAGGAAAGCAAATTGAGAAAAGGAAAACTTCTGTTCTCACTAAAAAGTAAATCTTTTAATATAAAAATAAATACAAATTGAGCTTTTAAAAAGACGATCCCAAACTGTAGTGTTTATTTCAATTCTCTATTCTACTCAGTGGGAAAATATTGTCACTATTCATGACAATTTTACTTTTTACTCAAGTAAAACATATATACGTACATACACATATGTACATGAATCATTGACGCTGAAGTTTTCCTTTTGCGCGTTAAAAAGAGGAAAAGAAAAGAAGAAACGTGTTCCTGCGTGAACAGAAGAAGTTCACGAAAAACAAGGGGAGTTTTACCAGGTCAATTTAAAGACTTCATCGTTGATAAATCAAAGATGTCAACCAGCGAAGAGGATGAAATATACCTGGATAAAACTTTGGAACCCAAGGAAACGAAAATTGAACCGAAATATAAAGTGGATGATCTGCTAAAACGATTGACAGTGCTAGAGAAGTCTTACAACGAAATCCAGATGCAGCTTGCGCAGAGCGAACAAAGGTGTAGAAATTTCGAACGTCAACTTGAGTCTTGCCATGACGTCAAGGAATTGGGTCAGACGACCACGTTACCAACTGTTGAAGTGCCCGCTCCAAACAGCTCAGCTTTCGATTTGTACCAGCTCAAATACAGTTTGCCATGCCAGTCAGCCATACTGCCATTAACTGTCTCATCTACTAGCCAAGCAATTGTATCGTCCGTGTCATGTCCTACGGCGTCACAAAGGACATATGCCGAGCCGTCTGTGTCACAATTTGCCACCTTTCAACAGCAAATTTCGCCGCTAGCCAATGCAGCTATTACTGCACAAAGGGTACATGATTCGATGCCACGGTCAATGATGGGGAATAACGCAGCGCATGACGGAAATGTTGGCATGCCATCATTAGGTCCAGCAGCTGCTGGCCCGCAACCACATTCGAGCAATTGGATGGCCACGTCCATGGGTGCTAATGGGATTTCCAATAATGCCTACCAGGACAGCCGGAAAAGACTTTACGATCTGCCAGAGTTTAGTGGTCGACCTAAAGATTGGCCTCTTTTCATAGCGACCTTTCATGAGTCAACAAATGCATATGGTTATACGAATTTAGACAACACAATCCGGCTACAAAGATGCCTCAAGGGAGCGGCAAGAGACGTAGTAGAGTCCCTGTTGATTCACTCCAGTAATGTTCCACACGTTATTGAACAGCTTACGTTCAGATTTGGGAGACCAGAATACCTAGTGCGAAGTCAACTACTGAAGCTCAGATCTATGCCATCCATAGCCGAATCTGAAATGGAACAACTGATCCCATTTGCGACCAAGATTCAAAATTTGGTCAGACTCGACTCGACCCCGAGTCGACTGTCAACGTGGCTTGGTAGAGCACCGCCCCATTCCACAAGAACAGAACAGTCAGAACTGCTCTATGTGCCAGGAGAACGCCACCTATACGAGCGTACCTCGTCCATCCCAGTCTATCTGCCTTGAGGAGTGCCCGGTCACAGGACTCCGGAGCACCTCTGAGGAGCTGGATAGACGAGGGTGTTGGGCCGCCAGCAGCCAGGCATGGGTCCTACATCCCCGCGCTAGCTCATCGGTGGGAGTGGATACTTGCCGCTGGTTCCAAACTGGGGTTACCATTATTTACATGCCTGAAATTGGGATAATTGTTGGGGGTATCTTAATTGGCCGCTTTGCTGATACGCGGCCGTAACCATACGAAGGACCATACCCGGAAAAGAGAGAGACTTAAGTCCCTCCCGACGGATGTTGAGCCAGAAAAGTGTGTAGGTGTATATGTATAAGTAGCCTCCCGAACCTTAGTCTTCCTGGGACTCCGCCATGCGAAAGTGGGAGGGGGAGAGGAAGCTGGTGAAAATGCCTCCCCCTCGAGCTGGCCCACCCCGCCATGCCTACGCATAGACTCCGATGGCCATCGCGCCGCTCCATTGGCGATGGCCCCTAAACTGAATAGGGTAAAAGCCCTTAAATGCGGTTCATTTACACTTGTCCGTCTCTTTCGTCCAAGGCTCCACTACCCCTCATGGGGCGTTCTTATCCTCGCATCGCGGATGCCTAAACGCTACTAATTGAATGGCTGAGAATTATCCGCCCCACACTCCCAGAAAATTTTGAAGCATCAAGGGAAAAACTTAAAGAATTTCGGTTAGAAGGTTGTTTTTATTTCTGAACCTCTTAGCTTTAGCTTAAAAGTAACTTAATTTACAGGAAAGATACAATCGGTACTGAAACTTACAACTATTCTACGTATTCGCTGTACTGAATCTTAAAAAGAAATAATCAAGTACCCGATGTATTGAACTTACAACTAGTTTAAGTACACGCTGTACAGAATCTTAAAAAGAGAAATAATCAAGTACCCGATGTACTGAACTTACAACTAGTTTAAGTACACGCTGTACTGAATCTAAAAAAAAGAAATAATCAAGTACCCGATGTACTGAACTTACAACTAGTTTAAGTACACGCTGTACTGCTCCGTGAGCTGGGATTTACAAGTGGGTGGTGGCGATCTAACTCTGTCCGACGTTCGCGGTTAAAAAAAAAAAAAGATGAAATCGGATTATTATTTCTTGACCAGGCGCATGTATATATATATTTATATATATCTCGATGGCGAGGGGTTGGGTCACGTACGCATATATACATATATTGTGAAAGGTAAAAGTATACCACCTTTAATTTTATTTTATTTTTATTTTTGGTATGCATGGAAATCAACACAAATATAAGTGTATAAAAGTAACTACTGTCTCCGGCTACTGCCTGCGGACATGTAAACTACGTTAAACCAAAACGAACGATGACTTACCGAGCTTCCTCGACGATGTGCACACCTCAAGTTGACTCGCTGCATCTGCTGAAACCTGTAAAATGGCGACGAGATTCTCGCCTAAGAAATAAACACTGATATTTGGTTCGAAAACCGGCCGTGATACCAACACACATATATATATCTATATTCATGCGGTTAAGATGGGGGATGCGCCCTCTTTTCGCGTGTCCGAAATCACTTTCTCACAAGACGACCGAGCCTTTTCTGAACGTTATGCTGCGAAGCGCGTATGCCAGCGCCTACACCATACTTCTGGATGACACTAGTGGCACTAGAAAAAATTTACCGAGCCGGGGCGTTAAATACAATTACTTAAACCTGATCTTGGTAGGCCTAGAGCCACAAAAGCATCAATTACTTTAATTTATCCTAACTTAAGTAACACATAAAAAAAAACACTGTGGTGGTGATGAGGGGCTGCTCCTTTTCCTAGTTGGTCCCGGCCCCTGCTCGGGAGCTGGGCTCGGGTGATGTGTGCATGTGCTTGCCGCTTGGGCGGAGTAGTGGTGTCGGGTTCCTACCAGGAAAACTCGCAGGTTACTTCGCTTGCTTGTTACGTGGATTGCGTGAGGATTGGACTATGGGGAATATTCCTCGTCCCGTAGGCGAGCTGGTCCGCTGACGAGCGTCCGGGAATCGGGCGTGGACGGAGGACGAATTCACACGGTCTCGGCTGTGGCCGGAGATCCGAATTCCTTGGCTTGGGGTCAGTTTCTGCGCGTTTCGCACCGTCGCTGTACCGCTGCCGAAGGTACTGAACCCTTGGATAGCTGTTTTTAAGCGCCTTGGCCGCGGTGCTGCATTGCTTTGGGGCGTAATTTGATCGCCCTGGCCCAGACCTTGTCCGGGTACCGGTTTTTCTCCTGGCTTTACGAGCCACCGTGGCCTCGTCCGACGTTGCCTAAGCTGTAATTTCCTCAATTAGGATGGGAGTTTAGCCGAAAAGTCAAATTTCCTTACCAAATGGGAAAAATATCCCTGGAATCCGGCAGGCCTTTTTTCGAGGAACACTCTGAGGGAGTTTCCGAGTGTATGGGCTCGGTTTGCCTCGGTTGCTTCGGGATTATTTTTAATCTCCTGAGGTCGTCGCCGTTCGCCTTGCACCACGTCCAAACTTGAAATAAAGTATGGCCGATGCGAAGATGCCGGATGTCTTGCTCTCTGTCGCACCATTTGACTTTGGGCAAACTGACAGCTGAACGGGGCGCGTTCAGATTGAGACGGGCGAGTAAAGAGTTTGGTTTCGGGTGAGTGGTCGGAAAACACATTATAGTGCGATACCCCGTCTACTCCCGTAAGATGGCGTTGTCCTGGATTTCCTACAAAACTTGTGAGTTTTTCGACTCCTTTAGGTGGTTAGGAAAGCTCGCAAGGCAGAAATCTCGCCTTCCGACGTTCGCTGACTTTTTTTTTTTTTTTTTACCATTTCAAACCATGGTTGGTCGATCGTGAATTGTTTGGTATATTGGGTTTCTTATGAGGACTATTTGGGGATAAAATTTGATCTTCCGCCTGAGGAGAGGATGGGAAAGGGTGAGTTACGCTAAGTTGTGCACATCGTTTATTATCGACGTATGTCCTTTGAGTGGACTAACCCTAAGTCGGTGCCTTGAATATCTTCAAGCTGGTACAGGTTTCCTTGGATTTTCGTCACTCGGGCCTTTGTGAACTTGCGGCTAAATTTAGCGTTGATTCCTTTCGAGAAGTCGCTCAGCGCGTGAATGCGTTTATAGACGCAGTCGCCTTCACGGTATTTTACGGGGGTACTACGCAAGTTGTACGACTTTTCGTATCGCTGGTGTGCTTTCTCTAGGGACTCTTTTATGCTCGCGTGCAGGATGTTCATTTTACAGGCTCTCGGGAGAATTTCAATCTCGGAGTTGTTTAAACCATTTAGGTTCCGGAGGAGTTGGTATTCGCTGCCGTGTCCTATGACCCGTTGACCAAAAACCGCTTCGTATGGCGACATTCCGATGGCGGAGTGCACCGTTGAGCGCAGAGCGCAGCCTATGGCTGGCAACTGAGCGTCCCATGAAGAGTGGTCTTTGTCGATATAGGACCGGATGGCGGCCAAAATCGAGCGGTTGACCCGCTCACTGGCGTTTGCCTGCGGCGAGTAGAGGGCTGTTTTTACATGAGTGATCCCCAGAGACGAAGTGAAGGACTGGAATTCTTTGCTGACGTATTGTTTCCCGTTGTCCGACAGCATGGACTCGGGAACACCGAAGATGGAGAAAACGTCGCCGCGCAGAAATTCTATGGCCGCTCCCGCGGTCGCTTGGCGCAAGGGTTTAATCAGCGCGAATTTCGAGAACTGATCTAAGGCGATAACAATATGAGTATTTCCTCGCTTGGATCTGGGCTACGGACCTAGGAAGTCGGTGTAAATGGGCTGGAAGGGCCTGTCGACTGTGAAAGCTTTCCCCATTTCTGCCCTTAGGGTGAAGTTCGGGGCCTTGGTTGTCTTACAGACCTCGCAGTTTCCAATGTATGTTTTGGTTTGGGATGCCATGTTCGGCCAATAGAATTGTTGCCGAAGCCGATAGAAAGTTTTCGCCACGCCGCCGTGTGAAGCGCTTGGCGGGCAATGAGCTAGATTGATCAGAGAGTTGGTTAGCGCTGCTGGGATCCACAGCTTCCAGGTTTGTTCATCCTGCAAAGGATTTCCTGTGCTATGTTTGACCTTCTTGTACAGGAAATTGTTCAAGACTCGAAGGTCAGGTAGCTGGTCTTTATTCTGTCCGACGCTGTCGATGATCCGCCGGTATTGGTCCGAGGTAAAACTAGGATCCGTCGGATCTACGTGCAGTACGTCGGGACTTCCGTTCTCCATCGAGTCGCCGGTTTGGAGGGCCTCTACCTCGTGTACGCGAGATAGCGCATCTGGCACAACGTTCAGGCTTCCTTTCCGGTGCACGATGTCGAACGTATACCCCTGAAGCTCTAGACTCCAGCGCGCTAGCCTACCCTTAAGCTCTCTTTTGCTCATTAGATATTGTAGACTGGCGTGGTCGGTTATGATCTTGAATTTATATCCCTCTATATAGTGACGGAATTTAGCGATACCCATGATGGCAGCTAGGCATTCACGCTCGGTGACTGTGTAGTTCCTTTGGGCCGCGTTCAACTTATGGGAATAGAAGAATATCGGGCGTTCGTTCTCCGCATCATCGTACTGGCTCAGGACCGCTCCGATACCGGAGGAACTTGCATCACAAGAGATGATGAACATCCTCTTAAAGTCTGGATTTGCCAATACGGGCGCGCATGACAACCGCTCTTTGATGGCAAGGAACGAAGCCGTCGCGGATTCGTTGAACTCGAATTTCTTTCCCTTCTTCAGGGTGTCAGATAGATGGCTGGCTAAGGAGGAGAAGTCTTTGACGAATCTCCTATACCATCCCGCCATACCCAAAAATCGCCGCACTTGACGGGCGTTCTGGGGCGTCGGGAATTCTTTAATCGCTGTAACTTTCATCGGGTCTACCTTGAGAACACCATTCCCTACGATGAATCCGAGGTATCTCAATTCTCTATAACAAAACTTTGATTTTTCCAGGTTGATGGTCAAACCTGCGTCTCGCAACTTCTGCGCTACTAAGGCCAATAGCTTTAAATGCTCCGTGTAGGTGCTCGTGATTGTCAGCAGATCGTCCAGATATACAAACACTTTATGACGCCATTCGGTGGGTATGACCAGGTCCATTAGCCGACATAGGCGCTGAGGCGCATTACACAGCCCGAAGGGCATGACTTTAAATTGATATAGAGGACGACCGGGGACGGTGAAGGCGGTCTTCTCCCGCCTTTTCTCATCCAGCGGTATTTGCCAAAATGCGTCCTTCAGATCTACACTTCACATGTAGTAGGTATTTGGAAGGCGCGCTAACAACCCCTCTATATTTTGCAGTGGATACGCGTCTTTTTTAGTCACTCGATTGAGCTCCCGGACGTCAAGGCACAGGCGGTGTTTGTCACCCCGTCGCACTAGGACGACGGGTGAGCTCCAAGCGCTTGGACTGACTTCTATGACGTCCATCGCCAACATGCGATCCAACTGCGCGTAGAGGAGGGTTTCCACCGCTGGAGAGACGGGGTAGTGACGCCGCTTTATGGGCGCCGCGTTTCCGATGTCTATCTCATGCGTCATGAGGTGAGTTCGCCCCAGGCCTAGATCGGCGTAGGACGGGAATTGCTTTAGTGTTTGGGCCAGTAGCTGGGCTTCTTCTGAGGTCAAGACATGAGCTTGCGTCAGAACTGGCGTCTTGGGGAGCGCGTCTCCGGTCATATCAATGCCGACCGAAATGCTACTGACATCAAAAGTTTTGGCGGATATATTCGGAATAATGTTCGGGGCTAGCTCGAACTTCTTCCAAAAATCAACGCCTAGGATAAGATCCTGGGAAATAGATAGTACGATATAAAGGGTAAGGTCTTCTTCGCAATGATTGTACCCGACTTTCGTGGCGATGACTCCCACGATACTCTGCCGTTTCCCATCCGCTGTGGTTACAACAGACGAGAACGGTCTCCACGAGATGTTGTTGGCTTGCATGTACTCCGCTCCAGCTTTGCCGAGGACGCTGACGCATGCCCCGGTATCTAGGAGGCCGGACCACTGTTTATCAAATATCTTGACAGAAGCGTATGGTCGCGGATCTCCGCTGGTACGAGGCGACGATTCAAAAGTCGAGGCGGCTATTGCCACATGTATCTCCCTTTTTTGTCGAACACGTTCCCGGACTTTCGGGATTTTGGAAGACGGAGGGACAGAGTCAAAAATTCTCTTCCTAGCTTCTTGGTACTCTACCCATCGTTGTTCAAACGGCTTGCTGTGACGGTACGGTAGGCTAGGGACCTTGTCGGTTACCGTCGGAGCAGACCATGTAGCATGTGAAAGGGGATTAGAATTCATCGGCGGCACGACTGGGTTTGTCTGGGCCGGACGTTTCGAGATGGTGATAGGGCGATGGGATGATGTGTTTAATTGTCGATGGCCGGGCGGGTGAACTTCGAACTTTTCTCCCCGGTCTGAGAGTAGTTCGGCTGGCGGTTTTCCCGACAGCGAGGACAATTGACTGTGAAGACCTCCGGCATGCCGCATCGGAAGCAGAACGGTGTTTCGGGAAGCTTCAAGCATTCGTACATGGTGTGGCCTGGTACGCGAAATACCCAACACGTGAGCTTGCTTCTGTCGCGCTAACGATAGGCTACGGCGTTTACGTCCGCTTGTTCAGGGCTTGCCTCCCGCTCTTCCGGTTCGAAAAGCTCGTGCACATGCCTCCGGAAGGGGTTTCCGGTAACGATTTTTGCTTGACTGGCCTGAGGATCCTTGAGAAATTTCTCAATGCTCCTACAGACATAAACGTGCTCAGCGATGTCGGAAGTAGTAAAGGTCAGAAGGTATTGACCGATTTTTCGTTTTACATTATGCTTCACGATCTCGATGAGTTCGCGGTTGCTTTTGGGGAACCTTAGCTTCGCGTTAAGCCTGAGTAACTCTTCGTAGTAATCGTCGAAATTTTCGTGCTCGCCCTGCCTCCTTTCGGACATCTGCCGAAAGATATCGAAGTCTGTCTCCAAACTCCGATATTGCTCCAGCAGTGCGAGTCTCAAGGCTTCCCAGGACGCGGAGGGGTTCTTCTTCAACCATCCCCAATACCACATCTTCGGCTGACCACGTACCAAATGGTGAAAGTTTAAAAGCACGTCCGACCATGCTACATTGCAAGACTCCCTCTGCCGGTTCAACTGAATCAGGAAGTCATCGACAGAGAGATCTTTATTGTCGAAGTGGATGTCCCACTTTGGAATATTATGATAGCGAGGATAGGTGCTTGGGAATGAGAGAGCCTGCGAGGGGTTGAATCATTAAAGTTAAGATTGCTCAGCTGCGCCAAAAAGTTGTCGACGTTGGCGCCGCGTGCTGTATGCCCTGGCTGAGCTACAGGAGGAATGTCTGGGTTGGTGCGAGGAGGAGCCGGAGCGTTGTAGGACGCTTCGCTCTGCCTCACGGCGTGGACCTCCGGCGGTGCTGTTGGGGACCGTTCGTGTTGGGTATAAACGTGCGCGTCTCTGCGGAGATTCGGTGGAGATAAGCCTGTCCTGCCAGTGTTCGGGCTTGGTCTTGCATTCGGGCCGAGGAGTGCTTCTCGGACGATGAGCGCCATATCTTGCCGCATAGCGTTTCTGTTGCGGTCTAGTTCCTCTCGAAAGAGTCGCATCTCATCGGTTCGGTGCAGTCCTACTGATGCCGTAACTACTTGGCTTATATAATGCTCGAATTGAGCGCTTTCATCGAGAGCTGCCCCTGAGGTTTCTCGAAGCTCGGCAGCGGGTCCGAACTCCCTTGGAGGTCGGCTTGTAGGTGCGGGCTGACCTGCCTGGACTCCGATTCCAGAAGGACTGGCGTGGCTCGCCCGAGGATTCGGATAGCTTGGTGACGAGAGAGACACAAATCCCGAGAAGGGTGGTTGCCTCTCTAATGAGAGTGAGCGTTCGGCGATAGGGTCGTCTTGGTGGATATCCACTAGAACACGCGCGTTGTCGCTTGGGTCACCCGGTTGTGGGGGTGAAGTCATTGTGTCGTGGGAGCGTCCGGGGTTCGAAGGTCGGACCCCTGGATTGCTGCTCCGGCCTAAGCCTCTGGCTTGGCCTGGCCTCTTGGCTCCGCCTCGAAATGAGCGAGAGCCATTGCCCGAAATATGGGACCGACTTGCGGTCGGATGGTTGGACATCTCTGGTACGAACGTAAAAGAACTAACGCTAATGTTACTAAAACTACTTGATCAAAACAGAGCCTGACGAACCGGTGTAACTTCAAGGAGCGGTTCGTAGACTCTGAAGGAGCAAAGGTATACTACGCTACAGGATTTCCTATGGGCTAAACTTACCTCTAACTTATATCGAAAACGACCTAAACTTAACCCTAGGAGAATTTGGGGAACTGCGTTGCTAACGCGTCGACTATCGACCCGGGTTAACACCACAAAACAAAGGAAAAAGGATTTTCTTCGTTTGTTGTTGCAAACGTATAACTCAACGCACTATACTCTAGGTTATACGATATTGCTTAATTTAATGAGAAGGGGTAGTGTTGGATCCTCTAATGACGGTTAAAGGAACGAAAAGAAAAAGTAAAGATTGTTTTTGAAGAACCGAGTATATAAATGAAGAATTGGGTCTATACTCGATTCGCATTGCGGGTCCGTCAGGTTCTTGTTCGCTGAGACTGGTTTGTTGTGAAGAAAACTTCACTGATTATGATTTAGAAGGGGTATGCTGTGGATGGCTTGGTTCTAGAACTATGCAGCTTCAGACATGCATGGGGAACTACTTCTAAACCCATGCACCAGACAACATACGAACTATACCCGGCTTCTGTCCTCCATCCCTATGATCAACCATGGCGCAAAAAGAATCGCGACCGAGGGATCGAGTGGAGTTCATGCTACTGGCGTAGAGGGGTCGCTTAACAGCCCCGAAACCGGACATGAAACTCACGCTTCCATGAGGAGTGATCGTGCTTACTCGAGCTCTCTCGAAGAACTGCAGCGGACGAACGCGGAGAACATCTTCAATCCACGTTCCGGTCAGGATCGGAAGAACATAAGCAGGTGAACCCGATTCACACCGTGAATCGACACGAAAAAAAAGAATGAATAAAGAATTCAAGTCACTCCCCAAGGGATGCTTACGCTTACTCTGCTCAACTAGAACTGAAGAAAAAGGAGTGTTAAATCCGCAACTCTAAAAATCAATACCATGTTTATGTTACAATTAATAAAAGAAGTGCTGGTTAAGCATTATGGAATTAGACTATTGTGGTTAAGCATTATTGAGTTTTGTTTTGTTAATTAAGCATTATGAGTTAAGTTTTGTTAATTAAGCGTTATCGATTTTATTGGTAATTAAGCACTATTGATTGAGTGTTAAGTAGTATAAATAGAGTAAGTTGTGAAAATAAAGCGACTAGTCACTCATTCAGTATCAACGAACTAAGACTTAATTATTTACCTCAAGTGAGTCTGCTTGAGGACTATTGGCAGTATAATCGATTCACGTATCGACTTATACACTCATCACAATCTAGGTTTATGTACCTAAGATTGACCCAGGTTGGATAAAAGAATCCACTCTTCAACATTTGGCGACCGTGATAGGACTTGGTCCAACAATTCGTGGCGTGAACTGGGCTATATAACACAGTTCAATCGTTGTAGAAGACAACAGGATGGATTTGGCCAGCATAACTAGGGATCAAGAGGAGATTGGAGAGAATATCTGCAGATTATGGCGGAATTTCAAGAAAGACTCCTCTGACCGCAAAACCATTGGCTATTTGGAAGACCGGCTATGACAATTAAACTCACTTTGTGAAGAGTTTGACGCAACTGATTCCAAAATCAGAGAGATGGAGGAGAACAACCTTAGCCATCCATACTTCAGTCGTGATTACTACGGAGAGATCAAAAATCTACTAGAATCATTCCTGGACGACATCCAGGATAAATTAGAGTTGGCACATGCGACAACACCAGGCGGCGCGCATCCCGACCTGTCAAAGAGGGATGGGTTGGAGGTATCAGCTACGGGAGCAGTACCAAAAATCATGCAAGAGCAACCAGCAGCTACAGGTCCAAGACGGAAAATAGAGCACACTCCAGCTGGGGAAGACACGCTCCTCAGACAGCGATACAATCTTGTCATAAGGATCATAAGGGGGTCCATAGATAAGATAATACTACAGCAGAATAAAACCAAAACCTTTTGCCAAATCAAAATTCGAACACTGGAACAAAATTAGGAAGAGTTAACGACCATGTATCGGAAAATGGAAAACCAGTTAACTCAGGAAGACATTCAAGGCTACTTTGAGTTGCAGGAGCGACTCGCGGAACTATTGCAAGAACTCTATGGGACAATGGAATCATCACTAGCTCAAGATTTGGAAAAACCTTCCACAACCATGAAAATGCCCAAGGTTGAGTTACCAAAGTTTGACGGTAACTACCTCCAGTGGCAGCAATTCAACGATCTGTACACAGAAATGATCCACAATCAAAGGATGTCGGACGGGCAAAAAATGTGGTTCCTCAAAACAAGCCTTACAGGAGAGGCCGAAAAGTTGGTGCGTCATCTGACAGTATCAGGGGCCAACTACAATGCAGCCTGGAGGATAATAACAGGGCGCTATGATAACCCTCGATTGCTAATCTCAACTTGGATATCAAAAATGTTGTCCCATCAGAATGTCCAAATTGGAAATGCCAGATCAATACGCAGCTTACATGACACTATACAAGAGTGTTTGCTCGGTCTAGAAGGACTGGATGTGGATATCAAGGCATGGGACCCGATATTGCTTCATCTGTTTCTTAAGAAATTGGATAAGGATTCGCACACATTGTACGAACAGTCATTGGTACAACCAAGGCAAATGCCTTCATTCCAGCAGTTTCTCGAATTCTTGGAAAAGCGTTTTCAAGCTCTCGAAACATTGGGGAATAAGGACAAGGCAGAAGAAGGCAGAACTCAAAAACAAGGGTTTAAGACGTTATCAGCAATTGCGTCTCAGCAATTAGGTTGTCTAATCTGCAAATACAACCACCCAATTTACAAATGTAAACAGTTTTTGGAGTTAACATCATCGAAACGATTAAACATCGTAAAACAAAATAACCTGTGTATCAATTGTCTGCGAGCTGGACACTTTGCATCAACCTGCAGTTCCAGCAATTGTTCAAAGTGTCACAAAAAGCATAACACTCTGCTACACTTAGATCGTCCATCAAAACCCCCAATGATCATCAAGAACGAGGAACCTTCAACAAGTCGGGCAGCTGCGACAACAAGGCAACCAGAGCCAGTGGTTAGCGCATTACTTAACAATAAAAATCACGCATTCGTGCTGTTAGGGACTGCCAGAATAACAGTAGTCGGATCCAATGGCAAAACCTGGGAATGTCGTGCACTGTTGGACTCTGGTTCACAGATAAACATCATCAGTCAGCGCATGGTAGATAATCTTGGTCTAACTACTATGGCAGATGAATTATCTATTGAAGGAATTGGTCAAGGCAAGCAACGATCCAACCAAAGGATCAATACAGAAATACAATCTCGAGTAAATTCATACTCGTGCAGGATCGAGGCCTTTTGTCTTACCCAAAATAATATCCTCAGCCAGCTCAACCATTGGATACTTCTACATGGAATATTCCCAGCAATATCCCACTAGCCGATCCCAAGTTCAATCGACCAGACAAAATAGACATCTTGCTAGGAGCCGAATTTTATCATCAACTCTTGGTTGTCGGCCAAATACGATTGGCAGGAGATCTACCAATACTCCAAAATACAGTATTGGGTTGGGTGATAGCAGGCAAGGTAAGCAGAGTAATTGCCACGGCGGTAACATGTGCAACGGGAACCGAAGAGAGATCCCTCACTACGATCATCGAAAAATTTTGGCGGCTGGAAGATATCGCTGAAGATGCCAGCAGCAGTACTATAGCAGAGCAAAAATGTGAAAGACAACCTCCAATGGGAGGTTCATAGTAAGTTTGCCCTTCTCACGCCAGCCTTCAGAATTAGGGGAATCCAGAGAAATAGCTCTGCAAAGATTTTTTGCTATGGAGAGAAGATTAAACAACGACGCTGAGTTAAAAACCCCTTATGCCAACTTTATGCAAGAGTATATCGATCTAGGACATATGAGCGAGATCGACGAAGGTACTATAAGGTCACCACACTATTTTCTACCCCATCATGGAGTGCTGAAGCCCGATAGTACCACGACCAAACTCAGGGTAGTGTTCGACGCATCGATGAAAACATCGTCGAACATCTCATTAAATGACGTGCTACTAGCTGGGCCCACAATACAAGATGACATCTTCTCAATACTTTTACGCTTCAGAACGCCGCGCTTTGTATTAACGGCAGATATTGAGAAAATGTACAGGCAAATCCTTGTGAGAAAGGAGGATCGGGGTTACCAGCTCATATTTTGGCGGAGCGGATCGGATCAAGAAATTAAATGCTATCAGCTAAACACAGTGACGTACGGAACCACATCAGCACCCTATCTTGCAACACGATGTCTTCAGCAGCTTGCCAAGGACAACTCACTAATGTTTCCATTGGGAGCCAAGGTCTTGGCTAACGACCTTTACATGGATGATGTTATGTCCGGCTCTAACAGCCTATCAGAAGCCATCGCCATGCAAAAGCAACTTATTCAAATTCTGCAATCAGCTCAATTTAATCTTCGAAAATGGTGCAGTAATATACCACAGCTGCTTAGCCACATACCACCAAATGATCAAGCCGTACACTCTGATGTCAAGGATAAGCAATCACAAACATTAAAAACCTTGGGACTTAGTTGGAACCCACGATCTGATCAATTCCTAATCAACTCGGCATTGCAAGTGAACAAGCGAATCACAAAAAGGACAGCCTTATCAGAAATTGCACATATATTCGATCCACTAGGTATCGTTAATCCAATCACAATCACGGCAAAGATATTCATTCAGCAGTTATGGAAACTAAAATTTGATTGGGATGCCGCCTTACCAATGGAGCTCCACACCCAGTTGGACAATTTCCGAAAGGATCTAGCGGCAATAAAGGATATCAAAATTCCCAGACATTTGTTTTCAAATCCAGGCCCCAGGACAATTCAGCTACACGCGTTTGCAGATGCCTCAGGCAAGGCGTTTGGCGCGGCGATATACATAAGGTCAACTAACAAGGACGGTACCGTAACAATCCGGTTAGTTTGCTCAAAATCTAGAGTTGCACCAATCAAATCTGGGTGCGACGAACATATCACTTCTGCTACCACTATACCACGATTAGAACTATGTGCAGCTAAATTGGCAACGGAGCTAATGCGTCGGGTAGTAAGGGATTTGAAGTTAGGAGAAGTGAAGGAGTTCTTCTGGACCGATTCCGAAATCGTACTCGCTTGGATAAATTCAGAAGCGGCTAACTATCATAGCTTTATCGCCAATCGAGTAAGGACCATCAGAAGCACCACCTCCCCTCAGCAGTGGCGACATGTGCCTACAAAACAAAATCCTGCGGACATAGTCTCCCGAGGGATCTCGGCTTCAAAACTAAAGGACTGTACCATGTGGTTTTACGGACCCTTATATCTATATGGTCCAGGGAATACTTGGCCAGGAGCTTTTGAAGGGAAAACCACCGATTACGAGAAGAAAAAATCCAGGATCACACTTGCAGCAACACTCGAGTCATCAGCAGCTATCATCGACATAATTGAGCATCATAACTCCTTTCGGCGCATGCAAAGGATTGTTGCATATATCAACCGATTCATAAATAACTGCAAGAAGAGCGATCGATGTCAACGGTTACACGACCATCTCTCCCTGTCTGAGCTAGAGAACGCCAACGATATTATAATAAGAGAACAAAAAATAAAATACATACAAATAAGAAGTTCAAGGTCAGGCATTTAAGGAAGAACTGAACCAACTAGCAAAGGGCAACTATGTCAACACTCACAGCCCAATGAATAGTTTGTCTCCATTTTTGGACGGAGGTAGAATTCTTCGCGTAGGAGGACGCTTAGAGGCAGCAGAGTTGAGTTACGACGCCAAGCATCCAATATTGTTACCCTACAACCATAAGGTCAGCAAATTGTTGATGCAAGAGGCTCATATAAAATACCTACACATTGGGCCACAAGGTCTGCTGGCAGCAATGCGCCAAAAATACTGGCCCATCAAGGGAAAAACGATGGCACGTTCAGTGGTACAAAAATTCATTCGGTGCTCCAGGGCAAAACCTAAACTGATGACGCAGATAATGGGGAATTTGCCAGCCATGAGGGTTCAACCTGCCCGACCATTCGTCAACGCCGGAGTAGACTTCCTCGGACCGGTATGGATTCACTTCAAGGTACGAGGGAAGCAACCTCAAAAGGCATATGTAGCTGTCTTCTGTTGTTTCGCAACCAAGGCAGTACACTTGGAGGTTGTAGGAGATTTAACTACAGAAGCATTCATAGGCGCGTTGAAGCGTTTTATAGGAAGAAGAGGAAACTGCCTAAACCTTTATTGCGACAATGCGACAAACTTCGTCGGAGCAAGAAATCAACTTATGGAAATTAAATCCTCAATATACGCAGCGGCATCGAAAGAAAAGATAACCTCATTCTGCACGACTAGAGGTATGGAATTCCATGTTATCCCACCTCGAGCACCTCATTTTGGCGGACTGTGGGAAGCGGCTGTGAAATCAGCCAAACATTTCTTGAAACGCAACCTTCTTTCAGCCAACTTAACGTATGAAGAGCTAGAAACGCTATTAATCGAAGTAGAAGCCATACTTAACTCCAGACCCCTGGTTCCAGTCTCATCTGACCCCAACGATCTTACTGCCCTAACACCAGGGCATTTTTTAATTGGAGAGCCATTACCATCAAGCATCGATGGACGAGCAGAACTTACAGTTAGTAGGTTAGGCAATAGGTGGAGGACAATCACCGCAATAAAAACACAATTTTGGCAGCGATGGTCACATGAATATCTCAACGAGCTACAACACCGTTACAAATGGAAGCAAGCCAACAACACAATCCTTCCGGGTATGCTGGTGATCATAAAGGACGACAATTTACCGCCTATGCAGTGGCAGCTAGCAAGAATTGTAAAATGCATAAGAGGAAGAGACGGCTTAGTGCGGGTGGCGGAAGTTAAAACGAGCCATGGTATGCTCAAACGACCCATACATAACCTTGCGCCTTTACCAGTAGATGAAGGTCCACAACAGCCAGATGATCTAGAGCAACCTTCAAGGATTCAAGAAGCAACCAAACCATCGATCAACAATGAAGAATCACCGAAAAAAAAGAATAAGGCGATCCTTGGGCTCCACAATTGCAACAATTCTTTTGGTTTTATTTACACTTCCACTGAATGAAGGACTTCTAGTCGAGCTAAAGCCATTCGACTCACAATCAGGAATCTATTTCGAAAATATGGGAGCAGCAAGCATATTGTCTAGTGAGTGGAAGATTATAGCCTATTATGATATGGAGATTTACGCCAAGGAACTACAGTTATTAACAAATACAACTTCCTCATTGAAACATCTATGCCATCTGATTAAGTCTGGCACTCTATGCGAAAAAATGATCATACAGATACAAAATCTGGAGGGAGAGCTCATAAGAACTAATGGACTATTGATCCCACCGTCAAACGGTAACCGAAGGAAACGAGGCGCCCTCAACCTTGTAGGAAACGTAGCCAACACATCGTTCGGAGTCCTGGACTCAGACTACGCCGACCAAATTTCAAAGACGATTGAGGGCATCAAGATCAATTCAGAGTCACTAAGGGACCACATTAAAAATGAAACATCATTTCTCGCGGCCACCATAAACATAATGAACCGCGATCAAGAAACCATAGCAAAACAATTTGAGACCTTGTCATCCCATATTGCCGAGATAACTTACAAGGCCAATAACATCTCCTGTGAGCTATATCAAGAAGACTTAGCACAAACCTTTATATCTTTGGCAATTCAAATACTCACCACGATTTCAAATTTCCAACGCCTCCAAAGCTCTCTACTAGATGTGGTGACGCACAGTCAACATGGCAAAATAAGCCCACTGTTAATGCCACCCACACAGCTGCGACAAGAGGTACGCTCTATAAAGGAACATTTACCATCATCGTTAAAACTACCTGCATCTTATATGGATTTAACCACTCTTCTCAACCTGATGACCATTGAAGGGAAGATTTTGCCGAAACATGCGATTTTTGAGATCACAATACCCTTAATATCATCAGAGGACTTTGAGATATTTCACGTAATACCAGTTCCTGTACTGGTAAATGGAACATTTACGACCATACAGCCATCCTCACCATACATTATAATAAACCTTCATCGAGATCTATACTACGCAGTTTCCGAAAGAGATATGAGGAGCTGTTTGTCAATCAAGCACGAAATGTACTTATGTAAGCAAGGTGGGCCTCTACACCATAAGGGTTCACTAACCAGTGCCTGCGAGATTTCATTCTTTAATCACCTACCTGCATACGATAAATGTCGGATTCAAAAGGTTGGTTATGGGCCTCACTGGATTCAGCTCCGCAACCCAAACGAATGGATTTACGCCTTGCGACAAGAAACCATAGTGAACGTGGTATGTGGTCAGAACACAACATCTCTAACCATCAGAGGATCGGGTGTCGCTAAGCTACAAAAGGAATGTCTAATGAAGGAGCACTTCCTAACAATTCGAGGACATAACATATATCCGTCAACGACCAGACTATCATACAATCCCCTAATTAACCTCACGGACGCCGTAATCCCAAGTGCCGGGGTAGCCCTGACCATGCCACAAGATCTCTACCAACGTCACATGTCGGAAGTCAAGATGTTGAAACAGAATATCGAAGATTTCATCAAATCGGGGCCAGTAGAATTACCGAGTCACAAGGTCCACCACAACATAGCATACGCCGGGGTATTATTAGCGGTCTTAATAGTCATCTTTTTGGTCACAAAATATTACATAAAAGCCAGAAGGAACAAGCAGTGCATTCAACCAACTCCGAAGCCAAGAAGTCATATACCACAACAACAAGAAATACATGAGGATAGATTTAAGGTTCATAATGATGTATAATAATAAATATTAATATTTTGCATCTATTAATAAAGATAACTATATATTTTTTTTTTTGATCCTTCGGTTCAACGCGGGCAGAATGTTAAATCCGCAACTCTAAAAATCAATACCATGTTTATGTCACAATTAATAAAAGAAGTGCTGGTTAAGCATTATGGAATTAGACTATTGTGGTTAAGCATTATTGAGTTTTGTTTTGTTAGTTAAGCATTATTGAGTTTTGTTTTGTTAATTAAGCATTATGAGTTAAGTTTTGTTAATTAAGCGTTATCGATTTTATTGGTAACTAAGCAATATTGATTGAGTGTTAAGTAGTATAAATAGAGTAAGTTGTGAAAATAAAGCGACTAGTCAGTCATTCAGTATCAACGAACTAAGACTTAATTATTTACCTCAAGTGAGTCTGCTTGAGGACTATTGGCAGTATAATCGATTCACGTATCGACTTATACACTCATCACAATCTAGGTTTATGTACGAGTACCTAAGATTGACCCAGGTTGGATAAAAGAATCCACTCTTCAACAAGGAGGATAACGGTTGCCATGGATAACGGAAGAAAAAAAATAGTAATTTTAGATGGAATTTAATTTAGTTTTTTTGAAAAGGTCTTTATAATCGGTTGCTACTGTACAAAACTTAACTATAAGCTTTGTACCACACTTATCTGGCCCCACGTTGGGCTCGCCACCTGTGACGGAACACCCGTGCTGGTGGGTTCGTTCAGGAGCCTAAACGTCAGACTCGACTCGACCCCGAGTCGACTGTCAACGTGGCTTGGTAGAGCACCGCCCCATTCCACAAGAACAGAACAGTCAGAACTGCTCTATGTGCCAGGAGAACGCCATCTATACGAGCGTACCTCGTCCAGCTGGATAGACGAGGGTGTTCGGCCGCCAGCAGCCAGGCATGGGTCCTACATCCCCGCGCTAGCTCATCGGAGGGAGTGGATACTTGTCGCTGGTTCCAAACTGGGGTTACCATTATTTACATGCCTGAAATTGGGATAATTGTTGGGGGTATCTTCCTTGGCCGCTTTGCTGATACGCGGCCGTAACCATACAAAGGACGATACCCGGAAAAGAGAGAGACTTAAGTCCTTCCGACGGATGTTGAGCCAGAAAAGTGTGTAGGTGTATATGTATATGTAGCCTCCCGGACCTTAGTCATCCTGGGACTCCGCCATGCGAAAGTGGGAGGGGGAGAGGAAGCTGGTGAAAATGCCTCCCCCTCGAGCTGGCCCACCCCGCCATGCCTACGCATGGACTCCGATGGCCCCTAAACTGAATAGGGTAAAAGCCCTTAAATGCGGTTCATTTACCCTTGTCCGTCCCTTTCGTTCAAGGCTCCACTACCCCTCATGGCGCGTTCTTATCCTCGCATCGCGGAGGCCTAAACGCTACTAATTGAATGGCGGAGAATTATCCGCCCCTCACTCCCAGAAAATATTGAAGCATCAAGGGAAAAACTTAAAGAATTTCGGTTAGAAGGTTGTTTTTATTTCTGAACCTCTTAGCTTTAGCTTAAAAGTAACTTAATTTACAGGAAAGATACAATCGGTACTGAAACTTACAACTATTCTACGTACTCGCTGTACTGAATCTTAAAAAGAAATAATCAAGTACCCGATGTACTGAACTTACAACTAGTTTAAGTACACGCTCTACAGAATCTTAAAAAGAGAAATAATCAAGTACCCGATGTACTGAACTTACAACTAGTTTAAGTACACGCTGTACTGAATCTAAAAAAAAGAAATAATCAAGTACCCGATGTACTGAACTTACAACTAGTTTAAGTACACGCTGTACTGCTCCGTGAGCTGGGATTTACAAGTGGGTGGTGGCGATCTAACTCTGTCCGACGTTCGCGGTTAAAAAAAAAAAAAGATTAAATCGGATTATTATTTCTTGAGCAGGCGCATGTATATATATATTTATATATATCTCGATGGCGAGGGTTTGGGTCACGTACGCATATATACATATATTGTGAAAGGTAAAAGTATACCCCCTTTAATTTTATTTTATTTTTATTTTTGGTATGCATGGAAATCAACACAAATATAAGTGTATAAAAGTAACTACTGTCTCCGGCTACTTCCTGCGGACATGTGAACTACGTTAAACCAAAACGAACGATGACTTACCGAGCTTCCTCGACGATGTGCACACCTCAAGTTGACTCGCTGCATCTGCTGAAACCTGTAAAATGGCGACGAGATTCTCCTGGCTTTACGAGCCACCGTGGCCTCGTCCGACGTTGCCTAAGCTGTAATTTCCTCAATTAGGATGGGAGTTTAGCCGAAAAGTCAAATTTCCTTACCAAATGGGAAAAATATCCCTGGAATCCGACAGGCCTTTTTTCGAGGAACACTGTTCTGAGCTGTGCAGATGCACCTCAGAATATTTTGCCTCAAGAAAGATGTCCTGAGACAATTGAAATGATATTCAAGAAGATGTCTTGAAACAATTGCAAATGGAAAAAATTGTCTTTATACGTTATAACTTCGTTTATTTAACTTATTCGTTGCAATGATAATGGACAAGTTAAATAAACGAAGTTATAACGTATAAAGACCATTTTTTCCATTTGCAATTGTTTCAAGACATCTTCTTGAATATCATTTCAATTGTCTCAGGACATCTTTCTTGAGGCAAAATATTCTGAGGTGCATCTGCACAGCTCAGAACATGGTCCTTCGATCCTTAAATAATTGAACCGCGCAAGTTTAATTAAAATTTAAAACAATATCGAACAATAGTTTTGTCGAATCACATCGTGTAAAGTGAATTTAGAGTGGAAGTACATTCTACCGAAATAGTGACACAATACAGACGTAACAAAATTAAAGTGTATTGTGGAGCGCCAGACCATTGACGGCTGTAGAGTGAAGGATCCAGAACCAACAGGCTGTCCAACGTGTTCCTGAGCATCAATCACAGCGAGGATCTGTGCATCGAAAGCCTTCTGCAACTGTTACTCATAATTTAATTTATTGAAGTGCAGTTGCAAAAGCACAGCAAGGTAAGAATTGCGTCTCTCTCGTTGCTTCTTGTGCTTATTCAAAAGAACAAATATTCACATTGAATTTCGCATTTACCAAATCCGATCGAGTCAACGGATCCATCATCCAACGGATTCATCGTGGTACAGGAAGCTACAAGCAGTTCAACAAGTGAAAAGCGGCACAACGGTCCGCAAGTGGCATCACAACGGTCAACAATCACAGCAAACAACTGTGCAACAGAAAGCCTTCTGCAACTGTAACTGAGGGCTTCATTTACTGAAGTTACAGTTGCAAAAGCAATCCAAGCATTTCGCTACACAGCGGATCTATAGTGGCAAAGCGACAACTCAGTTCTGGGAGCAGTACAACAATCTGCATAACGGTCAATAAGCACCAGAGGTCTGAAAGCGGTACAACAATCTGCACAACGGCCAATAATCAACGGAGGTCTGGAAGCGGTACAACAATCTGCATAACGGCCAATAAGCACCGGAGTTCTGTAAGCGGTACATCAATCTGCATAACGGACATCAAATCACAGCAAGGAACTGTGCCTTCACAAAGCCTTCTGCAATTGTAACTAACTGTCAAGGATACTGAAGTTACAGTTGCAAAAGCAAACTATAAGGTAGGAATATTTTTCCTTAAATCAACCTTTTGCTATATAATAAGACACAGTAATATATTCATATATTGGGTGGGGATTGAGTGAATTCCGTCATCATAAATCTAATTCTGTTTTAAGCCATTAATTTAAATAAATCAAGTGCTAATCAAATAAATAAGAACAATGTCCAAACTACCGAAGAGTGTTGAAAGGCAAGAACGTATTCTTGAAGAGTTATCCGTTGACTTCGAAGATTATCAAAAGCAAATCGAAGCACGCAAATCAAGGGGTTATGTTAACGCATGTCTGGCGGACGTGGATGAGATGTTTAAGTGCGCTAAGGGTTTACATACTACAATTGTCAGTAGCGCGGCGGATCCGCAAAGAGACAAATACCTCGCAGATGAAATATACGCTAAAATTAAACGTATTTTCTTCCAATTTAGTGGTATGGTAAACGATGACATCGACAAACTTTCGCACGAGAACAGGGACAATTTAGATATGTCACGATTTAATAGCACAAAGTCTGCGGCGTCTGACATTCGTCTTCCGCGGATTAATATTAAGCCATTTTCTGGCAACCTCGAAGACTGGAGTGAATTCCATAACGTTTTTGAAAATTTAATTGGGCAAAATGCCGAACTTTCCGACATTCAAAAACTTCAGTTCCTAAAATCATCATTAGGTGAGAAACCGAGAGATCTCATCGCACACCTTCCAATCGATGGCAAGAACTATGCTACGGCTTGGGAGATAATCACTGACAGGTTTCAAAATAAAAGCAAATTAGTGAACACCCAACTGAAAACGTTAATAGAGCAGGAAAGAAATACTTACGAATCAGCCGAATGCCTAAAATCGTTGCATGACACTAGCAATCAGTGCATCCATGCACTTTTCAATTTAGGAATAAATGTTGAGTCCTGGGATCCCATTCTGATATATATAATATATCACAAACTTCCCAAAATAACGCAAAAAGATTGGGAGGCCCAGTTGGGCACGTCTAGGAGTCTTCCAGATTGGAAAACCTTTTTATCATTTATTGAGGGCAGATTTAGTTCATTAGAAAACTTTATGAAATCTAGCACATCAACGAAACAGCATTTGCCGTCGACATCGTTTCGCAAAACTTCTACGGCACCTTGAGATCTGGTAGACACTTAATTCCTTTAAATTTACAATTTAGATTTACAATTTTGAATAACAATTTTTGAATTATGTTGTTTGTGTGATGTTCTTCCGTCGTATTGTGCTTTGGTGTTCGAATTTTATGTTGGGAACCAACATGCTCCCCGCCTTCGGTGACGAAATTCCAGGTGTCCCTTTATTCACCTTAACCTTTGCGCGCGGGTGGAACAATGCTCGCTTGCCCAGATCTCACTTGCACATTCGACACTGTTGGATTTGAAATCGGCATATTGAACTATTCATTTGGATATTTCTTTAATATACACATATCCAAATGATTAGTTTAAATATGCACGATTAATTTTATCAATCGCGTTAAAAAAAAAAACTTTCACGCATTTTATTAAATTAAAATGCGGACGAAAAAGCAAAACCGAACACGCGACGAGGTAAACAAGAAACTAAAACTAAGTGTCAACTGTGCAAGTGAGATCTGGTAGACACTTAATTCCATTAAATTTACAATTTAGATTTACAATTTTGAATAACAATTTTTGATTTATGTTGTTTGTGTGATGTTCTTCCGTCGTATTGTGCCTTGGTGTTTGAATTTTATGTTGGGAACCAACAAACACTCTGAGGGAGTTTCCGAGTGTCGTCACCGTCCGCCTTGCACCACGTCCAAACTTGAAATAAAGTATGGCCGATGCGAAGATGCCGGATGTCTTGCTCTCTGTCGCACCATTTGACTTTGGGCAAACTGACAGCTGAACGGGGCGCGTTCAGATTGAGACGGGCGAGTGAAGAGCTTGGTTTCGGGTGAGTGGTCGGGAAACACATTACAGTGCGAAACCCCATCTACTCCCGTTAGATGGCGTTGTCCCGGATTTCCTACAAACTCACCGATTAGTGGAATGCTCGTCATTCAAAAGTATGTCCACGCAATCAAAATGGGATTTGGTAAAACAAAGTAAATTGTGTTTCTCGTGCCTCCGGCTTGGACACGCACCCGCTGGTACAGTCTCAGATTAGGCAAGAGGACGTGTCATCACCAGATACGCCATGTTCAACTTCGAGGGTCCACCAGCCACAAACTTCAGAAAGGTCACAGCCGATAGCACTTGCACAACAGCCGTCATTTACTCCGTCACCAGATATGCCGTAACCTCGGCAAAATCATGAAAGCCACCAGAAAACGTTTTCACGTCAAACAAAAGTTTATCCGCTCCCAACGTTTTCAGGCCTACCTGAGGAATAGCAGATGTTTGCAGAAGCTTTCGATAAAACAACACGAGAGTTTGGTTACTCTAATTTGCACATCATGCGCCTACGAGATGCGATCAAAGGTCGTGTAAGGGACACTGTGGAGTCTCTACTAGCCAACTCCAATAACGTAACATATATTATGGAAACTCTTGAAGAAACATTTGGTTGGCTAGAGCAGTTAATTAAGAGCCAAATTTATAAAGTTCGTCTTATTGCCTCGGTTGAAAATGAAGACCTGGATTCGTTGATCGATTT
The DNA here is from genome assembly GCA_949715645.1 of Portevinia maculata. Classification (NCBI taxonomy): domain Eukaryota; kingdom Metazoa; phylum Arthropoda; class Insecta; order Diptera; family Syrphidae; genus Portevinia; species Portevinia maculata. Next base: position 167,331,307 of record OX454526.1, on the reverse strand, counting down.
TTTCAATAAAATCAATAACAAGGCTACCTTTCTCCAAAACGCGCGGGGTGAACGTCATCTTTCCAACCCCACATTGCTGTGGGAACTGGTTGCCAAGTTACCATCGCCAAGGCAAATGCAATAGGCCTTTCCACCAAGCTATCTCCTTCTGAAGTGCCACATCCCTTTCTTAAACGTCAAACGTCAAAAGCAAATTGAATGAAAACAATGGCAGTGTCAAAAGAGCAAAAAAAAAAACAAACAAGCTGAATGAAATGAATAATCATTGTGATTGTTAATAAATTGTATATTTAAGTGAAAACAGAAGCAATTGAAGATTAAAAAGTACCATCTTATAGAAAAAAAACGTGAGAAAGTAAGTTAAAGTAAAAAGATGCTTCGAAACAGAAATATTTTTTTGCCACAAGGCGATTGTCACGGTTTCACTTTTATTTTTTGTACAGAATATTAATGTATTGTTATCTTTTGAGTATTCCAAAATAGTGTTTGGATACTCCTTTTTTGTTCTGGAAATTTGTTTTTTGTTATAATTCACTTTAATATAAAATTATTACGAGATCTTTGCAACAAAAACATTTTTTGCCACAACTACGATATTCTCACTTTTTCACTTTTATTTTTTGAACACAATCACATTATTATGTTAACTTTTTAATTATCCAAAACGTGGTTTGGATACTACTTCTTAGTTCCGTACATTTTTTTTGTTAAAATTGGCTTTGTTATATACTTTTAATAACTATTCGCGAAGAACTCATTTCCCGCCATGCAAATTCGCCATTGTTTTCATTCATTTTATTCAGCAGTTTGTTTGTTTTTTTTTCTCTTTTGACAACTGACATTGTGGTTTTTTTTTCTCTCTTTTGACACTGACATTGCCGTGATAAGGTCTATGGGCAGAAAGGTGCCTGCCACTTAAACGATCTCCAAATATAGTGGATTTCAGCCGATGGCTGAACGACCTGCGACGCCTTGCGAATATGTAACTGTCGTGAACACACGGAAATTCTAAAAACGAACATAACGAGATAGTTTCGACATCGCGGAGAGGTGGCGTTACTTACAACGTTTGACAGAGGATTTGGACAAAGGAAAGCAAATTGAGAAAAGGAAAACTTCTGTTCTCACTAAAAAGTAAATCTTTTAATATAAAAATAAATACAAATTGAGCTTTTAAAAAGACGATCCCAAACTGTAGTGTTTATTTCAATTCTCTATTCTACTCAGTGGGAAAATATTGTCACTATTCATGACAATTTTACTTTTTACTCAAGTAAAACATATATACGTACATACACATATGTACATGAATCATTGCCGCTGAAGTTTTCCTTTTGCGCTTTAAAAAGAGGAAAAGAAAAGAAGAAACGTGTTCCTGCGTGAACAGAAGAAGTTCACGAAAAACAAGGGGAGTTTTACCAGGTCAATTTAAAGACTTCATCGTTGATAAATCAAAGATGTCAACCAGCGAAGAGGATGAAATATACCTGGATAAAACTTTGGAACCCAAGGACACGAAAATTGAACCGAAATATAAAGTGGATGATCTGCTAAAACGATTGACAGTGCTGGAGAAGTCTTACAACGAAATCCAGATGCAGCTTGCGCAGAGCGAACAGAGGTGTAAAAATTTCGAACGTCAACTTGAGTCTTGCCATGACGTCAAGGAATTGGGTCAGGCGACCACGTTACCAGCTGTTGAAGTGCCCGCTCCAAACAGCTCAGCTTTCGATTTGTACCAGCTCAAATACAGTTTGCCATGCCAGTCAGCCATACTGCCATTAACTGTCTCATCTACTAGCCAAGCAATTGTATCGTCCGTGTCATGTCCTACGGCGTCACAAAGGACATATGCCGAGCCGTCTGTGTCACAATTTGCCACCTTTCAACAGCAAATTTCGCCGCTAGCCAATGCAGCTATTACTGCACAAGGGGTACATGATTCGATGCCACGGTCAATGATGGGGAATAACGCAGCGCATGACGGAAATGTTGGCATGCCATCATTAGGTCCAGCAGTTGCTGGCCCGCAACCACATTCGAGCAATTGGATGGCCACGTCCATGGGTGCTAATGGGATTTCCAATAATGCCTACCAGGACAGCCGGAAAAGACTTTACGATCTGCCAGAGTTTAGTGGTCGACCTGAAGATTGGCCTCTTTTCATAGCGACCTTTCATGAGTCAACAAATGCATATTGTTATACGAATTTAGACAACACAATCCGGCTACAAAGATGCCTCAAGGGAGCGGCAAGAGACGTAGTAGAGTCCCTGTTGATTCACTCCAGTAATGTTCCACACGTTATTGAACAGCTTACGTTCAGATTTGGGAGACCAGAATACCTAGTGCGAAGTCAACTACTGAAGCTCAGATCTATGCCATCCATAGCCGAATCTGAAATGGAACAACTGATCCCATTTGCGACCAAGATTCAAAATTTGGTCAGACTCGACTCGACCCCGAGTCGACTGTCAACGTGGCTTGGTAGAGCACCGCCCCATTCCACAAGAACAGAACAGTCAGAACTGCTCTATGTGCCAGGAGAACGCCACCTATACGAGCGTACCTCGTCCATCCCAGTCTATCTGCCTTGAGGAGTGCCCGGTCACAGGACTCCGGAGCACCTCTGAGGAGCTGGATAGACGAGGGTGTTGGGCCGCCAGCAGCCAGGCATGGGTCCTACATCCCCGCGCTAGCTCATCGGTGGGAGTGGATACTTGCCGCTGGTTCCAAACTGGGGTTACCATTATTTACATGCCTGAAATTGGGATAATTGTTGGGGGTATCTTAATTGGCCGCTTTGCTGATACGCGGCCGTAACCATACGAAGGACCATACCCGGAAAAGAGAGAGACTTAAGTCCCTCCCGACGGATGTTGAGCCAGAAAAGTGTGTAGGTGTATATGTATAAGTAGCCTCCCGAACCTTAGTCTTCCTGGGACTCCGCCATGCGAAAGTGGGAGGGGGAGAGGAAGCTGGTGAAAATGCCTCCCCCTCGAGCTGGCCCACCCCGCCATGCCTACGCATAGACTCCGATGGCCATCGCGCCGCTCCATTGGCGATGGCCCCTAAACTGAATAGGGTAAAAGCCCTTAAATGCGGTTCATTTACACTTGTCCGTCTCTTTCGTCCAAGGCTCCACTACCCCTCATGGGGCGTTCTTATCCTCGCATCGCGGATGCCTAAACGCTACTAATTGAATGGCTGAGAATTATCCGCCCCACACTCCCAGAAAATTTTGAAGCATCAAGGGAAAAACTTAAAGAATTTCGGTTAGAAGGTTGTTTTTATTTCTGAACCTCTTAGCTTTAGCTTAAAAGTAACTTAATTTACAGGAAAGATACAATCGGTACTGAAACTTACAACTATTCTACGTATTCGCTGTACTGAATCTTAAAAAGAAATAATCAAGTACCCGATGTATTGAACTTACAACTAGTTTAAGTACACACTGTACAGAATCTTAAAAAGAGAAATAATCAAGTACCCGATGTACTGAACTTACAACTAGTTTAAGTACACGCTGTACTGAATCTAAAAAAAAGAAATAATCAAGTACCCGATGTACTGAACTTACAACTAGTTTAAGTACACGCTGTACTGCTCCGTGAGCTGGGATTTACAAGTGGGTGGTGGCGATCTAACTCTGTCCGACGTTCGCGGTTCAAAAAAAAAAAAGATGAAATCGGATTATTATTTCTTGACCAGGCGCATGTATATATATATTTATATATATCTCGATGGCGAGGGGTTGGGTCACGTACGCATATATACATATATTGTGAAAGGTAAAAGTATACCACCTTTAATTTTATTTTATTTTTATTTTTGGTATGCATGGAAATCAACACAAATATAAGTGTATAAAAGTAACTACTGTCTCCGGCTACTGCCTGCGGACATGTAAACTACGTTAAACCAAAACGAACGATGACTTACCGAGCTTCCTCGACGATGTGCACACCTCAAGTTGACTCGCTGCATCTGCTGAAACCTGTAAAATGGCGACGAGATTCTCGCCTAAGAAATAAACACTGATATTTGGTTTGAAAACCGGCCGTGATACCAACACACATATATATATCTATATTCATGCGGTTAAGATGGGGGATGCGCCCTCTTTTCGCGTGTCCGAAATCACTTTCTCACAAGACGACCGAGCCTTTTCTGAACGTTATGCCGCGAAGCGCGTATGCCAGCGCCTACACCATACTTCTGGATGACACTAGTGGCACTAGAAAAAATTTACCGAGCCGGGGCGTTAAATACAATTACTTAAACCTGATCTTGGTAGGCCTAGAGCCACAAAAGCATCAATTACTTTAATTTATCCTAACTTAAGTAACACATAAAAAAAAACACTGTGGTGGTGATGAGGGGCTGCTCCTTTTCCTAGTTGGTCCCGGCCCCTGCTCGGGAGCTGGGCTCGGGTGATGTGTGCATGTGCTTGCCGCTTGGGCGGAGTAGTGGTGTCGGGTTCCTACCAGGAAAACTCGCAGGTTACTTCGCTTGCTTGTTACGTGGATTGCGTGAGGATTGGACTATGGGGAATATTCCTCGTCCCGTAGGCGAGCTGGTCCGCTGACGAGCGTCCGAGAATCGGGCGTGGACGGAGGACGAATTCACACGGTCTCGGCTGTGGCCGGAGATCCGAATTCCTTGGCTTGGGGTCAGTTTCTGCGCGTTTCCCACCGTCGCTGTACCGCTGCCGAAGGTACTGAACCCTTGGATAGCTGTTTTTAAGCGCCTTGGCCGCGGTGCTGCGTTGCTTTGGGGCGTAATTTGATCGCCCTGGCCCAGACCTTGTCCGGGTACCGGTTTTTCTCCTGGCTTTACGAGCCACCGTGGCCTCGTCCGACGTTGCCTAAGCTGTAATTTCCTCAATTAGGATGGGAGTTTAGCCGAAAAGTCAAATTTCCTTACCAAATGGGAAAAATATCCCTGGAATCCGGCAGGCCTTTTTTCGAGGAACACTCTGAGGGAGTTTCCGAGTGTATGGGCTCGGTTTGCCTCGGTTGCTTCGGGATTATTTTTAATCTCCTGAGGTCGTCGCCGTTCGCCTTGCACCACGTCCAAACTTGAAATAAAGTATGGCCGATGCGAAGATGCCGGATGTCTTGCTCTCTGTCGCACCATTTGACTTTGGGCAAACTGACAGCTGAACGGGGCGCGTTCAGATTGAGACGGGCGAGTAAAGAGCTTGGTTTCGGGTGAGTGGTCGGAAAACACATTATAGTGCGATACCCCGTCTACTCCCGTAAGATGGCGTTGTCCTGGATTTCCTACAAAACTTGTGAGTTTTTCGACTCCTTTAGGTGGTTAGGAAAGCTCGCAAGGCAGAAATCTCGCCTTCCGACGTTCGCTGACTTTTTTTTTTTTTTTTTACCATTTCAAACCATGGTTGGTCGATCGTGAATTGTTTGGTATATTGGGTTTCTTATGAGGACTATTTGGGGATAAAATTTGATCTTCCGCCTGAGGAGAGGATGGGAAAGGGTGAGTTACGCTAAGTTGTGCACATCGTTTATTATCGACGTATGTCCTTTGAGTGGACTAACCCTAAGTCGGTGCCTTGAATATCTTCAAGCTGGTACAGGTTTCCTTGGATTTTCGTCACTCGGGCCTTTGTGAACTTGCGGCTAAATTTAGCGTTGATTCCTTTCGAGAAGTCGCTCAGCGCGTGAATGCGTTTATAGACGCAGTCGCCTTCACGGTATTTTACGGGGGTACTACGCAAGTTGTACGACTTTTCGTATCGCTGGTGTGCTTTCTCTAGGGACTCTTTTATGCTCGCGTGCAGGATGTTCATTTTACAGGCTCTCGGGAGAATTTCAATCTCGGAGTTGTTTAAACCATTTAGGTTCCGGAGGAGTTGGTATTCGCTGCCGTGTCCTATGACCCGTTGACCAAAAACCGCTTCGTATGGCGACATTCCGATGGCGGAGTGCACCGTTGAGCGCAGAGCGCAGCCTATGGCTGGCAACTGAGCGTCCCATGAAGAGTGGTCTTTGTCGATATAGGACCGGATGGCGGCCAAAATCGAGCGGTTGACCCGCTCACTGGCGTTTGCCTGCGGCGAGTAGAGGGCTGTTTTTACATGAGTGATCCCCAGAGACGAAGTGAAGGACTGGAATTCTTTGCTGACGTATTGTTTCCCGTTGTCCGACAGCATGGACTCGGGAACACCGAAGATGGAGAAAACGTCGTCGCGCAGAAATTCTATGGCCGCTCCCGCGGTCGCTTGGCGCAAGGGTTTAATCAGCGCGAATTTCGAGAACTGATCTTAGGCGATAACAATATGAGTATTTCCTCGCTTGGATCTGGGGTACGGACCTAGGAAGTCGGTGTATATGTGCTGGAAGGGCCTGTCGACTGTGAAAGCTTTCCCCATTTCTGCCCTTAGGGTAAAGTTCGGGGCCTTGGTTGTCTTACAGACCTCGCAGTTTCCAATGTATGTTTTGGTTTGGGATGCCATGTTCGGCCAATAGAATTGTTGCCGAAGCCGATAGAGAGTTTTCGCCACGCCGCCGTGTGAAGCGCTTGGCGGGCAATGAGCTAGATTGATCAGAGAGTTGGTTAGCGCTGCTGGGATCCACAGCTTCCAGGTTTGTTCATCCTGCAAAGGATTTCCTGTGCTATGTTTGACCTTCTTGTACAGGAAATTGTTCAAGACTCGAAGGTCAGGTAGCTGGTCTTTATTCTGTCCGACGCTGTCGATGATCCGCCGGTATTGGTCCGAGGTAAAACTCGGATCCGTCGGATCTACGTGCAGTACTTCGGGACTTCCGTTCTCCATCGAGTCGCCGGTTTGGAGGGCCTCTACCTCGTGTACGCGAGATAGCGCATCTGGCACAACGTTCAGGCTTCCTTTCCGGTGCACGATGTCGAACGTATACCCCTGAAGCTCTAGACTCCAGCGCGCTAGCCTACCCTTAAGCTCTCTTTTGCTCATTAGATATTGTAGACTGGCGTGGTCGGTTATGATCTTGAATTTATATCCCTCTATATAGTGACGGAATTTAGCGATACCCATGATGGCAGCTAGGCATTCACGCTCGGTGACTGTGTAGTTCCTTTGGGCCGCGTTCAACTTATGGGAATAGAAGAATATCGGGCGTTCGTTCTCCGCATCATCGTACTGGCTCAGGACCGCTCCGATACCGGAGGAACTTGCATCACAAGAGATGATGAACATCCTCTTAAAGTCTGGATTTGCCAATACGGGCGCGCATGACAACCGCTCTTTGATGGCAAGGAACGAAGCCGTCGCGGATTCGTTGAACTCGAATTTCTTTCCCTTCTTCAGGGTGTCAGATAGATGGCTGGCTAAGGAGGAGAAGTCTTTGACGAATCTCCTATACCATCCCGCCATACCCAAAAATCGCCGCACTTGACGGGCGTTCTGGGGCGTCGGGAATTCTTTAATCGCTGTAACTTTCATCGGGTCTACCTTGAGAACACCATTCCCTACGATGAATCCGAGGTATCTCAATTCTCTATAACAAAACTTTGATTTTTCCAGGTTGATGGTCAAACCTGCGTCTCGCAACTTCTGCGCTACTAAGGCCAATAGCTTTAAATGCTCCGTGTAGGTGCTCGTGATTGTCAGCAGATCGTCCAGATATACAAACACTTTATGACGCCATTCGGTGGGTATGACCAGGTCCATTAGCCGACATAGGCGCTGAGGCGCATTACACAGCCCGAAGGGCATGACTTTAAATTGATATAGAGGACGACCGGGGACGGTGAAGGCGGTCTTCTCCCGCCTTTTCTCATCCAGCGGTATTTGCCAAAATGCGTCCTTCAGATCTACACTTCACATGTAGTAGGTATTTGGAAGGCGCGCTAACAACCCCTCTATATTTTGCAGTGGATACGCGTCTTTTTTAGTCACTCGATTGAGCTCCCGGACGTCAAGGCACAGGCGGTGTTTGTCACCCCGTCGCACTAGGACGACGGGTGAGCTCCAAGCGCTTGGACTGACTTCTATGACGTCCATCTCCAACATGCGATCCAACTGCGCGTAGAGGAGGGTTTCCACCGCTGGAGAGACGGGGTAGTGACGCCGCTTTATGGGCGCCGCGTTTCCGGTGTCTATCTCATGCGTCATGAGGTGAGTTCGCCGCAGGCCTAGATCGGCGTAGGACGGGAATTGCTTTAGTGTTTGGGCCAGTAGCTGGGCTTCTTCTGAGGTCAAGACATGAGCTTGCGTCAGAACTGGCGTCTTGGGGAGCGCGTCTCCGGTCATATCAATGCCGACCGAAATGCTACTGACATCAAAAGTTTTGGCGGAATAATGTTCGGGGCTAGCTCGAACTTCTTCCAAGAATCAACGCCTAGGATAAGATCCTGGGAAATAGATAGTACGATATAAAGGGTAAGGTCTTCTTCGCAATGATTGTACCCGACTTTCGTGGCGATGACTCCCACGATACTCTGCCGTTTCCCATCCGCTGTGGTTACAACAGACGAGAACGGTCTCCACGAGATGTTGTTGGCTTGCAGGTACTCCGCTCCAGCTTTGCCGAGGACGCTGACGCATGCCCCAGTATCTAGGAGGCCGGACCACTGTTTATCAAACATCTTGACAGAAGCGTATGGTCGCGGATCTCCGCTGGTACAAGGCGACGATTCAAAAGTCGAGGCGGCTATTGCCACATGCATCTCCCTTTTTTGTCGAAAACGTTCCCGGACTTTCGGGATTTTGGAAGACAGAGTCAAAAATTCTCTTCCTAGCTTCTTGGTACTCTACCCATCGTTGTTCAAACGGCTTGCTGTGACGGTACGGTAGGCTAGGGACCTTGTCGGTTACCGTCGGAGCAGACCATGTAGCATGTGAAAGGGGATTAGAATTCATCGGTGGCACGACTGGGTTTGTCTGGGCCGGACGTTTCGAGATGGTGATAGGGCGATGGGATGATGTGTTTAATTGTCGATGGCCGGGCGGGTGAACTTCGAACTTTTCTCCCCGGTCTGAGAGTAGTTCGGCTGGCGGTTTTCCCGACAGCGAGGACAATTGACTGTGAAGACCTCCGGCATGCCGCATCGGAAGCAGAACGGTGTTTCGGGAAGCTTCAAGCATTCGTACATGGTGTGGCCTGGTACGCGAAATACCCAACACGTGAGCTTGCTTCTGTCGCGCTAACGATAGGCTACGGCGTTTACGTCCGCTTGTTCAGGGCTTACCTCCCGCTCTTCCGGTTCGAAAAGCTCGTGCACATGCCTCCGGAAGGGGTTTCCGGTAACGATTTTTGCTTGACTGGCCTGAGGATCCTTGAGAAATTTCTCAATGCTCCTACAGACATAAACGTGCTCAGCGATGTCGGAAGTAGTAAAGGTCAGAAGGTATTGACCGATTTTTCGTTTTACATTATGCTTCACGATCTCGATGAGTTCGCGGTTGCTTTTGGGGAACCTTAGCTTCGCGTTAAGCCTGAGTAACTCTTCGTAGTAATCGTCGAAATTTTCGTGCTCGCCCTGCCTCCTTTCGGACATCTGCCGAAAGATATCGAAGTCTGTCTCCAAACTCCGATATTGCTCCAGCAGTGCGAGTCTCAAGGCTTCCCAGGACGCGGAGGGGTTCTTCTTCAACCATCCCCAATACCACATCTTCGGCTGACCACGTACCAGATGGTGAAAGTTTAAAAGCACGTCCGACCATGCTACATTGCAAGACTCCCTCTGCCGGTTCAACTGAATCAGGAAGTCATCGACAGAGAGATCTTTATTGTCGAAGTGGATGTCCCACTTTGGAATATTATGATAGCGAGGATAGGTGCTTGGGAATGAGAGAGCCTGCGAGGGGTTGAATCATTAAAGTTAAGATTGCTCAGCTGCGCCAAAAAGTTGTCGACGTTGGCGCCGCGTGCTGTATGCCCTGGCTGAGCTACAGGAGGAATGTCTGGGTTGGTGCGAGGAGGAGCCGGAGCGTTGTAGGACGCTTCGCTCTGCCTCACGGCGTGGACCTCCGGCGGTGCTGTTGGGGACCGTTCGTGTTGGGTATAAACGTGCGCGTCTCTGCGGAGATTCGGTGGAGATAAGCCTGTCCTGCCAGTGTTCGGGCTTGGTCTTGCATTCGGGCCGAGGAGTGCTTCTCGGACGATGAGCGCCATATCTTGCCGCATAGCGTTTCTGTTGCGGTCTAGTTCCTCTCGAAAGAGTCGCATCTCATCGGTTCGGTGCAGTCCTACTGATGCCGTAACTACTTGGCTTATATAATGCTCGAATTGAGCGCTTTCATCGAGAGCTGCCCCTGAGGTTTCTCGAAGCTCGGCAGCGGGTCCGAACTCCCTTGGAGGTCGGCTTGTAGGTGCGGGCTGACCTGCCTGGACTCCGATTCCAGAAGGACTGGCGTGGCTCGCCCGAGGATTCGGATAGCTTGGTGACGAGAGAGACACAAATCCCGAGAAGGGTGGTTGCCTCTCTAATGAGAGTGAGCGTTCGGCGATAGGGTCGTCTTGGTGGATATCCACTAGAACACGCGCGTTGTCGCTTGGGTCACCCGGTTGTGGGGGTGAAGTCATTGTGTCGTGGGAGCGTCCGGGGTTCGAAGGTCGGACCCCTGGATTGCTGCTCCGGCCTAAGCTTCTGGCTTGGCCTGGCCTCTTGGCTCCGCCTCGAAATGAGCGAGAGCCATTGCCCGAAATATGGGACCGACTTGCGGTCGGATGGTTGGACATCTCTGGTACGAACGTAAAAGAACTAACGCTAATGTTACTAAAACTACTTGATCAAAACAGAGCCTGACGAACCGGTGTAACTTCAAGGAGCGGTTCGTAGGACTCTGAAGGAGCAAAGGTATACTACGCTACAGGATTTCCTATAGGCTAAACTTACCTCTAACTTATATCGAAAACGACCTAAACTTAACCCTAGGAGAATTTGGGGAACTGCGTTGCTAACGCGTCGACTATCGACCCGGGTTAACACCACAAAACAAAGGAAAAAGGATTTTCTTCGTTTGTTGTTGCAAACGTATAACTCAACGCACTATACTCTAGGTTATACGATATTGCTTAATTTAATGAGAAGGGGTAGTGTTGGATCCTCTAATGACGGTTAAAGGAACGAAAAGAAAAAGTAAAGATTGTTTTTGAAGAACCGAGTATATAAATGAAGAATTGGGTCTATACTCGATTCGCATTGCGGGTCCGTCAGGTTCTTGTTCGCTGAGACTGGTTTGTTGTGAAGAAAACTTCACTGATTATGATTTAGAAGGGGTATGCTGAGGATGGCTTGGTTCTAGAACTATGCAGCTTCAGACATGCATGGGGAACTACTTCTAAACCCATGCACCAGACAACATACGAACTATACCCGGCTTCTGTCCTCCATCCCTATGATCAACCATGGCGCAAAAAGAATCGCGACCGAGGGATCGAGTGGAGTTCATGCTACTGGCGTAGAGGGGTCGCTTAACAGCCCCGAAACCGGACATGAAACTCACGCTTCCATGAGGAGTGATCGTGCTTACTCGAGCTCTCTCGAAGAACTGCAGCGGACGAACGCGGAGAACATCTTCAATCCACGTTCCGGTCAGGATCGGAAGAACATAAGCAGGTGAACCCGATTCACACCGTGAATCGACACGAAAAAAAAGAATGAATAAAGAATTCAAGTCACTCCCCAAGGGATGCTTACGCTTACTCTGCTCAACTAGAACTGAAGAAAAAGGAGTGTTAAATCCGCAACTCTAAAAATCAATACCATGTTTATGTTACAATTAATAAAAGAAGTGCTGGTTAAGCATTATGGAATTAGACTATTGTGGTTAAGCATTATTGAGTTTTGTTTTGTTAATTAAGCATTATGAGTTAAGTTTTGTTAATTAAGCGTTATCGATTTTATTGGTAATTAAGCACTATTGATTGAGTGTTAAGTAGTATAAATAGAGTAAGTTGTGAAAATAAAGCGACTAGTCACTCATTCAGTATCAACGAACTAAGACTTAATTATTTACCTCAAGTGAGTCTGCTTGAGGACTATTGGCAGTATAATCGATTCACGTATCGACTTATACACTCATCACAATCTAGGTTTATGTACCTAAGATTGACCCAGGTTGGATAAAAGAATCCACTCTTCAACATTTGGCGACCGTGATAGGACTTGGTCCAACAATTCGTGGCGTGAACTGGGCTATATAACACAGTTCAATCGTTGTATATTTTTTCGCGTTTTGGGCGTAAACTGGGCCAAAAAACACAGTTCATCCTAAATTCGACCGCTGATTGATTACTCATTTGAGCAAGCATTCATTTGGAGTACTTCGGTGGAAGACAACAGGATGGATTTGGCCAGCATAACTAGGGATCAAGAGGAGATTGGAGAGAATATCTGCAGATTATGGCGGAATTTCAAGAAAGACTCCTCTGACCGCAAAACCATTGGCTATTTGGAAGACCGGCTATGACAATTAAACTCACTTTGTGAAGAGTTTGACGCAACTGATTCCAAAATCAGAGAGATGGAGGAGAACAACCTTAGCCATCCATACTTCAGTCGTGATTACTACGGAGAGATCAAAAAGCTACTAGAATCATTCCTGGACGACATCCAGGATAAATTAGAGTTGGCACATGCGACAACACCAGGCGGCGCGCATCCCGGCCTGTCAAAGAGGGATGGGTTGGAGGTATCAGCTACGGGAGCAGTACCAAAAATCATGCAAGAGCAACCAGCAGCTACAGGTCCAAGACGGAAAATAGAGCACACTCCAGCTGGGGAAGACACGCTCCTCAGACAGCGATACAATCTTGTCATAAGGATCATAAGGGGGTCCATAGATAAGATAATACTACAGCAGAATAAAACCAAAACCTTTTGCCAAATCAAAATTCGAACACTGGAACAAAATTGGGAAGAGTTAACGACCATGTATCGGAAAATGGAAAACCAGTTAACTCAGGAAGACATTCAAGGCTACTTTGAGTTGCAGGAGCGACTCGCGGAACTATTGCAAGAACTCTATGGGACAATGGAATCATCACTAGCTCAAGATTTGGAAAAACCTTCCACAACCATGAAAATGCCCAAGGTTGAGTTACCAAAGTTTGACGGTAACTACCTCCAGTGGCAGCAATTCAACGATCTGTACACAGAAATGATCCACAATCAAAGGATGTCGGACGGGCAAAAAATGTGGTTCCTCAAAACAAGCCTTACAGGAGAGGCCGAAAAGTTGGTGCGTCATCTGACAGTATCAGGGGCCAACTACAATGCAGCCTGGAGGATAATAACAGGGCGCTATGATAACCCTCGATTGCTAATCTCAACTTGGATATCAAAAATGTTGTCCCATCAGAATGTCCAAATTGGAAATGCCAGATCAATACGCAGCTTACATGACACTATACAAGAGTGTTTGCTCGGTCTAGAAGGACTGGATGTGGATATCAAGGCATGGGACCCGATATTGCTTCATCTGTTTCTTAAGAAATTGGATAAGGATTCGCACACATTGTACGAACAGTCATTGGTACAACCAAGGCAAATGCCTTCATTCCAGCAGTTTCTCGAATTCTTGGAAAAGCGTTTTCAAGCTCTCGAAACATTGGGGAATAAGGACAAGGCAGAAGAAGGCAGAACTCAAAAACAAGGGTTTAAGATGTTATCAGCAATTGCGTCTCAGCAATTAGGTTGTCTAATCTGCAAATACAACCACCCAATTTACAAATGTAAACAGTTTTTGGAGTTAACATCATCGAAACGATTAAACATCGTAAAACAAAATAACCTGTGTATCAATTGTCTGCGAGCTGGACACTTTGCATCAACCTGCAGTTCCAGCAATTGTTCAAAGTGTCACAAAAAGCATAACACTCTGCTACACTTAGATCGTCCATCAAAACCCCCAATGATCATCAAGAACGAGGAACCTTCAACAAGTCGGGCAGCTGCGACAACAAGGCAACCAGAGCCAGTGGTTAGCGCATTACTTAACAATAAAAATCACGCATTCGTGCTGTTAGGGACTGCCAGAATAACAGTAGTCGGATCCAATGGCAAAACCTGGGAATGTCGTGCACTGTTGGACTCTGGTTCACAGATAAACATCATCAGTCAGCGCATGGTAGATAATCTTGGTCTAACTACTATGGCAGATGAATTATCTATTGAAGGAATTGGTCAAGGCAAGCAACGATCCAACCAAAGGATCAATACAGAAATATAATCTCGAGTAAATTCATACTCGTGCAGGATCGAGGCCTTTTGTCTTACCCAAAATAATATCCTCAGCCAGCTCAACCATTGGATACTTCTACATGGAATATTCCCAGCAATATCCCACTAGCCGATCCCAAGTTCAATCGACCAGACAAAATAGACATCTTGCTAGGAGCCGAATTTTATCATCAACTCTTGGTTGTCGGCCAAATACGATTGGCAGGAGATCTACCAATACTCCAAAATACAGTATTGGGTTGGGTGATAGCAGGCAAGGTAAGCAGAGTAATTGCCACGGCGGTAACATGTGCAACGGGAACCGAAGAGAGATCCCTCACTACGATCATCGAAAAATTTTGGCGGCTGGAAGATATCGCTGAAGATGCCAGCAGCAGTACTATAGCAGAGCAAAAATGTGAAAGACAACCTCCAATGGGAGGTTCATAGTAAGTTTGCCCTTCTCACGCCAGCCTTCAGAATTAGGGGAATCCAGAGAAATAGCTCTGCAAAGATTTTTTGCTATGGAGAGAAGATTAAACAACGACGCTGAGTTAAAAACCCCTTATGCCAACTTTATGCAAGAGTATATCGATCTAGGACATATGAGCGAGATCGACGAAGGTACTATAAGGTCACCACACTATTTTCTACCCCATCATGGAGTGCTGAAGCCCGATAGTACCACGACCAAACTCAGGGTAGTGTTCGACGCATCGATGAAAACATCGTCGAACATCTCATTAAATGACGTGCTACTAGCTGGGCCCACAATACAAGATGACATCTTCTCAATACTTTTACGCTTCAGAACGCCGCGCTTTGTATTTACGGCAGATATTGAGAAAATGTACAGGCAAATCCTTGTGAGAAAGGAGGATCGGGGTTACCAGCTCATATTTTGGCGGAGCGGATCGGATCAAGAAATTAAATGCTATCAGCTAAACACAGTGACGTACGGAACCACATCAGCACCCTATCTTGCAACACGATGTCTTCAGCAGCTTGCCAAGGACAACTCACTAATGTTTCCATTGGGAGCCAAGGTCTTGGCTAACGACCTTTACATGGATGATGTTATGTCCGGCTCTAACAGCCTATCAGAAGCCATCGCCATGCAAAAGCAACTTATTCAAATTCTGCAATCAGCTCAATTTAATCTTCGAAAATGGTGCAGTAATATACCACAGCTGCTTAGCCACATACCACCAAATGATCAAGCCATACACTCTGATGTCAAGGATAAGCAATCACAAACATTAAAAACCTTGGGACTTAGTTGGAACCCACGATCTGATCAATTCCTAATCAACTCGGCATTGCAAGTGAACAAGCGAATCACAAAAAGGACAGCCTTATCAGAAATTGCACATATATTCGATCCACTAGGTATCGTTAATCCAATCACAATCACGGCAAAGATATTCATTCAGCAGTTATGGAAACTAAAATTTGATTGGGATGCCGCCTTACCAATGGAGCTCCACACCCAGTTGGACAATTTCCGAAAGGATCTAGCGGCAATAAAGGATATCAAAATTCCCAGACATTTGTTTTCAAATCCAGGCCCCAGGACAATTCAGCTACACGCGTTTGCAGATGCCTCAGGCAAGGCGTTTGGCGCGGCGATATACATAAGGTCAACTAACAAGGACGGTACTGTAACAATCCGGTTAGTTTGCTCAAAATCTAGAGTTGCACCAATCAAATCTGGGTGCGACGAACATATCACTTCTGCTACCACTATACCACGATTAGAACTATGTGCAGCTAAATTGGCAACGGAGCTAATGCGTCGGGTAGTAAGGGATTTGAAGTTAGGAGAAGTGAAGGAGTTCTTCTGGACCGATTCCGAAATCGTACTCGCTTGGATAAATTCAGAAGCGGCTAACTATCATAGCTTTATCGCCAATCGAGTAAGGACCATCAGAAGCACCACCTCCCCTCAGCAGTGGCGACATGTGCCTACAAAACAAAATCCTGCGGACATAGTCTCCCGAGGGATCTCGGCTTCAAAACTAAAGGACTGTACCATGTGGTTTTACGGACCCTTATATCTATATGGTCCAGGGAATACTTGGCCAGGAGCTTTTGAAGGGAAAACCACCGATTACGAGAAGAAAAAATCCAGGATCACACTTGCAGCAACACTCGAGTCATCAGCAGCTATCATCGACATAATTGAGCATCATAACTCCTTTCGGCGCATGCAAAGGATTGTTGCATATATCAACCGATTCATAAATAACTGCAAGAAGAGCGATCGATGTCAACGGTTACACGACCATCTCTCCCTGTCTGAGCTAGAGAACGCCAACGATATTATAATAAGAGAACAAAAAATAAAATACATACAAATAAGAAGTTCAAGGTCAGGCATTTAAGGAAGAACTGAACCAACTAGCAAAGGGCAACTATGTCAACACTCACAGCCCAATGAATAGTTTGTCTCCATTTTTGGACGGAGGTGGAATTCTTCGCGTAGGAGGACGCTTAGAGGCAGCAGAGTTGAGTTACGACGCCAAGCATCCAATATTGTTACCCTACAACCATAAGGTCAGCAAATTGTTGATGCAAGAGGCTCATATAAAATACCTACACATTGGGCCACAAGGTCTGCTGGCAGCAATGCGCCAAAAATACTGGCCCATCAAGGGAAAAACGATGGCACGTTCAGTGGTACAAAAATTCATTCGGTGCTCCAGGGCAAAACCTAAACTGATGACGCAGATAATGGGGAATTTGCCAGCCATGAGGGTTCAACCTGCCCGACCATTCGTCAACGCCGGAGTAGACTTCCTCGGACCGGTATGGATTCACTTCAAGGTACGAGGGAAGCAACCTCGAAAGGCATATGTAGCTGTCTTCTGTTGTTTCGCAACCAAGGCAGTACACTTGGAGGTTGTAGGAGATTTAACTACAGAAGCATTCATAGGCGCGTTGAAGCGTTTTATAGGAAGAAGAGGAAACTGCCTAAACCTTTATTGCGACAATGCGACAAACTTCGTCGGAGCAAGAAATCAACTTATGGAAATTAAATCCTCAATATACGCAGCGGCATCGAAAGAAAAGATAACCTCATTCTGCACGACTAGAGGTATGGAATTCCATGTTATCCCACCTCGAGCACCTCATTTTGGCGGACTGTGGGAAGCGGCTGTGAAATCAGCCAAACATTTCTTGAAACGCAACCTTCTTTCAGCCAACTTAACGTATGAAGAGCTAGAAACGCTATTAATCGAAGTAGAAGCCATACTTAACTCCAGACCCCTGGTTCCAGTCTCATCTGACCCCAACGATCTTACTGCCCTAACACCAGGGCATTTTTTAATTGGAGAGCCATTACCATCAAGCATCGATGGACGAGCAGAACCTACAGTTAGTAGGTTAGGCAATAGGTGGAGGACAATCACCGCAATAAAAACACAATTTTGGCAGCGATGGTCACATGAATATCTCAACGAGCTATAACACCGTTACAAATGGAAGCAAGCCAACAACACAATCCTTCCGGGTATGCTGGTGATCATAAAGGACGACAATTTACCGCCTATGCAGTGGCAGCTAGCAAGAATTGTAAAATGCATAAGAGGAAGAGACGGCTTAGTGCGGGTGGCGGAAGTTAAAACGAGCCATGGTATGCTCAAACGACCCATACATAACCTTGCGCCTTTACCAGTAGATGAAGGTCCACAACAGCCAGATGATCTAGAGCAACCTTCAAGGATTCAAGAAGCAACCAAACCATCGATCAACAATGAAGAATCACCGAAAAAAAAGAATAAGGCGATCCTTGGGCTCCACAATTGCAACAATTCTTTTGGTTTTATTTACACTTCCACTGAATGAAGGACTTCTAGTCGAGCTAAAGCCATTCGACTCACAATCAGGAATCTATTTCGAAAATATGGGAGCAGCAAGCATATTGTCTAGTGAGTGGAAGATTATAGCCTATTATGATATGGAGATTTACGCCAAGGAACTACAGTTATTAACAAATACAACTTCCTCATTGAAACATCTATGCCATCTGATTAAGTCTGGCACTCTATGCGAAAAAATGATCATACAGATACAAAATCTGGAGGGAGAGCTCATAAGAACTAATGGACTATTGATCCCACCGTCAAACGGTAACCGAAGGAAACGAGGCGCCCTCAACCTTGTAGGAAACGTAGCCAACACATCGTTCGGAGTCCTGGACTCAGACTACGCCGACCAAATTTCAAAGACGATTGAGGGCATCAAGATCAATTCAGAGTCACTAAGGGACCACATTAAAAATGAAACATCATTTCTCGCGGCCACCATAAACATAATGAACCGCGATCAAGAAACCATAGCAAAACAATTTGAGACCTTGTCATCCCATATTGCCGAGATAACTTACAAGGCCAATAACATCTCCTGTGAGCTATATCAAGAAGACTTAGCACAAACCTTTATATCTTTGGCAATTCAAATACTCACCACGATTTCAAATTTCCAACGCCTCCAAAGCTCTCTACTAGATGTGGTGACGCACAGTCAACATGGCAAAGTAAGCCCACTGTTAATGCCACCCACACAGCTGCGACAAGAGGTACGCTCTATAAAGGAACATTTACCATCATCGTTAAAACTACCTGCATCTTATATGGATTTAACCACTCTTCTCAACCTGATGACCATTGAAGGGAAGATTTTGCCGAAACATGCGATTTTTGAGATCACAATACCCTTAATATCATCAGAGGACTTTGAGATATTTCACGTAATACCAGTTCCTGTACTGGTAAATGGAACATTTACGACCATACAGCCATCCTCACCATACATTATAATAAACCTTCATCGAGATCTATACTACGCAGTTTCCGAAAGAGATATGAGGAGCTGTTTGTCAATCAAGCACGAAATGTACTTATGTAAGCAAGGTGGGCCTCTACACCATAAGGGTTCACTAACCAGTGCCTGCGAGATTTCATTCTTTAATCACCTACCTGCATACGATAAATGTCGGATTCAAAAGGTTGGTTATGGGCCTCACTGGATTCAGCTCCGCAACCCAAACGAATGGATTTACGCCTTGCGACAAGAAACCATAGTGAACGTGGTATGTGGTCAGAACACAACATCTCTAACCATCAGAGGATCGGGTGTCGCTAAGCTACAAAAGGAATGTCTAATGAAGGAGCACTTCCTAACAATTCGAGGACATAACATATATCCGTCAACGACCAGACTATCATACAATCCCCTAATTAACCTCACGGACGCCGTAATCCCAAGTGCCGGGGTAGCCCTGACCATGCCACAAGATCTCTACCAACGTCACATGTCGGAAGTCAAGATGTTGAAACAGAATATCGAAGATTTCATCAAATCGGGGCCAGTAGAATTACCGAGTCACAAGGTCCACCACAACATAGCATACGCCGGGGTATTATTAGCGGTCTTAATAGTCATCTTTTTGGTCACAAAATATTACATAAAAGCCAGAAGGAACAAGCAGTGCATTCAACCAACTCCGAAGCCAAGAAGTCATATACCACAACAACAAGAAATACATGAGGATAGATTTAAGGTTCATAATGATGTATAATAATAAATATTAATATTTTGCATCTATTAATAAAGATAACTATATATTTTTTTTTTTTGATCCTTCGGTTCAACGCGGGCAGAATGTTAAATCCGCAACTCTAAAAATCAATACCATGTTTATGTCACAATTAATAAAAGAAGTGCTGGTTAAGCATTATGGAATTAGACTATTGTGGTTAAGCATTATTGAGTTTTGTTTTGTTAGTTAAGCATTATTGAGTTTTGTTTTGTTAATTAAGCATTATGAGTTAAGTTTTGTTAATTAAGCGTTATCGATTTTATTGGTAATTAAGCAATATTGATTGAGTGTTAAGTAGTATAAATAGAGTAAGTTGTGAAAATAAAGCGACTAGTCAGTCATTCAGTATCAACGAACTAAGACTTAATTATTTACCTCAAGTGAGTCTGCTTGAGGACTATTGGCAGTATAATCGATTCACGTATCGACTTATACACTCATCACAATCTAGGTTTATGTACGAGTACCTAAGATTGACCCAGGTTGGATAAAAGAATCCACTCTTCAACAAGGAGGATAACGGTTGCCATGGATAACGGAAGAAAAAAAATAGTAATTTTAGATGGAATTTAATTTAGTTTTTTTGAAAAGGTCTTTATAATCGGTTGCTACTGTACAAAACTTAACTATAAGCTTTGTACCACACTTATCTGGCCCCACGTTGGGCTCGCCACCTGTGACGGAACACCCGTGCTGGTGGGTTCGTTCAGGAGCCTAAACGTCAGACTCGACTCGACCCCGAGTCGACTGTCAACGTGGCTTGGTAGAGCACCGCCCCATTCCACAAGAACAGAACAGTCAGAACTGCTCTATGTGCCAGGAGAACGCCATCTATACGAGCGTACCTCGTCCAGCTGGATAGACGAGGGTGTTCGGCCGCCAGCAGCCAGGCATGGGTCCTACATCCCCGCGCTAGCTCATCGGTGGGAGTGGATACTTGTCGCTGGTTCCAAACTGGGGTTACCATTATTTACATGCCTGAAATTGGGATAATTGTTGGGGGTATCTTCCTTGGCCGCTTTGCTGATACGCGGCCGTAACCATACAAAGGACGATACCCGGAAAAGAGAGAGACTTAAGTCCTTCCGACGGATGTTGAGCCAGAAAAGTGTGTAGGTGTATATGTATATGTAGCCTCCCGGACCTTAGTCATCCTGGGACTCCGCCATGCGAAAGTGGGAGGGGGAGAGGAAGCTGGTGAAAATGCCTCCCCCTCGAGCTGGCCCACCCCGCCATGCCTACGCATGGACTCCGATGGCCCCTAAACTGAATAGGGTAAAAGCCCTTAAATGCGGTTCATTTACCCTTGTCCGTCCCTTTCGTTCAAGGCTCCACTACCCCTCATGGCGCGTTCTTATCCTCGCATCGCGGAGGCCTAAACGCTACTAATTGAATGGCGGAGAATTATCCGCCCCTCACTCCCAGAAAATATTGAAGCATCAAGGGAAAAACTTAAAGAATTTCGGTTAGAAGGTTGTTTTTATTTCTGAACCTCTTAGCTTTAGCTTAAAAGTAACTTAATTTACAGGAAAGATACAATCGGTACTGAAACTTACAACTATTCTACGTACTCGCTGTACTGAATCTTAAAAAGAAATAATCAAGTACCCGATGTACTGAACTTACAACTAGTTTAAGTACACGCTCTACAGAATCTTAAAAAGAGAAATAATCAAGTACCCGATGTACTGAACTTACAACTAGTTTAAGTACACGCTGTACTGAATCTAAAAAAAAGAAATAATCAAGTACCCGATGTACTGAACTTACAACTAGTTTAAGTACACGCTGTACTGCTCCGTGAGCTGGGATTTACAAGTGGGTGGTGGCGATCTAACTCTGTCCGACGTTCGCGGTTAAAAAAAAAAAAAGATTAAATCGGATTATTATTTCTTGAGCAGGCGCATGTATATATATATTTATATATATCTCGATGGCGAGGGTTTGGGTCACGTACGCATATATACATATATTGTGAAAGGTAAAAGTATACCCCCTTTAATTTTATTTTATTTTTATTTTTGGTATGCATGGAAATCAACACAAATATAAGTGTATAAAAGTAACTACTGTCTCCGGCTACTTCCTGCGGACATGTGAACTACGTTAAACCAAAACGAACGATGACTTACCGAGCTTCCTCGACGATGTGCACACCTCAAGTTGACTCGCTGCATCTGCTGAAACCTGTAAAATGGCGACGAGATTTGTTGCAAAACAGAGAACTGTCAAAAAAAGTATTCGCAACTGGCATACTGGCAGTTGTCACAATTATACCAGTGTGCAGGTATATACGAAAATGAATAGACAAGGAGAGAAAATGTGAAATGGGGAAAGAAAATACACAGGCAAAGCGCAAAACAGTATTAAGTAACTGGGATATGTTTTACATTAGGAAAAAGGGGAAATTTGCCGGTAGGAACAAAAGCTATAAATTTCCGACTAGGCTTTGTAAATTTAACAGTCGTAAAAGCAAGTTTAAATAAAAAGTGTTGAAAGACAGGACATATTGCAAATAAAGTGAGTGCAGTGGAAAAATTTAAATTGATTATAAAATCAGTTAAGTAGAAAATAATCGGGAAAAGACTCAGAAGACGACACACAGAAAAATTAAGTAGGACCTTTTGCAGAAAAGACAGGTAAAATAGTTAAAATCAATAAGTAGGAACCGGAATTTAAATTTCTATTTTGTCCGAAGATTCTCGTTGCAAATTCCGAACGGTGGACGGCTAAATTCAATTGTTAGTCGTCCAAATTAAAATTCAACTTTAATTCGTTTCTTGAATACTTGTGAAGACCGCAAACCGCCATATCCCGGTAAAACCAAACTGTAATTTGGAAAGCGGGTGGACGTTAGCCCCGTTGGCGAAGCGGTTAGCGACACTACCGACAAAAGCAGTTGAATAAAGTACAGGTTCGAGTCCCGGCCGAAGCAGTTTTTTTATTAGACTTTTTTTTTGTTTGAAATCAATTTCCTTTTATTTTGTTGTTTTGAATTGAGTTAAATTTAACGTAAATTTATTAAAATATTACTAAATTTAGGGAAAGTAACCCTAATTCACGGTTGAGAAAGAAAAGAAGTTCAACTTAGTATAAGAGTGGTTTATAAAAAAAAAAAAAAGGCCATATAATTCATATATATATTTAATTAATTTTAAAATAATTTCCAAAAGTGAAACAGGTACAAGAAAAGCAGTACGGAGCAACCTGGATGCAGTGGCCACGACATCGTTAGTTGCTGGATATGTTAAATAAATATTTGGTGAGTCAAATTGACTAGATCACATAAATATATATATATATTATAGAAGCTTGGGCGGGGAACAAAAGTGCATTAAAGACAATAAAATTGGTTGTATACATACATACATTAAAATACTGAATTTCTCACTGTTCTTAAGATTACTTCCTCTAGTTTTTTTTTAGTAAAGTAAAGTTAAGAACACAAAAGTTAAGATAGTTCTTTTATTATAATTTTTCAACCAAATAAAATGTTTATGAATAATTTCGATGAAATTTGAATCTTTTAATTTAAACATGGGTTTTGAATAGAACAGAGATAAGAGGATGAGGAGATGAGGCGAAGAAGGAACAGAGCGATGTGGTGAGTGAACACAGAGAAGATGCCAGTAAAGGGGTTACCGAGGCGAGTATGGTAACCAGGTAGGGTGGGTACAGAACATTTTCTCGCAGGCGAATTCCAGCTGTCGCCAAAGACTGGCATGATTTTTTTTTGTAGCGTTCTGGGTCAAGTTCTCCACGCCCTCCGGCGAGCGAACAGGCCGGTCCAGCATGCCAGCAACGACCCCAACAACAGCCACGTATGTTACAAAATGGCGCCCAACGTGTACAGTTGTGATTAATGATGCTTCATAGCATCCATAACGTGCAGCTCGCTACAAAACGTAGCGAAGAAATTCATTTTTTTTGAGCCTTCAATTTTTTTTTATTTTTTTTTGATTTTAAATTTTAAATTTTTTTAGTGCTTAGTTCCATCTAAGTCATAAGTCCCGATAACTGGCTGACGCGCACTCGGTATCGCGTTGCGATGACAAAACAGATGCAACTAAGCGCACCGAAATGTGTTCTAGAGTAGCCGAGTCATGTGGGGATCTGTTTAGCAGGTTCACACATGTCCGGATACTTAAAAACATATATAAATATACATATAATAAAATAAGGAAGGTTCGGTGAGACTCGTAGTCACCCTCGGATGTCCTCTTGAAGATCCATCGAACCACATCATTAGTTTTGGGTTTCGGAGCCTTTTGCAGTCGGGTTATCTATCTGGTGGCAGAAGTCCTGGAACAAAAATACAATTGAATTTAGTAGTTTCAATTAAAGTAACTTGAAAAGTTTACCGACATTTATAGTTTATTTAACATTTTTTTTTGGCTCTTAGCGCTCTGGCATCTTCTCTTCTACTCCATCGTTGTTCCTTTTCAGCTGGAATCCTCATCCTCATCTCATTATGATATATCGTTTATACTTTGAACATTAGAGTTGTACATATTATTTTTTTTATATCTTTGATATTATATTGTTTTTTTTTTTGATTTAGACATTTTTCTATATTTGGTTTTTTTTTGAAATTCTTAGCTTTCCAAATACTGTTTTATTTTTGCGTTGCCTTTGTTTTACCCCGGATTTGGGTTAAACATATACTCCTTCCCTGATAAATCATTTTACTTGCCAACCTGGGATCTTTCTTTGGTTTATTTTAATTTTTTTTGGTAATTACCTATATTGAAAACTTTTTTTGTTGAATTGTTGGTGGTCACTTGCTATGAGTAATAGCGAGAGAGAATCGATTCAAGATCGCAATTTACCAACTCCTCAATCGTACTCTGCACTAAATTTTGAAAGATTCAACGAGAGATTTCAAAGATTAGTAGGTAGTTTGAATTTTGATAACTCCGTAAGCTATTCGCAGGAGTTGAATTCGACTGTGGCCAATTCATCACATACAATGTCGGAAGAGAACCAACGAAGATCGCTCGCCTATCCTGTTGAGGACTTGTCCGGTCCGGCAAGAGCTAATGTCAATCAGGACATTAATAATTTGACGGACAGAATTGATCGTATGCTTACGCAGAACCAAGTCCATTTCTTTCAACAAATGGACGTTTTTATGTCAACTGTGTTGCAGAACATGGCTCGGAACACCAATTTTAACCACATCAATGGTGAGAATGTTGCTCGCCAGTCCGCACCTGAAGGTCCTAGAATCTCCAACATTAGTCCGCCTATTCCAACGAGAAGGTCGAACTCTTCATCGGCATCAAATACTCGAGGAGAATCAAATCTCAGCGCATCTGGAATGTGCAGGTTGGACAGGTGGAACATCAAATATGATGGGACGGATAATATATCCGACTTCCTTTTTAAAGTCGACCGTCTGCAAACTTCTTCGGCATATAGCGATGAACAAATGACAGCAAACGTTCACACGCTGCTCGCAGGCAAAGCAAATGATTGGTTTTGGGCATTCCTGCGTAAGAGCCCAAACGCGAAGTTTGCAGACCTGAAAACGGCAATGAAAAAGGAGTTTGGTCGTCAAGAAAACGACGTGGAAGTGTTCATGAGACTCCTTACTAGGAAGCAAGGGTTCAAAGAATCGTTCGACGATTTTTATGGTTCGGTCATCAACCTTAACGATCGGCTGAATGAACCCATGGACGTAAAAAAATTGATTGACATAATCAGAACTAATTCCAAAGACAAACTTGGAGAGGTTCTCTTGGCTGCGGACATAAAAACGTTGGACCAGCTTAGAAACAAGGCGCGGGAGGCAGAACGTTTCCTAGCTAAGCGGTCCGTCCAAAAAGTTGTCCATGAAATCGGGGCAGAAGCAACAGAGTCAAGTGATTCTGATAGAGAAGAAGTAGCTGCGTTCACAGCAGGTAGAAAACGAGTGCACTTTTCAGCCCTCATTTGCTGGAATTGTGACCAGTCAGGGCACACCTTCTATCAGTGTCCATCTCATGTCAGGAACCTCTTTTGTTTTCTTTGCGGATGTAAGGGCGTGAGTACACCTGAGTGTACGAAGCATTCGGGAAACTACCCGAGGAACGAGGCAAGAAGCGGGGAGAATCGTTCCTCACAGAACAACCCCGGTCCATCCCACCAGTAGGTCCTGTTGTCTCTAACGAAGAACCTTTCTCTCACATCGCCCCGATTAAAATTTTAAAGCGAGACGCTTATGCCGACGTTTCAGATAATCATCCTTGTAACACTTTTGCCTTAAAATCCCTTCATGAACGCAAGCTGAATTACTATAAAGTTCGTTCTCAGATAATGGGAACAGATAGTGATTCAGCTGGCGTTCATATACGAAAATGCAGGCAACGGTTTCGGAACCGGAAAAAAATTCGCAAGTCGATTGTGGAGTCCATTATCTCGGCAGATACAGACGGAAGGATGTACACCAGTGTCCAGTTGGGCACTGAACAGGTTTTTGGCCTGTTGGACAGTGGTGCATCAATATCTGTGCTAGGTAGTGGGTGTTGGGAGTTGGTAGAAAGAAACGCATTTAGAGTGAATCCTTATAAAAACCATGTTCGTACTGCGGATGGAAATTCGCATGAGATTATGGGTTATTGTGACGTGCCAACTACGTTTAATGGCGTCACTAAATCCATTTCTTTCTACCTGATTCCCAACTTAACTCAAAAGCTATACCTGGGAATGGATTTTTGGAGAAAATTCCATCTTGTCCCACAAATCAGCGAAATCCGAAACGATGTCCTGTTGGATGAAGAGGGTGTTAATGAGAATAAGGAAATATGTCTTATAGCACTTACCCCTGAACAGAAATTGCGACTGAATACCACAAAAAAGCTCTTTCCAAACTTTGTCGACTTGGGGCTTGGGAAAACACATATGGAAACACATGCGATAGACGTTGGTAACGCAGTGCCAATAAAATCAAGGCATTACCCTTTATCCCCAGCTCGTCAGGAAGAAGTCTTCAAAGAACTAGACCGCATGATAGGACTTGGTGTGATTGAGGAGAGCAACTCTCCTTGGTGTTCGCCCACTGTATTGGTCAGGAAGCCTGGGAAAGTCCGGTTGTGTTTGGACTTTCGTAAAGTTAACGCAGTGACGGTAAAAGACGCGTATCCGCTGCCACATATCGATGGTCTTTTGAGTAGACTACAGGACACATTTTTCATCACGGGGCTTGACCTCAAAGATGCCTTTTGGCAAATCCCGCTGGATGAGGAGTCAAAGAGTAAAACGGCATTTGCTGTACCTGGTCGGCCACTATATCAATTTACAGTTATGCCTTTCGGGTTATGCAACGCCGCACAGAGAATGTGCCGGCTCATGGACCGTGTGATTCCTGCACGGCTCCGAGAGCAGGTATTCGTTTACTTAGATGATCTGTTGATATGTACAGCGGATTTCGATTCCCACATCCGTGTACTGACTGAGGTGGCTGGCTGCTTACGGAAAGCGAACTTAACCATAAACCTCGATAAAAGCAAGTTCTGCATGCGGGAAATGAAGTATCTTGGATACATTGTCGGACAAGGTGTTTTGAAGACCAATCCTGACAAAATTGAGGCAATGGTGCAGTTTCCAATTCCCAAGTCTCCCCGACAAATTAGACGGTTTTTGGGCTTAACCGGCTGGTATAGACGGTTCATTAAGAACTATTCAGATCTCGCTGCTCCGTTATCTGATTGTCTGAAAAAGAAGAACAATTTTGAGTTAACACCTGAAGCGACTGAAGCTTTTGAAAATTTGAAGATGGCACTTACCTCTGCTCCGGTGCTGTCTCAGCCTGATTTTAGCAAACCATTCACTATACAGTGTGATGCGTCCTCTGAGGGAGTCGGTGGTGTGCTCTTTCAGCTTGATGAGAATCAAAGCGAAACTCCGATAGCGTTTATGTCAAAGAAACTGAACAAAGCACAAAAGAATTACACCGTCACGGAGTTGGAATGTCTTGCCGCTGTTCTAAGCGTACGAAAGTTTAGGGCCTACGTTGAAGGACTTCCTTTCCGAATAGTCACCGATCATTCGAGTCTCAAGTGGCTTATGTCACAAAAAGAGTTGAGTGGCCGTTTGGCCAGGTGGAGTCTCGAACTCCAAAGATTCGACTTCGTGATTGAGCATCGGAAAGGATCCCTCAACGTAGTACCAGATGCGTTGTCTCGTATGGACATGGAAGAAATTTCAGCTACGATGATAGGTGTAGAGGTTAACTTGACATCGGATGAATTTGACTCGGAGCAATATTCCAAGTTGAGAGAGGATATCGTGAGAAATCAATCTGCACTTCCTGACCTAGTTGTATCGGGAAAATACATATACAAAAGAGTTAGGTTCAGGACTGGTGATGTAGGTGAGGAGGACTCGTTGTGGCGTCTGTGGCTACCAGACACACTCACTCAAACGGCTATCGAAATGGCCCACAATACGAAGCTCTGTTGTCACAGTGGTTTTACAAAAACGTATGATCGTATTCGCGAAAAATATTACTGGCCTAGAATGGTCAAGGACATTAAGCAGTTCGTGAGTGAGTGTGACATCTGCAAGTCCGTTAAGGCTCCTAATGTCACTCTTCGTCCACCCATCACCAGGCAGATTGTTTCAGAAAGACCGATGCAGCGTTTATATATAGACCTCCTAGGACCATATCCACGTACAAAGCGAGGTAATGTGTCCATCTTCATTGCTGTAGATCATTTCTCCAAATTTACCTTCTTGAAAGCCTTACCGAAGGCCACTTCTTCACGCATTGTACAGTACCTCGAAAGCGACGTTTATCATGCCTTTGGCACACCCGAGGTAATCCATTCCGACAATGGTCGGCAGTTTATTTCGAGCGAGTTCAAACGGTTTTTGAATGACTATGGTGTCAAGCACGTAAGAACCGCTCTATATTCTCCTCAAGCCAACATTTCGGAACGAGTTAATCGCAGTGTTATCAGTAAGCTTCGAGTCCTGATAGCTGAGCAGCAAAACGATTGGGATTTACATCTATCCAGTATTGCATGCGCTTTACGATCAGACACGCATGAATCCATTGGTTGTCAGCCATATTATGCGCTCTTCGGCCAAAACATGGTCACACACGGCTCAGCATATCAGGTGCTTCGCAACTTGAAAGCACTGGGTGACCCGGAGATGTTAGTTACACCGGAGGCAGCCAAAAACACTCTCGCTCGGATGAATATTTCAATAAATTTGCAGAAGGCACATGAGAAATCGAAAAATATTTACAATGCACGATCCAGACAGGTGTCATACAAAGTAGGCCAAGAAGTATTTCATCGAAACTTCGCTCACAGCAATTTTGTGGAAGGAAGAAATGCTAAGTTGATGCCCAAATTTATTAAATCCAGGGTGCGAGAGGTCGTAGGCAACTGTATGTACGTGCTGGAATCCAGAAGTGGGAAACTCCTCGGCACATACCATGCTAAAGATATACGGCAGTAGACCTGAAAAAAAAGAAAACGATCCACAAAGCATCACTCTTAATAAACTGGTTACTAAATCACTTATCTGAATTGCCCGGCATTTTAGCGGGGTTCGCGACCCACTTTGCGTACACAGTCACGACACAATCTAAACAAATTCCGGCTTTATTTCGTCGAAAGTCCTTGTTGCGTAAACTATTAACACCTTGATGACCTAATACTCTTCGTGGGTTCTGGATTTTGCAATTCTTTAGAAAAATTATCTAATGAAAAGCAAAAGCCCTGTGTTGCAAAACAGAGAACTGTCAAAAAAAGTATTCGCAACTGGCATACTGGCAGTTGTCACAATTATACCAGTGTGCAGGTATATACGAAAATGAATAGACAAGGAGAGAAAATGTGAAATGGGGAAAGAAAATACACAGGCAAAGCGCAAAACAGTATTAAGTAACTGGGATATGTTTTACATTAGGAAAAAGGGGAAATTTGCCGGTAGGAACAAAAGCTATAAATTTCCGACTAGGCTTTGTAAATTTAACAGTCGTAAAAGCAAGTTTAAATAAAAAGTGTTGAAAGACAGGACATATTGCAAATAAAGTGAGTGCAGTGGAAAAATTTAAATTGATTATAAAATCAGTTAAGTAGAAA
Organism: Portevinia maculata; assembly: GCA_949715645.1. Classification (NCBI taxonomy): domain Eukaryota; kingdom Metazoa; phylum Arthropoda; class Insecta; order Diptera; family Syrphidae; genus Portevinia; species Portevinia maculata. Next base: position 167,301,454 of record OX454526.1, on the reverse strand, counting down.
ATAATCGGGAAAAGACTCAGAAGACGACACACAGAAAAATTAAGTAGGACCTTTTGCAGAAAAGACAGGTAAAATAGTTAAAATCAATAAGTAGGAACCGGAATTTAAATTTCTATTTTGTCCGAAGATTCTCGTTGCAAATTCCGAACGGTGGACGGCTAAATTCAATTGTTAGTCGTCCAAATTAAAATTCAACTTTAATTCGTTTCTTGAATACTTGTGAAGACCGCAAACCGCCATATCCCGGTAAAACCAAACTGTAATTTGGAAAGCGGGTGGACGTTAGCCCCGTTGGCGAAGCGGTTAGCGACACTACCGACAAAAGCAGTTGAATAAAGTACAGGTTCGAGTCCCGGCCGAAGCAGTTTTTTTATTAGACTTTTTTTTTGTTTGAAATCAATTTCCTTTTATTTTGTTGTTTTGAATTGAGTTAAATTTAACGTAAATTTATTAAAATATTACTAAATTTAGGGAAAGTAACCCTAATTCACGGTTGAGAAAGAAAAGAAGTTCAACTTAGTATAAGAGTGGTTTATAAAAAAAAAAAAAAGGCCATATAATTCATATATATATTTAATTAATTTTAAAATAATTTCCAAAAGTGAAACAGGTACAAGAAAAGCAGTACGGAGCAACCTGGATGCAGTGGCCACGACATCGTTAGTTGCTGGATATGTTAAATAAATATTTGGTGAGTCAAATTGACTAGATCACATAAATATATATATATATTATAGAAGCTTGGGCGGGGAACAAAAGTGCATTAAAGACAATAAAATTGGTTGTATACATACATACATTAAAATACTGAATTTCTCACTGTTCTTAAGATTACTTCCTCTAGTTTTTTTTTAGTAAAGTAAAGTTAAGAACACAAAAGTTAAGATAGTTCTTTTATTATAATTTTTCAACCAAATAAAATGTTTATGAATAATTTCGATGAAATTTGAATCTTTTAATTTAAACATGGGTTTTGAATAGAACAGAGATAAGAGGATGAGGAGATGAGGCGAAGAAGGAACAGAGCGATGTGGTGAGTGAACACAGAGAAGATGCCAGTAAAGGGGTTACCGAGGCGAGTATGGTAACCAGGTAGGGTGGGTACAGAACATTTTCTCGCAGGCGAATTCCAGCTGTCGCCAAAGACTGGCATGATTTTTTTTTGTAGCGTTCTGGGTCAAGTTCTCCACGCCCTCCGGCGAGCGAACAGGCCGGTCCAGCATGCCAGCAACGACCCCAACAACAGCCACGTATGTTACAGATTCTCCTGGCTTTACGAGCCACCGTGGCCTCGTCCGACGTTGCCTAAGCTGTAATTTCCTCAATTAGGATGGGAGTTTAGCCGAAAAGTCAAATTTCCTTACCAAATGGGAAAAATATCCCTGGAATCCGACAGGCCTTTTTTCGAGGAACACTGTTCTGAGCTGTGCAGATGCACCTCAGAATATTTTGCCTCAAGAAAGATGTCCTGAGACAATTGAAATGATATTCAAGAAGATGTCTTGAAACAATTGCAAATGGAAAAAATGGTCTTTATACGTTATAACTTCGTTTATTTAACTTATTCGTTGCAATGATAATGGACAAGTTAAATAAACGAAGTTATAACGTATAAAGACCATTTTTTCCATTTGCAATTGTTTCAAGACATCTTCTTGAATATCATTTCAATTGTCTCAGGACATCTTTCTTGAGGCAAAATATTCTGAGGTGCATCTGCACAGCTCAGAACATGGTCCTTCGATCCTTAAATAATTGAACCGCGCAAGTTTAATTAAAATTTAAAACAATATCGAACAATAGTTTTGTCGAATCACATCGTGTAAAGTGAATTTAGAGTGGAAGTACATTCTACCGAAATAGTGACACAATACAGACGTAACAAAATTAAAGTGTATTGTGGAGCGCCAGACCATTGACGGCTGTAGAGTGAAGGATCCAGAACCAACAGGCTGTCCAACGTGTTCCTGAGCATCAATCACAGCAAGGATCTGTGCATCGAAAGCCTTCTGCAACTGTTACTCATAATTTAATTTATTGAAGTGCAGTTGCAAAAGCACAGCAAGGTAAGAATTGCGTCTCTCTCGTTGCTTCTTGTGCTTATTCAAAAGAACAAATATTCACATTGAATTTCGCATTTACCAAATCCGATCGAGTCAACGGATCCATCATCCAACGGATTCATCGTGGTACAGGAAGCTACAAGCAGTTCAACAAGTGAAAAGCGGCACAACGGTCCGCAAGTGGCATCACAACGGTCAACAATCACAGCAAACAACTGTGCAACAGAAAGCCTTCTGCAACTGTAACTGAGGGCTTCATTTACTGAAGTTACAGTTGCAAAAGCAATCCAAGCATTTCGCTACACAGCGGATCTATAGTGGCAAAGCGACAACTCAGTTCTGGGAGCAGTACAACAATCTGCATAACGGTCAATAAGCACCAGAGGTCTGAAAGCGGTACAACAATCTGCACAACGGCCAATAATCAACGGAGGTCTGGAAGCGGTACAACAATCTGCATAACGGCCAATAAGCACCGGAGTTCTGTAAGCGGTGTTGAGTTAGATGTGCCTTTATTGGGGCAATAACTAGCGATTGCACTTGATTGCGAAGGCAGATACCAAGCGATTGCACTTGATGGTAAGGGTAGATAACAAGCGATTGCACTTGTTAGTCTTGTTGCGAATTGTGAGCCAAGCACTTGAACTTGTTCACGCTGAAATTGAAGTGTAGGACGTAAAAAGAAAAGCGACGATCAATGAGTGGTGATTGATTGTATTTATTGGTGGGCCAAGCGCCTCTTTTTATACTTAAAATTAATTGCTTAACTGCTAACTTAGTGACATAGTTCTTAGTGACATTATATTGCTTAATGTTATAATTGAAAAGTGCTAACCTAGACGACATAGTTCTTAATGCTACTTGCTTAACTATATATGGTGCGTCAGCACAGCACGCGATTGTTGTTTCTGGTTTGCTGAGGTTTCTTTTTTGTTGGTTGTTTCTGTTTGTGACTGAGTAGGTCACAAGGTGCGGAGTTTGTTGCACTCGATGTGTTACTTAACATTCTCCCCGCGTTGAACTGCGTTGCATTCAATTAAACTCTCATGTTTCGCTGACGTTGTATTGCGTTCGAGTTTTGGGAACAGGTGTGGATCCTGTAGCTGACGTCATTCGGCTGCGCAGGTTGTAGATGATTAAGAATCCGACGGAAACTGACAGTAGCAAGGCCAAGTAACTAATTGCATGGTGATGAATACTGTTTGAGCGTACGGTGTCGTGTAGGTCTGGGAATTCTTGGGTTTTTAAGTCTGCGAGTTGCTCTTGAAGATTGTTCAAGGCTTCTGACGTGGTGTTGGTAGCTGCTGGAGAGGAGAATTTCAGTGCGGCATGCACCTCGTTCTGTTTGGCAATTGAAGAGAGGTTTCCAGAACTGATGTAGGAGGAATGTAGAGTGTTGGTCTTCATCTGACGGTCTTGGATGGTGATTAGATTGTTCCTCATTACGCAGTTGTCTTCGAGTGAGAGTAGTCCAGAGCCACTAAGTTTGAATTGATTGGCTTCTGTTTTACATACGGCAGTGAGTTGAACGTCTTGGAGCGTGCCGAAAATCCACTGGTTACTGTTGCTCAACTGTGTCCATATCATGTTGTTGGTTGGTTGCATCAGGTTGCATGATGGTACTGTATTGTTGTTGAAGAGATTGAATTCACAAGTATATGCTTGGGAACCAGCGTGGTGTTTTGCTCTTTTGTTGACGCAAATGAAGTGAGTGTCCTTTCCCTTGTCGCACTCCTTAAGTTCGGCTGTTGTCATCTCGAAATACTGATCCCGGTGGCGGTTTATTGCCAGAATTTCCATCGATGGATTGATGATGAGGAGTGTGTTATTGACTGTGGCCGGGAATGGTATTAGTAGGAACAGATTAAAGGGTTCTTGTTCGACTAGTGGAATTTTAATGACAAACACCAGATGATTGTCAGTGGCTCCTCCTTGAGTTGTTAGGATATTGTAGAAGTGAATCAAATCTTCTTGATCAAACGGTAGTTTTTCCGACAGAGGCAGATGATTTTTGATATTGTTGATTTCGGCTCGTAGTTGAGTTGGGGTCAGCAGAAGTGGGCTGATGGTCCCATAGTGGGCGTCTGTTAACGTATTTATGATTGCTGTTTCAATTCGTTGCAGGTTGGTAGCCATAAGCATTAGTTGTATTGTTAATGACGTGAAAATTTGGAAGATTTTGGTTTGTTCAGAGGCCTCTCCAATCCGAGCGATGATCTGTTTGGTTTGATTTTGAAGGGAGTTCATGCGTTCTCTGACCTCGATTTGATCTTGTTTCACGATGTTAATTGTGGAATCTATGATAGATGTCTGGTTCTTTAACATTGTCCATAAACGTGCTTCATTGCCCTTTACTTGGTTGATGGTTTGGGATATCTCTTCTGCGTAGTCGGAATCAAGAAGTCCAAACAACGTATGTGCCATGTTGCCGACTATGTTGATGGCTGCCCGAGGTTTTCGGCGTTTTGAAATTATGTTGGTATCTGCTTGTAACCTATTTCTGATGATGATGAAGTGAGTTACTAGTGAAGAGCATGCTGCCTTTTATTGTAACTGCTTGCATAGGTGTTGAAGTGCCATTGTTCCATTGTCAAATGCTTCTAATTCCGACTGAATGGGTGCTAAGTCATAGTAGACAATGATTTTCCATTCAGTTGCAACGAGATTGGTAGATCCAAGAGTTTCGAAATAGATTCCTGGATTGTTAGCGAATCTTGTAATGTGTACTGGTGAAGCGCAAACTATCGGCAATAATAATAAGGACAACATTATGGTGGTCATTAGAGAGCTGTATGATGTTTTGCTTCGTTTTGTGGGCGTTTCCGTTGAGTCAGTTGTCGTTGACGTGGTTTGTGTGGATGTCCCTGGCGCTTCAGCTGTACTCGTGTTGCTATCATCTGGTTCATTAAATAGTGGGGCTAGACGGTGGATTGGTCGCTTCCATATTCCAGATTTGGTTCTGACGTTGACTACTCGTACCATACTGTCATCCCCCTTGAAGATTTGAATCACTCTTCCGAGCGGCCATTGCAGGATTGGCGTGTTGTCTTCCTTGATTATGACCATGTCGCCAACCTTGATATTGTTCTTTTCCTGATTCCATTTGTGCCTATATTGTAGTTCATTCAAGTACTCCGTTGACCATCGTTTCCAGAATTCGTATTTTAAATGACTAATCGCCTTCCAGTGGGTTAGCAGAGATGCCTTTGCTGGTGCGGTATCACTATCGACTTGAGCAACCAAAGGCTCGCCAATAAGAAAGTGCCCAGGTGTTAGTGCAGATAGGTCGTTTGGATTTGATGACAGTGGGGTGAGTGGTCTTGAATTCAAAATGCCTTCAATTTCGACGACTATTGTTTCCAATTCTTCGTGTGTCAATGAGGCCGGTGAAACTGTTTTTACCAGGAGGTGTTTTGCGGATTTCACTGCCGCTTCCCATAGGCCGCCAAAATGAGGAGCTCGAGGTGGGATGAACTTGAATGTTATGCCTTTGTCGCTGCTGGCCTTGATTATGGCCTCTTTTGCTTCTGGGACATGGAGAACGTCGAGCAGCTGATTTCTTGCTCCCACAAAGTTGGTTGCATTGTCACAGTAAAGTGTTTGAATGCGTCCGCGTCGGCTAATAAACCTTCGAAGGGCTCCAATAAAGGCTTCTGTTGTTAGGTCAGTGACAATCTCTAAGTGTACGGCCTTGGTTGTAAAGCAACAAAAGACTGCTAGGTACACCTTGTGCGGCTTTTTCCCTCGGATTTTGTAGTGCACCCACAGCGGTCCACAAAAGTCAACACCGGAATTCATGAATGGTCTGTTTGGTGAGACGCGATCCGCTGGGAGGTTTCCCATCACTTGATTCATTAGTTGTGGTTTAGTTTTGGTGCACTTAACGCAGTTGTGAACTGTGTGACGAGCCATGATCTTTCCCTTGATAGGCCAGAATTGTTGTCTCAGGATCGACAGGAGCGTCTGTGGTCCACAATGGTTGTGCTCGTCATGTTTCATTTTGAACAGCATTTTTGTTACTGATTCATTGTATGGCATCAGTATGGGATGTTTGGCATCGAAGGAAATGGGAGCGGCTTCTAGTCGACCTCCGACTCGTAAAATACCCCTTTCGTCTAAAATTGGTGCTAGGGTGATTAATGTATTAGATCTGCATAATCCCTTGTGGCTCTTGAGGTCTTGGATTTCCTTCCCGAATTCAGATCCTTGTACTTGCCTTATGATAGCCGTGAGAGCTTCGGTGAGTTCCATAGTTGAAAGTGCTGTATGGGTTACCTTATTTGTGTCTATTTTTCTGGATCTCTTGATGAACCGAAGAACGTAGCCAATAGTGTGCTGAAGGAACTTGAAGGAATTTCGATGATTGATGTGGTAAATCATTTGATCTGTGCTGTTTTGTGTCAATGCTACCGCAACTGTATGCCTTCTCTTTCTTTCCAGGTCGGAATGTGGGTCTTGTTCCTTTACGAAAGGTTGGGGCCATGTTGATTCGTTCCCGTGCAAGAAGATTGGTCCGTAAAGCCACATACTGCATGACATAAAGCTGGCTGCTGATATTCCGCGAGATAGTAGATCTGCTGGATTTTCCTTTGATGGCACGTGGCGCCATTGGGGTGGAACGGATAATTCCTGAATTTTTGCCACTCGATTTGCCACAAAGGTGTGGAGCGATGAGGAAGTTGAATTAATCCACGATAATACAATTTGTGAATCGGTCCAGAAGACAATTGGAGTGTCTTGGAATCTTAAGTCTTCTCGGACTCTATTTGTGAGTTCAGCCCCTAGTACCGCAGCACACAATTCAAGTCGGGTAGGGTTTGTTGTTTTACCGGAGCTATACGTGATTTTGCGCAGAGTAGTCTAACGAGACTTGTTCGATCTTTATAGGTTGACCGCAAATAAACTGCTGCTCCATAGGCTTGCTCTGATGCATCCACAAATGTATGTATTTGTACGGATGTTGGAGTCCCTTGATTAAACATGTGTCTTGAAACCTTGACCTGATTGAGTGTTGAAAGGTTGTTTCTAAACGCTATCCATTCTTGTCTTAGGTGTTCGGGCAACTCGTCGTCCCACGACAGTTTCAAGTGCCACAGTTGCTGCATAAATATTTTTGCTTTAACAACCACAGGGCCAAAGAGTCCTAGTGGATCGAAGATGCGTGCAATGTCGGAGCTGACTGATCGCTTCGTGAGTATGGAAATGTCGGATAACTGGGCTCTTCCGCACAATTGGTCCGACTTTGGCTGCCAAATTAGACCCAGTGTTTTTATTGCGCAGTGAATTGATTCGCTTAAGTCAAGGCTGATTTCGTGGTCCTCCGCTGGGAGATCCTGAAGTAATGCTGGATGGTTTGCACACCATTTGCGTAGTTTGAATCCGGCGCTGTGAAGTACTGCAGTGACTTGAGCTTGGGCTTCCTTTGCCAGTGGGATACTATCTGCTCCGCTGATGCAGTCGTCGACATAAAAATCATCTTGAAGTAGTCGTGCTCCAGCTGGATGTGTAATCTTATTTTGGAATGCTAGATATTGTAAGCATTTGGTGGCCAGGTAGGGTGCTGATGATGTTCCGTATGTTACGGTTTTTAGCTTGTAATATTTGATCTCATTAGTTGGTTGCCTTCTCCAAATAATGAGCTGGTACATTTGATCATCTTCCTGGATGAGGATCTGCCTGTACATCTTCTCGATTTCGGCTGTAAAAACGTACTTGTGGAGTCGGAATCGAAGGAGTATGGAGAATAGTTCACTTTGTATTGTGGGCCCTGTATGAAGAATGTCATTAAGCGATAACCCAGATGACGTTTTTGCGGATGCGTCGAACACCACCCGTAGTTTGGTTGTGCTGCTGTCTGGTTTCAAGACGCAATGGTGTGGTATGAAGAAGTGGGATCCTTGGATGACTTCCTGCTTGACCTCTTCCATATGCTTCAGGGATTCATATTCATCCATAAACTTAACGTACTCCTCCTTTAATTTTTGGTTTTTGCTGAGTCGTCTTTCAAGTGCTAGGAATCGATTGAAGGCTGTCCTTTTGGAGTCACCCAACGTTGTTCCATCTTCTCGAAAGGGTAGCCGTACGATGAAACGGTTGGTTTCAGATTTCGACACAGTTTGGGTGAAGTGTGTTTCGCAGTACCTTTCTGTTGCCGTCAATGGTCGCGAAGTGGTTTCGAAATCGTCGATCCTCCAGAATTTTTCGATTAATTCATTTGTAGAGTCGTCTTCGCAGAATATCCCACATGTTGCTGTGTTGGGTGTGACGTCTCCAATTTTCCCAGCTACGATCCAACCTAAAACGGTGTTTTGGAGGATAGGCATCCTGTCTCCAATTTGTATCCTCTCTGGTCGCATCAGCTGATGGTAAAATTCTGCTCCCAGTAGAATATCGATCTTATCCGATCGGTGGAAGTTTGGATCAGCTAGCTTGATATTATCCGGTAGGCTCCAGGTGGTAGTATCCAGATTTTGAGTGGGTTGAGGTGAAACAATGCTTGGAAGTATTAATGCTTCTACCCTGCATTCAAAGTTTCCGCTTGTTGATCGTAGTCCAATATTTACTCGCTGATTTGAGCTTCGTGTTCTCCTGCCAATGCCTTCGATGCAGAGTGAAGATGGTGTTGGTGATAGAGAGAGACGTTTGATGAGTCTCTCCGTTATTAGATTTATCTGTGAGCCGGAATCCAGCATAGCTCGTACCTCACATCGTTGTCCGTTGTTTGCGATGATGGCCACCCTTGCAGTGGCTAGAAGTACGTAACCTTGTTTGTTATTTACTTGCTGGATCGTGGCTACAGTTGTCGGAGGTAGTCCTTCGTTAGGAGGTGTTGTGGTTGCCCGTTCAAGATGCAACAGGGTATTGTGCTTCCCTGAGCATTTGGTGCAACATCGTGCAGAGCATGTTTTAGCTGTGTGGTCGGTTTTGAAGCAGTTGACGCAACGACGTCGTTTTTGGGTCCATTTGAGCCGTTCTGCTGCTGACATCCTGAGGAATTTTTCGCAGTAGTACATAGGGTGGCCCTTGGTTCCACATACCTTGCATCCTTCGATATTGGAGGTGGCTACGGTTGTTATTGCTCTGGCCTTGTCCTTTCCTCCCACCGCTTCTAAGGCTTCGAACCGGGATTTCAACAACCTTAAGAACTCATCTATTGTTTGCAGTTCTCGTGGGTTTCGCAGAGATTGTTCGTATAGAAGATGGGTAGATCGATCTAATTTTTTGATTAGTAGGTGTATGAGGAGTGGGTCCCAGGAGTCTGTCTCGATGCCCAGCGTTTTGAGTGCTGCTAGGCATTCATGAATGGCGTCATGAAACTCTCGGATTGCCTTCATCTCTGAGTTTATATTTGGTAAACCGGTAAGTCGTTGGATCAGTGCTGATGTGAGGGCCCTTTTGTTGCTGAATCGGTCCTGTAGCGTTTTCCAAGCTATCTGGTAATTATCCTCGGTTAACTCAAGGTGTCGCAATAACCGCTCTGCATCACCTGATACGTTTGCCTTCAGATACCACATTTTTTGGATTGGTGGTAATGGCTGATCATGAATCATTTTCTGGAAGATGTCAGAAAATGTCTGCCATTTCAAATGATCTCCGTCAAATTTGGGTATCGTCATCTTGGGCAGTTGAATTGCCGGATGGTCCGCTGCTTGTCTTGACGTCTTTTCGTTTTGATTGTTTGCCGTTGCTCTTCTTAATAGAGCTTGATTCCTTAGAACCTCGGCTTCTAATTCGATGTATAAATCGATATTATACCCCTTGGCTACTGGATCGTCATCTGTTTCACAAATTGAGTAGTGGATCTCTTCAATTTGACTCCACAGTTTATTCATGGCCTGTAGGCATTGGGATGGTGCTTCTTCCTTGGCCGTTCCGTGGATGATACGGGCCAAAGAACTCATCATTGTCTTCTGTCGTCTTTGGAGAACCTCCCAGTCTTTATTGTCCTCCTGATTAGGGACTAGAGGAAGTTTCTTGATGATAGGAGATGATGATCGTGGGTTGCTGGTTGACGATTGTGTCTCGTCTGGCCTTACTGTCGGTTTTTGTCCGAGCACAGCCTTTTCGTTGCTGGACCTAATCTGTGCCAGAGAATCACTCAAGATCTGTCTATACTTGGTGTATAGCTGCTTGATCTTGGTGTAGTAATCGGAGGAGAAATATTCATCCTCTAGTGGAGCCGTCGTGAGAGAACGAATACTGGTGTCAGTGGTTTCGAATGTTTCCCATATGGCATCCAGTCGGTTTAGTCTGGAGGTGAAATATTCTTCCGTGGTTTTTCGGGTAGGGGAATCCTTCGTGAAGTTCCGGATGATCTGCTGGATCTCTTCACCCAGTCCCCTTTGACTCGAAGTCAATTGCTCCATGTTGTGTATATCTTCCTTGTCGGGTCCTCAAACGATGTGTAGAAGCTCCACGCTGAAGATCACGTCGGGGTCACCAAAAATGTTGAGTTAGATGTGCCTTTATTGGGGCAATAACAAGCGATTGCACTTGATTGCGAAGGCAGATACCAAGCGATTGCACTTGATGGTAAGGGTAGATAACAAGCGATTGCACTTGTTAGTCTTGTTGCGAATTGTGAGCCAAGCACTTGAACTTGTTCACGCTGAAATTGAAGTGTAGGACGTAAAAAGAAAAGCGACGATCAATGAGTGGTGATTGATTGTATTTATTGGTGGGCCAAGCGCCTCTTTTTATACTTAAAATTAATTGCTTAACTGCTAACTTAGTGACATAGTTCTTAGTGACATTATATTGCTTAATGTTATAATTGAAAAGTGCTAACCTAGACGACATAGTTCTTAATGCTACTTGCTTAACTATATATGGTGCGTCAGCACAGCACGCGATTGTTGTTTCTGGTTTGCTGAGGTTTCTTTTTTGTTGGTTGTTTCTGTTTGTGACTGAGTAGGTCACAAGGTGCGGAGTTTGTTGCACTCGATGTGTTACTTAACAAGCGGTACATCAATCTGCATAACGGACATCAAATCACAGCAAGGAACTGTGCCTTCACAAAGCCTTCTGCAATTGTAACTAACTGTCAAGGATACTGAAGTTACAGTTGCAAAAGCAAACTATAAGGTAGGAATATTTTTCCTTAAATCAACCTTTTGCTATATAATAAGACACAGTAATATATTCATATATTGGGTGGGGATTGAGTGAATGCCGTCATCATAAATCTAATTCTGTTTTAAGCCATTAATTTAAATAAATCAAGTGCTAATCAAATAAATAAGAACAATGTCCAAACTACCGAAGAGTGTTGAAAGGCAAGAACGTATTCTTGAAGAGTTATCCGTTGACTTCGAAGATTATCAAAAGCAAATCGAAGCACGCAAATCAAGGGGTTATGTTAACGCATGTCTGGCGGACGTGGATGAGATGTTTTAGTGCGCTAAGGGTTTACATACTACAATTGTCAGTAGCGCGGCGGATCCGCAAAGAGACAAATACCTCGCAGATGAAATATACGCTAAAATTAAACGTATTTTCTTCCAATTTAGTGGTATGGTAAACGATGACATCGACAAACTTTCGCACGAGAACAGGGACAATTTAGATATGTCACGATTTAATAGCACAAAGTCTGCGGCGTCTGACATTCGTCTTCCGCGGATTAATATTAAGCCATTTTCTGGCAACCTCGAAGACTGGAGTGAATTCCATAACGTTTTTGAAAATTTAATTGGGCAAAATGCCGAACTTTCCGACATTCAAAAACTTCAGTTCCTAAAATCATCATTAGGTGAGAAACCGAGAGATCTCATCGCACACCTTCCAATCGATGGCAAGAACTATGCTACGGCTTGGGAGATAATCACTGACAGGTTTCAAAATAAAAGCAAATTAGTGAACACCCAACTGAAAACGTTAATAGAGCAGGAAAGAAATACTTACGAATCAGCCGAATGCCTAAAATCGTTGCATGACACTAGCAATCAGTGCATCCATGCACTTTTCAATTTAGGAATAAATGTTGAGTCCTGGGATCCCATTCTGATATATATAATATATCACAAACTTCCCAAAATAACGCAAAAAGATTGGGAGGCCCAGTTGGGCACGTCTAGGAGTCTTCCAGATTGGAAAACCTTTTTATCATTTATTGAGGGCAGATTTAGTTCATTAGAAAACTTTATGAAATCTAGCACATCAACGAAACAGCATTTGCCGTCGACATCGTTTCGCAAAACTTCTACGGCACCTTGAGATCTGGTAGACACTTAATTCCTTTAAATTTACAATTTAGATTTACAATTTTGAATAACAATTTTTGAATTATGTTGTTTGTGTGATGTTCTTCCGTCGTATTGTGCTTTGGTGTTCGAATTTTATGTTGGGAACCAACATGCTCCCCGCCTTCGGTGACGAAATTCCAGGTGTCCCTTTATTCACCTTAACCTTTGCGCGCGGGTGGAACAATGCTCGCTTGCCCAGATCTCACTTGCACATTCGACACTGTTGGATTTGAAATCGGCATATTGAACTATTCATTTGGATATTTCTTTAATATACACATATCCAAATGATTAGTTTAAATATGCACGATTAATTTTATCAATCGCGTTAAAAAAAAAACTTTCACGCATTTTATTAAATTAAAATGCGGACGAAAAAGCAAAACCGAACACGCGACGAGGTAAACAAGAAACTAAAACTAAGTGTCAACTGTGCAAGTGAGATCTGGTAGACACTTAATTCCATTAAATTTACAATTTAGATTTACAATTTTGAATAACAATTTTTGATTTATGTTGTTTGTGTGATGTTCTTCCGTCGTATTGTGCCTTGGTGTTTGAATTTTATGTTGGGAACCAACAAACACTCTGAGGGAGTTTCCGAGTGTATGGGCTCGGTTTGCCTCGGTTGCTTCGGGATTATTTTTAATCTCCTGAGGTCGTCACCGTCCGCCTTGCACCACGTCCAAACTTGAAATAAAGTATGGCCGATGCGAAGATGCCGGATGTCTTGCTCTCTGTCGCACCATTTGACTTTGGGCAAACTGACAGCTGAACGGGGCGCGTTCAGATTGAGACGGGCGAGTGAAGAGCTTGGTTTCGGGTGAGTGGTCGGGAAACACATTACAGTGCGAAACCCCATCTACTCCCGTTAGATGGCGTTGTCCCGGATTTCCTACAAACTCACCGATTAGTGGAATGCTCGTCATTCAAAAGTATGTCCATGCAATCAAAATGGGATTTGGTAAAACAAAGTAAATTGTGTTTCTCGTGCCTCCGGCTTGGACACGCACCCGCTGGTACAGTCTCAGATTAGGCAAGAGGACGTGTCATCACCAGATACGCCATGTTCAACTTCGAGGGTCCACCAGCCACAAACTTCAGAAAGGTCACAGCCGATAGCACTTGCACAACAGCCGTCATTTACTCCGTCACCAGATATGCCGTAACCTCGGCAAAATCATGAAAGCCACCAGAAAACGTTTTCACGTCAAACAAAAGTTTATCCGCTCCCAACGTTTTCAGGCCTACCTGAGGAATAGCAGATGTTTGCAGAAGCTTTCGATAAAACAACACGAGAGTTTGGTTACTCTAATTTGCACATCATGCGCCTACGAGATGCGATCAAAGGTCGTGTAAGGGACACTGTGGAGTCTCTACTAGCCAACTCCAATAACGTAACATATATTATGGAAACTCTTGAAGAAACATTTGGTTGGCTAGAGCAGTTAATTAAGAGCCAAATTTATAAAGTTCGTCTTATTGCCTCGGTTGAAAATGAAGACCTGGATTCGTTGATCGATTTTTTCAATAAAATCAATAACAAGGCTACCTTTCTCCAAAACGCGCGGGGTGAACGTCATCTTTCCAACCCCACATTGCTGTGGGAACTGGTTGCCAAGTTACCATCGCCAAGGCAAATGCAATAGGCCTTTCCACCAAGCTATCTCCTTCTGAAGTGCCACATCCCTTTCTTAAACGTCAAACGTCAAAAGCAAATTGAATGAAAACAATGGCAGTGTCAAAAGAGCAAAAAAAAAAACAAACAAGCTGAATGAAATGAATAATCATTGTGATTGTTAATAAATTGTATATTTAAGTGAAAACAGAAGCAATTGAAGATTAAAAAGTACCATCTTATAGAAAAAAAACGTGAGAAAGTAAGTTAAAGTAAAAAGATGCTTCGAAACAGAAATATTTTTTTGCCACAAGGCGATTGTCACGGTTTCACTTTTATTTTTTGTACAGAATATTAATGTATTGTTATCTTTTGAGTATTCCAAAATAGTGTTTGGATACTCCTTTTTTGTTCTGGAAATTTGTTTTTTGTTATAATTCACTTTAATATAAAATTATTACGAGATCTTTGCAACAAAAACATTTTTTGCCACAACTACGATATTCTCACTTTTTCACTTTTATTTTTTGAACACAATCACATTATTATGTTAACTTTTTAATTATCCAAAACGTGGTTTGGATACTACTTCTTAGTTCCGTAATTTTTTTTTGTTAAAATTGGCTTTGTTATATACTTTTAATAACTATTCGCGAAGAACTCATTTCCCGCCATGCAAATTCGCCATTGTTTTCATTCATTTTATTCAGCTGTTTGTTTGTTTTTTTTTCTCTTTTGACAACTGACATTGTGGTTTTTTTTTCTCTCTTTTGACACTGACATTGCCGTGATAAGGTCTATGGGCAGAAAGGTGCCTGCCACTTAAACGATCTCCAAATATAGTGGATTTCAGCCGATGGCTGAACGACCTGCGACGCCTTGCGAATATGTAACTGTCGTGAACACACGGAAATTCTAAAAACGAACATAACGAGATAGTTTCGACATCGCGGAGAGGTGGCGTTACTTACAACGTTTGACAGAGGATTTGGACAAAGGAAAGCAAATTGAGAAAAGGAAAACTTCTGTTCTCACTAAAAAGTAAATCTTTTAATATAAAAATAAATACAAATTGAGCTTTTAAAAAGACGATCCCAAACTGTAGTGTTTATTTCAATTCTCTATTCTACTCAGTGGGAAAATATTGTCACTATTCATGACAATTTTACTTTTTACTCAAGTAAAACATATATACGTACATACACATATGTACATGAATCATTGCCGCTGAAGTTTTCCTTTTGCGCGTTAAAAAGAGGAAAAGAAAAGAAGAAACGTGTTCCTGCGTGAACAGAAGAAGTTCACGAAAAACAAGGGGAGTTTTACTAGGTCAATTTAAAGACTTCATCGTTGATAAATCAAAGATGTCAACCAGCGAAGAGGATGAAATATACCTGGATAAAACTTTGGAACCCAAGGACACGAAAATTGAACCGAAATATAAAGTGGATGATCTGCTAAAACGATTGACAGTGCTGGAGAAGTCTTACAACGAAATCCAGATGCAGCTTGCGCAGAGCGAACAGAGGTGTAGAAATTTCGAACGTCAACTTGAGTCTTGCCATGACGTCAAGGAATTGGGTCAGGCGACCACGTTACCAGCTGTTGAAGTGCCCGCTCCAAACAGCTCAGCTTTCGATTTGTACCAGCTCAAATACAGTTTGCCATGCCAGTCAGCCATACTGCCATTAACTGTCTCATCTACTAGCCAAGCAATTGTATCGTCCGTGTCATGTCCTACGGCGTCACAAAGGACATATGCCGAGCCGTCTGTGTCACAATTTGCCACCTTTCAACAGCAAATTTCGCCGCTAGCCAATGCAGCTATTACTGCACAAAGGGTACATGATTCGATGCCACGGTCAATGATGGGGAATAACGCAGCGCATGACGGAAATGTTGGCATGCCATCATTAGGTCCAGCAGCTGCTGGCCCGCAACCACATTCGAGCAATTGGATGGCCACGTCCATGGGTGCTAATGGGATTTCCAATAATGCCTACCAGGACAGCCGGAAAAGACTTTACGATCTGCCAGAGTTTAGTGGTCGACCTGAAGATTGGCCTCTTTTCATAGCGACCTTTCATGAGTCAACAAATGCATATGGTTATACGAATTTAGACAACACAATCCGGCTACAAAGATGCCTCAAGGGAGCGGCAAGAGACGTAGTAGAGTCCCTGTTGATTCACTCCAGTAATGTTCCACACGTTATTGAACAGCTTACGTTCAGATTTGGGAGACCAGAATACCTAGTGCGAAGTCAACTACTGAAGCTCAGATCTATGCCATCCATAGCCGAATCTGAAATGGAACAACTGATCCCATTTGCGACCAAGATTCAAAATTTGGTCAGACTCGACTCGACCCCGAGTCGACTGTCAACGTGGCTTGGTAGAGCACCGCCCCATTCCACAAGAACAGAACAGTCAGAACTGCTCTATGTGCCAGGAGAACGCCACCTATACGAGCGTACCTCGTCCATCCCAGTCTATCTGCCTTGAGGAGTGCCCGGTCACAGGACTCCGGAGCGCCTCTGAGGAGCTGGATAGACGAGGGTGTTGGGCCGCCAGCAGCCAGGCATGGGTCCTACATCCCCGCGCTAGCTCATCGGTGGGAGTGGATACTTGCCGCTGGTTCCAAACTGGGGTTACCATTATTTACATGCCTGAAATTGGGATAATTGTTGGGGGTATCTTAATTGGCCGCTTTGCTGATACGCGGCCGTAACCATACGAAGGACCATACCCGGAAAAGAGAGAGACTTAAGTCCCTCCCGACGGATGTTGAGCCAGAAAAGTGTGTAGGTGTATATGTATAAGTAGCCTCCCGAACCTTAGTCTTCCTGGGACTCCGCCATGCGAAAGTGGGAGGGGGAGAGGAAGCTGGTGAAAATGCCTCCCCCTCGAGCTGGCCCACCCCGCCATGCCTACGCATAGACTCCGATGGCCATCGCGCCGCTCCATTGGCGATGGCCCCTAAACTGAATAGGGTAAAAGCCCTTAAATGCGGTTCATTTACACTTGTCCGTCTCTTTCGTCCAAGGCTCCACTACCCCTCATGGGGCGTTCTTATCCTCGCATCGCGGATGCCTAAACGCTACTAATTGAATGGCTGAGAATTATCCGCCCCACACTCCCAGAAAATTTTGAAGCATCAAGGGAAAAACTTAAAGAATTTCGGTTAGAAGGTTGTTTTTATTTCTGAACCTCTTAGCTTTAGCTTAAAAGTAACTTAATTTACAGGAAAGATACAATCGGTACTGAAACTTACAACTATTCTACGTATTCGCTGTACTGAATCTTAAAAAGAAATAATCAAGTACCCGATGTATTGAACTTACAACTAGTTTAAGTACACGCTGTACAGAATCTTAAAAAGAGAAATAATCAAGTACCCGATGTACTGAACTTACAACTAGTTTAAGTACACGCTGTACTGAATCTAAAAAAAAGAAATAATCAAGTACCCGATGTACTGAACTTACAACTAGTTTAAGTACACGCTGTACTGCTCCGTGAGCTGGGATTTACAAGTGGGTGGTGGCGATCTAACTCTGTCCGACGTTCGCGGTTAAAAAAAAAAAAAGATGAAATCGGATTATTATTTCTTGACCAGGCGCATGTATATATATATTTATATATATCTCGATGGCGAGGGGTTGGGTCACGTACGCATATATACATATATTGTGAAAGGTAAAAGTATACCACCTTTAATTTTATTTTATTTTTATTTTTGGTATGCATGGAAATCAACACAAATATAAGTGTATAAAAGTAACTACTGTCTCCGGCTACTGCCTGCGGACATGTAAACTACGTTAAACCAAAACGAACGATGACTTACCGAGCTTCCTCGACGATGTGCACACCTCAAGTTGACTCGCTGCATCTGCTGAAACCTGTAAAATGGCGACGAGATTCTCGCCTAAGAAATAAACACTGATATTTGGTTTGAAAACCGGCCGTGATACCAACACACATATATATATCTATATTCATGCGGTTAAGATGGGGGATGCGCCCTCTTTTCGCGTGTCCGAAATCACTTTCTCACAAGACGACCGAGCCTTTTCTGAACGTTATGCCGCGAAGCGCGTATGCCAGCGCCTACACCATACTTCTGGATGACACTAGTGGCACTAGAAAAAATTTACCGAGCCGGGGCGTTAAATACAATTACTTAAACCTGATCTTGGTAGGCCTAGAGCCACAAAAGCATCAATTACTTTAATTTATCCTAACTTAAGTAACACATAAAAAAAAACACTGTGGTGGTGATGAGGGGCTGCTCCTTTTCCTAGTTGGTCCCGGCCCCTGCTCGGGAGCTGGGCTCGGGTGATGTGTGCATGTGCTTGCCGCTTGGGCGGAGTAGTGGTGTCGGGTTCCTACCAGGAAAACTCGCAGGTTACTTCGCTTGCTTGTTACGTGGATTGCGTGAGGATTGGACTATGGGGAATATTCCTCGTCCCGTAGGCGAGCTGGTCCGCTGACGAGCGTCCGAGAATCGGGCGTGGACGGAGGACGAATTCACACGGTCTCGGCTGTGGCCGGAGATCCGAATTCCTTGGCTTGGGGTCAGTTTCTGCGCGTTTCGCACCGTCGCTGTACCGCTGAAGGTACTGAACCCTTGGATAGCTGTTTTTAAGCGCCTTGGCCGCGGTGCTGCGTTGCTTTGGGGCGTAATTTGATCGCCCTGGCCCAGACCTTGTCCGGGTACCGGTTTTTCTCCTGGCTTTACGAGCCACCGTGGCCTCGTCCGACGTTGCCTAAGCTGTAATTTCCTCAATTAGGATGGGAGTTTAGCCGAAAAGTCAAATTTCCTTACCAAATGGGAAAAATATCCCTGGAATCCGGCAGGCCTTTTTTCGAGGAACACTCTGAGGGAGTTTCCGAGTGTATGGGCTCGGTTTGCCTCGGTTGCTTCGGGATTATTTTTAATCTCCTGAGGTCGTCGCCGTTCGCCTTGCACCACGTCCAAACTTGAAATAAAGTATGGCCGATGCGAAGATGCCGGATGTCTTGCTCTCTGTCGCACCATTTGACTTTGGGCAAACTGACAGCTGAACGGGGCGCGTTCAGATTGAGACGGGCGAGTAAAGAGCTTGGTTTCGGGTGAGTGGTCGGAAAACACATTATAGTGCGATACCCCGTCTACTCCCGTAAGATGGCGTTGTCCTGGATTTCCTACAAAACTTGTGAGTTTTTCGACTCCTTTAGGTGGTTAGGAAAGCTCGCAAGGCAGAAATCTCGCCTTCCGACGTTCGCTGACTTTTTTTTTTTTTTTTACCATTTCAAACCATGGTTGGTCGATCGTGAATTGTTTGGTATATTGGGTTTCTTATGAGGACTATTTGGGGATAAAATTTGATCTTCCGCCTGAGGAGAGGATGGGAAAGGGTGAGTTACGCTAAGTTGTGCACATCGTTTATTATCGACGTATGTCCTTTGAGTGGACTAACCCTAAGTCGGTGCCTTGAATATCTTCAAGCTGGTACAGGTTTCCTTGGATTTTCGTCACTCGGGCCTTTGTGAACTTGCGGCTAAATTTAGCGTTGATTCCTTTCGAGAAGTCGCTCAGCGCGTGAATGCGTTTATAGACGCAGTCGCCTTCACGGTATTTTACGGGGGTACTACGCAAGTTGTACGACTTTTCGTATCGCTGGTGTGCTTTCTCTAGGGACTCTTTTATGCTCGCGTGCAGGATGTTCATTTTACAGGCTCTCGGGAGAATTTCAATCTCGGAGTTGTTTAAACCATTTAGGTTCCGGAGGAGTTGGTATTCGCTGCCGTGTCCTATGACCCGTTGACCAAAAACCGCTTCGTATGGCGACATTCCGATGGCGGAGTGCACCGTTGAGCGCAGAGCGCAGCCTATGGCTGGCAACTGAGCGTCCCATGAAGAGTGGTCTTTGTCGATATAGGACCGGATGGCGGCCAAAATCGAGCGGTTGACCCGCTCACTGGCGTTTGCCTGCGGCGAGTAGAGGGCTGTTTTTACATGAGTGATCCCCAGAGACGAAGTGAAGGACTGGAATTCTTTGCTGACGTATTGTTTCCCGTTGTCCGACAGCATGGACTCGGGAACACCGAAGATGGAGAAAACGTCGTCGCGCAGAAATTCTATGGCCGCTCCCGCGGTCGCTTGGCGCAAGGGTTTAATCAGCGCGAATTTCGAGAACTGATCTTAGGCGATAACAATATGAGTATTTCCTCGCTTGGATCTGGGGTACGGACCTAGGAAGTCGGTGTATATGTGCTGGAAGGGCCTGTCGACTGTGAAAGCTTTCCCCATTTCTGCCCTTAGGGTAAAGTTCGGGGCCTTGGTTGTCTTACAGACCTCGCAGTTTCCAATGTATGTTTTGGTTTGGGATGCCATGTTCGGCCAATAGAATTGTTGCCGAAGCCGATAGAGAGTTTTCGCCACGCCGCCGTGTGAAGCGCTTGGCGGGCAATGAGCTAGATTGATCAGAGAGTTGGTTAGCGCTGCTGGGATCCACAGCTTCCAGGTTTGTTCATCCTGCAAAGGATTTCCTGTGCTATGTTTGACCTTCTTGTACAGGAAATTGTTCAAGACTCGAAGGTCAGGTAGCTGGTCTTTATTCTGTCCGACGCTGTCGATGATCCGCCGGTATTGGTCCGAGGTAAAACTCGGATCCGTCGGATCTACGTGCAGTACGTCGGGACTTCCGTTCTCCATCGAGTCGCCGGTTTGGAGGGCCTCTACCTCGTGTACGCGAGATAGCGCATCTGGCACAACGTTCAGGCTTCCTTTCCGGTGCACGATGTCGAACGTATACCCCTGAAGCTCTAGACTCCAGCGCGCTAGCCTACCCTTAAGCTCTCTTTTGCTCATTAGATATTGTAGACTGGCGTGGTCGGTTATGATCTTGAATTTATATCCCTCTATATAGTGACGGAATTTAGCGATACCCATGATGGCAGCTAGGCATTCACGCTCGGTGACTGTGTAGTTCCTTTGGGCCGCGTTCAACTTATGGGAATAGAAGAATATCGGGCGTTCGTTCTCCGCATCATCGTACTGGCTCAGGACCGCTCCGATACCGGAGGAACTTGCATCACAAGAGATGATGAACATCCTCTTAAAGTCTGGATTTGCCAATACGGGCGCGCATGACAACCGCTCTTTGATGGCAAGGAACGAAGCCGTCGCGGATTCGTTGAACTCGAACTTCTTTCCCTTCTTCAGGGTGTCAGATAGATGGCTGGCTAAGGAGGAGAAGTCTTTGACGAATCTCCTATACCATCCCGCCATACCCAAAAATCGCCGCACTTGACGGGCGTTCTGGGGCGTCGGGAATTCTTTAATCGCTGTAACTTTCATCGGGTCTACCTTGAGAACACCATTCCCTACGATGAATCCGAGGTATCTCAATTCTCTATAACAAAACTTTGATTTTTCCAGGTTGATGGTCAAACCTGCGTCTCGCAACTTCTGCGCTACTAAGGCCAATAGCTTTAAATGCTCCGTGTAGGTGCTCGTGATTGTCAGCAGATCGTCCAGATATACAAACACTTTATGACGCCATTCGGTGGGTATGACCAGGTCCATTAGCCGACATAGGCGCTGAGGCGCATTACACAGCCCGAAGGGCATGACTTTAAATTGATATAGAGGACGACCGGGGACGGTGAAGGCGGTCTTCTCCCGCCTTTTCTCATCCAGCGGTATTTGCCAAAATGCGTCCTTCAGATCTACACTTCACATGTAGTAGGTATTTGGAAGGCGCGCTAACAACCCCTCTATATTTTGCAGTGGATACGCGTCTTTTTTAGTCACTCGATTGAGCTCCCGGACGTCAAGGCACAGGCGGTGTTTGTCACCCCGTCGCACTAGGACGACGGGTGAGCTCCAAGCGCTTGGACTGACTTCTATGACGTCCATCGCCAACATGCGATCCAACTGCGCGTAGAGGAGGGTTTCCACCGCTGGAGAGACGGGGTAGTGACGCCGCTTTATGGGCGCCGCGTTTCCGGTGTCTATCTCATGCGTCATGAGGTGAGTTCGCCGCAGGCCTAGATCGGCGTAGGACGGGAATTGCTTTAGTGTTTGGGCCAGTAGCTGGGCTTCTTCTGAGGTCAAGACATGAGCTTGCGTCAGAACTGGCGTCTTGGGGAGCGCGTCTCCGGTCATATCAATGCCGACCGAAATGCTACTGACATCAAAAGTTTTGGCGGAATAATGTTCGGGGCTAGCTCGAACTTCTTCCAAGAATCAACGCCTAGGATAAGATCCTGGGAAATAGATAGTACGATATAAAGGGTAAGGTCTTCTTCGCAATGATTGTACCCGACTTTCGTGGCGATGACTCCCACGATACTCTGCCGTTTCCCATCCGCTGTGGTTACAACAGACGAGAACGGTCTCCACGAGATGTTGTTGGCTTGCAGGTACTCCGCTCCAGCTTTGCCGAGGACGCTGACGCATGCCCCAGTATCTAGGAGGCCGGACCACTGTTTATCAAACATCTTGACAGAAGCGTATGGTCGCGGATCTCCGCTGGTACGAGGCGACGATTCAAAAGTCGAGGCGGCTATTGCCACATGCATCTCCCTTTTTTGTCGAAAACGTTCCCGGACTTTCGGGATTTTGGAAGACAGAGTCAAAAATTCTCTTCCTAGCTTCTTGGTACTCTACCCATCGTTGTTCAAACGGCTTGCTGTGACGGTACGGTAGGCTAGGGACCTTGTCGGTTACCGTCGGAGCAGACCATGTAGCATGTGAAAGGGGATTAGAATTCATCGGCGGCACGACTGGGTTTGTCTGGGCCGGACGTTTCGAGATGGTGATAGGGCGATGGGATGATGTGTTTAATTGTCGATGGCCGGGCGGGTGAACTTCGAACTTTTCTCCCCGGTCTGAGAGTAGTTCGGCTGGCGGTTTTCCCGACAGCGAGGACAATTGACTGTGAAGACCTCCGGCATGCCGCATCGGAAGCAGAACGGTGTTTCGGCAAGCTTCAAGCATTCGTACATGGTGTGGCCTGGTACGCGACATACCCAACACGTGCGCTTGCTTCTGTCGCGCTGACGATAGGCTACGGCGTTTACGTCCGCTTGTTCAGGACTTGCTTCCCGCTCTTCCGGTTCGAAAAGCTCGTGCACATGCCTCCGGAAGGGGTTTCCGGTAACGATTTTTGCTTGACTGGCCTGAGGATCCTTGAGAAATTTCTCAATGCTCCTACAGACATAAACGTGCTCAGCGATGTCGGAAGTAGTAAAGGTCAGAAGGTATTGACCGATTTTTCGTTTTACATTATGCTTCACGATCTCGATGAGTTCGCGGTTGCTTTTGGGGAACCTTAGCTTCGCGTTAAGCCTGAGTAAGTCTTCGTAGTAATCGTCGAAATTTTCGTGCTCGCCCTGCCTCCTTTCGGACATCTGCCGAAAGATATCGAAGTTTGTCTCCAAACTCCGATATTGCTCAGCAGTGCGAGTCTCAAGGCTTCCCAGGACGCGGAGGGGTTCTTCTTCAACCATCCCCAATACCACATCTTCGGCTGACCACGTACCAAATGGTGAAAGTTTAAAAGCACGTCCGACCATGCTACATTGCAAGACTCCCTCTGCCGGTTCAACTGAATCAGGAAGTCATCGACAGAGAGATCTTTATTGTCGAAGTGGATGTCCCACTTTGGAATATTATGATAGCGAGGATAGGTGCTTGGGAATGGGAGAGCCTGCGAGGGCCCTGGTCCGTGACTGGGTTGTCGAGGGGTTGAATCATTAAAGTTAAGATTGCTCAGCTGCGCCAAAAAGTTGTCGACGTTGGCGCCGCGTGGTGTATGCCCTGGCTGAGCTACAGGAGGAATGTCTGCCTCACGGCGTGGACCTCCGGCGGTGCTGTTGGGGACCGTCCGGGTTGGGTATAAACGTGCGCGTCTCTGCGGAGATTCGGTGGAGATAAGCCTGTCCTGCCAGTGTTCGGGCTTGGTCTTGCATTCGGGCCGAGGAGTGCTTCTCGGACGATGAGCGCCATATCTTGCCGCATAGCGTTTCTGTTGCGGTCTAGTTCCTCTCGAAAGAGTCGCATCTCATCGGTTTGGTGCAGTCCTACTGATGCCGTAACTACTTGGCTTATATAACGCTCGAATTGAGCGCTTTCATCGAGAGCTGCCCCTGAGGTTTCTCGAAGCTCGGCAGCGGGTCCGAACTCCCTTGGAGGTCGGCTTGTAGGTGCGGGCTGACCTGCCTGGACTCCGATTCCAGAAGGACTGGCGTGGCTCGCCCGAGGATTCGGATAGCTTGGTGACGAGAGAGACACAAATCCCGAGAAGGGTGGTTGCCTCTCTAATGAGAGTGAGCGTTCGGCGATAGGGTCGTCTTGGTGGATATCCACTAGAACACGCGCGTTGTCGCTTGGGTCACCCGGTTGTGGGGGTGAAGTCATTGTGTCGTGGGAGCGTCCGGGGTTCGAAGGTCGGACCCCTGGATTGCTGCTCCGGCCTAAGCCTCTGGCTTGGCCTGGCCTCTTGGCTCCGCCTCGAAATGAGCGAGAGCCATTGCCCGAAATATGGGACCGACTTGCGGTCGGATGGTTGGACATCTCTGGTACGAACGTAAAAGAACTAACGCTAATGTTACTAAAACTACTTGATCAAAACAGAGCCTGACGAACCGGTGTAACTTCAAGGAGCGGTTCGTAGGACTCTGAAGGAGCAAAGGTATACTACGCTACAGGATTTCCTATGGGCTAAACTTACCTCTAACTTATATCGAAAACGACCTAAACTTAACCCTAGGAGAATTTGGGGAACTGCGTTGCTAACGCGTCGACTATCGACCCGGGTTAACACCACAAAACAAAGGAAAAAGGATTTTCTTCGTTTGTTGTTGCAAACGTATAACTCAACGCACTATACTCTAGATTATACGATATTGCTTAATTTAATGAGAAGGGGTAGTGTTGGATCCTCTAATGACGGTTAAAGGAACGAAAAGAAAAAGTAAAGATTGTTTTTGAAGAACCAAGTATATAAATGAAGAATTGGGTCTATACTCGATTCGCATTGCGGGTCCGTCAGGTTCTTGTTCGCTGAGACTGGTTTGTTGTGAAGAAAACTTCACTGATTATGATTTAGAAGGGGTATGCTGAGGATGGCTTGGTTCTAGAACTATGCAGCTTCAGACATGCATGGGGAACTACTTCTAAACCCATGCACCAGACAACATACGAACTATACCCGGCTTCTGTCCTCCATCCCTATGATCAATCGCGACCGAGGGATCGAGTGGAGTTCATGCTACTGGCGTAGAGGGGTCGCTTAACAGCCCCGAAACCGGACATGAAACTCACGCTTCCATGAGGAGTGATCGTGCTTATTCGAGCTCTCTCGAAGAACTGCAGCGGACGAACGCGGAGAACATCTTCAATCCACGTTCCGGTCAGGATCGGAAGAACATAAGCAGGTGAACCCGATTCACACCGTGAATCGACACGAAAAAAAAAGAATGAATAAAGAATTCAAGTCACTCCCCAAGGGATGCTTACGCTTACTCTGCTCAACTAGAACTGAAGAAAAAGGAGGATAAACTAAAAGTTTACCCTGGATAACGGAAGAAAAAAAATAGTAATTTTAGATGGAATTTAATTTATTTTTTTTGAAAAGGTCTTTATAATCGGTTGCTACTGTACAAAACATAACTATAAGCTTTGTACCACACTTATCTGGCCCCACGTTGGGCTCGCCACCTGTGACGGAACACCCGTGCTGGTGGGTTCGTTCAGGAGCCTAAACGTAAGACTCGACTCGACCCCGAGTCGACTGTCAACGTGGCTTGGTAGAGCACCGCCCCATTCCACAAGAACAGAACAGTCAGAACTGCTCTATGTGCCAGGAGAACGCCACCTATACGAGCGTACCTCGTCCAGCTGGATAGACGAGGGTGTTCGGCCGCCAGCAGCCAGGCATGGGTCCTACATGACCGCGCTAGCTCATCGGTGGGAGTGGATACTTGCCGCTGGTTCCAAACTGGGGTTACCATTATTTGCATGCCTGAAATTGGGATAATTGTTGGGGGTATCTTCCTTGGCCGCTTTGCTGATACGCGGCCGTAACCCTACGAAGGACGATACCCGGAAAAGAGAGAGACTTAAGTCCCTCCCGACGGATGTTGAGCCAGAAAAGTGTGTAGGTGTATATGTATATGTAGCCTCCCGGACCTTAGTCATCCTGGGACTCCGCCATGCGAAAGTGGGAGGGGGAGAGGAAGCTGGTGAAAATGCCTCCCCCTCGAGCTGGCCCACCCCGCCATGCCTACGCATGGACTCCGATGGCCATCGTGCCGCTCCATTGGCGATGGCCCCTAAACTGAATAGGGTAAAAGCCCTTAAATGCGGTTCATTTACCTTTGTCCGTCCCTTTCGTTCAAGGCTCCACTACCCCTCATGGGGCGTTCTTATCCTCGCATCGCGGAGGCCTAAACGCTACTAATTGAATGGCGGAGAATTATCCGCCCCTCACTCCCAGAAAATATTGAAGCATCAAGGGAAAAACTTAAAGAATTTCGGTTAGAAGGTTGTTTTTATTTCTGAACCTCTTAGCTTTAGCTTAAAAGTAACTTAATTTACAGGAAAGATACAATCGGTACTGAAACTTACAACTATTCTACGTACTCGCTGTACTGAATCTTAAAAAGAAATAATCAAGTACCCGATGTACTGAACTTACAACTAGTTTAAGTACACGCTCAACAGAATCTTAAAAAGAGAAATAATCGAGTACCCGATGTACTGAACTTACAACTAGTTTAAGTACACGCTGTACTGAATCTAAAAAAAAGAAATAATCAAGTACCCGATATACTGAACTTACAACTAGTTTAAGTACACGCTGTACTGCTCCGTGAGCTGGGATTTACAAGTGGGTGGTGGCGATCTAACTCTGTCCGACGTTCGCGGTTAAAAAAAAAAAAAAAGATTAAATCGGATTATTATTTCTTGAGCAGGCGCATGTATATATATATTTATATATATCTCGATGGCGAGGGGTTGGGTCACGTACGCATATATACATATATTGTGAAAGGTAAAAGTATACCCCCTTTAATTTTATTTTATTTTTATTTTTGGTATGCATGGAAATCAACACAAATATAAGTGTATAAAAGTAACTACTATCTCCGGCTACTGCCTGCGGACATGAGAACTACGTTAAACCAAAACGAACGATGACTTACCGAGCTTCCTCGACGATGTGCACACCTCAAGTTGACTCGCTGCATCTGCTGAAACCTGTAAAATGGCGACGAGATTCTCCTGACTTTACGAGCCACCGTGACCTCGTCCGACGTTGCCTAAGCTGTAATTTCCTCAATTAGGATGGGAGTTTAGCCGAAAAGTCAAATTTCCTTACCAAATAGGAAAAATATCCCTTGAATCCGACAGGCCTTTTTTCGAGGAACACTCTGAGGGAGTTTCCGAGTGTATGGGCTCGGTTTGCCTCGGTTGCTTCGGGATTATTTTTAATCTCCTTAGGTCGTCACCGTCCGCCTTGCACCACGTCCAAACTTGAAATAAAGTATGGCCGATGCGAAGATGCCGGATGTCTTGCTCTCTGTCGCGCCATTTGACTTTGGGCAAACTGACAGCTGAACGGGGCGCGTTCAAATTGAGACGGGCGAGTGAAGAGCTTGGTTTCGGGTGAGTGGTCGGGAAACACATTACAGTGCGAAACCCCGTCTACTCCCGTAAGATGGCGTTGTCCCGGATTTCCTACAAACTCACCGATTAGTGGAATGCTCGTCATTCAAAAGTATGTCCACGCAATCAAAATGGGATTTGGTAAAACAAAGTAAATTGTGTTTCTCGTGCCTCCGGCTTGGACACACAACATTTCAGTGTCGTAGCAGAAAGAAGTGCGGCTTGAATGACTGTCAGCGCCTACATCATCGCATGCTGCACGACGATACGCAAGCGGGAGAAACAAGTGCTGTGGACAGACCGTTAATTGAAGAAAAACCAACGACTTGCACAACATCAATCGAAGAAGACAAAATGTTTGTAAGTTGCTGTAAGTCCGACGAATCTGTAAGTCTCTTCAGAATCGTTCCAGTAAGACTTCATTGTTCAAATGGTGACATCGAAACTTATGCTTTGCTGGATGAGGGTTCATCTGTTACCTTGGTGGAAGAGGATCTGGCGATTGAATTGGGAGTCGTCGGAACTATGGATTCACTAACGCTTCATTGGATTGGCGAGCAAACTACAAGCGAGCAATCCTATCTGATCGATGTCAAGATCAGCGCTTTGGGCAACAGGAACTGCAAATATCGATTAAATCATGCTCGAACTCTAAAGAAATTATCCTTGCCAACTCAGACACTCCAGCTTAAGGACTTACAAGCCAAGTATAAACACCTTCGGCATCTGCCAGTGTATGATTACGTCAGAACCACACCGAGAGTGCTGATCGGCATTAACAACTGTCATCTGGGAGTGCCGCAAAGAACTGTCAGCCGACAAAAGGGACCAGTGGCTACCAAGACCAAGATGGGCTGGGTTGTCTACGGACCGACAGAGGACGACTCCATAGATAGAAGGACCATATTCCATATAGCTCATAGCAATCTTCAACGGCTCCATAATCGTATAGAAAAATACTTTCAGATAGACGAATATGGAACAACACGACCGGAAAACTTGGTTGAGTCTGCCGACATCTCACGAGCCCGTAAAATACTCAACTGTACGACACGCAGAATTGGCCCCAATCGTTTTGAAACTGGCTTATTGTGGGTTAGTGATTCAACTGTGTTGCCAAGTAGTTATTCAATGGCTCTTCGTCGTCTCGAAGGCATTGAAAGGAAGATGAAAGCTGATGGGCAATTCGCGAAGAGTATGAACGTAATTTAATGAGCTATGTGGAGAAGGGTTACGCAAGAGTAATGCAACCAGAGGAGGCGAGCAGGATTGGAGCGAGAACCTGGTACTTACCCCACTTCGGCGTCAGGAATCCATATAAACCAGACAAATTGAGAATTGTTTTCGATGCAGCTGCCACCGTACAAGGTACATCTTTAAATACTGTTTTGCTAAAGGGGCCAGATTTAAACCAGCCGTTACCAGTCGTCCTTTACAAATTCCGAGAAGGTGCTGTAGGTGTCTGTGGAGACATAAAAGAAATGTTTAGTCAAGTACGGATTCAACAAGAAGATCAGGATTCCCAACGTTTTCTCTGGAGACATGGTGATTCAACTAAACCGGTGGAGACGTTTGTAATGCAGTCAATGATGTTTGGTGCATCGTGCTCGCCATGCAGCGCCCAGTTCGTGAAGAATCAGAACGCTTCACAATTTGAAGAAACAGACCCAGTTGCAGTTAAGTACATCGTCGATCAGCATTATGTAGACGACTTCGTCGCCAGCTTTCGAAATGAGGAGGAGGCTGTTAGTGTAAGCAAGGCAGTTAGAGAAATTCACCATGCCGCTGGATTTGAGTTGCGAGGTTTCGTTTCTCACTCAAAGTATGTGCAACGGGAACTTAACAATGATGAGAGGAGCAACCCAGAAACTTACCTCGAACTGAACACAGAACTGACGCCGACACCTGAAAGAATTTTGGGTATGTACTGGGAGTGTTCAGGCGATGAATTTGTATTTAAGATTCGACGTCATCGAATTGCTCCCGATGTACATTCATTCAACCGTAAGCCGACGAAGAGAGAGGTTCTGAGCATCGTTATGTCAGTCTTTGATCCATTTGGTTTGCTTGCAAACTTTGTTATATATTCCAAGGTAATCATACAAGACTTATGGAGAGAAGGAACGTTATGGGATGAGGGTCTGCCAGATCAGTTATTTGTTAAGTGGAAGCAGTGGTATGAAGAACTTAGGAATGTTGAGCGCCTGCGGATTCCCCGAAACTACTCACCGTTGATGCTACATGGTTGGAGAAGACTAGAATTGCACGTGTTTGTCGATGCAAGTGAGGTGGCATACGCCGCAGTTGCTTACTGGCGTTTACTGGAAGAAAACAATATTGTGCTCTCGTTTGTTGCAGGAAAGGCTAAATGCGCTCCAAAAAAGCTGTTATCTGTGCCTCGCCTAGAATTAACTGCCGCTGTACTCGGAACTAGGTTGAAGAACTCCATTCTGGCCAGCCATTCAGTCGTGCCCGAGAGATGTTTTTTATGGACCGACTCAAGAACCGTCGCTAGTTGGATCCAGTCCGAGCCGAGAAACTTTAAACCATTCGTTGCCCATCGCATAGCTGAGATCTTGGACTCCACTAAGAAAGAGGACTGGCATTGGGTGCCAACAAGCCAAAATGCTGCAGACGAAGCAACGAGAACTAAGTATCCGCCACAATTTCTGCCAGATTCTTGGTGGATCACTGGACCAAATTTTTTGAAGAATACGAACATCTTTCTTCCTATTTCGAGAGTGGACAACCTGAATGAGGAGCTTCCAGACGAGCTTCGCCCAAGTTTTCGAGTCCTGCATATAACGAAGAAGGATGACATCATTCAGCTGGAACGCTTCTCGGACTACCTTCGACTCAAGCGGACTGTTGCATGGACTTTGAGATATGTGTCAAATCTTAAACATTTAATGAAAAGGGAACCATTATCAGCTGGACAGCTTTCTACTGAGGAACTTTCCAAGGCCGAAAACTCTCTATGTCAAAGCGTTCAGAAGCAAACATATCCGGACGAGATTCATGAACTGGAGTGTGGACAGCAAGTGGGAAAATCCAGTTCAATTTTTCAATTAACCCCAGTTCTTGGTGCAACCTCGACGCTGCGTTTGGGAGGAAGAATAAACGCCGCCGTATGCCTTCCTAAATGCACACGGTGCCCAATAATACTGCCACGAGAAGTCAGCCGTTATCTCATAGATGCTAGATATCACAAGGATTTACATCATCAGAATCAGGAAGTTATACTTAATGAAATACGTCGACGTTTTTGGGTGCCTCACCTTCGTACGTTGGTGAAGAAAGTTAAGACTGAGTGCCAAGAGTGTAAGATTAATAACGCTGTTCCGAGGCAGCTATTAATGGGACAGTTGCCTGGCGATCGGCTGACACCATTTGTCAGGCCGTTCAGCTATGTTGGACTCGACTACTTTGGGCCCATGGAGGTGACGATTGGACGAAGCCGAGTGAAGAGATGGGCAGCGCTCTTTACATGCCTCACCGTACGCGCTATACATATCGAACTGGCAACGGATCTTTCCACGGATGCATGTTTGGTGTGCATAAGAAATTTTGTTAATCGACGAGGGGTGCCTATTCGAATTCGGAGTGACAACGGCACCAATTTCGTGGGCGCTAATAGAGAGCTGCAGAAGAACAGAGAATGGTTTGATTCAGATGTTATTCAAACCGAGATGTCATCAAAGGGCGTTGAATGGCTATTCAACTGTCCTTCCAATCCCAATGCTGGTGGGTGCTGGGAGCGGCTGGTTCAGTCCGTAAAAAGGGTTCTGGCACACACGCTAAAACAGGAAGCGGCTCGACCGGAAGTGTTACAAAGTCTGCTCATTGAGGCAGAAAATATAATTAACTCCAGGCTTCTGACGCATCTACCTGTATCTTCGGAAGAAGAGGACCCACTCACACCAAACCACCTCCTATTGGGGACAACAAACTCTACCCAAACACCGGCCGAAGACGAGCGTATATGCCTTCGCAAGCAATACCAAATGGCCTTACAATTGATAAACCGATTCTGGAAACAGTGGATGTTCGAATATTTGCCTACTATGACACGACGCACCAAGTGGTTCCAGCGCGGGGCAGTACTTAATCTGGGAGACCTGGTTCTAATTTGTGAGAAGGATCTCCCGCGAAGTCGGTGGCGCAGAGGGATCATCTGTGCGACGTATCCAGGGAAAGATGGCCACACACGAGTTGCGGATGTTCGAACAAGCAGAGGTGTACTTCGGAGACCTACATCAAAACTGGCAGTGCTTGATGTCAAAAGTGGTGAAAAAAACCGGGAGATTTTCACGGGGGCTGGTATGTCGTGAACACACGGAAATTCTAAAAACGAACATAACGAGATAGTTTCGACATCGCGGAGAGGTGGCGTTACTTACAACCTTTGATAGAGGATTTGGACAAAGGAAAGCAAATTGAGAAAAGGAAAACTTCTGTTCTCACTAAAAAGTAAATCTTTTAATATAAAAATAAATACAAATTGAGCTTTTAAAAAGACGATCCCGAACTGTAGTGTTTATTTCAATTCTCTATTCTACTCAGTGGGAAAATATTGTCACTATTCATGACAGTAACAGATTCACTTCCATCCACGTCAATCAGTATAAAAAATACAAATCGCAGATCGAACTCTATTAGTAATGGATATAATATCAAGCGTTTTGTGTGCATTAGCGTTTCCAGAGGAAAATGCTCTATTTGTGAAGGCACTTGTAATAACAAAACCGAATGCCATTCTTTTTTACAGCTATCGATTGATGGACAATGAGAAAAATTGAAGCAGATAAAAGCATATTTTTCTTGCCTAAAGATGGGTCATCAAGCCATAAAATGTTTCTCGGGTAAACGTTGCGGAAAGGACGGATGTTCAAAAATCCATCACCCGATGTTGCATTCCACACCAACCGTGCAGTGAGAAGAAACGCAAACGAATCATGACAGCATGAGAGAACAACCACATGGAGCCAGAAGAAGCCATGAAGAGCCGCCGCAATCAAGCACCAATGGAACATCGACATCTCATGAAAGAAGGAGCTGTCATGCGGACAGCAACCACGATACAATCCTTTTCCAAATTTTGCCGGTAAAGCTCTTTGGTAATGGAATGGAAGTAAGTACGTACGCGTTTGTCGACGATGGTGCCAATGTCAGTATGGTAGACCAGGACCTAGCTAAGAAGCTTCAAATAAGAGGAAAACCCGAGGTTTTAGAGCTACAATGACTTAACAACCAAACCGAGAAACAGAAAATCAAGGTAATAGACGTAACCATCCGTGGAGTTCATCAAAATGTCAACAAATATCAGCTATCAAATGTGCATACCACTGCTAACCTCGCGCTGCCGACTCAAAGTCTGAAGTGCGGCGAATTACAATCGATGGATGAGAACTCGCACCTCACTGGATTACCTTCAATCGATTACGAGAATATACAACCGAAAATTATCTTAAGCTTAAATCATGCCTTTTTGACAGTACCGATCGAAACTTCTCGTACATCTTCAAGTTCAGCACCGATAGCAGCTAAGACCAGACTCGGTTGGATGGTCTATGGTCCAGCTAATGGAACAAATAAGCCGCGAATTCAACGTGTATGCCACTATAGAACGATTCGCGAAAGTCCTAATAGTGATAACCGAACGATCGAGATGCACGAGATGATGAAAAACTATTTTGATATGGAGACTTTTGGAATAAAGGAATGCCCGAAAAAGATTTTGTCAAAAAGTGATGAAACTACACTAGCAATATTAAAATCGACTACAATGAAAATCGGTAGCCGGTACGAATCTGGTTTGATTTGGAAAGATAGTGTTCTTCCTTTCCCAGACACCTTCCAGATGGCGGTAAATAGATTAGAGAGCGTGGAGAAAAAAATGGTAAGAGATAAAGAATACGCCAGCGAATATAATACGAAGATTTCCAATTACTTAGAAAAATGATATGCTAGAAAACTCACTCAGTCCGAAACGTTACATCGCACAGCCAAAACATTTTATTTGCCACATTTCGGCGTTAAAAATCCAAATAAGAAGGGTTTGCGCTTAGTGTTCGATGCTGCTGCGGAAGTGTCTTCAATTTCGTTAAATAAAGCTTTGCTTTCAGGCCCTGATATAAACCAACCACTCATTTCCATTCTCTTTAAATTTAGACAAGCGCCGATTACTGTATGCGGGGACATACAAGAAATGTTACACCAAATCCAAATAAGAAAGGAAGATCAGGATAGTCAGCGTTTTCTAGGGAGAGGTGGAGACTCATGCAAACCTATCGAATCGTTCGTGATGCAGCGAATGATATTTGGAGCAACCTGTTCACCCACGATCGCTCAATTCGTGAAGAACAAAAATGCAGAGCTTTTCCAGAAATCATTTCCTAGAGCCGTGCAAGGCATTATTGAGAGGCAATATGTCGACGACTATGGGGATTGCTTCGAAACTGAGGAGGAAGCCATTAAGGTAGTGAACGAAGTCATCCAAATACATCATGAAGGAGGATTCACAATGCGCAATATTGTTTCGAATTCCGAAAAGATAAAAAAGTCAGTTGGAAGTTCTGTATATTCATGGTGAGTCCGTTGACTTAGGAGAACTAGAAAGAATACTCGGTATGCATTGGCTGTCAAAGCGCGACGAGTTTATTTTTATCTTGAAATTTCAGAAAGTACCAGCCGGAATACTAAATTTTAGTCGAAAACCCACAAAAAGAGAGATGCTCAGCGTAATTATGTCGGTGTTCGACCCCTTCGGCTTCCTTGCCAACCTGATGGTATCAGTAAAGGTGCTAATGCAAGCAGTCTGGAAAGCCGGTTAACAATGGGATGACCCGCTACCAGACGAACTATATTGGCGCTTTAAATCCTGGATGGAGGAGCTACGTAAGGTACATAGAACACTTTCACATCACACGCTGTTACTTTGCGGATTTCCAAAGATCAGAGGTAGATCTGCAAATATTTGCAGACGCGAGTGAAGAAGCTATAGCGGCAGAAGCGTATTGGCGTTCTGTTCCGTTCAGCTAAGTCAAGTTGTGCTCTAACGCGTTATCACACCATTCCAAAACTCGAGTTGCAAGCTGCAGTAATGGCCGTGCGGCTCCGGGAGACAATAGCAAATAGCAAAATGTCATACCACTAAAATCAGACGTTGCATTTTTTGGAGTGATTCACAGACTGTGATCAAATGGATAAGATCAGATCACCGCGTCTATAAGCAGTATGTTGCCAATCGGATGTTGGAGATCCTGGAAACCAGCAAAATTGATGACTGGAAATGGTGTCCAGGTGCGTCTAATCACGCAGATGATACACTTCCTAAAAAGGGATGAAACTGAGTGGCCAGACGAGAGGAACTGCGAGATTAAAGGAGATGAAACTGATAAGGAGCTTCGATCAAAATACATTTTGCTAGCACATCGACCGGCACATATTCCGGTTCCTTGTATTCATCGCTTTTCAAGCTACCGCAGGTTGAGACGTGCTACTGCTTGGATGATGCGATACGTAAGCAATCTGAAGCGAAAAGTGTGCTTAGAGTTTTTGGCAAGCGGAGAGCTTACTATCGAAGAGGAATTGGCAGAAGAAAGGTACTTATGCTATTGGGCACAAATGCAGGTCTACTGTGACGAACACAATAGGCTAAGCCAGAATAAAGTGGTACTTACAAGCAGCGATTTAAAGATGTTGAATCCATTTATTGGCAAGGATCGAAAAGGCTACTTGCATATCATTTGAATCAAAGCAGCCTATCATTCTTCCAAAGAAACATCAACTTACAGATCTAATAATAAAATACTATCACTGCAAGCTACGCCATATCAATATACCCACAATAATGAGCAAAATCCGCCAAAAGTTTTGGATCCAGTCTCTACGAAGGTTGGTAAACAGTGCCCAGACTAATTGCTTTATTTGCAGGTATCGAAAAGCTAAGCTTCGTCAGCCAATGATGGGCTCTCTGCTAGTGGATCGAGTTACACCCTACATTCGAGCATTTACTTATACTGGCTTGAATTTTTTCAGCCCAGTGATTGTAACGATTCGACGCCAAATGGAGAAGAGATGGGTTGCTCTATTTACGTGCATGACCGTGCGAGCAGTCCACCTAGAGATTGCATCGGATCTTTCCAGTGACGCCTGCCTGATCTGTATTCGGAATTTTGTTAACCGTCGTGGTATCCCCATACAGATACGAAGCGACAACGGGACAAATTTTGTGGGTCTGGCCTAGGAGCTGCAAGGGGTTCGCGATTTTTTCGACAATG
Organism: Portevinia maculata; assembly: GCA_949715645.1. Classification (NCBI taxonomy): domain Eukaryota; kingdom Metazoa; phylum Arthropoda; class Insecta; order Diptera; family Syrphidae; genus Portevinia; species Portevinia maculata. The sequence goes on along the minus strand of OX454526.1, from coordinate 167,265,582 downwards.
AAGTAATGACAGCAGGACTCCACTCGCTAGGCATTTGCTGGAAGCTCAACACGCCACTCAATCCCAGTGAAGGTAGAGCTTTTGAATGGTTGGTGCAATCAGTGAAGAAGGCCCTGTATGTTATGCTTAAGGAAAAATCGCCACGTCTAGAGACTCCTCAAAGTTTCCTGATAGAAGCAGAAAATATCGTCAACTCGAGGCCGTTGACCCACTTACCAGTAACACCCGATGATCCCGAGCCTTTGACACCGAATCATTTTCTACTGGGTTGCCCCAACTCTACTCAGACTCCGGCTGTGTACGAGCCTCGATTGATGTGTCTACGAAAGCAGTGGCGCGTTGTGCAGAATTAAAAAAATGGCATGTGGCACCAATGGGTACGAGATTACCTTTCGGAGTTGACACGACGCACCAAGTGGTGTTCACCTTCAGAACCGATTAGTCCAGGCTGTTTGGTACTGGTTTGTGATACCGATGCTTCAAGGTCGCAATGGAAAAGAGGTAGAGTGCTTCAACTCCATTATGGCAAGGACGGCATTGCCCGTTCAGCAACGGGCAGAACAAATACAGGAGTTTACCAAAGGCCAGTGCCCAAGCTCGCCGTACTAGATGTCGAGGTGCCAAACGAATTTGGCGAATCTTCCCCCGCTGGGTCAGTTCACGGGCGTGGGGATGTCGTTTAAATTTCGGACCACCCTGTATCTACAATAAAAAATACGACCCATATTTAAAAATGTTCAAAAACGTCATGTTCACCCTGGAAACAACAGCCGTGTTTTTTTTTGCAATCCTATATGGGCTTAGCATATTTTCCATACAAATACGCAATCCTATATAGGATTCGTTAACCCGGATAATCATCGGCGCTTAGGCCTAAGCCCAGATAAAACCAGTGCTACCAATCTATGATTGCTTTAAATGTTGTTGAAATTTCTATCGACTGTGTCAAAATGACATTAATCTGACAACCAAAATTAGTTAAAAAAAAATACTCAAGGGAGTACCTCACGACAACGTCGCGAATATTTAATAAACAATTTATAACAAAGCCAATTTTACAAAAAAAGTTCCAGTACTAAGAAGGAGTATCCAAACCACGTTTCGGAAAATTAAATGGTTGACATTATAATGTGATTGTGTACAAAAAATAAAACTGAAAAAATGAGAATCGCGTAGTTGTGCCTAAAAATGTTTTCGTTGCGAAAATCGTAATAATTTTATATTAAAGTGAATTTTAACAAAAGCAAATTTCCAGAACTGAGAAGGAGTATCCAAACACTATTTTGGAATACTAAAAAGTCAACAATATAATAAGATTCTGTAAAACAAATTCTGTAAAAGAATCGCGTTCTGGGACAAATCTATTTTTGTTTGGAAGCAAATAAGTTGAAAAGTTTTCTAAACATACTGTTATATTTAGGCTAGGATTCGAAAAGATAAAACGTAATTCTATTTAATTAATCTTTTGTAAGCATTGTGTTTTCATTCATTTTTTTATTTGACACTGAACACATTCCTTTGACGAACGCCATCTGCGTTCTATAAATTGTAACCAGTTTAAGTTTAAGAAGAACTTGTAGGCACAAGTGTGTGCACAGATAATTATCCACAGTAAAACAATTAGTTTATTTAATATATGTATATTTAATTATTGAATATTACAAACACTATAAAAATAATGAAGCGACTAACTCGAAGAACAAACACCAATTGTCAATTGTTTTCTCTCTCCCGACCGTTGGTTCTGTTTTGAATTCTCGTTGTTGTTCGTTGCGACATCTATGATTAGTGTGTGGTTCCACGGAATGCTTCCTCGCGTAGCCACAGTATTTCGAAGTCGCCACATGACTCCCTCTCCAGTGACGAAGTTACGATGAACTTTCAAATGTTACTTTTTTTTTACAGCTGTTTTATTTTTATCCAATTGATTTTTGTTTTTCAGATTCTTCAGTGAAGTTGGATTTTTGTTGACATCTGGATGAACGTCTGGGATAAAATCGACATAGATGTGAGCTGGTTTCAAACGGTCTACCGAAACATTTAATTTTCTGCCATCTGCATTAATTGTGAAGAGTCGATTACTGATTCGGTGGATTATTGGATGTGGACCTGTGTATGGTTGTTGCAGTGGTTTCTTCACAGCATCGCAGCGTAGGAACACGTGTGTACATTTGTTTAAATCTGGTGAAACAAACATTTTTTCTTTTGCATGGTTTGCAGTTGCTGTAGGACGGAATTTGCGCATCGCTTCTCGGTGTTTCTCAACGAAAATCTGTGGATCTAGAACAAAGTTATTATTCGTAAAGAACTCACCAGGAACTCTGAGATATGTTCCATAAAGCATCTCTGCTGCGGAGGCCTTGATGTCCTCTTTGTATGCCGTTCGCAATCCCAACAACACTGTCGGAAGAGCATCAGTCCAGTTCGTTTTTTCATGGCACATCAGGGCGGCTTTCAGTGAACGATGCCAACGTTCAACAAGTCCATTTGAGGCTGGGTGGTAGGGTGATGTTCGTATCCTCACCGTTCCAATCATGTTGATCAGTGCGTTGAACAGTGCAGACTCAAATTGAGTTCCCTGGTCGGTGGTTAATGTTGTTGGCGAACCGAAACGAGCAACCCAGTGCGTATAAAACGCCGTGGCCACTGTGTCCGCATACATGTCCTGTAGAGGTACTGCTTCCACCCATCTACTGAAGCGATCGATCATAGTTAGGCAATACCTATTGCCTTTGCAGAGTGGCAGCACAATGAGGTCTATGTGGACATGCTGGAAACGGTGCTCTGGAACTGCAATTGAATCCGGGATAAGCCTCGTATGTCGATGAACTTTGGATCGTTGGCATTGGATGCAAGTGCGTGACTACTCCAATGCGTCTTTCCTGATGTTTGGCCAAACGTACTTCTCTCTGAGTTGTCGACTGGTTGTTCTTCCGCTTGGATGAGAAAGACCATGGATGGATTCAAAGGCCTTCCGTCGCAGGGAAGCTGGTAGATATGGTCGAATCATATTGTCGGAAACATCGCAGTAAATTTTAATTTCAGGTTCCAAAGTGAGTTTCTTTAACTTGAGCGATGAATTTTGTTGCTTCAGGATTGATTGAAGTTCCACATCGAGTAGCTGAGATAAATGAAGTTCTCTCAGATCAAATTGGATTGGCATGTTTATCGAATTGAGTCGCGATAATGCATCTGCTACTGAGTTGTCGTCGCCGGGTAGGTAAACAATGTCCGTAGTATACTGCGATATGTAGTCTAATTGCCTTAGACGACGTTGCGGGGCCTTGTCCGAATTCTGCTGGAACGCATATATGAGCGGCTTGTGATCCGTTTGCACGACAAAGTGTCGACCGTCCAAGATGTGTTGGAAGAATCGGATAGCTAGGTATATTGCCAGCAACTCGCGATCATATGTGCTGTAGCGACTTTGTGCAGGTGACAGTTTGCATGAAAACAGTCCGATCGGTTGATATTGGTTATTTTGTTTTTGTTCCAATTTGGCACCAACTGCGATATCAGAAGCATCCGTTGTTAGGACAAGTGTAGACTTCGGATCGATGTGGTTGAGTAGTGTGGCATGCTTGATACTGTCCTTGCATACATCGAAAGCTTCTTCCGCCAAAGGAGTCCAGGGAACGGGTCGTTTGTCGTTTTTCTTGGAGTCCCTGATGAGTCCATTCAACGGTGCTTGAATATGGGCACAATTAGGGATGTATCGTCGGTAGTAGTTAACGACTCCAAGAAAACGACGTAGTTCCATGATGTTGGATGGCTTTGGATAGTTCGATATGGCCTCAACTCTGGCTTCAGGTGGTCTGCATCCGGCTTGGTTGATTGTATGTCCAAGGTACGTAACCTCAGACTTCCCAAAAATGCACTTCCTGATGTTGATGATAAGTCTATGTTCGTGGAGACGTTGTAGAACTATACGGACGTGTTGGCGATGTTCTTCCTCTGAGTCGGAGGCAATGAGGATGTCGTCAACGTAGCAAAAAACGAAATCTAGTCCACGTAGGACCATATCCATGTGCCTTTGGAAAGTCTGAGTTGCGTTTTTGAGTCCGAATGGCATGACTACAAACTCAAACAAACCAAAAGGCGTGGTCACCGCAGTTTTTTGGATGTCGTCAGGTGTCATCGGGATCTGGTAGTATGCCTTGTCTAGATCCAGTATCGAGAAGCAGTTTTTGTTGTTCAACTGTTCAGTAAAGTCCATGATGTGAGGAATGGGGTAGCTATCTGGTTGTGTTATGGAATTCAGACGACGGTAGTCACCGCAGCATCTCCAACCGCCAGTCTTTTTTTCAACAAGATGAATGGGGCTAGCCCAAGGACTGCTGGATAGACGGCAGTAACCCTTCTTTTGAAAATCCTCGAATTCAGCCTTGGCCTGTTTCAACTTGTCGCCGGAGAGTCGTCGTGGTCGTTCGGACACTGGTTGGCCCGTGGTTACGATGCAGTGTTGCACGATGTTGACTCCTGATTTTGGATCAGGTGCGTTGTTGTTGGCCAGAACGAATTCGTTGACGAGATTTATGTATGGTTCAGGACCACTGATAGTCAGAAGTTTTGACAAATCACTGGTATCAATCTCGCCTTGTACCGTTAATGATGTTGTTTTGTCTATGACACGTCTGGCTTTCAAATCAATGACAAGTCCGTAGTGTGCGAGCAAGTCTGCGCCAATTATTGCTGTTTTAACATCTGCAATAACGAACGGCCAAGTGATAGCTCGCCGGAGACCAAGGTTGTGTGTGAGGATCTTCTCGCCGTAGGTGTGAATCGGTGAGTTATTCGCTGCCAGGAGTGTTATTTCCCCTCTGTTGTTTTTGCAGTCCCTGGAACGAGGTAAGACACATATAGTTGATCCAGAGTCGATCAAAAACTTTTGGTTTGTCTCCTTGTCGAAGATGTAGAGGCGGTGTTCCTTGTGGAATCTTTGACTGTTGCCGTCCGCCTCTGAGGACAACAGCTCACTTAGTTTTTTGCTTTGTAGCTGCATGGTTTCTTACACTTCCGGGCATCGCTGCCGAATTTCTCATGGAAGAAACACATTCCGTTAGGAGTTGAAGCTCTTGAGAGCGATCTGTTATTCCTTGACTGTGGTCGAGACCTGCCATGGCTGTGACTGGTTTTCAGTGATTGCATAGCCGTCATTAGAGTTGACAGAGTGGACTCGATGGAATTTAGTCTTCTGTTCAGATCACTTTCAGCGTTGGTGGATTGTGGTATAGGGTCATCTTCATGAACATCAGTGGAGAAAACAGCGTGGGCGGATGTGTTATCAACGATTTTGTCTGCGATTTCAGACAACGCAGTGAGGTCGATTCCGTGACTGGCAGAAAGTATTCCACGCACATGACTGGGCATTCGTGCCATCCATAGAGTGGACAACATGTCGTCTGGAACATTTGAACCAGCCAGTCTTCGCATTTCCCTGAGGAGACTTGATGGACGTCTGTCGCCAAGTTCAAGGGTCGTCATCAATCTGTTCAGTTGCCTCTCCTTAGACTCGGTGAACCTAGATATGACTTGTTTTTTAAAAGCAATGTACTTATCTGTGTCCGGTGGTTTCTGCACTAAGTCTGATACCTCATTCAGCACTTCTGGGTCCAGTCCAGCGATGATGGCGTTGAATCGGCTGTTGTCGCTGATGATCCGATTATTGTGGAATTGCGCTTCCACCTGTACAAACCATAGCGCTGGATTAATTTTCCAGAACGGAGGAATCCTCAGGTTTTTGAGAGCATTGATTTCCTGGATCTCCGCATCGGATGGAGTTGGTGGTCCTGAGGAAACGCCTGCATTCGTCCTTGTGTTTTGTTCGCCTTGCATACTTATAAATATACATATGTACAAGTGCAAGAGATAAAGTGCGTAGTTGGTTCGGCTGTTGCCAATTAAATACATTTTTAATTGTTGTGGATCACGTCGGGGTCACCACTGTAGGCACAAGTGTGTGCACAGATAATTATCCACAGTAAAACAATTAGTTTATTTAATATATGTATATTTAATTATTGAATATTACAAACACTATAAAAATAATGAAGCGACTAACTCGAAGAACAAACACCAATTGTCAATTGTTTTCTCTCTCCCGACCGTTGGTTCTGTTTTGAATTCTCGTTGTTGTTCGTTGCGACATCTATGATTAGTGTGTGGTTCCACGGAATGCTTCCTCGCGTAGCCACAGTATTTCGAGGTCGCCACAAACTGCTATACTCACTGCAACCAACTTCAGGGAGAATCCCACTTTTTTCTGTCACTTGAATTGTAAAAACCGACAGCGACGAGTGTACGCAGAAGACGAAAAAAAAAGATAAGGGAAATTATCCAGAGTCATCGGTATTGCTTTGCGACAAGTTCTAGGTTTAAAACTCAGATGTGGGGTCAGAACAAAACTGGCCAACGTTTGCTAAAATAATTTCTGCCACAAATAAAGAAAATAAGGTCTAATTTCATCTTTCGAGAAAAATGTCACGTGCGACACGACGAACTAGGAGGGAAGTTGACGATGAGTTGGAGATAGACGTTGCCGCTGATGCTGTTCCTGATGCCGACAATGCCGATAGTGCCGACTACGACTATGGTGCTGAAAACGCCGTAAATGTTGACGAGTTGCAAGGTGGAGATCCGCGTGGAGATCCTGAAACTTCGGAAACAAATCCGTGAACTGGAGGGGAACGTGCCGTCAACCAGCCAATGCCGGACGGATTTTGGTGACATCGAACATGCGCTGATGAAATTCACGGGGGACGACCTAGGCGATTTTGTGCAGCACTTTCTTCGTGACTTTGAGGAGGTTATGGCCATGATTAAGGCAGACGATCGCTTTAAGCTGCTGAGCCTGCGCCGTTCGCTCTTTGGGACCGCGAGAGTATTTCTCTCATCAACTGTCGCCCTTAGCTATAGCGAACTGAAGACTGCACTCACCAAAGAGTTTGATGTTGCCGTTTCTCGCCAAGATGTATACGGAATGCTGAGCCGCCGACGATGGAAGAAGCAGGGGGAATCATTACACTGCTTTATCCTCACCATGCAAGCAGTTGCCAAGCGTTCCGACATTAGCGAGCTCGAGACGATAGATTTCATCGTCGACGGAATGAGAGAAGTGCCGAAAGTTAATTTGCTGCTGGGAGCTCGTACCATCGAGGAGCTACAGCGCCTTATAAACCGGTACCAACAACGATACCTTTGCCAGAGTGCTGTAAGTCGCAACCACAATGCCGTTGCCGGAAAACCTGCCGTTACGATGAAGCATGCCGCTACACCAAAGGTGAATGCCGAAAAGAAGGAACCGTTGTGCTTTAACTGTTCACAAATGGGCCATATCAAGCCGCATTGCCCACATCCGCTGCGCCCGGACGGGTCCTGCTTTCGGTGCTGGAAAATGGGACATGACCACCGGTCGTGCCCGAACCCCAAGAAGTTGCTGTCTAGAGCTGCTGCCGTTAACGCCGAGAAACTAGTTGCTGCTGCTGCCGTACATACACCAGAAAACGCTGACGAAGATGAGCAAGACGTAATTGGTGAGTGTTGCTTTTAGGACTGGTCTCTTAGGGGGCGCTGAATTCACTGACTTTCTTTCTCTTTTTGATACGGGCAGTCCGATTAGCTTTATGAAAACGTCGTGCGTACCGATTAGGCGAAATTATATGCCCTGTAAAGTTTGACAATAAAGAAAATTTAATTCGAATTGTTGTTTTGCCTGACGAGGCTATGTTAATGCCGTTAATTTTGGGACGAAACTTCTTAAAAGCTTTTAACATTCATTTAACTAGAGTAAAGTGAAAATATCGCAAAGAAAAATTGCTTGCCCTAAATAGAAACAGTGAATTTTGTGCCCTGCCAGATGAATCCTATACGGTTCTCAATAGATACAGCCTTTTGAAAAATGACCATTTACTTGCCGCTAGTAATGTACGTAAAATGACGAAATTCGCCGTGGAAGCTGGGTCAACTTGGGTTAATAATGAATCTAATTCGTTGGCGGATATATTTAATATTGATATTGCCACTAATAAAATTGAGCTGAATATTGATCTTAAGTCAGATAAATCTTGCCGTGCCAGACTAAATGATTTGATTATAGATTCTTATATTTTGCCGAAAAACGTGAAGATAGAGCCGTTAGATTATGAAATGAAAATTCATTTAGTAGACGATATCCCGTTTCACTGTGCTCCTCGACGACTCTCGCATTTTGAGCGTGCGAAGGTTCAGTCAATAGTTGATCAGTTAGAAAAAGACGGAATAGTTAGGCCAAGTAGCTCTCCTTATGCTTCCGCTATCGTGTTGGTAAAAAAGAAAAATGGAGAGACCCAAATGTGTGTCGACTATCGAGGCCTGAATAAAAAGACTGTCCGAGATAACCAACCTTTGCCGCTTATTGAGGATTGTATAGAATACCTTGAGGGAAAGAAACACTTTTCACTGCTAGACTTGAAGAACGGATTTCACCAAGTTAGAGCTTCTGAGGAATCCATACCTCTCACTGCGTTTGTGACCCCTAATGGGATGTGGGAGTATTTAAGAATGCCATTTGGATTAAAGAATGCACCGGCTGTATTCCAGCGGTTCATTAATGTTATTTTCCTTGACCTAATCGATTCAGGTAAAATAGTCGCCTATATGGACGACATATTGTTTGCTACTGCCGATTTTGATGAACACTTGCTTTTATTACGAACTGTGCTGAGACGAGTTACGCAACGAAACCTTAAGTTAAATCATGACAAGTGTAAGTTTTGCTATACAGAGTTAGAGTACCTAGGATATGCCGTTACGCCGCGGGGGATTGCCCGGAGTGAATCTCATATTGCCGCTATAAAAAGATATCCAGTCCCGACGAACCAGAAGCAACTGCACTCGTGTCTCGGGTTGTTTTCATACTTTAGGCGATTTGTGCCCTCGTTTTCCCGAATTGCAAAGCCGTTGCAAAATTTATTAAAAAGAAATGCCGATTTTGACTTTGACGAACAATGCCGTAATGCATTTATAGAACTTAAATCGAGACTGGTTGAGGCCCCTGTGCTGGCTATTTACAATCCTGCGAAAGAGACAGAATTACGATATCATATTTTTCGAAAACTGCCTCTGATGCCGAATCTAGGTATCACAGTTTTGAGCTTGAGACGCTCGCTATCATTTATGCATTAAGACGTTTCCGCGTTTATTTAGAAGGGATAATTTTCAAGATTATAACCGACTGAAGCTCTTTGACATTGACGTTAGAAAAGAAGCAAGTTAATCCACGGATTGTCCGTTGGGCTTTAGAGCTTTAAAATTACAATTATAAGATTCAGCATCGTAGTGGTGCCTCCATGGGGCACGTAGATGCTCTGAGCCGATGTCGGATTGCTTCCGTTTGGGATGTAAACGACGTTGATTTTCAAATCCAGGTCGCCCAAGGACGGGACGACGTAGTTAAGGTTTTGCGGGATCGTATGGAGGTTGAAGAGATTGAAAATTTTGAGCTGACGGATGGGCTTGTGTTCAAAGTAAGGAATGACGGCCGTAAAGTCCTATGTGTCCCAAATGAAATGGAGGATAATGTCATCCGGTTAATTCACGAAAAATACGGACATCAGGCAGTTAATAAGTCTTACGATAAAATTGCCAGTTTTTATTGGTTCCCAAGTATGCGAAGAAAGGTCGAGACGTTCATTCAAAATTGCCTCAAGTGCCTCATGTACGCCGCCCTGTTCGTTCCAATGAAGGGAGTCTGTTTAATATCCCCAAGAAGCCAGTACCATTTGATACTATTCACTTGGCCCATTTCGGTCAGCTGCCGTCGATAAATTCAAAAAGGAAGCATATTTTGATCATAGTAGACGCTTTTACGAAATTTGTTATGTTGTACCCGACGAAATCCACAAGTACGAAAGAAGTGATGGCGTAACTAGGAAAATACTTTCAATATTATAGCCGCCCTAGAAGAGTTATTACCGACAGGGGTACGTGTTTCACATCTACCGAATTTGGGGACTTTTTGCTGAATCGAAACATAGGGCATGTTAAATTAGCAGTGGCTTCTCCCGAGGCGAATGGACAAGTGAAGCGAGTCAACAGAGTGATTAAAGCTATGCTGGGAAAATTATGTGAACCTGTTAATCATGCCGATTGGTCATCTAAGCTACTTCAGGTAGAGTTTGCCGTTAATAATTATATCCACAAGGCGACGAAAAATTCTCCTAGTATGTTGCTGTTCGGCGTAGAGCAGCGAGTGGAAGTAATAGACGAAATTACAGAGCATATAGGCGATTAATTGAGTTTAGACAATCCTCGAGATCTCCTGCAAGTTAGGGCAGAAGCTGCAAAAGAAATTGATAGGTCTCAGGAGTATAATTTGAGTTATTTCCTCAGGCACGGTAAGAAGTCTAACGATTATGGGGTTGGCGACTTTGTGATTATGGCAAACGTTGATACTACCGTGGGGACAAATAACAAGTTTTTGCCGAAATTCCGTGGACCTTATGTTGTACATAAAGTTCTTGGAAATGATCGATATGTGTTACGCGACGTCGAAATTGCCAGTTGACTCAGCTGCCTTACGATGGGGTTGTTGAAGCAAAAAGAATGCGGAAGTGGCTTCCTAGACCTATTAACGAGGCTGTAATTGTTGACGGCCGGAGTATCACCCCAGATGTAGGTTTAAGTTGTAATCAATAACTTTGTTTAATTATTATTTGTTTTGCTCGTGGTCGACCAAATGTCAGGTTGACCGAGTTGTAAGCATTGTGTTTTCATTCATTTTTTTATTTGTCACTGAACACATTCCTTTGACGAACGCCATCTGCGTTCTATAAATTGTAACCAGTTTAAGTTTAAGAAGAACTGCTATACTCACTGCAACCAACTTCAGGGAGAATCCCACTTTTTTCTGTCACTTGAATTGTAAAAACCGACAGCGACGAGTGTACGCAGAAGACGAAAAATAAAGATAAGGAAAATTATCCAGAGTCATCGGTATTGCTTTGCGACAAATTCTAGGTTTAAACTTTATTATTTCTCTTTCAATTTAATTTTTGATTAGTATTCTAATAATTCACTTATTTACTTCAACAATTCACTTTCGCAATTAATCACTTTAAATAAACAATCACTTTTCTCTTATTCAATACTTCCACTTTTTCTCTATACTTTTCGCTACTGTCATCTATCGCACTTCTTTATCGCGATTCACAACTAGAATGTCTTGGGTACTCCTGCGACATCTATTTATATCTCCTAGTGACACCTCTCGAAATTTCCAAATTCGTCGAGTTCAGAAGGTAATTATGTACTAGTTATTCCACAGCTACTCAAACTTCTATTCAAATGCTGCCAGAATCGGTAATATGGGTTTCAACTAGATGGCGCTGCAAGTTGACTAATTGATGCTGAATGTCACAGTTTGAGCAAATATGCAACAATATCCCCCTCTTAAACTTGTTCATCCCGAACAAGCACGTCAATATTTTCGCCATGGTAGCGATGGAGACGATCCACATGGACAACTTTCAGCTTGCCTCTTCCTCGCTGGATCCGGTAGACATCATCGTTGATGCGCTTCACTATCTTTTAGGGTCCTTCCCAATCCTACTGTAGTTTCGGCGACATGCCTTTTCGGCGATGAGGGTTGTATAGCCATACCAGATCTCCTTCCTGGAATCCTGTGGTGGTCGCTGGATATCCGAATCTTATCTCTAGTTTTTCGATGAATGTGTCTGATGATTTCTCTGAGATCCGCAACATAATCATCTTCATTCGTTGCTTCATCAGTCGGAGATCCAAACATCAATTCACTAGGTAACCGGATGGTTCGACCAAAAAGGATTTCGGATGGAGTATGTCCTGTTGTGTTATGAACTGCGCTTCGATAAGCTAATAGGAACATGGGGATCTGCTTGTCCCAGTCCCCCTACAGTCGCCAACAACCTTAAAAAAGTGTTCGTTTAAGGTTCTATTGAAGCGTTCCACCATTCCGTCCGATTGTCGATGATGCGGGGATGTTCTTGTCTTCTTAATCCCTAGTAGCTGGCATACTCCTTGAAAGATCTTCGACTCGAAGTTTCGACCTTGGTCCGAGTACAATTCCATTGGTACGCCAAATCTGCTTACCCAGTTGTGGACAATCTGCTCTACCACGGTTTTGGCTTCTTGGTTAGGTATAGCAAATGCTTCAGGCCATTTAGTGAAGTAGTCCATCACTACGAGGATATAGCGGTTTCCACTTTTGGTTTCTGGAAACGGTCCTGCAATGTTAACTGCAATCCTTTCAAAGGGCGCTCCAACGTTGTATTGATGCATCTTGCCTTGCATTTTTACTCTCGGGCCTTTACTGGCTGCGCAAGTGGCGCATTTTCGGCACCAGTTTTCGACATCGTCTCTTGCGTGGATCCAGTAAAAGTTTTCTCGCACTTTTTCGAGTGTCTTAATTACTCCCAAGTGGCCTCCGGACACTCCATCATGCAGTTCCCTAAGAACTTCGTTGACTTTCGATCTGGGTACCATAAGTTGTATCACGGCTGATGTTCCATCCGAACATACCTCTCAAAATGCCATCCTGAACATGAAGTGAGTCCCATTGTGCCAAGTATGCCTTCAGTTCCGGACTCTTATTGGAGATCTGCTGCCAGTCCGGGTTGCCCTCATGTTCCTTCCAGGCGAGAATCGGCTCGATATCCGGATCTTCCTGTTGAGCATTCCGGATCTCCCGTGCACTCCAGCCGGTAATGAGCTCAGCTCTCAACCGTTGGACTTATACTTTATCTTTTTCCTCCTGGCGTACGCAATGTTTACAATCAGCCTTGCAGGGTCGGCGGGAGAGGGTATCTGCGTTGGAGTGAAGAGTTCCCTTTCGGTGCTGTATCTCGTAGTCATACATCTGCAGCCGTTCAATCTGCCTCGCGACTTGTCCTTCAGGGTTCTTAAACTGCAGCAGCCACTTTAGAGACGCATGATCTGTACGCTGGATGAATTTCTGCCCATATAAGTACTTGTGGAAGTGCTTTGTTGCCACGATCAAAGCCAGGAGTTCCCGCCTGGTTACGCAATAGTTGCTCTCCGGCTTGGAAAGCACTTTACTGAAGTAGGAAACTACTCTCTCTTGGCCATCATGGATCTGCGAAAGAACAGCTCTGATCTTTCTTTTTGACTAAAACAATTGGAGATGCCCATGGGCTTTTAGCGCCTTCAATCACTCCTTCCTCCTCCATCGTCGACAAAATCTCTGCAACCTCCGTCTGCTTAGCCAATGGTAATCGTCTGGGAGGCTGATGAATCGGTCTCGCATCTTTAGTATCTATCCGGTGTTGTACAAACAAGGTGTGTTCGGCCATACTCGCAGTCCCACGAAGCGAATATATTCAGCAAACTCGTTGATGAGGTTCCCTGCCATGGCTTGCTGCTCCCGATTCAGATCGCAGTGCTGGAATAAAGTTCTTTTATATACCACGTGAGTTAATCGGTGCTCGCCAGATCACCGCAATTAAACGACGTTGGGCGCAGTTAGTACGTAGATGGGTGACCGTTTGAGAACAACCGCGTGTCGTTGTTTTTTTTAACTTCCCAGTGGAAGTTCTTGCAATGGGGCCGATTTTGTAAAACGCGGATTTTGATATATCTTCACGTTTCAAGGTCACCAGAATCCAAATCCAACGTTTTTATAGAGATGTCTGTCCGTGTGTATGTACGTATGTGCGTATGTACGTATGTGCGTTCCGAATTATGTTTCGCCACGATTTTCTCGAGAACCAAAGATGACATTGAGATGGGACCAGGTTTATTCGAAGCGTAATTATCTAACTCAAAACTGATTAAGTTTAAAGCGAAATCGATCAAGCCGTTTTTTGTTAGTAAATAAATAACTTTAATAATTTGCCTTTATTTGTACTATTTATTGTCATTTTTTGTCATTGAGCAAATCATTATTACATTGTGTTCCGTTATTTCGTATACATTATGTTTCGCCACGATTTTCTCGAGAACCAAAGATGATATTGACATGGGACCAGGTTTATTCGAAGCGTAATTACCTAACTCAGAACTGATTAAGTTTAAAGCGAAATCGATCAAGCCGTTTTTTGTTAGTAAATAAATAACTTAAATAATTTGCCTTTATTTGTACTATTTATTGTCATTTTTTGTCATTGAGCAAATCATTATTACATTGTGCTCCGTTATTTCGTATACATGTAAATTTATAGGACTCCGTGTTCATAACAATAGTTGCATTAATATATATCACACCTCGTTGTTATTAACAACATTTAATTTCCATGAACAATATTAAAGATTATTTTTTAATATTAAATAATTCTTAACCATATCTCATGGGTAACCACATTTCAAAATGTCCCATTAATCTCATAAATCATATTGATCCCACTGGGAAGTTAGTCATGTGGACCTTGCGGGTCGTACCCATACCACTTTTTTATTTTATTTATTTCGTTATACATTTTCCAGTTTTAATTATGTTCAATTTTAGAGACTATTATGTCCTTACAAAACACCGGGAAGTTGTGTGGAAGTAGATTTGTTTTGAATAATTGAGGTTGTATAGCTTGAAGTTTGTTGTACATCAGTTGAAGGTAAGAGGAATAATATCGATTTGTACTTCGGTAACCGATGGCCGATTTAAGAATGTCACTTTTAGTTGTAATTTGTTTATTTACCAAGTGGTCCTTGGATAACCAAATAAGGTCCTTAAGCCCGAAAAAAACATTTTTTTCAAAAACTCCTAAAAAACCGCGCAGTATTTATTGTGTTCAATGTTATTTGACTAACAGATCCTTGGAAAACAAAAAGGTTCTTAAAAGTAGAAAAAAGAATATTTTTCCAAAATGCCATTAGAATCCACACGGTATATCTGTGTTCAATGTTATTTGACTAAGAGGTCCTTGCAACAACAAAAAAGGTCCTTAAAAGTCGAAGAAAGGAATTTTTTCCAAAATGCCGTTAGAAACCACACGGTATATCTGTGTTCAATGTTATTTGATTAAGAGGTCCTTGCAACAACAAAAAAGGTCCTTAATAGTCGAAAACAGAATATTTTTCCAAAATGTCATTAGAATCCGCACGGTATATCTCTGCTCAATGTTATTCGACTAAGAGGTCCTTGCAACAACAAAAAAGGTCCTTAATGATCGAAAACAGGATATTTTCCAAAATGTCATTAGAATCCGCACGGTATATCTGCGTTCAATGTTATTTGACTAAGAGGTCTTTGGAACAACAAAAAGGTCCTTAATGGTCGAAAACAGGCTATTTTTCCAAAATGTCAGTAGAATTCGCACGGTATATCTGCGTTCAATGTTATTTGACTAAGAGATCTTTGGAACAACAAAAAGGTCCTTAAAAGTCGAAAAAGGATATTTTGCCAAAATGTTTGTTGTTCCTAGCACCCCTCATTCAAATAACATTGAACTCATATATACCGAGCCGTTTCTAACCCTCCTCCATTTTGGGAAAATATCCTTTTTCGGGTTTAATTACTGTGACTCCAATGACCTCTTTGTAAAATAACCTGATGTAAAATAAAAGGGACATTCAATCAACTTTTTGGTTTCTGGAAACGGTCCTGCAATGTTAACTGCAATCCTATCAAAGGGCGCTCCAACGATGTATTGATGCATCTTGCCTTGCATTTTTACTCTCAGGCCTTTACTGGCTGCGCAAGTGGCGCATTTTCGGCACCAGTTTTCGACATCGTCTCTTGCGTGGATCCAGTAAAAGTTTTCTCGCACTTTTTCGAGTGTCTTAATTACTCCCAAGTGACCTCCGGACACTCCATCATGCAGTTCCCTAAGAACTTCGTTGACTTTCGATCTGGGTACCACAAGTTGTATCACGGCTGATGTTCCATCCGAACATACCTCTCAAAATGCCATCCTGAACATGAAGTGAGTCCCATTGTGCCAAGTATGCCTTCAGTTCCGGACTCTTATTGGAGATCTGCTGCCAGTCCGGGTTGCCCTCATGTTCCTTCCAGGCGAGAATCGGCTCGATATCCGGATCTTCCTGTTGAGCATTCCGGATCTCCCGTGCACTCCAGCCGGTAATGAGCTCAGCTCTCAACCGTTGGACTTATACTTTATCTTTTTCCTCCTGGCGTACGCAATCTTTACAATCAGCCTTGCAGGGTCGGCGGGAGAGGGTATCTGCGTTGGAGTGAAGAGTTCCCTTTCGGTGCTGTATCTCGTAGTCATACATCTGCAGCCGTTCAATCTGCCTCGCGACTTGTCCTTCAGGGTTCTTAAACTGCAGCAGCCACTTTAGAGACACATGATCTGTACGCTGGATGAATTTCTGCCCATATAAGTACTTGTGGAAGTGCTTTGTTGCCACGATCAAAGCCAGGAGTTCCCGCCTGGTTACGCAATAGTTGCTCTCCGGCTTGGAAAGCACTTTACTGAAGTAGGAAACTACTCTCTCTTGGCCATCATGGATCTGCGAAAGAACAGCTCTGATCTTTCTTTTTGACTAAAACAATTGGAGATGCCCATGGGCTTTTAGCGCCTTCAATCACTCCTTCCTCCTCCATCGTCGACAAAATCTCTGCAACCTCCGTCTGCTTAGCCAATGGTAATCGTCTGGGAGGCTGATGAATCGGTCTCGCATCTTTAGTATCTATCCGGTGTTGTACAAACAAGGTGTGTTCGGCCATACTCGCAGTCCCACGAAGCGAATATATTCAGCAAACTCGTTGATGAGGTTCCCTGTCATGGCTTGCTGCTCCCGATTCAGATCGCAGTGCTGGAATAAAGTTCTTTTATATACCACGTGAGTTAATCGGTGCTCGCCAGATCACCGCAATTAAACGACGTTGGGCGCAGTTAGTACGTAGATGGGTGACCGTTTGAGAACAACCGCGTGTCGTTGTTTTTTTTAACTTCCCAGTGGAAGTTCTTGCAATGGGGCCGATTTTGTAAAACGCGGATTTTGATATATCTTCACGTTTCAAGGTCACCAGAATCCAAATCCAACGTTTTTATAGAGATGTCTGTCCGTGTGTATGTACGTATGTGCGTATGTACGTATGTGCGTTCCGAATTATGTTTCGCCACGATTTTCTCGAGAACCAAAGATGATATTGACATGGGACCAGGTTTATTCGAAGCGTAATTATCTAACTCAGAACTGATTAAGTTTAAAGCGAAATCGATCAAGCCGTTTTTTGTTAGTAAATAAATAACTTTAATAATTTGCCTTTATTTGTACTATTTATTGTCATTTTTTGTCATTGAGCAAATCATTATTACATTGTGCTCCGTTATTTCGTATACATTATGTTTCGCCACGATTTTCTCGAGAACCAAAGATGATATTGACATGGGACCAGGTTTATTCGAAGCGTAATTACCTAACTCAGAACTGATTAAGTTTAAAGCGAAATCGATCAAGCCGTTTTTTGTTAGTAAATAAATAACTTAAATAATTTGCCTTTATTTGTACTATTTATTGTCATTTTTTGTCATTGAGCAAATCGTTATTACATTGTGCTCCGTTATTTCGTATACATGTAAATTTATAGGACTCCGTGTTCATAACAATAGTTGCATTAATATATATCACACCTCGTTGTTATTAACAAAATTTAATTTCCATGAACAATATTAAAGATTATTTTTTAATATTAAATAATTCTTAACCATATCTCATGGGTAACCACATTTCAAAATGTCCCATTAATCTCATAAATCATATTGATCCCACTGGGAAGTTAGTCATATGGACCTTGCGGGTCGTACCCATACCACTTTTTTATTTTATTTATTTCGTTATACATTTTCCAGTTTTAATTATGTTCAATTTTAGAGACTATTATGTCCTTACAAAACACCGGGAAGTTGTGTGGAAGTAGATTTGTTTTGAATAATTGAGGTTGTATAGCTTGAAGTTTGTTGTACATCAGTTGAAGGTAAGAGGAATAATATCGATTTGTACTTCGGTAACCGATGGCCGATTTAAGAATGTCACTTTTAGTTGTAATTTGTTTATTTACCAAGTGGTCCTTGGATAACCAAATAAGGTCCTTAAGCCCGAAAAAAACATTTTTTTCAAAAACTCCTAAAAAACCACGCAGTATTTATTGTGTTCAATGTTATTTGACTAACAGATCCTTGGAAAACAAAAAGGTTCTTAAAAGTAGAAAAAAGAATATTTTTCCAAAATGCCGTTAGAAACCTCACGGTATATCTGTGTTCAATGTTATTTGACTAAGAGGTCCTTGCAACAACAAAAAAGGTCCTTAAAAGTCGAAGAAAGGAATTTTTTCCAAAATGCCGTTAGAAACCACACGGTATATCTGTGTTCAATGTTATTTGACTAAGAGGTCCTTGCAACAACAAAAAAGGTCCTTAATAGTCGAAAACAGAATATTTTTCCAAAATGTCATTAGAATCCGCACGGTATATCTCTGCTCAATGTTATTCGACTAAGAGGTCCTTGCAACAACAAAAAAGGTCCTTAATGATCGAAAACAGGATATTTTCCAAAATGTCATTAGAATCCGCACGGTATATCTGCGTTCAATGTTATTTGACTAAGAGGTCTTTGGAACAACAAAAAGGTCCTTAATGGTCGAAAACAGGCTATTTTTCCAAAATGTCAGTAGAATTCGCACGGTATATCTGCGTTCAATGTTATTTGACTAAGAGATCTTTGGAACAACAAAAAGGTCCTTAAAAGTCGAAAAAGGATATTTTGCCAAAATGTTTGTTGTTCCTAGCACCCCTCATTCAAATAACATTGAACTCATATATACCGAGCCGTTTCTAACCCTCCTCCATTTTGGGAAAATATCCTTTTTCGGGTTTAATTACTGTGACTCCAGTGACCTCTTTGTAAAATAACCTGATGTAAAATAAAAGGGACATTCAATCAACTTTTTGGTTTCTGGAAACGGTCCTGCAATGTTAACTGCAATCCTTTCAAAGGGCGCTCCAACGATGTATTGATGCATCTTGCCTTGCATTTTTACTCTCGGGCCTTTACTGGCTGCGCAAGTGGCGCATTTTCGGCACCAGTTTTCGACATCGTCTCTTGCGTGGATCCAGTAAAAGTTTTCTCGCACTTTTTCGAGTGTCTTAATTACTCCCAAGTGACCTCCGGACACTCCATCATGCAGTTCCCTAAGAACTTCGTTGACTTTCGATCTGGGTACCACAAGTTGTATCACGGCTGATGTTCCATCCGAACATACCTCTCAAAATGCCATCCTGAACATGAAGTGAGTCCCATTGTGCCAAGTATGCCTTCAGTTCCGGACTCTTATTGGAGATCTGCTGCCAGTCCGGGTTGCCCTCATGTTCCTTCCAGGCGAGAATCGGCTCGATATCCGGATCTTCCTGTTGAGCATTCCGGATCTCCCGTGCACTCCAGCCGGTAATGAGCTCAGCTCTCAACCGTTGGACTTATACTTTATCTTTTTCCTCCTGGCGTACGCAATGTTTACAATCAGCCTTGCAGGGTCGGCGGGAGAGGGCATCTGCGTTGGAGTGAAGAGTTCCCTTTCGGTGCTGTATCTCGTAGTCATACATCTGCAGCCGTTCAATCTGCCTCGCGACTTGTCCTTCAGGGTTCTTAAACTGCAGCAGCCACTTTAGAGACGCATGATCTGTACGCTGGATGAATTTCTGCCCATATAAGTACTTGTGGAAGTGCTTTGTTACCACGATAAAAGCCAGGAGTTCCCGCCTGGTTACGCAATAGTTGCTCTCCGGCTTGGAAAGCACTTTACTGAAGTAGGAAACTACTCTCTCTTGGCCATCGTGGATCTGCGAAAGAACAGCTCCGATCTTTCTTTTTGACTAAAACAATTGGAGATGCCCATGGGCTTTTAGCGCCTTCAATCACTCCTTCCTCCTCCATCGTCGACAAAATCTCTGCAACCTCCGTCTGCTTAGCCAATGGTAATCGTCTGGGAGGCTGATGAATCGGTCTCGCATCTTTAGTATCTATCCGGTGTTGTACAAACAAGGTGTGTTCGGCCATACTCGCAGTCCCACGAAGCGAATATATTCAGCAAACTCGTTGATGAGGTTCCCTGCCATGGCTTGCTGTTCCCGATTCAGATCGCAGTGCTGGAATAAAGTTCTTTTATATACCACGTGAGTTAATCGGTGCTCGCCAGATCACCGCAATTAAACGACGTTGGGCGCAGTTAGTACGTAGATGGGTGACCGTTTGAGAACAACCGCGTGTCGTTGTTTTTTTAACTTCCCAGTGGAAGTTCTTGCAATGGGGCCGATTTTGTAAAACGCGGATTTTGATATATCTTCACGTTTCAAGGTCACCAGAATCCAAATCCAACGTTTTTATAGAGATGTCTGTCCGTGTGTATGTACGTATGTGCGTATGTACGTATGTGCGTTCCGAATTATGTTTCGCCACGATTTTCTCGAGAACCAAAGATGATATTGACATGGGACCAGGTTTATTCGAAGCGTAATTATCTAACTCAGAACTGATTAAGTTTAAAGCGAAATCGATCAAGCCGTTTTTTGTTAGTAAATAAATAAGTTTAATAATTTGCCTTTATTTGTACTATTTATTGTCATTTTTTGTCATTGAGCAAATCATTATTACATTGTGCTCCGTTATTTCGTATACATTATGTTTCGCCACGATTTTCTCGAGAACCAAAGATGATATTGACATGGGACCAGGTTTATTCGAAGCGTAATTACCTAACTCAGAACTGATTAAGTTTAAAGCGAAATCGATCAAGCCGTTTTTTGTTAGTAAATAAATAACTTAAATAATTTGCCTTTATTTGTACTATTTATTGTCATTTTTTGTCATTGAGCAAATCGTTATTACATTGTGCTCCGTTATTTCGTATACATGTAAATTTATAGGACTCCGTGTTCATAACAATAGTTGCATTAATATATATCACACCTCGTTGTTATTAACAAAATTTAATTTCCATGAACAATATTAAAGATTATTTTTTAATATTAAATAATTCTTAACCATATCTCATGGGTAACCACATTTCAAAATGTCCCATTAATCTCATAAATCATATTGATCCCACTGGGAAGTTAGTCATATGGACCTTGCGGGTCGTACCCATACCACTTTTTTATTTTATTTATTTCGTTATACATTTTCCAGTTTTAATTATGTTCAATTTTAGAGACTATTATGTCCTTACAAAACACCGGGAAGTTGTGTGGAAGTAGATTTGTTTTGAATAATTGAGGTTGTATAGCTTGAAGTTTGTTGTACATCAGTTGAAGGTAAGAGGAATAATATCGATTTGTACTTCGGTAACCGATGGCCGATTTAAGAATGTCACTTTCAGTTGTAATTTGTTTATTTACCAAGTGGTCCTTGGATAACCAAATAAGGTCATTAAGCCCGAAAAAAACATTTTTTTCAAAAACTCCTAAAAAACCACGCAGTATTTATTGTGTTCAATGTTATTTGACTAACAGATCCTTGGAAAACAAAAAGGTTCTTAAAAGTAGAAAAAAGAATATTTTTCCAAAATGCCATTAGAATCCACACGGTATATCTGTGTTCAATGTTATTTGACTAAGAGGTCCTTGCAACAACAAAAAAGGTCCTTAAAAGTCGAAGAAAGGAATTTTTTCCAAAATGCCGTTAGAAACCACACGGTATATCTGTGTTCAATGTTATTTGACTAAGAGGTCCTTGCAACAACAAAAAAGGTCCTTAAAAGTCGAAGAAAGGACTTTTTTCCAAAATGCCGTTAGAAACCACACGGTATATCTGTGTTCAATGTTATTTGACTAAGAGGTCCTTGCAACAACAAAAAAGGTCCTTAATAGTCGAAAACAGAATATTTTTCCAAAATGTCATTAGAATCCGCACGGTATATCTCTGCTCAATGTTATTCGACTAAGAGGTCCTTGCAACAACAAAAAAGGTCCTTAATGATCGAAAACAGGATATTTTCCAAAATGTCATTAGAATCCGCACGGTATATCTGCGTTCAATGTTATTTGACTAAGAGGTCTTTGGAACAACAAAAAGGTCCTTAATGGTCGAAAACAGGCTATTTTTCCAAAATGTCAGTAGAATTCGCACGGTATATCTGCGTTCAATGTTATTTGACTAAGAGATCTTTGGAACAACAAAAAGGTCCTTAAAAGTCGAAAAAGGATATTTTGCCAAAATGTTTGTTGTTCCTAGCACCCCTCATTCAAATAACATTGAACTCATATATACCGAGCCGTTTCTAACCCTCCTCCATTTTGGGAAAATATCCTTTTTCGGGTTTAATTACTGTGACTCCAATGACCTCTTTGTAAAATAACCTGATGTAAAATAAAAGGGACATTCAATCAACTTTTTGGTTTCTGGAAACGGTCCTGCAATGTTAACTGCAATCCTTTCAAAGGGCGCTCCAACGATGTATTGATGCATCTTGCCTTGCATTTTTACTCTCGGGCCTTTACTGGCTGCGCAAGTGGCGCATTTTCGGCACCAGTTTTCGACATCGTCTCTTGCGTGGATCCAGTAAAAGTTTTCTCGCACTTTTTCGAGTGTCTTAATTACTCCCAAGTGACCTCCGGACACTCCATCATGCAGTTCCCTAAGAACTTCGTTGACTTTCGATCTGGGTACCACAAGTTGTATCACGGCTGATGTTCCATCCGAACATACCTCTCAAAATGCCATCCTGAACATGAAGTGAGTCCCATTGTGCCAAGTATGCCTTCAGTTCCGGACTCTTATTGGAGATCTGCTGCCAGTCCGGGTTGCCCTCATGTTCCTTCCAGGCGAGAATCGGCTCGATATCCGGATCTTCCTGTTGAGCATTCCGGATCTCCCGTGCACTCCAGCCGGTAATGAGCTCAGCTCTCAACCGTTGGACTTATACTTTATCTTTTTCCTCCTGGCGTACGCAATCTTTACAATCAGCCTTGCAGGGTCGGCGGGAGAGGGTATCTGCGTTGGAGTGAAGAGTTCCCTTTCGGTGCTGTATCTCGTAGTCATACATCTGCAGCCGTTCAATCTGCCTCGCGACTTGTCCTTCAGGGTTCTTAAACTGCAGCAGCCACTTTAGAGACGCATGATCTGTACGCTGGATGAATTTCTGCCCATATAAGTACTTGTGGAAGTGCTTTGTTGCCACGATCAAAGCCAGGAGTTCCCGCCTGGTTACGCAATAGTTGCTCTCCGGCTTGGAAAGCACTTTACTGAAGTAGGAAACTACTCTCTCTTGGCCATCATGGATCTGCGAAAGAACAGCTCTGATCTTTCTTTTTGACTAAAACAATTGGAGATGCCCATGGGCTTTTAGCGCCTTCAATCACTCCTTCCTCCTCCATCGTCGACAAAATCTCTGCAACCTCCGTCTGCTTGGCCAATGGTAATCGTCTGGGAGGCTGATGAATCGGTCTCGCATCTTTAGTATCTATCCGGTGTTGTACAAACAAGGTGTGTTCGGCCATACTCGCAGTCCCACGAAGCGAATATATTCAGCAAACTCGTTGATGAGGTTCCCTGCCATGGCTTGCTGCTCCCGATTCAGATCGCAGTGCTGGAATAAAGTTCTTTTATATACCACGTGAGTTAATCGGTGCTCGCCAGATCACCGCAATTAAACGACGTTGGGCGCAGTTAGTACGTAGATGGGTGACCGTTTGAGAACAACCGCGTGTCGTTGTTTTTTTTAACTTCCCAGTGGAAGTTCTTGCAATGGGGCCGATTTTGTAAAACGCGGATTTTGATATATCTTCACGTTTCAAGGTCACCAGAATCCAAATCCAACGTTTTTATAGAGATGTCTGTCCGTGTGTATGTACGTATGTGCGTATGTACGTATGTGCGTTCCGAATTATGTTTCGCCACGATTTTCTCGAGAACCAAAGATGATATTGACATGGGACCAGGTTTATTCGAAGCGTAATTATCTAACTCAGAACTGATTAAGTTTAAAGCGAAATCGATCAAGCCGTTTTTTGTTAGTAAATAAATAAGTTTAATAATTTGCCTTTATTTGTACTATTTATTGTCATTTTTTGTCATTGAGCAAATCATTATTACATTGTGCTCCGTTATTTCGTATACATTATGTTTCGCCACGATTTTCTCGAGAACCAAAGATGATATTGACATGGGACCAGGTTTATTCGAAGCGTAATTACCTAACTCAGAACTGATTAAGTTTAAAGCGAAATCGATCAAGCCGTTTTTTGTTAGTAAATAAATAACTTAAATAATTTGCCTTTATTTGTACCATTTATTGTCATTTTTTGTCATTGAGCAAATCATTATTACATTGTGCTCCGTTATTTCGTATACTTGTAAATTTATAGGACTCCGTGTTCATAACAATAGTTGCATTAATATATATCACACCTCGTTGTTATTAACAACATTTAATTTCCATGAACAATATTAAAGATTATTTTTTAATATTAAATAATTCTTAACCATATCTCATGGGTAACCACATTTCAAAATGTCCCATTAATCTCATAAATCATATTGATCCCACTGGGAAGTTAGTCATGTGGACCTTGCGGGTCGTACCCATACCACTTTTTTATTTTATTTATTTCGTTATACATTTTCCAGTTTTAATTATGTTCAATTTTAGAGACTATTATGTCCTTACAAAACACCGGGAAGTTGTGTGGAAGTAGATTTGTTTTGAATAATTGAGGTTGTATAGCTTGAAGTTTGTTGTACATCAGTTGAAGGTAAGAGGAATAATATCGATTTGTACTTCGGTAACCGATGGCCGATTTAAGAATGTCACTTTTAGTTGTAATTTGTTTATTTACCAAGTGGTCCTTGGATAACCAAATAAGGTCCTTAAGCCCGAAAAAAACATTTTTTTCAAAAACTCCTAAAAAACCACGCAGTATTTATTGTGTTCAATGTTATTTGACTAACAGATCCTTGGAAAACAAAAAGGTTCTTAAAAGTAGAAAAAAGAATATTTTTCCAAAATGCCATTAGAATCCACACGGTATATCTGTGTTCAATGTTATTTGACTAAGAGGTCCTTGCAACAACAAAAAAGGTCATTAAAAGTCGAAGAAAGGAATTTTTTCCAAAATGCCGTTAGAAACCACACGGTATATCTGTGTTCAATGTTATTTGACTAAGAGGTCCTTGCAACAACAAAAAAGGTCCTTAAAAGTCGAAGAAAGGAATTTTTTCCAAAATGCCGTTAGAAACCACACGGTATATCTGTGTTCAATGTTATTTGACTAAGAGGTCCTTGCAACAACAAAAAAGGTCCTTAATAGTCGAAAACAGAATATTTTTCCAAAATGTCATTAGAATCCGCACGGTATATCTCTGCTCAATGTTATTCGACTAAGAGGTCCTTGCAACAACAAAAAAGGTCCTTAATGATCGAAAACAGGATATTTTCCAAAATGTCATTAGAATCCGCACGGTATATCTGCGTTCAATGTTATTTGACTAAGAGGTCTTTGGAACAACAAAAAGGTCCTTAATGGTCGAAAACAGGCTATTTTTCCAAAATGTCAGTAGAATTCGCACGGTATATCTGCGTTCAATGTTATTTGACTAAGAGATCTTTGGAACAACAAAAAGGTCCTTAAAAGTCGAAAAAGGATATTTTGCCAAAATGTTTGTTGTTCCTAGCACCCCTCATTCAAATAACATTGAACTCATATATACCGAGCCGTTTCTAACCCTCCTCCATTTTGGGAAAATATCCTTTTTCGGGTTTAATTACTGTGACTCCAATGACCTCTTTGTAAAATAACCTGATGTAAAATAAAAGGGACATTCAATCAACTTTTTGGTTTCTGGAAACGGTCCTGCAATGTTAACTGCAATCCTTTCAAAGGGCGCTCCAACGATGTATTGATGCATCTTGCCTTGCATTTTTACTCTCAGGCCTTTACTGGCTGCGCAAGTGGCGCATTTTCGGCACCAGTTTTCGACATCGTCTCTTGCGTGGATCCAGTAAAAGTTTTCTCGCACTTTTTCGAGTGTCTTAATTACTCCCAAGTGACCTCCGGACACTCCATCATGCAGTTCCCTAAGAACTTCGTTGACTTTCGATCTGGGTACCACAAGTTGTATCACGGCTGATGTTCCATCCGAACATACCTCTCAAAATGCCATCCTGAACATGAAGTGAGTCCCATTGTGCCAAGTATGCCTTCAGTTCCGGACTCTTATTGGAGATCTGCTGCCAGTCCGGGTTGCCCTCATGTTCCTTCCAGGCGAGAATCGGCTCGATATCCGGATCTTCCTGTTGAGCATTCCGGATCTCCCGTGCACTCCAGCCGGTAATGAGCTCAGCTCTCAACCGTTGGACTTATACTTTATCTTTTTCCTCCTGGCGTACGCAATCTTTACAATCAGCCTTGCAGGGTCGGCGGGAGAGGGTATCTGCGTTGGAGTGAAGAGTTCCCTTTCGGTGCTGTATCTCGTAGTCATACATCTGCAGCCGTTCAATCTGCCTCGCGACTTGTCCTTCAGGGTTCTTAAACTGCAGCAGCCACTTTAGAGACACATGATCTGTACGCTGGATGAATTTCTGCCCATATAAGTACTTGTGGAAGTGCTTTGTTGCCACGATCAAAGCCAGGAGTTCCCGCCTGGTTACGCAATAGTTGCTCTCCGGCTTGGAAAGCACTTTACTGAAGTAGGAAACTACTCTCTCTTGGCCATCATGGATCTGCGAAAGAACAGCTCTGATCTTTCTTTTTGACTAAAACAATTGGAGATGCCCATGGGCTTTTAGCGCCTTCAATCACTCCTTCCTCCTCCATCGTCGACAAAATCTCTGCAACCTCCGTCTGCTTAGCCAATGGTAATCGTCTGGGAGGCTGATGAATCGGTCTCGCATCTTTAGTATCTATCCGGTGTTGTACAAACAAGGTGTGTTCGGCCATACTCGCAGTCCCACGAAGCGAATATATTCAGCAAACTCGTTGATGAGGTTCCCTGTCATGGCTTGCTGCTCCCGATTCAGATCGCAGTGCTGGAATAAAGTTCTTTTATATACCACGTGAGTTAATCGGTGCTCGCCAGATCACCGCAATTAAACGACGTTGGGCGCAGTTAGTACGTAGATGGGTGACCGTTTGAGAACAACCGCGTGTCGTTGTTTTTTTTAACTTCCCAGTGGAAGTTCTTGCAATGGGGCCGATTTTGTAAAACGCGGATTTTGATATATCTTCACGTTTCAAGGTCACCAGAATCCAAATCCAACGTTTTTATAGAGATGTCTGTCCGTGTGTATGTACGTATGTGCGTATGTACGTATGTGCGTTCCGAATTATGTTTCGCCACGATTTTCTCGAGAACCAAAGATGATATTGACATGGGACCAGGTTTATTCGAAGCGTAATTATCTAACTCAGAACTGATTAAGTTTAAAGCGAAATCGATCAAGCCGTTTTTTGTTAGTAAATAAATAACTTTAATAATTTGCCTTTATTTGTACTATTTATTGTCATTTTTTGTCATTGAGCAAATCATTATTACATTGTGCTCCGTTATTTCGTATACATTATGTTTCGCCACGATTTTCTCGAGAACCAAAGATGATATTGACATGGGACCAGGTTTATTCGAAGCGTAATTACCTAACTCAGAACTGATTAAGTTTAAAGCGAAATCGATCAAGCCGTTTTTTGTTAGTAAATAAATAACTTAAATAATTTGCCTTTATTTGTACTATTTATTGTCATTTTTTGTCATTGAGCAAATCGTTATTACATTGTGCTCCGTTATTTCGTATACATGTAAATTTATAGGACTCCGTGTTCATAACAATAGTTGCATTAATATATATCACACCTCGTTGTTATTAACAAAATTTAATTTCCATGAACAATATTAAAGATTATTTTTTAATATTAAATAATTCTTAACCATATCTCATGGGTAACCACATTTCAAAATGTCCCATTAATCTCATAAATCATATTGATCCCACTGGGAAGTTAGTCATATGGACCTTGCGGGTCGTACCCATACCACTTTTTTATTTTATTTATTTCGTTATACATTTTCCAGTTTTAATTATGTTCAATTTTAGAGACTATTATGTCCTTACAAAACACCGGGAAGTTGTGTGGAAGTAGATTTGTTTTGAATAATTGAGGTTGTATAGCTTGAAGTTTGTTGTACATCAGTTGAAGGTAAGAGGAATAATATCGATTTGTACTTCGGTAACCGATGGCCGATTTCAGAATGTCACTTTCAGTTGTAATTTGTTTATTTACCAAGTGGTCCTTGGATAACCAAATAAGGTCATTAAGCCCGAAAAAAACATTTTTTTCAAAAACTCCTAAAAAACCACGCAGTATTTATTGTGTTCAATGTTATTTGACTAACAGATCCTTGGAAAACAAAAAGGTTCTTAAAAGTAGAAAAAAGAATATTTTTCCAAAATGCCATTAGAATCCACACGGTATATCTGTGTTCAATGTTATTTGACTAAGAGGTCCTTGCAACAACAAAAAAGGTCCTTAAAAGTCGAAGAAAGGAATTTTTTCCAAAATGCCGTTAGAAACCACACGGTATATCTGTGTTCAATGTTATTTGACTAAGAGGTCCTTGCAACAACAAAAAAGGTCCTTAAAAGTCGAAGAAAGGACTTTTTTCCAAAATGCCGTTAGAAACCACACGGTATATCTGTGTTCAATGTTATTTGACTAA
This sequence comes from Portevinia maculata, assembly GCA_949715645.1. Lineage (NCBI taxonomy): Eukaryota > Metazoa > Arthropoda > Insecta > Diptera > Syrphidae > Portevinia > Portevinia maculata. The sequence continues at coordinate 167,236,950 of OX454526.1, read as the reverse complement.
GAGGTCCTTGCAACAACAAAAAAGGTCCTTAATAGTCGAAAACAGAATATTTTTCCAAAATGTCATTAGAATCCGCACGGTATATCTCTGCTCAATGTTATTCGACTAAGAGGTCCTTGCAACAACAAAAAAGGTCCTTAATGATCGAAAACAGGATATTTTCCAAAATGTCATTAGAATCCGCACGGTATATCTGCGTTCAATGTTATTTGACTAAGAGGTCTTTGGAACAACAAAAAGGTCCTTAATGGTCGAAAACAGGCTATTTTTCCAAAATGTCAGTAGAATTCGCACGGTATATCTGCGTTCAATGTTATTTGACTAAGAGATCTTTGGAACAACAAAAAGGTCCTTAAAAGTCGAAAAAGGATATTTTGCCAAAATGTTTGTTGTTCCTAGCACCCCTCATTCAAATAACATTGAACTCATATATACCGAGCCGTTTCTAACCCTCCTCCATTTTGGGAAAATATCCTTTTTCGGGTTTAATTACTGTGACTCCAATGACCTCTTTGTAAAATAACCTGATGTAAAATAAAAGGGACATTCAATCAACTTTTTGGTTTCTGGAAACGGTCCTGCAATGTTAACTGCAATCCTTTCAAAGGGCGCTCCAACGATGTATTGATGCATCTTGCCTTGCATTTTTACTCTCGGGCCTTTACTGGCTGCGCAAGTGGCGCATTTTCGGCACCAGTTTTCGACATCGTCTCTTGCGTGGATCCAGTAAAAGTTTTCTCGCACTTTTTCGAGTGTCTTAATTACTCCCAAGTGACCTCCGGACACTCCATCATGCAGTTCCCTAAGAACTTCGTTGACTTTCGATCTGGGTACCACAAGTTGTATCACGGCTGATGTTCCATCCGAACATACCTCTCAAAATGCCATCCTGAACATGAAGTGAGTCCCATTGTGCCAAGTATGCCTTCAGTTCCGGACTCTTATTGGAGATCTGCTGCCAGTCCGGGTTGCCCTCATGTTCCTTCCAGGCGAGAATCGGCTCGATATCCGGATCTTCCTGTTGAGCATTCCGGATCTCCCGTGCACTCCAGCCGGTAATGAGCTCAGCTCTCAACCGTTGGACTTATACTTTATCTTTTTCCTCCTGGCGTACGCAATCTTTACAATCAGCCTTGCAGGGTCGGCGGGAGAGGGTATCTGCGTTGGAGTGAAGAGTTCCCTTTCGGTGCTGTATCTCGTAGTCATACATCTGCAGCCGTTCAATCTGCCTCGCGACTTGTCCTTCAGGGTTCTTAAACTGCAGCAGCCACTTTAGAGACGCATGATCTGTACGCTGGATGAATTTCTGCCCATATAAGTACTTGTGGAAGTGCTTTGTTGCCACGATCAAAGCCAGGAGTTCCCGCCTGGTTACGCAATAGTTGCTCTCCGGCTTGGAAAGCACTTTACTGAAGTAGGAAACTACTCTCTCTTGGCCATCATGGATCTGCGAAAGAACAGCTCTGATCTTTCTTTTTGACTAAAACAATTGGAGATGCCCATGGGCTTTTAGCGCCTTCAATCACTCCTTCCTCCTCCATCGTCGACAAAATCTCTGCAACCTCCGTCTGCTTGGCCAATGGTAATCGTCTGGGAGGCTGATGAATCGGTCTCGCATCTTTAGTATCTATCCGGTGTTGTACAAACAAGGTGTGTTCGGCCATACTCGCAGTCCCACGAAGCGAATATATTCAGCAAACTCGTTGATGAGGTTCCCTGCCATGGCTTGCTGCTCCCGATTCAGATCGCAGTGCTGGAATAAAGTTCTTTTATATACCACGTGAGTTAATCGGTGCTCGCCAGATCACCGCAATTAAACGACGTTGGGCGCAGTTAGTACGTAGATGGGTGACCGTTTGAGAACAACCGCGTGTCGTTGTTTTTTTTAACTTCCCAGTGGAAGTTCTTGCAATGGGGCCGATTTTGTAAAACGCGGATTTTGATATATCTTCACGTTTCAAGGTCACCAGAATCCAAATCCAACGTTTTTATAGAGATGTCTGTCCGTGTGTATGTACGTATGTGCGTATGTACGTATGTGCGTTCCGAATTATGTTTCGCCACGATTTTCTCGAGAACCAAAGATGATATTGACATGGGACCAGGTTTATTCGAAGCGTAATTATCTAACTCAGAACTGATTAAGTTTAAAGCGAAATCGATCAAGCCGTTTTTTGTTAGTAAATAAATAAGTTTAATAATTTGCCTTTATTTGTACTATTTATTGTCATTTTTTGTCATTGAGCAAATCATTATTACATTGTGCTCCGTTATTTCGTATACATTATGTTTCGCCACGATTTTCTCGAGAACCAAAGATGATATTGACATGGGACCAGGTTTATTCGAAGCGTAATTACCTAACTCAGAACTGATTAAGTTTAAAGCGAAATCGATCAAGCCGTTTTTTGTTAGTAAATAAATAACTTAAATAATTTGCCTTTATTTGTACCATTTATTGTCATTTTTTGTCATTGAGCAAATCATTATTACATTGTGCTCCGTTATTTCGTATACTTGTAAATTTATAGGACTCCGTGTTCATAACAATAGTTGCATTAATATATATCACACCTCGTTGTTATTAACAACATTTAATTTCCATGAACAATATTAAAGATTATTTTTTAATATTAAATAATTCTTAACCATATCTCATGGGTAACCACATTTCAAAATGTCCCATTAATCTCATAAATCATATTGATCCCACTGGGAAGTTAGTCATGTGGACCTTGCGGGTCGTACCCATACCACTTTTTTATTTTATTTATTTCGTTATACATTTTCCAGTTTTAATTATGTTCAATTTTAGAGACTATTATGTCCTTACAAAACACCGGGAAGTTGTGTGGAAGTAGATTTGTTTTGAATAATTGAGGTTGTATAGCTTGAAGTTTGTTGTACATCAGTTGAAGGTAAGAGGAATAATATCGATTTGTACTTCGGTAACCGATGGCCGATTTAAGAATGTCACTTTTAGTTGTAATTTGTTTATTTACCAAGTGGTCCTTGGATAACCAAATAAGGTCCTTAAGCCCGAAAAAAACATTTTTTTCAAAAACTCCTAAAAAACCACGCAGTATTTATTGTGTTCAATGTTATTTGACTAACAGATCCTTGGAAAACAAAAAGGTTCTTAAAAGTAGAAAAAAGAATATTTTTCCAAAATGCCATTAGAATCCACACGGTATATCTGTGTTCAATGTTATTTGACTAAGAGGTCCTTGCAACAACAAAAAAGGTCCTTAAAAGTCGAAGAAAGGAATTTTTTCCAAAATGCCGTTAGAAACCTCACGGTATATCTGTGTTCAATGTTATTTGACTAAGAGGTCCTTGCAACAACAAAAAAGGTCCTTAAAAGTCGAAGAAAGGAATTTTTTCCAAAATGCCGTTAGAAACCACACGGTATATCTGTGTTCAATGTTATTTGACTAAGAGGTCCTTGCAACAACAAAAAAGGTCCTTAATAGTCGAAAACAGAATATTTTTCCAAAATGTCATTAGAATCCGCACGGTATATCTCTGCTCAATGTTATTCGACTAAGAGGTCCTTGCAACAACAAAAAAGGTCCTTAATGATCGAAAACAGGATATTTTCCAAAATGTCATTAGAATCCGCACGGTATATCTGCGTTCAATGTTATTTGACTAAGAGGTCTTTGGAACAACAAAAAGGTCCTTAATGGTCGAAAACAGGCTATTTTTCCAAAATGTCAGTAGAATTCGCACGGTATATCTGCGTTCAATGTTATTTGACTAAGAGATCTTTGGAACAACAAAAAGGTCCTTAAAAGTCGAAAAAGGATATTTTGCCAAAATGTTTGTTGTTCCTAGCACCCCTCATTCAAATAACATTGAACTCATATATACCGAGCCGTTTCTAACCCTCCTCCATTTTGGGAAAATATCCTTTTTCGGGTTTAATTACTGTGACTCCAGTGACCTCTTTGTAAAATAACCTGATGTAAAATAAAAGGGACATTCAATCAACTTTTTGGTTTCTGGAAACGGTCCTGCAATGTTAACTGCAATCCTTTCAAAGGGCGCTCCAACGATGTATTGATGCATCTTGCCTTGCATTTTTACTCTCGGGCCTTTACTGGCTGCGCAAGTGGCGCATTTTCGGCACCAGTTTTCGACATCGTCTCTTGCGTGGATCCAGTAAAAGTTTTCTCGCACTTTTTCGAGTGTCTTAATTACTCCCAAGTGACCTCCGGACACTCCATCATGCAGTTCCCTAAGAACTTCGTTGACTTTCGATCTGGGTACCACAAGTTGTATCACGGCTGATGTTCCATCCGAACATACCTCTCAAAATGCCATCCTGAACATGAAGTGAGTCCCATTGTGCCAAGTATGCCTTCAGTTCCGGACTCTTATTGGAGATCTGCTGCCAGTCCGGGTTGCCCTCATGTTCCTTCCAGGCGAGAATCGGCTCGATATCCGGATCTTCCTGTTGAGCATTCCGGATCTCCCGTGCACTCCAGCCGGTAATGAGCTCAGCTCTCAACCGTTGGACTTATACTTTATCTTTTTCCTCCTGGCGTACGCAATGTTTACAATCAGCCTTACAGGGTCGGCGGGAGAGGGCATCTGCGTTGGAGTGAAGAGTTCCCTTTCGGTGCTGTATCTCGTAGTCATACATCTGCAGCCGTTCAATCTGCCTCGCGACTTGTCCTTCAGGGTTCTTAAACTGCAGCAGCCACTTTAGAGACGCATGATCTGTACGCTGGATGAATTTCTGCCCATATAAGTACTTGTGGAAGTGCTTTGTTACCACGATAAAAGCCAGGAGTTCCCGCCTGGTTACGCAATAGTTGCTCTCCGGCTTGGAAAGCACTTTACTGAAGTAGGAAACTACTCTCTCTTGGCCATCGTGGATCTGCGAAAGAACAGCTCCGATCTTTCTTTTTGACTAAAACAATTGGAGATGCCCATGGGCTTTTAGCGCCTTCAATCACTCCTTCCTCCTCCATCGTCGACAAAATCTCTGCAACCTCCGTCTGCTTAGCCAATGGTAATCGTCTGGGAGGCTGATGAATCGGTCTCGCATCTTTAGTATCTATCCGGTGTTGTACAAACAAGGTGTGTTCGGCCATACTCGCAGTCCCACGAAGCGAATATATTCAGCAAACTCGTTGATGAGGTTCCCTGCCATGGCTTGCTGTTCCCGATTCAGATCGCAGTGCTGGAATAAAGTTCTTTTATATACCACGTGAGTTAATCGGTGCTCGCCAGATCACCGCAATTAAACGACGTTGGGCGCAGTTAGTACGTAGATGGGTGACCGTTTGAGAACAACCGCGTGTCGTTGTTTTTTTAACTTCCCAGTGGAAGTTCTTGCAATGGGGCCGATTTTGTAAAACGCGGATTTTGATATATCTTCACGTTTCAAGGTCACCAGAATCCAAATCCAACGTTTTTATAGAGATGTCTGTCCGTGTGTATGTACGTATGTGCGTATGTACGTATGTGCGTTCGGAATTATGTTTCGCCACGATTTTCTCGAGAACCAAAGATGATATTGACATGGGACCAGGTTTATTCGGAGCGTAATTACCTAACTCAGAACTGATTAAGTTTAAAGCGAAATCGATCAAGCCGTTTTTTGTTAGTAAATAAATAACTTAAATAATTTGCCTTTATTTGTACTATTTATTGTCATTTTTTGTCATTGAGCAAATTATTATTACATTGTGCTCCGTTATTTCGTATACATGTAAATTTATAGGACTCCGTGTTCATAACAATAGTTGCATTAATATATATCACACCTCGTTGTTATTAACAACATTTAATTTCCATGAACAATATTAAAGATTATTTTTTAATATTAAATAATTCTTAACCATATCTCATGGGTAACCACATTTCAAAATGTCCCATTAATCTCATAAATCATGTTGATCCCACTGGGAAGTTAGTCATGTGGACCTTGCGGGTCGTACCCATACCACTTTTTTATTTTATTTATTTCGTTATACATTTTCCAGTTTTAATTATGTTCAATTTTAGAGACTATTATGTCCTTACAAAACACCGGGAAGTTGTGTGGAAGTAGATTTGTTTTGAATAATTGAGGTTGTATAGCTTGAAGTTTGTTGTACATCAGTTGAAGGTAAGAGGAATAATATCGATTTGTCCTTCGGTAACCGATGGCCGATTTAAGAATGTCACTTTTAGTTGTAATTTGGTTATTTACCAAGTGGTCCTTGGATAACCAAATAAGGTCCTTAAGCCCGAAAAAAACATTTTTTTCAAAAACTCCTAAAAAACCGCGCAGTATTTATTGTGTTCAATGTTATTTGACTAACAGATCCTTGGAAAACAAAAAGGTTCTTAAAAGTAGAAAAAAGAATATTTTTCCAAAATGCCATTAGAATCCACACGGTATATCTGTGTTCAATGTTATTTGACTAAGAGGTCCTTGCAACAACAAAAAAGGTCCTTAAAAGTCGAAGAAAGGAATTTTTTCCAAAATGCCGTTAGAAACCACACGGTATATCTGTGTTCAATGTTATTTGATTAAGAGGTCCTTGCAACAACAAAAAAGGTCCTTAATAGTCGAAAACAGAATATTTTTCCAAAATGTCATTAGAATCCGCACGGTATATCTCTGCTCAATGTTATTCGACTAAGAGGTCCTTGCAACAACAAAAAAGGTCCTTAATGATCGAAAACAGGATATTTTTCCAAAATGTCATTAGAATCCGCACGGTATATCTGCGTTCAATGTTATTTGACTAAGAGGTCTTTGGAACAACTACAAGGTCCTTAATGGTCGAAAACAGGCTATTTTTCCAAAATGTCAGTGGAATTCGCACGGTATATCTGCGTTCAGTGTTATTTGAATAAGAGGTCTTTGGAACAACAAAAAGGTCCTTAAAAGTCGAAAAAGAATATTTTGCCAAAATGTTTGTTGTTCCTAGCACCCCTCATTCAAATAACATTGAACTCATATATACCGAGCCGTTTCTAACCCTCCTCCATTTTGGGAAAATATCCTTTTTCGGGTTTAATTACTGTGACTCCAATGACCTCTTTGTAAAATAACCTGATGTAAAATAAAAGGGACATTCAATCAACTTTTATTTTAAACGCAATATGCATAATAAATCCCAATAAATTATCACCATTATAGCAAAATTAAAAACTTTGATTTAGTTATTAGTTATTACCCATACAGCTAAGAAGCTACAGCTAAAAACTAACCAACTTTTAGTTGTCATCCGCAACTAACTTTGGCAACCTAACGAGCTTAGTTACACAACCTGCAACTAATAGCTAATAGCAAAAATTAGTTGTCATTATGATAGCTAACCACCAAATCGATTGGATTTTTAGCGCAGCTAATTTAACTACGTTAGTTACTTAGTTATGGCGTTAGCTAGATAACAAATTAGGTAGCTAATGCGCAACTGTGCCTACATGTTTACACATCAACCGTGCGTGCAGCGTGGCTCACACCTTTTTTTTGTATATGATCTTTGACTCCTAGGAGTCGGGAGATACAATTTCTAAAATCCGCCCAAAAGACGAAGCATTATTGTATTGCTAGACTAACTTCCAGTCTAAACTGTAATATATATTTTAATAGTTCGAGTGGGCTTTTGTTTTGCCTGCAAAAGATATAATTGCTCTTTACCGTACGCGTTCGATCTTAAATTCATCATTCATAGTATTTTCCTAAAAGTTTGTCTGGGGTGAGAAAGTCGAACTTTGTCGCCAAATTTCGAAGTTGTGAAGAAAAATATGGGTGGCGACGGTATAGAGGTCAGTGTGTTGGCTTGTGACCCGAGCGGTTCAATCCCCATGGGGAACAACAACATAAGCCACCCATTCACATTCCTCTACACCAAAAGGAGGATTTCTGCCTGGTAGTACAATGGACCGTTACCGAGTCTGAGTGCTCTGGGATTTGGATTTAATTTTATAAAAATAAAAAAAAGGAAGAAAATAATTCTCACCCCAGTTCATTTTCATAGGATAAAGCAGCTTCTATATTTCCGTCACCAAAAATATGTTTTTTTTTTTATTTTCCTGTGACGTTCCATTAAAAGTTTTTCACATAAATTTTTAGCATACTTAAAAGCACCGTCTACCAATTCATCTCGTTTTTCTATAAGGAAGATCTGTAATGCATTTATTTTTTGACCACATTGATGAAGGTTGAGTCCTTCTGTTTGCAAGTATATTTGGGCATCATTAAGTTTCTAATCATCGCTTGATATCGAGCTCCATCCACGTAACTGCATTGACGTTTTCATCTTGGAAGAAAAATGGACGACACTCTTTTTCATTATTAACCGGAACCAATGTACATAATTTTCCAATAAAAATAAATACAGATTCACACAATTTATGTCTTTCATTAAAAATCTAAAATGATACCTCAAATTTGAACACACTTTATTAGATACCCCTAATAAAAGATAAAACAAAAATACTTATTCGCACGAACTTCACTCCAGTCTCCAGCTATACACCGCTTAAAGTTGCATACGCAACGCATATATCTGCGCAACTGCTAGCTGTGTTATAATTTGTGTGTAAAGCGGCCCTTACACGGTCAATCGGTTGACATCATGCATCGTGTATGTGTGGATTGACTAAGGGGTAGCGTCACAGTTCAATCGATTGACGTGAAATTTTTAGTTTTTGTGAGTTTTCGTGGTGTACGGATGTGCGATGAGTGAAACGGACGATTGTATTGCATATATTGCTCTTGCACATTGCATTAAGAGGAAAAAGACAAAAATGTCGAGAAAAAAGAGAATTTGGATGAAGGAGTGGTTAAAAAAAAAGGAATCAGTTCACACATGAAAATCTTTTGAATGAATTGAGAATATCTGCACGGGACGATTATAAAAATTTTATGAGAATGGATAACTCCACTTACAAGGAATTGCTTAAAATAATTTCTCATTTGATTATGAAAAAGATACATGCATTCGTGAAGCTAAAAGTTCAGTTAAAACGGCATTCAAATATAAAGGACCAACTGGAGTTTTTTCTAAAGAAGACGAAAGGGGCAGATCAAAAGCTGCAAATAAAACATCGGATGAAAATATAACATGGATTAAGGACCACATTGAAAGCTTCCCAACTGCTGAGTCTCACTACTGCCGCAAGACTTCACAGAGGATGTATCTAGATCCCAATCTGAGTATATCAAAAATGTATTCCTTATTCCTTGACAAATGCAATAGTGACGCGTCAATAAAGCTACCTTCATCTACCACCTACAGGAAAGTTTTCGGTGAGTACTACAATTTATCGTTCTTCCATCCAAAAAAAGACCAGTGTCAGGCATGTCAAAAAGGTAGAGAAACTCAAAATGAAGAATATCTGGCCCATTTAAAAAGAAAAGACGAATGTTCCGCTGCAAAATCCTTGGACAAAGAAAGGGCCACGAAAGAGCCTAGTTTCATGGCATGCATATTTGACTTACAATCTGTGTTACAAATTCCATCAAGTGACGATAGTCAAATGTACTACAGCCGAAAACTGTGTGCATACAATCTAACCATCTATAACGCTACTCCACCAAACGATGCCTTCTGCTTTTTCTGGACAGAAACTGGTGGTAAAAGGGGTAGTAATGCAATTGGTTCGTGCTTGTATAAATACTTGCATCAACTTTCACCGGAAATTAAAGAAGTGTCTCTTTTTTCTAACACTTGCAGTGGCCAAAATAGGAATAAAAATATTTCAATATTATTTCTCCATTTGGTTCAAATTTTAAATTTGGATATAATTGAACACAAATTTCTAGAAAGCGGTCACAGTTATATGGAGGTCGATAGCATGCAAAGTCCTATCGAAAAGCAGAAAAAGAATGTTCCAGTATATACGATTCAAGACTGGCTTGCTATATTCCGACTCGCACGCTCCAAGAGGCTTAAAAGCAAAGGAAATCCGTATAATATAACCCAAATGCGGTATACTGATTTTCTGAATTTATCACAACTATAGCAGATTATAAAAAATAAAAATTTGAACGAAAGCGGAGAAAAAGTTGAATTGGTTCAAGGTAAAATCTTTTAAGTACCAAAAGATTAAACCTGGTGTGATCGAGTACAAGTACGATCACAATGAAACCTATAAGGAAATAAGGGTTTTCGGCAAAGGTAGGCCCATAAATTTGAAAGAAGTTAACATCAACAAGGTGTATAAAACCAGCCTTCCTATAAGTATAGAAAATAAAAAAGATTTACTTAATCTGTGCAAGTCAGGAGCCATCCCGGATGAGTTTCATCACTGGTATAAAAGCTTGAAAACAAGCAAAACCATCAGAAATAAAGCTCCAGAACCCGATGTAAATGATGATTCCGAATCAGACCAAGATTAATGAATTAAAAAAAAAATTAAAAAAAACATTTTCATTAAAAAAAACCCATCTCCACAAAAAATTATTTTTTAATGCAAAAACAACCCATGTCCAAGACTCATTTTTCATTTGTATGAAAAAAAATTGAATAAATTAAATTAAATACAACTTTTTGGTTTCATCTTATTTATAAATGCTTTAACTATCCGATTGCAATATCGATTTTCAAATTGAAACTTCTTAATGATTTTTCCATCGGCCATAAACTTTGAATTTTCAATAACTCAGAAACACAATTGTGTGACTTGAGCTCTTTTTGCAGCATACCGACGATATGTTTCTACAAAAATTTCATGTTCTTCCGCCACCGAAAGCTGCAAAATTAGAGAGTATTGTCAGCTTTGCGATCGCTGTTCAAAATCTATGTGCAACAATAGAATGATCTGGCCTTGTGACACATTGGTCTTAACTGGGCGATTTATACACAAAATCTCCCCTTGGACACATGCACTCTGTCACATTTCAGCTCATGCATCTACCAAATAGCTGAAGTCGCAAACCGTGTTAGTTTACCGAGCTCGTTGAACTGCGATAAGCCAAATATTCGAAACATCAAAGAGAAAGGATACTTACACACACATTCTAAAGACGTTGGTGACTACCGTAAGGTTAATTATAATCCAAATGAGCGCAAGTGTTGTATTTGTAGCGGAAAATGCCAAGCGGTGTCATAGTGAAAGAGGTTTTAGCAATTGAGTTATAGGTCAAAGTTGTCAGCTGTGCGAGAACATCGTCTTTGTCGCCGGTGTCTTGGAAAACATGGGAGTCAGCGGTGTAGGTCCAAGATCGTGTGCGGCAAAAACAATTGCGTATTAAAGCACAACCATAAGCTTCACAACGATGATAGGGACGGGCAAATGCAGGAGAGTGAGCAGCACGACCAAAGAACTGAGGGAGTATAGGCTCATCATAACGACGACTTCACTCGCTACACTAGGTCTGAGTCTGTCCTTTTCAGAATGATACCCGTGACCCTTTACGGCAATAATTGTCTACTAGAATTTTGCACGTTTTTCGACGAAGGTTCCTCTCTTACTCTATTAGACAAAGAAGTGGCTCGACAGTTGAATACTAGTGGGCTGGCAGCCCCGTTACGAATAAAGTGGACTGCCGGCACTCAGCGGTAAGAGAATGACTCAGACTCGGTTAGTAATTGGAATCAATAACTGAAAACTGGGATTAATTAAGAAGGCGATGCCGGGGAACCCGTGGCTACTAAGACTCGACTTGGATAAACCATACCTACACGGTGTTTGGAAGAATTTTCACACGGATACAAATATCGTCACAGGTAGTTGCAACCTTCACGTTTGCGATTGTGAACAATGCGATGATAACGGAGATCTAAAGAAGTTGTTAAAGCAGTTCCTATACAATGACAACCTGTGGGTTTCTAACCCGGCGAACTTGTTAATGTCTGTGGAAGAAAAACGCGTCCTTAAATTACTAAGATAACTTGTCGCAATTAGGTGCGGTTCGTGACTGGTCTGCTGTGGAGGTACGACGAATCTGAACAAGCCCGCTAAACTGGGGATCGTGTGGGATACCGCAGCGAAAGTTAGAGGTATGTCTTTGAATTCGGCTTTAATGAATTGACCTGATTAGCTTAATAGTCTGGTGTCAGTACTCTACAAGTTACGAGAAAGAACCATAGCCCTTTGCGGGGACATTATGGAGATGTTTTTTCAAGTCAAGATGAGAGGTGAAGATCAACATTCCCAACGTTTTCTGTGGTGCAATAGGTCGGAACAATACCTCGACACATATGTTATGACTGTCATGACATTTGGGGCCACCTGTTTACCTGCCTGCGCTCAGTAGGAGTGTATCCAGCAGGAGTAAAAGCAATCCTCGACAATCATTATGTAGACGACCTGCTGGTGAGCAATTCATTACGCACCATGAGGCGTTATTCGTTTCATTTATAGTAAAGCAGGATTTGTCCTAAGGAACTGGATTTCAAACTCAGCAGAGGTTGTTAAAGCTCTCCAATCAAGCAACACAGATATTTTGGATTTGAATATGGATGCCATACTTCCATCCGACAAAGTGCTGGGAATGTGGTGGCGCACCTCCAGGGATGTTTTCATTTTCAAACTGTCAGAAATACGTATTGGAAATCAACGTCCTACCAAACGAGAGGCTCTGCAGATCTTAATGACCACATTCGACAAGTTGGGGTTGATTGCGAATTTTCTAATGTATATAAAGGTCATCCTTCAAGAAATTTGGCGCTCGGGTACAGAATGGGATGAAGAGACTCAAGAAGATCTACACAAAAAGTGGCTGAACTGGATTCGCGTTTTGCCCAAGATTGAAAGCATTCAAATTCCGAGATGTTACACCACCTTGAACTTTGTGAATCAACCAGAAATGCAGCTCCACCTGTTCGTCGATGCAAGTGAGAAAGGCTATGCAGCTGTGGCGTATTTGCGGTGTTCAGATGGAAATTCGGCAGAGGTTACCTTAATAGGAGCGAAAACACGAGTGGCCCCATTATAAAGTCTCTCCATTCCTAGGCTGGAACTGCAAGCAGCCAATCTTCGTGCCCGTTTATCCAGATCTATCATCCAATCTCGTTCTATTGCGTTCGCCACCAAAGTGTTTTGGTCTGACTCCAAGAACGTTTTGTCCTGGCTACGCTCAGATCATTGAAGATACAAGCAATTCGTAGCCTTTCGTGTCAGTGAGATCATGGAGCACTCTGATATTTCGGGGTGGCGATGGGTTCCATCAAAATACAATGTAGCAGATGACGCCACTAAATGATGTAAGAATCCAGAGTTCTGTTCATCCAGTCGATGGTTCAAGGGGCCATCTTTCCTACTTTCATCTCCAGAAATGTGGCCACATGAAATGCAACCAGCGAACATTACTCAGGAAGAACTAAGGTCCCAGTATGTAAACGTACATGTCGAGTGCAAGGAAAGTTTGTTTAAAATGGATCGATTCTCTAACTGGACAAAGTTGCATCGCTTCAGTGCATTACTCGTTGTGTTAGCAAGTGGCAAGCAAAGGTCAAGCTGAAGAAGGATGTGTATAAGATACCAACGGATTTGCAGATGACGGAAGAAGCGGCAACTGCAAATGAACCATTCACTCAGATGGAGTTGCAACTAGGCGAAAATATGCTGTTAAAAGAATCACAGCTAAGAGCGTACCGTGATGAAATTGACTGTTTATCGGAAAATCGAGCGGTAAGTAAATCAAGCTCAATTTACAAACTCTGCCCCTTCCTAGATGAAAATCAATTTGTATGTGCCAATGGGAGAATTGAATTCTCGAAGGATGCTAGTGATGGCCTAAAGCGTCCAATTATTCTTCCTGGAAAAGATCACATCGCCAAGCTAATTAATATGAACTATCATCATAAATACAAACGCTACAATCACGAGACTATTCTTAACGAACTTCGACAGAGATTCCACGTTTCAAAAAGCAAGATCACAGCCTCCAATCATGTCTCAACTTCCACCTGCCAGGTTGGCTTCCTTTAGCAGACCATTTTCGTTCGTAGGAATTGACTATTTTGGCCCATTAACTGTAACAACTCTGCGAAGAAGCGAAAAGAGATGGGGGGTTTTGCTAACTTGCCTTACCACTAGTGCAATTCACATTGTGCTCGCACACTCATTATCCACAGATTCGTTCATTCTGGCGCTACGCAACATCATAGCAAGACGGAAACACCCCTAGAAATGCACAATGATAACGGCACCAACTGGAAGAAGTGTATAAAAGCATTGACAAGGAGAAGTTGATGGAGACATTTACATCCGTTCCCACCAAATGGGCATTTATTCCTCCTGGATCACCACATATGGGGCGGGGGCAGTTTGGAGAGACTAGTTAGATCAGTCAACCCTAGCGCAGATGATTCTGATCAGAAATTCTTCGTACGAACTTTTTGAGGAGCGCATTACTCGAAGTGGAAAACATAGTTAACTCGCGACCATTGAAGTATCTCCCTATCAGTAACGAAGACGAGGAGGGTCTGACACCAAACCATTTTTTGCTTGGGTTATCAAGTGGAATGAAACCGATAGCAATGTTCAGCGATGCCCGAGTGGCACTTAGAAAAAACTGGTTAACGAGTCAACAATATGCCGATAGTTTCTGGAGGCGTTGGGTTAAGGAATAGCTTCCAACTATCACTCAATGGTGGAAGTGGTTTAAACCTGTTAAGCCAATTGAGGTTGGCAATATCGTCATCATCGTACACCCTAATAACCTTCGAAATTGCTGGCCTAAAGGCAGGGTAATTGGAACGAAGCGCTGTAGGGATGATGAGGTATGAAGTGCGACCGATCTGACAAGCTCTGGAGTATACGAACGCCCTTCTGTACGAATGGCTGTCCTCCATGTTTTGTAACGTAACACCCGTATCGGTGGGTTCGTGCAGGAACTTAAACGTCAACTTCGCCTCGACCCCGAGATGAAAGTCAGAGCAGCTCGAGAGTGAATGCCACCACCCCACAAGAACATGACAGATTGAACTGCCCTGCTCCCGATCGCACGTCACTTGTACGAGTGTCCCCCGTCAACCCAATCGGACTGCCTCGGAGACCGCCGGTAACAGGACTCCGGAGCACCTCCGAGGAGATGGATGAACGAGGGTGTCCAGCCACCAGCAGCCAGGCATGGGTCCTAAACTCCCCGCGCTTGCTTGTCGGCGGGAGTGGGAACTTGCTGCTGGCTCCGGACTGTAGTTACCGCTATTTACATGCCTGAAATTGATCTGGCACTGAGATTGTCTTCCTTGACCGCTAAGGTAGACGGCGGTCGTAACCACAAAAGAAATAGAACCAAGAAAAGATATAAAGGTGCAAAAACCTTATAGATGGATGTTCGAGGCCCGAAGATGCAAGTCCCCACAGACCCTTTTGTTTTCCTCTGATGTCGCAATGGTATGGTTAGGGGGGGAGTAAGAGACGGTAATAAGGATCTCCCCCTTGAGCTGGCACACCCCGCCATGCATAAGCATGGGCTCCTATGGCCACCGCGCCGCTCTATTTGCGATGGCACCTAAATTGTAAAGGGGGCTAAAGCCCCTTTTCCTATTGTCCTCCGGACCCTACGTTCCTTCTCATCAACCTCTTTTAGAGAAGCTCGTCATCACCCCTACGTCCGCTCTTATCGACTCATGAGAGTGGACAACAACGTCGGAAATATAAGACCATAAAACCGGTCAACAATACGACTTCAAGTTCGTTTCCCATCAGGGGCTTTATTAGAACGAAAGTCAAAAGAATGTCGGATAACATCCGTCAAATGCTTACGTACTAACATGGGGTAAACATTATAAATATGATTTTAATTTCACGAAAATTACTTAAATCTATAAGCTGTACCGACTCGCGTTAGAATAGTTTACAATCTTAATGCTAAAATCTCTTAATCTTAGCTAAACCTATGATTTAATTCGATTCGCGTTCAAGATATGTACAATCTTACGACTAAAATCTCTTAACCACTTTCCGTGGGCGTCCCGTGACTTCGTGACCCTGTAAAGTTGCCTGCAAATAGGTGGAATCCTAAATCCCTCGCTTGGCTGTTCCGCCTATAGCTCGGACTCTATAGCACTTGTGCTCACATAGTGGGATTTGGTTGCAGAGAATGTTTGCGATGAACTGAAACAACCTTGTTGACTCTCGTGTGGAAAGTGTTTCTTTATTTAAAAATGTATCTTATTGTTACATCCCGGCTAGGATTCGAAAAGATAAAACGTAATTCTATTTAATTAATCTTTATTAGTTCTCTTTCAATGTAATTCTTGATTATTATTCTAATAATTCCCTTATTTAATCCAACAATTCACTTTCACAATTAATCACTTTAAATACACAATCACTTTTCTCTTACTTAATACTTATACTTTTTCTCTAAACTTTTCACTACTGTCATATATCACACCTCTCCAACCACCTCACCTATCGCGGTTCACAACTCGAATGTCTTGGGTCCTCTGCGACATCTATTTATATCTCTTAGTGACACCTTTCGAAATTTCCAGTTTCGTTGAGAAGGTTCGTTTAGAAGGTTCGAAAACAACATCATTATGTATGTACTAGTTATTCCACAGCTACTCAAACTGCTGTTCAAATGCCGCCAAAATCGGTAATATGGCCACTTTCTACTAGATGGCGCTTGCTGAATGACACAGTTTGAGCAAACATGCAACAATATCCCCCTCTTAAACTTGTTCGTCCCGAACAAGCACGTCAATATTTTCGCCATGGTAGCGATGGAGACGATCCCATGGACAACTTTCAGCTTGCCTCTTCCTCGTTGGATCCGGTAGACAACATCGTTTATGCGCTTCACTATCTTATAGGGTCCTTCCCAATCCTGCTGTAGTTTAGGTGACATGCCATTTCGGCGATGAGGGTTGTATAGCCATACCGGATCTCCTTCCTGGAATCCTGTGGTGGTTGCTTTTGTGTCGTACCTCGTCTTCATGCGGTCGCTGGATATCGGATGAATATTTCGGTGGATTTCAGTACCCGGTAAACACTTTCCAACCACCTCACCTTGCTTCAATTTGACGCTTTTGTGTTCCGCATTAAGAACTCGTACGGGAACAATATTGTTCTTCGGCTCGACAAGCACTTTTCCAACCTCGCAGTTTCGGTATTGGTTGTCTTTTGGCTCAACTAGAGAGAATCGGTGGCTTATAGGACCACCTTCCAGCTTTGTCCGAATCATTGTCTCTGAAGAAGGTGGTAGGACCTCGTCCTCACTATTGGCTGGTCTCAGGGATGCGGCGTTCTCTTTAACGTACACCATCGGAATCTCTACGCTTCGATACTTGAGTACTTGCATACCAAAGTCCAACACGACATCATGCGCCTTCATGAAATAGATTCCAATGATGCATTCGTCACATATATCAGCTACTAAGAAAGCGTGGGAGAATGCTAATCCTGCCAAATTTATTGTTAGCATGATATCTCCGTACACTTTCACTGTCGCTCCTGATGCTGTTTTCAGACAGTAACTGCTGGTGTTGTGCAACTAAGACTGACGGACGATGTCCCTCCTTATAATGGAAGCGGTGGCACCGGTGTCGATGGCTGCCACGCACTTATTTTGACCGATATAGGCTTCCACTGTTAAACTCTGGTTTCCTCGTTTGGTTTGGGAGACTTGAATTGTGGTCCTGGAGTCATCGATTCTGGAAACCCACTTCTGCACCGAGAAGCTGCCCGTTACACGTTTCCCGACTGCAGGTTCTGCGAAGCTATATCTGCCAGATGCTTCTTCGTTGCGCCTCCTAGGCCCGCAATGTGGACAACTGCCTTGTCTGGCTGGAGCTCGGCACTGTCTCTGCAGGTGCCCTATTTTGTTGCAGTTCCAACAGCGTATGGTAGACCGGAACAGAGATAACAGAGGTCAAGTTATCTCTGTTCCGGTCTACGATGTCTGTTCTCTGACATGAGCATTCAACGGCTGTCATTTCCCTTACGCGGTGGAACACATGCGATGCCTGATCAGCAGCTTGCATTGTCGAGGCAAATGCTAGGGCCTCGGCGAGAGTTCTCTTTCCAGCCATTCTTACGGCCATTTGCAGTTGTCTATCTTCAATGGCTTGGATAAACGCCTCCACAGCAATTTCATTGATGAGAACCTCACCAGCATTAGGATATGACAAATGTGCCAGACGTTAGATATCTGCTTGCAGCTGTTGAAGTGTTTCTCCCCGCTTCTGGACTCTACTGCGTAGCTGGACCCTGTACACTTGCTGCATATGCTCATCACCGAAGCGCATCTCTATAGCCTTGACCAGGGCGTCGTAGTTGTGTTGCTTCTCTTCTGAGACAGTTTGGAGTAACTCCGTAGCTGTACCTCTTAGTGCGAGCGTTAGCGCAATCGACTTTTCCTCGTTGTCCCAGCTGTTCGCCATTGCAGCTGCTTCAAACTGTTTCTTATAAATTGGCCATGATGTTTGACCATCGAAAACAGGAGGCTACATCTCTTTCCTTCTCGGGCAGTCCGCAGAATTTTCTCGAGCATTCTGCTTCTTCACTTTCTCGAGCTCTTTAGCCAAGTTCTCGAAGTTTGTTTTATGCTTGCAAAACGTCTGATGGATTTCGTCGAATTTGGTTTCAACCTTCTCGAACTTGTAGTCAATTTCTTCGAGTTTTCCTTCGAGAACATTTTTAAAATCTTCCACAGCGCTCTTTTGGGCGGCAACTATGGAATTCTTTTGTTCTTCGAATTTAGAGTCCATTGCTTGCAATTTGGAATCTAGAGAATTCTTCTGTTCATCAAATTTAGAGTCCATTGATTCTAATTTGGAATCTAGAGAATTTGACTGTTGTTCTAGAGAATTCTTTTGTTCATTGAACTGAGAGTCCATAGAATTCTTCTGTTCATCTAACTTGGCCAGAAGTAATTCTATCATAGCAGTCATATCAACGCTTGTACTTACTTGTTCTTCTGCTACGTCGAACAAAACGGACTTGGGGTTTTCTCCTTCGTTTTCAACAGATTCCTGCAGTCGAAGCACAAGATCACTTTTTCCTCCAGCTGTCGAGAGATTCCGCTTTTCCAATTCAGATTTTAACTGCGGTATACTGAGCTGTAGTAATTTTAATGTGCTGCCCATTTTTTTTTTTATTTTTTTTTTATTTTTTTTTTTTTTAACAAATTCACTTCACTTTAATTTCACACTGAATACGTTTTATCCCACTTTCGACACCAATGTTACATCCCGGCTAGGATTCGAAAAGATAAAACGTAATTCTATTTAATTAATCTTTATTAGTTCTCTTTCAATGTAATTCTTGATTATTATTCTAATAATTCCCTTATTTAATCCAACAATTCACTTTCACAATTAATCACTTTAAATACACAATCACTTTTCTCTTACTCAATACTTATACTTTTTCTCTATACTTTTCACTACTGTCATCTATCGCACTTCTCCAACCACCTCACCTATCGCGGTTCACAACTCGAATGTCTTGTGTGCTCCTGCGACATCTATTTATATCTCTTAGTTTCACCTTTCGAAATTTCTAGGTTCGTTGAGAAGGTTCGTTTAGAAGGTTCGAGAACAACAGCATTATGTATGTACTAGTTATTCCACAGCTACTCAAACTGCTATTCAAATGCTGCCAAATCGGTAATATGGCCACTTTCTACTAGATGGCGCTTGCTGAATGACACAGTTTGAGCAAACATGCAACATTATTTATACTAAAATTCTTCTTACTTCTATACCTATTTCGATTCGTGAACCCTACTGCTTCATCGACAATTATTGCATATGATGCACAATTCCACTTGCAGCAGGTACCCGAACACTTAAGTATTTTTTTTTTGTCTAATCAGCATATTGCTGTGACATGCACGTCGGCTACGGCCGGCGTACCCAGTGTATGTAATTCGAGTATGCTCTACATATCTTTTGTGTGTATTATTATTGTACATATGGTTCAATGATTTATGGCTTGTGCCGAAGTAGTATTCTTGAATTACTACGGTCAATGATTTATGGCTTGTGCCGGGTTCAAGTTTAGAAATAGTTACATTATTACTTGGGTGGTCGCTGGTGCGATCCCCTCACACCACCCTTCTAGGGGAAAAAAGAGAAATCTTATACCGTCAAGATTTGTTCTTTCACGCGCCACTTTTACAATGATTGGATTTCTTAAATTAATTATAACAAAATCTTACAGTTTCTAGTCCTCGCTTTATTATACAATGATGGGATTTCTTAAATTAATTAGGTATAACAAAAGCTTACAGTTTCTAGTTCTCGCTTTATGATGGGATTTCTTATCTTATTAATATTTTCATATTTCTATTAACAAATTATGTCTACTAATTATACAGGAATAAGTTTTCTATTACGCTTAATTAATTATTTCATAATTTATAGTATGCTTAAATAAATATTTTATAATTTATAGTATGCTTAATTAATTTTATATGTATATCGTCATTTAAAATTATAATATGCTTAACCAATTATTTGATTTAATATCCACTATTCAACTTTTATACTTACACGGGTATTTACAATTATAATATGCTTTACCAAGTATTTGATATTTATAATTACATAGGACATAAACTTATATTTATTTATTTGAATTATAATCACTTCATTTTCTTTACATTATGTTTCATCCTTACACTATATTGAATGTATGTTAAGTTTTTATATCCTATCTTATCCTAAACTCGAGTACTATTTTAAATTTTAAGTCGGCCTGTTTCTCCCTACAATTTATAAAAAAAAAATGTTTTATTATAATTTTTCTTTTTTTATATTAATGCTATATACATGTAAAACGGTTTAAGTCTATTCTTATGAACAATACATTTTTTGTTTTCCTGTTTTATTTCGCAGTTTACACCTTTCTGCGATATTACTTCATATAGCCCTACGTAAATTGGATCTAAGTTCTTCCTGTTCTCATTTCGTAACAATACTAAGTTTCCTGATTCAAAATTAGCATTCTTAGTTCGACCACTTGCATCATATTGCTCCTTTCTTGCCTTTTTCTTCTCTATTAAAGTTTCCCTAGCGTCTCTATGTGCCACTTGTAATTTATGTTTCAGCTCGATGACGTAATCCTCATAGTTATACACGGGTTCTACCTGCTTCGTCAAATTTGTAGGCAGACTACACTGTCTTCCAAACATCAGTTCGAAAGGTGTGTACCCGGTTTCTGAGTGGACGGAAGTATTGTAGCAGAAAACGTAATAGGGAAGCCATGTGCTCCAATCCGAATGCTTCTCTGTTACATAACTTCTGAGGTATGCTCCCAAAACCTTATGAGAATTTTCCAGAGCTCCGATGCTTTCGTAGTGGTATGCGGTGGACTGGATGTGCTCCACTTTCAATAGTGTACAGATATTCCTGAACAGCTGATTTAGAAACTCTGTTCCCTGGTCTGATGCTATTGTTTTTGAAACACCATATCTTAGAATAAGACATTCTACTAGACCCTTCGCTACCGTGCTTGCTTCTTTGTTCGGAAGTGGTATTGCTTCGATAAACTTGGTTAGCTCATCTTGTATAGTCAGGATGTACTTTGATCCATCTTCGGCTTCATCTAAGGGACCTACTAAGTCTAAGAAAAGTTTGTCGAAACTCGATTCTGCTGTTGTTGTTATTGTCATTGGTTGTTTTCGAGGTTGTATGTTTTTATTCTTTTGACATATAGGACAATGCTTAACGTATGTCGTCACATAGTTTTGCATGCCTGTCCAAAAATATTTATTCTTTATATTTGAAGGTTTCAGCAGTTCGGTAATTTTGTTTCGCGTGTCCTTGTCACTTAAATTGTTCTTGGTGACAAGCGTATTATCTGCAGGTTTTGTTTTTGACCTGGTGGTCACGCACACATAAAGCTTCTTTAGATCTTCACCATCTAGCTGTATATGATGGGTGGCGACGGTGTAGAGGTTAGTGTGTTGGCTTGTGACCCGTGCGGTGCAGGTTCAATCCCCATGGGGAACAACAACATACGCCACCCAATCACATGCCTCTACACCAAAAGGAGGATTTTTGCCTGGTAATACAATGGAACGTTACCGAGTCTGAGTGCTCTGGGATTTGGATTTCCTTTTTTTTTTTTAAAAAAAAAGAAAAAAAAGAAAAAGATCTAGCTGTATTCGGCTGAGAGCATCCGCGGTACAGTTGTCTTTTCCCGGTGAATACTCTACATAGAAATTATACTCTTCCAGCAATAATCTGAATTTTGTTAATCTACTCGATGGTGCTTTAAGTGAAAATAAGTATACGAGGGGCTATGGTCGGTGAGTATTTTAAAACGTCTTCCAAAAAGATACGGCTGATAGTGTTTGATAGCCCAGACTATAGCTAGTAGTTCCTTCTCTATTGTACTGTAGTTTCTTTCGGCATTGTTTAAGGTTTTACTAGTATAAGCTATGGGTTTATCATCGTAGTTTGATAAGACGGCTCCTACGGCGAACCCTGAGGCGTCCGTTCTTAGGACAAATTCTTCCTCAAAGTTGGGAAATTGCAGAACTTGTGGACTTGTACGAATTTCTTTAATCAAGTTAAATGATTCTATGCAATCTTGGTTGAATTTGAATTCGGTATCTTTTTTCAGTAGTTTATTTAGTGGAATGGCTATTGTGGGGAAATTAGGAATAAATTTACGATAATAATTGGCGAATGCAACGAATCTTCTCACTTCGTCTGTATTTTTGGGGACGGGGAAATTTCCGATGGGAGGTACTCTTTAGATCGTTTTCTATTAGGGCCATCTTTTTCTTATGTTTTTTTTTTAGGATAGTGTAAAGTTCGTCTATAAGTGTATTTAATTCGTCCATAGAGAGGTCATAAGACTAGACTGAAACCCTTCTACTGAAGATATTGTTCCTAATTACTTGTTTCTTTTCTGCTTTGTTGAATTTATTTTTCAGCAGTTTAGCGGCATATTGCATATTATTCCTATTACTGTTAAAATTAAAATAAAATCAAAACTATACTCAGTACTAATTTCTGAGTTGTTTTGTTGAGGACCGTTATTATTGATAACGACCTCGTCCATTTTAGATTATGTTTTACCCATCTTTAACTAACTCTAGAGTATATGTTTGCCTATTGTTTTTGCTAGGTATTGGAAAACCATTCTAGTCTCATTAGGTTTTTTTTTTCTAGGTATAATAATTATTTTATTTATTCTCAGCCCATTATATATTTTTTTTTTAAATAGGTACTAATCTTTGTAAATATTAATTAAAATAAGCTATAACAGGGCTGGTCGCTTCTCCTCGATGTTCATCACTGGTATCAGGCGTTGAACTTGGCTCACTCCATCTTCTGAGCCAAACTGGAATCATACATTTCCAGCCTCGAATGTATGTCATTTTGAAATGTATGGGTAATACGCTGGGAATTGGGTGTGGATGGTGGGTTTTTTTTTCTCTAATGAAGCACCTTAAAGTACATTCTGAACTGGTAGATAACCAATATTGAGATGTTCTTTACAGTATGTTCTCTTAAAAGTTTATGCTTTGGTGAAATTTCGTACATCTTCTGGTGATAGTCGGCATACAATACGTCAGTCGTTCCGCAGCTCTCATCGAGATAGGTCGGCTAGTTAGTGTTCAGCGGGAAAAAAAAAAGAAAAGTGTATCGATTATAAAAGCGATTTAGCCAAGTGTTTTTAAGTCCAAGGTTGGCTTAGTAAGGTAGGCGTCCGACTTTGACGCCGGAGACTCGGGTTCGATTCTCGGCCAGTCTTCAATTTTTAATTTTTTTTTTTTTTCGGAAATATAGTGATAGAGACACAAAAATAAACAAAAAAAAAGTGCCGCATTATCAGGCGATGGACCCCGGAAAATCGGTGGTCCCGCTTACGGGTGTGGGTGTGCCGTTGCGACGTGTGGTGCGAACACGTGAGCCGGCAAAAAAATCAGCAGCAACAACAGCAGCAACAACAGCAGCAACAACAGCAGCAGCAACAACAGCAGCAACAACAGCAGCAGCAACAACAGCAGCAACAACAGCAGTAACAGCAGTAACGAAAGCTGCAACAGCAGTCAGAAAAACAGCGGCAGCTTGTATGCCAAGGGCAGCTTTAAATGCCATGACACCAAGCCCAACAGCGTGTTCCGCGTTGCCCAGGCTGGGATCTTCGCAGGCAACACCAACAACAAAAACATCAACAACAACAACAGCAACAACAACAACGCCAACAATAAAAGCTCTCGCTACAACGCCAGCAGTAACTGTAAGCGAGGAGTATAGGACAGTGGAAAAACGGCGGCGGAAGTTAAATCCGAAGCCGAACCTTTCAGCCAAAAGAAGGTTAAACTTGGCAGGCCATAGTGTGGCATCATCGGTGGCTGCATCCGATGATGACGGAGCACACTCCAGCTCTTATGAGTATGATGGAGGAGAGGGCCGGTACGTCGGAGAGGGAAACTCCTTCAAGGACTTACCGGTCGATGACGAGGAAGTCGTTCAAATGGACGAAGAAAAAGAGGATGATGAGGAGGCGCAGCTGGACAAGCTCATAAAAGAGCTGCTGGAGAAGCGCGACCAGTTGCGCAGAAAGAAGCTGCAGCAACAGCAACAACAAGCTGTGCTCAAGCAGCAAATTCAGCAACAACTGCAGGTGAATCAGCAACAACGGCAACAACAACCACAACACCAACAACAACAGCAACAACAACAACAACAACAACAACAACAACAACAACAACAACAACAACAACAACAACAACAACAACAACAACAGCAATCAAAGCATCAGATAGAGGCGCAGCAACAGCATCAACAGCAATCGAAACAGCCACGGAAGAACAAAGTACCACCCATCAACGTGAGTAATTTCGATATTGTAGATAGCATTAGAATCTGTAAATTGATAACGAAAAATTGTCATGTGAAAAGGCTTTCTGCCAACAAACACATAATTATATGTGAAAAAATAGAGGAGTACCAGAGGGTGCGCGCCGCCTTGGGAGAGGTAAAAACCGAGTACTTCACGTACACCCCAAGGGATCAAAAACTTAAAACCGTTGTGTTGAAAGGTATCGATCCCTCAATTAAAACGGAGGAGCTAGAAAAAGAGCTCAAACATTTCGAAAGCGACGACCTCAAGTTCGTGGGGGTCAAGCCGTTTTCCTCGGCTGTGGCAAGGGGTGGCAACCGTCACTTACCATTCTTCCTGGTTCAGCTTACTCCCGACAGCAAAATTGACAGTCTGCGAAATATCCGCTTTCTGTACTATCATGCTGTAAGATGGGAGAAAATAAAACGGTCAGATCGCATACTTCAATGTATGCGCTGCCAAAGGTTCGGGCACGTCGCAGCTAACTGCAACATGCAGTTTAGATGTGTCAAGTGCGATAGGGACCACATACATGGTGAATGCTCTCTAGGTAAGGAGAGAGTCGAAGACCGGAGTGTACTCTCCTGTGTGCTCTGCAGGAACTCTGGGCATCCCGCCAACTTCAGGGGTTGTCCAAAGTACCAGGAGTTGAAAAAAAGAGTCCAGGCCCGTACAGCAGTCTGAAGATGATAGGCGTCAGAGGAGTCGCTCGTTCGCAAATTTTGTGGCACCCAACGTGTCCTTTGCCCAAATGGCACCTGGACCGGGTCAAGCCCACATGACATCAAACCAACCAAAGGTAGCTCAAAATGCACCAGAGGTGGATCTGGACTTAAAATCGATCCTTCTGTCTCTGCACGGAAAGATCGATAAGTTCCAGAAACAATTAAATGAACAAGCGGCCCGAATTGACTTTATCTATTCGGAGCTGTTTGTGGGGTCTGGTGTGCCATAAATCTAATGGCTGCGCTGGATGAGGGAAACTTAAAGATCCTTGCTGTGAATGTTAATTCACTTGTCAGGATCGAGAAAAGAACGTCACTTGCCAATTTGTTGAAAACCGAAAACCCGGATGTGCTTTTGATTAGCGAAACTAAGCTAAATCAGGAGCACAAATTGGGATACAAAGACTATCATGTAATAAGAAGAGACCGGCCTCACTCCACTCAAGGAGGTGGGGTTGGAATCTTAATTCGAAAAGGCCTGCGCCATAGGGTTATATATAGCGGGGACGTGCGTAGGTTCCAGTTGTTGGAGGCATGCATCATATGCATTCCTCTCCATAGCCGGAGGAGAATGTATGTGGTGTCGCTTTACGCACCTGCTGCACCTCCACCAAACCAATTTATGATAGAGCTCGAGACACTTTTTCGTGGTCTGCAGCTAAACTCGGAGGAGAATTATTACTTCTTGGCCGGAGATATTAATGCCAAACATGCGGCGTGGGGAAATGTTACTGCAAATCCCAGGGGCAACCAGTTTCACGACTGGTGGCGCCTCAATATGATTGAGTACAACCTCGAGTTGTACGCGACGGATATCCCTTCTTTCCCAAGAAGCGGTGCTTTCCTGGACTTGGCCTTAACGGACGCAAGACTTCAACTGACGAACATAGATCAAAACACGCGGAACTGTTTGCGTGCGTTTGAGTACGATAGTGACCACTACGGACTCGCCGCCGCAATACGGATCCCGAACGAGCAAACGCTGCTGGAGGAGTAGGAAGCAGTGTGTTCATTCGATTATCGGAGGGCACAATGGTCGCGCTTCTCCAGATTGTTAAAGCGAGATATACGTTCGAGTGGGATCGACCCACCGACAAACAGTAACATGACAAATGATGACATTGATCGGCATTTATTGCAAATGGACGACGCCATCAAACGAACTATGGAACGAACTATTCCTCGGGTAGGACGTTCCGACGACGACCAGACAGAAAAGTACAGAAACCCTACAATCGACGCACTATACCGACAGAAAAGTAGACTGCTCTCGAGGCTTAAACGGCTGTACAGGCAATTTACTGATCGCGACGACCCGGAGGTAAGGATGCTGAAGTCAGAGATCCGAATCCTGAAACAGCTGATAAAAGAAAATTACAGAAAATCTGTAAGTCTGTATTGGGGCAATAAAATTCGGGCTATTAAAACCTGTAGTCCGAATATGTTCCCACAGATAAATAAGTTGTTCAGGAGGAAAGATCACAATGATATTCCTTGTGTTCGAATCTCCCAGACAGCAGAGAACAGACAGACAGTACTGACTGCTGGAAAAAGTCCAGAAAGTGTCGCTTCAAACGACGATTTTTTCGTGGTCGAGGACCCACAGGAGAAAGTGGATTTGCTGGGCGCTTGTTTCGAGGCCGTGTATACGGTGAATAATCCTGTTCGCCGTAACCACGACATTGAGAATAGGGCTCTAGTGAGCCACTTCTATCTGCGCACCGAACTTGAGAATTGGCGATCTGAGAATAACGGATTCATCGTATTCACTGATGAAAACCATGCTAATGCAGTTGTCGCCAATGGCCGAGATGCATCGCACTTGTTCGTGTCGAAGGATGATCTTCTGTGCATCTTCGAGTCACTAAAGAATAAAAAGTCGACGGGGATGGATGGTGTCCCAAACGTCGTATTGAGACACCTGCCTTTGGAGGCTGTAGATATTTTCACCACGCTGTTTAACAATGCGCTGAATAATGCACATTATCCGGCGCATTGGAAGGTAGCTGTGGTACACCCTATCCCGAAAAAATGTAAAGATAGGACGAACCCTGCCAATCTCCGGTCAATTAGCTTGCTTCCGAATATTAGCAAGGTCTTTGAAAAGGTTGTCAATAGAGCCCTGTTAAAGTGGGTCGAGGACAATAACATAATCCCGGACAACCAGTTTGGTTTCAGGGCGAGGCATGACACTATTCATGCCGCGTCGAAACTGGTTTCCGACATTCAGTGGAATAAATGCAAGAGCCAATGCACGGGTGCTTGTCTGGTTGATTTTGAGAAGGCTTTCGACACCGTATGGTTAGAGGGACTTTTCTACAAGTTGACCAGGCGGGGGATGCACAAACCTTTGCTATATGTAATTTATAATATGCTTATGGGAAAGAAGTTCGTTGTCAAATGTGGCAACGTGACTTCGAGCAGAGTCTTTGAAATTAAAAACGGTTTACAGCAGGGGGCGGTCAATTCTCCGATCCTGTTTAACATTTACACGAGTGATCTGGTGGGTTCACTCAGACATGCTATAGCGTATGCCGACGATTTGGTGGCATACAGATCAGGTCCTAAAATCGAGGTCATTAATATCCTTTTGCAGCGTGACTTCGATCAAATTAAGCGATATTGCGACGACTGGAAGTTGAAAATCAACTTTCAGAAGACGGAAACAATCTTGTTCAGAACTCCATTGGCTGGGGCCTCTAGGGATACCAGAAAAAACTGGAAGAAATTGGCCATTATTGGACAAAATGGGCAGCCATTGGCGGTGAGAAGCGTAGTTAGATATCTGGGTATCTGGCTTGACCAGTATCTGTATTTCGATATTGTCTTGCTGGGGCCAAGAAGGCTTATGCTCTGACAAGGAGACTGTTTCATAGCAGTCAACTTGACTCTAGAGTGAAGGTCATTTGCTACGTGGCCCTTATAAGGCCGATCATCGCTTATGGTTGTCCATTGTGGTTTAATATAGCGCCTAGTTATATGGAAAAGATTCGGGTTTTGGAGAGACAATGTCTTAGGACCTGTCTCCGGTTGTTCCGAACGCCCGAATCCAACTATATAAAATACTATCCCAACAAGGTCCTATACGATGGGGCTCAGTTGAATAGGATTGACAATTTCCTCATTAAGGTCACTCGAAGGCACGTTGCAAGGGCGATGGCCAGCGACAATAGTCTGATATTTGGGGCTTACTACCCCAATGAAATGTACATAGAGAGTACGCTCCGGTCTGGCTTTATCCCGCCAGAGGCATTTATCCATATTGATTCAAAAGGGCTGGTACAGACGAGGGATGGTATCCCGGTCTTATACCATCGCTACCGCAGCGCGAGAGATAAGCGGCTCCGCCATGACGGGGACGTCGCCAATGCTCATGAGCTCCTCCGTTTTAGTACCGCAATATCGGAGAGGGATATATTCGACACGGAAAAGCAATTCGCCGAATTTTGGTGGCTTGTTGAGGGGGGAGGGGTCAACATGCCCTCCCAGGACGGTGCGTTACTCTAGGTAACATCCTCTTAGCTTATAAGTTAAATTAAGTCAGCTAGGGCGTTTTTGGGAGAGGCCGGGCTCGCCAACGTGTGGTGGTGCTTCCGGGAGTTGACAGACGCTGTAAGGCTTCAGTCGGCTCACGGCGGCGCGTGTGCACGTTGACGGCTGCCAGGCGCTCGGAAAGCAATTGGGATTTTGACCACTTATTGCGCCAGGCAACGAGTGCTCAGAATCCTAATTATAGTTAGAATACGTTAAGTAGTTTAAGTAAGTAGAATAGGTAGTTTGTAATTTGTTTTATATAAAATCTCAATAATGATACCGAGTTTTAGTAAATTTTCTCGAGGAATATATATGTAAGATTAGTTCGTAAAATAGTTCGTAGGCCGAAAGGCAATAATTCTAAGATATAGTTAAGTTTAGAGCGTTCGCATAAGGACCAATAAATAAGAATAAGTATCCTGTTAATTTTAAGTTAGGTTTAATCATTTTTGTCTAGTATGTAAGTAGATATTTATCAATGAATAAAAAAATGAATTTCAAAGTCAAAGTCAAAGTCGGCATACAATACTCATGCCTTAGATGACTTAGCTTATGATTTTTCTGTTTTTTTTTTTTAACATTCCGACCGAAAAAGAAATATTTTGGCACAGGTCGAAATTAACATATTTTCGACAGCAGTAACGGAAACCAAAATAATTTTTCTACTTGTAATTATTGGCTTGATGTTTACTCGGTTCTGCATCAATCTGTGCATCACTGAAAATCAAACCAAGCTTTGATGTTCGTGCGAGAGTCAACCAAGAATATGCTATGCTTATGGTGACATCTTGATTGCTATCTTCAGAATTTTTAGATATCCCAGTCGGAGGGAGAATTTGTAGCAGCATTTGAAAAATCGCTAGTGCGAGTAATTCAAAAGAAAAGAAGAAAGAGCGTACAGAAAAACTTTACTTCCAAAGATATTTAAGGTAATCCATGAAAAAAATCTGTTTTACATATATATATATATATATATATAAGGATTTTAAAATATATATCTTAGGCAAAACCGGATTGCGGCTACCCAAGTTACTAAGGCAACACCTTAATCTTATTAAGTGCTGCCTTTGAAATTAACCCGGAGGCGAAAAAAAAAAAAAAAAATGTGAAAGTTACCCGAATTTCAATAAATAGAGATTTAGAGGGGGGGTCGGACATCTTGCCCCTTCAGAAAAATTGAATTCAGGGGCAATCTCAACAAGACCGGATTAGTCAAGGGCGTTAAGACGCCACTCAAAAAGGATCCTCTGGCGGAGTACCCCGGGTTCAACACCGACCAGGAGCGGAGCAAATTTTTTTATTCTATTTCTTTATTTTATTCTTAGATTTTTTTTTGTAAAATAGTAATAATTTGTGTTGGCTAACGACAGGTAAAATCTATATATATATATATATATATATGTATATACAAAAGTAATTATATCAAGAAAATGTAAGGGAACACATTTATATCTATCTCTATATTATAACTAATTTGAAACTTTCCGCGATTGTTAAGGTACAGGTGCGAGCAGCAGTTGATGCAGTGGCTATTGGATCGGTGGTTGTGGAGTACCCACAAAGGTACCAAGTAAGGAAAATCGGTGAGTCAAAAATGATTTTTTTTGTTTCTTAGTAGCTATAAGTGTAGAGATAGATAAAAGTGAGTGGACAAGCAGTTCCCAGTTTGTTTAAAGACTATATATATATGACCGTGTATATATAGAGATGCGGTGATTTACAGAGACACATATACATATATATATACATTTGCCGGGTAATTTAATTTATTTAATTTTGTAATCGTTTCAAGCTTTATTTCGTGTATTTTTAAATCTTTTTTTTTGTTAAATTTTTTTTTTGGTCGTGCCAATATAATTTATTTTTCTTAATATTCGAGTCATTTAGATTTCAGTTCAAAATGAATAAATTTATAAATTGTGATATTTGAAGAGTGAAAAGATGGGTTTTTAACATTTTAAAAAAGGGCAATATGGGATGAGGACGGTTGGATAGGGAAGGATGACAAAGGCAAAGAGAAGTAGGAAGTGAAAAATGGCGGCATAAGGGGCTGTTGAGGCGAGTAAGACAGCCATGGAAGGGAGGGTAGAGAAAGCATCTCGAGCATCAGTACCACCTAGACGCAAAGACTGGCATGAATTTTGTTTGTCTGTGTATGGTCAGGGTCAAGTCCCACGCCCACCGACGAGCTAAGGATGGCGACATGCATGCCAGCAAAGACCCATAGCAACCAACAGTACACAACAAAATGGCGCCCAACGTGTTAGCTCTGCTGTAATAGCAGGAGTTAGTTTTTTTGATAGAGCCACATCAATTTTTTTTCTTCTTCTCTCAACTTTTTTATTTATTTTTTTTTATTTTTATTTTTTTTAATTGTTTTGGCTTCCATCATAAGTCCCGGTGACCGGAGTATAGCCCTGGTATCGCGTTGCGATGGTGGAAGTCAATCCAAGTATAACTTATAGTTTTTGTTTGTGTCCGAGCCGTATTGCAAGCTGGTATAAACAGCAGCATTTATGTCCGGACGCAACAGAATGCTATAAACCTTAGTATTGAAAAGATGAGAAGAGACATTGGAGATTCGAATTAACGAGTCTATGTTGAATCCTTCCATCTAAATTGAAAGGTGTTTTGGAGTCCAATGCAAGTGAGTCGTCGCTTGTACTTGTCCTAAAACGAAAATTAATTAGTTTCAAATTAAATTAGCAATTAAAATACGATTTTACCTGAGTTTCAAAACATAGTTTACTGTAATTTTTCTTGTTTTTTTTTGTTCGGCTCATAGAACTTTGCCATCTTTCACTTCTGAAGATGTCGTCCTTCCTCCGCCGAAAAAAACCTCATCCTTAGCCCAGTCGATACAAATTCGCTTTTTTTTTGTTACATATTTCATTTGCTTTTATGCTGTTTTTTATTAATTTAGGTATTTTATTTTAGTTATTGATTGATATAATTATTTATCCATTTAGTGTCTGCAATATTTATTAGCATCATTGATTTTTATTTAGGTTAGCAGTAGATATTAGTTTAGTTCCTTATACATATTGATTTTTATCCTTTACTATTTACTATCATTTTATACATTGGTTCGTAGTTTTAAATTAACTTAAGTACATATTAGATATTACTTGCTTTAGATGTCAATTTTTGAGAGATTAATTATAATTTTATTTCAGATTTCCTATTTATTGAGATTTTTTTTTTGTTTGCTCTGGTTGTTATTTCCTTGTGGTTGCTTCCAAGAATAATCTGGTTCTGTGTCATGAGCCAGACACCTAGTCGCCCAATTACGAGGTCTGTTGCTAGAGGAGACCCTACTAGAACCGAAACTGATTTTGAAAGTTTCCATCGGTCTATAAACCGCCTAAGTTTGGACAGTTCACTGAATTCAACAGCAAGTGATAGGGACAATTCAGCGATAATGTATAATAATAACCAACTAAACCCCCCTGCCATTCAACATCCAACTGCTTCTGGTGGTGAAAACCCCGGGCCTTCAGGTGGCAACAACGCCAATAATAAAGTTGATGACTGGGCAGAAAAGATTGATCGCTCGCTGGAAATAAATCAGATTCGCTTCTTCGGCCAAATGGAAATATTCATGAACATCGTATTGTCCAAGATGGAAGAAATGAATAGACATCCGTCTCCCCAGCAACCAATTGTAGTTCCACTTGGCTCCAATTACCGCCCTGGGCCTAATTCCATGCCAGAAACGCCAACATCATCGAATGGAAGCACATCCGAAAAGTGTCGATTGGACAGGTGGAATATTAAATACGACGGTTACGACAACATTTCCGATTTTCTCTTCAAGGTTGAACGACTCAAAGCTTCTTCGTGTTACAGTGACGAGCAAATCACTGCCAATTTCCACACCTTAGTGACCGGAAAGGCTAGTAACTGGCTTTGGACGTTTTTACGCAAGAATCCTAACGCCAAGTTTGGAGACATTAAAATCGCCATGAAGAGAGAATTTGGTCGGAAAGAAAACGATGTTGATATTTACATGCGCTTGCTTACTCGTAGGCAGGCATTTAAGGAATCTTTCGACGATTTCTATGATGCAGTGATGAGTCTTAACGACCGTCTAATTGAGCCATTCCACTCGAAAAAGCTCATAGAAATTGTCCGAAATAATGCCAAAGAAAAGCTGGGAGAAGTGTTGTTGGCGGGTGATATTAAGAGCCTAGAACAGCTCCGAGACAAGGGCAGAGAAGCGGAACGCTTTCTGTCTAGGCGATGTCCAATGTCTCAAAGAGCGGTTCATGAAATCCATTTGGAAGAAGAAGCAGAACAGCCAGTTGAAGAAGTAGCGGCCTTTAGTCGATCATATAACCGTGCGGCTACAGCCTCTGCGATGGTATGCTGGAATTGTGATCAGCAAGGACACTCGTTTTACCAATGACCGTCACATAGCCGCCGGTTATTCTGCTTTGTCTGTGGTGAAAAAGGCATTAGGCATTAGGCATTAATCTGGGGAACGACAGGAGAGTCGGGGAGAGTCGTTCTCAAATGAACTTCCCCGATCAACAGAGAAATTAAAAACAGATAGCTTTAAAAATACGACTTTTCAATTTTTAAAAAGACCTGATAGCCAACAAAATCCTTCTGAAGAAAGTCACCCTATTACCACCTTTGCCCTAAAATCGCTTCATGAAAGGAAGCTAAATTATTATAAAATGCGGGCTAAGATCATGGGGAATCATATTAGCGCAAGTAAACACATTAAAAAGTGTAGGGAAAGGTTTCGTAAGCGGAAACTCTTCCAGAAACTCATAGTCGAGACCATCTTAGCGTCAAAAACAGATGGTAGGCTGTTGGACAGTGGAGCATCCATATCTGTGCTAGGGGAGTCTTGTTTTGAGTTCATAAAGGGGAATGGTATTCATATGCATAAATATAAAAACATCGTGAAAACGGCCGATGGGACATCGCACGATATCGTTGGTTATTGTGAGATCCCAACGACGTTTAAGGGCATGACGAAGACCATTACCTTCTTTGTAATTCCTAACCTAGCGCAGTAAGTCTATCTCGGCATGAATTTCTGGAAGGAGTTCTGTTTAATCCCTCAGGTCAGCCAGATCGATATAAACATTTTACCTAAAGATGGAAGCTTAATCGAGGAACCAAAGTACATTTCACTTACCGCAGCACAACAATTGGAATTGAAATCTGTGAAGAAACAGTATCCAAACTTCACGGACTTTGGTCTCGGTCGAACACATCTGGAAACCCATCAAATCGATGTTGGTGATTCTGTGCCGATTAAATCCAGGCACTACCCCTTGTCTCCGGTGCGGCAGGAAGAAGTCTATAAAGAACTTGATCGCATGTTAGAACTGAAGGTTATTGAGGAAAGCAACTCACCATGGTGTTCCCCTATAGTGCTGGTCAGAAAGCCAGGGAAAGTACGCCTTTGCTTGGATAGTCGGAAGTTGAATAGCGTGACGAAAAAAGACGCGTATCCGCTGCCACATATTGACGGTCTTCTAAGCCGCTTACAGGACACATATTTCATCACGGGACTTGATCTCAAAGATGCATTTTGGCAGATCCCGCTTGATGAAGAGTCCAGACAGAAAACTGCATTTGCTGTACCGGGACGGCCATTGTATCAATTTACAGTAATGCCGTTCGGGTTATGCAACGCAGCACAAAGGATGTGTCGCCTCATGGATCGTGTGATTCCTGCACGACTCCGGGAACATGTCTTCATATATTTGGATGACCTGTTAGTATGCACGGCGGATTTCGACACTCATATTCGAGTATTGGCGGAAGTGGCTTCCTGTCTACGTGGGGCGAACTTAACAATAAACCTCAAAAAGAGTAAGTTCTGCATGCGCGAGATCAAGTATCTTGGGTACATCGTCGGTCAGGGCACGCTCAAAACCGATTCTGGAAAGATAGACGCGATGTTGAACTTCCCGATTCCGAAAACACCGAGACAAGTGCGTAGATTCATCGGTTTGACGGGGTGGTATAGGCGTTTTATCCATAATTATTCTGATCTAGCTGCGCCTCTTACTGATTGCCTAAAAAAGAAGAACAATTTTGAATTGACACCTGCAGCTGGGGAAGAATTTGAAAAATTGAAGGAAGCGGTTACCTCTGCTCCGATTCTGTCCCAACCGGACTTTAAGAAAGCTTTTACCATCCAGTGTGATGCTTCGTCGGAAGGAGTAGGGGGTGTGCTCTTCCAATTGGACACTGATGGGAATGAAAAGCCAATAGCCTTCATGTCGAAGAAGCTTAATAAGACTCAGAGGAACTATACGGTGACGGAGCTAGAGTGTCTCGCCGCTGTCTTAAGTGTCAGGAAATTCCGAGCCTACATTGAGGGTTCCACATTCCGTATTGTTACCGACCACTCAAGTCTGAAGTGGCTTATGTCATTAAAGGATTTGAGTGGTAGACTTGCAAGATGGAGTTTGGAACTCCAACGATTCGATTTTTCCATCGAACCGCAAGGGTTCGTTGAATCTAGTGCCGGATGCCCTGTCACGAGGATACATGGAAGAGATTACTGTCACAGTTCTGGGTGAGGAGGTAGATCTTTCCTCGCCGGAGTTCGAATCTGCAGAATACCAAAACTTACGAGAGGAAATCGCCAAAAACCAAGCCTCACTTCCAGATCTCGTTGTATCCGACCAATTTATATACAAAAGAGTTCGATTTAGAAGTGATGTGCTTGCGAACGAAGACTCTTTATGGCGTTTGTGGATACCAAGCACCTTGACCAACACTGTCATTGCAATGGCCCACAACACCAAGCTCTGTTGTCATAGTGGCTTCTCAAAAACCTATGAAAGAGTCCGTGAGAAGTACTATTGGCCGAAAATGGTCAATGATGTAAGAGCGTTTGTTGCTCGGTGCGAGGTATGTAAAACCACGAAAGCGCCCAATAAGATTCTTCGTCCTCCAATTGTAAAGCGGATCGTCTCAGAGAGGCAGATGCAACGGCTTTTAAGGAATCTTTCGACGATTTCTATGATGCAGTGATGAGTCTTAACGACCGTCTAATTGAGCCATTCCACTCGAAAAAGCTCATAGAAATTGTCCGAAATAATGCCAAAGAAAAGCTGGGAGAAGTGTTGTTGGCGGGTGATATTAAGAGCCTAGAACAGCTCCGAGACAAGGGCAGAGAAGCGGAACGCTTTCTGTCTAGGCGATGTCCAATGTCTCAAAGAGCGGTTCATGAAATCCATTTGGAAGAAGAAGCAGAACAGCCAGTTGAAGAAGTAGCGGCCTTTAGTCGATCATATAACCGTGCGGCTACAGCCTCTGCGATGGTATGCTGGAATTGTGATCAGCAAGGACACTCGTTTTACCAATGACCGTCACATAGCCGCCGGTTATTCTGCTTTGTCTGTGGTGAAAAAGGCATTAGGCATTAGGCATTAATCTGGGGAACGACAGGAGAGTCGGGGAGAGTCGTTCTCAAATGAACTTCCCCGATCAACAGAGAAATTAAAAACAGATAGCTTTAAAAATACGACTTTTCAATTTTTAAAAAGACCTGATAGCCAACAAAATCCTTCTGAAGAAAGTCACCCTATTACCACCTTTGCCCTAAAATCGCTTCATGAAAGGAAGCTAAATTATTATAAAATGCGGGCTAAGATCATGGGGAATCATATTAGCGCAAGTAAACACATTAAAAAGTGTAGGGAAAGGTTTCGTAAGCGGAAACTCTTCCAGAAACTCATAGTCGAGACCATCTTAGCGTCAAAAACAGATGGTAGGCTGTTGGACAGTGGAGCATCCATATCTGTGCTAGGGGAGTCTTGTTTTGAGTTCATAAAGGGGAATGGTATTCATATGCATAAATATAAAAACATCGTGAAAACGGCCGATGGGACATCGCACGATATCGTTGGTTATTGTGAGATCCCAACGACGTTTAAGGGCATGACGAAGACCATTACCTTCTTTGTAATTCCTAACCTAGCGCAGAAAGTCTATCTCAGCATGAATTTCTGGAAGGAGTTCTGTTTAATCCCTCAGGTCAGCCAGATCGATATAAACATTTTACCTAAAGATGGAAGCTTAATCGAGGAACCAAAGTACATTTCACTTACCGCAGCACAACAATTGGAATTGAAATCTGTGAAGAAACAGTATCCAAACTTCACGGACTTTGGTCTCGGTCGAACACATCTGGAAACCCATCAAATCGATGTTGGTGATTCTGTGCCGATTAAATCCAGGCACTACCCCTTGTCTCCGGTGCGGCAGGAAGAAGTCTATAAAGAACTTGATCGCATGTTAGAACTGAAGGTTATTGAGGAAAGCAACTCACCATGGTGTTCCCCTATAGTGCTGGTCAGAAAGCCAGGGAAAGTACGCCTTTGCTTGGATAGTCGGAAGTTGAATAGCGTGACGAAAAAAGACGCGTATCCGCTGCCACATATTGACGGTCTTCTAAGCCGCTTACAGGACACATATTTCATCACGGGACTTGATCTCAAAGATGCATTTTGGCAGATCCCGCTTGATGAAGAGTCCAGACAGAAAACTGCATTTGCTGTACCGGGACGGC
The DNA here is from genome assembly GCA_949715645.1 of Portevinia maculata. Taxonomy (NCBI): domain Eukaryota; kingdom Metazoa; phylum Arthropoda; class Insecta; order Diptera; family Syrphidae; genus Portevinia; species Portevinia maculata. The sequence goes on along the minus strand of OX454526.1, from coordinate 167,199,420 downwards.
CATTGTATCAATTTACAGTAATGCCGTTCGGGTTATGCAACGCAGCACAAAGGATGTGTCGCCTCATGGATCGTGTGATTCCTGCACGACTCCGGGAACATGTCTTCATATATTTGGATGACCTGTTAGTATGCACGGCGGATTTCGACACTCATATTCGAGTATTGGCGGAAGTGGCTTCCTGTCTACGTGGGGCGAACTTAACAATAAACCTCAAAAAGAGTAAGTTCTGCATGCGCGAGATCAAGTATCTTGGGTACATCGTCGGTCAGGGCACGCTCAAAACCGATTCTGGAAAGATAGACGCGATGTTGAACTTCCCGATTCCGAAAACACCGAGACAAGTGCGTAGATTCATCGGTTTGACGGGGTGGTATAGGCGTTTTATCCATAATTATTCTGATCTAGCTGCGCCTCTTACTGATTGCCTAAAAAAGAAGAACAATTTTGAATTGACACCTGCAGCTGGGGAAGAATTTGAAAAATTGAAGGAAGCGCTTACCTCTGCTCCGATTCTGTCCCAACCGGACTTTAAGAAAGCTTTTACCATCCAGTGTGATGCTTCGTCGGAAGGAGTAGGGGGTGTGCTCTTCCAATTGGACACTGATGGGAATGAAAAGCCAATAGCCTTCATGTCGAAGAAGCTTAATAAGACTCAGAGGAACTATACGGTGACGGAGCTAGAGTGTCTCGCCGCTGTCTTAAGTGTCAGGAAATTCCGAGCCTACATTGAGGGTTCCACATTCCGTATTGTTACCGACCACTCAAGTCTGAAGTGGCTTATGTCATTAAAGGATTTGAGTGGTAGACTTGCAAGATGGAGTTTGGAACTCCAACGATTCGATTTTTCCATCGAACCGCAAGGGTTCGTTGAATCTAGTGCCGGATGCCCTGTCACGAGGATACATGGAAGAGATTACTGTCACAGTTCTGGGTGAGGAGGTAGATCTTTCCTCGCCGGAGTTCGAATCTGCAGAATACCAAAACTTACGAGAGGAAATCGCCAAAAACCAAGCCTCACTTCCAGATCTCGTTGTATCCGACCAATTTATATACAAAAGAGTTCGATTTAGAAGTGATGTGCTTGCGAACGAAGACTCTTTATGGCGTTTGTGGATACCAAGCACCTTGACCAACACTGTCATTGCAATGGCCCACAACACCAAGCTCTGTTGTCATAGTGGCTTCTCAAAAACCTATGAAAGAGTCCGTGAGAAGTACTATTGGCCGAAAATGGTCAATGATGTAAGAGCGTTTGTTGCTCGGTGCGAGGTATGTAAAACCACGAAAGCGCCCAATAAGATTCTTCGTCCTCCAATTGTAAAGCGGATCGTCTCAGAGAGGCAGATGCAACGGCTTTTAAGGAATCTTTCGACGATTTCTATGATGCAGTGATGAGTCTTAACGACCGTCTAATTGAGCCATTCCACTCGAAAAAGCTCATAGAAATTGTCCGAAATAATGCCAAAGAAAAGCTGGGAGAAGTGTTGTTGGCGGGTGATATTAAGAGCCTAGAACAGCTCCGAGACAAGGGCAGAGAAGCGGAACGCTTTCTGTCTAGGCGATGTCCAATGTCTCAAAGAGCGGTTCATGAAATCCATTTGGAAGAAGAAGCAGAACAGCCAGTTGAAGAAGTAGCGGCCTTTAGTCGATCATATAACCGTGCGGCTACAGCCTCTGCGATGGTATGCTGGAATTGTGATCAGCAAGGACACTCGTTTTACCAATGACCGTCACATAGCCGCCGGTTATTCTGCTTTGTCTGTGGTGAAAAAGGCATTAGGCATTAGGCATTAATCTGGGGAACGACAGGAGAGTCGGGGAGAGTCGTTCTCAAATGAACTTCCCCGATCAACAGAGAAATTAAAAACAGATAGCTTTAAAAATACGACTTTTCAATTTTTAAAAAGACCTGATAGCCAACAAAATCCTTCTGAAGAAAGTCACCCTATTACCACCTTTGCCCTAAAATCGCTTCATGAAAGGAAGCTAAATTATTATAAAATGCGGGCTAAGATCATGGGGAATCATATTAGCGCAAGTAAACACATTAAAAAGTGTAGGGAAAGGTTTCGTAAGCGGAAACTCTTCCAGAAACTCATAGTCGAGACCATCTTAGCGTCAAAAACAGATGGTAGGCTGTTGGACAGTGGAGCATCCATATCTGTGCTAGGGGAGTCTTGTTTTGAGTTCATAAAGGGGAATGGTATTCATATGCATAAATATAAAAACATCGTGAAAACGGCCGATGGGACATCGCACGATATCGTTGGTTATTGTGAGATCCCAACGACGTTTAAGGGCATGACGAAGACCATTACCTTCTTTGTAATTCCTAACCTAGCGCAGAAAGTCTATCTCGGCATGAATTTCTGGAAGGAGTTCTGTTTAATCCCTCAGGTCAGCCAGATCGATATAAACATTTTACCTAAAGATGGAAGCTTAATCGAGGAACCAAAGTACATTTCACTTACCGCAGCACAACAATTGGAATTGAAATCTGTGAAGAAACAGTATCCAAACTTCACGGACTTTGGTCTCGGTCGAACACATCTGGAAACCCATCAAATCGATGTTGGTGATTCTGTGCCGATTAAATCCAGGCACTACCCCTTGTCTCCGGTGCGGCAGGAAGAAGTCTATAAAGAACTTGATCGCATGTTAGAACTGAAGGTTATTGAGGAAAGCAACTCACCATGGTGTTCCCCTATAGTGCTGGTCAGAAAGCCAGGGAAAGTACGCCTTTGCTTGGATAGTCGGAAGTTGAATAGCGTGACGAAAAAAGACGCGTATCCGCTGCCACATATTGACGGTCTTCTAAGCCGCTTACAGGACACATATTTCATCACGGGACTTGATCTCAAAGATGCATTTTGGCAGATCCCGCTTGATGAAGAGTCCAGACAGAAAACTGCATTTGCTGTACCGGGACGGCCATTGTATCAATTTACAGTAATGCCGTTCGGGTTATGCAACGCAGCACAAAGTATGTGTCGCCTCATGGATCGTGTGATTCCTGCACGACTCCGGGAACATGTCTTCATATATTTGGATGACCTGTTAGTATGCACGGCGGATTTCGACACTCATATTCGAGTATTGGCGGAAGTGGCTTCCTGTCTACGTGGGGCGAACTTAACAATAAACCTCAAAAAGAGTAAGTTCTGCATGCGCGAGATCAAGTATCTTGGGTACATCGTCGGTCAGGGCACGCTCAAAACCGATTCTGGAAAGATAGACGCGATGTTGAACTTCCCGATTCCGAAAACACCGAGACAAGTGCGTAGATTCATCGGTTTGACGGGGTGGTATAGGCGTTTTATCCATAATTATTCTGATCTAGCTGCGCCTCTTACTGATTGCCTAAAAAAGAAGAACAATTTTGAATTGACACCTGCAGCTGGGGAAGAATTTGAAAAATTGAAGGAAGCGGTTACCTCTGCTCCGATTCTGTCCCAACCGGACTTTAAGAAAGCTTTTACCATCCAGTGTGATGCTTCGTCGGAAGGAGTAGGGGGTGTGCTCTTCCAATTGGACACTGATGGGAATGAAAAGCCAATAGCCTTCATGTCGAAGAAGCTTAATAAGACTCAGAGGAACTATACGGTGACGGAGCTAGAGTGTCTCGCCGCTGTCTTAAGTGTCAGGAAATTCCGAGCCTACATTGAGGGTTCCACATTCCGTATTGTTACCGACCACTCAAGTCTGAAGTGGCTTATGTCATTAAAGGATTTGAGTGGTAGACTTGCAAGATGGAGTTTGGAACTCCAACGATTCGATTTTTCCATCGAACCGCAAGGGTTCGTTGAATCTAGTGCCGGATGCCCTGTCACGAGGATACATGGAAGAGATTACTGTCACAGTTCTGGGTGAGGAGGTAGATCTTTCCTCGCCGGAGTTCGAATCTGCAGAATACCAAAACTTACGAGAGGAAATCGCCAAAAACCAAGCCTCACTTCCAGATCTCGTTGTATCCGACCAATTTATATACAAAAGAGTTCGATTTAGAAGTGATGTGCTTGCGAACGAAGACTCTTTATGGCGTTTGTGGATACCAAGCACCTTGACCAACACTGTCATTGCAATGGCCCACAACACCAAGCTCTGTTGTCATAGTGGCTTCTCAAAAACCTATGAAAGAGTCCGTGAGAAGTACTATTGGCCGAAAATGGTCAATGATGTAAGAGCGTTTGTTGCTCGGTGCGAGGTATGTAAAACCACGAAAGCGCCCAATAAGATTCTTCGTCCTCCAATTGTAAAGCGGATCGTCTCAGAGAGGCAGATGCAACGGCTTTACATTGACTTTCTAGGTCCATATCCGCGCACAAAAAGAGGAAACGTCTACATCTTCATAGCCGTTGACCACTTCACCAAGTACACGTTTCTGAAAGCCTTATCTAAAGCGACTTCGACAAATATCATCAGGTTTCTGGAGTCCGAGGTATTTCATGGGTTCGGTACACCCGAATTCTTACACTCGGACAATGGAAAACAGTTCGTTTCGTCGGAATTTGGTAAGTTTTTGGACAGTTATGGCGTTCAACACGTTCGTACAGCTCTGTACTCACCGCAAGCTAACATCTCGGAGAGAGTTAACCGCAGTATCCTCAACAAAGTAAGAGTATTTGTATTTATTACTGATGAGCAAGATCACTGGGATGTACACCTTTCGAGTATAGCGTGCGCATTACGCTCGGATATGCATGACTCGTTGGGCTGTCAACCATACTATGCCCTATTCGGACAGAATATGATCACCCATGGATCGTCGTATAAAATACTCCGAAAGTTGAGGGCACTGCAAGATCCAGAAATGTTAACTTTGCCACGCGAAGCGGTTATTGCACTCGCACGACAGCAGCTGTCCAGGAACTTGCTAAAAGCCCACGAAAGATCAATGCGTACTTACAATACACAATCGACACCAACATCATGTAATTGAAACATATCAAGGAACTCTAGCCAGGCAGATATCACTGCCGCCCAGGGAAAGTAACAATTTGAATTTAATTTGAAAAATCGCAAGTGCGAGTAATTCAAAAGAAAAGAAGAAAGAGCGTACAGAAAAACTTTACTTCCAAAGATATTTAAGGTAAATAATCCATGAAAAAATTCTGTTTTACATATATATAGATATATATAAGGTTTTTAAAATATATATCTTAGGCAAAACCGGATTGCAGCTACCCAAGTTACTAAGGCAACACCTTAATCTTATTAAGTGCTGCCTTTGAAATTAACCCGGAGGCGAAAAAAAAAAAAAAATTAGTGAAAGTTACCCGAATTTCAATAAATAGAGATTTAGAGGGGGGGTCGGACATCTTGCCCCTTCAGAAAAATTGAATTCAGGGGCAATCTCAACAAGACCGGATTAGTCAAGGGCGTTAAGACGCCACTCAAAAAGGATCCTCTGGCGGAGTACCCCGGGTTCAACACCGACCAGGAGCGGAGCAAATTTTTTTATTCTATTTCTTTATTTTATTCTTAGATTTTTTTTTTGTAAAATAGTAATAATTTGTGTTGGCTAACGACAGGTAAAATCTATATATATATATATATATATATATATGTATATACAATAGTAATTATATCAAGAAAAGTTAAGGGAACACATTTATATCTATCTCTATATTATAACTAATTTGAAACTTTCCGCGATTGTTATGGTACAGGTGCGAGCAGCAGTTGATGCAGTGGCCATTGGATCGGCGGTTGTGGAGTACCCACAAAGGTACCAAGTAAGGAAAATCGGTGAGTCAAAAATGATTTTTTTTGTTTCTTAGTAGCTATAAGTGTAGAGATAGATAAAAGTGAGTGGACAAGCAGTTCCCAGTTTGTTTAAAGACTATATATATATGACCGTGTATATGTAGAGACGTGGTGATTTACAGGGACACATATACACATATATATACATTTGCCGGGTAATTTAATTTATTTAATTTTGTAATCGTTTCAAGCTTTATTTCGTGTATTTTTAAATCTTTTTTTTTGTTAAATTTTTTTTTCGGTCGTGCCAATATAATTTATTTTTCTTAATATTCGAGTCATTTAGATTTAAGTTCAAAATGAATAAATTTATAAATTGTGATATTTGAAGAGTGAAAAGATGGGTTTTTAACATTTTAAAAAAGGCAATATGGGATGAGGATAGGGAAGGTTGACAAAGGCAAAGAGAAGTAGGAAGTGAAAAATGGCGGCATAAGGGGCTGTTGAGGCGAGTAAGACAGCCATGGAAGGGAGGGTAGAGAAAGCATCTCGAGCGTCAGTACCACCTAACGCAAAGACTGGCATGAATTTTTTTTGTCTGTGTATGGTCAGGCTCAAGTCCCACGCCCACCGACGAGCTAAGGATGGCGACAAGCATGCCAGCAAAGACCCATAGCAACCAACAGTACACAACAAATTATTGTCCTTCTCCTGGCAGGGTCGCCATGTAAAGTTGCCTGCAAATAGGTGGAATCCTAAATCCCTCGCTTGGCTGTTCCGTCTATAGCTCGGCCTCTATAGCACTTGTGCTCACAGAGTGGGATTTGGTTGCAGAGAATGTTTGCGATGAACTGAAACAACCTTGTTGACTCTCGTGTGGAAAGTGTTTCTTTATTTAAAAATGTATCTTATTTATACTAAAATTCTTCTTACTTCTATACCTATTTCGATTCGTGAACCCTACTGCTTCATCGATAATTATTGCATATGATGCACAATTCCACTTGCAGCAGGTACCCGAACACTTCAGTATTTTTTTTTGTCTAATCAGCATATTACTTTGACATGCACGTCGGCTACGACCGGCGTACCCAGTGTATGTAATTCGAGTATGCTCTGCATATCTTTTGTGTGGATTATTATTGTACGTATGGTTCAATGATTTATGACTTGTGCCGAAGTAGTATTCTTGAATTACTACGGTCAATGATTTATGGCTTGTGCCGGGTTCAAGTATCGAAATAGTATTCTTACATTATTACTTGGGTGGTCGCTGGTGCGATCCCCTCACAACCCGACTGTCGGGAGTGTACATAAACGGCAGGAGTAGCCCCGTATATGCCTGTATATGAGTCTACGTATATACATATATGTATATGGAAGTAACTATACGGGCATAATTATTATATCGCGGTTGTTGATCCCGAATGAACGCATTTAAGTTTTGAATTCATGTAATAATCCAAACGTAACCCAAATCGCGATACTATTAAGAGATCTGAGACTTACTACGGGCTGCTCGTGATTGTACGACCGATGTTCCCAAACGTGACATGTGCACGCATATACCACCCCATATGCAATATAATGTTTATTTAATTTATGTAATTAATTTACAGTGACTTACCCTGAAGATCCTTCGGTGATATGCGCACATTGACGAAATCCCTTCGATGCACCTGTGGAAGCTGGACTTAACTATTGGATATGGAATGCGTCACCTGTCGTCGAGATGACGGTCGACGGACTAACTCTCTTTTAGTTTTGTTATTCGCGCGATGGAATCGAAATTCGCGGTTACTATATGTATTGTTACATCCAGGCTAGGATTCGAAAAGATAAAACGTAATTCTATTTAATAAATCTTTATTAGTTCTCTTTCAATGTAATTCTTGATTACTATTCTAATAATTCACTTATTTAATTCAACAATTCACTTTCACAATTAATCACTTTAAATACACAATCACTTTTATCTTACTCAATACTTATACTTTTTCTCTCTACTTTTCACTACAGTCATCTATCGCACTTCTTTATCGCGGTTCACAACTAGAATGTCTTGGGTGCTCCTGCGACATGTATTTATATCTCCTAGTGACACCTCTCGAAATTTCCAGATTCGTTGAGTTTAGAAGGTTCGAGAACAACATCATGTATGTACTAGTTATTCCACAGCTACTCAAACTGCTATTCAAATGCTGCCAAAATCGGTAAAATGGCTACTTTCTACTAGATGGCGCTGCAACTTGACTAATTGATGCCCAATGACATAGTTTGAGCAAACATGCAACAATATCCCTATCTTAAACTTGTTCGTCCCGAACAAGCACGTCAATATTTTCGCCATGGTAGCGATGGAGACGATCCACATGGACAACTTTCAGCTTGCCTCTTCCTCGCTGGATCCGGTAGACAGCATCGTTGATGCGCTTCACTATCTTATAGGGTCCTTCACAATCCTGCTGTAGTTTAGGTGACATGCCTTTTCGGCGATGAGGGTTGTATAGCCATACCAGATCTCCTTCCTGGAATCCTGTGGTGGTTGCTTTTGTATCGTACCTCGTCTTCATGCGGTCGCTGGATATCCGAATCTTATCTCTAGTTTTCCAATGAATGTTTCTGACGATTTCTCTGAGATCCGCAACATAATCATCTTCATTCGTTATTTCATCAGTCGGAGATCCAAACATCAATTCACTAGGTAACCGGATGGTTCGACCAAAAAGGATTTCGGATGGAGAATGTCCTGTTGTGTTATGAACTGCGCTTCGATAGGCTAATAGGAACATGGGGATCTTGTCCCAGTCACGCTGGCAGTCGCCAATAACCTTAGAAAGGTGGTCGTTTAAGGTTCTATTGAAGCGTTCCACCATTCCGTCCGATTGTGGATGAAGCGGGGTTGTTCTTGTCTTCTTAATCCCTAGTAGCTGGCATACTCCTTGAAAGATGTTCGACTCGAAGTTGCGACCTTGGTCCGAGTGCAATTCCATTGGTACGCCAAATCAGCTTACCCAGTTGTGGAAAATCTGCTCTACCACGGTTTTAGCTTCTTGGTTAGGTATAGCAAATGCTTCAGGCCATTTAGTGAAGTAGTCCATCCGAGGATATAGCGGTTTCCACTGTTGGTTTCTGGAAACGGTCCTGCGATGTCAACTGCAATCCTTTCAAAGGGCGCTCCAACGTTGTATTGATGCATCTTGCCTTGCATTTTTACTCTCGGGCCTTTACTGGCTGCGCAAGTGACGCATTTTCGGCACCAGTTTTCAACATCGTCTCTTGCGTGGATCCAGTAAAAGTGTTCTCGTACTTTTTCGAGTGTCTTATTTACTCCTAAGTGACCGCCGGACACTCCATCATGCAGTTCCCTAAGCACTTCGTTGACTTTCGATCTGGGTATCACAAGTTGCATCACGGCTGATGTTCCATCCGAACTTTCCCATTTTCTTTTCAAAATGCCATCCTGAACATGAAGTGAGTCCCATTATGCCAAGTATGCCTTCAGTTCCGGACTCTTATTGGAGATCTGCTGCCAGTCCGGCTTGCCTTCATGTTCCTTCCAGGCGAGAATCGGCTCGATATCCGGATCTTCCTGTTGAGCATTCCGGATCTCCCGTGCACTCCAGCCGCTAATGGGCTCAGCTCTCAACCGTTGGACTGATACTTTATCTTTTTCCTCCTGGCGTACGCAATGTTTACAATCAGCCATGCAGGGCCGCCGGGAGAGGGCATCTGCGTTGGAGTGAAGAGTTCCCTTTCGGTGCTGTATCTCGTAGTCATACATCTGCAGCCGTTCAATCCACCTCGCGACTTGTCCTTCAGGGTTCTTAAACTGCAGCAGCCACTTTAGAGACGCATGATCTGTACGCAGGATGAATTTCTGCCCATATAAGTACTTGTGGAAGTGCTTTGTTACCAGGATCAAAGCCAGGAGTTCCCGCCTGGTTACGCAATAGTTCCTCTCCGGCTTGGATAGCACTTTCCTGATGTAGGAAACTACTCTCTCTTGGCCATCATGGATCTGCGAAAGAACGGCTCCGATCCCAACATTACTAGCGTCGGCATCTACAACAAATGGTTTTTCTGGAGTAGGGTACGCTAGAATTGAAACATCACACAGTTGGCGTTTGAGACTCTTAAAACTCGCTTCGCATTCACCTGACCATTTGAATGGTTTTCCCTTTTCCTTCGGTTGGTGCAAGCTCTTTGCGATCCTTGCAAAGTCCTTCACAAACCGTCTGTAGTACGTTGCAAGCCCCAGGAAGCTCCTCAGTTGGTGTTTGTCTTTGGGAACGGGCCAATTTTTCACTGCATCGACCTTCTCTGGGTCAGTCCTTACTCCCTCGGACGAAATGATGTGCCCCAGATATTTTACCTCAGATCTAAAGAGATCACACTTTTTCGGGTTAAGCTTTAATTGTACACTTCGTAGTCTCTGGAACACTTCCTTCAAGTTATCTCGATGTTCTTCAAACGTTTTTCCAACCACGATGACATCGTCCAAGTAGACCAAACACGTTTTCCATGTTGGCCCCAACAAAACACGCTCCATTAGACGCTAAAAGGTTGCCGGCGCGTTACACAATCCAAATGGCATTACTGTGAATTGCCAGAGCCCGTTTCCTGCTATGAAAGCCGTTTTGTCGCGGTCTTCCGGATGGATCTGCACTTGCCAGTAGCCACTCTTCAGATCTAGTGTGGAAAACCATCGGGCTCCGGACAGTGTATCCAGCGTATCGTCAATCCTTGGTAGAGGGTAGCTATCCTTTTTGGTGACATTATTCAGTTGGCGATAGTCTACACAGAACCAAGTGCTGCCTTCTTTCTTTTTTTGGTTAGGACAATTGGAGATGCCCATGGGCTTTTAGAGCATTCGATTACTCCTACCTTTTCCATCGTCGACACCATCTCTGCAACCTCCGTCTGTAATAAGTGCTGCCACCTAAGGGTTGCTAGAATAGGTTGAACTGTCAAACATATGTAAGACAGTCATAGGATAGTCGAGGATTAACCATTGTAAGAGCAACATCGAGCTAATAAAGATAGCATCATATTAAACAAGTTTATGGAAGTTTAATTTACTACAAGCATAATACATGGTGTCGGAAGGAAAATCACTTCAGTTCCCATAATGGAAGACAAACCACAACCATTGAATTGTTCAGACCTGGGAGTAGAGTGGCCGCTATGGAAAAGTGAATTCACAGTGTATATGATCGCACACGGAAAAACAAGTGAAGACGAGAAAACAAAAATCGCTTTGTTTATGTGGACAATTGGAGCAGGTGGTCGACGAATTTATAATTCGCTTTTCCCAAATGATGGCTCCGAAGATTCTTTACTTGGCCGAACTGTAGTTGCGCGACAAATACCTGCAGTGATTGTTGATGGTGTTCAACAGCAATCAGAACAAGAAACACGAGAGCGAACATTAAAGGAAGTACTATTAGCATTTGATGGACATTGCTTGCCACAAAGGAGCGTTGCGATGGAATCGTATAAATTCAATTCAATTGTACAAAAAGAAATGCAATTATTCACAGAATTTGAAACAGAATTGCGTACACAAATAAGCAAATGTGAACTCCAATGTACATGTGGTGCATCATACGAAGACAGAATGCTTCGTGATCGAATAGTTATCGGTGTCCACGACAAAAAACTTCAATTGAAGTTATTGGATGGACGTGATGAACCATTGCCACGTGTAATTGATACATGTAAGATTTATGAAGCGGCTAATATGAACAAAGACATTTTGGATGCCACTAAGCAAACGGTAACATCCATTGCTACAACAGAATACAATACCGCAAATACCGCAACTGTTAATGCAATCAGTCGCTTTTGCTTCAATTGTGGTGGTGCTTGGAAGTACGGGCATATGATCGAATGCAAAGCAAAAGGTATCAGCTGCCGACGGGTCATTACGCCAAGATGTGCCGCAAAGCGAAGAAGTCAACATCGGAAAAGGAAGGTGCTTACAACAAAAACAACAGTGGTGGCGGTGGTAACAACAACAACTACACAAGGCGAAACGTTGATGGTGTTAACTGGAATGATGTAACAGGTACTGTTGTTAGGAAAATTAGCTCATTAGATAACACGCCTAAATTGAATTGCTTTTGTAGAATAAACTCAATCGGAATAAATGAAAGATGGGCCAAGGCATATCAAATAGGAAGTGAAATACTCGTAGTAAAATTTAAAATTGATACAGGATCAGATGTCAATTGTATTCCATTGAAATTGATTAGGGATCTTAATGTAGACATGAACAATGAGGAAAATAACTTCCCTGTCTTCGATTATAGTAGTAATAAAATAAAAGTTTTTGGTACAGTAAAGTTGAAATGCAGGGATTTGAATTCGAAAAATGAAAAAAATGGCTATATTTCTCGTTGTTGATGATCGATTTGAACCAATACTTGGGCTTGAAAATAGCATTAGCTTCGGATTGATTAAACGTCTAGATGTAAGTACTATTGCATGCTTGCCACTGGTGAAAGAAATTTTCGTGGAAAAATACCGAGATGTGTTTAATGGACTTGGTAAATTTCCCGGAAAGGTCAAGATTCATTTGAAAGAAAATGCACGACCAGTCTTGCATTATAAAAAGCGGATTCCTGATTGCCTAGTTAAAAAATTGAAAAGGGAAATCAATAATATGGTACAGGAGGGAATCATTTCACCTGTGGAATACCCAACGGACTGGGTTAATAACTTACAAATTGTTGAGAAACCCGGTGGAAAATTCCGAATTTGCCTGGATCCAAAACCACTGAATGCGTGATTAAACGGGAGCACTTCTTGATTCCTACTATAGAGGATTTCATAACAAAATTGACAAATAAAAGGGTATTTTCCGTACTTGATTTGAGTAGTGGATTTTGGCACATGGAATTGGATCGTGCTAGCTCGGAATTAACTACGTTCATGACTCCTTTTGGCCGTTTTAAATTTAATCGCGTTCCATTCGGTATTAATTGCGCTCCTGAGATGTTCCAAAGGAAAATGGTGCAGATCTTTGGTGATATACCGGAAGTTTTAGTTTACTTTGATGATTTAGCAATTGTTGCAAATGGCGAAGAGGAACATGATAGAATTTTATCTACTGTTCTTTGCCGTGCGCGATCAAATAATATTAGATTTAATCCGGAAAAAATCCAATATCGCCAAAAGGAGGTCAAGTTCATGGGTCACATTTTATCGGAAGGTCAGATTAAATCGGATAATAAATATAGGGATGCAATCCTTAAAATGAAGAAGCCAGAGAATAAGAATGATGTACTTCGGTTGTTGGGGCTATTTAAGTATTTGGCTAAGTTTATTCCAAATTTGTCAAAGCAATCAGCAAATTTACGCGATTTGACAAAGAATGATGTACAATTTAAGTGGACACAGGAGCATGAGAAGGAATTACAGAGTTTGTTAGGCATAATAATCTCGAAGCCGGTGCTGGCAGTATATGACCCGAAGCAGCCGGTAATTGTACAAACCGATGCATCGAAAGATGGATTGGGCTGTGTAATTGCTCAGAACGGGCATCCTATCGCATTCGAATCGCGAACTTTAAGTAAATGTGAGCAAAAGTGGGCTCAAATTGAGAAAGAACTTCTGGCCATCGTTTTCGCGTGTAATCGTTTTCATTATTATTTGTACGGTCGTGAATTTACGGTTGAAAGTGACCATAAGCCATTGGAGGCCCTGGTCAAACGGGATATTGATGATGTAACTATGCGACTACAGCGAATGTTCATGTTTTTGCTGAAATATCCTAATTTGAAAGTAGTTTATAAGCCGGGCAAAGAAATGCTTGTCGCGGATTGCCTATCAAGAGCCCCATTACCGGAGGCAAATGAACTGAAAGGGCTATCGGGTGTCATTCACTCTGTAGTAAAAAATGTTTGTTTATCGGAAAAAAATTACAATTTTTATATTGAATCATTAAAAATGGATGGAAAATATAGCCGAATTTGTAAATACGTAGAAAGTGATTGGCCAGGGTTTCACCAACTTGATGATTTGAGTCAACATTTTTATAAACTGAAATCAGAACTGCATCTTGAGCACGGATTATTGTTCTTGGACCATTAACTGGTCATACCATCAACGATGCAACGAAAAATGCTTAACTGGTTACACGCACCACACTTCGGAATTGAAAAAACACTTGCACGTGCACGAATGTTGTATTATTGGCCAGGGATGTCCACACAAATTAAGGAATTGGTTGCGTCTTGTGTGATTTGTGAAAAATTCAAAAGAAGCCATCAAAAAGAACCACTGATTCAGGAAGAGTCGCCGAAGTACCCATTTCATATTGTCGGTATGGACATTTTTGAATATGCAGGACGGAGTTTCATTGCTATTATTGACGCATATTCTGGTCTTCTTATCTCGAAACAATTACACGCTAAGACATCACAACACATAATAGCTTTGTTGGAAACTATATTTAATATAATCGGTTATCCAACAACACTTAAATGCGATAACAGCCCTTTCGGATCGTCTGAGTTTGATCGATTTGCAATGGAATATAATATTAAACTCAAATTCTCTAGCCCCCGATATCCTCAGAGTAATGGGTTAGCGGAAAAAGTAGTGGCAATGGCAAAAAATATTTTAAAAAGATGTTTCGAAGCAAATCAAGTCGATAAAGAATACAACACGACACCTGTGGCCAGCATGCGCACTACTCCATCGGAATTATTTTTTGGCAGATTGATAAAAACTAAATTACCAGTGTTGGATTCATTATTGTTCAGAAAGAACGTGAATGAAGCGGAAGTTCAGAAAAAGATAGAAAATAAAAAAGAAAGGCAAAGATACTACTATGATCGAAACGCAAAGTCATTACAACCATTGCATGTGGGTGATTTAGTAATTTTTAAAAAAGAAGGAAAAGAATGGCATTATGGGTCGATAGTTGAAATTGTCAATGATAGGTCATACGTTATCAAGGATAGTTTTGATAATCTTTTTAGGCGTAATCGACGTTTCATCGCTAGAACCACTAACAGAAATTTTAATGCTAGCGACTTGCTGCATGAAGCTAACGTCAAGTGTAGCCCGAATCATACAACGGGAGGCTTAAAGGAAATTCAAATCGCTGCACCACAAGGAAGTAGCATTGAAAATAAGGAGGATAATCGACCTGTGAGTCAGTTAGATAGACAGGGGCAAAATGTATCGATTGTGGATGAACCAATACTCCTTGAAGCTAATGAGACTACAGAGACTCAGTTATTAGTGAACAAAAATAGTCCTGGTAGTAGTGGTTCAGAAGCAACTGTATTTGATAAACTAAATGTAACACCAACCCTAAGCGATCAAACTTCATACTCAACACGTAGTGGACGTATAGTAAGGGCTCCTATAAGATATGGTTTTAATGATTAACTAAAGGCCTGGTCCATCAGTAGAGAATTGTAAAAACTGAAAATTTCATTAAAAAGAAAAGCGTGTAATAAGTGCTGCCACATAATGGTTGCTAGAATAGGTTGAACTGTCAAACATATGTAAGACAGTCATAGGATAGTCGAGGATTAACCATTGTAAGAGCAACATCGAGCTAATAAAGATAGCATCATATTAAACAAGTTTATGGAAGTTTAAGTTAGTTCAGCCTATAGACCTAACAAATACATTGAAATAGCACCATTATTAAATAAAATAGATGAATTGGCCAACATTTCACCTTATATTATATTAGGTGGAGATTTTAATAGCAATCTGCTCTTAGAATCAGCACTTTCTGATGACATGAGAGCTCTTAACCTATGTCCAGTAAACACGTCAACTCCAACTCACTTTACCAAGGAATCGAGCACTCTGCTTGATGTATTTTTTGTTAGCCACTTGAACAAAGTTCTTCACTATAACCAGCTATCTGCATCCTGTTTTTCTCAGCATGACCTTTTACACCTAACTTTTCAGTGTGAACCTATTGTTTCAAATAATAGTTATAGCTATAGGGACTTTAAAAACATCAATTATAGTATTTTGGAACGTGACTTAAGGTCGGTTGATTGGCCTCAAGTTTTCAGAATGGTATCAGTTGATGAGCAAGTTTCCTTCATTCAGGATAATATTAACTATCTTTTTAATGTCCATGTTCCTTATAAGACAAAAATTTTGAGATACAATGACCATCCCTGGTTTAACAATAATTTAAAAACCTTAATCAACAAACGAAATATGGCATATAATACGTGGAAACGTTTCAGACTGGAGGTATTTCGTAAGGCGTATACTGACTTGAGAAATAGAGTTGTACTTCAGATTAGAGAATCAAAAAAACGTTTTTACTCGTCTCGGCTAAATCCTTCTCTGGCTCGTCATAACCTATGGAAAAATTTGAGGGACATAGGTGTTGGTAAGCGTTTGAATAATAATTCAGTTACTAATATTGACTGTGATGAGCTGAATAAAAATTTTACATCGCTCTCATCGTCTGAGCCAAATGGCAACTCTATCCTCTCAAGTTTTTCGGAAGCGGACAGCTTTACCTCTGACAGCTTTACCTCTGGGAGATTTAGTTTTGCCGCCGTTAATGAAGAAGATGTTTTAAAATTCTGTTTATCCATAAAATCTAATTCCGTTGGATTCGATGGCATTCACCCAGTATTCCTGAAGGCGACTCTTCCCTACACCTTAAAATACATAACCCATGTCTTTAATGTGATAATCATGACCGGAGTTTTTCCTAGCATCTGGAAACGAGCAAAAATCATCCCTGTTCCAAAAAGCCGTAATGAGTATCGCCCAATAGCAATTCTACCATTCTTATCCAAAGTTTTTGAAAAGGTCATGAACACGCAGATAAGGCTATACTTGGATCGCCATGACATGTTATGTCAAAGTCAATCTGGCTTTCGTCCTAACCACAGCTGCACGACAGCTTTAATAAATGTAGTCGAAGAAATAAGGCAGAGTGTTGATAAGGACCATGTAACTTTTCTTACACTTTTAGATTTCTCAAAAGCTTTTGACACTGTCAAACACCATATTTTATGCGGCAAACTAAGGGACAAATTCCAGTTCATGTCATCCTCAGTGAAACTTGTGTTCTCGTACTTATCGCTTAGATACCAAGCAGTGGTTGCTGATAACCAAACGTCCTCCTTTCTTCCGCTAAGCAAAGGTGTCCCTCAGGGATCTATACTGGGTCCTTTACTGTTCAGTATTTACATTAATGACCTCCCCTCGCTTGGCTTCAACTCTTCCTTACATATGTATGCTGACGATGTGCAGCTTCGGTATAGCTGTCCTCTGGGTTTAATTGAAAATGGAGCTTGCGAATTAAATGATGATTTAAGTAAAATTTTGCTCTGGTCCCGATCAAATGGACTCCACTTGAATCCATCCAAGACCAAATGTTTGATTATCTCCAGAAGACCATCAGACACTTCATACTTTCCACAAATACAACTCAACAGTACACCCATTCAGTTTGTTGAGTCAGCAAGAAATCTAGGATTAGTCTTTAACAAAACCCTAACCTGGACCAACCATATACAATTGGCAATCGGAAGAGTGTATGGTGGCTTACGTATGTTATGGGCCACCCAAAGAATTACTCCAATTAAAACAAGAATGATACTTGCAAAGTCACTACTAATCCCCCTACTATTATTTGGGTGTGAAATTTTTTGCAACTGTGATAGCAGGCACAGGAGGAAACTGAATGTTGTTTTCAACAGCGTAGCAAGGTACGTTTTTGGTCTGCGGAGATATGAACATATTTCTACATATTCTAGACAAATATATGGTTTCACTCTGGAAGACTTATTTGCTCTAAGGACCTTAACAATGCTCAACAATATTTTGCAAACACGAAAACCACCGTATCTATATAGCAAAATCCAGTTTTCCTCATCAGGTAGAAATTGTAATCTGACACCAGTACGCTACTCTTACCTCGTTTCGATTCGTCAATTTTTTGTACATGCGATTCGGTTGTGGAATTCCCTCCCCCAAACAATAAGGATGGTAGGACGTGGCACTCGGTTCGTAGCAAGGCTTAGGCAACATTTTGAGGCGCTTCGATGATTGACATTAACCCCCCCCCCCTCCCACCTACTCCCAGATTGTCTATATTTTAGCTGGCTTTAAAGCTCGCTCTTTGTAAAATTTAAGTTTGGATTGATTTTCTTTATTTTCTATATTTTATCCTTTTTTGAACTTTATCAATGAATTTTATCAGTAACTTAGTTTTCACTCAGTTCATGTAATAGTTTTTGAAACTGAAGCTTACACTACCTTAAAAGATATTGTATCTTACTGTGTAAGTTAAATCGATATAAATAAATAAATATGAAATATGAAAAAAATAATTTACTACAAGCATAATACACCGTCTGCTTAGCCAATGGTAATCGTCTGGGAGGCTGACGAATCGGTCTTGCATCTCCAGTGTCTATCCGGTATTGTACAAGGTGTGCTCGGCCATACTCGCAGTCCCGCGAAGCGAATATATCAGCAAACTCGTTGATGAGGTTCCCTGCCATGGCTTGCTGCTCCTGATTCAGATCGCAGTGCTGGAATAAAGTCCTTTCCACCTCAGTCATTCCCATTGGTGATCGAGGCTTCGCAACACCTTCCTGTGATAGTTTCGAGATGGCAGTAACCGGTACACACTTTCCAACCACCTCACCTTGCTTCAATTTGACGCTTTTGTGTTCCGCATTAAGAACTCGTACGGGAACCATATTGTTCTTCGGATCGACAAGCATTTTACCAACCACGCAATTTCGGCAGTGGTTGTCTTCTGGGTCAACTAGAAAGAATCGGTGGGCCTCAGGATCACCTTCCAGCTTTGTCCAAATCAGTGTCTCTGAAGAAGGTGGTAGGACCTCGTCCTTACTAATGACTGGCCTCAGGGATGCGGCGTTCTCGTTCCCGTACACCATCGGAATCTCTACGTTTCGATACTTGAGTACTTGCATACCAATGTCCAATACAACATCATGCGCCTTCATGAAATCGATTCCAACGATGCATTCGTCACATATATCAGCTACTAGGAAAGCGAGGGAGAACGCTAATCCTGCCAAATTTATTGTTAGTATGACCTCTTCATACACATTCGCTGTAGCTCCTGTTGCTGTTTTCAGACAGTAATTGCTGGTGTTGTGCAGCCAAGACTGACGGACGATGTCCCTCCTTATAATGGAAGCGGTGGCACCGGTGTCGATGGTTGCTACGCACTTATTTTATCCGATATAGGCTTCCACTGTTAGACTCTGGTTTCCTCGTTTGGTTTGGGAGACTTGAATTGTGTCCTGGGGTCGTCGATTCCGGAAACCAACTTCTGCCCCGCGAAGCTGGTCCTTACACGTTTCCCGACTGCTGGTTCTGCGAAGCTATATCTGCAGTATGGTTGCTATCCCTGTCAGATGCTTCTTCGTTGCCCCTCCTTGGCCCGCAATGTGGACAACTGCCTCGCCTTTGTGGAGCTCTGCACTGTGTCTGTAGGTGCCCTATTTTGTTGCACTTCCAGCAGCGCATTTGACCTCTGTTATCTCTGCTCCGGTCTACGATGTCTGCTCTTTGACATGAGCTTTCAACGGCTGTCATTTCCCTTACGCGGTGGAACACATGCGATACCTGATCAGCAGCTTGCATTGTCAAGGCAAATGCTAGGGCCTCGGCGAGAGTTCTCTTTCCAGACATTCTTACGGCCATTTGCAGTTGCCTGTCTTCAATGTCTTGGATAAACGCCTCCACAGCCATTGAAGTGTTTCTCCCCGCTTCTGGACTCTACTGCGTAGCTGGACCCTGTACACTTGCTGCATATGCTCATCACCGAAGCGCATCTCTATAGCCTTGAACAGGGCGTCGTAGTTGTGTTGCTTCTCTTCTGAGACAGTTTGGAGTAACTCCGCAGCTGTACCTCTTAGTGCGAGCGTTAGCGCAATCGACTTTTCCTCGTTGTCCCAGCTGTTCGCCATTGCAGCTGCTTCAAATTGTTTCTTATAAATTGGCCATGATGTTTGACCATCGAAAAAGGGAGGCTGCATCTCTTTCCTTCTCGGGCAGGCCGCAGAATTTTCTCTAGCCTTCTGCTTCTTCACTTTCTCGAGCTCTTTAGCCAAGTTCTCGAAGTTTGTTTCATGCTTGCAAAACGTCTGATGGATTTCATCGAATTTGGTTTCAACCTTCTCGAACTTGTGGTCGATTTCTTCGAGTTTTCCTTCGAGAACATTTTTTAAATCTTCTACAGCGCTCTTTTGGGCGGCAACTATGGAATTCTTTTGTTCTTCGAATTTAGAGTCCATTGCTTGCAATTTGGAATCTAGAGAATTCTTCTGTTCATCAAATTTAGAGTCCATTGATTCTAATTTAGAATCTAGAGAATTTGTCTGTTGTTCTAGAGAAGTCTTTTGTTCATTGAACTGAGAGTCCATAGAATTCTTCTGTTCATCAAACTTAGAGTCCATAGAGTCGAATTTCTGATCGAACTTGGCCAGAAGTAATTCCATCATAGCAGTCATATCAACGCCTGTACTTACTTGTTCTTCTGCTACGTCGAACAAAACGGACTTGGGGTTTTCTCCTTCGTTTTCAACAGCTTCCTGCAGCCGGAGCACCAGATCACCTTTTCCTCCAGCTGTGGAGAGATTCCGCTTTTCCGGTTCAGCTTTTAACTGCGGTATACTGAGCTGTAGTAATTTCAATGTGCGGCCCCTTTTTGTTTTTGTTTTTTTTTTTTTAAACTAATTCACTTCACTTTAATTTCACACTGAATACGTTTTATCCCACTTCCGACACCAATGTTACATCCAGGCTAGGATTCGAAAAGATAAAACGTAATTCTTTATTAGTTCTCTTTCAATGTAACTCTTGATTATTATTCTAATAATTCACTTATTTAATTCAACAAGTCACTTTCACAATTAATCACTTTAAATACACAATCCCTTTTATCTTACTCAATACTTATACTTTTTCTCTCTACTTTTCACTACTGTCATCTATCGCACTTCTTTATCGCGGTTCACAACTAGAATGTCTTGGGTGCTCCTGCGACATCTATTTATATCTCCCAGTGACACCTCTCGAAATTTCCAGATTCGTTGAGTTTAGAAGGTTCGAGAACAACATAACTACGTATGTACAAGTTATTCCACAGGTACTCAAACTGCTATTCAAATGCTGCCAAAATCGGTAATATGGCTACTTCCTACTAGATGGCGCTGCAACTTGACTAATTGATGCCAAATGACACAGTCTGAGCAAACATGCAACAGTATGTATATACGGATACTAGGTGTTAGTAAAGAAACGGTTCTGTTTTATTCTCATTCAATTCATTATCGTACTTTTTATTATGTAATTGTTACTAAAACTACCTAATCTATGTTAGTTACAGTATAGGCTACATGAACCCCAAGCCTACGCGCGCGACGGAGTGTACTGTCGATGCTACGCCACGGTTCCCAGAGGGGGACTAGGGCTTTGCTCCCTCTCGAGGGATGAGACGGCAGATAGGCTGCACCACAACAAAGATTAAATTCTATTGTACTTTAATTATATCGCTCAGACATGTTTGCAAGGTTTTCAAGCTACGCCTACACAACACGGGGAGTGAGTAATCTTCTCTCTGAGCGCGACGGAACTACTAGGTACTTAACGATACTAATAATTAAACCGAGATTCTAGCGCGTTCGTCTGAGGGACTAAATGAGTAAGCTCTTAAGCACTAGTTTTCTCTTTTTAAACTACACTTAAAAGAATAAGAAATCACTGCTGGTGTGTATAGCTGCGGGGCGCTGGTGCTAGGTCTCTTACTCTGTTGGGGATAGTATCCTTTTCTCAGGAGCTGGGGTTCGTGATGGTAATCACTTAGGCCGTTGGGGATAGTACCCTTTCTATGAAGCTGGTGTTCGTGGTTATAATCACTTAGGCCGTTGGGGATAGTACCCTTTTTCAGAGCTGGAGGAAGGAGAAGGCGATCTCGCCCGATGGTACCCAACTTCACTCTCCCGTGCCGATTCCCTCAGGACGAGGCGATGGTGTGCAAGACCGTCCGCTGAGGTCGAGCGACGGGGTCTTATAGACTTGATGAGGAGCGTCCTGGCCTTGTCGTGACCGACGCCGCTGCTGGACTGGTGGATTTAGATCGACTTCCTTGGCCGTTGATGTTTGGTGACTCTCTGACGACGAGTACAATGCCAACTGGCTGAGGAACTCGTCCGACCGCACTGTAATCGCACGTCGTGCCTGGCGGTCGCCTCTGTGAAGGAGCTTGAAGGAGTGCAAACACGACTCGGAATTTTTTGTTGGGGCTCGCTCTTCTCGGTAAACGCGTCTCGTCCGGAAGGACTTCGTCCTGATGTCTTTCCACTGCCTCGTCGAATCGCTGGAGAAATTCCGAGGAATGAGGGAAATTTGAATGCTGCCGAACCATGTATTGATGGAGCGAGAGACTTACCTGGTGTGCGCTGGCGCAGACGATGGGATGCCAATAATGGTCGGAGATTTTTCTGCCGAAATGCGGACTTCGGCGGAGCGCAGGTCCACTAGCCTAAACGTTTCCAAAACAAATGCGATGGCCGACACGCAAACCCGGAAATTCTTTTGCTAAAGTGACAGCGAAATTGAATAATTTTAGTTTCCTGCAGAAGGGGTGCGTTCAGCCCTAATATTTCAGTGTAAGTATGGAAAAGCATGAAGGAGTTGGTTTGAACGCTGTTCGTCCGGTGTCTAGTAGATGGCGCTATGCTGGGATTTCCTACAAAACTTGTAGTTTTTCCTCTAAAGGCCTGCCGTGGAAAAAATTCAAGACCGAAATCCCTCCGACGAGGTGCGTCGGGTGTGCTTAAAGCCGTCTACGGATGAATATTTTTTTTTTTCCTTGTTATAAGGGTACCATTTCAAACCATGGGTGGTCGCTCGAGAATTCTTTTAAATATTCGGTTTCTTATTGGGGACTGAGTTGGGATAAAATGTGTACATCTCTTCGCCGGGGGTTTGGGATAGGAAAGGGAATAATTCGCCGGAGCCTTCGCCCGTTGGTTCTCATCGACGTATGTCTTTAGAGTGTACCATCCCGAGGTCGTTTCCCCGCTCGTCTATTAGCCGGTACAGGTTTCCCCGGACTTCCGTGACGCGGGCTTTTGTGAATTTGCGATTAAATTTGGCGTTGATCCCTCTGGGAAAATCGCTCAGCACGTGGTTGAGCTTGTATACACAGTCGCCCACTTTGAATCTAACGGGCGCACTTCGAAGGTTGTAGATAATTCTTCGCATACTTATCATGAGCTTTAGCAAGGGACTCTTTGATGGCTGAGTGCAGAATGTTCATCTTACACGCGTTCGGGATGATGTTCAGCTCGGAATTGTTAAGGGCGTTGAGGTTACGGAGGAGCCGATACTCGCTGCCGTGCCCTATTGCTTGTTGACCGAAGAGTGCTTCGTACGGCGATGTGCCTATAGCGGAGTGTATGGCGGAGCGCACCGCGCTGCCTATGGCTGGCAGCTGGACGTCCCAAGCGGAAGGGTCGGAACCGATGTAGGCCCGAATGGCCGCGAGTGTTGAACGGTTGACCCGCTCGCTGGCGTTCGCCTGGGGGGAATAGATCGCTGTTCTAAGGTGGTTAATCCCCAAGGATGTGGTGAAGGACTTGAATTCTTTGCTGAGATACTGTCGGCCGTTATCTGACAGCAGAGTCTCCGGTACAAGGAAGACCGAGAAGACGTCCTCGCGCAGGAATTTTATCGCGCTTTCTGCGGACGCTCGGCGAAATGGTTTAAGCAGCACAAACCTTGTCAACTGATCCAGTGCGATGATGAGGTGCGTGTTGCCGCGCTTGGATCGAGGATACGGGCCCAAGAACTCCGTATAAAGGTGTTGGAAGGGTCGCTCGACGACGAACGCCTTTCAAATTTCAGCCCACAGGGTGCTGTTTGGGGCTTTAGTAGTCTTGCATATTTCGCAGTTCCCGATGAGCTTTTTAACGTGGTTTGCCATATTCGGCCAATAGAATTGTTACCGTAATCGATACAGTGTCTTGGCAATGCTTCCGTGTGACGCCGTGGGTGGGCAATGAGCTAAGGTGATCAAGGATTCGGTCAGCGCGGCTGGGATCCACAGCTTCCAGGTCTGTTCATCCTGTAATGGATTACATGTGCTATGTTTGACCTTCTTATACACGAAATTGTTCCGGACTCGAAGGTCAGGTAGCTGATCTTTGTTCTTTCCGACGCTGTCGATGATCTGACGGTAGTGGTCCGAGGTAAAACTCGGATCCGTCAGATCTACCTGCAGCACGTCGGGACGACGGCTCTCCATCGAGTCGAAGGGTTGCAGAGCCTCTACCTCGTGTATGCGAGATAGCGCGTCTGGTACCACGTTTAGGCTCCCCTTCCGGTGCTCGATGCCGAACGTGTAACCCTGAAGCTCTAGGCTCCAGCGCGCTAGCCTACCCTTGAGTTCCCTTTTGCTCATTAGCCATTGTAGACTGGCATGGTCGGTAATGATTTTGAATTTATAGCCCTCTGTATAGGGACGGAACTTGGCTATACCCATTATGGCCGCTAGGCACTCACGCTCTGTGACCGTGTAGTTCCTTTGGGCCGCGTTCAGCTTATGGGAATAGTAGAAAATGGGGCGCTCGTTCTGCGCGTCGTCGTACTGGCTCAGGACGGCACCTACTCCGGTGGAACTTGCGTCGCAGGAGATGACAAACATTCTCTTGAAATCCGGGTTGGCCAGACCGGGAGCGCTTAACAGTCGCTTTCTGATAGCGGTGTATGAATCCAAGGCGGATTCGTTGAAATGGAATTTGATTCCCTTCTTCAGGGTGTCAGACAAATGACTTGATAAGGTCGAGAAGTCAGGGACAAATCTCCGATACCATCCCGCCATGCCCAAAAATCTCCTCACTTGGCGGGCATTCTGAGGCGTCGGGAATTCTTTTATAGCCGTTACTTTCGTCGGGTCGACTTTAAGGACCCCGTTCCCTACGATGAAGCCGAGGTATCTAAACTCCTTGTAGCTGAACTTAGATTTTTCCAGATAGTCAGGCCTGCCTCGTGTAGCTTCCGCGCTACTAAAGCTAGTAGCTCTAGCTACTCACGATAGGTGCTCGTAATAATGAGCAGGTCGTCAAAGTATACGAAGACCTTATGTCGCCATTCGGCAGGGATGACCTGGTACATCAACCGACAGAGGCGCTGGGGCGCGTTACATAGCCTGAAGGGCAAAACTTTAAATTTATACAAGGGTCTACCGGGGACGGTGAAGGCGGTCTTCTCCCTGCTTTTCTCCTTCAGCGGTATCTGCCAAAACGCGTCCTTCAGATCTACGCTTGACATGTAGTACGCGTCTGGAAGGCGCTAGCAACCACTCGATGTTTGGCAGCGGATACGCATCTTTCTTGGTAACTCGATTGAGCTCCCGGACGTGTAGGCATAGTCGGTGCTTGTCGCCCCTTCGCACTAAGACGACGGGAGAGCTCCAAGCGCTTGGACTGACTTCGATGACGTCCATCGCCAGCATGCGATCCAGCTGCTCGTAAAAGGAGGATTTCCACCGCTGGAGACACGGGGTAATGACGCCGCTTTATTAGCGTCGCGTCTCCGGTGTCGATCTCATGTGTCATCAGATGGGTGCGCCCCAGGTATAGGTTGGCGTAGGACGGGAAGTGATTCAAAGTTTGCTGTAATAGCTGGTCTTCTTCAGGAGTTAAGATATGGGCTTGAGCGAGTACTTGGGTCTTGGGGAGGGAATCCCCGGTCATGTCGATTCCGACCGAAATACTGCTTACGTCAAAAGTTTTGGCGGACATGGTTGGAATAACGTCCGGAGCTAGATCGAACTTTCTCCAAAATTCTACGCCTAGGATAAGTTCTTGAGATATGGATGGAACTACATATACGGTGAGCTCCTCTTCGCGATCGTGGAACGAGGCTGTCGTGGTGATGACCCCCACGATTCTCTGTTTCTTACCATCCGCCGTGGTGACAACGGAAGCAAATGGATTCCATGAGATATGGTTTTCTCTGAGGTAGTCCGCCCCTGCTCCGCCGAGAACGCTGACGCTGGCCCCAGTATCTCGGAGGGTCCACTGCTTATTAAATAGCTTCACGGATGCATAGTGACGCGGATCACCGTCGATACGAGCCGGCGATTCTATCGTCGAGGAGGCGATTGCTGCACGCACCTCCTTCTTACGTCGGAACCGTTCCCGGAATTTCGACGGTTCGGTTGGCTAGTGACTCCATCGTTTACCGGCGAGGCTGAGAGTCCCGCTTGCGAAATGGGATTGGGTGTTGGATCCTCCGTCGGGGCGTCGAAGCTTGGCCTATCCGAACGCTTCGCGAGTTTGATCGGGGGTGGTGTTGATGTATTCAGTTGTCGATGGCCGCGCGGGTGATCTTCGAGCCGCTCTCCCCGGTCCGAGAGTGGTTCAGCTGTCGGTTTTCCCGACAGCGAGGGCACTTTGCTGTGAATACGTCCGGCATTCCGCATCGGAAGCCGAAAGGTGTCTCCCGGAGCTTCAGGCACTCGTACATAGTGTGACCTGGTTCGCGGCAAACCCTGAGATGAGGATGCCTCGGTCGCGCTGTCGATAGGCTACTGCCTCTAAGTTGCCCTGGTTGGTGTTCGCACCTGGGTCGACAGATTCGAAGAGCTCATTCACTTGCCTCCGGAAAGGATTTCCGGTGTAGGCTTTCGCTTTGCCGGCTAGGGGATCGTGAAGAAACTTCTCGATGCTGCGGCAGCCGTAGACCTGCTCCGCGATGTCAGAGGTATTGAAGGTCAGAAGGTGTTGACCTATTTTCCTATTTACGTTGTGCTTTACGATCTCGATGAGCTCGCGGTTAGCGTTACGGAACCTCAGCTTGGCGTTAAGCCTTAGTAGGTCTTCGTAATATTCGTCCAACGATTCCTGTTCGCCCTGCTTCCTTTCGGACATTTGCCGAAAGATATCGAAATCCGTTTCCAGAGATCGGTACTGTTCTAGCAGCGCGTGTCTCAAGGCTTCCCACGAAGCGGAGGGGTTTTTCTTCAGCCATCCCGAAACCCACATCTTTTGCTGACCGCGTACCAAATGGTGAAAATTTAGCAGCACGTCTGGCCATGCCGCGTTGCTGGACTCTCTCTGCCGGTTCAACTGTATAGGGAAGTCATCGACAGAGAGATCCTTGGTCTCGAAGTGGATGTCCCATTTGGGAATATTGTGATAGCGCGGATATGAACTTGGGAATGACGGAGCCTGTGAAGGGCCTGGTCCGTTACTGGGCTGACGAAGTGTTGAGTCGTCCGGGTTAAGGTTGCTCAGCTGCGTCAGGAAATGGTCCACATTGGCGCCGCGTGACATAATCGCGGGCTGAGCTGCGGGTTGATGATGTAAATCTGGGTTGGTACGAGGGAAGTCGGGAGCGTGAGAAGACACTTCGCTCTGCCTCGGATTCGGGACCTCCGGCGGTACCGTTGCGGTTCGTCCATGTTGGAAAAAATTACGCGGGCCTCTGCACAGATCCGGTGGTGCTAACAACACAAAAATATCAGAGAAAATCAAAAGAAAATACTTATTTCTTTATACATATTTTTTTTTTGTTAAGTATAGCTCGAAGCAATATACTTGGGTTACGCTGTAATTACCTTATCATAAAGGGAAGGGTGATGCCGAGTTCTAAAAAGAAAAGTTTTTGAGGAACGAAAAGAAGGAAAAGAAAAAAAAGTTGATGAATCGAGTATAAGTAAATGATATTTGGGATTACACTCGGTAACCATTGCGGATCTGTCCAATTCCAAGATGTAGAGACTATTTCAGAGCAAAGACAAATCTTTGCGATTTTAAAGCGATATGCCGAGGATGGCATGGTATAACTACTATGCAGCTTCAGACGTACACGGGGAACTACTTCTACCCATGCACCGGACAACATACAACATATACCCAAGCTGCTGTCCTCCATCCCTATAATCAACCAAGGCGCCAAAGGAATTGCGGCCCTGATATCGAGAGGAGTTCATGCATCAGACGTGAAGGGGTCGCTTAGCAGCCCTGAAACCGAATATGAAATCTCCAGCTCCGAACGAAGAGTGTGCGTGCTTGCTCATGTTCTTTCGACGATCTGCGTCAGACGAACGCGGAGAACAGCTTCAATCCACGTCCCGGTCAGGATCGAAAGAACATAAGCTAATGGGTCCGATTCACACACTAAATCGACACGCTACGAAGATTGTTGATAATTGAAACACTCCCGAGGGATGCTAACGCTTGCCGTACAAAACTTAGAATGGGTTAGAAGGACAACCAATAAGGTTTTCCTTGGAAAACGAGAAAAGAAAATGTTTAGGTGAAGTTTTTATTTTATTTTTGAAAAGGTCTTTATGGGTGCTCCTGTGCAAAACTTCGGGCCCCACGTTGGGCGCCACCTATAACGTAACACCCGTATCGGTGGGTTCGTGCAGGAACTTAAACGTCAACTTCGCCTCGACCCCGAGACGAAAGTCAGAGCAGCTCGAGAGTGAATGCCACCACCCCACAAGAACATGACAGATTGAACTGCCCTGCTCCCGATCGCACGTCACCTGTACGAGTGTCCCCCGTCAACCCAATCGGACTGCCTCGGAGAGCGCCGGTAACAGGACTCTGGAGCACCTCCGAGGAGCTGGATGAACGAGGGTGTCCAGCCACCAGCAGCCAGGCATGGGTCCTAAACTCCCCGCGCTATCTCGTCGGCGGGAGTGGGAACTTGCTGCTGGCTCCGGACTGTAGTTACCGCTATTTACATGCCTGGAATTGATCTGGTACTGAGATTGTCCTCCTTGACCGCTAAGGTAGACGGCGGTCGTAACCACAAAAGAAAGAGAACCAAGAAAAGATATAAAGGTGCAAAAACCTTATAGATGGATGTTCGAGGCCCGAAGATGCGAGTCCCCACAAACACTTTTGTTTTCCTCTGATGTCGCAATGGTATTTTTAGGGGGGGAGAGAAAGAGATGGTAATAAGGATCTCCCCCTTGAGCTGGCACACCCCGCCATGCAAAAGCATGGGCTCCTATGGCTACCACGCCGCTCTATTTGCG
This sequence comes from Portevinia maculata, assembly GCA_949715645.1. NCBI lineage: Eukaryota > Metazoa > Arthropoda > Insecta > Diptera > Syrphidae > Portevinia > Portevinia maculata. Next base: position 167,170,658 of record OX454526.1, on the reverse strand, counting down.
ATGGCCCCTAAATTGTAAATGGGGCAAAGCCCCTTTTCCTATTGTCCTCCGGACCCTACGTTCCTTCTGATCAACCTCTTTTAGAGAAGTTCATCATCACCCCTACGTCCGCTCTTATCGACTCATGAGAGTGGACAACAACGTCGGAAATATAAGACCATAAAGCCGGTCAAAAATACGACTTCAAGTTCGTTTCTTATAACTATGATATTAATCTCACGAATATTACTTAAATCTATAAGCTCTACCGACTCGCGTTAGAATAGTTTACGATCTTAATGCTAAAATCTCTTAATCTTAGCTAAACCTATGATTTAATTCGATTCGCGTTCAGGATATTGTTGCATGTTTGCTAAAACTGTGTCATTGAGCATCAATTAGTCAAGTTGCAGCGCCATCTAGTAGAAAGTAGCCATATTACCGATTTTGGCAGCATTTGAATAGCAGTTTGAGTAGCTGTGGAATAACTAGTACATACATAGTTATGTTGTTCTCGAACCTTCTAAACTCAACGAATCTGGAAATTTCGAGAGGTGTCACTAGGAGATATAAATACATGTCGCAGGAGCATCCAAGACATGCTAGTTGTGAACCGCGATAAAGAAGTGCGATAGATGACAGTAGTGAAAAGTATAGAGAAAAGTATAAAGGTACCATCAGACGGTCATCCAAACTTGTCATCCGGATGACATGCTGACGTCAGACAACTTTTGTAATTCGGTTGTCATCTGCATGTCATCTACGAGTGTGTCATCAGGTAGATGACACCCGATCAAGTGTCATCCGTTCGGTCATCCGAGTGTCATTTTGTCCCAAAATGGATGACACGCTTGCTTTGTCATCCGGTTGACATGACTGGATGACATAGCCGGATGACAGCCGATCACACGAGATGACACTAATGGCACGGATGACACTAATCACAGCGATGACAATTTGTAATATAGTGGGTGATCAAATTATTACGGCGACCTTAAAAAATATAATTTTTTCAGGATTTAGTGCGATGGTGGAAAACGCCTTAAATGACCTAAGGCTCATAAGGACTGGACATCCGAAGGCTGGTTAAAGGTGATAACTTAATATGTCAGCTTTCAATAGATTTTTTTTATATTTTGGAGATACTCGTATATTTTCACGATTTTCGTTGCCCCTTTTTTTTGTAGGTCTGCTTTTCCGATGAATCAACGGTTCAGATTTTGTCGGATAAGTCGCATTCCCTTTTATATTTTTCGTTTGACCTCTTCCTAACAAACTCGGACTTAACCGACAAAATCTGAACCGTTGATTCATCGGAAAAGCAGACCTACAAAAAATCGCGTGCCACGAAAATCGTGAAAATATATCTCCAAAATATAAAAAAAAAATCAATTGAAAGCTGACATATTAAGTTATCACCTTTAACCAGTCTTCGGATGTCCAGTCCTTATGAGCCTTAGCTCATTTAAGGCGTTTTTCCACCATCGCACTAAATCCTTAAAAAATTATATTTTTTAAGGTCGCCGTAATAAATTGATCACCCACTGTAAACGTCAGTGCCAAATGAAAACATAAACTGACAACGAATACTATTCTCTGCCTCCGCGTTGACATACAACACTTGACAGCAACATTAAAAAAAAATAAATTGAAAAATTGAAATCCAAAGTTTTATCAAAAGAAAGCTGAAATCTACCGCTTGTACATTAAGGAAGCGGACAAGTTCCTTGATGAGAACATTCTTCAAACTATCTACGAAAGACTGGTAATTGCTGTCTAAATGCCGACTGCTGGTTATAATACATCTCATTTCTGGACTACAGAGACGAATACAAGCGACCCAAGGAGCTACAAGATTTGACTGTATTTCGTCAGAATGTGGTGGACGTTAGTAACCGAGCGCTGCGCAATTGTTCGTGGAACGAGAAGTTGTACATCAAACGAATACAACTGCTGGAGAAGATGGAAAAGAGTCGACAAAAAATCCAAGAAGTTCTGGAAAGTTCCTTGGCCGTTGGATTCCAAAGTGAAGTGAAGAACGATGCACCTGTGAGGCAATTTAAAGGCAAAGAAACAAAATCAACAGTATTCAAAGAGCATGAGAATCAGGAGATTGATCTTACCAAGGACCATTTGAGGATATTCATCAGTAACCTGGATTAAAAGTATGTTTGCGGTGTTTGTGCGCTTGATTTTGCTAAATTGTCATATTCTCTCCAGCTTAAGTGAAGAAGATGTAAAGGAACAGCTTCCCGAAATAAGAATAACAGATCTAACTCTAATTAGATCATCAAATGGTAGAAGCAGGGGGTTCGGCTACGTGGAATTGGAAAATGAATCCGAGGTGGAAAAAGCTATACGTCTCGATAGGAAAATACTAATTGGACGGCCAGTTTATATATCGAGTTCACTTCGCGATAAAGAGAAGAGGCAGAAGTTCAAATTTTCAGGTAAATGCATTGGCTTCAAGGGGATTTGCATGATATCAAATGTTGTTATTGTTTAGCCGATCTCGAGTCAATAAAACTTTTCGTCAAGGGACTACCAGCCGATGTGACAAAAGAAGAAGTAGAAACGTTGTTTAGTGCCTTTGGTAAATTGCTTGATGTCCGATTGGTGTTTCACAAGTAAGTGAAGTGCTGTAGTTTTTGTATTTGGAAAACAAGCGACTTCAAATGATCAAACCCTGAATTCTTTCTTTTTATGGAGTGGTAAATTCAATGGAATTGCTTACATTGAATTCGATGCGGAAAATCAGCTTCAACAGCTTTAATGAGACTGGACCAGCACGAGATACGAAACCACATTGTAAGTAAGGGAACTAAAACCAAAAGCTCCTTTAAATTTATGAATTTTTTTTCAGATATCAGTTGCCATATCGGCGTCTCCTCCCAAGACAATTGCAGCCAAGGAGGCACCGATAATTGAAAAGATTCTTGGCATGAGCATAGGTCGAAAGTTTAAGTCATCCATCAATCCCAATCAGAAGCCTCGAATGTCCCTAATCCGGAACGCCGTTCGAAAACAAATAACTCCAACAATTGGCAGCTCAACACCAACTACCTCAGCGAACGGCTCAATCAAAACGAAAGATGACTTTCGAAATCTAGTTATTTTAAAAATTCCTCAATGAATTTGGAATTGGTGAAACAATTAAAAATGCGCAACCATTTCTGGATCTTAGTTTTATTACAGAAAAGCAAAAAAGGATTACGATTTCCGTTGATATCGGCTCCTTCCTCATCGTACTCTTCATCTTCTTCATCGTAGCCCGCTTACTTCACTTTTATTTATTCAAATTATTCACCGATAGGAAACCTCTCTCCCATTTGAGGTCTGTGCTTCCGACTTTTTCACGATACAAACGTGCCATCCGATGATAGATGACAAAGTGGAAAATCTAGTAATGTCATTCATGGGACGTTGTCATCCGGATGACACGCTGTCAAAAATATTTGGTCATCCAGTCCCAATAGCGATGACAAGCGATCACACGGTCGATGAAATCAGTCATATGGATGACATAGAAATCGTGTCATCTGGTATGTCATCCGGATGACACGTTCAATGACATGCCGGATGACAGGCGATCACACGGGATGACCACTTTAGGACAAATTCTACGTCATAGTGACGTCAGCATGTCATCCGGATGACAAGTTTGAATGACCGTCTGATCGTACCTTACGTATTGAGTAAAGGTACGATCAGACGGTCATCCAAACTTGTCATCCGGATGACATGCTGACGTCAGAGAACTTTTGAAATTCGGTTGTCATCTGCATGTCATCTGCGAGCGTTTCATCCACTAGATGACACCCGATCACACAGTGTCATCCGTTCGGTCATCCGAGTGTTATTTTGTCTCAAAATGGATGACACGCTTGCCTTGTCATCCGGTTGACATGACTGGATGACATAGCCGGATGACAGCCGATCACACGAGTTGACACTAATGGCACGGATGACACTAATCACACCGATGACAATTTGTAATACAGTGGGTGATCAAATTATTACGGTGACCTTAAAAAATATAATTTTTTCAGGATTTAGTGCGATGGTGGAAAACGCCTTAAATGAGCTAAGGCTCATAAGGACTGGACATCCGAAGACTGGTTAAAGATGATAACTTAATATGTCAGCTATCAATAGATTATTTTTTTTATATTTTGGAGATATATTTTCACGATTTTCGTGGCACTCGTTTTTTTGTAGGTCTGCTTTTCCGATGAATCAACGGTTCAGATTTTGTCGGATAAGTCCGAGTTTGTTAGGAAGAGGGCAAACGGAAAATATAAAAGGGAATGCGACTTATCCGACAAAATCTGAACCGTTGATTCATCGGAAAATCAGACCTACAAAAAAACGCGTGCCACGAAAATCGTGAAAATATATCTCCAAAATATAAAAAAAAATCTATTGAAAGCTGACATATTAAGTTATCACGTTTAACCAGTCTTCGGATGTCCAGTCCTTATGAGCCTTAGCTCATTTAAGGCGTTTTTCCACCATCGCACTAAATCCTGAAAAAAATATATATTTTAAGGTCGCCGTAATAATTTGATCACCCACTGTAAACGTCAGTGCCAAATGAAAACAAAAACTGACAGCGAATACTATTCTCTGCCTCCGCGTTGACATACAACACTTGACAGCAACATTAAAAAAAAAAAAAATTGAAAAATTGAAATCCAAAGTTTTATCAAAAGAAAGCTGAAATCTGCCGCTTGTACATTAAAGAAGCGGACAAGTTCCTTGACGAGAACATTCTTAAAACTATCTACGAACGACTGGTGGCTGATTGCTGTTTAAATGCCGGAATGCGAGATCCTGAGGAACAATTTCAACTTGTGTTGGACATCACTTGCGAGATTTTGCAGTTTTGGGGACGTCTCGAGTATGGACCACTTCAGGATGCCAAAAAGGGCAAGGAGCTGTGGACCACAGTCATGTAGGTTGCTTCAAAGAACGGCCTCTGGATGTAGTTCATTCAATTGGAGATGCGGAATGAGCTCGAAGCGACGAGAAAGTAAGCTCTTTGCCATAAAAAGCTTGTATTTATTTCATCATTTTTACCCATACCCTCAGACTTTTTAGAAAAGCACTTCAATCTCAAGATCTGGATAATCCCTATGTGATAATGTCGGCATGGCAACGCTTCGAATGTTGCAATGGTTCCATTCGGCAGGTGAACTCGTGTCTTAAGGACTGTGAACGCTTTTTGCACGAATTGCATGTAAAAATCAAAGACATCACAAAGAAGGGTGAACAAAAGTTAAAGGCAGAGAGAAAAGGTATTGATAGAAAACGCAAATCAATTGATCTCTCGCAAGAAATCACACTTGAGAAACGTCATAGAGAGAACGATGCACCTGTGCGGCAATTTAAATTTAAAGAAACAAAATCAGCAGTATTCAAAGAGCATGAGAATCAGGAGATTGATCTTACCAAGGACCATTTGAAGATATTCATCAGTAACCTGGATTATAAGTATGTTTTCTGTGTTTCTGCGCTTGATTTTGCTAAATTGTCATATTCTATCCAGCTTAAGTGAAGAAGATGTAAAGGAACAACTTCCCGAAGTAAGAATAACAGATCTACTAATAAGATCATCAAATTGTAGAAGCAGAGGGTTCGGCTACGTGGAATTGGAAAATGAATCCGAGGTGGAAAAAGCTATACGTCTCGATAGGAAAATACTAATTGGACGGCCAGTTTATATATCGAGTGTACTTCGCGATAAAGAGAAGAGGCAGAAGTTCAAATTTTCAGGTAAATGCATTGGCTTCAAGGGGATTTGCATGATATCAAATGTTGTTATTGTTTAGCCGATCTCGAGCCAAAAAAACTTTTCGTCAAGGGACTACCAGCCGATGTGACAAAAGAAGAAGTGGAAACGTTGTTTAGTGCTTTTGGTAAATTGCATGATGTCCGATTGGTGTTTCACAAGTAAGTGAAGTGCTGTAGTTTTTGTATTTGGAAAACAAGCGACTTCAAATGATCAAACCCTGAATTCTTTCTTTTTATGGAGTGGTAAATTCAATGGAATTGCTTACATTGAATTCGATGCGGAAAAATCAGCTTCAACAGCTTTAATGAGACTGGACCAGCACGAGATACGAAACCACATTGTAAGTAAGGGAACTAAAACCAAAAGCTCCTTTAAATTTATGAATTTTCTTTCAGATATCAGTTGCCATATCGGCGTCTCCTCCCAAGACAATTGCAGCCAAGGAGGCACCGATAATTGAAAAGATTCTTGGCATGAGCACAGGTCGAAAGTTTAAGTCATCCATCAATCCCAATCAGAAGCCTCGAATGTCCCTAATCCGGAACGCCGTTCGAAAACAAATAACTCCAACAATTGGCAGCTCAACACCAACTACCTCAGCGAACGGCTCAATCAAAACGAAAGATGACTTTCGAAATCTAGTTATTTTAAAAATTCCTCAATGAATTTGGAATTGGTGAAACAATTAAAAATGCGCAACCATTTCTGGATCTTAGTTTTATTACAGAAAAGCAAAAAAGGATTACGATTTCCGTTGATATCGGCTCCTTCCTCATCGTACTCTTCATCTTCTTCATCGTAGCCCGCTTACTTCACTTTTATTTATTCAAATTATTCACCGATAGGAAACCTCTCCCATTTGAGGTCTCTGCTTCCGACTTTTTCACGATACAAACGTGCCATCCGATGATAGATGACAAAGTGGAAAATCTAGTAATGTCATTCATGAGACGTTGTCATCCGGATGACACGCTGTCAAAAATATTTGGTCATCCAGTCCCAATAGCGATGACAAGCGATCACACGGTCGATGAAATCAGTCATCTGGATGACATAGAAATCGTGTCATCTGGTATGTCATCCGGATGACACGTTCAATGACATGCCGGATGACAGGCGATCACACGGGATGACCACTTTAGGACAAATTCTACGTCATAGTGACGTCAGCATGTCATCCCCCTTCAAGCAAAAACACTGACCCAACTTTTCCCGTCATTTTTGGATCCGCGATATATGAGGCGTTCCACGCACACATTTGCAAATTGACTGTAACTACATTGCCAATAAGAAGAAGAGCGAGAGTCAAGAGTAGTTATTTGTAATGGCGATTCGTTCATCTGTCACTGACACTGTCTCTGGCTGCAGCTGCAGATATAATTTTCTTTGAAAGGTAAACTAAAATTGAATTTACTATTGCACACAATTATTTGCTTAATTAAACTTTGTTTGAATTTAGATTTATCGAAATAACAAAATTGCCAACCGATGAAGATGAAACTACCAACCGTGTGACGAATTTTTATGATTTTCTTGCTACCGGCACAAATTCATGCTGAAAGTAAGTAACATCCATTTGTATAGATAACGTACACATTTATTTGCTTCTTTTCTTTTGCAGGAAAATTTGTTGGAGAAATGATAGCACGTATACCAAATAAAAACATGTATTTTTCTTAGAAATAAAATAAACGTGAACAAACATTTCTGATTTTTATTTTAACGATACTCGATTCTCGATTCTCTTCTTATCTAGCCTCGATTTGTATTTTTTTTTTTGGATCAGTTTTGGATTCGTTTTTTGCTGAGCACAGCGAGCTCAATCTGTCACAATACATACACATGTGAGTCCGCGGCTATTACAATTTCCATACTAATTGGATCCGAAAAACGTCGTTTTTCGGACCCGTATGCGGAGCCGTATGCGGAGTCGTTCATATGTCATTGACTCCGTTTGCGGACGTAAAACGGAGTCTCTTGCTTGAAGGGCCGGATGACAAGTTTAAATGACCGTCTGATCGTACCTTAAGTATTGAGTAAAGGTACGATCAGACGGTCATCCAAACTTGTCATCCGGATGACATGCTGACGTCAGAGAACTTTTGAAATTCGGTTGTCATCTGCATGTCATCTGCGAGCGTTTCATCCACTAGATGACACCCGATCACACAGTGTCATCCGTTCGGTCATCCGAGTGTTATTTTGTCTCAAAATGGATGACACGCTTGCTTTGTCATCCGGTTGACATGACTGGATGACATAGCCGGATGACAGCCGATCACACGAGATGACACTAATGGCACGGATGACACTAATCACACCGATGACAATTTGTAATACAGTGGGTGATCAAATTATTACGGTGACCTTAAAAAATATAATTTTTTCAGGATTTAGTGCGATGGTGGAAAAACGCCTTAAATGAGCTAAGGCTCATAAGGACTGGACATCCGAAGACTGGTTAAAGATGATAACTTAATATGTCAGCTTTCAATAGATTTTTTTTTTATATTTTGGAGATATATTTTAACGATTTTCGTGGCACTCGTTTTTTTGTAGGTCTGCTTTTCCGATGAATCAACGGTTCAGATTTTGTCGGATAAGTCCGAGTTTGTTAGGAAGAGAGCAAACGGAAAATATAAAAGGGAATGCGACTTATCCGACAAAATCTGAACCGTTGATTCATCGGAAAATCAGACCTACAAAAAAACGCGTGCCACGAAAATCGTGAAAATATATCTCCAAAATATAAAAAAAAAAATCTATTGAAAGCTGACATATTAAGTTATCACGTTTAACCAGTCTTCGGATGTCCAGTCCTTATGAGCCTTAGCTCATTTAAGGCGTTTTTCCACCATCGCACTAAATCCTGAAAAAAATATATATTTTAAGGTCGCCGTAATAATTTGATCACCCACTGTAAACGTCAGTGCTAAATGAAAACAAAAACTGACAGCGAATACTATTCTCTGCCTCCGCGTTGACATACAACACTTGACAGCAACATTAAAAAAAAAAAAAAAATAAAATCCAAAGTTTTATCAAAAGAAAGCTGATTGCTGTTTAAATGCCGGAATGCGAGATCCTGAGGAACAATTTCAACTTGTGTTGGACATCACTTACGAGATTTTGCAGTTTTGGGGACGTCTCGAGTATGGACCACTTCAGGATGCCAAAAAGGGAAAGGAGCTGTGGACCACAGTCATGTAGGTTGCTTCAAAGAGCGGCCTCTGGATATAGTTCATTCAATTGGAGATGCGAAATGAGCTCGAAGCGACGAGAAAGTAAGCTCTTTGCCATAAAAAGCTTGTATTTATTTCATCATTTTTACCCATACCCTCTGACTTTTTAGAAAAGCACTTCAATCTCAAGATCTGGATAATCCCTATGTGATAATGTCGGCATGGCAACGCTTCGAATGTTGCAATGGTTCCATTCGGCAGGTGAACTCGTGTCTTAAGGACTGTGAACGCTTTTTGCATGAATTGCATGTAAAAATCAAAGACATCACAAAGAAGGGTGAACAAAAGTTAAAGGCAGAGAGAAAAGGTATTGATAGAAAACGCAAATCAATTGATCTCTCGCAAGAAATCACACATGAGAAACGTCATAGAGAGAACGATGCACCTGTGCGGCAATTTAAATTCAAAGAAACAAAATCAGCAGTATTCAAAGAGCATGAGAATCAGGAGATTGATCTTACCAAGGACCATTTGAGGATATTCATCAGTAACCTGGATTATAAGTATGTTTTCGGTGTTTCTGCGTTTGATTTTGCTAAATTGTCATATTCTCTCCAGCTTAAGTGAAGAAGATGTAAAGGAACAGCTTCCCGAAGTAAGAATAACAGATCTAACTCTAATTAGATCATCAAATGGTAGAAGCAGAGGGTTCGGCTACGTGGAATTGGAAAATGAATCCGAGGTGGAAAAAGCTATACGTCTCGATAGAAAAATACTAAGTGGACGGCCAGTTTATATATCGAGTGTACTTCGCGATAAAGAGAAGAGGCAGAAGTTCAAATTTTCAGGTAAATGCATTGGCTTCAAGGGGATTTGCATGATATCAAATGTTGTTATTGTTTAGCCGATCTCGAGCCAAAAAAACTTTTCGTCAAGGGACTACCAGCCGATGTGACAAAAGAAGAAGTGGAAACGTTGTTTAGTGCTTTTGGTAAATTGCATGATGTCCGATTGGTGTTTCACAAGTAAGTGAAGTGCTGTAGTTTTTGTATTTGGAAAACAAGCGACTTCAAATGATCAAACCCTGAATTCTTTCTTTTTATGGAGTGGTAAATTCAATGGAATTGCTTACATTGAATTCGATGCGGAAAAATCAGCTTCAACAGCTTTAATGAGACTGGACCAGCACGAGATACGAAACCACATTGTAAGTAAGGGAACTAAAACCAAAAGCTCCTTTAAATTTATGAATTTTCTTTCAGATATCAGTTGCCATATCGGCGTCTCCTCCCAAGACAATTGCAGCCAAGGAGGCACCGATAATTGAAAAGATTCTTGGCATGAGCACAGGTCGAAAGTTTAAGTCATCCATCAATCCCAATCAGAAGCCTCGAATGTCCCTAATCCGGAACGCCGTTCGAAAACAAATAACTCCAACAATTGGCAGCTCAACACCAACTACCTCAGCGAACGGCTCAATCAAAACGAAAGATGACTTTCGAAATCTAGTTATTTTAAAAATTCCTCAATGAATTTGGAATTGGTGAAACAATTAAAAATGCGCAACCATTTCTGGATCTTAGTTTTATTACAGAAAAGCAAAAAAGGATTACGATTTCCGTTGATATCGGCTCCTTCCTCATCGTACTCTTCATCTTCTTCATCGTAGCCCACTTACTTCACTTTTATTTATTCAAATTATTCACCGATAGGAAACCTCTCTCCCATTTGAGGTCTGTGCTTCCGACTTTTTCACGATACAAACGTGCCATCCGATGATAGATGACAAAGTGGAAAATCTAGTAATGTCATTCATGGGACGTTGTCATCCGGATGACACGCTGTCAAAAATATTTGGTCATTCAGTCCCAATAGCGATGACAAGCGATCACACGGTCGATGAAATCAGTCATCTGGATGAAATAGAAATCGTGTCATCTGGTATGTCATCCGGATGACACGTTCAATGACATGCCGGATGACAGGCGATCACACGGGATGACCACTTTAGGACAAATTCTACGTCATAGTGACGTCAGCATGTCATCCGGATGACAAGTTTGAATGACCGTCTGATCGTACCTTAAGTATTGAGTAAAGGTACGATCAGACGGTCATCCAAACTTGTCATCCGGATGACATGCTGACGTCAGAGAACTTTTGAAATTCGGTTGTCATCTGCATGTCATCTGCGAGCGTTTCATCCACTAGATGACACCCGATCACACAGTGTCATCCGTTCGGTCATCCGAGTGTTATTTTGTCTCAAAATGGATGACACGCTTGCTTTGTCATCCGGTTGACATGACTGGATGACATAGCCGGATGACAGCCGATCACACGAGATGACACTAATGGCACGGATGACACTAATCACACCGATGACAATTTGTAATACAGTGGGTGATCAAATTATTACGGTGACCTTAAAAAATATAATTTTTTCAGGATTTAGTGCAATGGTGGAAAAACGCCTTAAATGAGCTAAGGCTCATAAGGACTGGACATCCGAAGACTGGTTAAAGATGATAACTTAATATGTCAGCTTTCAATAGATTTTTTTTTTATATTTTGGAGATATATTTTCACGATTTTCGTGGCACTCGTTTTTTTGTAGGTCTGCTTTTCCGATGAATCAACGGTTCAGATTTTATCGGATAAGTCCGAGTTTGTTAGGAAGAGGGCAAACGGAAAATATAAAAGGGAATGCGACTTATCCGAAAAAATCTGAACCGTTGATTCATCGGAAAATCAGACCTACAAAAAAACGCGTGCCACGAAAATCGTGAAAATATATCTCCAAAATATAAAAAAAAATCTATTGAAAGCTGACATATTAAGTTATCACGTTTAACCAGTCTTCGGATGTCCAGTCCTTATGAGCCTTAGCTCATTTAAGGCGTTTTTCCACCATCGCACTAAATCCTGAAAAAAATATATATTTTAAGGTCGCCGTAATAATTTGATCACCCACTGTAAACGTCAGTGCCAAATGAAAACAAAAACTGACAGCGAATACTATTCTCTGCCTCCGCGTTGACATACAACACTTGACAGCAACATTAAAAAAAAAAAAAAATTGAAAAATTGAAATCCAAAGTTTTATCAAAAGAAAGCTGATTGCTGTTTAAATGCCGGAATGCGAGATCCTGAGGAACAATTTCAACTTGTGTTGGACATCACTTGCGAGATTTTGCAGTTTTGGGGACGTCTCGAGTATGGACCACTTCAGGATGCCAAAAAGGGCAAGGAGCTGTGGACCACAGTCATGTAGGTTGCTTCAAAGAGCGGCCTCTGGATATAGTTCATTCAATTGGAGATGCGGAATGAGCTCGAAGCGACGAGAAAGTAAGCTCTTTGCCATAAAAAGCTTGTATTTATTTCATAATTTTTACCCATACCCTCTGACTTTTTAGAAAAGCACTTCAATCTCAAGATCTGGATAATCCCTATGTGATAATGTCGGCATGGCAACGCTTCGAATGTTGCAATGGTTCCATTCGGCAGGTGAACTCGTGTCTTAAGGACTGTGAACGCTTTTTGCATGAATTGCATGTAAAAATCAAAGACATCACAAAGAAGGGTGAACAAAAGTTAAAGGCAGAGAGAAAAGGTATTGATAGAAAACGCAAATCAATTCATCTCTCGCAAGAAATCACACTTGAGAAACGTCATAGAGAGAACGATGCACCTGTGCGGCAATTTAAATTTAAAGAAACAAAATCAGCAGTATTCAAAGAGCATGAGAATCAGGAGATTGATCTTACCAAGGACCATTTGAAGATATTCATCAGTAACCTGGATTATAAGTATGTTTTCTGTGTTTCTGCGCTTGATTTTGCTAAATTGTCATATTCTATCCAGCTTAAGTGAAGAAGATGTAAAGGAACAACTTCCCGAAGTAAGAATAACAGATCTACTAATTAGATCATCAAATTGTAGAAGCAGAGGGTTCGGCTACGTGGAATTGAAAAATGAATCCGAGGTGGAAAAAGCTATACGTCTCGATAGGAAAATACTAATTGGACGGCCAGTTTATATATCGAGTGTACTTCGCGATAAAGAGAAGAGGCAGAAGTTCAAATTTTCAGGTAAATGCATTGGCTTCAAGGGGATTTGCATGATATCAAATGTTGTTATTGTTTAGCCGATCTCGAGCCAAAAAAACTTTTCGTCAAGGGACTACCAGCCGATGTGACAAAAGAAGAAGTGGAAACGTTGTTTAGTGCTTTTGGTAAATTGCATGATGTCCGATTGGTGTTTTACAAGTAAGTGAAGTGCTGTAGTTTTTGTATTTGGAAAACAAGCGACTTCAAATGATCAAACCCTGAATTCTTTCTTTTTATGGAGTGGTAAATTCAATGGAATTGCTTACATTGAATTCGATGCGGAAAAATCAGCTTCAACAGCTTTAATGAGACTGGACCAGCACGAGATACGAAACCACATTGTAAGTAAGGGAACTAAAACCAAAAGCTCCTTTAAATTTATGAATTTTCTTTCAGATATCAGTTGCCATATCGGCGTCTCCTCCCAAGACAATTGCAGCCAAGGAGGCACCGATAATTCAAAAGATTCTTGGCATGAGCACAGGTCGAAAGTTTAAGTCATCCATCAATCCCAATCAGAAGCCTCGAATGTCCCTAATCCGGAACGCCGTTCGAAAACAAATAACTCCAACAATTGGCAGCTCAACACCAACTACCTCAGCGAACGGCTCAATCAAAACGAAAGATGACTTTCGAAATCTAGTTATTTTAAAAATTCCTCAATGAATTTGGAATTGGTGAAACAATTAAAAATGCGCAACCATTTCTGGATCTTAGTTTTATTACAGAAAAGCAAAAAAGGATTACGATTTTCGTTGATATCGGCTCCTTCCTCATCGTACTCTTCATCTTCTTCATCGTAGCCCGCTTACTTCACTTTTATTTATTCAAATTATTCACCGATAGGAAACCTCTCTCCCATTTGAGGTCTGTGCTTCCGACTTTTTCACGATACAAACGTGCCATCCGATGATAGATGACAAAGTGGAAAATCTAGTAATGTCATTCATGGGACGTGTCATCCGGATGACACGCTGTCAAAAATATTTGGTCATTCAGTCCCAATAGCGATGACAAGCGATCACACGGTCGATGAAATCAGTCATCTGGATGAAATAGAAATCGTGTCATCTGGTATGTCATCCGGATGACACGTTCAATGACATGCCGGATGACAGGCGATCACACGGGATGACCACTTTAGGACAAATTCTACGTCATAGTGACGTCAGCATGTCATCCGGATGACAAGTTTGAATGACCGTCTGATCGTACCTTAAGTATTGAGTAAAGGTACGATCAGACGGTCATCCAAACTTGTCATCCGGATGACATGCTGACGTCAGAGAACTTTTGAAATTCGGTTGTCATCTGCATGTCATCTGCGAGCGTTTCATCCACTAGATGACACCCGATCACACAGTGTCATCCGTTCGGTCATCCGAGTGTTATTTTGTCTCAAAATGGATGACACGCTTGCTTTGTCATCCGGTTGACATGACTGGATAACATAGCCGGATGACAGCCGATCACACGAGATGACACTAATGGCACGGATGACACTAATCACACCGATGACAATTTGTACTACAGTCCCTTCAAGCAAGAGACTCCGTTTTACGTCCGCAAACGGAGTCAATGACATATGGACTACTCCGCATACGGCTACGCACACGGGTCCGAAAAACGGTCTGCTTTTCCGATGAATCAACGGTTCAGATTTTGTCGGATAAGTCCGAGTTTGTTAGGAAGAGGGCAAACGGAAAATATAAAAGGGAATGCGACTTATCCGACAAAATCTGAACCGTTGATTCATCGGAAAATCAGACCTACAAAAAAACGCGTGCCACGAAAATCGTGAAAATATATCTCCAAAATATAAAAAAAAATCTATTGAAAGCTGACATATTAAGTTATCACGTTTAACCAGTCTTCGGATGTCCAGTCCTTATGAGCCTTAGCTAATTTAAGGCGTTTTTCCACCATCGCACTAAATCCTGAAAAAAATATATATTTTAAGGTCGCCGTAATAATTTGATCACCCACTGTAAACGTCAGTGCCAAATGAAAACAAAAACTGACAGCGAATACTATTCTCTGCCTCCGCGTTGACATACAACACTTGACAGCAACATTAAAAAAAAAAAAAAATTGAAAAATTGAAATCCAAAGTTTTATCAAAAGAAAGCTGATTGCTGTTTAAATGCCGGAATGCGAGATCCTGAGGAACAATTTCAACTTGTGTTGGACATCACTTGCGAGATTTTGCAGTTTTGGGGACGTCTCGAGTATGGACCACTTCAGGATGCCAAAAAGGGCAAGGAGCTGTGGACCACAGTCATGTAGGTTGCTTCAAAGAGCGGCCTCTGGATATAGTTCATTCAATTGGAGATGCGGAATGAGCTCGAAGCGACGAGAAAGTAAGCTCTTTGCCATAAAAAGCTTGTATTTATTTCATAATTTTTACCCATACCCTCTGACTTTTTAGAAAAGCACTTCAATCTCAAGATCTGGATAATCCCTATGTGATAATGTCGGCATGGCAACGCTTCGAATGTTGCAATGGTTCCATTCGGCAGGTGAACTCGTGTCTTAAGGACTGTGAACGCTTTTTGCATGAATTGCATGTAAAAATCAAAGACATCACAAAGAAGGGTGAACAAAAGTTAAAGGCAGAGAGAAGGTATTGATAGAAAACGCAAATCAATTGATCTCTCGCAAGAAATCACACTTGAGAAACGTCATAGAGAGAACGATGCACCTGTGCGGCAATTTAAATTTAAAGAAACAAAATCAGCAGTATTCAAAGAGCATGAGAATCAGGAGATTGATCTTACCAAGGACCATTTGAAGATATTCACCAGTAACCTGGATTATAAGTATGTTTTCTGTGTTTCTGCGCTTGATTTTGCTAAATTGTCATATTCTATCCAGCTTAAGTGAAGAAGATGTAAAGGAACAACTTCCCGAAGTAAGAATAACAGATCTACTAATTAGATCATCAAATTGTAGAAGCAGAGGGTTCGGCTACGTGGAATTGAAAAATGAATCCGAGGTGGAAAAAGCTATACGTCTCGATAGGAAAATACTAATTGGACGGCCAGTTTATATATCGAGTGTACTTCGCGATAAAGAGAAGAGGCAGAAGTTCAAATTTTCAGGTAAATGCATTGGCTTCAAGGGGATTTGCATGATATCAAATGTTGTTATTGTTTAGCCGATCTCGAGCCAAAAAAACTTTTCGTCAAGGGACTACCAGCCGATGTGACAAAAGAAGAAGTGGAAACGTTGTTTAGTGCTTTTGGTAAATTGCATGATGTCCGATTGGTGTTTTACAAGTAAGTGAAGTGCTGTAGTTTTTGTATTTGGAAAACAAGCGACTTCAAATGATCAAACCCTGAATTCTTTCTTTTTATGGAGTGGTAAATTCAATGGAATTGCTTACATTGAATTCGATGCGGAAAAATCAGCTTCAACAGCTTTAATGAGACTGGACCAGCACGAGATACGAAACCACATTGTAAGTAAGGGAACTAAAACCAAAAGCTCCTTTAAATTTATGAATTTTCTTTCAGATATCAGTTGCCATATCGGCGTCTCCTCCCAAGACAATTGCAGCCAAGGAGGCACCGATAATTGAAAAGATTCTTGGCATGAGCACAGGTCGAAAGTTTAAGTCATCCATCAATCCCAATCAGAAGCCTCGAATGTCCCTAATCCGGAACGCCGTTCGAAAACAAATAACTCCAACAATTGGCAGCTCAACACCAACTACCTCAGCGAACGGCTCAATCAAAACGAAAGATGACTTTCGAAATCTAGTTATTTTAAAAATTCCTCAATGAATTTGGAATTGGTGAAACAATTAAAAATGCGCAACCATTTCTGGATCTTAGTTTTATTACAGAAAAGCAAAAAAGGATTACGATTTTCGTTGATATCGGCTCCTTCCTCATCGTACTCTTCATCTTCTTCATCGTAGCCCGCTTACTTCACTTTTATTTATTCAAATTATTCACCGATAGGAAACCTCTCTCCCATTTGAGGTCTGTGCTTCCGACTTTTTCACGATACAAACGTGCCATCCGATGATAGATGACAAAGTGGAAAATCTAGTAATGTCATTCATGGGACGTTGTCATCCGGATGACACGCTGTCAAAAATATTTGGTCATTCAGTCCCAATAGCGATGACAAGCGATCACACGGTCGATGAAATCAGTCATCTGGATGAAATAGAAATCGTGTCATCTGGTATGTCATCCGGATGACACGTTCAATGACATGCCGGATGACAGGCGATCACACGGGATGACCACTTTAGGACAAATTCTACGTCATAGTGACGTCAGCATGTCATCCGGATGACAAGTTTGAATGACCGTCTGATCGTACCTTAAGTATTGAGTAAAGGTACGATCAGACGGTCATCCAAACTTGTCATCCGGATGACATGCTGACGTCAGAGAACTTTTGAAATTCGGTTGTCATCTGCATGTCATCTGCGAGCGTTTCATCCACTAGATGACACCCGATCACACAGTGTCATCCGTTCGGTCATCCGAGTGTTATTTTGTCTCAAAATGGATGACACGCTTGTTTTGTCATCCGGTTGACATGACTGGATGACATAGCCGGATGACAGCCGATCACACGAGATGACACTAATGGCACGGATGACACTAATCACACCGATGACAATTTGTACTACAGTCCCTTCAAGCAAGAGACTCCGTTTTACGTCCGCAAACGGAGTCAATGACATATGGACTACTCCGCATACGGCTCCGCACACGGGTCCGAAAAACGGTCTGCTTTTCCGATGAATCAACGGTTCAGATTTTGTCGGATAAGTCCGAGTTTGTTAGGAAGAGGGCAAACGGAAAATATAAAAGGGAATGCGACTTATCCGACAAAATCTGAACCGTTGATTCATCGGAAAATCAGACCTACAAAAAAACGCGTGCCACGAAAATCGTGAAAATATATCTCCAAAATATAAAAAAAAATCAATTGAAAGCTGACATATTAAGTTATCACGTTTAACCAGTCTTCGGATGTCCAGTCCTTATGAGCCTTAGCTAATTTAAGGCGTTTTTCCACCATCGCACTAAATCCTGAAAAAAATATATATTTTAAGGTCGCCGTAATAATTTGATCACCCACTGTAAACGTCAGTGCCAAATGAAAACAAAAACTGACAGCGAATACTAATCTCTGCCTCCGCGTTGACATACAACACTTGACAGCAACATTAAAAAAAAAAAAAATTGAAAATTTGAAATCCAAAGTTTTATCAAAAGAAAGCTGATTGCTGTTTAAATGCCGGAATGCGAGATCCTGAGGAACAATTTCAACTTGTGTTGGACATCACTTGCGAGATTTTGCTGTTTTGGGGACGTCTCGAGTATGGACCACTTCAGGATGCCAAAAAGGGCAAGGAGCTGTGGACCACAGTCATGTAGGTTGCTTCAAAGAGCGGCCTCTGGATATAGTTCATTCAATTGGAGATGCGGAATGAGCTCGAAGCGACAAGAAAGTAAGCTCTTTGCCATAAAAAGCTTGTATTTATTTCATCATTTTTACCCATACCCTCTGACTTTTTAGAAAAGCACTTCAATCTCAAGATCTGGATAATCCCTATGTGATAAGGTCGGCATGGCAACGCTTCGAATGTTGCAATGGTTCCATTCGGCAGGTGAACTCGTGTCTTAAGGACTGTGAACGCTTTTTGCATGAATTGCATGTAAAAATCAAAGACATCACAAAGAAGGGTGAACAAAAGTTAAAGGCAGAGAGAAAAGGTATTGATAGAAAACGCAAATCAATTGATCTCTCGCAAGAAATCACACTTGAGAAACGTCATAGAGAGAATGATGCACCTGTGCGGCAATTTAAATTTAAAGAAACAAAATCAGCAGTATTCAAAGAGCATGAGAATCAGGAGATTGATCTTACCAAGGACCATTTGAAGATATTTATCAGTAACCTGGATTATAAGTATGTTTTCTGTGTTTCTGCGCTTGATTTTGCTAAATTGTCATATTCTATCCAGCTTAAGTGAAGAAGATGTAAAGGAACAACTTCCCGAAGTAAGAATAACAGATCTACTAATTAGATCATCAAATTGTAGAAGCAGAGGGTTCGGCTACGTGGAATTGGAAAATGAATCCGAGGTGGAAAAAGCTATACGTCTCGATAGGAAAATACTAATTGGACGGCCAGTTTATATATCGAGTGTACTTCGCGATAAAGAGAAGAGGCAGAAGTTCAAATTTTCAGGTAAATGCATTGGCTTCAAGGGGATTTGCATGATATCAAATGTTGTTATTGTTTAGCCGATCTCGAGCCAAAAAAACTTTTCGTCAAGGGACTACCAGCCGATTTGACAAAAGAAGAAGTGGAAACGTTGTTTAGTGCTTTTGGTAAATTGCATGATGTCCGATTGGTGTTTCACAAGTAAGTGAAGTGCTGTAGTTTTTGTATTTGGAAAACAAGCGACTTCAAATGATCAAACCCTGAATTCTTTCTTTTTATGGAGTGGTAAATTCAATGGAATTGCTTACATTGAATTCGATGCGGAAAAATCAGTTTCAACAGCTTTAATGAGACTGGACCAGCACGAGATACGAAACCGCATTGTAAGTAAGGGAACTAAAACCAAAAGCTCCTTTAAATTTATGAATTTTCTTTCAGATATCAGTTGCCATATCGGCGTCTCCTCCCAAGACAATTGCAGCCAAGGAGGCACCGATAATTGAAAAGATTCTTGGCATGAGCACAGGTCGAAAGTTTAAGTCATCCATCAATCCCAATCAGAAGCCTCGAATGTCCCTAATCCGGAACGCCGTTCGAAAACAAATAACTCCAACAATTGGCAGCTCAACACCAACTACCTCAGCGAACGGCTCAATCAAAACGAAAGATGACTTTCGAAATCTAGTTATTTTAAAAATTCCTCAATGAATTTGGAATTGGTGAAACAATTAAAAATGCGCAACCATTTCTGGATCTTAGTTTTATTACAGAAAAGCAAAAAAGGATTACGATTTCCGTTGATATCGGCTCCTTCCTCATCGTACTCTTCATCTTCTTCATCGTAGCCCGCTTACTTCACTTTTATTTATTCAAATTATTCACCGATAGGAAACCTCTCTCCCATTTGAGGTCTGTGCTTCCGACTTTTTCACGATACAAACGTGCCATCCGATGATAGATGACAAAGTGGAAAATCTAGTAATGTCATTCATGGGACGTTGTCATCCGGATGACACGCTGTCAAAAATATTTGGTCATTCAGTCCCAATAGCGATGACAAGCGATCACACGGTCGATGAAATCAGTCATCTGGATGAAATAGAAATCGTGTCATCTGGTATGTCATCCGGATGACACGTTCAATGACATGCCGGATGACAGGCGATCACACGGGATGACCACTTTAGGACAAATTCTACGTCATAGTGACGTCAGCATGTCATCCGGATGACAAGTTTGAATGACCGTCTGATCGTACCTTAAGTATTGGATAAAGGTACGATCAGACGGTCATCCAAACTTGTCATCCGGATGACATGCTGACGTCAGAGAACTTTTGAAATTCGGTTGTCATCTGCATGTCATCTGCGAGCGTTTCATCCACTAGATGACACCCGATCACACAGTGTCATCCGTTCGGTCATCCGAGTGTTATTTTGTCTCAAAATGGATGACACGCTTGCTTTGTCATCCGGTTGAAATGACTGGATGACATAGCCGGATGACAGCCGATCACACGAGATGACACTAATGGCACGGATGACACTAATCACACCGATGACAATTTGTAATACAGTGGGTGATCAAATTATTACGGTGACCTTAAAAAATATATTTTTTTCAGGATTTAGTGCGATGGTGGAAAAACGCCTTAAATGAGCTAAGGCTCATAAGGACTGGACATCCGAAGACTGGTTAAAGATGATAACTTAATATGTCAGCTTTCAATAGATTTTTTTTTTATATTTTGGAGATATATTTTCAGGATTTTCGTGGCACTCGTTTTTTTGTAGGTCTGCTTTTCCGATGAATCAACGGTTCAGATTTTGTCGGATAAGTCCGAGTTTGTTAGGAAGAGGGCAAACGGAAAATATAAAAGGGAATGCGACTTATCCGACAAAATCTGAACCGTTGATTCATCGGAAAATCAGACCTACAAAAAAACGCGTGCCACGAAAATCGTGAAAATATATCTCCAAAATATAAAAAAAAAAATCTATTGAAAGCTGACATATTAAGTTATCACGTTTAACCAGTCTTCGGATGTCCAGTCCTTATGAGCCTTAGCTCATTTAAGGCGTTTTTCCACCATCGCACTAAATCCTGAAAAAAATATATATTTTAAGGTCGCCGTAATAATTTGATCACCCACTGTAAACGTCAGTGCTAAATGAAAACAAAAACTGACAGCGAATACTATTCTCTGCCTCCGCGTTGACATACAACACTTGACAGCAACATTAAAAAAAAAAAAAAATTAAAATCCAAAGTTTTATCAAAAGAAAGCTGATTGCTGTTTAAATGCCGGAATGCGAGATCCTGAGGAACAATTTCAACTTGTGTTGGACATCACTTGCGAGATTTTGCAGTTTTGGGGACGTCTCGAGTATGGACCACTTCAGGATGCCAAAAAGGGCAAGGAGCTGTGGACCACAGTCATGTAGGTTGCTTCAAAGAGCGGCCTCTGGATATAGTTCATTCAATTGGAGATGCGAAATGAGCTCGAAGCGACGAGAAAGTAAGCTCTTTGCCATAAAAAGCTTGTATTTATTTCATCATTTTTACCCATACCCTCTGACTTTTTAGAAAAGCACTTCAATCTCAAGATCTGGATAATCCCTATGTGATAATGTCGGCATGGCAACGCTTCGAATGTTGCAATGGTTCCATTCGACAGGTGAACTCGTGTCTTAAGGACTGTGAACGCTTTTTGCATGAATTGCATGTAAAAATCAAAGACATCACAAAGAAGGGTGAACAAAAGTTAAAGGCAGAGAGAAAAGGTATTGATAGAAAACGCAAATCAATTGATCTCTCGCAAGAAATCACACTTGAGAAACGTCATAGAGAGAACGATGCACCTGTGCGGCAATTTAAATTTAAAGAAACAAAATCAGCAGTATTCAAAGAGCATGAGAATCAGGAGATTGATCTTACCAAGGACCATTTGAAGATATTCATCAGTAACCTGGATTATAAGTATGTTTTCTGCGTTTCTGCGCTTGATTTTGCTAAATTGTCATATTCTATCCAGCTTAAGTGAAGAAGATGTAAAGGAACAACTTCCCGAAGTAAGAATAACAGATCTACTAATTAGATCATCAAATTGTAGAAGCAGAGGGTTCGGCTACGTGGAATTGGAAAGTGAATCCGAGGTGGAAAAAGCTATACGTCTCGATAGGAAAATACTAATTGGACGGCCAGTTTATATATCGAGTGTACTTCGCGATAAAGAGAAGAGGCAGAAGTTCAAATTTTCAGGTAAATGCATTGGCTTCAAGGTGATTTGCATGATATCAAATGTTGTTATTGTTTAGCCGATCTCGAGCCAAAAAAACTTTTCGTCAAGGGACTACCAGCCGATGTGACAAAAGAAGAAGTGGAAACGTTGTTTAGTGCTTTTGGTAAATTGCATGATGTCCGATTGGTGTTTCACAAGTAAGTGAAGTGCTGTAGTTTTTGTATTTGGAAAACAAGCGACTTCAAATGATCAAACCCTGAATTCTTTCTTTTTATGGAGTGGTAAATTCAATGGAATTGCTTACATTGAATTCGATGCGGAAAAATCAGCTTCAACAGCTTTAATGAGACTGGACCAGCACGAGATACGAAACCACATTGTAAGTAAGGGAACTAAAACCAAAAGCTCCTTTAAATTTATGAATTTTCTTTCAGATATCAGTTGCCATATCGGCGTCTCCTCCCAAGACAATTGCAGCCAAGGAGGCACCGATAATTGAAAAGATTCTTGGCATGAGCACAGGTCGGGTTGGGTCCGTTTGCCCGCATATCAAAAGCCCGCACACGAATGCCCGCACACGAATGCCCGCATATCAAAAGCCCGCATCCCAAAAGCCCGCATCACAAAAGCCCGCAGCACAAAAGCCCGCACCACAAAAGCCCGCATGTCATGGGGAAATACGAAGTTCCCCTTAAGAAATCTCTTTTCTGTGATTTTGGAAATTGAAGTAAACCAATCAAAACTCTTATAGAAAATATTTTGTGGCTTCGAAAATGGCGTGAAGAGTTATTCACCACACTCACCTCTTCCCCTCTTTTTTTTTTGAAAACGTGTAAAATCTCTTAAAAATTTTTTGGTCGTCCTAAAAAGAACCGATTTATTTACCATATCCACCTCTACCCCTCCTAAATTGAAATTGGTCAATATCTCTCATTGAATATTTAGTCGTCCTAAAAAGAACGATTTTGGTTCATACAACCCAATACACAAAATCACTTCACTTGCACTGTTTTGGGAGCAACCGCACTGCTCCAGGCATCGTCGAAGAATGCGACAATTCAGAAAAATACCACTTCTTATATACACTTTGTCGAAGACATTTCGAATTGATAATATTTTTGACAACCAATCAAAACTCTTGCAGGATATATTTTACACAACTTCCCTCTCCGTGATTCTCATGATTTCTTGCATCTTACAGATGGATTTCTGTGTGAATTCAATGGATTTTAAATGTACATTACTTCTATTTTAACACGCAATTGTTTAGGAAATAACCATAGCCCAAGTGCGGATGTTTTTTTTTTTTTTTTTTTTTTTATAAAAAAAGGAAATCCAAATCCCAGAGCACTCAGACTCGGTAACGTTCCATTGTACTATCCAAGTGCGGATAGTACATGTGTTGAATAGATGCTCTTACCATTGAAAAATAATAGCATTCCTCCCAATAAAAGAGAAAAAAGTTCATAAAATGGACAGAATTTGTATACATTTGATTAAAGCAGACCGCAAATCATGCGAGTAAAAGGAGTTCATATTTGGAATTATTCGTTTATTTAGTGGAAAAACCAGTTTAAATCCTAAGATTCCGCGAGCGGGCTACATAGACCCGACATGATGCGCATAAATTCGCCTTATCTTTTCAATTCGGCGCTTATTTGCATTGTTTATATACACTTTTTTTGTTTCGTTTTTTTCATCCTTTCATCCTTTTTTTCTATTCGAAACTCTGAAAATAATGAAGAAGGAAATCCTTTTAGTAATCATGTTTGCCTAGGTGGCCCGCTTCGCGGGTTCTTAGGATTTAAACTATCTCTCCGCAGGGTTTAGCACGCTCACGCAACTTCGTTGCTCCGCTAAGGGTATAAGCTGGCTGTCTGGCAGGCGCCATAAACACAAACAAATAAGCCCCCAATTGTAAGATAATTATTCGCATCATTTTCGTTCTGGGTGGCCCGCTTCGCGGGATCTTAGGATTTAAACTATCTTTCCGCAGGGTTTAGCACGCTCACGCAACTTCGTTGCTCCGCTAAGGGTATATGCTTATTGTCTGGCAGGCGCCATAAACACTTACAAATAAGCGTCAAATTTCATAGATAATGCCATTTAACTCGCATCATTTTCGTTGTGGGTGGCCCGCTTCGCGGGATCTAAGGATTTAAACTATCTTTCCGCAAGGTTTAGCACGCTCACGCAACTTCGTTGCTCCGCTAAGGGTATATGCTTTATGCCTGGCAGGCGCCATAAGCACTATGATATTAGCGCTCAACTCCAAAGATAATGTCCATATATTCGCATCATTTTCATCTTTTACTGTGAGGAATAGTGTCAATCTTCCTTTGAATAGACAACTATTGCACTCATGTACTTACGCACACTTGAGATCAGATTATTTCCAAGATAATTGCGTCTTAACGTCGAAGAAATGTTAAGCAGGCGCCATAAACACTGAAATTAGCGCCAAATTCTAAAGATTATAACCATATATTCGCATAATGTTCGTTCTGTGTGGCCCGCTTCGCGGGATCTTAGGGTTTCACCTATCTTTCCGCAGGGTTTAGTACGCTCACGCAACTTCGTTGCTCCGCTAAGGGTATATGCTGGTTGTCTGGCAGGCGCCATAAACACAAGCAAATAAGCGCCGAATTGAAAAGAATTTATGCGCATCATGTCGGGTCTATGTAGCCCGCTCGCGGAATCTTAGGATTTAAACTGGTTTTCCACTAAATAAGCGAATAATTCCAAATATGAACTCCATTTACTCGCATGATTTGCGGTCTGCTTTAATCAAATGTATACAAATTCTTTCCATTTTATGAACTTTTTTCTCTTTTATTGGGAGGAATGCTATTAATTTTCAATATTAAGAGCATCTATTCAACACATGTACTATCCGCACTTGGGCTATGGTTATTTCCTAAACAATTGCGTGTTAAAATAGAAGTAATGTACATTTAAAATCCATTGAATTCACACAGAAATCCATCTGTAAGATGCAAGAAATCATGAGAATCACGGAGAGGGAAGTTGTGTAAAATATATCCTGCAAGAGTTTTGATTGGTTGTCAAAAATATTTTCAATTCGAAATGTCTTCGACAAAGTGTATATAAGAAGTGGTATTTTTCTGAATTGTCGCATTCTTCGTCGATGCCTGGAGCAGTGCGGTTGCTCCCAATCCAGTGAAAGTGAAGTGATTTTGTGTATTGGTGGTTCTATGAACCAAAATCGTTCTTTTTAGGACGACTAAATATTCATTGAGAGATATTGACCAAATTCAATTTAGGAGGGGAAGAGGTGGATGTGGTAAATAAATCGGTTCTTTTTAGGACGAACAAAAATTTTTTAAGAGATTTTACTTGTTTTCAAAAAAAAGAGGTGAGTGTGGTGAATAACTACATCCCCCTCCATATTACTCGGAACAAATATTTCTTTCAAGCGATTTGATTGGCTTTAAAAATTTTAAAATTGAAGTAATGAGGTGAATAACAAAACAATAAGCCCGCATCATATGCGGGCTAAATCTGAAAATAAATTGTGCGGACTTATGGCATGCGGGCTTTTGTGCTGCGGGCTTTTTCATAATTTGGCGTGCGGGCTTTTGTTACGCGGGCTTTTCATATGCGGGCTTATAGGGGTTTCCCGCACAGGTCGAAAGTTTAAGTCATCCATCAATCCCAATCAGAAGCCTCGAATGTCCCTAATCCGGAACGCCGTTCGAAAACAAATAACTCCAACAATTGGCAGCTCAACACCAACTAACTCAGCGAACGGCTCAATCAAAACGAAAGATGACTTTCGAAATCTACTTATTTTAAAAAATCCTCAATGAATTTGGAATTGGTGAAATAATAAAAAATGCGAAACCATTTCTGGATCTAATAGGTTTATTGCAGAAAAGCAAAAAAGGATTACAATTTTCGTTTATATCGGCTCCTTCCTCTTCGTACTCTTCATCTTCTTCATCGTAGCCCGCTTACTTCACTTTTATTTATTCAAATTATTCACCGCTTCCGACTTTTTCACGATACAAACGTGTCATCCGATGTTAGATGACAATGTGGAAAATCTAGTAATGTCATCCATGGGACGTTGTCATCCGGATGACACGCTGTCAAAAATATGTGGTCATCCAGTCCCAATAGCGATGACAAGCGATCACACGGTCACTGATATCAGTCATCTGGATGACATAAAAATCGTGTCATCTGGTATGTCATCCGGATGACACGTTCAATGACATGCAGGATGATAGGCGATCACACGGGATGACCACTTTAGGCCAAATTCTACGTCATAGTGACGTCAGCATGTCATCCGGATGACAAGTTTGAATGACCGTCTGATCGCACCTAAAGAGAAAAGTGATTGTGTATTTAAAGTGATTAATTGTGAAAGTGAATTGATGAATTAAATAAGTGAATTATTAGAATAATAATCAAGAATTAAATTGAACGAGCACTAATAAAGATTAATTAAATAGAATTACGTTTTATCTTTTCCAATCCTAGCTTGGATGTAACATTGGTGTCAGAAGTGGGATAAAACGTATTCAGTGTGAAATTAGAGTGAAGTGAATTAGTTAAAAAAAAAAAAAAATGGGCCGCACATTGGAATTACTACAGCCTAGTATACCGCAGTTAAAAGCTGAACTAGAAAAGCGGAATCTCTCCACAGCTGGAGGAAAAAGTGATCTGGTGCTTCGACTGCAGGAAGCTGTTGAAAACGAAGGAAAAAACCCCAAGTCCGTTTTGTTCAACGTAGCAGAAGAACAAGTAAGTACAGGCGTTGATATGACTGCTATGATGAAATTACTTCTGCTCAAGTTCGATCAGAAATTCGACTCTACTTACTCTAAGTTCGATGAACAGAAGAATTCTATGGACTCTCAGTTCAATGAACAAAAGAATTCTCTAGAACAACAGACAAATTCTATAGTTTCCAAATTTGATGAACAGAAGAATTCTCTAGATTCCAAATTGCAATCAATGGACTCTAAATTTGATGAACAGAAGAATTCTATAGACTCTCAGTTCAATGAACAGAAGAATTCTCTAGATTCCATAGTTGCCGCCCAAAAGAGAGCTGTGGAAGATTTTAAAAATTTTCTCGAAGGAAAACTCGAAGAAATTGACCAAAAGTTCGAGAAGGTTGAAACCAAATTCGACGAAATCCATCAGACGGTTTGGAAGCATGAAACAAACTTCGAGAACTTGGCTAAAGAGCTCGAGAAAGTGAAGATGCAGAAGGCTCGAGAAAATTCTGCGGACTGCCCGAGAAGGAAAGAGATGCAGCCTCCTGTTTTCGATGGTCAAACATCATGGCCAATTTATAAGAAACAGTTTGAAGCAGCTGCAATGGCGAACAGCTGGGACAACGAGGAAAAGTCGATTGCGCTAACGCTCGCACTAAGAGGTACAGCTGCGGAGTTACTCCAAACCGTCTCAGAAGAGAAGCAACACAACTACGACGCCCTGGTCAAGGCTATAGAGATGCGCTTCGGTGATGAGCATATGCAGCAAGTGTACAGGGTCCAGCTACGCAGTAGAGTCCAGAAGCGGGGAGAAACACTTCAACAGCTGCAAGCAGATATCGAATGTCTGGCACATTTGTCATATCCTAATGCTGGTGAGGTTCTCATCAATGAAATGGCTGTGGAGGCGTTTATCCAAGCCATTGAAGACAGACAACTGCAAATGGCCGTAAGAATGGCTGGAAAGAGAACTCTCGCCGAGGCCCTAGCATTTGCCTTGACAATGCAAACTGCTGATCAGGCATCGCATGTGTTCCACCGCGTGGGAAATGACAGCCGTTGAATGCTCATGTCAAAGAGCAGACATCGTAGACCGGTTGCTGGAACTGCAACAAAATAGGGCACCTACAGAGACAGTGCAGAGCTCGACCCAGACGAGGCAGTTGTCCACATTGCGGACCTAGGAGGGGCAACGAAGAAGCATCTGGCAGGGATAACAACCATCCTGCAGATATAGCTTCGCAGAACCAGCAGTCGGGAAACGTGTAAGGACCAGCTTCGCGGGGCAGAAGTTGGTTTCCGGAATCGACGACCCCAGGACCACAATTCAAGTCTCCCAAACCAAACGAGGAAACCAGAGTCTAACAGTGGAAGCCTATATCGGACAAAATAAGTGCGTAGCAACCATCGAAACCGGTGCCACCGCTTCCATTATAAGGAGGGACATCGTCCGTCAGTCTTGGCTGCACAACACCAGCAATTACTGTCTGAAAACAGCAACAGGAGCGACAGCGAAAGTGTATGGAGAGGTCATACTAACAATAAATTTGGCAGGATTAGTATTCTCCCACGCTTTCCTAGTACCCGATATATGTGACGAATGCATCATTGGAATCGATTTCATGAAGGTGCATGATGTAGTATTGGACATTGGTATGCAAGTACTCAAGTATCGAAACGTAGAGATTCCGATGGTGTACGGGAACGAGAACGCCGTATCCCTGAGGACAGTCATTAGTAAGCACGAGGTCCTACCACCTTCTTCAGAGACACTGATTTGGACAAAGCTGGAATGTGATCCTGGGGCCCACCGATTCTTTCTAGTCGAGCCAGAAGCCAACCACTACCGAAACTGCGTGGTTGGAAAAATGCTTGTCGAGCCGAAGAACAATATGGTTCCCGTACGAGTTCTTAATGCGGAACACAAAAGCGTCAAATTGAAGCTGGGTGAGGTGGTTGGAAAGTGTGTACCGGTTACTGCCATCACGAAACTATCACAGGAAGGTGTTGCGAAGCCTCGTTCACCAATGGGAATGACTGAGGTGAAAAGAACTTTATTCCAGCACTGCGATCTGAATCAGGAGCAGCAAGCCATGGCAGGGAACCTCATCAACGAGTTTGCTGATATATTCACTTCGCGGGACTGTGAGTATGGCCGAACACACCTTGTACAACACCGGATAGACACTGGAGATGCGAGACCGATTCGTCAGCCTCCCAGACGATTACCATTGGCTAAGCAGACGGAGGTTGCAGAGATAGTGTCGACGATGGAGAAGGAAGGAGTGATCGAATGCTCTAAAAGCCCATGGGCATCTCCAATTGTTCTAGTCAAAAAGAAAGATGGCAGCACTCGGTTCTGTGTAGACTATCGCCAACTGAATAATGTCACCAAAAAGGATAGCTACCCTCTACCAAGGATTGACGATGCGCTGGATACGCTGTCCGGAGCCCGATGGTTTTCCACACTAGATCTGAAGAGTGGCTACTGGCAAGTGCAGATCCATCCGGAAGACCGCGAGAAAACGGCTTTCACATCAGGAAACGGGCTCTGGCAATTCACAGTAATGCCATTTGGACTGTGTAACGCGCCGGCAACATTTGAGCGTCTAATGGAGCGTGTTTTGTTGGGGCTAACATGGAAAACGTGTTTGGTCTACTTGGACGATGTCATCGTGGTTGGAAAAACGTTTGAAGAACATCGAGATCACTTGAAGGAAGTGTTCCAGAGACTACGAAGTGCACAATTAAAGCTTAACTCGAAAAAGTGTGATCTCTTTAGATCTGAGGTGAAATATCTAGGTCACATCATCTCGTCCGAGGGAGTAAGGACTGACCCAGAGAAGGTCGATGCGGTGAAAAATTGGCACGTTCCCAAAGACAAACACCAACTGAGGAGCTTCCTGGGACTTGCAACGTACTACAGACGGTTTGTGAAGGACTTTGCAAGGATCGCAAAGAGCTTGCACCAACCGAGGGAAAAGGGAAAACCATTCAAATGGTCAGGTGAATGCGAAGCGAGTTTTAAGAGTCTCAAACACCAACCGTGTGATGCTTCAATTCTAGCGTACCCTACTCCAGGAAAAACATTTATTGTAGATGCCGACGCTAGTAATGTTGGGATCGGAGCCGTTCTTTCGCAGATCCATGATGGCCAAGAGAGAGTAGTTTCCTACTTCAGTAAAGTGCTATCCAAGCCGGAGAGGAACTATTGCGTAACCAGGCGGGAACTCCTGGCTTTGATCCTGGCAACAAAGCACTTCCACAAGTACTTATATTGGCAGAAATTCATCCTGCGTACAGATCATGCGTCTCTAAAGTGGCTGCTGCAGTTTAAGAACCCTGAAGGACAAGTCGCGAGGTGGATTGAACGGCTGCAGATGTATGACTACGAGATACAGCACCGAAAGGGAATCCTTCACTCCAACGCAGATGCCCTCTCCCGGCGACCCTGCAAGGCTGATTGTAAACATTGCGTACGCCAGGAGGAAAAAGATAAAGTGTCAGTCCAACGGTTGAGAGCTGAGCCCATTAGCGGCTGGAGTGCACGGGAGATCCGGAATGCTCAACAGGAAGATCCGGATATCGAGCCGATTCTCGCCTGGAAGGAACATGAGGGCAAGCCGGACTGGCAGCAGATCTCCAATAGGAGTCCGGAACTGAAGGCATACTTGGCACAATGGGACTCACTTCATGTCCAGGATGGCATTTTGAAAAGAAAATGGGAAAGTTCGGATGGAACATCAGCAGTGATGCAACTTGTGGTACCCAGATCGAAAGTCAACGAAGTGCTTAGGGAACTACATTATGGAGTGTCCGGAGGTCACTTGGGAGTAAATAAGACGCTCGAAAAAGTGCGAGAACACTTTTACTGGATCCACGCAAGAGACGATGTCGAAAACTGGTGCCGAAAATGCGTCACTTGCGCAGCCAGTAAAGGCCCGAGAGTAAAAATGCAAGCCAAGATGCATCAATACAACGTTGGAGCGCCCTTTGAAAGGATTGCAGTTGACATCGCAGGACCGTTTCCAGAAACCAACAGTGGAAACCGCTATATCCTCGTAGTGATGGACTACTTCACTAAATGGCCTGAAGCCTTTGCTATACCTAACCAAGAAGCTAAAACCGTGGTAAAGCAGATTCTCCACAACTGGGTAAGCAGATTTGGCGTACCAATGGAATTGCACTCGGACCAAGGTCGCAACTTCGAGTTGAAGATCTTTCAAGGAGTATGCCAGCTACTAGGGATTAAGAAGACAAGAACAACCCCGCTTCATCCACAATCGTACGGAATGGTGGAACGCTTCAATAGAACCTTAAACGAACACCTTTCTAAGGTTGTTGGCGACTGCCAGCGGGACTGGGACAAGCACATCCCCATGTTCCTATTAGCTTATCGAAGCGCAGTTCATAACACAACAGGACATACTCCATCCGAAATCCTTTTTGGTCGAACCATCCGGTTACCTAGTGAATTGATGTTTGGATCTCCGACTGATGAGGCAACGAATGAAGATGATTATGTTGCGGATCTCAGAGAAATCATCAGAAACATTCATCGGAAAACTAGAGATAAGATTCGGATATCCAGCGACCGCATGAAGACGAGGTACGATACAAAAGCAACCACCACAGGATTCCAGGAAGGAGATCTGGTATGGCTATACAACCCTCATCGCCGAAAAGGCATGTCACATAAACTACAGCAGGATTGGGAAGGACCCTATAAGATAGTGAAGCGCATCAACGATGTTGTCAACCGGATCCAGCGAGGAAGAGGCAAGCTGAAAGTTGTCCATGTGGATCGTCTCCATCGCTACCATGGCGAAAATATTGACGTGCTTGTTCGTGACGAACAAGTTTAAGAGGGGGATATTGTTGCATGTTTGCTTGAACTGTGTCATTCAGCATTAATTAGTCAACTGCGCCATCTAGTAGAAAGTGGCCATATTACCGATTTTGGCAGCATTTGAATAGCAGTTTGAGTAGCTGTGGAATAACTAGTACATACATGATGTTGTTCTCGAACCTTCTAAACGAACCTTCTCAACGAATCTGGAAATTTCGAAAGGTGTCACTAAGAGATATAAGGTCCGTTCGCGTACTTTAATGAAAAGTGTCTAATCTCCAAAATCGAGAGAGAATCCTCTCATTTCTAAGAAAAGTACGCGATCGCTTTTGTGTAAAAAGTTGAAAAACCATCTTAGTTTGGCTTGAAAAGAGGCAACAGCTGTTTTTTTTTGCTGGCAAACTCATAGGATTTCATCATTTGACAGTTTTCATTTTCTTTCCAGCTGAAATTCTGTGTGAAGAAAAATGAACGAAAGTACATTTTTCTTTCGTTCATCTTTTTACCATTTTCTCAGTACGAAAGTTTATATGAATTTACGTTTGCATATTAGTTCGCGAACGGACCTATTAATAGATGTCGCAGGAGCACCCAAGACATTCGAGTTGTGAACCGCGATAAAGAACGGCGATAGATAACAGTAGTGAAAAGTATAGAGAATATTGAATAAGAGAAAAGTGATTGTTTATTTAAAGTGATTAATTGTGAAAGTTAATTGTTGAATTAAATAAGTGAATTATTAGAATAATAATCAAGAAGTAAAAGACATTGAAAGAGAACTAATAAAGATTAATTAAATAGAATTACGTTTTATCTTTTCGAATCCTAGCCTGGATGTAACAGTATTTAATACTTACCAGCACGCAACCTATAGCATGTATTTCGAAAAGAACTGACGCTAATGAAATGTACATGGACAAAAAAGTTCTTACCTGCTATGCATTGGTTAATGTGTTATGTGTTTATAGATTGCAGATGTTTAATGTGACGATGTTTATTAATGATTTTTCTATTGTGTTAGATAGGGAGAAATCCAAAAACTTAATAGTTGTAGGTGATTTTAATGTTGATTGTCTAGATGAAAGTCCTACGGTATCAAATTATCTTTCTGTGTTAGCTTTAAATGGCTTGACAAATTTCATCAATGTGCCTACTAGGCCTGCATCCTGTACTTGTTTTAGACCATATATATGGACGTTTTCGAAATGTTGCTTCCATAGAGTGTGAATATTGTGTTTTTGATTTTTTGATTACTGACCATTCCATGACCGGCGTTCTATTTAACGTAGAATCTAAAAACAATAGCCCAACTCAGAAAAGTGTACAAAGCAAGCCAAAAATAAACTTTACTAAGCTTCGAAATAAGTTGTGTTTTGAGTCCTGGAACAATGTTTATAACTGTAGTGACGTATCGTATGCATATTTTAATTTCTTAACCACTCTTAAAAGCCATATTGCTAGTTGCAGTTCTCTGACCACAAGAAAATCCATAGTTAAACTTAAACCTTGGTTATCTAATTATTTATTAAATAAAGTAACAACTAAAAATAAACTTAGAGTAAAGTGCAAGAAGAACCCAAGCAATGTCTTTCTCAAAATGAAATATATGAAGATATGTGCTGATTTGAAAAAGGAAATACCAATTTGCCGTGACTCTTATTACCGTGCTCAATTTTATTCAGCTAGAGGTAATCTTAAGAAAGAGTGGAAAGTTGTAAATACCATTCTCAACAAAAAATCGTCCAATCAAAAAACTATTGTTCTACGTACTAACAATATGGAAATAACAAATACACATGAAATCGCTGACGCTTTTAATAGACATTTTTCAACTATCGGTCTTAAACTACATACTGGACTTATTCAAAATGTATGTTCTCAATGTTCTGCTATTGGTGATGTAAACTGTAGAAGTTTTGTTTTTGACCCTATAACTCCCTTAGAGATTTTAAGGACGATTGGCAGTTTGAATAACTCAAATTCATGTGGTGTCGATGGTATTTCTAATGTTGTCCTAAAAAATATTGCATGTCTCATTGTGGATGTATTAGCTGATGTTTTTAATCGTAGTGTTTTTTCTGGTATTTTTCCTGAAGGACTAAAGTGTGCAGATGTTATTCCTTTGTTTAAAAAAGGCTCTCCAACTGAGATAGGAAATTATAGGCCGATTTCTCTTCTGCCCAGCATAAGTAAAGTGTTCGAAAAACTTATAAAAACTAGGTTAGTAAACTTTTTAGACAAGACTATGTTCTTTCACCCTACCCAATTCGGTTTTCAAAAGGGTAAATCAACCGAGGACGCACTTTTAAATTTTTGCTCTCAGATAATGTGCAACCTTGACAGTAGAAAATGTACAGCTGCGTTATTCATTGATATAACCAAAGCCTTCGACATGGTTGACCATAAAATTCTTTTAAGTAAACTGGAAAATGCAGGTGTGCGTGGTTTCATGCTTGAATGGCTTGATTCATATCTGAATAATAGATCACAGAGAGTAAAGTTGAATGAGACGAGAAGTGAGGTGCAATTAATCAGGCTTGGGGTACCACAAGGTTCAGTCTTGGGTCCCATTCTATTTTTAGTCTATATCAACTCACTCTTCCACCTCAATCTAAAAGGCTTACCTACTGCTTTTGCTGACGGTGTTGGGTTATCGTATGGCGTGAACAGTCCCTTAGATCTTATCGCTGACATAAATAGTGATGTACATATTCTTAGACAATGGTTCGCTGAACACAAACTTGTAATAAATCCTAAGACTTAATTAATGTTCTTTAATCTATCTGCGTCCATTAATCCAAAACCGGATATATACTTTCATGCACCGAATTGCAAAAAATTTAAATTATATCAATGTAAATGTGCAACCAGTGTGTTTGGTCAATTATTTTGTAATAGTGAAAATTGTAGTGATGGTTGTTTTTTGATAGAGAATGTAGACGAATTTATGTACTTAGGACTCTTAATTGACTCTAATATGAAATTTTCATCTCACACTACTGCATTGAAAAAGTACTTTATTTCCACACTTAGGCATTTCTATTACCTTCGTAACATATGTTCAACTAAGCTCCTAACCACAATTTATTATGGGCTTTTCAATTCTAAGCTTCAATACGGTATAAATTGCTGGGGAGGTGGCTATCAAAACAAAATTCAGCCATTGCTAGTCTTGCAAAAGAATGTTGTCTGGAAAATTTGTCGTAAACCTGCTAGGCATCCTAGTTTTCCTTTGTTTTGTCAATTAGGGATTCTTCCTGTTCGTCACTTATACTGTTTTAAGGTTCTAAAAGCGTTCTTTAAGAAGTCTGGTAACCGAAACTTCCGTATAATCCCAAACTATAACCTACGAAATAACTCACTTAATATGTTACAAGTGCCAAACTATCGAACCACCGCATATAGAAATTCTTATTTAGTTATATGTAATCGTTTATTTAATGTCCTCCCGGAAGAAATCAGATGTGTTCACAAGTCCGAATGTTTTCTTAAGCGCGTAAAGAATTGGCTGTTTTCTCATCATTATTATAGTCTAGACACTCTTACTTCTAATATTTTAATTTAACTGTTGTCTCAACTTTTGATGTTAGTATATAGATTACAAAAATTGTGCATCCTTTATGAAGTGATAACAAATTGTTACCATGTTAAATGAATTAAATCTGCTGAAAATTGCTTTTTCTATATTTTTTTGTTCAATACCCCACCCCATATGACTGTATTTTTCCTTTTGAAGTGGCATTCAACACTATTTGAACTCACTCTGAATAAAATATCGAATGCCACCAAATTTCTTTTACCTTACTTTGTAATTCCTTACATATTGAATTTTTTATATGGATTTGTATTATATTATATTTATAAGTAATTTAAGAGAAATAAATATCAAAAAAAAAAAAAAAAAAAAAAAATTTAAGTCCGTAGCAAATTCAACTTTGCAAAGTGCAGATTAAGTATTGTTGCATGTTTGCTTGAACTGTGTCATTAATTAGTCAACTACGCCATCTAGTAGAAAGTGGCCATATTACCGATTTTGGCAGCATTGGAATATCAGTTTGAGTAGCTGTGGTATAACTTGGTATGTTGTTCTCGAACCTTCTGAACTTAACGAACCTTCTCAACGAATCTGGAAATTTCGAGAGGTGTCACTGGGAGATATAAATAGATGTCGCAGGAGCACCCAAGACATTCTAGTTGTGAACCGCGATAAAGAAGTGCGATAGATGACAGTAGTGAAAAGTAGAGAGAAAAAGTATAAGTATTGAGTAAGATAAAAGGGATTGTGTATTTAAAGTGATTAATTGTGAAAGTGACTTGTTGAATTAAATAAGTGAATTATTAGAATAATAATCAAGAGTTACATTGAAAGAGAACTAATAAAGAATTACGTTTTATCTTTTCGAATCCTAGCCTGGATGTAACATTGGTGTCGGAAGTGGGATAAAACGTATTCAGTGTGAAATTAAAGTGAAGTGAATTAGTTTAAAAAAAAAAAACAAAAACAAAAAGGGGCCGCACATTGAAATTACTACAGCTCAGTATACCGCAGTTAAAAGCTGAACCGGAAAAGCGGAATCTCTCCACAGCTGGAGGAAAAGGTGATCTGGTGCTCCGGCTGCAGGAAGCTGTTGAAAACGAAGGAGAAAACCCCAAGTCCGTTTTGTTCGACGTAGCAGAAGAACAAGTAAGTACAGGCGTTGATATGACTGCTATGATGGAATTACTTCTGGCCAAGTTCGATCAGAAATTCGACTCTATGGACTCTAAGTTTGATGAACAGAAGAATTCTATGGACTCTCAGTTCAATGAACAAAAGACTTCTCTAGAACAACAGACAAATTCTCTAGATTCTAAATTAGAATCAATGGACTCTAAATTTGATGAACAGAAGAATTCTCTAGATTCCAAATTGCAAGCAATGGACTCTAAATTCGAAGAACAAAAGAATTCCATAGTTGCCGCCCAAAAGAGCGCTGTAGAAGATTTAAAAAATGTTCTCGAAGGAAAACTCGAAGAAATCGACCACAAGTTCGAGAAGGTTGAAACCAAATTCGATGAAATCCATCAGACGTTTTGCAAGCATGAAACAAACTTCGAGAACTTGGCTAAAGAGCTCGAGAAAGTGAAGAAGCGGAAGGCTAGAGAAAATTCTGCGGCCTGCCCGAGAAGGAAAGAGATGCAGCCTCCCTTTTTCGATGGTCAAACATCATGGCCAATTTATAAGAAACAATTTGAAGCAGCTGCAATGGCGAACAGCTGGGACAACGAGGAAAAGTCGATTGCGCTAACGCTCGCACTAAGAGGTACAGCTGCGGAGTTACTCCAAACTGTCTCAGAAGAGAAGCAACACAACTACGACGCCCTGTTCAAGGCTATAGAGATGCGCTTCGGTGATGAGCATATGCAGCAAGTGTACAGGGTCCAGCTACGCAGTAGAGTCCAGAAGCGGGGAGAAACACTTCAATGGCTGTGGAGGCGTTTATCCAAGACATTGAAGACAGGCAACTGCAAATGGCCGTAAGAATGTCTGGAAAGAGAACTCTCGCCGAGGCCCTAGCATTTGCCTTGACAATGCAAGCTGCTGATCAGGTATCGCATGTGTTCCACCGCGTAAGGGAAATGACAGCCGTTGAAAGCTCATGTCAAAGAGCAGACATCGTAGACCGGAGCAGAGATAACAGAGGTCAAATGCGCTGCTGGAAGTGCAACAAAATAGGGCACCTACAGACACAGTGCAGAGCTCCACAAAGGCGAGGCAGTTGTCCACATTGCGGGCCAAGGAGGGGCAACGAAGAAGCATCTGACAGGGATAGCAACCATACTGCAGATATAGCTTCGCAGAACCAGCAGTCGGGAAACGTGTAAGGACCAGCTTCGCGGGGCAGAAGTTGGTTTCCGGAATCGACGACCCCAGGACACAATTCAAGTCTCCCAAACCAAACGAGGAAACCAGAGTCTAACAGTGGAAGCCTATATCGGATAAAATAAGTGCGTAGCAACCATCGAAACCGGTGCCACCGCTTCCATTATAAGGAGGGACATCGTCCGTCAGTCTTGGCTGCACAACACCAGCAATTACTGTCTGAAAACAGCAACAGGAGCGTATGGATAGGTCATACTAACAATAAATTTGACAGGATTAGCATTCTCCCACGCTTTCCTAGTAGCCGATATATGTGACGAATGCATCATTGGAATCGATTTCATGAAGGCGCATGATGTAGTATTGGACATTGGTATATAAGTACTCAAGTATCGAAACGTAGAGATTCCGATGGTGTATGGGAACGAGAACGCCGCATCCCTGAGGACAGTCATTAGTAAGGACGAGGTCCTACCACCTTCTTCAGAGACACTGATTTGGACAAAGCTGGAAGGTGATCCAGGGGCCCACCGATTCTTTCTAGTTGAGCCAGAAGACAACCACTGCCGAAACTGCGTTGTTGGAAAAATGCTTGTCGAGCATAAGAACAAATATGGTTCCCGTACGATCTTAATGTGGAACACAAAATTGTCAAATTGAAGCAAGGTGAGGTGCTTGGAAAGTGTGTACCGGTTACTGCCATTGCGAACCCGTCACAGGAAGCTGTTGCGAAGCCTCGTTCACCAATGGGACTGACTGAGGTGAAAAGAACTTTATTCCAGCACTGCGATCTGAATCGGGAGCAGCAAGCCATGGCAGGGAACCTCATTAACGAGTTTGCTGATATATTCGCTTCGCGGGATTGTGATTATGGCCGAACACACTTTGTGCAACACCGGATAGGCACTGGAGATGCGAGACCAATTCGTCAGACTCCCAGAAGATTACCATTGGCTTAGATTAGATTGGCTATGCAGACGGAGGTTGCAGAGATGGTGTCGACGATGGAGAACGAAGGAGTGATCGAATGCTCTAAAAGCCCATTGGCATCTCCAATTGTTCTAGTCAAAAAGAAAGATGGCAGCACTCAGTTCTGTGTAGACTATCGCCAACTGAATAATGTCACCAAAAAGGATAGCTACCGTCTACCAAGGATTGACGATAAGCTGGATACACTGTCTGGAGCCAGATGGTTTTCCACTCTAGATCTGAAGAGTGGCTACTGGCAAGTGCAGATCCATCCGAAAGACCGTGAGAAAACGGCTTTCACAGCAGGAAACGGGTTCTGGCAATTCACAGTAATGCCATTTGGACTGTGTAACGCGCCGGCAACCTTTGAGCGTCTAAT
Organism: Portevinia maculata; assembly: GCA_949715645.1. Classification (NCBI taxonomy): domain Eukaryota; kingdom Metazoa; phylum Arthropoda; class Insecta; order Diptera; family Syrphidae; genus Portevinia; species Portevinia maculata. The sequence continues at coordinate 167,131,344 of OX454526.1, read as the reverse complement.
GGAGCGTGTTTTGTTGGGGCTAACATGGAAAACGTGTTTGGTCTAATTGGACGATGTCATCGTGGTTGGAAAAACGTTTGAAGAACATCGAGATAACTTGAAGGAAGTGTTTCAGAGACTACGAAGTGCACAATTAAAGCTTAACCCGAAAAAGTGTGATCTCTTTAGATCTGAGGTAAAATATCTGGGGCACATCATCTCGTCCGAGGGAGTAAGGACTGACCCAGAGAAGGTCGATGCGGTGAAAAATTGGCCCGTTCCCAAAGACAAACACCAACTGAGAAGCTTCCTGGGACTTGCAACTTACTACAGACGGTTTGTGAAGGACTTTGCAAGGATCGCAAAGAGCTTGAATCAACTGACGGAAAAGGGAAAACCATTCAAACGAAACGAGTTTCAAGAGTCTCAAACACCAACCGTGTGATGCTTCAATTCTAGCGTACCCTACTCCAGGAAAGTCATTTATTGTAGATGCTGACGCTAGTAATGTTGGGATCGGAGCCGTTCTTTCGCAGATCCATGAAGGCCAAGAGAGAGTAGTTTCCTACTTCAGTAAAGTGCCGTAGAAATGTCGGCTTTGATCCTGGCAACAAAACACTTCCACAAGTACTTATATGGGCAGTTGTTCATCCTGCGTACAGATCATGCTTTTCTAAAGTGGCTGCTGCAGTTTAAGAACCCTGAAGGACAAGTCGCGAGGTGGATTGAACGGCTGCAGATGTATGACTACGAGATACAGCACCGCAAGGGAACTCTTCACTCCAACGCAGATGCCTCTCCCGGCGACCCAGCAAGGCTGATTGTAAACATTGCGTACGCCAGGAGGAAAAAGGTATCAGTCCAACGGTTGAGAGCTGAGCCCATTAGCGGCTGGAGTGCGCGGGAGATCCGGAATGCTCAACAGGAAGATCCGGATATCGAGCCGATTCTCGCCTGGAAGGAACATGAGGGCAAGCCGGACTGGCAGCAGATCTCCAATAAGAGTAAGGAACTGAAGGCATACTTCGCACAATGGGACTCACTTCATGTTCAGGATGGCATTTTGAAAAGAAAATTGGAGTTCGGATGGAACATCAGCCGTGATGCAACTTGTGGTAACCAGATCGAAAGTCAACGAAGTGCTTAGGGAACTGCATGATGGAGTGTCCGGCGGTCACTTGGGAGTAAATAAGACACTCGAAAAAGTGCGAGAACTCTTTTACTGGATCCACGCAAGAGACGATGTCGAAAACTGGTGCCGAAAATGCGCCACTTGCGCAGCCAATAAAGGCCCGAGAGGAAAAATGCAAGGCAAGATGCATCAATACAACGTTGGAGCGCCCTTCGAAAGGATTGCAGTTGACATCGCAGGACCGTTTCCAGAAACCAACAGTGGAAACCGCAATATCCTCGATGTGATGGACTACTTCACTAAATGGCCTGAAGCATTTGCTATACCTAACCAAGAAGCTAAAACCGTGGTAGAGCAGATTGTCCACAACTGGGTAAGCTGATTTGGCGTACCAATGGAATTGCACTCGGACCAAGGTCGCAACTTCGAGTCGGACATCTTTCAAGGAGTATGCCAGCTACTAGGGATTAAGAAGACAAGAACAACCCCGCTTCATCCACAATCGGACGGAATGGTGGAACGCTTCAATAGAACCTTAAACGACCACCTTTCTAAGGTTGTTGGCGACTGTCAGCGTGACTGGGACAAGCAGATCCCCATGTTCCTATTAGCCTATCGAAGCGCAGTTCATAACACAACAGGACATTCTCCATCCGAAATCCTTTTTGGTCGAACCATCCGGTTACCTAGTGAATTGATGTTTGGATCTCCGACTGATGAAGCAACGAATGAAGATGATTATGTTGCGGATCTCAGAGAAATCGTCAGAAACATTCATCGGAAAACTAGAGATAAGATTCGGATATCCAGCGACCGCATGAATACGAGGTACGATACAATAGCAACCACCACAGGATTCCAGGAAGGAGATCTGGTATGGCTATACAACCCTCATCGCCGAAAAGGCATGTCACCTAAACTACAGCAGGATTGTGAAGGACCCTATAAGATAGTGAAGCGCATCAACGATGCTGTCTACCGGATCCAGCGAGGAAGAGGCAAGCTGAAAGTTGTCCATGTGGATCGTCTCCATCGTTCAAAGGCAGCACTTAATAAGATTAAGGTGCTGCCTTAGTAACTTGGGTAGCTGCAATCCGGTTTTGCCTAAGATATATATTTTAAAAACCTTATATATATATATATATATATATATGTAAAACAGATTTTTTTCAAGGATTATTTACCTTAAATATCTTTGGAAGTAAAGTTTTTCTGTACGCTCTTTCTTCTTTTCTTTTGAATTACTCGCACTTGCGATTTTTCAAATTAAATTCAAATTGTTACTTTCCCTGGGCGGCAGTGATATCTGCCTGGCTAGAGTTCCTTGATATGTTTCAATTACATATTCAATTGCGTTTGGCCGTTAAATTTCCCATATCTTTATTTTCCGTTTTTGGAAAGCTGGGCTTTCTGGAAATCTCCAGTGGGAACTCTTCCTCTGGCATAACGAGAACTTCACATCTGCACACACCGCAGTTCGAGACTCGTTTCGATATGCACGAACAGTTCTGCTACAAATGGGCTTTGCCTTTTGTTGACTATATGTCAAAACAAAATGGCAAATTGAACCCACGCGCTTGAAGAAATCGTCTAAATGCGATAAAACTCATAAAAATTAAAGTGAAACGTTCAAATGGAAAATAAAAAATTAAACTCCAATAGAAAGACGAAGAACATACTGCATTTGGCATCGTAAACGTGGGGCCGAACCTACTTAATAGCCGGGCAACAACAGTCAGATAAGTAGATGTGAAATTTTTATTTTTGGTGTGATTCTTTGTGCCTTTTTCAATTTTTACTTCCTGGTTGGCATGATATTGGCGTATGTCTTTTGCGTGGAAGGTGCCAATTGGTTTTCCAACCAAATTCTCCAACTCATACATGCAGTTTCCAACTACACGACGAACACGGGACTTCAAGAATTTCGGAAGCAACTTTGCATTTTGTCCATGGACGAAGTTGCTTTGTGCAAAGTTCCTATGGAAAACTTCCTGTCGCACCTTGAAGGATGTTGGTGTCGATTGTGTATTGTAAGTACGCATTGATCTTTCGTGGGCTTTTAGCAAGTTCCTGGACAGCTGCTGTCGTGCGAGTGCAATAATCGCTTCGCGTGGCAAAGTTAACATTTCTGGATCCTGCAGTGCCCTCAACTTTCGGAGTATTTTATACGACGATCCATGGGTGATCATATTCTGTCCGAATGGGGCATAGTATGGTTGACAGCCCAACGAGTCATGCATATCCGAGCGTAATGCGCACGCTATACTCGAAAGGTGTACATCCCAGTGATCTTGCTCATCAGTAATAAATACTCTTACTTTGTTGAGGATACTGCGGTTAACTCTCTCCGAGATGTTAGCTTGCGGTGAGTACAGAGCTGTACGAACGTGTTGAACGCCATAACTGTCCAAAAACTTACCAAATTCCGACGAAACGAACTGTTTTCCATTGTCCGAGTGTAAGAATTCGGGTGTACCGAACCCATGAAATACCTCGGACTCCAGAAACCTGATGATATTTGTCGAAGTCGCTTTAGATAAGGCTTTCAGAAACGTGTACTTGGTGAAGTGGTCAATGTAAAGCCGTTGCATCGGCCTCTCTGAGACGATCCGCTTTACAATTGGAGGACGAAGAATCTTATTGGGCGCTTTCGTGGTTTTACATACCTCGCACCGAGCAACAAACGCTCTTACATCATTGACCATTTTCGGCCAATAGTACTTCTCACGGACTCTTTCATAGGTTTTTGAGAAGCCACTATGACAACAGAGCTTGGTGTTGTGGGCCATTGCAATGACAGTGTTGGTCAAGGTGCTTGGTATCCACAAACGCCATAAAGAGCCTTCGTTCGCAAGCACATCACTTCTAAATCGAACTCTTTTGTATATAAATTGGTCGGATACAACGAGATCTGGAAGTGAGGCTTGGTTTTTGGCGATTTCCTCTAGTAAGTTTTGGTATTCTGCAGATTCGAACTCCGGCGAGGAAAGATCTACCTCCTCACCCAGAACTGTGACAGTAATCTCTTTCATGTGTCCTCGTGACAGGGCATCCGGCACTAGATTCAACGAACCCTTGCGGTGTTCGATGGAAAAATCGAATCGATGGAGTTCCAAACTCCATCTTGCAAGTCTACCACTCAAATCCTTTAATGACATAAGCCACTTCAGACTTGAGTGGTCGGTAACAATACGGAATGTGGAACCCTCAATGTAGGCTCGGAATTTCCTGACACTTAAGACAGCGGCGAGACACTCTAGCTCCGTCACCGTATAGTTCCTCTGAGCCTTATTAAGCTTCTTCGACATGAAGGCTATTGGCTTTTCATTCCCATCAGTATCCAATTGGAAGGGCACACCCCCTACTCCTTTCGACGAAGCATCATACTGGATGGTAAAAGCTTTCTTATAGTCCGGTTGGGACAGAACCGGAGCAGAGGTAAGCGCTTCCTTCAATTTTTCAAATGCTTCCCCAGCTGCAGGTGTCAATTCAAAATTGTTCTTCTTTTTTAGGCAATCAGTAAGAGGCGCAGCTAGATCAGAATAATTTTGGATAAAACGCCTATACCACCCCGTCAAACCGATGAATCTACGCACTTGTCTCGGTGTTTTCGGAATCGGGAAGTTCAACATCGCGTCTATCTTTCCAGGATCGGTTTTGAGCGTGCCCTGACCGACGATGTACCCAAGATACTTGATCTCGCGCATGCAGAACTTACTCTTTTTGAGGTTTATTGTTAAGTTCGCCCCACGTAGACAGGAAGCCACTTCCGCCAATACTCGAATATGAGTGTCGAAATCCGCCGTGCATACTAACAGGTCATCCAAATATATGAAGACATGTTCCCGGAGTCGTGCAGGAATCACACGATCCATGAGGCGACACATCCTTTGTGCTGCGTTGCATAACCCGAACGGCATTACTGTAAATTGATACAATGGCCGTCCCGGTACAGCAAATGCAGTTTTCTGTCTGGACTCTTCATCAAGCGGGATCTGCCAAAATGCATCTTTGAGATCAAGTCCCGTGATGAAATAAGTGTCCTGTAAGCGGCTTAGAAGACCGTCAATATGTGGCAGCGGATACGCGTCTTTTTTCGTCACGCTATTCAACTTCCGACTATCCAAGCAAAGGCGTACTTTCCCTGGCTTTCTGACCAGCACTATAGGGGAACACCATGGTGAGTTGCTTTCCTCAATAACCTTCAGTTCTAACATGCGATCAAGTTCTTTATAGACTTCTTCCTGACGCACCGGAGACAAGGGGTAGTGCCTGGATTTAATCGGCACAGAATCACCAACATCGATTTGATGGGTTTCCAGATGTGTTCGACCGAGACCAAAGTCCGTGAAGTTTGGATACTGTTTCTTCACAGATTTCAATTCCAATTGTTGTGCTGCGGTAAGTGAAATGTACTTTGGTTCCTCGATCAAACTTCCATCTTTAGGTAAAATGTTTATATCGATCTGGCTGACCTGAGGGATTAAACAGAACTCCTTCCAGAAATTCATGCCGAGATAGACTTTCTGCGCTAGGTTAGGAATTACATAGAAGGTAATGGTCTTCGTCATGCCCTTAAACGTCGTTGGGATCTCACAATAACGAACGATATCGTGCGATGTCCCATCGGCCGTTTTCACGAAGTTTTTATATTTATGCATATGAATACCATTCCCCTCTATGAACTCAAAACAAGACTCCCCTAGCACAGATATGGATGCTCCACTGTCTAACAGACCGAAGACTTGTTTGTCCTTGAGCAGTAAGAAAAGTCTTCGACAAAGTGTATATAAGAAGTGGTATTTTTCTGAATTGTCGCATTCTTCGTCGATGCCTGGAGCAGTGCGGTTGCTCCCAAAATAGTGAAAGTGAAGTGATTTTGTGGATTGGTGGATTTCTATAAAGCAAAATCGTTCTTTTTAGGACGACTAAATATTCATTGAGAGATATTAACCAATTTCAATTTAGGAGGGGAAATGAGGGGTAGAGGTGGATAAGGTAAATAAATCCGTTCTTTTTAGGACGAGCAAAAATTTTGTAAGAGATTTTACACGTTTTCAAAAAAAAAGAGGGGAAGAGGTGAGTGTGGTGAATAACTACTTCACGCCATTTTCGAAGCCACAAAATATTTTCTATAAGAGTTTTGATTGGTTTACTTCAATTTGCAAAATGTTAGATACTCGATCTTGTGAGAATCACAGAAAAGAGATTTCTTAAGAGGAACTTCATATTTCCCCATGACATGCGGGCTTTTGTGGTGCGGGCTTTTGTGATGCGGGCTTTTGGGATGCGGGCTTTTGATATGCGGGCATTCGTGTGCGGGCTTTTGATATGCGGGCAAACGGACCCAACCCAGTTATGTTGTTCTCGAACCTTCTGAACTTAACGAATCTGGAAATTTCGAGAGGTGTCACTGGGAGATATAAATAGATGTCGCAGGAGTACCCAAGAGATGCTAGTTGTGAACAGCGATAAAGAAGTGCGATAGATGACAGTAGTGAAAAGTATAGAGAAAAGTATAAGTATTGAGTAAGAGAAAAGTGATTGTGTATTTAAAGTGATTAATTGTGAAAGTGAATTCATGAATTAAATAAGTGAATTATTAGAATAATAATCAAGAATTAAATTGAAAGAGAACTAATAAAGATTAATTAAATAGAATTACGTTTTATCTTTTCGAATCCTAGCTTGGATGTAACAATATGTACAATCTTACGACTAAAATCCCTTAACTAACCTTACTCCGGCGATACAATTCTACTCGCGTTTTACTTTTCCGTGGGCGTCCCGTGACTTCGTGACCCGACTGTCGGGAGTGTACATAAACGGCAGGAGTAGCCCCGTATATGCCTGTATATGAGTCTACATATATACATATATGTATATGGAAGTAACTATACGGGCATAATTATTATATCGCGGTTGTTGATCCCGAATGTACACATTTAAGTTTTGAATTCTTGTAATAATCCAAACGTAACCTAAATCGCGATACTACTAAGGGATCTGAGACTTACTACGGGCTGCTCGTGATTGTACGACCGATGTACTCGATGTTCCCAAACGTGACATGTGCACGCATTTACCACCCCATATGCAATATAATGTTTATTTAATTTATGTAATTAATTTACAGTGACTTACCCTGAAGATCCTTCGCGATGTGCGCACATTGACGAAATCCCTTCGATGCACCTGTGGAAGCTGGACTTAACTATTGGATATGGAATGTATCACCCGTCGTCGAGATGACGGTCGACGGACTATGCCTCTTTTGGTTTTGTAATTCGCACGATGGAATCGAAATTCGCGGTTACTATATGTATTGTTACATCCAGGCTAGGATTCGAGAAGATAAAACGTAATTCTATTTAATTAATCTTTATTAGTTCTATTTCAATGTAATTCTTGATTATTATTCTAATAATTCCCTTATTTAATCCAACAATTCACTTTCACAATTAATCACTTTAAATACACAATCACTTTTCTCTTACTCAATACTTATACTTTTTCTCTATACTTTTCACTACTGTCATCTATCGCACTTCTCCAACCACGTCACCTATCGCGGTTCACAACTCGAATGTCTTGGGTGCTCCTGCGACATCTATTTATATCTCCTAGTGACACCTCTCGAAATTTCCAGATTCGTAGAGCAGGTTTGTTTAGAAGATTTGAGAACAATCTAATTATGTATGTACTAGTTATTCCACAGCTACTCAAACTAATATTCAAATTGTAATGTAATTTTGGTTTGTAATAAAATAACGTCCGAATAATCTCGCTATCAGAGTGCGCCCTCTGCAGTTTGTAGGTAGCTTTAAGAATGACAGCAGCAGCAACAACTTCACTACGGAAGCAGCCATTTTCTTTTGTTTGTTTCGGGTCCTGTTTAGATTTCGTTGGTTGAGAAAAGAGGTGTGACGACAAGAAAAATAAAGATCTGAAAAAGAATTTAATCGCTTTTAATTGCGACAATCATTTTTGTAATTTATAACTCAGATGTGGGGTCTAGCCCTGGAAAAAGGAAATAAAGTGTTCAAATAAAAATTATAATGACATCGCGAGTCACGCGACAAATTTTAGTGGATACACTCACGAAAGCGGGAGTTGAGTTCCCACCGAGTGCCACCATTGCCCAGTTGCGGCCATTGTTTGATGAGTTACCAGCGAATTATCGTCCGGCCGCTGAGGGGGATCAGCGAAGTGAAGTACCAGGCGAAATGATTGCATCCGAAGTCCTCGACGACCGAACTAATGCTGGAAATGCGGTCACACAAAATCCACCCCCACCCGAAGTCAACGAGGAGGCACGTCAACTGGAGTCGCAGCTAAACATTCTACGTATGCGACGCGATGTAATAATACTCCAACAACAAATTCGCGAGATGGAGGTTAGAGCACCGCTATCGATGGACAGCCCGAACAACCAGGGAGGCACAGTCAACTTCGACCACCTGGAGGACGCTCTGAATGTATTTACCGGGAGGAACCACTACGACATAAGGAAATGGTTTGCTGAGTTCGAGCAATATACCGCAACGAGAGGATTTACATCGGATGAGATGTGCCTAGGCGTACGTCGACTGCTCAAGGAAACCGCCAAAGAATTCCTTGCCACGTTGGGTGTTGTTGACTATGACCAATTAAAAGAAGCACTCATCGCCACGTTTGGGCGTCAAGTCACGTATCGAGACATCTACAGGCAGCTAGAAAACCGCCGCATCAAGCCCGATGAATCGTGTCTGGAGTATGTGATTTCGATGAAAGCACTCGCAGCCAAAATTTCCATCCCTGAAGCCGAGCTCATTACATTTATTATCGATGGGTTCGATGATGACAGCGCAAACATCACGATGATCAATGATGTCGAAACATTTGCCGACCTGTTAACCAAATTGGACCGATACCAGGAGAAGTGAACTATGGCACACACCAAATCAACCGCTGTCAAACCAGCAGCAGTCATCAACAGACGCCCGCCGTCCGCAGTCAGTAACGTGAAAGCCAAGGAACTTTCCGAAGTCCGCTGCTATAACTGTTCCAAATTTGGACATTTTAAGAGCAGCTGCACCAAACCAGTACGACCAGCAAATGCGTGTTTCATCTGCAGTGAGGTTGGTCACTTTCATCAGGACTGTCCGAAGGCGCAGAGGAAGCATCAACGAATTGTTGCTGCTGTCACCAAGGCATTGGCCGATTGTCCAGATAGTGAAGATGAATTAGCTGGTGCCATCAGTGCCATGCAAACGGTGAGTGTTGCTTTTTATGTTAATGAAGGCGAGCGCACGGAATTCATGAATTGTTTTTCTCTTTTTGATACGGGTAGCGCCATTAGTTTCATTCGAAGATCTACCATCCCAGTCCAAGTCAGTGTATCCGATGTTTTGAAGCCAACCAATTACATGGGAATAGGCCGATCTAAATTATATTCGTATGGTAATATTAAATGCCAAATTAAATTTCAAAATGAAACTAAATCTATATCTATTTTGGTTCTCCCAGATAATATGATGACACTGCCTTTTGTATTGGGACGCGGTTTTCTAAAAATGTTCAATATTCAATTACACAAAATTAAAGTAATTAAAGCTAGTGCGAGGAAAAAAATGAATTTAATAACGAATAAACATTTATTTTCTGAACATTCATGGCAACGTGCGTTCGATTTTATTGATTTAAATAAAGTAGTTAGCAACCGTAGTAGCCCAGGGATCCCTGTCCGCAGTGTAGATGTGGCTCCTGGAATCGTCGATGTCAATTCGGGTAATATATTAGATTCATCGAGAAGTATCAAGTTAGGCGAAACCGAAGTTCTAATTCCGCCGACTGATGGTGTTCCGAAGGTACGCATTCCCGAAATATTTGCTATTGAAATCGAGTCTCCGATGGCTGTAGTCGATATTTGTCCACGATTGGATAGATGTCGTGTTGATGTTCTTAAAGGAGTTATTGATAGGGCTTATATAAATCCCATAGACGTTCAGCGTAGACCGCATGATTGTAAAATTAAAATTCGCCTTACCGATGATACGCCATTCCATTGTTCACCGAGACCATTATCGGTTTTTGAGCGGAAGAAAGTTCGGGAGAAAGCTAAAGAATTATTAGATAATGATATAATCCGCCATAGTAAGTCCCCCTATGCCTCCGCAGTTGTACTCACGAAGAAAAAAAACGGCGAATTACGCATGTGTATTGATTATCGCGCCCTTAATAAAAAACAATTCGAGATAATTTTCCTTTGCCGTTAATCGAAGATTGTATCGCGTTCATGGGGGGTAAACGCTGTTTTACACTAATAGATCTGAAGGATGGTTTCAATCAAGTGGGTGTGGAATCTGAGTCGGTGAAATTCACTTCCTTTGTAACGCCAGACGGCCAGTACGAATATATGCGAATGCCGTTCGGATTGAAAAATGCACCTGCGGATTTCCAACGTTTTGTACATGAAGTGTTTCAAGACTTAATTGAGGCGGGTAAAGTAATCATCTATATAGATGATATAGCTATAGCCACAGAAGATTTTGAGTCACATGTAATGATTCTAGAGGAAGTTTTGCGGCGACTTTCTGAAAAGGGGCTTGAGCTAAAATTGAGCAAGTGTAAGTTCGGTTATGACGAGATTGAATGCCTCGGCTACCTGGTTAATTCAGCGGGAATTCGTCCTACTGATGGACATATTCGCTGCATAAAGCAGTACCCTATGCCAAGAAATGCAAAAGAGTTGCATACTTGTATCGGCCTGTTTTCTTACTTTCGCCGCTTTGTCCCGTCATTTTCGAGAATTGCCAGGCCACTTCTCGAACTCTTGCGTAAGGACGTAAGGTTTGATTTCGATGTAACATGCGTGGAAGCATTTGATGCATTACGCAATAAGCTTGTATCGGCCCCTGTGTTGGCTATTTATAGCCCTGAACTTCACTGTGATGCAAGTAGCCAGGGATTTGGCTCTGCACTTATGCAACGACAGGATGATGGTAAATTCCATCCGGTCGCATTTTTCTCCAAATCGACAACTGCAGCTGAAGCCAAATACCACAGTTTTGAGTTGGAGACATTGGCTATCATATACTCTTTACGACGTTTCCGGGTATATTTGGAAGGAATACAGTTTAAAATTGTAACCGACTGCAATTCGCTTACACTTACTTTAGGTAAGAAACAGATTAACCCGCGGATTGCTAGATGGGCTTTAGAGCTCGAAAATTATGATTACTCCATACAACATCGAGGTGGCTCCTCAATGGGCCATGTTGATGCGCTTAGTCGATGCCACCTAGTTGCCGCTATTGATGCTGATGAAGTGGACTTCTCTATCCAAGTAGCCCAGAATCGAGATATGGAGATAAAGAAACTGAAGGACCAGTTGATGGTAGAGTCGCTCAAACATTATGAACTAACGGATGGTTTAGTTTTTCGCAAAATCAATCCTGATCGACTACTGCTTTATGTACCAGACGAAATGCAAAACAACGTTATTCGGATGGTACACGAGAAAATCGGCCATTTAGGGGTAGACAAGTGCCACAACCAATTATTGAAGAATTACTGGTTTCCCTTTATGAAGGGTAAAATAGACCGTTTCATAAAAAACTGTATAAAGTGTATTATGTTTTCGGCGCCTGCCCGATCGAATGATCATAATCTACATAGCATTCCAAAGAAGCCAATCCCGTTCGATACGATTCACCTGGACCACTTCGGTCCCTTACCGTCTTTGGCATCTGTTGGTTCCCAACAAAAGAAGCACTTTGCTAACCACTAAGGGTGAAAATTACGCGAAGGGCTCACGCACATGATAGACCAGGAGTAGGGGCTGGAAACATGTGAGTGTACACGAAGCTATTTGCTGAAAGGCAGAACAATGTAAACTCGGACTGAGTTTCACACTTCAAACAAATAGCTCCAAGGAACAGCTCACAAACGAAAAAACTCTGCACTTAATTTTGCATATAAGCAACTTCAGCAAATGAAACTTTATTATTTTTCAACCAAGAAAATCACGCACCACGTATTAAGCCACGATCAATACAGAAACAGAACTGTCAGAAGGCGGCATGCAAAAATCATCGAGGATTAGGCTGATTCAGTCGAACACACAACAACGCACAACCATCCTTTTCTAACAACAGCCAGCGCAGCAGGGGCATGGTTTGAGAACGTAGTATTCTATTACAATTACGATGTTAATTTATTTTATATCATGCAAGTTAGGGTCAATGACTATTTATGTAAATTAAGAATAAAAATCCAGCTGATGTATTATGCTAGATCTATGTACCGAGATTACGAGGTTGGCTTGTAGAGAAATTTGCGGCATTCAAGTTTGTGATGTTCATCCCCGCTGATCAACATATCAGCAAATAAAGGAATATTATAACGTTTTTATTTGAACAGTTTTTTTCTTTTCTTGAATTTAAAGACATTTTTTAGTGCAACAAATAATTGAAGGCTACTCCTTCAAAAAACAATAATTCCAAGCTCAGCTAGCTAGGAACATGGTCCTTCGATCCTTTTAAATTAAATGAACTAGTGCAAGTGAGTGATTTAAACTCTTTTAAGACAATTAAACGTGTGTACTGTGAGTGAACGTATTGGATCACCAATCCAATTAAAAACCACGAAACAAAAAAGTGTGTTTCAAGTAAAACATTTAAAGTGTACTGTGGAGAGAGTGTAGTTGGATCAACAATCCAATAAAAATCACATCCGATCAACGACGGACTGTCAATCGGCCACAGTACCCAACGACCTGGATAATTCTGAAAGAAACGGAGTCAACGGAGGCGCAAAAGCGGTTACTAAGGAGTCATCACTAAGGGTGACAACTTTACAAAGCCTTCTGCAACTGTAACTGATAGTTACATATACTGAAGTTACAGTTGAACAAGCAAATCAAGGTAGGAATATCAATCCTCTTTAATGCTTTTTATTGCTAAAATTGTACATACGAATTAACACGTATCTATATATTTTATTACATTATAATACAATATCAAAACGCACCGAGTCAACGATTATTGGATCCGACGGATTCACTGTGGCACAACAGTTGGAAAGCGGTACAAGGTCTACAAGCGGCACAACGGTTGACAAGCGGTACCAGGGTTGACAAGCGGTACAAGGACTACAAGCGGCATACAGTAAGCAAGTGGTACAACGGTCTACAGCAGCAGTACTGTCAGCAACACAGCAAGGAACTGTGCAACATAAAGCCTTATGCAACTGTAACTGTTAGTTAAATAGACTAAAGTTGCAGTTGCTTAAGCAAGCTAAGGTAACAATATTATTCCTTTGTTTCTTTGCTTTTATTGCACAAATAAAATTATATATTATATATATATTTTAAATCTACACACATTCCAATATCACAATTAAAACACAACTGCTTCTTAAAGTCCATTTATACAAGTGCGCGACAAATATATAATATTTAATAATGGCGAAAGTCGCTAAGTACATTGAAAGGCAAGACCTTATTTTAAAAGAATTCGAAAAAGATTTTCAAGAGTTTAAAAACCAAACCGTGGCGCGAAATTCAAGGGGGTATCTGAACGCGTGTTTTACAGACATTGAGGAAGGCTTTAAACGAGCGAAAAAGGATCATGACGCAATCGTCAATAGTGCGGCTGATCCTTTAAAAGACACATATTACGAAGCCGAAACATTCTCCAAAATTAAACAAGTTTATTTCGGGTTCATGGGCATGTTAACCGACGAAATGGACAAATTTCCTGAAAGAAACAACGAAAATTTGGACATCTCTCGGTTAAATATGACTCGCACATCGGTTTGTGACATTCGTCTGCCACCGATACAAATTAAACCATTTTCCGGCAAATTAGAAGAATGGTGTGAATTTTTTAATCTGTTTGAGAGTATGATTGATCAAAACGCTGATCTGTCTGAAATTCAAAAGCTCCAATACCTCAAAACGCACGTTTGCGGAGAAGCTGCTCGTCTTATCCAGCATCTCCCAATTGATAAGAAAAATTATTCATCTGCGTGGGAAATTTTAAAAGATCGTTTTCAAAATAAACGTAAACTAGTGAACACGCAACTCAGAATTTTAATGGAGCAACGGAAAATTACCCATGAATCTGCTGAATCGCTCAAGTCATTACACGATACGAGCACCGAATGCATTCACGCTCTTTCGAATCTGGGAATACCCGTTGGAGCATGGGATTGTATATTGATTTATGTCATTTATCATAAACTCCCAACTCAAACCCAAAAGGACTGGGAAGATAAATTAGGTACATCCAAACTGCTTCCGGAATGGAAGAATTTTTCCAGCTTCATTGAGGCTAAATTCAGCTCACTTGAAAACATGTTGGAATCAAATGTGAATACAAGGTATCAGGGGGTGACAACCTCATTTCGAAAAGCTGCACCTACGGCTTACCATATTAAGTCTTCACACGAAGGGAAGAAATTTCTCTGCCGGCTGTGCAAGGCCTCGCATGGAATTCGGCATTGCAAGAAATTCTTCAAAATAGATGTAAAGGAACGATTAGAGGTAGTTAAAGGGAGATCAACTTGTTCCAACTGCCTCGGATACGATCACCACGCATCAATTTGCAAAAGTAGCCACAGATGCCAAAAATGTGGAAATAAACACCACACAATGCTGCATGTGGATTCACAAGTCGGGCATCACCCGAACAACAATCAGCCAAATCAACAAATGGGTCCTTGGCAAGGACTAAACTATAATAATCACCTGATTCAAAACACGAATCAACAAACAAATCCTAATTGGAATAGTGGAGTAGCTGGGCCTTCATCGTCCCAAAATCAAAATATTAATTCGCACTTGAATCAAATGCGATCCCAAGTGTTGTTAGCTACAGCACTTGTTAAAGTTTTTTCAGCTAATGGAGACCACCATATCTTGAGAGCCCTGATAGACGCAGGTTCAGAGGCAACCTTCATAAGGGAAGACGTCGTGCAGGTTCTCAATTTAAAAAGACATCGAGTAGAAGCAAATGTGACAGGTTTAGGTGAAACATCTACAGGTACTGCAAACTGTCAGGTCGAATTTCCAATATTTTCTTTTACCAATCCCTCATTTTCTCTCAATGTCAGGGCGTTTGTTTTATCAAAACTGACCTCTATCTTGCCAACTCAAAAGCTCCAAACATCCTCTTGGGGTCATCTATCAAAACTTCCATTAGCAGATCCTTATTACAACTACCCCGGGAAGATTGATTTACTGATAGGCGCCGACTTATACGCATCGATCATTCTTGAAGGGCTTATTAAAAGTAAAAAGGGTTCCCCAGTGGCACAAAACACGGAGTTAGGATGGATCTTAACAGGCGCTACAACCAGGGAGTCCCACATAAATTCAGTAAGAGTGCAAACTCATCACGTCACACTCGAGGACCAACTTCGGCAATTTTGGGAAATCGAAGAGAACGCAGAGGAACGAAAATTGACGCAAGAAGAGGAGAGGTGTCAACTACACTTCCAAAAAACAACGCAGCGCAGACCAGATGGAAGGTATGAAGTGCACTTTCCATTCAAGGAAAATATTCGACCAAAACTCGGAAATTCTAAGAGAGCTGCCATGGCACGTTTTTTTCAGATCGAAAGAAGACTTAATGCCAATAAGAAACTGAGAGGTGCATACAACAAATGTATCGACGAATATATAGCCTTGGGGCATATGAAGGAGGTTCAAAGAGACTTTGAAATGGTGGATGGAGAACACTACTTTCTACCACACCATGCAGTTTTTAAAGAATCTAGTACCACAACCAAGCTGAGGGTGGTTTTTGACGCTTCGTGTGTGACTTCAAACGGAAAGTCACTAAACGATCATCTGATGGTGGGTCCACGACTCCAAAGGGACATCATTGATCTCATCGCACAGTGGCGCAAGTTCAAGGTCGCATTTGCAGCGGATATCAGCATGATGTATCGGCAAATATGGATGGCCCCAGAAGATACAATCTACCAACTCGTGTTGTGGAGAAATAGAGACGATGAACCGATTAAAACTTTTGCTCTCAACACGGTGACATTTGGTACTGCTTCGGCACCATATTTAGCAGTACGAACGTTACATCAGATAGCTACGGACAGTGAACGAACTTACCCCCATGTAACCAAGGCGCTTCTCGAGGGCTTCTATGTTGACGACTTCCTCTACGGAGCCGATAATGAAGAAGCGGCCATTAGGTTGCAACGAGATGTTCTGGCTGTATTAACGGCGGCTGGATTTCCTCTGCGCAAATGGGCCAGCAACTCACCGCATATTTTGGAGCAGATACCTGAAACTGAAAAGGAAGTGAATCTCCCGTTACAATTTGATTCACCGGGTGTCATTAAGACTTTGGGTATCCAATGGCATCCGGCAAAAGATACATTCACTTTTGCAATCAACTTACCCAATGTGGAAAAACACACAAAACGATCTGTTTTAGCAGACATCGCACGCCTTTTCGATCCCTTAGGATGGATCGCCCCATGCATAGTCAAAGCTAAGTTGATTTTGCAGCAGCTGTGGGCATCTGAACTATCCTGGGATTCCACAATTACTCCAGATATAGAAGGACCTTGGGTTGAACTGCGACAAAGTTTCAAGGCGCTGGAAGCGGTGGAAATTCCACGGTGGATAGGATACGGGAGTTCATGCCAGGTGCAACTCCATGGTTTTAGTGACGCCTCAGAAAGAGCCTATGCAGCGGTGATATACGCACGGGTCTGCAAAAACGGCCAGGAACATATCCAATTGGTAGCATCTAAAACGAAGGTGGCTCCTTTAAAACGGGTATCATTGCCGCGTTTAGAACTATGTGCGGCAGTACTATTGGCAAAACTTCTGCACAGGATCATCAATGCCATGCAACTCGAAGAGGCCGAAACGTTTGCCTGGTCCGATTCCATGATCACCTTAGCATGGATTAAAGGATCTCCAGCTACACGTACCACATTTGTAGCCAACAGGATTACCGAAATCCAAGGGCATACCTGCAATACAATATGGAGACATGTAGGTAGCAAGGACAACCCAGCGGATCTTGGATCTCGCGGACTTCATCCGGAAGAACTTCTCAGGAATGACTTGTGGTGGCATGGGCCATCGTTTCTACATAATTTTTCTCCGGACAAACACCCAACAACAATTCCGCCAGAAACCAATCTAGAGATCAAAAGCAAAGAAAGGGGACAAGACACGCGGACATCGTTCTACAACACCAAACTTGTTAAGACACCATTAAGTATTGCTCAACTAGCATGCAATTGTACTGTCCTCAACAATGAATTTGTTACAAGGTTTTCCACTCTCCAACGTCTCATACGCAACATAGCTATATGGAGGCGATATATGTTTAACTTAAAAAATAAAGAAAATCAAATGATGATTAACATTCATCCAATAACAGCTAATGAACGCAGTTTAGCACATGACAAGCTTGTCCAACTCGTTCAGATGGAAATGTTTCAGGAGGAAATCAAGGCACTTCGGCAAGGAAGGCCATTACCAAAGGGAAGTTTGATCCGCAATTTGAATCCATTTTTGAACGAAGATGGATTGCTCCGAGTTGGGGGTAGGTTGCTCAACTCAGCACTACCATTCAATCAAAAACATCCAATTATTCTTCACCAATCTCACCATTTGTCTAGATTAGTGGCTAGTGACGCGCATCAACGCACGTTACAGGGTGGGCAGCAGATAACGATGGCTGACATACGGAATACATACTGGATCACAAATCTGAAAAGAATTGTCAAATCAACAATTCATAGATGTGTTCGCTGCCATCGCTACAGCGCGCAAATGCAGCAACAACTAATGGGCAACCTCCCAGCTGAGCGTGTCAAGGTCGGGCGACCATTCACAAATACAGGTGTTGATTATGCGGGACCAATAGAAATTAAGCTATGGCGTGGTAGATGCAACCGATCCACCAAGGGATACATAGCCGTCTTCGTTTGTTTGGCCACAAAGGCCATACATATTGAACTGGTCGGTGATCTTAGCGCTGCAGCATTTATTGCAGCTATGAAAAGATTTGTGGCAAGACGAGGAAGTTGCAGCAATATGTATAGCGACTGCGGCACCAACTTCAAGGGAGCGAATAACGAAATGAGAAAAGAAGCAAAGTTTATAAGCTCCGAATGGTCAGCCGAAATTGCAGGCAATCTGGCATCGCAAGGCACAACGTGGCACTTCATTCCACCCTCTTCGCCACACTTCGGAGGACTGTGGGAGGCAGGCGTGAAAAGCATTAAGCATCACTTAAAACGAACAATCGGGTCGGCTAAACTGACGTTCGAAGAGTATGCAACCGTACTGACCCAGATTGAAGCTTGCCTCAACTCACGGCCACTTTGTCCCATGACATCAGATCCAGACGACTTAAGCGTACTTACACCAGGACATTTTTTAATCGGGGCACCACTGCTAACACCTCCAGAGAGGAATCTGACAGAAAGAAAACTCAACAACCTGGACAGATGGAAGTACATGCAGCGATTAATGCAGGACTTCTGGAAACAGTGGAGTTCAACATATCTCCACTTACTTCAACATCGACCAAAATGGTTGCAAACGCAGCCAAACATTAAAATTAATGACATTGTCTTAGTCAAAGAAGACAATCTCCCACCTTCCTCATGTCTACTCGCGCGAGTTATTGAGCTACACCCCGGGTCTGATGGTCTTACGCGCGTGGTGACTATTAAGACAGAAAAGTCGATACTTAAACGACCAATCGCGAAAATATCCCCCTTGCCGATATCAACCGCAATCGAATAAAATTAAACAATGCAAAGAAACATGAACTATGAATGAATCTGAAATCCATGAAACCAATTTTAATCGAACTTTAAACTCAAACCCTCACAGTAAAACATAACATATAAAATTAAACAACAATCAACAATTGAACAACAACAACCGACACCATTATGAAAAACAAAACAACCCCATAACCCAACTTACCCTAATATGTACATAGATGTTTTTTGCAGCTAGGCAGATAACTAGAAATCTTTGAACTTATTACTCTAATTTCTTTTAAAATGCATAACACTAATATATTTTTTTGTTTTCACTCTCTGCATCTGCATTCGATCCTAACCTCAAATGCAACCGAGGAACACCATGGCGAAAAGGAAACTACAACAACACATGAGCAATTCACGATCCCGAGACACCACAGCCCAAACGAGACACAACTTCAACACGGCCGGCCGGAGGCGGGAGCATGTTGGTTCCCAACAAAAGAAGCACTTTGCTAACCACTAAGGGTGAAAATTACGCGAAGGGCTCACGCACATGATAGACCAGGAGTAGGGGCTGGAAACATGTGAGTGTACACGAAGCTATTTGCTGAAAGGCAGAACAATGTAAACTCGGACTGAGTTTCACACTTCAAACAAATAGCTCCAAGGAACAGCTCACAAACGAAAAAACTCTGCACTTAATTTTGCATATAAGCAACTTCAGCAAATGAAACTTTATTATTTTTCAACCAAGAAAATCACGCACCACGTATTAAGCCACGATCAATACAGAAACAGAACTGTCAGAAGGCGGCATGCAAAAATCATCGAGGATTAGGCTGATTCAGTCGAACACACAACAACGCACAACCATCCTTTTCTAACAACAGCCAGCGCAGCAGGGGCATGGTTTGAGAACGTAGTATTCTATTACAATTACGATGTTAATTTATTTTATATCATGCAAGTTAGGGTCAATGACTATTTGTGTAAATTAAGAATAAAAATCCAGCTGATGTATTATGCTAGATCTATGTACCGAGATTACGAGGTTGGCTTGTAGAGAAATTTGCGGCATTCAAGTTTGTGATATTCATCCCCGCTGATCAACATATCAGCAAATAAAGGAATATTATAACGTTTTTATTTGAACAGTTTTTTTCTTTTCTTGAATTTAAAGACATTTTTTAGTGCAACAAATAATTGAAGGCTACTCCTTCAAAAAACAATAATTCCAAGCTCAGCTAGCTAGGAACAGCATCTAAACGTAAACATATCCTGGTGGTTATCGATGCCTTTACTAAGTTTGTACGGTTATATCCGGTTAACTCGACAAGTAGCAAAGAAGTTTGTTGTGCTATGGACAAATATTTTAGTTATTACAGTCGCCCACGGCGTATTATCACCGATAGGGGCACCTGCTTTACATCGTTAGAATTCAGTAATTACCTCCTCAAGCATAATGTCGAACATGTTAAAGTGGCAGTAGCTTCACCCCAGGCGAACGGGCAAGTTGAGCGGGTAAACCGGGTGATCAAATCTATGCTAAGTAAGATAAGCGAACCTGTAAATCATGCTGATTGGGCGAACAAGTTGACAGAAGTTGAATACGCTATCAACAATACAGTACACAGTTCGACGAAGGAGTCCCCAAGCAAATTACTTTTCGGTATAGGCCAAAGGGGTACGGTTGTTGACGAACTTACCGAATATTTATGTAATAAAATTGATTATGGTACGAGCCGTAATTTAGAGACGAGTCGGTCAAGAGCCTTGAATGCTATAGAACAGTCGCAAATTCGTAACGAGCAATATTTTTTGAAACATAGCGTGCCTGCCAGAACATACTCAGTCGGTGATTTTATAGTTATTAGACATGTCGATACATCCGTCGGGACAAATAAGAAATTCGTTCAAAAGTATCGGGGACCATATGTCATACATAAAGTGTTACCAAATGACCGGTACGTTGTCAAGGACATTGTAACCTTCGATACGACTCGGCGCTAAGCTAAGTCGTCGCTCCCTCTGAGCTACCTTCCCGATCCCCTAGATGTCGTACCGACGCGATAACGGAAAGAAATGTTCGAAGTGTCCACCGGTCCCCGCTTACAGGCGCTTAGGACTCGGTGGACCTTCGAGATCGGGAAGGTGTGTCCGACCACTGACAGCCAGGCACGATACCTCCCCGCGCTAGCTCGCCGGCGGGAGTGGGAACTTGCTGTCAGTTCGGACGTGGGTCACATTATTAACGTGCCTATCATAAACCTCCTTTAGAACGCCGCTGGCCCGATGGACCAGCCTGTGCTGGCCGCTACCAAAAGGGAAAACTGCTGAACGCGGTACTACCGCCACCTCTTCTGCCGGGGGACCCGAAGTCAGGAAGATCCGTGATGGAGTGGTTAGCTCCGAGCGCCTAAAGTCCGTTGGTCTGGACTGAGAAACACCCCTCTAGGCTGATCGCCTAGTATGGGGAGGAAAGTTGGAAGTACTCCCCGTGTGCTGACCCTCCCCGCCACGCACATGCGCGGGCTCCTTTGGCCATCGCGCCGCACTATTGCGATGGCCCCTACGTTGAAGATGGAAGCAGGCCTCAGTAGTAGTGATTGCCACCTTCTTCCATCTGACTTATCTCGCACTCACTCTCTCTCTTCATCCTCCGAACAACCAACCCTTCCCTCAACCGAAGCTTACTAATCCTCCATGGTCCGGATGCTAAATCATTGGATCATGCAGAATCCGGATACGATAATATATTTTAAATTCATTTTTATGGTTTATTAAGACTTAAAACACACATAAAGAATTGAAATCTGACTTAAGCTAGGTTACATAGTGATCTCCCTAAATCTACCTTAACTGCTTATCTATATAATTATTCATATACATAGTAGCGAACGAGTATAGCGAAGAATCACGATAAATCTTCGCCATTCCTTCGGACTTGTTAAACCGACGAAACGATCAAAAGGATCGTTTGTGACTCTTATAATTATAATCTTATAATGGCGCTTATAATTTTCCTCTTATAATTATTTTTATAATTATACTCTTATGATGGTTTTTATAATTATACTCTTATAAGTGCTTTTATAACTAAACTCTTATAATTGTTTTTATAATTATACTCTCCGACCCCTTCGAGACTCTTGGTCCTGAACAGTCGGTTCGAAACTTCGCACTAAGCGTCGAAGGTTCGGACAGCCCGACGCGAATGGTCCTTAATATCGAAAAAAAAAACTTATACTTATTAACCCGAAACAGAAGGTTCTAGACCTAAGAAGACTTAACTAACCGACAGCGTAAAATATTTAAAACACTGTGCTTCGGATAAAACGAAAGATCCGGGCGTTCACTTTACAAGTAACTCGAAGTACAAACAAAAAACAAAATCCCAAGTGAGGAATTAATATCCAGCACTAATTGGAAAAAAAAACACTAAAACTTTAGCTCCCTGTCTCATTCGAGATGAATTAGGCTTAATAAGTGAGAAAAAAATATTTGAAAGAAACCGAATCTTACAGGCGGATCGTTATATCGGCCTTTACTGTACCGTCGTAGGTAGCTGGTCACGAATAACCACCCTATACGGGGGGGTTCGTAGTTAAAAAAAAAACGAGTCAAACCCTAAATGCTTTTAATCACTGCCGGGTGAGAAGGTACGTAAAAAAAGACGGAAATAATGTAAAAATCCGGATAAGTATCGAAAGGTTAAACTTTAGGGCATATAAATGTCAATATAATTTAAAAGAATATGATAAAGAAAGATATAATCAATATAATGTAATCAACTCACTTGTACAAATTCCCACGATGTGCGCACATAATGTCGAACCTGTACCTGTATCAAACCAAAAGTCCGAAAAAAAAATTAGAGAAATCAGTACCCACAATATGCCCCAGAATTTAATCAAAACGGTAATGACTACCTCGGCGAACTATAAGAATAGCCGTGTACAATAATTGCACGAAACTGCGTATGCTCGGGGTGAATGACCTCTGGGACTAACTACCACGCAACTGTACTGTTGCTCGATCGTCTTGGACGCCTCCCAAGCGGGTGGTAATGCACTACTCGGTCGGCCGGACCCTTTGTGTACTGGCTTAACCGGTAATTAATTTGCGTTGTCGCCTCGCCCGTTGATAACTCTACCAAAAACCGGGATGTAGTTGACCAGCACAATCACACGCACAACTCTGGTCTTTCACCAACACTATGTTTGCACCGAAATGCTTTAGCTCACGTAGCTAGGAGCCAAATGCTCCGGACGAGTGCTTAGAAGAAGGGTGTTATTTAACGAGACTACTTCCAGTAGATATTTAATATTGAATATAGAGGAAAAAAAAGAATGTTGGATAAAACTACCGATATAAAAAAATAACTACTTGCGAGAGTGGCTATTCCACCCCCGCACTACCACTGTATTTTCGGCTCCGGTGACGTCGCCGCTGGTGCGGATTGTTGAGATGGTGTGATGGCCGTATGTCTCTGTGAACAGGGACGGTGATGAAGAAGGCGTGGTGATAAAGCTGTGGCGGCCGTGTGTCTATACGGACAGTGACGGTGAAGACCGTGTGTCTCGGTGGACAGTGACGGTGATAAAGATGACGTAATGATAAAGCTGTGGCGGCCGTGTGTCTATACGGACAGTGACGGTGAAGACCGTGTGTCTCGGTGGACAGTGACGGTGATAAAGATGACGTGATGATAAAGCTGTGGCGGCCGTGTGTCTATACGGACAGTGACGGTGAAGACCGTGTGTCTCGGTGGACAGTGACGGTGACGATAAAATTTCCGCTGAGTTGTCCTTCGGATCGCGATAGTCCAAACCTACAAGAGAATAAAAAAAAAAGGTGGTGTCAGTGGATGGATTCCTCGTAGACTGACATGCGCTTCGGGGAATTTCCAAATTCCGAGGCGCAACGCGTTCTTACCTATACGGTTGTAAAGTCGCAGCTCCCACGTTCAGCCTATTAGTAGGGGCAAGGGTCTGCTCCTTCTAGTGGGTGAACTCGGGCTTCGCTTTGCCGACCCCGCTGTATCGCCTAAACGACAGATTTGTGGAAAAGACATTACTTTCTGCTAACTTTCAAGCTGCATCACCACTCTTACCTGTGATAGCCGGTGCTCCGGTCTGGGTACAGATATTTATCCCACGCGCCTGGCCGTCGATTGTGGTTTCTTTTTTTTTTTTGTTTTTTTTTTTTCCTTTTTTTCTTCTTTTTCCCGTGGTGCACGTTCGCTGCCCGGGATTTTCTTCGGGAATTCCAGCTGCACTTAAAGGTGTCTATATATGTAATATATATATATTTTTTTTTTGTTTTATTTTCCCACGAAGGGCTTCGCACCTCCGTAGAGGGTTTTTTTGGATTTTATTCCAGGCAATTGTGCCCTGATGCGTAGATTAACGTTGATTTATTTTTCCTTTTTTTTTGTTTTATGCTTACTTGGTTTACTGCTTGTGACTTTTCTTAAGTCACGTCTTTGCTGGTCGGGGTGGTTGGCTAAAGTGACGGCGCTTGCATTTCCTTTGCTAAGGTTGGCATGCAGCCTGGATGACAGTATTCAGCCGCGAATAGTTCTCTTGTTGCGAGTACTGGCCGAGAGATGGTAGTTTGACGGTCGTGGTTACACTGGTTCTTAGGGTTCTTCGTGTCGAGGACATTTCATTGACGAAGTGCTTTCGCCTTTTCGTTTTCCATTGAAGAAAAACATGGTTCGTTACACCACTTGAGGCTTTCCTAATCTACTGACGGAAACCGATAAGTACCACGGAACCTGCTCCTTGCTGACACTGGAGTCTCGTGCACAGGCTGTGCTGGTCGGGCCAATACCGTACTTTGCTCTTTTGGGTTAATTGGGTTTTTTTTTTTTTTTTTCTTGTTTTACGTGTCCTATTTTAAACCATAGGTGGTCGAACTTGTATATTGTCATGTTAGGTTTCTTATTGGGGAACATGGGATAAAATTTGATTACTACTCCTCCTGGGATAGGATGGGATAAGGGGGCATTGCGCGATGTGCAATCGCTCGTTGCGGGAGGAAGTCGGTGCTTCCCTTGCTAGAAAAGAAAAAAAAATTGTTGCTTGTGCTATGGTGGATCTCCTCGAACACAAAAATGGTTTTGTGACTCGAAGATCCGGTAGCTGGTGTTTAATATGACCGACGCTGCCGGTGATCTGACGGTCTGAGTCCATGTAGAACTAGGGTCCGACGGATCGGCAGGCAGTACGTCGGTGAGCCTACTATGACTCTGTCGAGTTGCCTGGGAGCTCCGAACTTCTACGCGCTATTCCGAGTCTCCGTTTTTTTTTTTTTTTTTTTTGTTTGTCATTGCTTAATTACAGATGATACCTATGATGGGGGCACTTCGGTGTGGTCAAATCCTGGTTATTACTGCCGGATGTCCTTCGAGTGGAATAGCCCCAGGTCATTACCTTGTTCATCAGACAATCGGTATAAGGTTCCCTTGACTTCAGTAACTATGGCTTTCGTAAATTTCCGTCCAAATTTGGCGTTGTATCCCTTGGTGAAATTACTCTGGGTGTAGTTCCGTTTGTAGACGCAGTCTCCTACCTTGAACGTGTTCGGGTTGCATCGTAGATTGTATCTTCTCTCGTATTTAGCGTGCGCTTTTTCTAGCGAGTCCTTCACAAAGGAGTGCAGGATGTTCATCTTGTTGCTTTTAGGAATCACTTCCAGCTCGGAATTGTTCAACCCTTCTAGTTCTCGCAGGAGTGAATATTCACTTCCGTGCTCCATCATCCGTTGGCCGAAGACTACCTCATACGGGGACATGCCTACTACCGAATGGAATGAGGTCCTTAAGGAACAGCCTATGGCGTTCAGCTGAGCGTCCCACGTCGAGTGGTCTTTCGAGATGTATGCGCGTATTGCGGCTACAATCGAGCGGTTAACCCGCTCGCTGGCGTTGGCTTGGGGCGAATAGAATGCCGTTTTCAGGTGGTTGATTCCGAACGCCGCCATGCAGGTCGCAAATTCCTTACTGAAGAACTGCTTGCCGTTGTCGGACAGCAATGACTCCGGGACTCCAAACATCGTGAAGATATCTTCTTGAAGGACTTTAGTAGCTGCCTTCGAAGTAGCTTTTCGCACCGCTTTGATGACGGCAAATTTGGAGAACTGATCCAAACAGATAAAGATGTGGGTGTTTCCGCTTTTGGAACGGGGGTAAGGTCCCAAGTAGTCTATGAACAGATGTTGGAACGGTCGATCTACGGTGAAAGCTCTTCCCATTCTTCCTCTCAAGGTGGTTGTGGGGGCCTTGGTGGTCTTACAAACTTCGCATTGGCTAATGACTTGATGAACCTGCGAGGCCATACTGGGCCAGAAAAATTGTTTGCGCAGTCTATCGAGGGTCTTGGCAATACCTCCATGAGCTGCTGTGGCTGGGCAATGGGCTAGTTTGATCAAGGGCAAGGTCAGCTCGCTGGGGACCCAGAGTCTCCAGGTCTTATTGTCGCGAATCGGGTTTCCCGTGTTGCGGTGGGCCTTCTTGAATAGGAGATTGTTCACGATCTGCAGATCTGGCAACTGGTCTTCATGACGCTTAACCGTATCGCAAATCTGTCGATAGCGTTCCGAGGAGAAGCTCGGATCCGACAAATCGATACGCAGGACTTCGGAATCGTCGTTTGCCATCGAGACACCGGAATAAAGGGCGTCTACTTCGTGCACGCGGGATAGCGCGTCTGCCACGACGTTGAGACTTCCCTTTCTGTGCTCAATGTCGAAGGAGTACGCCTGCAGCTCCAGACTCCAGCGGGCCAATCTGCCCTTGAGCTCGCTCTTGCTCATAAGCCATCGCAAGCTCGCGTGATCGGTGATAATCTTGAAGTGATACCCTTCGATATAGGCTCTGAACTTAGCAATTCCCTTGATCGCAGCTAAGCATTCTCTCTCGGTTACGGTATAGTTTCTCTGTGCCGAGTTAAGTTTTTGCGAGTAATAGTAGATGGGGCGCTCGTTCCCCTCTGGGTCGAGTTGACTTAACACTGCTCCGATACCAGTGGAACTGGCGTCGCACGAGATCACAAACTGCCGGTTGAAATCGGGGTTGACTAATACTGGGGCACAGGATAACTTTTCCTTAATCGCCTGGAAAGCCGCGATAGCTCGGTCAGAAATAACGAATTTGACCCCCTTCTTAAGGGTGTCGGATAGGTCGCTTGCCATGGTGGAGAAGTCTTTGACGAACCGCCGGTACCAACCCGCCATGCCCAGGAATCTGCGGACTTGTCGGGCAGCCTTGGGTACCGGAAACTCACGTATGGCTTGCACCTTGCTCGGATCAACTTTGAGAACCCCTCCTCCTACGATAAATCCTAGGTATTTCAGCTCTCGGAAACAGAACTTAGACTTTTCCAAGTTTATGGTCAGGCCGGCCGTTCCCAATTTCTGAGCCACTCCGGACAGGAGTTCGAGGTGTTCTTCAAACGTACTTGTGATGATGAGTAGGTCATCTAAATAGACGAAGACTTTTTGTCGCCATTCAGCCGGGATTACTTGATCCATTAGGCGGCATAGCCTCTGCGGCGCATTGCATAGCCCGAATGGCATAACCTTAAATTGGTATAGAGGCCTCCCGGGGACAGTGAATGCGGTCTTTTCTTTGCTTTTTTCGTCGAGCGGGATCTGCCAAAACGCGTCCTTTAAGTCCACGCTGGACATATAGTGTGTATCGGGCAGCCGTGCCAACAGTCCTTCGATGTTTTGGAGAGGATAAGCGTCCTTCTTAGTGACGCGGTTCAGTTCGCGCACGTCTAAGCACATGCGATGCTTGTCGCCTCTCCTTACCAAAACTACTGGGGAGCTCCACGCGCTCGGGCTGACCTCAATGACATCCATAGCTAACATCCGGTCCAACTGGGCGTAAAGGATGGCCTCCACCGCAGGTGAAACTGGGTAATGCCGCCTTTTTATCGGGGCTGCATCGCCGGTGTCGATGTCATGAGTCATAAGGTGAGTGCGTCCTAAGCCGAGAGTGGCGAAGGATGGAAATTGTCTGAGAGTCCCTTCGAGGAGCTGGTTTTCCTCGGCCGAGAGGACGTGCTTCTGGGAAAGGATCTCGCTTTTGGGGATGGAATCCCCTGTCATGTCTATTCCTACAGCGATATTACACATCTCTGTAAGGCGACCGTTCGACTTGTATGGGCTGGGTATCAACTTTGGCGCTAAACCGAATTTCCTCCAGAAGTCCACGCCAAGGATCAAGCTTTGCGCGATAGACGGGACTACGTATAGGGTGAGGTCTTCCTCCCTGTCCGCATAGGATATTTTGGTGTTTACTACCCCGATGATCGGTTGAGAACGACCATCTGCGGTGGTGACTGCCGCTGAAAATTTCTTAAAAGGTATGTGGTTCTCCGTAAGGTGTTCCACTCCTGCACCGCCTAATACGCTTATGCAAGCCCCGGTATCGAGAAGGCCTGACCAGGTTCGGTCGAAGAGGACTACGTCCGCGTACGGTCGAGGGTCTCCGTCGGTACGCGGGGTGGCTTGCAGGGTGGTTGCAGCGATTGCCGCTCGAGATTTCCGCTTGTGGTGGAAGAGCTTCCGGACTTTTTGAAGCCGGGAAGTTGGAAGAGTTGCTCCGAAAATGCGCTGCCGAGCTAGTTGATAGTCGGACCATCGCTGGTCGAAAGTCTTGAATGGTCTACGGGTCTTAACTGGGGTGGTTGTCGTCGCACTAGGATCCCTGATGTCCGAAGGGCGCGTTCCCGCGGGACGCGCGAGGATCGCGGTTGGGATTGTTTGGGGATCGACTAATTCTCTATGGCCGGTTTGGGGTTCTTCGAACTGCCCTCCCCGGTACGAGGGTAGTTCGGTCTGGGGTTTTCCCGACATCTTGGGCAGGTGCTCGCAAATACGTTCTGGTACCCGCATCGTAAGCAGAATGGACGCTGGGGCAACTTAAGACAGTCAAACATCGTGTGGCCAGGTTCGCGGCAGATCCAGCAAATTAGCGTGCTGCGATCTCGCGTGCGATAGCCGACTGCATCTACTTGGGCGTCTCCCGAGCTTGATGCAGGCTCTTCGGCTTCGATGAGCTCGTGGACATGTCTTCGGGGAGGAACTCCCGGAGTAAATCTCGCCTTAGGTGCGGGACTGCTTTGCGATTCCGCCAGGAAGCGCTCTATGCTTCTACAGACGAAGACCAGCTCCGCTATATCCGAGGTATTGAACGTCAATAGGTGTTGACCTATCTGTCGATTGACGTTCCTTTTCACGATCTCTATCAGATCTCTGTTCGGTTTCGGATACTTTAGCCGGGCGTTCAGCCTTAAAACGTTCCCATAGTAGGAATCGAAGGGCTCCTGGTCACCTTGATGTCGGGCCGACATTTGACGAAAAATGTCAAAGTCGGTTTCCAAACTTCGGTACTGCTCTAAAAGGGCCAGGCGTAGAGCCTCCCAAGTGGCATTGGGATTCCTTTTAATCCATCCCCAAAACCATAACTTGGGTTGTCCACGCACCAGGTGGTGGAAATTGAGGACTACGTCTGCCCACGTCGCATTGCACGACTCTCGCTGGCGGTTTACCTGCAGCAGGAAATCGTCGATGGTCAGCTCCTCGTTATCAAATTGCAAGTCCCACTTGGGGATATTATGATAGCGAGGGAACGAGCTCGCTTGAGACGGACCCTGCGACGGGATTTGCGGTCCGCCGCTCTGACGAGGTGTTGACCCGTCGAGGTTAAGATTGCCTAACTGCGCCAGAAAGTTGTCGACATTGGCGCTTCTCGCCATATGAACCGGGTAAACTGGAGGGTTCACGGTCGGTCCATCTCTGGGCGGAGAATTTATCCCTAGTATGTATTCGGATCGTCGGTCAAACTGGTTTGCCGCTGCCTGTTCGGGATGAGGAACATGCAGGGAAGAGGACGCTGGAAAGTCATGGGGCTCTAGGGCGGGAGCAGCTGCAGAGGTGGCCGGTCTTGGTCGAATGAGTGCGTTTGCCCCCAACACGGCCTCTCGTAACACCACGGCCATGTCCTGCCGCATCACCGCACGACTGCGGTCCAACTCTTCTCTGATAAATCTCAGCTCTTCAGCTCGCCTCAGACCCACCGTGGCTGTAACAACTTGGTTCACGTATCGTTCGAATTGAGCGCTGTCGTTTGGGTCGGCTCTGCCCGGAGTTGCTGGGTCTATGCCGCCTCCCAGATACACGGGTGCTCGTGACTCTGGAAGCGTGGGTAATACCATAGCGGCTGAGGTACCCGAAGGTTGCTCCTCGTCATCCTCGGAGGGATGCGAACCGCTAATGGGGAAGGGCCCCAGCCTCTCGGGTAGAGGTGCTAGTTCCGCTTCCATGACACGTCTGTTCATAGTCGTTCCTCGCGAGCCCTGAGCGACTGATGCGCCCGGGAGATCGCTAGGATCAGAAGGTCTTGTTCCTTGGTCGATGATTCGGCCGGAACGTTCTGGTTGATCGAGTTGTCTGGACGGGGTGCCTCCCCGACCTGCGCCTCTGGCCGTGCGTCGAGATTGCTTCCCCAGGCTGTCGACCCGTCCTGAATTGGAAGGATTCGGCATCCGGAGCTTTGAGCTCAGCGAGGATGGACAAAACTCTTACACGCGGGACGAAGTTCGTTAGCAAAAATAGGGTGGTCCGACAGTCCAATTAAGGTAACTGCCAGACGATAAAACTGGTAATTGATTCCGCTTGGGTTTGGGTTTAGATGTGCGGGAGTTGATGTCCTTATGTAGGGTGACCGAAACTTCCGCGTATATGGAAAAAAAAATTCTCCCAAAGAGGGGTATATTTCGTTAATAAGCCAAGTAAATAATGCTTAGGACTAAGTGCTTAAGGTAAGGATTTTTTTTCCTTTTTTTTTTTTTTTATAATTAAGGATAGTTTGAAATAAAAGAAAGTAAAAAGAAATAGGTGTGGTCTTATTGCTACAAATTTTCAGTACTGCTACTACGTGTGGATGAGGGAAGAGGGTTTCGGCCTCTTCGGAAGAGTGTCTTGGTTCGTGACCGAACCAGATGAGAGTTATGAGGAAGAAAATGTTCTCCCTCCGTCGTGCTTCTCTTTTCAGGTGTTTCTTTTTCAGGTGTTTCTCTTTTCAAGTGTTTCTATTCGGTTTCGTTCGTTCGAGGTCGAGCGTTGAGGTCGTCGTAGCTCCGTCGCCGTGCAGCTTCAGCCACGCGCGGGGAACATCTTCACCCACGCGCCGGCCTGCGCGCGCGTCGGTGCCAAGCGACCTCCGACTCTGTGTCTCCTGGTACTACTGGGTCGTTCCCGTGTAGTCAGGGTTAGAGTGGAGTCCATACAACAGACGAGTTAAGCAAGCCTCTTGCCTACTCCGGCTATGGTGCTCCTCCTCCTCTTCGAGCGCTCGCATATGCTCACGTCAATCCCGCATCTACAACAGACGAACGTGGAGAACACCTTCTATCCACGCTCCGGCTAGAGCTGGGATGTCCGCAAAAAGATCGACCCGATTCGCAAAGCGTATCGGAATGCGCCGCGGGGATTTGTGCACCCACGTCCTCTCGAAGGAGATATCGATGCTTCCTTGACCTCGAAAGCGAATAAAGATGGCTGTTGTGAAGCCTCCGTACAAGAAAAAAAGATCTACGACGGAACTTCAACAAAAGAAAAAAAATTAGATTTTTTTTTTTTTTTTTTCGGACACCTTGAAAACTATATATTATAATTAGGGCGCTTCCGGATCACTTCGGGCCCCACGTTGGGCGCCACCTGTAACCTTCGATACGACTCGGCGCTAAGCTAAGTCGTCGCTCCCTCTGAGCTACCTTCCCGATCCCCTAGATGTCGTACCGACGCGATAACGGAAAGAAATGTTCGAAGTGTCCACCGGTCCCCGCTTACAGGCGCTTAGGACTCGGTGGACCTTCGAGATCGGGAAGGGGTGTCCGACCACTGACAGCCAGGCACGATACCTCCCCGCGCTAGCTCGCCGGCGGGAGTGGGAACTTGCTGTCAGTTCGGACGTGGGTCACATTATTAACGTGCCTATCATAAACCTCCTTTAGAACGCCGCTGGCCCGATGGACCAGCCTGTGCTGGCCGCTACCAAAAGGGAAAACTGCTGAACGCGGTACTACCGCCACCTCTTCTGCCGGGGGACCCGAAGTCAGGAAGATCCGTGATGGAGTGGTTAGCTCCGAGCGCCTAAAGTCCGTTGGTCTGGACTGAGAAACACCCCTCTAGGCTGATCGCCTAGTATGGGGAGGAAAGTTGGAAGTACTCCCCGTGTGCTGACCCTCCCCGCCACGCACATGCGCGGGCTCCTTTGGCCATCCCGCCGCACTATTGCGATGGCCCCTACGTTGAAGATGGAAGCAGGCCTCAGTAGTAGTGATTGCCACCTTCTTCCATCTGACTTATCTCGCACTCACTCTCTCTCTTCATCCTCCGAACAACCAACCCTTCCCTCAACCGAAGCTTACTAATCCTCCATGGTCCGGATGCTAAATCAGTGGATCATGCAGAATCCGGATACGATAATATATTTTAAATTCATTTTTATGGTTTATTAAGACTTAAAACACACATAAAGAATTGAAATCTGACTTAAGCTAGGTTACATAGTGATCTCCCTAAATCTACCTTAACTGCTTATCTATATAATTATTCATATACATAGTAGCGAACGAGTATAGCGAAGAATCACGATAAATCTTCGCCATTCCTTCGGACTTGTTAAACCGACGAAACGATCAAAAGGATCGTTTGTGACTCTTATAATTATAATCTTATAATGGCGCTTATAATTTTCCTCTTATAATTATTTTTATAATTATACTCTTATGATGGTTTTTATAATTATACTCTTATAAGTGCTTTTATAACTAAACTCTTATAATTGTTTTTATAATTATACTCTCCGACCCCTTCGAGACTCTTGGTCCTGAACAGTCGGTTCGAAACTTCGCACTAAGCGTCGAAGGTTCGGACAGCCCGACGCGAATGGTCCTTAATATCGAAAAAAAAACTTATACTTATTAACCCGAAACAGAAGGTTCTAGACCTAAGAAGACTTAACTAATCGACAGCGTAAAAATATTTAAAACACTGTGCTTCGGATAAAACGAAAGATCCGGGCGTTCACTTTACAAGTAACTCGAAGTACAAACAAAAAACAAAATCCCAAGTGAGGAATTAATATCCAGCACTAATTGGAAAAAAAAACACTAAAACTTTAGCTCCCTGTCTCATTCGAGATGAATTAGGCTTAATAAGTGAGAAAAAAATATTTGAAAGAAACCGAATCTTACAGGCGGATCGTTATATC
The DNA here is from genome assembly GCA_949715645.1 of Portevinia maculata. Lineage (NCBI taxonomy): Eukaryota > Metazoa > Arthropoda > Insecta > Diptera > Syrphidae > Portevinia > Portevinia maculata. The sequence continues at coordinate 167,098,195 of OX454526.1, read as the reverse complement.
GGCCTTTACTGTACCGTCGTAGGTAGCTGGTCACGAATAACCACCCTATACGGGGGGGTTCGTAGTTAAAAAAAAAACGAGTCAAACCCTAAATGCTTTTAATCACTGCCGGGTGAGAAGGTACGTAAAAAAAGACGGAAATAATGTAAAAATCCGGATAAGTATCGAAAGGTTAAACTTTAGGGCATATAAATGTCAATATAATTTAAAAGAATATGATAAAGAAAGATATAATCAATATAATGTAATCAACTCACTTGTACAAATTCCCACGATGTGCGCACATAATGTCGAACCTGTACCTGTATCAAACCAAAAGTCCGAAAAAAAAATTAGAGAAATCAGTACCCACAATATGCCCCAGAATTTAATCAAAACGGTAATGACTACCTCGGCGAACTATAAGAATAGCCGTGTGCAATAATTGCACGAAACTGCGTATGCTCGGGGTGAATGACCTCTGGGACTAACTACCACGCAACTGTACTGTTGCTCGATCGTCTTGGACGCCTCCCAAGCAGGTGGTAATGCACTACTCGGTCGGCCGGACCCTTTGTGTACTGGCTTAACCGGTAATTAATTTGCGTTGTCGCCTCGCCCGTTGATAACTCTACCAAAAACCGGGATGTAGTTGACCAGCACAATCACACGCACAACTCTGGTCTTTCACCAACACTATGTTTGCACCGAAATGCTTTAGCTCACGTAGCTAGGAGCCAAATGCTCCGGACGAGTGCTTAGAAGAAGGGTGTTATTTAACGAGACTACTTCCAGTAGATATTTAATATTGAATATAGAGGAAAAAAAAGAATGTTGGATAAAACTACCGAAATAAAAAAATAACTACTTGCGAGAGTGGCTATTCCACCCCCGCACTACCACTGTATTTTCGGCTCCGGTGACGTCGCCGCTGGTGCGGATTGTTGAGATGGTGTGATGGCCGTATGTCTCTGTGGACAGGGACGGTGATGAAGAAGGCGTGGTGATAAAGCTGTGGCGGCCGTGTGTCTATACGGACAGTGACGGTGAAGACCGTGTGTCTCGGTGGACAGTGACGGTGATAAAGATGACGTGATGATAAAGCTGTGGCGGCCGTGTGTCTATACGGACAGTGACGGTGAAGACCGTGTGTCTCGGTGGACAGTGACGGTGATAAAGATGACGTGATGATAAAGCTGTGGCGGCCGTGTGTCTATACGGACAGTGACGGTGAAGACCGTGTGTCTCGGTGGACAGTGACGGTGACGATAAAATTTCCGCAGAGTTGTCCTTCGGATCGCGATAGTCCAAACCTACAAGAGAATTAAAAAAAAAGGTGGTGTCAGTGGATGGATTCCTCGTAGACTGACATGCGCTTCGGGGAATTTCCAAATTCCGAGGCGCAACGCGTTCTTACCTATACGGTTGTAAAGTCGCAGCTCCCACGTTCAGCCTATTAGTAGGGGCAAGGGTCTGCTCCTTCTAGTGGGTGAACTCGGGCTTCGCTTTGCCGACCCCGCTGTATCGCCTAAACGACAGATTTGTGGAAAAGACATTACTTTCTGCTAACTTTCAAGCTGCATCACCACTCTTACCTGTGATAGCCGGTGCTCCGGTCTGGGTACAGATATTTATCCCACGCGCCTGGCCGTCGATTGTGGTTTCTTTTTTTTTTGTTTTTTTTTCCTTTTTTTCTTCTTTTTCCCGTGGTGCACGTTCGCTGCCCGGGATTTTCTTCGGGAATTCCAGCTGCACTTAAAGGTGTCTATATATGTAATATATATATATTTTTTTTTTGTTTTATTTTCCCACGAAGGGCTTCGCACCTCCGTAGAGGGTTTTTTTGGATTTTATTCCAGGCAATTGTGCCCTGATGCGTAGATTAACGTTGATTTATTTTTCCTTTTTTTTTGTTTTATGCTTACTTGGTTTACTGCTTGTGACTTATTCTTAAGTCACGTCTTTGCTGGTCGGGGTGGTTGGCTAAAGTGACGGCGCTTGCATTTCCTTTGCTAAGGTTGGCATGCAGCCTGGATGACAGTATTCAGCCGCGAATAGTTCTCTTGTTGCGAGTACTGGCCGAGAGATGGTAGTTTGACGGTCGTGGTTACACTGGTTCTTAGGGTTCTTCGTGTCGAGGACATTTCATTGACGAAGTGCTTTCGCCTTTTCGTTTTCCATTGAAGAAAAACATGGTTCGTTACAACATCGACAATTGCCAATTGACACAGTTACCATATGATAATGTTGTAGAGGCCGTACGTATACGTAGATGGCTGATACCACCGGAGGGCTTGGGTGCAGCGGTTGCTGACGACAATGGGCAGCACGACACCAGTTAGGTATTTCTAAATGTCAGAGGAGCGCTTAGGTTATATAAATTGAGTTTATTTGCTTATGATCGAGGCCGATCATTGAGTCAGGTTGGCCGAGTTCTAATGTAATTTTGGTTTGTAATAAAATAACGTCCGAATAATCTCGCTATCAGAGTGCGCCCTCTGCAGTTCGTAGGTAGCTTTAAGAGTGACAGCAGCAGCAACAACTTCACTACGGAAGCAGCCATTTTCTTTTGTTTGTTTCGGGTCCTGTTTAGATTTCGTTGGTTGAGAAAAGAGGTGTGACGACAAGAAAAATAAAGATCTGAAAAAGAATTTAATCGCTTATAATTGCGACAATCATTTTTGTAATTTATAAAATGCTGCTCAATGACACAGTTTGAGCAAACATGCAACAGTATGTATATACGGATACTAGGTGTTAGTAAAGAAACGGTTCTGTTTTATTCTTATTCAATTCATTTTCGTACTTTTTATTATGTAATTGTTACTAAAACTACCTTATATATGTTAGTTACAGTATAGGCTACATGAACCCCAAGCCTACGCGCGCGACGGAGTGTACTGTCGATGCTACGCCACGGTTCCCAGAGGGGGACTAGGGCTTTGCTCCCTACCGAGGGATGATACGGCAGATAGGCTGCACCACAACAAAGATTAAATTCTATTGTACTTTAATTCTATCGCTCAGACACGTTTGCAAGGTTTTCAAGCTACGCCTACACAACACGGGGAGTGAGTAATCTTCTCTCTGAGCGCGACGGAACTACTAGGTACTTAACGATACTAATAATTAAACCGAGATTCTAGCGCGTTCGTCTGAGGGACTAAATGAGTAAGCTCTTAAGCACTAGTTTTCTCTTCTTAAACTAAGAAGAATATTAAATCACTGCTGGTGTGTATAGCTGCGGGCGCTGGTGCTAGGTCTCTTACTCCGTTGGGGATAGTATCCTTTTCTCAGGAGCTGGGGTTCGTGATGGTAATCACTTAGGCCGTTGGGGATAGTACCCTTTCTATGAAGCTGGTGTTCGTGGTTATAATCACTTAGGCCGTTGGGGATAGTACCCTTTTTCAGAGCTGGAGGAAGGAGAAGGCGATCTCGCCCGATGGTACTCAACTTCACTCTCCCGTGCCGATTCCCTCAGGACGAGGCGATGGTGTGCAAGACCGTCCGCTGAGGTCGAGCGACGGGGTCTTATAGACTTGATGAGGAACGTCCTGGCCTTGTCGTGACCGACGCCGCCGCTGGACTGGTGGATTTAGATCGACTTCCTTGGCCGTTGATGTTTGGTGACTCTCTGACGACGAGTGCAATGCCAACTGGCTGAGGAACTCGTCCGACCGCACTGAAATCGCTCGGCGTGCCTGGCGGTCGCCTCTGTGAAGGAGCTTGAAGGAGTGCAAACGCGACTCGGAATTTTTTGTTGGGGCTCGCTCGTCTCGGTAAACGCGTCTCGCCCGGAGTGCCTTCGTCCTGATGTCTTTCCACTGCCTCGTCCAATCGCTGGAGAAATTCCGAGGAATGAGGGAAATTTTAATGCTGCCGAACCATGTATTGATGGAGCGAGAGACTTACCTGGGGTGCGCTGGCGCAGACGATGGGATGCCAATGATGGTCGGAGATTTTTCTGCCGAAATGAGGACTTCGTCGGAGCGCAGGTCCACTAGTCTCCGCGTTTCCAAAACAAATGCAATGGCCGACATGCAAACCCGGAAATTCTTTTGCCAAAATGACAGCGAAATTGAATAATTTTAGTTTCCTGCAGAAGGGGTGCGTTCTGCCTAATATGTCAGTATAAGTATGGAAAAGCATGAAGGATTTCGTTTGAACGCTGTTCGTCCGGTGTCTAGTAGATGGCGCTATGCTGGGATTTCCTACAGTTTGTACGAAAGATGCGGTAAAGCCCTAGTGGCCATACCAGGGGGGAGTGTTAACAACCCTGCCTGAACAGCCGCAAACTTGACAGATCAAATATGACACAATTTGTTAATGTGCAGACGAACCTAATTTGAATTCGAGGTTAAAGTAAGAATGGATTATCTAATCGTATATTTTGTAAAAAAAAAACTAAAAGTAGCTATTATATATATATATATATATATATATATATATATATATTTATAACATTTAATTTAACAAAATTTAGAAACTTAATAATCTCTTTAAAAACAGGAATTTTTTAACAAAGAATAGGTCAAATAAATGACACTTGAATTACTAAAGCAATTTCGCTTGTGTCTCATTCTTCTTTCTTCACAAAAACTGAAGTACGAGTAGTTGCCCGGCGCGGCAAAAGTGTGTATACTAACATTCTTCTCTTCCACAGTGAACATTCGAGAGTGGTTACGCCAGCAGCATTACAATAACAGGTTCGAGCGCTTTTACATCATGGTCATTGGGGAATCACCCGGATGAAGCAAATGGCTCGGAGACAATGCTGGGAATAGACTACATATATTATCAGCCAACTGAGAGGAATTGTTTTCGGATTGCCTACAAGCTGAAAAACTCCACTAATCGCCTTTCTGTATTAGTGTTTGCATGCAAATCAAATTGGAAGCTTGCATACAGAAAGGCTATTTAGTGGGGTCAGGTGTGAAGTTATGACCCAATGAGAAAAATGTCGAAATCCTCTCTCAAAATGATGGAAAATGCTCTGTGTTAACAAACCTACTTCGTTTCGAGGTGGATTTGTAGAATTTTAATAAAGTACCTGCAAACCTCTTCGTTCCGTGGTGAATTAGTAATAAGTGTAAAATATAGTATAAATTGTACATAATAATGTTTTAGGTAAATCATTTATAATACTTCTTTTAGAGAAATAATAATTATAAAACTTAAATATAAATCACAGCATTAACAAAAATAGTTTAATTTTGCCCGCTATGTACCCTCTAAATCAGTAGCAAGTAGGATCGTTTGTAGTATATAGGTCGAATATATATAAAAGTTTGTACTTACTGGCTGCTCATACATGGTCAAAAATATTGTTGTTACTAGTAATGATGAAACTCTCCACTCACCACGGTCATTGCTAAAGCCTGATTACTTACTAACAAAGTTATTATTTTCAGTAGTTCGTTCGAAGTGAGTTTTATGTGTCCAAACATCCGAAATAAATTTGTCATTACTTATCTTTTCGTTACACCAACACTATAAATGTCAATGACACTATAAATGCAGGTCATATGATAAGTGAAAATGATTTTGAATTTATGGCTTACAATAATTGAATAGCTATTGCGTGATGATTGACGTTCGTATATATAAAAGTGCAACACATTGTATGCAAACATTTTTAACCGTTTTTATTTTGTTTATGATTTTGTTGAAACATATGAGTGTGACACAATTAATGACCATTTACAACAGAGTGAAAAACAACCTGTGTCCAACAATTTAAAAACATAAGGTTTTGATCTTACGAATACCATTTGAAAATGGAAGTACAACGCAGCTTTGTTATAGGTTTTACTGATTTCCTATTATTACTCTTGATGCGTCTTTCAATTTGTCTGTTTCAACATAAGCTGTTTTAACATTTTTTTCTTTTGAATTATTAGCCGTGTTTTTTTTTTGCAATCCTATATGGGCTTAGCAAATTTTCCATACAAATACGCAATCCTATATAGGATTCGTTAGCCCGGATAATCATCGGCACTTATGCCTAAGCCCAGATAAAAACTGTGCTACCAATCTATGATTACTTTAAATGTTATCAAAATTTCTATCGATTGTGTCAAAATGACATTAATCTGACAACCAAAATTAGTTAAAAAAAATACACAAGAGAGTACCTCGCGACAACGTCGCGAATATTTAATAAAAAGTTTAAAACAAAGCCAATTTTACCAAAAAAAAAGTTCCGTAACTAAGAAGGAGTATCCAAAGCACGTTTCGAAAAATTAAAAAGTTGACATTATAATGTGATTGTGTACAAAAAAATGAAACTGAAAAAGTGAGAATCGCGTAGTTGTGTCCAAAAATGTTTTCGTTGCGAATATCGCAAATAAGTTGAAAAGTTTTCTAAACATACATTTTATACATCTAAATACAACATTCCTCAAATAAGATTGAAAAGCCCTAAACTTAAAACTCTGTCTGAGGAAAGACACAGGAAAAAAAATAGCTCGTGTCTGTTCTAAGCATTTTATTTCAGGTATGTTTGTACTGTTACATTCAGGCTAGGAATCGAAAAGATAAAACGTAATTCTACTTAATTAATCTTTATTAATTAGTTCTCTTTCAATTTAATTCTTGATTATTATTCTAATAATTCACTTATTTAATTCAACAATTCACTTTCGCAATTAATCACATTAAATAAACAATCACTTTTCTCTTACTCAATACTTATACATTTTCTCTATACTTTTCACTACTGTCATCTATCACACTTCTTTATCGCGGTTCACAACTCGAATCTCTCCCTTGCGACATCTATTTATATCTCCTAGTGACACCTCTCGAAATTTCCAGATTCATTAAGTTCAGAAGGTTCGAGAACAACATAATTAGTTATTCCATAGCTATTCAAACTGCTTTTCAAATGCTGCCAATTTTCGGTAATATAGGTCTCCACTAGATGGCGGTGCGAGTGACTAATGGATGCTGAATGTCACAGTTTGAGCAAACATGCGACAATATCCCCCTCTTAAACAGCACTCCGACGAGCCTAATAGCAGCAGTCATTGATGAGCAAGATCCCGATGGGAAGATCACAGCTGAACACTGGCTGCTAGCAGAAAACGTCATCCTCAAGGCTATGATGGTCAACATCCGAAATGGGGGACCAGACTACGAGTTTGACGGAGCCGGATTGCACAAGGGCGAGAAGATAGTGGGGTGTGGAGACGGGCATACACTTGAGTTTCTCTCCAAAACCATCGCCAGCATTGGCGAACTATGGGAGGGAGCCAAACTCAAGGTCATACCAAGATCCGCACTACCACTAAGACAGAAAGCCAAAGTTCAGATACCACCTCCCTTCGACAAAGATGAGGACGAGAACATCGTGGTCCTCCTCGCAGGGTAAAACAAAAGCATCCCGATCAAGGAGTGGGTGAAGTTATACTCCAGAAGAAGTGGTGACGGCAAGGACCTCTGCTTTGCGATCAACCAATCTTCTGCAGCAAGCATAAGGCAGACCCCAGGCAGCAAACTGAAGTTCGGACTAGGTGCCGTAAGGGCACGGCTGGACGAAAATGAAGAGCCAAAGGTGACGAAAGCTGCTAGTGGTGCAAATTAATTTGCATCACTGTAAAGCAGCAACACACGACCTACTGCTGTTCATGTCAGAGGTAAGCGTGGACGTGGCATTAATTCAGGAACCCTATATTTTTAAAAATAAAATCCAAGCACTGGAATCGCCATATTACCATCTGTTCCACACCAAAGAAGAAGGTAAAGTACGAAGCTGCATTCTAGTCAAAAAAAAAAACTGTTAGTAATACATTTTTTCTTCACAGGTACAGCACAGACACAGTGGCTGTAAAAATTGAATCTCCGGGAAAGAACCTTATCCTCGCTTCAATTTATATGGCACACGATGAGGTAAACCCACCATCTGATACAGTCCGGGAACTAGTGGAACACGCTAACACACGGAACACATCCCTGGTGGTAGGTTGCGATGCATATGCACACTACACTCTGTGGGGTACTACAGGAATAAATGAAAGAGGTGAGTCGTTGTTTGAATATATTATTTCCACAAATCTAGTTTTGTGTAACAGGGGAAACCAGCCCACTTTCCAAAACAGAAACAGCGCAGACATTTTAGACATAACTCTCAAAATCAACAATGATCAGGTCAGGGTAGAAGACTGGAGAGTTTGTCGAGAGAACTCATTCTCAGATCATAGTAGAATACTCGTTACAGTCAATCTACAATATAGGGCACAACCGATTTTTAGGAACCCTAGGAAAACAAATTGGGCAGACTATGCGAAAACGGTCAGTGAGTACACACAGCATCCAAAAGAGGACAAGTTTGTCGACACTCACTCAATCGACAACGCAGTCTACTATATTACCAAAAATATGCACAAAGCCTTTGTCACACACAACCCAAAAAGGCAACTTGGTGGACCAGCGAGCTTCAAAAGTGGCGAACATTGGTAAGACAACTGTTTAACAAGGCAAGACAGAGTAAGACAGATGAAGACTGGACTAAGTATAGGATATAGAGGGTGATGACGGTGTAGAGGTTAGTGTGTTGGCTTGTTACCCGTGCGGTGCAGGTTCAATCCCCATGGGGAACAACAACATACGCCACCCATTCACATGCCTCTACACCAAAAGGAGGAATTCTGCCTGGTAGTACAATGGACCGTTACCGAGTCCGAGTGCTCTAGGATTTGGAATTCCTTTTTTATATAAAAAAAAAAAAAAAAAAAAGTATAGGTCCGAACTTAATCTATACACTAAAGAAATAAGGAGAGCTAAACTCGAATCCTGGAACACGTTCTGCGAATCCATAGAGAGTACAAACGAGGCCGCCAGACTACGTAAAGTATTGTCCAAAGACCCCAAGGTCCCAGGCTATATTAAACGTGCTGACGACTCTTAGACAGAGTCTAGCCAAGAAACTCTACAAATATTAATGGATACTCACTTTCCGGAGTCTAGTGAAATCACTGGGTGTGAGATCAGCTACACTCCGGTTCCGCCAGACACACAAACGGAAATAGCAATGGAAAGCATTATAACAGAACACAAAATTGCTTGGGCAGTCAAATCATTCAAGCTCTACAAATCGGCGGGACCAGATAATGTCATACCAGCAATGATACAACAGGCTCTTAATGTAATACTGCCATGGCTAAAAGCCATTTTCAAAATCTGTATAAGACTCTGCTACATACCGCAAAGCTGGAAAGAAGTTAAAGTGATATTCATTCCCAAAACAGGGAGACATATACACTGCACAGCAAAAGATTATAGGCCGATAAGTCTCTCCTCTTTTCTCCTAAAGACACTGGAGAGAATAATCGACTTATACACAAGTTACCTTCTAAACGAAAACATAACTATGCAGCACTCAACACGGCTACCTCAAAGGCAAGTCCGTTGAAACAGCCCTGCACGAAGTTGTATCAATAATAGAAAAAGGATTACACCACAAAGAATTCACCATGGCAGCATTTTTGGACATTGAGGGAGCTTTCAACAATGTTAAAACAGCGGCCATAAAAACAGCGCTCGAAGACTTAGGAGCGAAAAAAGAAATAACGAACTGGGTTTACGAAATGCTCAACAGCAGAGTAATTAACTCAGAGATCGGTGAGAGTCACATAAGGAAAATAGTGACCAGGGGCACCCCACAGGGAGGGGTCATATCTCCCCTTCTGTGGCTCATAGTGGCCAATAATATCCTAACGACTCTAAAGGTCAAAAGGACGAAAATAGTAGCGTACGCAGACAATATTGTAATTCTAATAAGTGGCAAGTATCTCCGCACTATTAGTGAACTCATGGAATCTGCCCTAAAAGAATTATCCTCGTGGGCAAGACCGAACGGCCTTGGAGTTAATCCAGTAAAAACCGAATGCGTTCTGTTCACTAGGAAAAGAAAAATCGAGAAATTCGATATGCCAAAGCTAAACGGAATTCGTATGAAACTTTCCCCGGAGGCAAAGTATCTGGGCATCATCCTAAACTCTAAGCTTACTTGGAAACGTAACACAGAAGAAAGCAAAAAAAGCACTATGCGCCTTCTACGCATGCAAGGACACCTTTGGCAAACGTTGGGGTATGCGCCCTTACATAACCCATTGGATGTACACAGCGATCATACGACCCATACTTACATACGGGTCAATTGTATGGTGGAAGGCAACAGAAAGGACTACCTATCTCCATAACCTCTCAAAGGTACAGAGAATAGTATGCATCGGTATAACAGGAGCAATGAGATCAACACCTCAAGCCGGACTGGAAGTCATTTTAAACCTACCACCACTTGGTGAATACATTCGCAGCATGGCAGCCAAAGGAGCCCTCCGCCTTAAGGAGGCAAACATGTGGAGACACAGCTCCTATGGGCACGGCTCCATAATTCACAATTACTTAGGTATTGATCTATCCAGGAAAACGGACTACATAATCCCCAATCGAAACTTTGAGAAAAGCTACTCTACATACATACCCCAAAGAGAGAACTGGAACACGCACACCAGCTTACAAGAAATCCATAACTATACGGACGCGTCAAAAATGGATGTAGGTACAGGAGCAGGAGTTTTCTGCGAGCCCCTAGACATAAAGGACTCGTACAGACTCCCCAATGAATGCAGCGTCTTTCAAGCCGAAATAGTCGCCATAGACAAGGCAGCAAAAACAATATCCGCGAAGAATCTGGATCCTTCCAGATTACAATCTTCGTAGACAGTCAGGCGGCGATCAAAGCACTAGACAGCAAAACCATAAAGTCAAAAACAGTCAGGAACTGCCAAAAATCCCTCAACGAAATAGGCGAACGACACAGGATCACCCTCTGCTGGGTCCCCGGTCGTAGCGAAATCGTGGGGAATGAAAAGGCAGACGAGCTGGCAAGAACAGGGTCAGAACTTGACGCAATGGACGCCATTAGTGCAGCAAAAAGAAACATTGACCAAAAACTGAGGGAACAAATTAACACCACCTGGTCCCAAAGGCACGACTGTGTTATATCTCGCAGTCTATGGCCAAGAATCGACGAGAAAAGAACAAAACACATCCTAGGAATGAATAAACAAGAAGTACGTATCCTAACCGGCGTACTGACAGGCCACTGCACCATAGGTGTAATGGCAAACAGGCTGGGCATTAGCTCACCAGACTACTGCGGGAGCTGTCAGGATATAGAAGAAACCGAGACCATCAAACACCTGCTCTGCGAGTGTCCAAACCTCCAGACATCTCGACTTCGCTATCTGGGCAACAGATTTTTCGAAGACCTAGAGGACGTAGTGCAGGTACCACTGACAAACACAATCAGGTTTGTCAAGAAGACAGGTTGGTTCCAATAGGCCAACCAACAAGAATAATTTAAACGGAGTATGGTAAGTGTTTTTATTGTAAGGGAAGATTTTTACCACAATAAACAACAAGGGATCACAATAGACCAATGGACCCCCGTCCAAGCACAGCAATTGCTGTGCACCTCCCTTCTAACCTAACCTAACCTAATTCCATCATAGCACTCATATCAACGCCTGTAATTACTTGTTATTCTGCTACGTCGAACAAAACGGACTTGGGGTTTTCTCCTTAATTTTCAACAGCTTCCTGCAGTCGGAGCACCAGATCACTTTTTCCTTCAGCTGTGGAGAGATTTCGCTTTTCGAGTTCAGCTTTTAACTGCGGTATACTGAGCTCTAGTAATTTCAATGTGCGGCCCATTTTTGTTTCCCTTTTTTTTTAACTAATTTACTTCACTTTAATTTTACACTGAATATGTTTTATCCCACTTCTGACACCAATGTTACATTCAGGCTAGGATTCGAAAAGATAAAACGTAATTCTATTTAATTAATCTTTATTAATTAGTTCTCTTCCAATTAATTTTTGATTATTATTCTAATAATTCACTTATTTAATTCAACAATTCACTTTTACTTTTAATCACTTTAAATACACAATCACTTTTCTCTTACTCAATACTTATGCTTTTTCTCTATACTTTTGACTACTGTCATCTATCGCACTTCTTTATCGCGGTTCACAACTCGAATCTCTTGGCTGCTCCTGCGACATCTATTTATATCTCCTAGTGACACCTCTCGAAATTTCCACATTCGTTAAGTTAGAAGGTTCGAGAACAACATAATTAGTTATTCCATAGCTATTCAAACTGCTTTTCAAATGCTGCCAATTTTTGGTAATATGGCTCTCCACTAGATGGCGGTGCGAGTGACTAATGGATGCTGAATATCACAGTTTGAGCAAACATGCGACAGTACATTTAAAATAAAATAAAACCATAGGGGTTGCAAAATATCTACTGTTTAGGAAATATGCGAATCATGGTGATCATTTCAACCCGGACTGTGTTCCTTGTTTGCACTTGGGATACGCCAGTAAATCGAACCCAACATTTGCAGCTAGTCGATTTAATCGGTAATGTCAACGTGTGACTGAAAGAGCGAAATACAAATTTACTCTATGGAACCTAATGGTATGTACAATTGTACACACATATATTTATCTTTTTTACTTACCCATAACAATAAAAATACACTTGTTACTTATTTACTTTGAATAAAAGAGGTTGACCCTGCAAGCTGAAGAGCTGAACCAGATGCTGTGGAAGCATTTTCGGAAGAGCTGTGCAAGAGCCCTGTCACAAATCAGTTGGTAAAATTTATTCTGTGTTCATTAAGATTGTGAGTTACTTTTTAAATTTATGTGCAGGGACTCAAACTGATTTAGTAGAAGAGACTTCTCACAAATCCATTGGTAATAAATGTTTGTACTGTCTTGATAGTAATTGTGAAAAATTTTGTTAAATTTATTTGCAGGAACCCAAACTGGTTTAGTTGTGAAGGAAGTCGATACTGTATTTTCAGCGTTGAGGAAGAAAGAGCTAGCATTGGAAAGAAAATAACTTGAAGTTTACGTTGTATTATAACTTTTTATTTACTGTTTTGGTTATAAAGCTATAAATTCCTTAAAATTATCCATTGTATTGTTATTTCTTTTTAACACATTGGCTTCAATAAAAAACCGAATTAATTAAAAAACTTGTTTCTTCATTAATACTGTTACATCCAGGCTAGGATTCGAAAAGATAAAACGTAATTCTATTTAATTAATCTTTATTAGTTCTCCTTCAATGTCCTTTTACTTCTTGATTATTATTCTAATAATTCACTTATTTAATCCAACAATTCACTTTCACAATTAATCACTTTAAATAAACAATCACTTCTCTTATTCAATATTCTCTATACTTTTCACTACTGTCATCTATCGCCCTTCTTTATCGCGGTTCACAACTAGAATGTCTTGGGTGCTCCTGCGCCATCTATTTATATCTCCTAGTGACACCTCTCGAAATTTCCAGATTCGTTGAGAAGGTTCGTTAAGTTCAGAAGGTTCGAGAACAACATACCAAGTTATACCACAGCTACTCAAACTGCTATTCCAATGCTGCCAAAATCGGTAATATGGCCACTTTCTACTAGATGGCGTAGTTGACTAATTAATGACACAGTTCAAGCAAACATGCAACAGTATCCCCCTCTTAAACTTGTTCGTCCCGAACAAGCACGTCAATATTTTCCCCATGGTAGCGATGGAGACGATCCACATGGACAACTTTTAGCTTGCCTCTTCCTCGCTGGATCCGGTAGACAACATCGTTGATGCGCTTCACTATCTTATAGGGTCCTTCCCAATCCTGCTGTAGTTTAGGTGACATACCTTTTCGGCGATGAGGGTTGTATAGCCATACCAGATCTCCTTCCTGGAATCCTGTGGTGGTTGCTTTTGTGTCGTACCTCGTCTTCATGCGGTCGCTGGATATCGGATGAATATTTCGGTGGATTTCAGTACCCGGTACACACTTTCCAACCACCTCACCTTGCTTCAATTTGACGCTTTTGTGTTCCGCATTAAGAACTCGTACGGGAACAATATTGTTCTTCGGCTCGACAAGCACTTTTCCAACCTCGCAGTTTCGGTAGTGGTTGTCTTTTGGCCCAACTAGAGAGAATCTGTGGCTCATAGGATCACCTTCCGGCTTTGTCGGAATCATTGTCTCTGAAGAAGGTGGTAGGACCTCGTCCTCACTATTGACTGTCCTCAGGGATGCGGCGTTCTCTTTCCCGTACACCATCGGAATCTCTACTTTTCGATACTTGAGTACTTGCATACCAAAGTCCAATACGACATCATGCGCCTTCATGAAATCGATTCCAATGATGCATTCGTCATATATATCAGCTACTAAGAAAGCGTGGGAGAATGCTAATCCTGCCAAATTTATTGTTAGCATGATATCTCCGTACACTTTCGCTGTCGCTCCTGTTGCTGTTTTCAGACAGTAACTGCTGGTGTTGTGCAACCAAGACTGACGGACGATGTCCCTCCTTATAATGGAAGCGGTGGCACCGGTGTCGATGGCTGCCACGCACTTATTTTGACCGATATAGGCTTCCACTGTTAAACTCTTGTTTCCTCGTTTGGTTTGGGAGACTTGAATTGTGGTCCTGGAGTCATCGATTCCGGAAACCCACTTCTGCTCCGAGAAGCTGCCCCTTACACGTTTCCCGACTGCTGGTTCTGCGAAGCTATATCTGCCAGATGCTTCTTCGTTGCGCCTCCTAGGCCCGCAATGTGGACAACTGCCTTGTCTGGGTGGAGCTCTACACTGTCTCTGCAGGTGCCCTATTTTGTTGCAGTTCCAACAGCGCATTTGACCTCTGTTATCTCTGTTCCGGTCTAATATGTCTGTTTTTTGACATGAGCATTCAACGGCAGTCACTTCCCTTACGCGTTGGAACACATGCGATGCCTGATCAGCAGCTTGCATTGTCAAGGCAAATGCTAGGGCCTCAACGAGAGTTCTCTTTCCAGCCATTCTTACGGCCATTTGCAGTTGTCTATCTTCAATGGCTTGGATAAACGCCTCCACAGCCATTTCATTGATGAGAACCTCACCAGCATTAGGATATGACAAATGTGCCAGACGTTCGATATCTGCTTGCAGCTGTTGAAGTGTTTCTCCCCGCTTCTGGACTCTACTGCGTAGCTGGACCCTGTACACTTGCTGCATATGCTCATCACCGAAGCGCATCTCTATAGCCTTGACCAGGGCGTCGTAGTCGTGTTGCTTCTCTTCTGAGACGGTTTGGAGTAACTCCGCAGCTGTACCTCTTAGTGCGAGCGTTAGCGCAATCGACTTTTCCTCGTTGGCCCAGCTGTTCGCCATTGCGGCTGCTTCAAACTGTTTCTTATAAATTGGCCATGATGTTTGACCATCGAAAACAGGAGGCTGCATCTCTTTCCTTCTCGGGCAGTCCGCAGAATTTTCTCGAGCCTTCTGCTTCTTCACTTTCTCGAGCTCTTTAGCCAAGTTCTCGATGTTTGTATCGATTTCGTCGAATTTGGTTTCAACCTTCTCGAACTTTTGGTCAATTTCTTCGAGTTTTCCGAGAACATTTTTAAAATCTTCCACAGCGCTCTTTTGGGCGGCAACTATGGAATTCTTTTGTTCTTCGAATTTAGTGTCCATTGCTTGCAATTTGGAATCTAGAGAATTCTTCTGTTGTTCTAGAGAATTCTTTTGTTCATCAAATTTAGAGTCCATTGATTGCAATTTGGAATCTAGAGAATTCTTTTGTTCATCAAATTTAGAGTCCATTGATTGCAATTTGGAATCTAGAGAATTCTTCTGTTGTTCTAGAGAATTCTTTTGTTCCTTGAACTGAGAGCCCATAGAATTCTTCTGTTCATTGAACTGAGACTCCATAGAATTCTTCTGTTCATCTAACTTGGCCAGAGGTAATTCCATCATAGCAGTCATATCAACGCTTGTACTTACTTGTTCTTCTGCTACGTCGAACAAAACGGACTTGGGGTTTTCTCCTTCGTTTTCAACAGATTCCTGCAGTCGAAGCACAAGATCACTTTTTCCTCCAGCTGTGGAGAGATTCCGCTTTTCCAATTCAGCTTTTAACTGCGGAATACTGAGCTGTAGTAATTTTAATGTGCGGCCCATTTTTTTTTTAATTCACTTCACTTTAATTTCACACTGAATACGTTTTATCCCACTTCTGACACCAATGTTACATCCAGGCTAGGATTCGAAAAGATAAAACGTAATTCTATTTAATTAATCTTTATTAGTTCTCCTTCAATGTCCTTTTACTTCTTGATTATTATTCTAATAATTCACTTATTTAATCCAACAATTCACTTTCACAATTAATCACTTTAAATAAACAATCACTTCTCTTATTCAATATTCTCTATACTTTTCACTACTGTCATCTATCGCCCTTCTTTATCGCGGTTCACAACTAGAATGTCTTGGGTGCTCCTGCGCCATCTATTTATATCTCCTAGTGACACCTCTCGAAATTTCCAGATTCGTTGAGGTTCGTTAAGTTCAGAAGGTTCGAGAACAACATACCAAGTTATCCCACAGCTACTCAAACTGCTATTCCAATGCTGCCAAAATCGGTAATATGGCCACTTTCTACTAGATGGCGTAGTTGACTAATTAAAGACACAGTTCAAGCAAACATGCAACAATACTTAATCTGCACTTTGCAAAGTTGAATTTGCTACGGACTTAAATTAACCAATGCATAGCAGGTAAGAACTTTTTTGTCCATGTACATTTCATTAGCGTCAGTTCTTTTCGAAATACATGCTATAGGTTGCGTGCTGGTAAGTATTAAATACTGTTACATCCAGGCTAGGATTCGAAAAGATAAAACGTAATTCTATTTAATTAATCTTTATTAGTTCTCTTTCAATGTCTTTTACTTCTTGATTATTATTCTAATAATTCACTTATTTAATTCAACAATTCACTTTCACAATTAATCACTTTAAATAAACAATCACTTTTCTCTTATTCAATATTCTCTATACTTTTCACTACTGTCATCTATCGCCGTTCTTTATCGCGGTTCACAACTCGAATGTCTTGGGTGCTCCTGCGACATCTATTAATAGGTCCGTTCGCGAACTAATATGCAAACGTAAATTCATATAAACTTTCGTACTGAGAAAATGGTAAAAAGATGAACGAAAGAAAAATGTACTTTCGTTAATTTTTCTTCACACAGAATTTCAGCTGGAAAGAAAATGAAAACTGTCAAATGATGAAATCCTATGAGTTTGCCAGCAAAAAAAAAACAGCTGTTGCCTCTTTTCAAGCCAAACTAAGATGGTTTTTCAACTTTTTACACAAAAGCGTTCGCGTACTTTTCTTAGAAATGAGAGGATTCTCTCTCGATTTTGGAGATTAGACACTTTTCATTTTTCTACACATAAAGTACGCGAACGGACCTTATATCTCTTAGTGACACCTTTCGAAATTTCCAGATTCGTTGAGAAGGTTCGTTTAGAAGGTTCGAGAACAACATCATGTATGTACTAGTTATTCCACAGCTACTCAAACTGCTATTCAAATGCTGCCAAAATCGGTAATATGGTCACTTTCTACTAGATGGCGCAGTTGACTAATTAATGCTGAATGACACAGTTCAAGCAAACATGCAACAATATCCCCCTCATAAACTTGTTCGTCCCGAACAAGCACGTCAATATTTTCGCCATGGTAGCGATGGAGACGATCCACATGGACAACTTTCAGCTTGCCTCTTCCTCGCTGGATCTGGTTGACAACATCGTTGATGCGCTTCACTATCTTATAGGGTCCTTCCCAATCCTGCTGTAGTTTATGTGACATGCCTTTTCGGCGATGAGGGTTGTATAGCCATACCAGATCTCCTTCCTGGAATCCTGTGGTGGTTGCTTTTGTATCGTACCTCGTCTTCATGCGGTCGCTGGATATCCGAATCTTATCTCTAGTTTTCCGATGAATGTTTCTGATGATTTCTCTGAGATCCGCAACATAATCATCTTCATTCGTTGCCTCATCAGTCGGAGATCCAAACATCAATTCACTAGGTAACCGGATGGTTCGACCAAAAAGGATTTCGGATGGAGTATGTCCTGTTGTGTTATGAACTGCACTTCGATAAGCTAATAGGAACATGCGGATGTGCTTGTCCCAGCCCCGCTGGCAGTCGCCAACAACCTTAGAAAGGTGTTCGTTTAAGGTTCTATTGAAGCGTTCCACCATTCCGTCCGATTGTGGATGAAGCGGGGTTGTTCTTGTCTTCTTAATCCCTAGTAGCTGGCATACTCCTTGAAAGATCTTCAACTCGAAGTTGCGACCTTGGTCCGAGTGCAATTCCATTGGTACGCCAAATCTGCTTACCCAGTTGTGGACAATCTGCTTTACCACGGTTTTAGCTTCTTGGTTAGGTATAGCAAAGGCTTCAGGCCATTTAGTGAAGTAGTCCATCACTACGAGGATATAGCGGTTTCCACTGTTGGTTTCTGGAAACGGTCCTGCGATGTCAACTGCAATCCTTTCAAAGGGCGCTCCAACGTTGTATTGATGCATCTTGCCTTGCATTTTTACTCTCGGGCATTTACTGGCTGCGCAAGTGGCGCATTTTCGGCACCAGTTTTCGACATCGTCTCTTGCGTGGATCCAGTAAAAGTGTTCTCGCACTTTTTCGAGCGTCTTATTTACTCCCAAGTGACCTCCGGACACTCCATAATGTAGTTCCCTAAGCACTTCGTTGACTTTCGATCTGGGTACCACAAGTTGCATCACTGCTGATGTTCCATCCGAACTTTCCCATTTTCTTTTCAAAATGCCATCCTGGACATGAAGTGAGTCCCATTGTGCCAAGTATGCCTTCAGTTCCGGACTCCTATTGGAGATCTGCTGCCAGTCCGGCTTGCCCTCATGTTCCTTCCAGGCGAGAATCGGCTCGATATCCGGATCTTCCTGTTGAGCATTCCGGATCTACCGTGCACTCCAGCCGCTAATGGGCTCAGCTCTCAACCGTTGGACTGACACTTTATCTTTTTCCTCCTGGCGCACGCAATGTTTACAATCAGCCTTGCAGGGTCGCCGGGAGAGGGCATCTGCGTTGGAGTGAAGGGTTCCCTTTCGGTGCTGTATCTCGTAGTCATACATCTGCAGCCGTTCAATCCACCTCGCGACTTGTCCTTCAGGGTTCTTAAACTGCAGCAGCCACTTTAGAGACGCATGATCTGTACGCAGGATGAATTTCTGCCCATATAAGTACTTGTGGAAGTGCTTTGTTGCCAGGATCAAAGCCAGGAGTTCCCGCCTGGTTACGCAATAGTTCCTCTCCGGCTTGGATAGCACTTTACTGAAGTAGGAAACTACTCTGTCTTGGCCATCATGGATCTGCGAAAGAACGGCTCCGATCCCAACATTACTAGCGTCGGCATCTACAATAAATGTTTTTCCTGGAGTAGGGTACGCTAGAATTGAAGCATCACACGGTTGGTGTTTGAGACTCTTAAAACTCGCTTCGCATTCACCTGACCATTTGAATGGTTTTCCCTTTTCCTTCGGTTGGTGCAAGCTCTTTGCGATCCTTGCAAAGTCCTTCACAAACCGTCTGTAGTACGTTGCAAGTCCCAGGAAGCTCCTCAGTTGGTGTTTGTCTTTGGGAACGGGCCAATTTTTCACCGCATCGACCTTCTCTGTGTCAGTCCTTACTCCCTCGGACGAGATGATGTGCCCTAGATATTTCACCTCAGATCTAAAGAGATCACACTTTTTCGAGTTAAGCTTTAATTGTGCACTTCGTAGTCTCTGGAACACTTCCTTCAAGTGATCTCGATGTTCTTCAAACGTTTTTCCAACCACGATGACATCGTCCAAGTAGACCAAACACGTTTTCCATGTTAGCCCCAACAAAACACGCTCCATTAGACGCTCAAATGTTGCCGGCGCGTTACACAGTCCAAATGGCATTACTGTGAATTGCCAGAGCCCGTTTCCTGATGTGAAAGCCGTTTTCTCGCGGTCTTCCGGATGGATCTGCACTTGCCAGTAGCCAATCTTCAGATCTAGTGTGGAAAACCATCGGGCTCCGGACAGCGTATCCAGCGTATCGTCAATCCTTGGTAGAGGGTAGCTATCCTTTTTGGTGACATTATTCAGTTGGCGATAGTCTACACAGAACCGAGTGCTGCCATCTTTCTTTTTGACTAGAACAATTGGAGATGCCCATGGGCTTTTAGAGCATTCGATCACTCCTTCCTTCTCCATCGTCGACACTATCTCTGCAACCTCCGTCTGCTTAGCCAATGGTAATCGTCTGGGAGGCTGACGAATCGGTCTCGCATCTCCAGTGCCTATCCGGTGTTGTACAAGGTGTGTTCGGCCATACTCACAGTCCCGCGAAGTGAATATATCAGCAAACTCGTTGATGAGGTTCCCTGCCATGGCTTGCTGCTCCTGATTCAGATCGCAGTGCTGGAATAAAGTTCTTTTCACCTCAGTCATTCCCATTGGTGAACGAGGCTTCGCAACACCTTCCTGTGATAGTTTCGTGATGGCAGTAACCGGTACACACTTTCCAACCACCTCACCCAGCTTCAATTTGACGCTTTTGTGTTCCGCATTAAGAACTCGTACGGGAACCATATTGTTCTTCGGCTCGACAAGCATTTTTCCAACCACGCAGTTTCGGTAGTGGTTGGCTTCTGGCTCGACTAGAAAGAATCGGTGGGCCCCAGGATCACCTTCCAGCTTTGTCCAAATCAGTGTCTCTGAAGAAGGTGGTAGGACCTCGTGCTTACTAATGACTGTCCTCAGGGATACGGCGTTCTCGTTCCCGTACACCATCGGAATCTCTACGTTTCGATACTTGAGTACTTGCATACCAATGTCCAATACTACATCATGCGCCTTCATGAAATCGATTCCAATGATGCATTCGTCACATATATCAGCTACTAGGAAAGCGTGGGAGAATGCTAATCCTGCCAAATTTATTGTTAGTATGACCTCACCATTGTGGTCCTGGGGTCGTCGATTCCGGAAACCAACTTCTGCCCCGCGAAGCTGGTTCTTACGCGTTTCCTGACTGCTGGTTCTGCGAAACTATATCTGCAGGATGTATGTTATCCCTGCCAGATGCTTCTTCGTTGCGCCTCCTAGGCCCGCAATGTGGACAACTGCCTTGCCTGGGTGGAGCTCTGCACTGTCTCTGTAGGTGCCCTATTTTGTTGCAGTTCCAGCAGCGCATTTGACCTCTGTTATCTCTGCTCCGGTCTACGATGTCTGCTCTTTGACATGAGCATTCAACAGCTGTAATTTCCCTTACGCGGTGGAACACATTCGATGCCTGATCAGCAGCTTGCATTGTCAAGGCAAATGCTGGGGCCTCAGCGAGAGTTCTCTTTCCAGCCATTCTTACGGCCATTTGCAGTTGTCTATCTTCAATGGCTTGGATAAACGCTTCCACAGCCATTTCATTGATGAGAATCTCACCAGCATTAGGATATGACAAATGTGCCAGACATTCGATATCTGCTTGCAGCTGTTGAAGTGTTTCTCCCCTCTTCTGGACTCTACTGCGTAGCTGAACCCTGTACACTTGCTGCATATGCTCATCACCGAAGCGCATCTCTATAGCCTTGACCAGGGCGTCGTAGTTGTGTTGCTTCTCTTCTGAGACGGTTTGGAGTAACTCCGCAGCTGCACCTCTTAGTGCGAGCGTTAGCGCAATAGACTTTTCCTCGTTGTCCCAGCTGTTCGCCACTGCAGCTGCTTCAAACTGTTTCTTATAAATTGGCCATGATGTTTGACCATCGAAAACAGGAGGCTGCATCTCTTTCCTTCTCGGGCAGTCCGCAGAATTTTCTCGAGCCTTCTGCTTCTTCACTTTCTCGAGCTCTTTAGCCAAGTTCTCGATGTTTGTATCGATTTCGTCGAATTTGGTTTCAACCTTCTCGAACTTTTGGTCAATTTCTTCGAGGTTTCCTTCGAGAACATTTTTAAAATCTTCCACAGCGCTCTTTTGGGCGGCAACTATGGAATTCCTTTGTTCTTCGAATTTAGTGTCCATTGCTTGCAATTTGGAATCTAGAGAATTCTTCTGTTGTTCTAGAGAATTCTTTTGTTCATCAAATTTAGAGTCCATTGATTGCAATTTGGAATCTAGAGAATTCTTTTGTTCATCAAATTTAGAGTCCATTGATTGCAGTTTGGAATCTAGAGAATTTGTCTGTTGTTCTAGAGAATTCTTCTGTTCATCTAACTTAGAGTTCATACAGTCGAATTTCTGATCGAACTTGGCCAGAAGTAGTTCCATCATAGCAGTTATATCAACGGCTGTACTTACTTGTTCTTCTGTTACGTCGAACAAAACGGACTTGGGATTTTCTCCTTCGTTTTCAACAGCTTCCTGCAGTCGAAGCACCAGATCACTTTTTCCTCCAGCTGTGGAGAGATTCCGCATTTCTAGCTCAGCTTTTAACTGCGGTATACTGAGCTGTAGTAATTTCAATGTGCGGCCCATTTTTCTTTCCTTTCTTTTCACTAATTCACTTCACTTTAATTTCACACTGAATACGTTTTATCCCACTTCTGACACCAATGTTACATCCAGGCTAGGATTCGAAAAGATAAAACGTAATTCTATTTAATTAATCTTTATTAGTTCTCTTTCAATGTCTTTTACTTCTTGATTATTATTCTAATAATTCACTTATTTAAATTATAACGTGTTTTCTCAGCCGGGGTAGGCTAAGCGGGAATGCCTGGGTCTTGCAAAATTAATTTTAAACTTTTAATTCACTTTATTTAACTAATAAATAACTTTAGTCCTTCCTGGCGTCGATGCGGCGTGGCTAAGCTCCGGCGGTAAACTCCTCGACTCCTAGGCGCTATCCTCTTATATAGGCGCCTATTGGGGTGAGTTTTCCCGTATGGTGTCTCGGTCGTGGTGCTGCTCCTCTGGCGTCTCTGTGGTGGTGCTGCTTCTGTTGCTGATGGTGTTGTCTCTGCTGCTGTTGTGGTCTCTGCGGCTGTTGTGGTCCCTGCTGCTGTTGATGTTGTCGTTGTTGTTGCTGTTGTTATTGTGGTGGTTGTTGTTGTTGTGTACTACCCTACTCTACCAACTACTATCTACTTAACTCTCTTCTTAACTTAACTTCTACCAACTACTTCTAAGAGGGCGAGTACCTGGGCCGCAATAAGCTGCAAGCCCTGTGTCCTCACTGCCCGCTCTTGCTACGTGAGCCCGTAGTGTCCACCAGAGCGCTTCTGCTCCACACATGTTGGCTGGATCCAGCTGTCATGTGTCTGGTCCGGCGGCCACCACTCGACTGACTTTCTATTTTGTGGTAGTCATGCGCATCCAGTGGTGAAATTGCGAATGGGGTAAGTGTGGGCACGCGTGTTGGTATTGGTAGGAGTGTGCGAGTGTGTGTGCCGTGGTGGGTTGGTGTTGCTGTGGTGAGTTTTGGTCAGTGTGTTTGGCGCTGCATTCGGCTTGCTGATGTATTGGTGGTGGTGGGGAGTTGTTTTTGTGCCACAGCACATGTGGCGAAGATTACTTCGTTACATCCCCCTCCTACTTCAGCAATCAACATCCGGTGTTTGAGGTGAGGGCGTGATGACAACTCTCCTCAATCCTATGGGTGCTGGGATCCTTATGACAGGGCTTTGCTTGCTGCGTATGGGCTCTTCGATGGAAGGGTTTCTGCCCGTGATTGCGTTTTAAGCCGTGAACACGGTTGGCAGCGGCGAACGTATTTCGCGACATCCCTGAATATTCCAGGCCAATAGTAATACTTGGCTATTCTGGCGATGGTCTTCTTAGTTTTATAATTAACAGTGGTTGGCTCGTCGTCGTGGCACTCCTCCAACACACGTTGTCGTTGGTCTCTGGCGATGCAGAGCTTCCACGGGATGTAGTCGTCTTTGAGGTAGGCGGTGTTCTCCTGGATGTGCCGGTATAGGTTTCCTTCTTCAATGCGGTAATCCGGTAAGTTTGACGGCTCTTTCATTACGGCAGTTATCTTCTTGGCGCTCCAGTCCCCTTTTTGCGGCGGCTGTTCATCTGATACTTGGAGTGGCATCGGATCCTTGTAAGACTTCCTTTTCGGCCTCGTGGTCTTCTTTTTTGTCTTAGCACTACATAACTTCCTTTCGTCTCCCCTCGTTTGCTTTGCAAGATTACTCGAGAACTCGTTCGTGCTGCTTCCGCCTGTATCTTCTACTGTCTGCCTGGGCTCACTTAAAGTGTCGACTATGGCTGGCGTATCTCGGTCGATTGTTGCTGACGTTCTGTGCTGCGGAATCTCAATTGAGTTGGAGCCGAGACGTAGGAATACCCCCACTCGTGTAAGGAAATCCATTCCCAGTATGATGGCGTTGGTCATACGGGGCATGACTAATAACTCCTGTTTATAGGTACAGGTATTAAAACTGATGTCGACGATCGTTTTACCCTCAATAAGCACGTTGCTGCCGTCTGCGAGGCGTGTGTATAGATTATCATATGGGCTTAGTGTTATGTCGCTGGTGATTTTTATGGCTGTTTCGGAGTCGATAAACGATCGTGTTGCTCCGGTATCGATGAGAGCTTCGTATTCGTCGTCCTTAATGGTGATACGGGCGTAAATACGTGAGTCGTCCTTTATAAACAGCGAGGATCGATTGGTGAAGGCATGCCTTATGCTATTACGGCGACAACAATCTTTCGTTCGGACATCTGGTCTGCCACAATCCCAACAGAAGAGCACTTGTGGATTTTGACAGTTCCATCGCACGTGTCCTTCTTGACCGCATTGCCAGCAACCATTTCGTAACCTTGGTGGTCTTCGTTTCACAGGCTCCTGACTGTGACCTCTTGGCTTCGACCACTTCTGCGTCGTGTGCACGTGATGGCATTGCCCCCTGGGTACTTCCATACTGTTGACCCGGCCTGGGCATTCTTCAGCACGGATGCACTCGTATTCTTGGGCGAGGAGGATAAGATCCCGTAATGTTACAAAGTCTCCTCGCCGAATATACAGCTTATATTCTGGTCGGCAGTTATTGTATATCCTATCCAGTTGTTGCCTTTTGTTCATGTCTGTCGTCCACCGCATAAGAGATTGGATTGCAGTGACGTACTCCGTGAATCTTTCCCTCGGGCTTTGGATTCGTCGCCGGATGTCGTCCTCAAGTCGCTCGAAGTATCGTGGTGGCAAGAAATAGAGTTGAAAGTCCTGTTTAAAGTTGTTCCAACTTGTCCAGTCGCTGTGGTTATTGCGATACCAGGAAAGAGCTTTGTCGTTTAAAAGCTCCGGCAAAGTTCTGGTAATTCGGTCGAGGGGGAGGCAGTAGCACCTAGCCAGTTCCTCTACTCGTTCTATGAATCCGAGTGGTTCTCTTCCTCCATCATAGCGGATCCCCCATTTGCGGACCTTATCGCAGACTTCTGCATCGCTGATCTCGTGTTCTGACATCTTCGGATCTGTGATCTTATCTTTCGTTGGTCTCGTTTGATTTTCGTAGCGGTCTTCCTCTTCTGACCCTAGAATTGCTTGTCTTTCTGTTACTTTTGTTTTGCTTCGTTGTCCCGCTAGGTCGTCGCCTGATTTTAGTACCGCTTCTCTGAACGGTTGTGTTTCTGCGTACTTGGTCGTCCTTTCCCCTGCTGCGATGGTCTTCCAAGTAATAGTATTGGTGCTGCGTGGCTGCTCCATTAGCTGTGGTGGCTTGAACGAAGGAACGGTGGTTTTCTCTGATGTGTTGTATTCGCCTGTCGATCGAGGTCTGCGGCGTTGGTTGGCTGTAACGGGCCTCTAGTTCTTCAAGTGTGTTTTATTTCCGTCTGCTCTGTCGATGTGTATTGCAAGTCTTTTCCATAGCTCGTAGATCCCCGATTTCCCCATGTGCAGTGTTCTCGTGAGCTCGATGTGGTCGTATTTTACTTTAACTTTGTTGTTGTCCCTGCTCGGGCGCCATTTATAACGTGTTTTCCCAGCCGGGGTAGGCTAAGCGGGAATGCCTGGGTCTTGCAAAATTAATTTTAAACTTTTAATTCACTTTATTTAACTAATAAATAACTTTAGTCCTTCCTGGCGTCGATGCGGCGTGGCTAAGCTCCGGCGGTAAACTCCTCGACTCCTAGGCGCTATCCTCTTATATAGGCGCCTATTGGGGTGAGTTTTCCCGTATGGTGTCTCGGTCGTGGTGCTGCTCCTCTGGCGTCTCTGTGGTGGTGCTACTTCTGTTGCTGATGGTGTTGTCTCTGCTGCTGTTGTGGTCTCTGCGGCTGTTGTGGTCCCTGCTGCTGTTGATGTTGTCGTTGTTGTTGCTGTTGTTATTGTGGTGGTTGTTGTTGTTGTGTACTACCCTACTCTACCAACTACTATCTACTTAACTCCCTTCTACCAACTACTTCTAAGAGGGGCGAGTACCTGGGCCGCAATAAGCTGCAAGCCCTGTGTCCTCACTGCCCGCTCTTGCTACGTGAGCCCGTAGTGTCCACCAGAGCGCTTCTGCTCCACACATGTTGGCTGGATCCAGCTGTCATGTGTCTGGTCCGGCGGCCACCACTCGACTGACTTTCTATTTTGTGGTAGTCATGCGCATCCAGTGGTGAAATTGCGAATGGGGTAAGTGTGGGCACGCGTGTTGGTATTGGTAGGAGTGTGCGAGTGTGCGTGCCGTGGTGGGTTGGTGTTGCTGTGGTGAGTTTTGGTCAGTGTGTTTGGCGCTGCATTCGGCTTGCTGATGTATTGGTGGTGGTGGGGAGTTGTTTTTGTGCCACAGCACATGTGGCGAAGATTACTTCGTTACAAAATCAACAATTCACTTTCACAATTAATCACTTTAAATAAACAATCACTTTTCTCTTATTCAATATTCTCTATACTTTTCACTACTGTCATCTATCGCCCTTCTTTATCGCGGTTCACAACTCGAATGTCTTGGGTGCTCCTGCGACATCTATTTATATCTCTTAGTGACACCTTTCGAAATTTCCAGATTCGTTGAGAAGGTTCGTTTAGAAGGTTCGAGAACAACATCATGTATGTACTAGTTATTCCACTGCTACTCAAACTGCTATTCAAATGCTGCCAAAATCGGTAATATGGCCACTTTCTACTAGATGGCTCAGTTGACTAATTAATGCTGAATGGCACAATTCAAGCAAACATGCAACAATACCTTTGCGCAACGTACCAATGACCCTCTTCACATGAACTCGTAGGTGAGCTAAGTGCCAAAAATATTTTTGAATCATTACCACCGGCGCGCCGTTTCATACAATTACATATTATTATCAGCATTTCAATCATAAAACGAAACGAGTCGTAAATAGTTTTTCACATTTATTATTACAAAATTAAAAAATAATACCATTTCGCTTTCTTTCTCAACAATAACACTCTTAACTTCCGTGTAGTTTTGTAAAGCATACTCTCCATTCTCGCGGCCATGACCCGACTGTTTGTATCCACCAAATGGAGTCTGTGCTGCTAGAATATTGTATGTATTCACCCAAAGCAAGTAGTTGGCCTTGTCGATGTTCTTTGTGAAAACCGCAGCAGCTAAACCATACTCGCTCTTATTAGCCCTTTTGATAACTTCATCTAAGTTTTTAAAGCGAATCAACTGTTGGCAGGTCCAAAGATTTCTTCTCGGGCTATTGCCATTTCATCCTTAACACCAGCAAAGACAGTTGGTTCAACGAAATATCCAGCGAGATCCTTACGTTTGCCTCCAGCAACCAACTTGGCTCCTTCCTTTTTACCAGAATCAATTAATGTAAGGATTTTTTCCATCTGTTTGTCATCTATTTGGGGTCCTTGTTCGGTTGTTGTGGTCGAAAGGATTGCCAACGGTTCGCTTCTTAGCGCGCTCTGCACTACGTTCGACGAATTCATCGTAAATCTTGTCTTCGATGAAGGTTCTTGAACCGGCCCAGCAACACTGACCCATGTTGAAAAAAAGTCCGAAGTGCGCTTGTTCCACAGCATAATCCAAATCACTATCAGATATCAAGACAGGGACTCTTACCACCGAGTTCCAGAGTAACTCGCTTCAGATTAAATGTGGCTGAAGCTTGTTGGATTAATTTACCAACCTCGGTGGATCCAGTGATGGCAACTTTATCCACATCAAGGTGGTTGGCTAATTTAGCTCCAGTCTGTCCTTTGCCTGGAACAACATTTACAACTCCTTCGGGAAAGCCCGCTTCCTTAATCAGTTGTGCAATATAAAGTGCAGTTAATGGAGTCTGTTCAGCGGGCTTAAGGATTATGGTATTGCCGGTTGCAAGAGCTGGGCCCTATTCCACAAAACAAATTGTCAACTTTACACTTTGCACATATCAAATTACATTTTTGGCAAAGTGAAAAGTGCTTCTGTTCCACAATATTCTTTGCAAATCTCACTTTGCAATAGCAAATTTTTGCAAAGTCTCTGCGCTCTCCTGCAAATTCTTTGCGCCTTCGTCAAAGTATTTGCGCTCACCTGCAAAGTGAGTGTGCAAAGTGTTCCACAAAGTATTTAATCGTCTTTGCATTTCTGTCATATCACTTTGCACTTTGCATTGCTGTTGGATCACAAAACACACCATACTCACCAACGACAGCAAACCTCGCATTCATCAAAATAATCAACCTAAACTTAAACATGTTGTGACCAGCACAACATACGAGTACCATTCTACCCACCCGCATCCAAGCATCATATCCCTACCTACCCTAAAACAATAAAATCAATTGTCAATCCCCCATTCGTCTTCACTATTCAATCGTACAGCGCACCCATGCACTGCCCATGTTCATTGCACTTTGCACACGCGCCATAAAATGCCCATCTAGCATAAATCGGTAGTCATGCCCATTCACCGGTGCCTCGTAATTTTACCGCTGTTGTTCGGTGTCGTATTCAAACATATGACGACCGTGCATATGCGGAAATATTATGAGTTGTTTTGGCAAACAATTAAAGCATTTGTGAATGTGTGACACCCGATCGCCGACTAAGGGAAAATATCACCCAAGAGGCAGGAAAGGCATTTTTTGTAGAACATGTGGCGGAAGCACTTAAGTGGGCCATTCCATAATCGTTTTACGATTGGGAAATGCAATTTTTGCTGAAATTTCAATTGTCAAACGATTGGGAAACACTTGGATGGCTATTGACTTGTGGAAGGGATAGGATTGGGAAAAAGGTCAGCAATTAATTAGTATAAAAGAGGTTGGATGTAGAAAGAAAAATCAGAGTCAAGTGAGTATCAACTCGGAATCAATACTACTTCTAAATAACATAAAAATTAAATACAAAGGTCGCAGCGACGCAGTATACGGCGGGCCTAATAAAATAAATAAAAATAAATATTAAAGCATTAAATCACTGATTTTAATTTCGACTCTCCGGCAAATACTCTTCCCTCGCTAAAAACGAGGAAGCACGGTATTTGATCATCAACAATTGGTGGCAGCGGTGGGATACCTACAAAGGTCCCGACTACCAACAACAAACACACAAAAATAAAAACAAACTAGTTTTTAAGCGGTAAGGTCCTCGCTTTATAAGGAACCTAGTAAAATTGAAAGTGCTAAGTGAAAAGTGTTAGAAGTCCCAAAACCATAAGTCCTTGCCAGCTTTAGAGCGAAGGTATTTGGCCAACTTTGGGCAGTGCAAAAGACCAGGCCGTAACATCAACTATAGGGCACGAAGCCTGCCTGGCAACCTTAGAAGATCCAGAGCAAGGACAGAGGACACTCATACTACAGACGGCAGCGCAAGCAGATACCACTACCAAAAAAAAAGAAAAGAAAAGCTACAGTTTCACCCGTAAGTTAGGATTAAGAACATTATATTTTGTACAATTTTACTTGTGTGCTCCCCTTTTAGTTCTCCCTGTATAAGCCATTCCTATTCCCCTACTCAAAAAAAATAATAATAATACGTATAAATATTTCGGGTCACTCCAAAATTGTTTGTGATTTGTTTCTACTAGCGTCTAGACTGTGTATTTTTTCATCATTTTAACCCGAAGAAACCGCCGCATAGCGGAGTTATTCGAATCTCTGCCCTTTTCCAATCCAGACCCTTCTAACAAAATGAACTTCAAAATTAATGTCAGTGACATTTATCAAATTGTTCCGTTATTTAATGGCAACCCTAAGGATCTCAAGCGATTCATAGCCTGCGGAAACACTCTGTTCGCCTCTGCTAAAACTCCCGAGGAACAAACCTTCTATCTGGACATTGTTCTAACCAGGTTAGAAGGCCCCGCTTTCGAACTAATTCAGTTCAAATCTTTCTCCAGATGGACTGATCTGGTACAGGAGTTAGAGAGCCAATACAAGGAACACAAATCCCGTTCCTCCGTTCAAAACTCACTAATAGGTGTAAAACAACTTTTTAGGGAAACAGTTACAGAATTCGGAGAGCGAATATTCGTTCTCCTCAACCAGCTTAACTCAGCCACCTTCGCTGGAATAAGCGAGGAAGCTGTAAGAACTTATCTCATTAGAGAGAATGAGAAATTAGCAACTAGATCATTCGAGGACGGCCTCAAAAATGAAAGCCTTCGTCTGATACTTCAAACGCATGAAGCATCAGATCTTAGAAGAGCAATTGCGTACGCGGAAGACCATTCAACTCGTTTAAAAAGATGCGCTATGGCACACAAAACCACCCCTTCACGACCTTCTTACCCCTCGTATCCTCCTAAACCGGTATGTCAACTTTGCCACAAAACGGGGCATACCCGAGAAACCTGTTTTTCAAACCTCCCAAATTTTGCCCCTAGGATCAAGAACGAAGTAAACTTCGTGAGATGCGGGTATTGTAATAAGCCATACCATACGCAAGACGTTTGCCGACTAAGATTAGCGCACCTACATGCAAACCAATCCCACAACTTCACTCCTGGCACATCTTCCCGAAATCATAGCTCACCACAGACTCTTACTCCCAATAACTCTTACGTCCAGCACCCTAACTCACACTTTCTCACACCAACTCACCAAAGACAAAATAATAATGGTAACAGACGGGTGAATCTCCAACAACTCCCCGCACACCCTTATACACACACACAACCACAACCACATCAAAATTCCGAAGTACCCCCGAACCATCCGGGAAACGATCACCCTCGGGAAGGAGAGCCGGCAACCTCTCCCGAGTAAATACGATAGGCGATAGCCACAGGAATTAAAATCTACACTTAAACTACACGTTCCCCTTATCCCTAATAACGAACTTTTCACAATCAGAATCCCGCTCAAGAACGGTACTATAAAAAATCTATTAATAGACACCGGAGCGGAAATCTGCATCATCAAATGCCCATCCTTCACTACCAAATCATTCCCCGGCAACATGATCATCTCCAATATTTTCGGAGAAAATTCTATAGGTTCAACTCTCTCAAACGAAACTCTACTATTCCAAGCAGAGACACATTGCTATGAGTTGACGCACCCTTTCCATGTCTTAGAAGGTAATACGCACTTTGATTTTGACGGAATAATCGGCAACGATTTTCTTAAGAAATATTCATGCTCGATAAATTACGCTGACAACACTCTGGAAATAAATCCATTCACGATATCCGGCCCCACCGAAACGATCTTTAACTCTGAAGGCGAACATACTATGGTTCATCCGATCGAACAGAATGATCACACACTATCGGAAAAGGGAATGTCAGGTGAAATAAGGATAAGACCCAGGAGTGAGCAGGTGGTAAAAATACCGTTTAACTGCAAAAATGATGTAGTGTTTCGGAAAAAAACAGGTCCGCCCTGGAGTCTACATTGCCTCTTCCGTAGCTAAAGCTCATCAGCAGAAAGTTAAAATTCTACCACTTAACGTCAACGAAAATGAGACCATATTGCGTATACCCGACCTAGAACTATAATGGGATGACCTCAATGACTTCGAGCACGTTAACGCCCAACCCGAGCTGGATCCTATCCACAAGAGATTGGAGCATTTGCAGAAATTTATTAAGCTCGACCATCTGAAGAAAAAAGAGAGCTCACAAAAATTTGTAGAACTTACAATGATCTATTCTTTCTCCCTGGGGATACCCTCACTTACACAAACGCCATAACGCATACTCTCGAAACCGAACCAAATAAGCGCCCTATATATATTCGTCCATATAGACTTCCTGAAGCAAACAAGAACGAAATCAATACTCAAGTAAATGAAATGCTAACCGAGAACATAATAAGACCTAGCTACAGTACCTGAAACTCCCCCTTGCTGCTCGTCCCTAAAAACCCGACGCTCAAGGCAACAAACAATGGAGAGTAGTCATAGACTATCGCCGGTTAGACGACGCCACCGTAGGCGATGCATACCCTCTTCCCAACATAACTGACATTTTGGACCAACTAGGCAAAGCAAAATATTTTAGCACGCTCGACCTAGCCAATGGATTTCATCAAATCCTCGTTGAAGACTCAGAATGCGGGAAAACTGCATTCAGCACCCCATCTGGACATTTTGAGTATAATAGAATGCCGTTTGGATTAAAAAATGCCCCGGCAACGTTCCAACGAATGATGAATAACGTCTTAATGGGAATGATCGGAATAGGCTGCTTCGTCTACGTGGATGACATCGTCATTTACGGCGCGAAATTGGACTACCATAACCAGAAGTTGGTCGGAGTCCTCAACCGATTACGACATTATAATCTTAAACTCCAGCCCGAAAAATGCCACATCATGCGACAAGAATTGATGTACCTCGGGCACGTAATCAGCGAGGCGGGAATTCAACCAGATCCAGAAAAGATAAAAGCCGTAAAAACTTATCCCACACCCAAAAACGCTAAAGGCATAAAATCATTTCTAGGATTCGTCGGTTATTACCGCCGGTTTATTGACAACTTCTCTGCCATAGCGAAACCCCTTACCAAGCTTTTTAAAAAAAAAATACTACATTCAAATGGGACACGTTCTGCGACGAGCCTTTTTCTATTTTAAAAAACAAATTGATAAACCCTCCTATACTCTCATATCCCGACTTCACTAAGGAATTCATCATTACTACAGATGCTAGCGACATAGGTTTAGGAGCCATTCTATCCCAAGGAACCATCGGCAAGGACAAACCAATTTGTTTCTCTAGTCGCACCCTCAACGACGCCGAAACCAGGTACACCACTACGGAGAAAGAACTCTTAGCTATAGTCTTCGCTGTAAAGCAATTCCGACTCTATGTTTATGGTAGACAGTTTACTATCTGCACTGACCATAAACCTCTACAATGGTTAATGAGCCTGAAAGATCCTACCTCCCGTCTAGCACGATGGAGAATTTTGCTTGAAGAATATGAATATAAAATTATCTACAAAGCCGACAAATCTAATTCAAATGCCGATGCTCTTAGTAGAATATCTACTGTAGCAATGGTAACTACTAGGGGCCAAAAACCCCTTCCCAACAGAGCATCATGGTCCCCCCTCTGCTGGCACTTCAACTACCACCGCGTCTGCAAGGCTGACTGAAGGAGGGACTGTGCCTTCTCATGGTCCTTCTGGTGTCGGCAATAGCAGTGGCGCTAAACCCACAACTATGCATTCCTGTCCTACCACACCAACAGCGCCGGATCGCGTCATCGCAATCCGTCCTCGACGAACTACAAAAATCGTCGTATTGCCATCCGGATCCAGCGTATGTGTGGCAACATCGCGGTGAAGAACAGGACCCCGGACCAAATCGCGAAACTGGCATGGGCCCAACAAATCCTCAGTAAAACCAGCGGGGATTTGTCGACAAAACGCCAGAGATCAGTGAAAGGGACCATTCCGGTTCCCAAGAGACAGAGGGTGCACAACACCGGCAACCCTCCCACTATCGTATCTCACAGGCCTTTTAGCGAGGTCCTTTAGGATAAAATTGTGGTCGCGGTTATAGACCGTAGTCACATAGACGGCACTATCTCCCACGAAAGATGGGATGATGTAATATCTGCCCTCTCGGGCAATTACTCCTCATTCATGAGAGAAAACCCGGGACCACCGCCGCTAATCCATGAAGGCGGGTGGCATCAAGGCCACATCAAGCTGGTCGCATGTAATGACCAAAGATCGGCTGACCTCTACAAGCTTGCGATTAGTAGGCTTGGAGAGGTGTGGCCCGGCGCAAGGCTCGAGGTCGTTGCGAGGGAGGACATCCCCTGCCGGCAAAGATCGCGCATATGGATCCCCCCAAATCCATCCACTCCAGAGGGCGTGTTAGACATTCTAAGATCAAGCAACCCCTCTCTATAATTGGAAGGTAGCGAAACTGGAGGAGCAAAAGGGCTCCCACAGATGTGCGGTAGTCATCATCAATCAGGAAACCCTGGCTCCCCTGGCAAAAACAGATGGCCTCATACGATTTGGCTGGATCGAGGTCAAAATGAGGGTGTACAAGAAGGACGAACTCGAGGCGGGAAAACTTCCTCCTCCTTCTCCTCACCCTGAACTCTCGAATGATGAGCCATCTACCTCGTTCCCTTCGCTGGAGGACGATGAATCCGCCGATCATGCGGCAACTGCAAAATCGTCACTCTCCGTAAGCGATATCCAATCGGATATGGAAACTAACGATTTCCTTGACAGGGTTCTTCTGAGTGAAGATGAACTTCTCAGTTCGTCTTCGGAATTGGAAGGCCTAAATAACACCGTGGTGGAGGTGCCTCCGGATTGTAGTGACAATGCTGCAGTCAATCCAGATTAACCTCCAACACTCTATCAAGGCTTCGGCCGCTCTTGTTCTTCGCCTTTCTAAAGGCGGCGAAGATGTCGTCTTGATCCAAGAACCATGGATTGTACACAACCTGGTTCAAGGACTCAAGACTCCTGGATATTACTCACTGTATGTGACCGACAAAGGTAAACCAAGATCGTGCATACTAGTGAAAAGAAACCTTAATGCTTACTTACTCCCTAATTTCAGCGATCGGGATATAACTGCTGCGAAACTGGAGACTGCAGGCAGATCACTCTGGTTGGCATCGGCATATCTCGCCCACGACCACGTGGGACCTCTCCCTGGTGATAACCTGGAGAGACTGATCGAAGAAGCAAGGAGGCAGAAGGCTGAACTCATAATCGGCTGTGATGCTAACGCACATAACACCGTATGGGGCAGCTCGGATATCAACAACAGGGGTGAGTCACTTTTTGATTATATCTTAAGCACCAACCTCATTGTATGTAACATAGGTAATGAACCCACTTTCATTACAAAAAATCGACAAGAAGTCCTTGACATTACTCTTGTCTCCGATACCATCAACGACATGATAACGGGTTGGAAGCTCTCGGCTGAACACTCCTTCTCTGATCACCGTTATCTTCAATTCAACCTCAATGTTGATTCTCCCTGCCAACCTATTTTCCGCAATCCTCGGAAAACCAATTGGCCCAAATACAGAGAAACTCTTTGCTTACTAGTTACCTCTGAACTTTTAAGTCCACCCTGTAACTTTTCCGAGCTTGACGGCAAGGTCAACGAGCTCACCTCGGCTCTCAATAAAGCGATGCCCGCTTCCTGTCCCCTCATACGAGCTATGGTTAAGATAAAGCCACAATGGTGGAACCAGGAACTGGGACCACTCAGAAATAATTGCAGGAAACTCTTCAATCGCGCTAAAAGCTCGAGATCACTTACTGATTGGGACTCCTATAAGGAAGCTCTCAAATTATACAAAAAAAAATCTAAGGAAAGACAAAATATCATCCTGGAGACTCTTCTGTGGCAAAATAGAAGAAGTCTCTGAGGCATCAAGGCTAAGAAAAATCCTAGCTTCAAATCCAACCATGCCCAGCTGTCTAAAGAAAGCTGATGGATCCTGGACGATATCTAGCGAGGAATCGCTCAATCTGCTACTTGATACCCACTTCCCAGGTAGCTCCAACATTACCGGGTACACTGATCTGAATAGATCACTGGCACAGGTGACTCATTCTCAAGGTCTAATTACAAGGGACAAGCTGCTTTGGGCACTAAATAGCTTCAAGCCCTTTAAGTCTGCAGGACCAGACGGCATAATACCTGCCGAATTACAAATGTCTTCGGATATCATCACACCAGTATTGGAGATGATTCTGAACAGCTGCTTAAAAATGGCATATATTCCTCAGGCTTGGAGAGAAGTGAAAGTGGTCTTTATACCAAAAGCCGGGAAATACTCCCATGTCAGCCGAAAAGACCTGAGACCTATTAGTTTATCATCATTCCTCCTCAAAACGTTGGAGCGACTGATTGATATCCATCTCCGTACCAACATAAATACGCAGCTTCTATCTGCGTCTCAACATGCATACTGTAAGGGTAAGTCAGTTGAAACTGCCCTTCACTCTCTGGTACGCACTATTGAATACTCCCTTCATCACAAGGAGTACACTATGGTTGCTTTTCTGGATATAGAAGGTGCCTTTAACAACGTGGGTACATCTGCAATCACGGATGCACTGACAGCACTGAATGTGAGGGTTGGTGAATTGATTAATCTACTGCTCACAAGTCGGATTATCAACACAAAACTGGGCGTTTCATCCGCCAGGAGGTCTGTCAGTAGAGGCACGCCGCAAGGCGGGGTCCTTTCCCCCCTTCTCTGGAATTTGGTGGTGAATGAGCTACTGATATACCTGGAAGGGGTGGGCTGCAGGGTGATTGCATATGCGGATGACATTGCTATAGCCGTCTCCGGGAAGTACCTCAATACTATAAAAGAACTCATGCAAAACGCTCTTAACAAGCTAAGGAAATGGGCTAATCGCTGTGGCTTGGGTATCAACCCCCACAAAACAGAATTAATCCTCTTCTCCAGGAAACACAAGATTCCGCACATCGACCCACCCTCTATTGGTGGTATAAGATTAGTATTTTCTGACGAAGCTAAGTTCTTGGGTCTTATCTTCGATAGGAAGTTAAGCTGGAAACCGAACATACAAGAAAGGGTAAAAAAAGCCACAGTGGCACTTTTCTCTTGCAAAAAAGCCATTGGCAACAAGTGGGGTCTACAACCCCGCATAACGCATTGGCTATATGTATCGGTCGTAAGACCGATTCTCACATATGGGGTTGCTGTCTGATGGCCTGCCCTAAGTAAAGCTATAAACTGTGCAAAGCTTGGCAAAGTCCAACGCACAGCAGGTTTGTGCATAAGTGGAGCACTCCGTACCACCCCCTCTGCAGCACTAGATATCCTGCTACATCTGTTACCACTAGACATTTTTAGTAGGCAAACAGCAGCCTGTTCTTCTGTCCGCCTTAAGGCTACCTCGCAGTGGGTTAACAATAACATTGGCCACACCACCATTCTGGACTCATTTGAGTCTCTACCAGGAAACATAGATTACACCACACCCCAATTACAGTTTGGAAAGAACTTTCAAGTCACTATTCCTTCCAGATCATTCTGGGAGGACGCTGAATTTGAGGAAGTTAAAGCGATCCACTTCTACACCGATGGATCAAAAACTAGTGACGGGGTTGGTGGCGGCGTTTTCCCCGAAAGGCTAAATCTGAGTCTCTCTTTCCGTCTTCCTAATCACTGTAGCGTATTCCAGGCGGAGATTATGGCGATAAAAGAAGCCCTGACGTGGCTGAAGAGAAATGTGATATCCACAAAGGATATCCGTATCTTCTAGGACAGTCAGGCCGCGATCAAGTCCGTGGATTCAGTATCTTCAAACTCCATTGCAGCCCTCGACTGCCGTTCATCTCTTATGGAGATGGCGGAGCAGTTTAACATTCACCTCTGTTGGGTGCCGGGGCATAGAGATATTCTAGGAAACTGCAGGGCTGATGAACTCGTCAAAAAGGGAACCAAACTCCCCCTTTTGCCTGAAAAGGGTTCTCTGGGTATCCCAACCGCTACCTGCAAACTTTTATTCAAGCAATCTGCAATCGAGAGAACAAACCTTAGGTGGACAGGTAGTAATACATGTCTAGCGACTAAGCACATAGCTGGACCTGCGACGCTCTAAGAGTCTGATCTCACTAAACCGACTGCATATTAGCTCCACTATAGGTGCCATTACAGGGCACTGTCTGATAGGCAAGCACGCATCGAGGCTTGGCGTTTATTCTAACGATTTCTGTAGAAGTTGCTTGGACGAGGAGGAGGAGGAGACTATACCTCACCTTCTCTTCACATGTCCAGCTCTCTCCCATATTAGAAATCTTTATCTGGGAGATTTCTTGCTTAACAATCTTAACGACTTGGCTAACGCTGACGTTAGAAGTCTATCGCGCTTCATAAGAAGATCTAAATGGTTTAACTAGTAGTGGGGAAACCCCTCGATCCGTGTGGCATCACAATGGACCTAATCCTGGTCTAAGTGTGTCGGCCTTCTGTTGACAGCCACTTTAACCTAACCTAACCTAGGGGCCAAACACAGAACAAGACGATGAAACCGATACTATACAACCACTTTCCAGTTTTACCGTTCAAAAAGATAAAGGGTCTATTTATAAAAACAGAGACATTAAACTCAAATTAATCATATTACCCATTATCGAGACTGACGACGAAGCAGTCTTCAAACAAAAAATTCCCCAATTCAAAAAACGGTTACTTATCCTCTAAATAACTCCACAATCTGTGTCGACACCCTTCCCTTACCAAACCGAAGTACGAGTGACGAAAGAATAACCACGGCATGTTTTAATAAAATCAAAGAGTTCTGCACGAATGACAATATCCAGGATTTAGGTATAGCCCTACCACTTATGTAACTTATAAACTCCTTCTGGAGAACACTTTCCAAACCATGACTATCGTCATACACATCTTCTCTGACAAGCGGATTTTTCTCGACGACAAAGAGAAAATAAATCAGGTACTGTTCGAGTATCACGACTCCCCATTTGGATATCTCGAACTACCCAGCGCATAAAGTCTAAGTATTGCTGGCCGACAATGGCGCAAGACGTCGCCACTTACATTAATAAATGTAGCTCTTGCCAACTTAACAAGAGCAATAAAACCCCGCCTATTCCTATGAGAATAACCACTACCAGCTCGAAACCGTTTGAAAGAGTTGCGTTAGACATAGTCGGGCCATTACCTGTAAGCTATACCGACCAAAAATATATTTTGACTTTCCAAGACGACTTAACCAAACTGTCAGAGGCATACCCTCTCCCCAACGCCGAAGCGCCCACGGTAGCCAGAGCCTTCGTGGAAAATATTGTTTGCCGTCACGGCATACCCTCGTCCCTACTGACTGATCAAGGAACAAACTTCCCAAGCAATTTATTTAAAGAAATGTGTACATTAATGAAAATCAAGAAACTTAATACCACCCCATATCACCCACAAACAAGCGGAGCATTGGAAAGAAGCCATAGAACTCTGGCGGAGTACTTACGCCACTATGTCAACCAGGATCCTCTAACCTGGGACTCCTGGATCCCTTACGCTATGTTTGTATATAATACTACCCCTCACAGTAGCACCGGTTTTACACCGTATGAACTACTCTACGGTTTCCCCGCCAATATTCCTAGTATCCTCGAGCAAAAGCCAAAAACCTCCAATAATTATGAAAATTATGCAAATGAGCTGCAAGCCAGATTACAGTACGGTTACCAAGCAGCAAATACTATCCTCCAAAGAAAAAAGGAGTGTTCCAAAGGGCAATACGAGAAAAAATCCGAAGCCAAACAATTCAATGTAGGAGACAAAGTCTTGCTAAAGAAGCACGTACGTAAGAACAAATTCTCCTCACTATGGGAAGGACCCTACGAAATTTCTAGAATATTATCCAACGAAAACAGCCTAATAACTATAAGGAACAAAGTTAAAGCGGTCCACAACAATGACCTAAAATCCTTCACGGAATAACGCCAGCATTCCGCCCTCCTACGACTTTATACCCAACGTCTCGCCATCCTCCATCTAACTTCGCAAACTCTACCCAAACTCTATACACATTTTTTTTACAGGATGGAGTCGATATTCTACTCACCCAACTCCCAATGGTGCTTATTAAACGTCATCTCTTTTTAAAAACTAAATTACATATCCATCGATTATGATAAAAGACCTTTTTACGATCTGACATCAGACGATATTAAGGAATGTACCAAACAAACTGACACTCTATTGTTATGCAAATTGATACACCCACTTTATGACTTTAGTTCAGACTAAGACCATTGCGAAATCCAACTCCTGAGACGAGAAGCTAACCCCACGTCTTGTTTTGTGCAAGAATATCCAGGAACTACTATCTGGATACAACTCTCACAACCAGGAAGGTGGCTGTTCTCCTCGCGTGAGGACTACCTATTGGATGAAGTCTGCGGAAATCAATTGACAACCCACACTCTATCCGGTGCTGGTACAGTAGAACTGTCCGGACCATGTTACTTCCGAAATAAATATCTAACAATCTTTGGTCATAACTTAGGTGAAACAACCCTAAAGAAATCGTTTATCCCCTCAATTAACATATCCCATTTCACCCAAAAAACCAAAAACCCCGTCCCGATTCGCAATAACCCCGTTACGCTACTGAGGTACAATGATGACAACATACTCTCAAAGCTAGCATCAGATATCCAAACGCTAGAGAACGAAGAGAATAAAGGTCTACACCCATTAACAAAACATGATGTACACCATTATACTCTAAATTACGCTACCCTAGCAATACTTATAATCTCAATTTACATTATATACAGATATGTAAATATTAAAAACGCAAAAAGCAAACAAACAAACAATTTAGAGTTAAACGAAATACCGGTAACTCTAAAAATAGATACAATTCCCACTAACGATATATCCACTACTCCCAATACTGAATCCTCAACCACTAACTTACAAAACACTTCCCCAATGCCCGTCCCTCGTATGGTACTAGATACACGAACATAACATCTTTCCTTCCTACCTTTAAGAAAACCCCAAACCTCTTCAAGGCTGGAGTTTTCTTTCTCCAAGGGGGGTGGGTAGCACAGACAATCAAACATGTATACATACAATTTTTAATATAAGCTAACAATCAAAAACATGAATTTTACATATTTTTACTTAATTTAGAACGTAAGTTTAAAAACATGTTCAACAATTTAGTATGTAAGTTCATAACCTTGTTCACTAGAAAAGGAATGTTACACTTAACAATTTAGAACGTAAGCTCAAAAAAAAAACATGTTCACCAGAAAAGAATGTTATACTTACTTACTAATTTAGAACGTAAGCTCAAAAAACATATTCACCAGAAAAAGAATGTTATACTAAATAATTTAGAACGTAAGCTCAAAAAAACATGTTCACTAGAAAAAAAAAAATAACGCAATAATATAAGTTCTATCTCTGGATACGCCAGCGATCTGATCGTCCCCTGGGAATCAACGCAAATAAAGCAAAAGTATATTGAAAGCAACAAAAATGCACAATCACTTAAAAATATAAATTACATACTTATACACTATTACATTCTAAACTATGTTATGTAAATTATATAAAAGAAAAAAAACAATAATATGTTCTATCCCTGGATACGAACGCGATCTGATCGTCCCCTGGGAATCAACGCAAATTAAAGCAAAGTATTTATAATTATATACAATCAAAAAAAAAAAAAAATTTTTAAATTACTCCAAACTATTGTAAGATACTCTTTTTACATCCATACCAAGTTGCAGAAAATTTTTTACCCTTCAGGAAAATTTTCTTTTTCCAAGGGGGGTGGGATGTTGTGACCCGCACAACATACGAGTATCATTCTACCCACCCGCATCCAAGCATCATATCCCTACCTACCCTAAAACAATCAAATCAATTGTCAATCCCCCATTCGTCATCACTATTCAATCATACAGCGCACCCATGCACTGCCCATGTTCATTGCACTTTGCACACGCGCCATAAAATGCCCATCTAGCATAAATCGGTAGTCATGCCCATTCACCGGTGCCTCGTAATTTTACCGCTGTTGTTCGGTGTCGTATTCAAACATACGACGACCGTGCATATGCGGAAATATTATGAGTTGTTTTGGCAAACAATTAAAGCATTTGTGAATGTGTGACACCCGATCGCCGACTAAGGGAAAATATCACCCAAGAGGCAGGAAAGTCATTTTTTGTAGAACATGTGGCGGAAGCACTTAAGTGGGCCATTTCATAATCGTTTTACGATTGGGAAATACAATTTTTGCTGAAATTACAATTCTCAAACGATTGGGAAACACTTGGATGGCTATTGACTTTTGGAAGGGATAGGATTGGGAAAAAGGTCAGCAATTAATTAGTATAAAAGAGGTTGGATGTAGAAAGAAAAATCAGAGTCAAGTGAGTATCAACTCGGAATCAATACTACTTCTAAATAACATAAAAATTAAATACAAAGGTCGCAGCGACGCAGTATACGGCGGGCCTAATAAAATAAATAAAAGTAAATATTAAAGCATCCAATCACTGATTTTAATTTCGACTCTCCGGCAAATACTCTTCCCTCGCTAAAAACGAGGAAGCACGGTATTTGATCGTCAACAAACATTAACTTACCTATGTACATTAACACTTACACTACTCCAATTTGCTAAAACGAAACATTTAAAATTAGCGCCTAAAAAAAAAGTTCGCCATATTTTTTTAATTTCCTCTTTGTACTAAAACTTAAAAAACGGGACTAACTAATGTACTAAAATAACTCTCTTTGCTTTTGAATGTAAAAAAAAATGTTGCTTGATTGGTAGTCGTGTCGTTGGCACCAGCAACATCAACAAAGAACAGTCCGAAAACTAGTAGAAGCTGTTAAAATGAGCAGCAAAATAAAAACGAATAAAAAACTTGCAGTGTTATATGTAATAAAAGAAAAAAAAATATTTTATTTGCAAGTTTTCAAAACAACAAAACAAGCAAATTAAATAAACAGGCTGCCTGGGAGGAAGTTTTAAGAAAAGCCCAATCCCTGCAACTGGCGTCGGCCCAAAAAACATGGATCTATGCGAGGGACAGTTTGTTTGGGCTCTGGAAGAGTCGGACATTGGTAAGTAAAACAATTTATTACCTACAAATATAAAATAAAAAATTGTTTCAATTTCAATAAGATTTATCCGTGAATTTAATTTTGTTAATTTTCAGAGTAAAAGGGATAACGCCCGAAAAACTGGGCCCGGACTTGGGAAGAACAGCGTTATGGATGAAGCTGACTTGGCCATCCTCGATATTCTGGAATCAGACTCACGTGTGGTAGATGGACTGAATTTGCCAGAAAGCTATGGAAATTCAGAAAATCTACCATGAGTCTAATTCCATAATATTGATGACAGAGGAGACACCTGCCCACCCACCTCCAAACCCAAGGAAGAGGAAGAGCTCTACCAAGTTTCCAAGTGAAACTTTGGATAGAGAGAAGAAATGTCGTCTGGAGCACCTGGAGGTTGAAGTTTACCAGAGGAAACTTCAATGCCTGAAATTGGAGAGGGAGCTAAAACTTCCAGCCTCTGCCATAACTCGCGAAATTGCAGCGACAGAAACGCCGACGAGTCTGTTG
This sequence comes from Portevinia maculata, assembly GCA_949715645.1. NCBI lineage: Eukaryota > Metazoa > Arthropoda > Insecta > Diptera > Syrphidae > Portevinia > Portevinia maculata. Next base: position 167,054,820 of record OX454526.1, on the reverse strand, counting down.
CTTAAGGAGTTTTAAGTTTTTTATGTGTTTAGTTTTATTTACTATTATTTTTACTAAACTAGTACTATTTTCCTATTTATTATTAGTTGTTATTTTTTTTTTGTTTCTGAATAAACAATACGTGAATTCCATATTTTTGTTTCTTATATTATTTATTCTCAGAGATCTTAATCTCAAACCATAAAAATACCCCAAAAAACAACGCTTTTGCAGTGGAAAAAGGTCAAAGCCAAGAAAAACAATTTTATTTCAAAACAATGAGGAAAAGTATTGCAGTAGAGAAGTAAGCCTTTCCATTCCACTCGCATGATCCATATTATTAAGGGCATCATTTTCTTTTTCAGCATTTTCCAGATCCAATTTCTTGATTTCATTGTCAGTGTCTTCAGTGGGTTGCATGTTTTCACTACTGATTTCGATGCTACAGGCAATATTGTGTAAGATGGCACAAACAATAACAACCCTACCTGCAAACTTACGCCTCAGTCGCAAATAATTTAAACACGGGAATCTTTCTTTAGAATGCCAAAACTATTTTCAATTATGCGCCGCGTTTTTTTGTGGCAACGATTGAAAGCCTCTTCAGCAGGGCTATCGGGATTTAGGCGTAATGGTGGTATCAACCAGTTTTTAAGTCCGTAACCACTATCACCCAAAACAACAGCATCCGGAAATGATCTCCATCCATTGTCAAATCTTTGACTTACAGCCAAATTCCGTAACACCCTTGAGTCGTGAACGCTGCCCGGCCAACTTGCATTTACACTGTAAAATGTGTAGTCTGGCCCGCATATCATCATCACATTCAATGAGGACCATGCCGGTCCACATATCCTTCCTCGTGTTATGTAGGCGCATCAATTTTAATGATTGTGCCATACACGCAACCACACGCACAAGGGAATCCACCGATCATAAAAAAAACTTTTCAGCAATACCACTGACGTCATTGCACTATATTTTGAAATAAAACGTGTATTATAACGTCGACAACTCTATGGATGGTTCTGCAAACTGTTGATTTTGCAACACCATGCATAGCTGCAACACCATGGTACTGGCAACCATTTCCGAGCCAATGCAAGCACAGTAGCAGTTGATTTTCAGCCGACAAAGCATGATTGCGCTGTATATTGTGCTCTAATTTTTCTCCAATTTTATTTAAAAGGAAATCAACTTGAATTTGTTTTAAACGAAATCACTATTTAAAATTAAAGTTTTATGGTCCCGAAAAATTAATTCGGTCTCTAAAATTTCTTGTTATAACCGCGTCTCCACTATCGCCGAACAAAAACTTACGTCTTAACATTTTGAAAGCTTCAATAGTTATAACAATATGAATTTGTAAGGCGATCGTTTACCTTGCAAACTTTTGACAAATTTATCAAAATTTGCTTTGCAAAAATAGAGTTTACAATTTTTGTGGAACGAAACAGCATAATTATTTGCAAAATCTTTGCAAATTACACTTTTTAATATTAACTTTTCACTTTGCACAAGAGAACGTACGTGGAACAGAAATTGCAAAGAGAATATAAAAATTGCAAAGATTTTGCAAATTACACTTTCAATTTTAACTTGTCACTCATCAAATTTTATTGTTTTGAGGAACACGAAGTTTTGCAAATTGACGAAAAATTGCATATTTGCAAAGTGAAAAGTTGATAATTTGTTTTGTGGAATAGGGCCCTGGTCCCAATTTACATGCCATCATGAGAACAGGGAAATTCCATGGAATAATTTGAGCGCACACTACAACAGGTTCATGGCGGGTGTAACTGAAATATGTACGAGTACCAATAGTATTGAAAATCGAACTGTCTTTATTATTACAAAAGGATACAAGAAAATTGACACTATTAACTTAACTATTTAATTAACGGGAACAAACTGTATCAACCATTTAATAAACCTTAACAAAGCTTCAGTGAATCTTTTGTCCGCCACTACCTGGGTTTGTGCTGTTGAAATCAATTGTTTGCTGAAGGTTTCATTGAATATTGAAACAAGGCTCTTCTTAAGATAGCTAATGTTATCGGAGGAAAAACGCCAAATTGCTTCCGCTGACGATGAAACAAAACCTTACAAGATTTTATTAGTTATTGTCGCTTCAAGTAGCACCAATATTTAAACTTTCTTTCCGATGGAATCACTACTGATTTGTTAAACTGTAAAGTGTTAACCGGAATTGTTCTTTTCACTTTATGTGAACGAACTCCCACAACTTGTTAAACATTGTACTGCCCATATGTTTGCTGACGATGTTCAATTATACTTGTGCTGCCCGCTGGATATGATTAGTAATGCCATTGAAATGATGAATCACCTAGAGATCATACAACAGTGGGCCCTTAAACACAATCTATCACTGAATCCAGCGAAGTCTAAGGCACTCTGTATATATAAGCAGTCGCTAGATACTACAACATTTCCACCTATAACATTAGGACAGTCATCCATAGAATACGTCACGAAGTCTCGAAACCTGGGTATAGTTTTCAACGATACTCTTACTTGGACAGATCATGCCGCAACTACAATCGGAAAGATTTATAATGGACTCCGATTGCTATGGGCAACGCAAAACTCTTTGCCGGTCAAAACTAAGATGTTACTTGTCAAGTCACTTTAATTACTTATATTGCTATATGGATGTGAGATTTTCTGTTATGTTGACTATAACACTAGGCGTAAACTAAATGTCATATACAACAATTTAGCAAGATATGTTTTCAACAAACGATATTTCGACCACATTTCAAGTTATTCTCTGCAAATAACAGGCCTCAGCTTCGACAACCTCATTAAGCTGGGAAACCCCTATAAGCCCGCATATGAAAAGCCCGCGAGAAAAATTCTTGAATCGCGGAACTTTTTTTATATTTCAAAAAAAATAAAAAAAACAAAAGATATGTTGTTTTCTTTAATTGAATATTCTATTTATTCCGATTTTTTTTTATTTCAAGAACAATTATTTTGTGAGTAGATACGGCCGCTGTCTCGATGCAGGGGCTGCACCGTATTCTTCTCTGAGTTCACTTTTAAGACTAAAACTTAAAAAACTAGTTGTCGGGGAAGGCGAGAATTAGTTACAAAAGAATATTGACATCGAATATGCCGATGCAACAACATTCTTTTGTTTATTTTTCTTTAATTCGGTTGGCGCAATGCATTCACTTCCTAGTAGGCCCATATAGCATACCCAAGCAATAATGACCATGAGTAATATCAAGTGGTTTTGTGACCCATAATCAATATTGCTTGTTTACACTTTTCAAGTGGTTTGCTTTTGGTTTCCCAACAGGTCAATTGAATGCATTGGTTTGGTTTAATTTTATTGTGCTGCCATCATAACTTTCTCAATAGGTCATTTTATTGTGAAGCAATAAAATGAGTAATTTATGATGACAGCAATTTGAGGATTTGTATATGGTTTAAGACCAATATTTAACTCCTCCTTCCTTAGATTCAATTTTCTCCTGGAAATTATTATGATTTTTCGGTTCTTTATCTGTTGTATTCTCAATTTTTATTTTTATTTTGCCTGTTCCTCCGACCTTCTTACATACTATATATGCTATGAAAATTATGGCAATTATTATGATAAACATGGATGTACCAGATATAGCATATGTTTTTATTTTGTTGTATTTTAACAATTCTATTGTCTGTCTGTTTTCGATTTCTTGCCACTTTTCATATTTTTTAAATACCGTATTCATTGTTACATTTTCTTTAATTATTTCTTCATAATACAGTTGGAAAGTGTAATTTGTTTCTTTATTTTTAAGGATAGCGTCATTTATTTTAACATTACAATTTTGGATATTAACAATATAATTCCCCGTAAGCACTAATTCTCTGGGGTCGCAGTTATTTTGTACAGTTGTATTTTCTGAATTTTTGACAATAAAAGTTCTCTGATTTAGGTTAATGATTTCAAAGTTTTTGTTTATTTTCATTAGACAATTCTTTTTAATAATACAATCGTTTCTTTCTCTTAAATCATTGACATTATTTTTCTCATTGTTAAATATGTACTCTTTTCCTTTATAAGCGATTACAAAAAATGGCTCTAAATCAATTTCTTCTTTTTCTGCGTTTGTTACAGGTATGATAATTTTAATAGGAAGTGTTATTATTTCCTCGGGAATTTTCAAGGCTATTATAATGGCTCCATTTGTATATTTCATAACTCCAGTTTTAATATTTTTTAGTTTGCTAAAGTTCATGTCTGTCATAACCAATTCGTCTTTAGTCAGTAAGCTAGGATGTGTTATCCCCATTTTAGAAGCAGCTTTAGTATCTAATAGGTTGTCAATTAACTTTTCAAACATCAGTAATCTAGTTAATACTTCGGTTCGTTGTAGTCGTTTAAGTATTGATTTTTGTATCTGTTGGCTTTCATTCTGATATATTTCTATTTCTTGTCTGTCCTTTAAAACTAAGTCCCTAATGTTTTTCATGTTTTCTTCTAGCTGGGTATTAATTTTAATCTGTTTATTAAGTTCCTGAATTGCGTTTTTGTCGTTAGTCTATATTACTTTTAAATGTTCGTCTATTTCTTCTCTATCTGCGTCGTCCATGGTACCGAATGACCATTTTTGACCAGCTCCTACTATATTTATGAGTCCTCGTCTTGTTCGTGTTTTGGGGGGCATAATACTTAAAATTTTTGTAAATATGGTAGAACATTCTTTTTTTAATTCCTGATCTTGATTTACAATTTCATATTTTTTTATTTCTTGTAGGGTATCTATTAAATTATTTGTGTTGACGATGTGGATGACAGTCTGAGTTTGGTTGATTAGTTCTCCTTCTCCCATGTTAATTATTGTGAACCCGTTCCTACTTTCAATTGGTGTTACTACCAATGCGGCTTGTACTGGGTTGGTTATTAGCATCATAGCTAGTAGTAGGAGCCTCAACGGGATAACCTGCAAATTTTCTTGGTCGTTTAATATTCGTGGTATGTACTCTATCTAAATTCTTATATCTAAAGTTAGGCTCGTTCTTATGTCTAACATGTTTATAATTTTTTATATAGCCTTCCTGTCTTGTTTCTATATAGTCTTCTCTTACCTGGTTTTTCTTATTAATAATCTTTTCTTTTTTCTTCTTGAGCTCTCTTACTAGCGTTTCTATGTCTGCATTTTTCGCTTGTTCCGGAGACATGTTAATTGTTGAATGATGTCTTTTATTATAGATTTGGAAAGCCTTAAATATTTTCACGTTAACCGATTCTTCTTGTTTCATGGAAAGTAGGATTTCTGCTATTGTACTGTGTAATCTTTCTATATCTGCATTTCCTGTATGTGAATTAGGTTTTGTAAAATGTACTTGTACCTGACGTTCCCTAAGAAATTCCTTAATGTATATTGTATTAAACTCGTTGTCTGTAATAATTTTTGTGGGTGTTCCTTCTCTAGTTAAGTGTTCTGTGATAGCATCTGTTTTATGTATATGATTCTTGCTTTCTAATCTATAAACATACCCTTTTTTAGTGAGTTTATCAACCGCGGTTAGAAAGATGTGTTTGTGAAAGTGATAAATGTCTATGTGGATTATTTCATTAGGTTTGGTGGGTGTTTCTGTTATTCTAAATTTGTTATTAATGGGTTTTCGTTCATACTTAGCTGTTTGGCATGTGTCACAGTTATTAATAATTTGTGTAATTATTCGTGTCAGTTTGGGAAAATAAATTTGTTGTTTTAAAGTGTTATAAGTTTCAATTATACCTGAGTGTTGGCTTTCTTTTATATGATACATGGCGATCTGTTTCCTAGCTTCCTCCTCCGTCCTTAAGTCTCTTACTCTTCTTGTTAATTTAATGAATTTAATTTTAGTATTTCCTGAATATAAATTTATGATTACCTGCTGAATTTTATTATAGTCTGCCTCTCTTACTTCCGAATATATGCCAATTATTCCTTGGGCAATTTCTTTTAGTTGTTCTGTTATCGATTGTATAGGATCGGACGCTCTAATATACACAATTCTTTTTCCATGAAGTGTTTCTATTTTCGACTCTTTGTCGTAACACAAAATAATTTGTTGTTTGTATATATTAACAATGCCTTCCTTGATGGGTATGTGATCTAGTTGTTCTTCGGTTCCGGAATGGATTGTTGTTGCATTGTCCGAAATTTGGTTTACTTCGGTATTTTGACCTTCGATTCTACTAAGGAAATCTGCGACTCTATTTTGTTGGCCTTTCAAGTATTCAATGTCATAGTCGAACTCTTGCAGTTTGAGTAACCACCGTTGATTACGCTGCGAAAACTCTGCGCCATTATATTTTTTGTTCAAATATTTAATGGGGAGGTGATCGGTAGTTATTTTGAATTTGTTTCCCCACAAATAGGGTCTTAGCTTCGATACGCTCCATACAATTGCTAGAAATTCTTTATCCGTAACGGAATAATTCCTCTCATGCTCGTTAAGAGTCCTTGAAATATAGCAAACTGGCTGTTTTTCCTGTGTAAGAACAGCTCCTATTGCGAAATTACTAGCGTCTGTATATAAATGGAAAGGTTTTTCGTATTGTGGAAATTTTAAAATTGGATATGTTATCAAATTCAATTTAAGTGTTTCAAAAGCATTCACGTATTCGGGGTCATTAGTATTTATTTTCGTACCTTTTTTAAGGTATCTAGTCATTGGTTGGGCTATTTTCGCATAGTCCTGAATGAATTTACGGTAGTATCCGGAAGCCCCTAGAAAACTTCTAAGTTGTTTCTCAGTATGCGGAAGTGGGAGGTTTTTTATCGCACTTACTTTATTAGGGTTAGGTTTTAACCCTTCTTCCGTCAGGATATGGCCTAGGAATTCAGTTTCTTTCTTAAGGAAGGAGCATTTACCCACTTGTAATTTCAAGTTATTGTTCCTCAAGATTCTGAAAATATCTTTTAGGTTTTTCATATGCTCTTTCAGTGATGCAGAAAATATTAAAATGTCGTCTAAATAGACGACGCAAGTTTTATTTATATAATCTCTTAGAATGTGGTTCATTAACCGTTGGAACGTTGCTGGAGCATTTTTAAGTCCAAAAGGCATACGAACATATTCGTAAAGTCCTTGTGGAGTTATGAACGCAGTTTTCGCAATGTCGTTCGGATTTATCATAATTTGGTGGTACCCTTTTGCTAGGTCAAGAGTCGAAAAATAAACTGCTTTTCCTAGTTTATCAAACAAATTTTCGATATTGGGTAATGGAAATCTATCATCTTCGGTTATTTCATTTAAAGCCCTATAGTCAACACATATTCGGTACTGTACTTGTCCATCCTTATCGGGTTTTTTTGACACTACAACTATGGGTGAGGCATATCTACTCATACTCCTCCTAATGATACCTTGTCTTTCCATCTCTTTAACCTGCCGGGCCACCTCTTCTTCATGTTTTTTTGGTAATCTATACAATTTTGCATGCAGTGGTTTGTCTTCACGAAGGTGAATCTCATGTTTTATTCCTGAAGTGTGAGTTAACGTGTCCCCTTCTTTGTATTGGATGTCTTTGAATTCCTCTAGTAGAGAAATCAGTGCTGTATTTTCTTCGCGATTAAGTCTGCCGAAGTCAGGACTGTTCTCTTCTAAATAATTACAAGAATGTTCTAAAGATTTCTCGATTTTTATCATCGTTTTATTTTTTAGGGTTATGCTTCTTTGCTCTATATCAATTGTCTTAATATTTTTTCCTAAAACATCCATACCAAATAACATGGTATAATTTTTGTTTTCTAGTTTATGACCATAAGCTTTGATATAAGTATTATTTGTATATCCAAATTCTTTTGGAAGAGGAATCTGGTATATATTTGTATTCTGTGTGGAGCTACTATTTATTGTTTGTACCTTAGTTAATTTTGTATCTAGTATTTTGTATTTCCTCATGTCTAGTTTGTTGGTGTTTATAATCGTCATTGCACTACCAGTATCAATTAAAATGTAGTGTCTTTGGTTTTCTATCTCCACTGGTACCATCATTATCGATCCGAGGCTCAATTCAGAAAAACCGGCGGCTCTACTGTATTAAGTTCCTGTCGGATAGGTTCTTGGTCTGTACGAACGTTATTAGTGTCCATCGGTTGTGGCCTTGAGTTGTGGCTTTGTCTACTAGTAGTTGGAGGTCTTGGTTCGTTCTGGTTATAGTTTTGTCTAACCTGCCTTGAGACTCTTTGTTCCCTAAAATCATTACCAAACCCTTGTCTATTTTGGTTGTTATAATGGTTATATCTAGCAGGAGTTCTTACTTGATTATATTGATGGACATTCAGATTTCCATTATCATAGCCTATATACGAGAAGAGAATTTTTTTGATTTCTAACATATCAAATTTATCTCTAAGTTCCCTGGCTAAGTTACCTATGGTTATATCTCTAAGTTTGTTAACAATTATGTTACATAATAGTGTTTTTTCTTGTTCTTTATTAGTGGCAAAAATAACAAAAGTGTTAATTTTACTGAGAAAATATTCTAACTTATTAACTAAATCATATATTGAACTTACTTTCATATTCAAGATCTCCCTCGTGAGGTCGGTGCTGTTAATGATGGGTCGGTAGTGTTGTTTAAAGAGCTCCTTCGCTTCGTTCCATGTTGTGACGTTGTTCACTATGAGAAGGTCCATTGCCTTGCCTTTTACCTTGGCCTGCTGGATTATACCCCACGTTTGTTGACGGTCCCCCGCTGAATTGGAGAGGTGATTTTCCACCATGATTAGGAAGTTAGTCAGATTGTTGCTTTCGCCTTCAAATTCAGGTAGGTAACCAATTTCTCTCATTACATTACTTCCTATGCTTGCCGGGGGTATTCTCTCCACTATAGCCATTAAGCTGTTCAACAAGTCCCGGTTTGACACATCTTGTTCCGCCATTTTTATAAGTAGTTATATATTTAGTTCTTTTTTAAGTTTTATTTTCACTGTCTTTAGTTATGGGCAACCGTTTTTTACTATTTACTTTATATAAATTATTTTTTTTTTTTTTTTTTTTTTTTTTTTTTAAACGTAACTTCGGTTTATATATCAACGTAGTGATCGTTTACAGGATCAGGATAGTTTGTACCTGATCCTACCGACTGCGCCAGAAAAATTCTTGAATCGCGGAACTTTTTTTTATATTTCAAAAAAAATAAAAAAAACAAAAGATATGTTGTTGTCTTTAATTGAATATTCTATTTATTCCGATTTTTTTTTATTTCAAGAACAATTATTTTGTGAGTAGATACGGCCGCTGTCTCGATGCAGGGGCTGCACCGTATTCTTCTCTGAGTTCACTTTTAAGACTAAAACTTAAAAAACTAGTTGTCGGGGAAGGCGAGAATTAGTTACAAAAGAATATTGACATCGAATATGCCGATGCAACAACATTCTTTTGTTTATTTTTCTTTAATTCGGTTGGCCCAATGCATTCACTTCCTAGTAGGCCCATATAGCATACCCATGACCATGAGTAATATCAAGTGGTTTTGTGACCCATAATCAATATTGCTTGTTTACACTTTTCAAGTGGTTTGCTTTTGGTTTCCCAACAGGTCAATTGAATGCATTGGTTTGGTTTAATTTTATTGTGCTGCCATCATAACTTTCTCAATAGGTCATTTTATTGTGAAGCAATAAAATGAGTAATTTATGATGACAGCAATTTGAGGATTTGTATATGGTTTAAGACCAATATTTAACTCGCGTAACAAAAGCCCGCACGCCAAATTATGAAAAAGCCCGCAGCAAAAAAGCCCGCATGCCATAAGCCCGCACAATTTATTTTCAGATTTAGCCCGCATATGATGCGGGCTTATTGTTTTGTTATTCACCTCATCACTTCAATTTTAAAATTTTTAAAGCCAATCAAATCGCTTGAAAGAAATATTTGTTCCGAGTAATATGGAGGGGGATGTAGTTATTCACCACACTCACCTCTTCCCCTCTTTTTTTTTGAAAACAAGTAAAAACTCTTAAAAAAATTTTGTTCGTCCTAAAAAGAACCGATTTATTTACCATATCCACCTCTACCCCTCATTTCCCCTCCTAAATTGAAATTGGTCAATATCTCTCATTGAATATTTAGTCGTCCTAAAAAGAACGATTTTGGTTCATAGAACCACCAATACACAAAATCACTTCACTTTCACTGGATTGGGAGCAACCGCACTGCTCCAGGCATCGTCGAAGAATGCGACAATTCAGAAAAATACCACTTCTTATATACACTTTGTCGAAGACATTTCGAATTGATAATATTTTTGACAACCAATCAAAACTCTTGCAGGATATATTTTACACAACTTCCCTCTCCGTGATTCTCATGATTTCTTGCATCTTACAGATGGATTTCTGTGTAACTACTTCACGCCATTTTCGAAGCCACAAAATATTTTCTATAAGAGTTTTGATTGGTTTACTTCAATTTCCAAAATCACAGAAAAGAGATTTCTTAAGGGGAACTTCATATTTCCCCATGACATGCGGGCTTTTGTGGTGCGGGCTTTTGTGATGCGGGCTTTTGGGATGCGGGCTTTTGATATGCGGGCATTCGTGTGCGGGCTTTTGATATGCGGGCAAACGGACCCAACCCCATTATGCTCCGAACGCTAATTTTCTTGCGGGTTGGGTCCGTTTGCCCGCATATCAAAAGCCCGCACACGAATGCCTGCATATCAAAAGCCCGCATCCCAAAAGCCCGCATCACAAAAGCCCGCAGCACAAAAGCCCGCACCACAAAAGCCCGCATGTCATGGTGAAATATGAAGTTCCCCATAAGAAATCTCTTTTCTGTGATTCTCACAAGATCGAGTATCTAACATTTTGGAAATTGAAGTAAACCAATCAAAAGTCAAAACTCTTATAGAAAATATTTTGTGGCTTCGAGTTAGTTATTCACCACACTCACCTCTTCCCCTCTTTTTTTTTGAAAACGTGTAAAATCTCTTACAAAATTTTTGCTCGTCCTAAAAAGAACGGATTTATTTACCTTATCCACCTCTACCCCTCATTTCCCCTCCTAAATTGAAATTGGTTAATATCTCTCAATGAATATTTAGTCGTCCTAAAAAGAACGATTTTGGTTTATAGAACCAATCCACAAAATCACTTCACTTTCACTATTTTGGGAGCAACCGCACTGCTCCAGGCATCGACGAAGAATGCGACAATTCACGATTAGGAAATTATTTTTATTCAATCTAATATGTACAAATTGACTTATATCTAGACTTATAACTAAAATTAAAAATGTCGGCTCAACAAAAGGGGCCCGACGAATTTCTTATGGCTAGGTTTACAAAAGTTTTACAAAACTATATTTATGACTACTCTTAATCTATTTATGATATTTTATAATTAATTAAAAGCTAATTGTTCCTGTTGGGAAGAAAAGAAAATATAGTATTAGCGTTGATTACAGGGAGTAAGTCACCCCCTGTAATGTCTTACCGATTTTTCGTAGAACGGAGTATCTTCGTTTTTGATGATGTCGTCAAATCTAGCATCCGTGATGGCGCGAGGATTTAGATACCGATGGCTTGGTTCCATTTGTTGCTGGGTTAATTCCCGGACTTCTGTGTTTGGGTGGTCTGCAAGGTTTCGGATGAGTCTTCCTGATAGTTTCATCATAAATTTGTTGATCGGCTGTGCGATTCCTGCCTCCTCGTAGAGTCTTCTCGTTGAGTAGTACTTCAGAGTTGTCGGGTTTCGCCAAAGTCCTGTGCAGGTCCGAAGTATTCTCCTTTCGAAAAGCTGGATCTTCTTCATTGTTGATGGTGAAATTGTGAACCAGATGGGACAACCATAAGTTATCACTGGTCTGATGAGCTGCTTGTATATGAGCAGCTTGGTTTTTCTGCTAAGCCCGTTGCGCTTCTTGAGAAGCGGGTGCACTAGATGCAATGCAAAGTTTGCCCTTTTGAGGGTAATGTCAGCATGCTGGTTGAATTTAAATCTTTCGCTGAAGTTGATTCCCAGATATTTCGTTGATGTTCTGGTATGAACCACTGTATCATCTGGAAGATTCAGTTTAATATTACGGCAGCGGGTTGCAAATGCTCGGCGTCCTCCGGTCGCTGTTACAGGATTGCGGAAGCAGATAAGATCCGTTTTGTTGCTATTTATCTTCAGTCCCCACTTAAGATAGTAGTCCCAAAGATTCCTGATGTGGGTCTCAACTCTTCGTGCAGCTATCTCTGGAGACAGGGAGGTGGCGTAGGTCACTGAGTCGTCTGCGTACAGAAGCGTTTTGCTTCGGCCTTCATTCATTGGCTGGTCAGCTGTGAAGATGTTAAAGAGGATCGGACCGAGTCTTGATCCTTGGGGTACACCTGCGTTGATGCTTCTGACTGACGACTTCTCATTCTGTACCTGTACGAAGAAAATTCTATTTGTTAGGAAATTATTAATAAGTCTCACCATATTGAGCGGAAAACCATATTCCATTAGTTTGAAGGTCAGTCCTTTAATCCAGACGCTGTCAAAGGCCTTCTCGATGTCCAGCAAGCAGGCTACAGTTGTCTCCTTTTTGTTGAGTCCCGTGGTGACGTCGCTATGAAGCTTCAGTAGGGGATGTATCGTAGAGTGTCTAGCTCTGAATCCAAATTGATACGTCGGGATTATGCCTCTCTCCGCACACAGTTGGTTGATCTTTCGCAGCATCAATGACTCCAGAATTTTACTCACGCAACACAGGAGAGCTATTGGTCGGTATCCATTGACATTTGTTCGATCTGTCTTCTTGGGCACTGGCACAACTTTCGCTACTTTCCATGATTTCGGAAAATAGCTGTTGTTAATGCAGTTGTTGAATATGATGGTCAGTAGAAGGATGGCCACGCTTGGTAACTTTTTAAGCAAAAAGTTCGAAATTTGGTCAGTTCCGGATGACTTCTTTGAGTTGCCGCTATGGATAATGTTACCAACCTCTTCTGTGTTGGTGAAGACTTCGTCGCTATTTGGGTCATCTGCTGGATTCCTGGTGTTGAAAGTCGTGATGACATCGGTTGACATTGTGGCCTCGTGAACTTGTGCTTCCACTACTTCTAGGAATTCTGGAAGGTGCGTTGGTGGTCGATCCGTGAAATTCTTTTCGAAGTGGGTGGCAAATGCTTCGGCTTTTTCAATTGCGGTGGTGGAAGTATCTTGTCCGTGTTCAATGGTTTCAGGCATTGACCTCGATTTTCCAACCAGCGAGTTGATTTTCTTGAAGGCGTCGGGGCCTGGTTTTATGTCTTCCAGCCTCTGCCTGAATTCGTTGTCCCTGAAGTGTTTCACAGCACGACGAAACATGACGTTGGTGCATTCCAGCTGGGAATGTACACTTCTATACTCGTCATTGTGGGTGTTCCAAGTTCTGTGGAGAATCCTCTGTAGCCTTTTTCGCAGCCGTTGTCTGTGTGCATGAATTGCTTGGATGTGTTGAGGTAGGTGCCCATATCTGTCTTTGCTGGTTCGGGTTGTCTTCTGTCGGTCTACAGCTGCGTTAACTACGTCTTCAAAGTGATTGATGACTCCGTCAATCTCGTTGTTGCCGAGGTTTTCGTCCATTGCTGGCAGTATCACATTTGCTTCGATGTCCGACTCGTATTGGATCCAGTTGATCCGGTTGAATTTGATGTGCAGCTCTGGTGCAGGATTTTCCACCATTATTCTATGGTTCAGTCGAATCCGAAGTTCTACAGCCAAATGATCAGAATCACTTACGTGCGCAAGGCAGGAGTAATTCCGAAAGTCCGGTAGGATGTTGACGAAGTTCGATGAAGCCAAGAAAAAGTCCAGCATCGATGGTGTTCTTGGAAAGGTGTTTAGTGGTTGTGAAATCACCACTAGGGAGTGTTGATGTGCATTACCATGCAGCCACTCCACTATTGCCGTCCCTTGTGGTGATATTTCGTCGTCTCCCCAAAGCTGGTGTCTGGCGTTGAAATCCCCTCCAATCACACAATAGGTGTGTGTGCTGCACATGTTGTGGATAACAGTTAAATCGTGCATGATGTTTCCTCTTGGCGCCTGGCATTGGTTGTAGACCGAAATAACCAGCAGATTTTCCACCTCAGACAACTTGATGGTAGCGGCTGTTGTTTCCATGCTTGTCAGTCCTGGTATTTGTATCTTTTGGCACTTAAGGGTGTTTCTGACGATGATCGCTGTCCCACTTCGGTCACTTGACTTATCTTCCCGATATGTCTTGTATCCATCCGGCTTGTATGGGTTGTTTGGGCTCAATCTTGTTTCCTGTAAGAGAAGAATGTCGGGTTTCTTAAACTTAATAAATAAGCTTAAGGAACTTCGTTTGGCTGAGGAATAGATAGAATTTACATTATATGTTAAGATACTGAGCGAATTTATTGGGAACATAATTCACAAATAAGTTTGCCCAGTATAATTGTCTTCGCCCTCCCTATCGTCGAGGATGCCGTAGTTGCTAGGCACAACCTTTCTTGCCTTCTGGAGAAGGGTTAAAAGGTCAGTGCCGAACAATCTTTCAGTATCCTCAAAGATGTTAGACGAAGTCTTACCGGAAGGAACAGTGTTCCTTGATGTTGATGATGGCGCGGGCTTATTGGTAGCCTTGCCGGTGAAACTTGGTTTTGCTGCTGGCTTGGTGACCACTGGTTTCGTTGTTGGATTGCCTTGTGGTTTCACTGTACTCCCTAAAGCTGCGACATCTGCAAAACTCGGACCAGCTTTAATCGCTTTGGAGGCTGAGTTGACGGCGAACTGACGTTGTTCCTTCTTCTTTTGCGAGTTTTTGAGCCTCTCGGCAACTTTCTCCTTATATTTGGGGCATCCCTTGTAGTTCGCTGGATGTCCATTCTTCTGGCAGTTAGCACAAAATACTGCGTCGTCCTTCTTGTTGTCGATACTACGTGGGCAGTTTCCAGGTAGGTGCTCGACCTTGCACTTGACACACCTGTACTTCATACCACAGTTGCTGGCAACGTGACCGAACTTCTGACAGTTTTTGCACTGCGTAATGCCACTGGTTTGGAATTTCTCCCAATAAACTTTTTGGTTTAGCAATAAATTTTTGCTGAAAATAAAAGAAATGTCGCTATTTTTTCAACTTGGACGACGAAGCTATTAAACTTGCGGTCAGTCCTTGTTGTTTTATAAGGGGTCACCTCAATTACCTGTATACCGGCGCTGATTAACTCATCTTTTATGTCGTCTACCAGATAGCTGTGATGGATGCCCTTAAGAACCAAAAGGGTCTTCTTGTCTTCCTTGCAGGTATACGTGTTGTATTCCGTTTTTATGTTTTTGAGAAAATCCCGGATTTGTTGGTGATCCTTTTTTCTCCTTGTGGTAATTATCGTCTTGCTTATATTTATGTTGTGGATTTTGTATTCTACCTGTAATCCCTTCAGGTGTTTACTAAGCTCCGCTACATTTAATTTGTAGCAGATAATCGGCGGCATTATTGTTGGTTTTGGCTGTTGTTGTTGCACATTTGCTGAGGTGGAAGGTGTAGCTGATGAAGGTGTTGTTGGGAGAATAGTTGGTTGTTGTTTTGTTGTTGGTGGTTTGGATATGGTTGGTTTTGTTGTTGTTGTAGCAGCTGCTGCTGGAACGGGTGTTGGTGGAGGGCTATCGGATTTTTTCCGCTTTTTAGCTGGTACATTCCGAAATTCATCTTCCTGTAATGGGGGAATTTCTTCGTCCTCGCTGGAAGAAATCTCTGTCTCCGACTCTGCTGGAGAATCTGATTCAGATTCTGAATCCTCATCTGGAAGATCGGCGACCTCCATTGATTCCTCTTCGTCCTCGTCTTCTTCGGCTGCGGGCTGGTCGATGTAGAGCTCATCAACAATGGTGAGTTTCTCGTGTAGCGAGGCAAGGAACGCATTTCCATGCTCTGCTACTCCTGACTTGATTTTTTCTACGAGGCTGGACAGCGCCAAGTTGACGTCATCCTTCCTCTTTTCTTTTTTCCCCATTTGGTGTTGGGTATCACTTACTGTCTCTTTTTCAATTGTTTCTTGTTTTATTTTTCGTTGGCACTTAATCACTTTCACTGATATGATAATAATCACTTCAGCACAGGTAGCACCTTTTCGGGTTCGAACAGGTAGGTAAAACCTAACACTGTTGTTTTTATTGGGTAATAAAAGTTGGTGGTTTTGGAAATATGTACGTTTTGCAAGAGCACTACCGCACACTTCGGTTGTCGACTGATGTCTCTGAATGTAATGATTGACTGTGGAATGCGACAATTCAGAAAAATACCACTTCTTATATACACTTTGTCGAAGACTTTTCTTACGGTAAATTTGTTCTCCGTGATTCTCAAACAATCGAGCATTTTAACTTTTTGAAATTGAAAGAAGCCAATCCCCCTCGAATTGGTAATATTTTTGACAACCAATCAAAACTCATGCAAGATATATTCACCTTACAAATGTTTACCATTTTAGGAACTTTTTCTCTTTTATTGGGAGGAATGCTGTTATTATTCATTGATAAGAGCATCTATTTAACGCATGTACTATGCGCAAAATTGAATTTTGCCTAAATTTCAGGTACAAATAGTATAAAACAAATGGAGATTGAAACGATTTCCTATAAAAGAAATGGATATTTCCAAATTACTCGCATTATTCGTTGTTTGTTACGCCGATTGGTGTGGTTGTCTGCTCCAATCGTTCTTTTTAGAGCGATTGGTATTAAAGAGGATATTAATTCCTTCAGAAAGCGTTCTTTTAAGGACGACTAAATGCCTAAATTAAGAGATTTTGCTTATTTCAGTGAGGAGGTGTTTTTGTGTAATCAAATGTTTTTGTGTAATCCTTCGCTGAATTTTCCAATTTAAATTACTCACTTTATTTCCAATCTCAAATCTCTTCTAAAAACTCAATCAAATTAAAACACTTCCTTTCGTAATTATGAACATATGTATTGTCTTTCAAAGGGTAGAAATGTCATAAATTCGCAAAAACAAAACTGTCATAATATTATTGTAGGGTTAATGCACATTTACATCGGCAATAATTGAAGTAACTGAACAGTTTAGATTTAACATTATGTAATTATATAATTAATAAATGCACTTCAACATTCTCCCCCCCCCGTGAACTCTGTTCGCAACGAGCACCATTATCATCGTCGAACAGATCTGATTGAGGTAATAAGATGGACGTCCCTGACTTCAAAGCTCCAACATAATCGCCAATTTACTATTTCCCTCGTTTTGCTTGAAATTGTTATCATTATCTTCTTCTCTGCGAATATATAATTGTATTGATTAATAAAGGAGACAAACATAAACAATAACAAGCATAGGTACAAAAAAAACATGATAGCTATCTCTTTTGCCCTAACGTAGATAATATTTCTCGGCTTGTAATCGTTATCAGTTGTTGGCATCGGCGTCGGCGTCGCTCGGTTGTTTTTTTTTTGTTGATTAAAAACAAGTTTGTTTTTATTTAATTTGCGTTTGTTCAGTCGGGTTGAATTTAAATTATATTATTATATCGTGTTGTGTTGTGTTATGTAATTTCAGGTGAGTACCTTATTTATATTGATAATGTTTTCATTTTGTGTTGAATGTTTCATTTTCCATTGTATTTCAATGTAAACATGTTACTATGAATGTGTGGTATAGGGCATGAATGAAATTTGTAGATTGAGTGCAAGTGTTGAGTAGAAATTGTACTAGTGATGTGACTTCAGTGCTTTCGTGTTGTATTCGTTGAAAAATAGTACTATTTAGTATTATTTCGTTTTAATATTAATATATTTCATTTTGTTTTAAAATGGTGTATTATGTGATGTGTATTTGATTAATTCATGTTATTCATGTTATATTTATGTGTGTTTGTTTAAATTATTGTGTTTTCTACGTTGCATGAATTTGAAGGTAAGCGGCATAATTTGTTGATTGGTCGTTTTAACTCGCCATTAGGAGTCTTCAGTGTTACGAAACGTACCAAATTATCAGCTCCTGGGTGTAATGCTATGACTCGTGCCAAACTCCATTTCGAAGGCGGCAACCTTTCGTCCTTCATTAAAACCAGGTCCCCATTGGCAATAGCATCCGACTCCTCATTTAGCCATTTCGGTCTGTGTTGTAAACGTGTGAGATACTCGCTGCTCCAACGCTTCCAAAAGGACTGCATAATTGCCTGTACCCTATTCCATCGATCCAAATGGGCAACCTTGTCGATTGCATACTCCGGTTGTGGTGCGGTGATGATAGCTTCTCCTATGAGAAAATGTCCTGGTGTAATCGCGTTAAGGTCCTCGACGTCTTTCGATAAAGGGCATAATGGCCTCGAATTGAGGCATGCCTCGATCTGCGTAAGTAGAGTTGCCAGCTCCTCGTACGTCAGCGTTTGGTTTCCAGCAATTCGTTTGAGATGGAACTTAATGGATTTTACCCCTGCTTCCCATAATCCTCCAAAGTTGGGGGAAGCTGGTGGAATAAAATGCCATTGCGTTACGTCCTTGCCAAGTGGCTCGACTACATGATCCCAGTCGAATTTCGCTGCTTCTAAAAGTTTCTGTAACTCCTTATTCGCGCCGATGAAGTTCGTACCGCAGTCGCTGTACATTTGACTACAGAGTCCCCTTCGTGAAGTGAAGCGCCTAAATGCAGCTAAAAATGACTGAGTCGTCATGTCGCTGACGACCTCGATGTGAATCGCCTTAGTCGCCATGCAAATAAAAATTGCAAAGTAGCCCTTAAAGCTCTTGGCGTTTCGTCCTCTCCAGGTCTTGACGTCGATGGGGCCTGCATAGTCCACACCTGCGTGACTAAACGGTCTCGAAACCCGTACTCTAGGGGCGGGTAGGTTTCCCATCAGTTGCGTCATCGGTCGAGCCTTGTACCGGAAGCACGTGTTGCAGCTATGGATGCACCTCTTTACTTCTTCTTCATGCTGAAAATCCAATATTTGCTTCGCAAGTACGACATCATCAACTGAACGCCACCGTGTAGGGTCCTTACATGTGCCTCTTTTATCACAATACGCGAAAAATGATGATTGGGCCTAAGAATGATTGGGTGTTGTTGCTCGTAATTGAGCGCGGAGTTCTGTAGCCTACCACCTACGCGTAAAATGTTGTGTTTGTCCAAAAACGGTTTTAAGGATTTGAACCCCTTAATTTTTGTACTTTTTTGTCGAACATCTGCTAACTCCTGTGAAAACATTTCCTGTTGCACGACATAGACTGCTGTCAATAATGCTGAATGAAGTTCCTTGAACAATAGTGTGCCGAAATTTCTCTCATTTGTGGGTCTTTTTGCATTAAAAACAAATCGATTACAGCGTGCAATTGTTCTTACAATTGAAGACAACTCCGACTTCCTATGGATTAAAAAGCTAAGCTGATTTTCATCCTGTGTGATGCAGTGTACCCTCGTAAATCGCATCCCTTCGTTGGTCTCCAATGAAGCGGGTTGAGCGGGAAAAGGAATTTCCCAAGAATGGTGAAGAAACTCTGGCCCGTTCCACCAAAATTTGTTTCCGACGAGTGAAGATGGAAGTACGCCACGAGACGCAAGATCTGCTGGGTTGTGTTGGGATGGAATATGTCTCCACATATCGCACTTAGTGAGCCTTTGGATTTCCGCAACTCGGTTGGATACGAACGTTTCCCATCTCGAAGGAGTGGCTGTAATCCAGCATAAAGTGATAAGCGAATCCGTCCATGCAAACATCCTGACATTTTGAAATCCTAGTGCTGTAGATGTCTCGTTCAAAAGTTTTGCTAACATGACGGCGCCACAAAGTTCCAAGCGTGGTAAAGTAATCTTTTTTAAAGGCGCAACCTTTGTTTTGGAAATCAACAGATTCATGTGGAGTTCTCCTCGTCCAGCACTCGCAGGTAAATTGCCGCTGCATAAGCTTTCTCGGAAGCGTCACTAAAACCATGTATTTCCAGATTTTTGCTCTTGCCGTGTACCTGGATCCACCGAGGAATGCAGATCTGCTCAACAGCTGGAAGATCTTCCCGAAAAGCAAGCCATTCTTGCTTCAGCTCTGGCGTAATGGGTTTGTCCCAGTCCAAGCCTCGTGACCAAAGTTCCTGCATCATCAGCTTCGCCTTCACAATACAATACACGGTGAAATCCACCCGAGTGGATCAAAAAGCCTGGCAATCGTCGAAAGCATTGTGCGTTTGGTGACTTCGGCCTCTCCCAACTGGACGTTCTGGAACGAGAATGAGTCGCTTAACGGTTGCCACTTAATTCCGAGGGTTTTGACGTGTGTGTTGGCTGAGTCAAACGGCAATGAAAAGTCGACTTCGGAGTCTGACAGTGGAATATGTTGCAGAAGATCCAAGGAATTACTGGTCCACTTTCGTAAGTCAAAACCTGCTGATGATAACATTGATCTTAACTGTTCTCTCTTTTCTAGGGCTTCTTCAACTGTATCTGCTCCGGTGATAACGTCATCCACGTACGTGTCCTCACGCAAAACAACGGCAGCCTTGGGAAAATTTGCTTCCTCGTCGTTCGCCAGCTTGTGAAGCGTCCGAATCGCCAAATATGGAGCAGATGCAGTACCAAAGGTAACTGTGTCCAGTCGGTAAAGCTTCACGGGCTGCTGTGGATCATCTCTCCAGTATATCAGCTGATAGTAGGCATCCTGTCTGTCCACGAAAATCTGCCGATACATTTTTCCCATATCAGCCGTAAACGTATATTGATGCTTTCTCCAACGCTGAATGATATTTAAAACATCGTTTTGTATTTTAGGACCTACTAGCAGATGATCGTTCAGCGAAGTACCATCGGAAGTTTTGGCTGCAGCATCGAAGACAACTCGCAACTTGGTAGTCGAACTCGATTCCGTGAATACAGCATGGTGTGGAACAGCATAATGGTAAGGAGTTGAAAGTATTGTGTTGTCCTCATCTTCAAGTAGCTTCATGTGACCTAGTTGAATATACTCCTTTATACATTTCGTGTAGTCTTCTCTCAATGTGGGGTTGTGTAGAAACCTTCTCTCCAACTGATAGAATCTCCTTAAAGCTCCGTCCAAAGATGTTCCCATTGCCGGGTAACGCATCTCCTTAAAGGGCAGCCTGACCTGAAACCTTCCATTGGGCATCCGCTTGGTGTTTTCCACAAAATGTTCCTCGCATATTCTATCTTCTTGGGCCTCAAAATTCTGAAATGGCGATTCCTCAATTTCCCAAAATCTTTGCATTTGAGAGTCCAGATCAAAAACCTGCATAAAGCTTCGAACAGGGGTCGATTCCAACCGAAGTTTGCCTATAAGGATCCATCCAAGCAAAGTGTTTTGGGCTATTGGTGACATGATTTCATCATTTCGGATGATTTCTGGCAGGATGATTTCCGAATAGTCACTTCCCAGAAGTATATCCACAGTGGCGGGTTTGAAGAAGCACAGATCAGCCAATCGTAGACCATTGATGTGATCCCACTTCCTAATTGTCAGTTCCTTGGCCGGAAGAAGCCCAGTCAGTGATTTAAAAACGTAGGCTCGTGTCTTAGTCACGAAGTTCGAGTGGTTTGACCCGAATGTTATGTCAACTGAACTATGACATGTACCACTGCTCACCTTCCCCAGCCCTGACACATTCAAAAAAATACGACGACGTTTGAGTTGTAACGCTTGAACGGCATCCTCAGTAATAAAAGTGGCTTCTGAGCCCGAATCAATTAAGGCACGATGATTTATAAAAACTCCCCTTGAGTCCCTTACCTTGATTACAGCAGTAGCTAAAAGGACCTGAGTGTTTTCATACTGTATAGAGTGACAGGATCTAAATGCGGTTGATGTTGTCGGCTGCTCAGTCCCGGTTGGTTGAAAATTCGATGCAGAGGGGTTAAGGGGGTGGTTAATTGTACTGATTTGATATGAGTTTGTGTGAGTATTTGCGTGTGGGGTTTGATTAATGGACTGTATTCTATTGCTATTGTGTGGTGTATGGTTTGAGTCAGAGATTTGATATTGTGAAGAGTTTGGTATATTGCAGGGATTAGTGTGTTGTGTAGGGTATGAGTGTGAATGTGAGTGTGAAATGGGGTGCTGATTGATTGGATTATTGCTGAAATGGAGTAAGGAATTGTGTTTTTGCTGGCAATAATAGCAACGCATTTGGCTAGGGCATTGGTGGGTGGAATGGCTATAAGCCAGACAGTTTTCACAGACACCAATTTTTTTTACGATATTGTACCGCTCCGAGATGTCCATTTTCAAAAATTTGTTGCAATTCCGCAATGAATGTTGGCCTTTGCAACTAAATTGCTCCTTTTGACGATTTTTTACGTGAAACGCAACCCTTGATGTGGCATTCTTACTCGATGGTTTCGGCTTCTGCTGCTCCAAGACCTCCAGTGTCCGAAATCTGGTTTCCAAGAAATTCGAAAAGGCGGTGAATGTCGGCAACTCCTTGCTTGAACCCAGTTTCTCCTCCCATAATTGTTGTGTTGAACCTGGAACTTTTTGCAACAAAATATAAATCAGTATTGAATCCCAGTGCTGCACAGGGAGACCTAAGTTTTTAAGGGAATGTCGACACTCGGTGGAAATATCCAGCAAATTCTTTAAGCCCAATGCACTTTCATTATGCAAGACTGCCTGACCAAAAAAAACCTTGAATTGCGCATTAACTAATACGCGCTTATGATCATAGCATGATGTTAAAATTGTCCACGCCATCTCATAGTTCCCCTTTTCGATTGTTAAATGTTGAAGTAAACGATCAGCTTCACCTGTCAGACAAGATTTGAGATGGTGAAATTTCTCAATTTCAGTCAACGATTCATTGTTGTGAACTAGCGAACAAAACGTGTTGTAGAATGATCTCCAATTTTCGTAGCTTCCAGCGAATGTTGGCAAAGCGATGTTCTGCAACCGGAATTCGGAACGTGAAGATGTAGTGCCGACTGGTTTCTTGTCCACATCCTCCTTGTCCAACTCGTCCAGCAGCTCCGTTTTGTACTCCATGTACATATCTCTGGCCAGCTCATAGCGCTTGTCGATCTCTTGCACCTCCTCTTCATCGTCCGTCGCATCAGCAAACTCTTCACAACGCGTGGAAATCATTTTAAACTGTTCCTCCAACAAAGTTAAACGCGTAGAAACATAATTTTTTACACTTCGTGTCTTAGGGGCAGCTTCTTTTTTGGCCTTGAAACTATTGAAATCCCTTTCCATTTGTTGTATTGCCTTTTTGATGGCCTTTGAACTCATTTTTCTTTTGTTCTTTTATATTTGCAGGTATATAGAGTAAGTATATAAAGTAAGTAATGGTACTTACGGTTTTTCCAGACAAAGAACCTCCGCCGGCAAATGGATTCCAATTGATGAGAAGACTTCTTCAGGAATTTCAGCACTCAACACTCAAAAAAAGGCTCGATAGGACCAAATGTTTTTGTGTAATCAAATGTTTTTGTGTAATCCTTCGCTGAATTTTCCAATTTAAATTACTCACTTTATTTTCAATCTCAAATCTCTTCTAAAAACTCAATCAAATTAAAACACTTCCTTTCGTAATTATGAACATATGTATTGTCTTTCAAAGGGTAGAAATGTCATAAATTCGCAAAAACAAAACTGTCATAATATTATTGTAGGGTTAATGCACATTTACATCGGCAATAATTGAAGTAACTGAACAGTTTAGATTTAACATTATGTAATTATATAATTAATAAATGCACTTCAACAGGAGGAGAGGTTAATTTACAGTTCCTGTAGGTGGTTTTGTTACGCGTTAAAAAAAGGGGTGAATATATTGAGAAATAAAAGCTGTGGGGAAGATAATGTCCATATATTCGGATTATTTTCATCTTTTACTGTGAGGAATAGTGTCAGTCTTCCTTTGAATAGACAACTATTCAACTCATGTACTTACGCACACTTGAGATCAGGTTATTTCCAAGACAATTGCGTCTTAACATCGAAGAAATGTTAAGCAGGCGCCATAAACACTGAAATTAGCGCCAAATTCTAAAGATTATAACCATATATTCGCATAATGTTCGTTCTGAGTGGCCCTCTTCGCGGGATCTTAGGATTTCACCTATCTTTCCGCAGGGTTTAGCACGCTCACGTAACTCCGTTGCTCCGCTAAGGGTATATGCCTTATGCCTGGCAGGCGCCATAAGTACTATGATATTAGCGCCCAACCAATAAAGATAATGTCCATATATTCGCATCATTTTCATCTTTTACTGTGAGGAATAGTGTCAATCTTCCTTTGAATAGACAACTATTGCACTCATGTACTTACACACACTTGAGATCAGATTATTTCCAATATAATTGCGTCTTAACGTCGAAGAAATATTAAGCAGGCGCCATAAACACTGAAATTAGCGCCAAATTCTAAAGATTATAACCATATATTCGCATAATGTTCGTTCTGGGTGGCCCGCTTCGCGGGATCTTAGGATTTCACCTATCTTTCCGCAGGGTTTAGCACGCTCACGCAACTTCGTTGCTCCGCTAAGGGTATATGTTGGTTGTCTGGCAGGCGCCATAAACACAAGCAAATAAGCGCCGAATTGAAAAAGATAAGGCGAATTTATGCGCATCATGTCGGGTCTATGTAGCCCGCTCGCGGAATCTTAGGATTTAAACTGGTTTTTCCACTAAATAAGCGAATAATTCCAAATATGAACTCCATTTACTCGCATGATTTGCGGTCTGCTTTAATCAAATGTATACAAATTCTTTCCATTTTATGAACTTTTTTCTCTTTTATTGGGAGGAATGCTATTATTTTTCAATGGAAAGAGCATCTATTCAACACATGTACTATCCGCACTTGGGCTATGGTTATTTCCTAAACAATTGCGTGTTAAAATAGAACTAATGTACATTTAAAATCCATTGAATTCTCACAGAAATCCATCTGTAAGATGCAAGAAATCATGAGAATCACGGAGAGGGAAGTTGTGTAAAATATATCCTGCAAGAGTTTTGATTGGTTGTCAAAAATATTTTCAATTCGAAATGTCTTCGACAAAGTGTATATAAGAAGTGGTATTTTTCTGAATTGTCGCATTCTTTGTCGATGCCTGGAGCAGTGCGGTTGCTCCCAAAATAGTGAAAGTGAAGTGATTTGGTGTATTGGTTACTATTAACCAAAATCGTTCTTTTTAGGACGACTAAATATTCAATGAGAGATATTGACCAATTTCATTTGAGGAGGAGAAATGAGGGGAAGAGATGGATATGGTGAATAAATCCGTTCTTTTTAGGACGAGCAAAAATTTTTTAAAAGATTTTACATGTTTTCAAAAAAAAAGAGGGGAAGAGGTGAGTGTGGTGAATAACTACATCCCCCTCCATATTACTGGGAACAAATATTTCTTTCAAGTGATTTGATTGGCTTTAAAATTTTTTAAATTAAAGTGATGAGGTGAATAACAAAACAATAAGCCCGCATCATATGCGGGCTAAATCTGAAAATAAATTGTGCGGGCTTATTGAGTATTTGTATGGCAGATTAAACTTTGCCAGTTCACAAAGAGCAGCTATCATAATTTGGCCCAGATTCTGTTGCTTGCAATCCGAGCGCTCATTCTTCGTCCATGCCACTCTCCTATGGAACTCAAAAGTTCAGTGTGCTGTGTGCAAAGTGTACTACCACTTACATTGTGTAAATTTGCAACAAAGTGATAGTGTATATATGAAAAAGAACAGCATTCCTTATCGTTGTGTATCTTGTGATCAAGACAGACGCAAATCGTTGCGCTCACCACCGTCCTCTCTTCATATAGAGAAACAAGTGCAGGAAGAAGCAAAATCAGCTGACGATGAGGTGCCTCTGTCTTCGTCAAACACTTTATTAACTCAATCTGCTGATATAAACATCGACTATCCAGCTGCTATCACACTTGAGGTACTCTACAATGAAATCATCGCACTGAAAAACGTGAATTCAAATGCATTGTTGCAAATTAGTCAACTTCAAGAAGAAAGCAAATTATTATCTGCAAAGGTAAACAATCTTCAACATACATTGAATTTCCTGCAGAAAAAATCTTTAGAAAAGTGTATTGATGTTATTGGAGTTCCTAATGTTGACAACAACAATGCTTTGGACTCAGCTGTCAAACTTATGTCAGAAGGATTAGGTCAAAGCATAAATCCAGATGACATTAAGTCTTGTTATGTCAAGACCATGTCAACAAAGTCGCAGCCTAACTCAACATCTACATCAGCCAAATCATTAAGTGTGTTACGCATAAAATTTAGAACGTTGGACTTAAAGCAGAGTGTCTTAAACAAAAAAAAGAAAACAAAATTAACTACGGGTCTTTATGGTCAACATCTTGCAATTAAACCAATTTATATTAATGAAAGTCTTACTAACTATAACAGAGCTGTATATAATAGAGCAAAACAAATTAAAATAGAGAAACAATTTTCTTATTTGTGGATTAGCAAGGGAGTTATTTTAATGAAAAAAAGAGAGGATGATAAATCATTGAAAATTTGTTCTTTTGCTGATTTAGAGAATATATCTTAATATCCTTATCAATTAGTAATTGTTATGTTTAATTTAATTCATGATCAGCAAAATAATTTTGATCTTGCTACTCCTTTTTGTAAGTTTGATGAAGAATTATTTAAAAGTGTTTTTCATTCTGTCAATTTGAAAAAACAATTCTCTATCATTCACCAAAACATTCGAAGCATTCGCAAAAATTTTGATATATTCCTAGCCCATTTAGAGTCATTTGTTAACAAGCCAGATTTTATATTTCTCTCTGAAATTTGGATTTTTGATCATGAAATAGCTCTTTATAGTATACCCGGGTTTAATTTTCATGCTAAATGTAATGAATCTTATGCGTCAGGTGGAGTAGCTGTTTACGTAAATGATAAATTAAACTATGAGGTCAGTAATCATAATATGGAAACTGCTGATATGCTTAAGATATCATGCACTATTGATTCACGGAAATTCATTTTTATGTGTTTTTATCGACTGCATGAAAAGAGTAAGACAGTTTTTGTTGAGGAGTTGAGCTCACTTTTGAGTTGCGAAAAGACGAAGAATCTATTCATCCTAGGTGATATGAATTTAGATATTTTAAGCGATTCCTCTGTTGTGTCTAACTATATCTCCGTATTGTCGGCAAATGGGCTGGAAACTTGTTTCCTTGAACCTACTAGGCTAACTCAGTTTACGCGTACCTGCATTGATCATATTTTTGGAAGACTCGATCGCAGTTCTAAACTATCCCTTATTAGTTCCATATCTGACTATAAGATCTCTGATCATTGCATGATAGGTTTATTTTTCTTTTGTGATAATACCATACAAACAAATAATTATACACCTTTTGAGAGAGTTGAATCCATTAATTTTGTATCTCTTAACGCCTCTTTATTGCAAGAAAACTGGACGGACGTTTACATTGAAAATAACCCCTCTACTGCGTTTAATATTTTTTCAAAAATTTTGAAAGATCATGTCTCTGCATGTATTACTGTATCAAACAAATGTAGTAAACTAAAGAGACTTAAACCATGGATGTCAAAAACCTTGCTTATGAAAATACAAAAAAAGAATAAACTTCGAATAAAATGTAAAAAACATCCTAATAACGTTCACCTTCGTAATTTTTATATTAAAATGTGTAAAGAAGTTGCTGCTGATGTACCGGTCTTTAAGGAAAACTTTTACATCAATAAATTTCAACTAGCCAAAGACAACTTAAAAAAAGAATGGGCAATTGTGAATGAACTTCTTAATAAACGAGTTCCTCTAAGTCTACCATCTAATATAATTTATAAAGATAGAGTTATCCAAAATTCTGGAAAGATGGCGAATGCTTTTAACGAATATTTTACTAATGTTGCCGCCAAAACACTTTCAGAAGCGGGTTACGGCAATACTTTCAATCCTTGTGGGGAGGATTGTTTCAGCAGAGAAAGGAGTGAAGTATGTAGTTTCTTCTTCGAACCAATCTCTTCTTTTGAATTGTTTAAAACAATAAAGCTGCTGAGCAGTTCTAACTCGGCGACAAGAGATAGTTGGTCTAACAATTTTATTAAAAAAGTTTCATATAATATTGCTGATGTTTTAGCTCATATTTTTAATAAAAGTATTTATTGCGGTATATTTCCCGATTCCTTAAAAATTGCTGAGGTTATACCTGTTTTGAAAAAAGGTGATAGCAAAAATTTGAACAATTACAGGCCTATATCCCTTCTTCCTGTGTTCTCAAAAATTTTTGAGAAAGTAATTAAAACCAGGGTTGTAGCTTTCTTAGAAAAAAAAAACACTTTTTTAGTTCAAACCAGTACGGTTTTAGAGCAGGTAAATCGACTGAGGATGCCCTTTTACAGTTTTGTAACTTTAATTACGACAGTCTAAATAAAAGAAAATATACCACTGCGCTTTATATTGATATAACTAAAGCGTTTGATACAGTGGACCATGACTTGTTACTAATGAAATTAAATAAAGCTGGTTTCAGAGGTTTCATGCTTCGCTGGTTCTTCTCATATCTCAACAACCGCAAACAAGTGATTAAACTTGTAGATAAATTCAGTGAAAGCTTAGATATCCGTATTGGAGTACCACAAGGTTCAGTACTTGGCCCCATTCTTTTCTTGGTATATATTAATTCTATCTTCAGTCTAAACTTGAAAGGAATTCAGACAGGGTTTGCGGATGACATTGCTTGTTCATATTCTAATTATTCTGTTCTAGACCTAATTGCTAATATCTGCTACGACTTAGAACAGCTCAGACATTGGTTCAGTATGCATAAACTAGTCATAAGTGATAAGACTAAAATTATGTTTTTTAATCTTTCGAATAACGTGGTTGAATTTCCTAATGTAACCTACCATAGCAATAATTGCCAACACATGCTACTTAGTGCTGACACTTGCTGCAAGAGAAGTTGTTCTAATACGTATAACTCTAATGTAAGCTGCTCCCCCAAATGTTTTATTATCGAAAGAACTACGGTTTTTAAGTATTTAGGACTTGTGTTTGATAGCGGACTGAATTGGGGTGAGCATACCGCTTTACTTCGAAAATACTTGATTAAAACTTCATGCATAATGTATCATCTAAGACTTTTTTGTTCACGTAAACTATTAGAAACAGTTTATTATGGCTTGGTACAATCTAAGTTACAATATGGTTTAGTTTGCTGGGGCGGTACTCACGGTAATAAAATTCAACCTCTGATTGTTGTCCAGAAACATATAATTCGAATTATTTGGAGAAAGGGACGTATGGAGAATAGCTTTTCGCTTTTTTTTAACTCAAAGATACTTCCGCTCAAGCACCTTTACTTCTATAAAGTTCTGAGAATATTTTTTTTAAGAAGTGGTTACTTGCCTCATCGTAATCCTACCGCCCATGGACTTCGTAGCTACGAACGTTATTTGGCTGTTATTCCACCGCATAATACAACGCATCTTTTGAATTTTTTTACTTCTGTAGCTCCAAGACTTTATAATAAATTACCACTTGCATTAAGAACCACTAGTAATTTTCTTTTTTTCAGTCGAGAGATTAAAAAATGGCTTTTTAATTTTAATTTAATTGAAATAAATAACTTACTCAACGTTTTACGCTAAGAATTGAATTGAAAAATGTTGATAAATATTATATAGATTTTGTTTTTTCAATAACCATAATCACCCCACTACCACCATTTCATAGTACATGTAATAATACATTTTTTTGATAAGATACATTCGACACTAGTTCTTGAACTAAAGAGTGTATCTATAATATTCTTCAATAAATAATAGTAAAAATACCTAATGAAAAACACTTAATATTTATATATTCACAAATTATTAATCTTTTTGTATAACTGAAATATTTATAAGCAATATTTATATATTTATATACGAATATACCTATTTGTGAAATCTAGTTTATTTCAGTTTTTAAGCTCTGTAAATATTAAGGATTAATGTGTCCTATGTATGTATATTTATTGAATTGGAGAATAAATTAAATTAAAAAAAAAAAAAAAAAAAAAATTACCCATTACACTAAGGAGAACCACAAACACAGGCACATTCAAAACTAATCTGTTTAAACACTTGGCCAGTGATACATGAAGGTTTATTTATTGTCATATATTTTTATTGTTTTTGTTATTAATTCGTTTCATTTATGTAATTTTCCAATTAAATTAGATGTAGTCTATTCTCACCTATTTATAATGTTAAATTTGCTTTTGAACTCATGAATTTTGTCAAGCCCTCACAAACTATAAGATTTAATCTTAAAGTGAACCTATTCAATTGAAATATATGAAATATGAAATATGTTCTTCTCATATAAAAATCAAGGTGCGTCCACAAAAGATATAAACACAGTTTCGTTATAAATGCACAGTAATTCAGCTGAAAGAAATGTTCACACATATTAAAATGATAAATGTTGTCTTAAATAAGATACTTACAACCAGAGGCGAGACTAATATTCGAAAGAGATGTGCGCTGTCGCAAAAGATTGTCATAAAAAGATTTCTGCTGGTTGAAGTACTCCACTGAGTTCTTCAGTTGATTAAGAACTATTCAGATCCTTGGAGAATTTTCAAGAGTTCCACAGCGGTTTTTATTTCTGTAATTATGAGGAACATAAGCAAATATTTCACCTGAACGAATGGGCCTATTACCTCTGAATAGAATCTGTAATGCAATCTGGCTCTTCGCCAGTAAAGGGCTAAATTGGACGCTGTTTCCAAGAAGTACTTTACTTGAAGAGATTTGTTTTTATCAGTTGGTTTATAATTAATATTTTCCGGCTTCACCATTTCTTATGTCGGCTCGCTTATTATGAACCGATTGACAGTGACGTTTTCGAGATGTCAAATGTATGTCAACTAGGATAGTGCTGCCAAGTACAGTTAGGCGTTTTTTTTGTGTTTCATCTAAGCCTATATAGGATTGCAAAAAAAAGCACGCCTATTCTCGTATCGAAAAGATTGGCAAAAAAATTGTTGAATGGAAAGCGCTCGACATACAAATCGACAGTTTGGCATCATTGTTTTTTCTTTGCAATATGTCATTGCACGGCACATGTTCTCATTCTCAGTTTAACCTTTCTTCTTATCTCAACCATTTTGTAAATGGTCCTACTTTCTTTTAAAGTTATTATTAATAAATTAACTATTCATAGAAAACTACGTTCTGCTTCTTTATTTTATCAGGTTATGGGCCCAGCGCTGAACAAATAATATACCTGGTTGATTGGATTCGAAAAGGTGTACTTCATCATTAACAAAATTATTCGAGAAAGGTTCGATTTTTTCCTTGCAAAATGGACGGCAGCAAGTTGTGCGAATCCTCAATGGTGGAAACTAGGTTTACTGGAAAACGAAATTGCATGCGGTATTGGTGAGGGATGATTTATGCGACGATAATGGGACGATAAATGGACAAAATCAAATAATAAAGCTATGACGTTCAACACTTTAAGCTTGGAGGACAGCCAACTAGTTCACATCGCTCATTTGGAGGATGCGTACAGCATGTGGAAGTCACTATCCAAAAAGTATGAGCGGTCGACGTTTGGTAGCAGGCTGTACTTGCGAAGGAAATTGTATTGTATTCACTACGGTGGGGGTTCAATGAGCGAACATATTGACAGTATAATGCAAGTCGTCAGTTTGCTACGTGGATCCGGAAAACCAATTGATGGTGAGGAGTTCGCGGCTGTTTTGCTTGTGAGTCTTCCAGAGTCATATTCAACTCTCGTCACAGCACCAGAGACGTTTGGAGATTCCTGGTCCGGTCCGAGCAAGTGCGGTGAGGAAGTTGCAATGCGATCTACATTTGAAGGCAACAGATATAATGCGCGGGGAAGCACAAAGGCTAATAAAGGTAAACAGGTAGCTAATAGAGAAACGAGAAATTGTTTTTACTGCAATAAGTCGGGTCACATCAAGGTGGATTGTTACAAGTTTAAGGCCAGATCGGGCAATCAGGTAACAAAGTCTTCGGTGGCGATGATGGAGAAAAGTTCTGGAAAATCACTGTCGTTTGAGGTATGCGAAGGAGCGCGAGCGGAATCTGGTGGCTGGTACATAGACTCGGGAGCTGCAAACCACATGACAAATGACCGGCAGTTTTGCTTCTCACTCAAGGATGATAATACGAATATTTTCTTGGCAATTGGCTACTCAGTGGTATCATCGGGAGTCTGAGATGGATGGTTAAATTTTGTGCTACCAGATGGAACTGTGGAGAGGGTTCTTGTTAAGAATGTTTTGTTTGTCCCTGAACTGGATGGTGGTTTGCTTTCGGTACAGCGGGTTGCACGATCTGGGTTTCGAGTTCGATTTGAAGACAATCACTGTGGGTTCTATAAAGGCGAGCGACTAATTGTGTTGGCTAGAAGCGATGGAGGACTCTATAAGTTGGAGGTTGCAAAATCAGATGCGTCTGAATATGCAGTTGAGACATCGATATGTCTCCATCAATAGCACCGTCGTCTTGGCCACAGGCATCCAGCTGCTATACAAAGGTTAGTTAACGAAAATCTTGCCACAGGTATAAAGATAAAGAGATGTAGTGATAAAATTGTCTGTGAGTATTGCATAGTAGGTAAGTTTTCTCAGTCCAAGTTCCCAAAAAGCAAAACAAGGGAAAAGGAGCCGATGACATTAATTCATTCGGATTTGCGTGGACCTATGCAAACAGCCCGGCAGTTCTTCGCACGGATAATGGCAAGGAGTACGTTACAAAGGAGTTGGAAAACTTTCTAAGACAAAAGGGCATCCAGCATCAATATTCTGTCCCGTACACCCCGCAACAAAATGGCGTTGCGGAACGCAAAAATCGGAGCCTAACTGAGGCGGATTTGGATTGGATTATCGTTTTTGGGGAGAAGCAGTTCTGACTGCAGCTTATCTACAAAACAGGCTACCAAGCAGCCGCATTGAAAGAACTCCTGCTCCATTTGAGCTATTTACAGGAGAAGCCGGATATCAGTCATGTCAGAGTTTTTAATTCCAAAGCTTTTACATTTGTTCCTAAGCAGAGGAGAAAGAAGTGGGATGACAAAGCTGAAGTCGGTGTATTGGTTGGCTACGATTGTAACACGAAGGGCTATCGGATTCTAGATCCGGGCACAAATCAAGAGAGAGTTTCCAGGACATTGAGAATAATCGAGACGGAAGCAAATGTTTCATTATCTGCTGGGGATGTTAAAACTACAGCCGATGTCACCCCTTGCAAGGATGTGAGGAGAAACATTCTAGTCGATTTGGAGGAGGGTGAGAAGCCTGTGGATATTTTTTCAGAAAGTCGAATTGTTGCAATACAACAAACCACCCACTACCAGCATAGCATCTTCCATCGGCAAATGCAGATCAATTTCCTTTATCTTAGAATAAATTCAAATGCCGACGGTAAACGCATATGCAGCTCAGGAGCAAATGAAGACGATCAGCTGTTTGTCAACAACAAAAACAACAGAGCCACAAACGTAAACCAGATGATAATGAGAAACAGCGAAATTGCATATAAAAAAATGCGATGTTTTCGGGTTAAAGCTCCTCCCACTGACAAGCTGATCCACACACACATGCGTCATGGCTAAGCGATCTCTATGCTTTTGTCTATGATTTCTTCTGTTTTTTTTGTCAATGCTTTTGTCTAAGCTAGCAGAACATATGATGCAACAATATGCATGCATGAAGATTACCAGTTAAGCGTTTTGTTTGTGTTATTGGCTTGGCTCAAACGGCGATTAGCAGTCCGGAGGATCCGCAAACCAGGGTGAATGACCAGAGGAAATGAGTCAAGGCCAGCTGGATGCAAGGTTTCATTTGAGATGTCCAAGATAAAAGGAATTATTCCCAATTGTACCATCAAGTCGGCAACAATAAAAGTCTATTTGATTATTCAAACTAAGTCGTTGGGTTTTTCTTTTGTTCACTTGCATACCTATAGTGGGTACCTACACTGTGTTTTCTTTTGTATTAGCCAGTTTTTGCTCTAGATTCAACGGCACAGAACAAACATTTTGAATTCACACCGTGTGGATAAATTTAAGAATTTTTTTTGCTAGTGTCCTTGCGGCACACGAATCGTTGAGGACAATGATTCTGAAGCTGAAGGCAGTTTTTATGAAGCAAGTGATGGGGAAAATGATTTTGTGCAAGATCAACTAGAAGATCCACTGGAAATTCGGACATCTCAGCGGTCAAATAGAGGGATACCGCCAGGTCGTTTTTCTTACAAGGTACAAGTCGACGTTTCAACAGAGCCGCATTCATGGGAGAAAGTATTACGATTGCCAGATCGAGAGCGGTGCAAGTGGATGGTAAGGAGACTGTCGGCTGTAAATGGGTGTTTAAAATTAAGGCAGATGGCGAAGGACAAATTGACAATTATAAGGCACGTTTGGTGGCACGAGGTTTTTCGCAAAAATACAGAGAGAATTACGACGAAACATTTGACCCAGTCATGAAGCACGAGACAATTCGAACTCTTCTTGTCATAGCAGCATTAAAAGGTTTACATGTTCGTCATTTAAATGTCAGGAATGCATACCTAAATGGACATCTCGGAGAAGAGATCTATATGGAACAGCCACCGGGTTTTGTTGTGTCAGGACAGGAAACAAAAGTATTAAGACCTCACAAAAGCATTTATGGTCTCAAGCAATCTGCACGGACTTGGAACAAAAGAGCCACAGAGATTTTGAGCAAGATTGGATTCAAGCAGGGTGATGCTGACCAGTGTCTATATTCAAGAAAAGAAAAGGATGACGAAACATATATACTGCTTTACGTCGACGACATGTTAGTAGCTGTGAAGTCAGACATTTTAGCTAAAGCAGTTAGTCAGCAGATCGCAAAGTACTTACAATTAAAGGACTTAGGGGAGGTGAGTCACTACCTCGGCATTGAGATTAAACGTGAAAGTAATGGCTCATTCCAACTAAAACAGAAGTGCAAAATCATGGATATGATAAAAAGATACAATTTACTTGATGCAAGAGCGGCAACAACACCAATGGAGACAGGGTTCTTAGGAACAACTAGTACTAGCAGTCCGAAATTAATAAACAACTCATCGTATTGACAAGCTATAGGATCGTTGTTATACATCAGAACAGTATCTAGGTCGGATATAATGTTAGCAGTAAGTCTTCTTACCAGACGGGTGGAGTCTCCAACTGAAAGCGACTGGAAAGTAGTTAAGCGAGTTATGCGTTTTCTCCTTACAACAATAGATCAATCGTTGCTAGTCCATCTGGAGCGCAGTGAACTGGAGTGTTTCGTGGATGCAGATTGGGCAGGAGATAAAGTGGATAGAAAGTCAACTAGCGGTTACGTCTTTCAGTTTGCAGGGAGCAGTTTCGCATGGTCGAGCCGAAAGCAGTCATCGGTAGCTATGTCATCGACAGAGGCGGAGTACGTAGCGGCTTCTTATGCCAGTCGTGAGTTATTATGGCTGGGAAGACTATTGGCAGAAATGAGTGTCTAAAGGACAAGCCAACAATCATGCATGAAGATAACCAAGGATGTATACGACTTGTTGAATCAGATAGATGAAGAGCGCGAACTAAACACATAGATGTCTGCCACTACCAAATAAGGCATCTTCGGGAGAAAAGAATTGTCCAGCTATCGTATTGTTCGTCTGGTGAAATGATAGCCGACATATTGACCAAGCCACTTCCTAAGGATTTGTTCCAATGTTTCTCAAGGCGTTTGCGACTGCAGTGAGGTCAGATAATCGATTTGCCGCAGCGAGAGGGGGTGTTGAATCGAAAGCTCTCGACATACAAATCGACAGTTTGGCATCATTGTTTTTTCTTTGCAATATGTCATTGTACTGCACATGTTCTCATTCTCAGTTTAACCTTTCTTCTTGTCTCAACCATTTTGTAAATGGTCCAACTTTCTTTTAAAGATATTATTGATAAATTAACTATTCATAGAAAACTACGTTCTGCTTCTTTATTTTATCAAAAATAACTATATTAATTGTTAAAACAAGCTTTGTCATTTTTGTTTCAATGCTTTCCTAACTTTCAACGACATTTATCTTTCAACACGACGCTTCAAAGTGTGATTGCATAAGTCATCTTAAGCTATTTTGAAGGGTTATGGTTTCGCAAATAGGATCTCGAATTTCGACAAACTAATGATGTGGAAATGTTTGTTATAATTTTAGAATATGTTCTGCATCAATTTTTACTTAAGGAAACTAATATTCGCAAATTTAAGGTTTTTCCATACAAATTTATTTAATTCATCACTGATAAATGTCAAAATGGCTGCATGGGTGGGTGTATATGCTAGGTGAAGTTGATAACAAAATACTCGAGTGGAAGAGTTCACACTTGAGCATGAAAATGTTATGTTTATTACATATTTACATATATTTATACATATATATATATTATATCTATATATATATATTATAATTGATAACAAAAATGTAAATAGGGTTTGTTATTGATTATTATGTTTTTGATACACATTGTTCTATTTATGGGATCTACTTGTGATTTCACAATGGACCTCGCACCTATGCCAATTCGAACAGTGAACTCAAGCATACAATTTACCTCGCACCTATCCCAAAGCTAACAGTGAACCTAAGCAGGGGGGTTGCAGGGGGCAGCATGCCCCCCATACACATTTTACTGTTTATGGGATCTACTTGTGATTTCGCAATGGACCTCGCACCTATCCCAAATCGAACAGTGAACTCAAGCATACAATGTACCTCGCACCTATCCCAAAGCTAACAGTGAACTGTTTATGGGATCTACTTGTGATTCCACCACGTAACTAAACGCATTCTCAATCTCGAAAAGGAAAACCCAAAAGAAACACGATTGTCTCTAAAGGATGTATCCATAATGCTTATTCTAACGTTTACAGCATTTTTTTGCAATATTTCCCAAGATTACATTAAGGCAATCCTGTTTTGACTCGATTCGCATTTTAATTCGAATTGAATCCACATTTAAACTCTCATAGTCTAGTTAATACATGAACCTACAATTAATAGCGCTGAATGCTGCTTTTTTTTGAATGGCTTTTCAATGAAATTTATTGACAGCTTAGGGTTAAAAACGAATAAATTAATCATTTTTTTTTGGATTTTTACGCGTTACCTTAAGCTAAAATTTGTGCACACGTTGTTTTTAGACCTTCCTCTACCTACAAAAAAAAATTTCACTTTGAAAACCGAGATCCTATTTGGGAAATCAATTCCCTTGAATTTATTGTCACAGATTCATAAACTAATTTATCATAGTACGCCTAGAATAGAAAAATGCGTAATTTAATTTTCATAAATGCATTAAAAGTGACTTGCTTGTCATATGGTTTTTGTTCGTTTGAGGTCAACTAATTGTGTGAAAAAATATTATTAAATATTTTGTTATTTGTGTTTCCAAAGCTACCTCAGTTACTGAAAACCCTGCAAACACACCCCAATCTCACCACGAAACAAAATGAAGAACTTTGGCAAACGTCAAACAGAAAGCGTCAATCCAGGTATTTATTTACTTTTGAAGTAGACATGTTTTGGCAAACGCTATTAGGCGTTTTTCTTTT
This sequence comes from Portevinia maculata, assembly GCA_949715645.1. Classification (NCBI taxonomy): domain Eukaryota; kingdom Metazoa; phylum Arthropoda; class Insecta; order Diptera; family Syrphidae; genus Portevinia; species Portevinia maculata. The sequence goes on along the minus strand of OX454526.1, from coordinate 167,017,326 downwards.
TTAGCTCCGAGCGGGGCCCTGAGCTGTCAAAAAAAGAACTGTGTTACTTTTTTAGCTCGGAGCGCTCTGAGAACAAAATTTGTATTTCTTTTTTATCTCTGAGCTAGCTCAGGGCTCGCTCGATGATCTCGATTAAAAATGACCGAGCACATAGAGCGAAAAGCTGAGCGCGGCTGACTTCATTCATTATTTGTGCTTTTTCCATAGTTTATTTACTAGAAAATATAATTTAAATGGAATAATCCTTGACAAACACCAATTTCAGAAGCAATCCTGACTATTTTGAAAATTAATAGAAAAAAAAATTATCTAATGACAGTTCAGTGCCCAATTCTGTTTCTTAATTAGCTCGGAGCGCTCAGGTTATGTTCAGCTCGGAGCGAGCTCTGATCGCTCGGGCCCCGCTCTGTTCCCCGCTCGGGAAAGAAAAACGACTATTGACTCGCAACAAGATATTCCCTTGAGGTATACCGCCTAATTTTTATTTTCCACCATTAGAATAGCCAAAAATGCTGATATTCACCTTCAGATATTCAATCAACTTATTGATCCCAACTATATCTAGGGATGAAGCAGTGGGTTCAAAAGCTTTGGTGATCAGCAAACTTCATTCGTGGATAACCAAATATTTGCTCCAGATATTTGTTACAGTTTATTTATTGATGCTCGCGTGCATCTTGTAATTTATGTCTTTTTAAATTGCCAAAGGCCTGATATGAATGAACTTTTTCACCAGGTTATTTCTCTTGGAAGGCATCATTTTCTTGAGTAAAATACATTCAATGTCAATCTACGAGATGATTATCGGGTCCATATAGGTCTTTGTCAAGTTCTTTGACCAGCCGTTTGAAAAATGTTGCGAATTTTCTCTCTATTTTGGTATTTGGATTACCTTTATCTTCAAGAAGACTGCCTTTAACACTTTACTCCCACGAAGCCACAGCTCCTTCTTCGCCATCACCTGAAAGTTTGCAAATAAGGACAACTTCGCAGTACAGTTCTTTCTGTTTACTGCTTCCAACTTCTCTGCATATTTAAATGAATCCATTTTCCTGAAAATATATTGAAAAAATATTGATTATTGATAAAAAAAAACACTTACTTTTCTTTACTGATTCCTATGATTCTACTGCCAATGATTTTGTTTGTTTGACCTCCACTTGGTTTTCTCACATTTGACACATAACAAAAAAAAATTGACAGTCACCTGGACATCGCTCTATAGGGACCCTTCAAGCAAAAACACTGACCCAACTTTTCCCGTCATTTTTGGATCCGCGATATATGAGGCGTTCCACGCACACATTTGTAAATTGACTATTACTACATTGCCAATAAGAAGAAGAGCGAGAGTCGAGAGTAGTTATTTGTAATGGCGATTCGTTCATCTGTCACTGACACTGTCTCTGGCTGCAGCTGCAGATATAATTTTCTTTGAAAGGTAAGCTAAAATTGAATTTATTATTGCACACAATTATTTGCTTAATTAAACTTTGTTTGAATTTAGATTTATCGAAACACTGACCCAACTTTTCCCGTCATTTTTGGATCCGCGATATATGAGGCGTTCCACGCACACATTTGTAAATTGACTGTAGCTACATTGCCAATAAGAAGAGCGATAGTGGCGATAGTCGACTGTAGTTATTTGTAATGGCGGATTTGTTCATCTGTCACTGACACTGTCTCTGGCTGCAGCTGCAGATATAATTTTCTTGGAAAGGTAAACTAAAATTGAATTTATTATTCCACACAATTGTTTGCCTAATTAAACTTTGTTTGAATTTAGATTTATCAAAATCAAAAAAACAGCAACCGATGAAGGCATGGGCCGAATTTCGAATGACATTAATGGTACCGGCACAAATTCATGATGAAAGTAAGTAACATACATTGGTATAGATAATATACACATTTATTTGCTTCTTTTCTTTTGCAGGAGAATTTGTTGGAGAAATCGTAGCAGGTATAATGGAAAAATGCATTCTAAGAAATAAAATAAACATGAACAAACATTTTTGATTTTTATTTTAACGATACTCGATTCTCCTCTTATCTGGCCTCGATTTGTACCTTTTTTTCGGATCAGTTCTGGATTCGTTTTTTGCTGAGCATAGCGAACTCATTGTATCACAATAGGCGTTTTTCTTTTTTAGCCCCGAGCGGGGAACAGAGCGGGGCCCGAGCGATCAGAGCTCGCTCCGAGCTGAACATAACCTGAGCGCTCCGAGCTAATTAAGAAACAGAATTGGGCACTGAACTGTCATTAGATAATTTTTTTTTCTATTAATTTTCAAAATAGTCAGGATTGCTTCTGAAATTGGTGTTTGTCAAGGATTATTCCATTTAAATTATATTTTCTAGTAAATAAACTATGGAAAAAGCACAAATAATGAATGAAGTCAGCCGCGCTCAGCTTTTCGCTCTATGTGCTCGGTCATTTTTAATCGATCTCATCGAGCGAGCCCTGAGCTAGCTCAGAGATAAAAAAGAAATACAAATTTTGTGCTCAGAGCGCTCCGAGCTAAAAAAGTAACACAGTTCTTTTTTTGACAGCTCAGTGCCCCGCTCGTGGCTATTACAATTTCCATACTAATTGGATCAGAAAAACGTCGTTTTTCGGACCCGTATGCGGAGTAGTCCATATGTCATTAACTCCGTTTGCGGACGTAAAACAGATTATTAAGACATATAAATTATAAGACGCACACGAGCGTCAATAAATAAACTGTGACAAATATCTGGAGCAAATATTTGGTTATCCACGAATGAAGTTTGCTGATCACCGAAGCGTTTAAACCCACTGTTTCATCCCCAGATATAGTTGGGATCAATGATTGATTCACGCTCGTATGCATCTTCTAATTTGTGTGTCTTAATAAATTGCCAATGGCCTAATGTGATTACTGGACGAGTCTGAGTATGCACTCCCAGCAAACGCGCCGAACTTGGGTCCACATTGAAATGCAATGGCATATAGAAAGCGAATTATACAATGAACGTTTATATCACCAGGTTGTTTCACTTGGACGGCATCAGTTTCTTGAGTAAAATACCTTCGATGTCAATCTACGAGATGATTATCGGGTCCATATAGGTCTTTGTTGAGTTCATTGACCAGCCGTTTGAAAAATTATGAGAATTTTCTCTCTGTTTTGGTATTTGGATTAAATTTATCTTCAAGAAGACTGCCTTTAACACTTTATTCACACGAAACCACAGCTCCGTCTTCGCCATCACCTGAAAGTTGGCAAATAAAGACAACTTTGCAGATCAGTTCTTTCTCTTTACTGCTTCCAACTTCTTTGCATATTTTAATGAATTCATTTTCCTAAAAATATATCGAGAAACTATTGATTATTAATAAAAAAACTTACTTTTGTTTGCTGATTCCTAGTATTTTCCCGCCTATTACTGCTAAATGATTTAGTTTGTTTACCCTCCATTGGTGTTCTGACATTTGTCAGGGGAAAGCGAATCTTTTAGAGTTTAAACTTGAATCCGGATGGAATCTCTCATAATAGTGACAAATCACTAAAACGTCAGCGTTAAAATCGTGGGACGCGCCTATTGTGAATTAAGTTTGTAGTAAAAACTGGCGTTTTCATGGCGTTTGCATTCAATTTCAGCATTCAATTGCCATTGCATTGCAATTCAATAGTTAATACCTTATTATTCAATGAAATTAAAATATATTTTTTACAAACGGTTGAAAGTTTAATTTAGCCGGTATTTAACACATAAGTTGGAAGGAATTTAGCTATGGCAAATAACGATATACGTAACATAAGAGTGTTGGCATTTTTAGATGCGTACGAAAGGCAAGAATGTCTATGGAATCCTTCATTGGAAAGTTACAAGAATAAAGCAGATCGCGATAAAGCCTATTTGCAAATTATCCATGAACTGAACATTCCTTCACTTACTGTACATGATGTTAAATTGAAAGTTAAAGGCATAAGGACCACATATACTAAAGAATTAAGATTTCTTAACAAGAACCGAGAAACGGGCAAGCCGTATAAACCGAAGTTATTTTGGTTTAATAGAGCTAATTCATTTTTAAGAGATGTTTGTGTTGCAAGGCATAGAAAGGCGGTAAGTTTTATTAGTCACTATGTACACATACCTAATTAAAATATTTAATTTTTTTGTCTTGCAACCAATAGCTTGAATTCTTATCTGCTTATACAAATGTAGAAAGAGAACATAAAACTATCTGTTCAGAGTAGCGAACGGTTTTAGTCGTTTGTTTAAAACCAAGAACGAATTTAATGTGTAGGTAGTATAAATTACTGGTTCCTTTCATTTTAACTTCCCTTTGCATAGCAATGAAACTTGCTTACTTAACGGACTCCCGACCCGACTGTGACTGAGATACTGTAGCCTTCCACCCTCCTCGATCCTGGGCACACTGCCTTCAGTAGTCGGGATCACTTACTCCCTCGAAGTTGCTGCTATCAAGAGTGACGTTTTGCACTAGTCTGTAAGAAGATGTTTGTTGAAAGCAAGAATATTCTATATCGATATCGTCCGATAGTGCCTAACGTTTTGACACCGGCTCTGTGCACCATCTGCTCCAAATCAAATTGAAGAAGATCCTGAACCATCCTGGCGATGAATTCTATCATACGCGGCCTTAAAGTCGATGCAAAAAATAGTGGGTCTCGACTTGAAATACATTGGCCTTTTCAGGATTTGCCTTAGTGTGAAGATTTGGTATATTGTCGATCTGCCAGGCTGAAAGCCACATTGATACTTGCCGGTTAGCGTGTTGCAGAACGGCTTCAGACGTTGAGAGTATAGTCATTGCATGTATTCTTCTACCCATACTTGGTTGATGATTTGGTGTATCCGCCCTACCAAAAAATTACCACCGTATTTAAACAGTTCAGCTGGTAAACCGTCAGAGCCGGCCTTTACTTACAAGGTCATGAAAACGCTATATTCCGTCCATTTCAGTTTTTCAGTTTATTTATTCAATCTGGTGTGCACAAATAAGACTTCGTCTTTTATAGTACTTAAATTTAGGATAATGGAAGGATTTATTTTATTTAGTAGATAACTCACAATAAGCAATAATTGAGTAATACAAATACATTATAGCGGTAAACAGGGACTGAATAGGAAGGGAGGAGAAAAGTGTGAGAAAGAGGAATAGAATGTTAAAAGAAAGAAATAAATAAAAAGTTGTTACATTTTCATGAGAAATACTCTAAAGCGGCATTTTTGAATTGTGTCGCTCCGATTATTTGTTTTACTGCTATAGGCAGGGAGTTCCAGAGTCTGGTGGCAAATACGAAGAAATGACGTTAGGAGTTCAAATAGTTCGAGGAGGGAGTTATAAGACTAAACGTCCTTGGCGAACGAGCAAATTGAAGTTTTTCAAAGAGGTTTGGTGGCGACCTTTTGTGTATAATTTTGTGCAAGAAGACAGCACCTTACATTTAAAAACTGCTGAAGTGAACAGCCAAGGACATTATTGTGGTAATTGGATAAGTGGTCGTGTCGGCGAAGCCCGTACACATATCTGACGATATCATTGGCAACAGTTAATTTAAGCTGAGATAAGGAGTCCAGTTTGCATTACACAGCTGATGCATAATCAATGTAGGGAACCAGTAAGGGTTTAACTAGTCTCAGCCTCGTATTTACGGGAGTAAAACTTGAGAACAATCAATCGTTAATACCTTATTATTCAATGAAATTAAAGTATATTTTTTACAAACGGTTGAAAGTTTAATTTAGCCGGTATTTAACACATAAGTTGGAAGGAATTTAGCTATGGCAAATAACGATATACGTAACATAAGAGTGTTGGCATTTTTAGATGCGTACGAAAGGCAAGAATGTCTATGGAATCCTTCATTGGAAAGTTACAAGAATAAAGCAGATCGCGATAAAGCCTATTTGCAAATTATCCATGAACTGAACATTCCTTCACTTACTGTACATGATGTTAAATTGAAAGTTAAGGGCATTAGGACCACATATACTAAAGTATTAAGATTTCTTAACAAGAACCGAGAAACGAGCAAGCCGTATAAACCGAAGTTATTTTGGTTTAATAGAGCTAATTCATTTTTAAGAGATGTTTGTGTTGCAAGGCATAGAAAGGCGGTAAATTTTATTAGTCAACTATGTATACATACCCAATTAAAATATTTAATTTTTTTGTCTAGCAACCAATAGCTTGAATTCTTATCTGCTTATACAAATGTAGAAAGAGAACATAAAACTATCTGTTCAGAGTAGCGAACGGTTTTAGTCGTTTGTTTAAAATCAAGAACGAATTTAATGTGTAGGTAGTATAAATTACTGGTTCCTTTCATTTTAACTTCCCTTTGCATAGCAATGAAACTTGCTTACTTAACGGACTCCCGACCCGACTGTGACTGAGACACTGTAGCCTTCCACCCTCTTCGATCCCAGGCACGCTGCCTTCAGTAGTCAGGATCACTTACTCCCTCGAAGTTGCTGCTATCAAGAGTGACGTTTTGCACTAGTCCGTAAAAAGATGTTTGTTGAAAGCAAGAATATTCTATATGGATATCGTTCGATAGTGCCTAACGTTTTGACACCGGCTCTGTGCACCATCTGCTCCAAATCAAATTGAAGAAGATCCTGAACCATCCTGGCGATGAATTCTATCACACGCGGCCTTAAAGTCGATGCAAAAAATAGTGGGTCTCGACTTGAAATTCATTGGCCTTTTGAGGATTTGCCTTAGTGTGAAGATTTGGTATATTGTCGATCTGCGTGGCTGAAAGCCACACTGATACTTGCCGATTAGCCTGTGCAGAACGGCTTCAGACGTTGAGAGTATAGTCGTTGCATGTATTCTTCTACCCATACTTGGTTGATGATTTGGTGTATCCGCCCTACCAAAAAATTACCACCGTATTTAAACAGTTCAGCTGATAAACCGTCAGAGCCGGCCTTTACTTACAAGGTCATGAAAACGGTATATTCCGTCCATTTCAGTTTTTCAGATTCAGTTTATTTATTTAACCTGGTGTGCACAAATAAGACTTCGTCTTTTATAGTACTTAAATTTAGGATAATGGAAGGATTTATTTTATTTAGTAGATAACTCACAATAAGCAATAATTGAGTAATACAAATACATTATAGCGGTAAACAGGGACTGAATAGGAAGGGAGGAGAAAAGTATGAGAAAGAGGAATAGAATGTTAGAAGAAAGAAAGAAATAAGAAGTTGTTACATTTTCATGAGAAATACTCTAAAGCGGCATTTTTGAATTGTGTCGCTCCGATTATTTGTTTTACTGCTGTAGGCAGGGAGTTCCAGAGTCTGGTGGCAAATACGAAGAAATGACGTTAGGAGTTCAAATAGTTCGAGGAGGGAGTTTTAAGACTAAACGTCCTTGGCGAACGAGCAAATTGAAGTTTTTCAAAGAGGTATGGTGGCGACCTTTTGTGTATAATTTTGTGCAAGAAGACACAGCACCTTACATTTAAAAACTGCTGAATTGAACAGCCAAGGACATTATTGTGGTAATTGGATAAGTGGTCGTGTCGGCTAAGCCCGTACACATATAGATAGATAGATAGAGATAGATAGATTCTTTATTTTTTCATCATAAAGTTTACAAATTGGTATACTTAAGAATAAGGACATGGCAATACTGCCGTCTGCCTGAGATGACATTTCATAATATGATTTAAAAATAAAAGAAATAATAAAAAGCAAAAATTTTAAAATATAAAGAAAAGGAAAAAAGAAAAAATGTTTAACAAAAGATATGAAGAAATATTATTATATAAAACAATGCTATCAATTTTAACGTGATTTGAAACACAAAATATTATACAATTTGGTTAATTTGATTAGCTGTTTATACAAAATTTTATCAATTTTAACGTGATTTGAAACACAAAATAATACACAATTTGGTTAGAAATAGCTGTTTATACAATATTATCAATTTTAACGTGATTTGAAACACAAAAGAGATATTATCAAATTTAGTATGATCAGCAACAAAACAATAAATAGTTAGGTATACAATTTGGTCAAAACTGCAATAAGTGGGTAATCGACTAAGTTTAATATGTGAAACTGTTACGGTAAGAAAGAGCATGTTGGCAATATTTAAAGAGGCTGAGCCAGCCCATTGCTCCATTTAAAATTTCAAAAAGTTTGTCCAAAGATATAAAACTTTCCCGAAAATGCAACCGGCGAATTTCTTGTAGAATAGGACAAGCAGCAACGAAATGGTATATATCTCCATTCACTCTTCCGTTACATAGATCACATAGCTGGGGCAAGTCTGATCGATGAGGTATAAAGTTCAAATTTAAAATTTCAACTCTTGCTCTAAAAATAATACTTATAACCGAGGCTGAAAATTCATTACTAAAGTAAGAGACTTCCGAGGGCAGTTCATGGTTTAAATGACTATAAATAGCTCTTGAAGTAGATGAAGATGCTCTGGAAAGGTTATCCAGAAACATTTTGTGATCCACCTTAGCAATCACATCAGAAAACTGAGCCTGCCAATCGGTCACATTAGTTTCTGTTAAGTTTAAACTTGTTTCGTAAGATAAAGCTAGTTCGTTCCAGTTTTTAAACGGGGAAGTATTCACTCGAAGTAATTTTCTTAAGATGATTTTGTGAAGACAAGTTTCACTTCTTTTCATCACTCTAGTAATGAAGTTCGCATTTGCCTTCAAATTTTGTATATATATAGGGACTATTCCTGACTCTACATATATGGCGTAGTTGGGTGTTGAGTTAGGCAAACGAAATATCCTCTTAAAAAAGTTCCTTTGTACAGTTTCAAAAGCTTCGAAGTGTGTGTATCCGACGGGTTGGACGCCATATGCCATGCATGCATTTACTGTCGCGTTGAAAACTTTGTACTTGGACGTTAAATCAACATTTTGGTTCGAAAAAAACTTTGGCCACATTATATTAAGAGCCAATTTAGCTTCGTTGCTTTTTTCTTTGGAGTGCTTTAGATAGCTTAAATTGTAGGTCAAGAGGACACCCAAATATTTAAACTCTTGTAAAACCTCAATGTGTGTATTGTTTAGAGACCATTTTTCTTCCGCTCGCCTTCTTGATTGTCTCTTTTCAAATATAACAATCTTAGTTTTTTGGGTATTAATTTGCAAGCCCCAAGACTCGCAAAATGAACTTAGACGGTTTATTTGCAATTGTAGCGTGAAAGGATTATCAGCAAGCATAACTAGATCGTCCGCGTACAACAGGACTTTGATTATAATGTTAGCAAAATGAACTCCACCCGGAAGAAGCTCGCAGACATCATCTATGAACAGGGCAAATAATAATGGGCTGAGGATACAACCCTGAGGAACACCTGTAATTGTATCAAATCGATTTGAAAATGTGAAACCGTCCCATACCCTTGCATTTGTTGACGAAATAAGACTTGCATACACTTCGAGAAACTTTCTTGACAAACCAATGCAAGAAAGTTTGTATATTAAAGCTTGTCTATTGACTTTATCGAATGCAGCTTTAAAATCAACAAAGCAAGTGTATAGTTTCTTTTTTCTATCTATAAATTGTTGAGCAATGCTTGAAATGGCCAAGATATGATCAATGGTTGAAAAACCTGGGCGGAAACCGGCTTGAAAGATGCTCAAAAGACTGTTATCCTCAATCCATTTTGAGAGCCTTTCATATAGGATTGCAGTGAAAGTTTTTCTTATTGAATTTAAAATTGAAATACCTCTATAATTTTCCGCAGCGTTAGCATCACCTTTTTTAAAAATGGCAAAAATTACAGATTCGTTGAAACTGTTAGGGACACATCCATCATTGTACACTTTGTTATAGAAAGACACGAGGTAGTTTTTAAAATCAATAGTGCTGTTTTTATAAAACTCGACTGGTATGCCGTCTAGGCCAGGAGCCTTGCTGTTTTTCAATCTTTGGAGCGTTACTTCCAATTCGGGCAATGAGAAGTGCTGAAGTGAACAGCCAAGGACATTATTGTGGTAATTGGATAAGTGGTCATGTCGGCGAAGCCCGTACACATATCTAACGATATCATTGAATGCAACAATTAATTTAAGCTGAGATAAGGAGTCCAGTTTGCATTACACAGCTGATGCATAATCAATGTAGGGAACCAGTAAGGTTTTAACTAGTCTCAGCCTCGTATTTACAGGAGTAAAACTTGAGAACAATCAATCGTTAATACCTTATTATTCAATGAAATTAAAATATATTTTTTACAAACGGTTGAAAGTTTAATTTAGCCGGTATTTAACACATAAGTTGGAAGGAATTTAGCTATGGCAAATAACGATAAACGTAATATAAGGGTGTTGGCATTTTTAGATGCGTACGAAGGGCAAGAATGTCTATGGAATCCTTCATTGGAAAGTTACAAGAATAAAGCAGATCGCGATAAAGCCTATTTGCAAATTATCCATGAACTGAACATTCCTTCACTTACTGTGCATGATGTTAAATTGAAAGTTAAGGGCATTAGGACCACATATACTAAAGAATTAAGATTTCTCAACAAGAACCGAGAAACGGGCAAGCCGTATAAACCGAAGTTATTTTGGTTTAATAGAGCTAATTCATTTTTAAAAGATGTTTGTGTTGCAAGGCATAGAAAGGCGTAAATTTTATTAGTCAACTATGTACACATACCTAATTAAAATATTTAATTTTTTTGTCTAGCAACCAATAGCTTGAATTCTTATCTGCTTATACAAATGTAGAAAGAGAACATAAAACTATCTGTTCAGAGTAGCGAACGGTTTTAGTCGTTTGTTTAAAACCAAGAACGAATTTAATGTGTAGGTAGTATAAATTACTGGTTCCTTTCATTTTAACTTCCCTTTGCATAGCAATGAAACTTGCTTACTTAACGGACTCCCGACCCGACTGTGACTGAGATACTGTAGCCTTCCACCCTCCTCGATCCTGGGCACACTGCCTTCAGTAGTCGGGATCACTTACTCCCTCGAAGTTGCTGCTATCAAGAGTGACGTTTTGCACTAGTCTGTAAGAAGATGTTTGTTGAAAGCAAGAATATTCTATATCGATATCGTCCGATAGTGCCTAACGTTTTGACACCGGCTCTGTGCACCATCTGCTCCAAATCAAATTGAAGAAGATCCTGAACCATCCTGGCGATGAATTCTATCATACGCGGCCTTAAAGTCGATGCAAAAAATAGTGGGTCTCGACTTGAAATACATTGGCCTTTTCAGGATTTGCCTTAGTGTGAAGATTTGGTATATTGTCGATCTGCCAGGCTGAAAGCCACATTGATACTTGCCGGTTAGCGTGTTGCAGAACGGCTTCAGACGTTGAGAGTATAGTCATTGCATGTATTCTTCTACCCATACTTGGTTGATGATTTGGTGTATCCGCCCTACCAAAAAATTACCACCGTATTTAAACAGTTCAGCTGGTAAACCGTCAGAGCCGGCCTTTACTTACAAGGTCATGAAAACGCTATATTCCGTCCATTTCAGTTTTTCAGTTTATTTATTCAATCTGGTGTGCACAAATAAGACTTCGTCTTTTATAGTACTTAAATTTAGGATAATGGAAGGATTTATTTTATTTAGTAGATAACTCACAATAAGCAATAATTGAGTAATACAAATACATTATAGCGGTAAACAGGGACTGAATAGGAAGGGAGGAGAAAAGTGTGAGAAAGAGGAATAGAATGTTAAAAGAAAGAAATAAATAAAAAGTTGTTACATTTTCATGAGAAATACTCTAAAGCGGCATTTTTGAATTGTGTCGCTCCGATTATTTGTTTTACTGCTATAGGCAGGGAGTTCCAGAGTCTGGTGGCAAATACGAAGAAATGACGTTAGGAGTTCAAATAGTTCGAGGAGGGAGTTATAAGACTAAACGTCCTTGGCGAACGAGCAAATTGAAGTTTTTCAAAGAGGTTTGGTGGCGACCTTTTGTGTATAATTTTGTGCAAGAAGACAGCACCTTACATTTAAAAACTGCTGAAGTGAACAGCCAAGGACATTATTGTGGTAATTGGATAAGTGGTCGTGTCGGCGAAGCCCGTACACATATCTGACGATATCATTGGCAACAGTTAATTTAAGCTGAGATAAGGAGTCCAGTTTGCATTACACAGCTGATGCATAATCAATGTAGGGAACCAGTAAGGGTTTAACTAGTCTCAGCCTCGTATTTACGGGAGTAAAACTTGAGAACAATCAATCGTTAATACCTTATTATTCAATGAAATTAAAGTATATTTTTTACAAACGGTTGAAAGTTTAATTTAGCCGGTATTTAACACATAAGTTGGAAGGAATTTAGCTATGGCAAATAACGATATACGTAACATAAGAGTGTTGGCATTTTTAGATGCGTACGAAAGGCAAGAATGTCTATGGAATCCTTCATTGGAAAGTTACAAGAATAAAGCAGATCGCGATAAAGCCTATTTGCAAATTATCCATGAACTGAACATTCCTTCACTTACTGTACATGATGTTAAATTGAAAGTTAAGGGCATTAGGACCACATATACTAAAGTATTAAGATTTCTTAACAAGAACCGAGAAACGAGCAAGCCGTATAAACCGAAGTTATTTTGGTTTAATAGAGCTAATTCATTTTTAAGAGATGTTTGTGTTGCAAGGCATAGAAAGGCGGTAAATTTTATTAGTCAACTATGTATACATACCCAATTAAAATATTTAATTTTTTTGTCTAGCAACCAATAGCTTGAATTCTTATCTGCTTATACAAATGTAGAAAGAGAACATAAAACTATCTGTTCAGAGTAGCGAACGGTTTTAGTCGTTTGTTTAAAATCAAGAACGAATTTAATGTGTAGGTAGTATAAATTACTGGTTCCTTTCATTTTAACTTCCCTTTGCATAGCAATGAAACTTGCTTACTTAACGGACTCCCGACCCGACTGTGACTGAGACACTGTAGCCTTCCACCCTCTTCGATCCCAGGCACGCTGCCTTCAGTAGTCAGGATCACTTACTCCCTCGAAGTTGCTGCTATCAAGAGTGACGTTTTGCACTAGTCCGTAAAAAGATGTTTGTTGAAAGCAAGAATATTCTATATGGATATCGTTCGATAGTGCCTAACGTTTTGACACCGGCTCTGTGCACCATCTGCTCCAAATCAAATTGAAGAAGATCCTGAACCATCCTGGCGATGAATTCTATCACACGCGGCCTTAAAGTCGATGCAAAAAATAGTGGGTCTCGACTTGAAATTCATTGGCCTTTTGAGGATTTGCCTTAGTGTGAAGATTTGGTATATTGTCGATCTGCGTGGCTGAAAGCCACACTGATACTTGCCGATTAGCCTGTGCAGAACGGCTTCAGACGTTGAGAGTATAGTCGTTGCATGTATTCTTCTACCCATACTTGGTTGATGATTTGGTGTATCCGCCCTACCAAAAAATTACCACCGTATTTAAACAGTTCAGCTGATAAACCGTCAGAGCCGGCCTTTACTTACAAGGTCATGAAAACGGTATATTCCGTCCATTTCAGTTTTTCAGATTCAGTTTATTTATTTAACCTGGTGTGCACAAATAAGACTTCGTCTTTTATAGTACTTAAATTTAGGATAATGGAAGGATTTATTTTATTTAGTAGATAACTCACAATAAGCAATAATTGAGTAATACAAATACATTATAGCGGTAAACAGGGACTGAATAGGAAGGGAGGAGAAAAGTATGAGAAAGAGGAATAGAATGTTAGAAGAAAGAAAGAAATAAGAAGTTGTTACATTTTCATGAGAAATACTCTAAAGCGGCATTTTTGAATTGTGTCGCTCCGATTATTTGTTTTACTGCTGTAGGCAGGGAGTTCCAGAGTCTGGTGGCAAATACGAAGAAATGACGTTAGGAGTTCAAATAGTTCGAGGAGGGAGTTTTAAGACTAAACGTCCTTGGCGAACGAGCAAATTGAAGTTTTTCAAAGAGGTATGGTGGCGACCTTTTGTGTATAATTTTGTGCAAGAAGACACAGCACCTTACATTTAAAAACTGCTGAATTGAACAGCCAAGGACATTATTGTGGTAATTGGATAAGTGGTCGAGTCGGCTAAGCCCGTACACATATAGATAGATAGATAGAGATAGATAGATTCTTTATTTTTTCATCATAAAGTTTACAAATTGGTATACTTAAGAATAAGGACATGGCAATACTGCCGTCTGCCTGAGATGACATTTCATAATATGATTTAAAAATAAAAGAAATAATAAAAAGCAAAAATTTTAAAATATAAAGAAAAGGAAAAAAGAAAAAATGTTTAACAAAAGATATGAAGAAATATTATTATATAAAACAATGCTATCAATTTTAACGTGATTTGAAACACAAAATATTATACAATTTGGTTAATTTGATTAGCTGTTTATACAAAATTTTATCAATTTTAACGTGATTTGAAACACAAAATAATACACAATTTGGTTAGAAATAGCTGTTTATACAATATTATCAATTTTAACGTGATTTGAAACACAAAAGAGATATTATCAAATTTAGTATGATCAGCAACAAAACAATAAATAGTTAGGTATAAAATTTGGTCAAAACTGCAATAAGTGGGTAATCGACTAAGTTTAATATGTGAAACTGTTACGGTAAGAAAGAGCATGTTGGCAATATTTAAAGAGGCTGAGCCAGCCCATTGCTCCATTTAAAATTTCAAAAAGTTTGTCCAAAGATATAAAACTTTCCCGAAAATGCAACCGGCGAATTTCTTGTAGAATAGGACAAGCAGCAACGAAATGGTATATATCTCCATTCACTCTTCCGTTACATAGATCACATAGCTGGGGCAAGTCTGATCGATGAGGTATAAAGTTCAAATTTAAAATTTCAACTCTTGCTCTAAAAATAATACTTATAACCGAGGCTGAAAATTCATTACTAAAGTAAGAGACTTCCGAGGGCAGTTCATGGTTTAAATGACTATAAATAGCTCTTGAAGTAGATGAAGATGCTCTGGAAAGGTTATCCAGAAACATTTTGTGATCCACCTTAGCAATCACATCAGAAAACTGAGCCTGCCAATCGGTCACATTAGTTTCTGTTAAGTTTAAACTTGTTTCGTAAGATAAAGCTAGTTCGTTCCAGTTTTTAAACGGGGAAGCATTCACTCGAAGTAATTTTCTTAAGATGATTTTGTGAAGACAAGTTTCACTTCTTTTCATCACTCTAGTAATGAAGTTCGCATTTGCCTTCAAATTTTGTATATATATAGGGAATATTCCTGACTCTACATATATGGCGTAGTTGGGTGTTGAGTTAGGCAAACGAAATATCCTCTTAAAAATGTTCCTTTGTACAGTTTCAAAAGCTTCGAAGTGTGTGTATCCGACGGGTTGGACGCCATATGCCATGCATGCATTTACTGTCGCGTTGAAAACTTTGTACTTGGACGTTAAATCAACATTTTGGTTCGAAAAAAACTTTGGCCACATTATATTAAGAGCCAATTTAGCTTCGTTGCTTTTTTCTTTGGAGTGCTTTAGATAGCTTAAATTGTAGGTCAAGAGGACACCCAAATATTTAAACTCTTGTAAAACCTCAATGTGTGTATTGTTTAGAGACCATTTTTCTTCCGCTCGCCTTCTTGATTGTCTCTTTTCAAATATAACAATCTTAGTTTTTTGGGTATTAATTTGCAAGCCCCAAGACTCGCAAAATGAACTTAGACGGTTTATTTGCAATTGTAGCGTGAAAGGATTATCAGCAAGCATAACTAGATCGTCCGCGTACAACAGGACTTTGATTATAATGTTAGCAAAATGAACTCCACCCGGAAGAAGCTCGCAGACATCATCTATGAACAGGGCAAATAATAATGGGCTGAGGATACAACCCTGAGGAACACCTGTAATTGTATCAAATCGATTTGAAAATGTGAAACCGTCCCATACCCTTGCATTTGTTGACGAAATAAGACTTGCATACACTTCGAGAAACTTTCTTGACAAACCAATGCAAGAAAGTTTGTATATTAAAGCTTGTCTATTGACTTTATCGAATGCAGCTTTAAAATCAACAAAGCAAGTGTATAGTTTCTTTTTTCTATCTATAAATTGTTGAGCAATGCTTGAAATGGCCAAGATATGATCAATGGTTGAAAAACCTGGGCGGAAACCGGCTTGAAAGATGCTCAAAAGACTGTTATCCTCAATCCATTTTGAGAGCCTTTCATATAGGATTGCAGTGAAAGTTTTTCTTATTGAATTTAAAATTGAAATACCTCTATAATTTTCCGCAGCGTTAGCATCACCTTTTTTAAAAATGGCAAAAATTACAGATTCGTTGAAACTGTTAGGGACACATCCATCATTGTACACTTTGTTATAGAAAGACACGAGGTAGTTTTTAAAATCAATAGTGCTGTTTTTATAAAACTCGACTGGTATGCCGTCTAGGCCAGGAGCCTTGCTGTTTTTCAATCTTTGGAGCGTTACTTCCAATTCGGGCAATGAGAAGTGCTGAAGTGAACAGCCAAGGACATTATTGTGGTAATTGGATAAGTGGTCATGTCGGCGAAGCCCGTACACATATCTAACGATATCATTGAATGCAACAATTAATTTAAGCTGAGATAAGGAGTCCAGTTTGCATTACACAGCTGATGCATAATCAATGTAGGGAACCAGTAAGGTTTTAACTAGTCTCAGCCTCGTATTTACAGGAGTAAAACTTGAGAACAATCAATCGTTAATACCTTATTATTCAATGAAATTAAAATATATTTTTTACAAACGGTTGAAAGTTTAATTTAGCCGGTATTTAACACATAAGTTGGAAGGAATTTAGCTATGGCAAATAACGATAAACGTAATATAAGGGTGTTGGCATTTTTAGATGCGTACGAAGGGCAAGAATGTCTATGGAATCCTTCATTGGAAAGTTACAAGAATAAAGCAGATCGCGATAAAGCCTATTTGCAAATTATCCATGAACTGAACATTCCTTCACTTACTGTGCATGATGTTAAATTGAAAGTTAAGGGCATTAGGACCACATATACTAAAGAATTAAGATTTCTCAACAAGAACCGAGAAACGGGCAAGCCGTATAAACCGAAGTTATTTTGGTTTAATAGAGCTAATTCATTTTTAAAAGATGTTTGTGTTGCAAGGCATAGAAAGGCGTAAATTTTATTAGTCAACTATGTACACATACCTAATTAAAATATTTAATTTTTTTGTCTAGCAACCAATAGCTTGAATTCTTATCTGCTTATACAAATGTAGAAAGAGAACATAAAACTATCTGTTCAGAGTAGCGAACGGTTTTAGTCGTTTGTTTAAAACCAAGAACGAATTTAATGTATAGGTAGTATAAATTACTGGTTCCTTTCATTTTAACTTCCCTTTGCATAGCAATGAAACTTGCTTACTTAACGGACTCCCGACCCGACTGTGACTGAGACACTGTAGCCTTCCATCCTCCTCGATCCCGGGCACGCTGCCTTCAGTAGTCAGGATCACTTACTCCCTCGAAGCTGCTGCTATCAAGAGTGACATTTTGCACTAGTCCGTAAAAAGATGTTTGTTGAAAGCAAGAATATTCTATATCGATATCGTCCGATAGTGCCTAATGTTTTGACACCGGCTCTGTGCACCATCTGCTCCAAATCAAATTGAAGAAGATCCTGAACCATCCTGGCGATGAATTCTATCATACGCGGCCTTAAAGTCGATCTGCCAGGCTGAAAGCCACACTGATACTTGCCGATTAGCGTGTTGCAGAACGGCTTCAGACGTTGAGAGTATAGTCATTGCATGTATTCTTCTACCCATACTTGGTTGATGATTTGGTGTATCCGCCCTACCAAAAAATTACCACCGTATTTAAACAGTTCAGCTGGTAAACCGTCAGAGCCGGCCTTTACTTACAAGGTCATGAAAACGCTATATTCCGTCCATTTCAGTTTTTCAGTTTCAGTTTATTTATTTAATCTGGTGTGCACAAATAAGACTTCGTCTTTTATAGTACTTAAATTTAGGATAATGGAAGGATTTATTTTATTTAGTAGATAACTCACAATACGCAATACAATTGAGTAATACAAATAAATTATAGCGGTAAAGAGGGAGTGAA
Organism: Portevinia maculata; assembly: GCA_949715645.1. NCBI lineage: Eukaryota > Metazoa > Arthropoda > Insecta > Diptera > Syrphidae > Portevinia > Portevinia maculata. Next base: position 166,999,222 of record OX454526.1, on the reverse strand, counting down.
TAGGAAGGGAGGAGAAAAGTGTGAGAAAGGGGAATAGAATGTTAAAAGAAAGAAAGAAATAAAAAGTTGTTACATTTTCATGAGAAATACTCTAAAGCGGCGTTTTTGAATTGTGTCTCTCCGATTATTTGAGGCAGGGAGATCCAGAGTCTGGTGGCAAATACGAAGAAATGACGTTAGGAGTTCAAATAGTTCGAGGTGGGAGTTATAAGACTAAACGTCCTTGGCGAACGAGCAAATTGAAGTTTTTCAAAGAGGTATGGTGGCGACCTTTTGTGTATAATTTTGTGCAAGAAGACACAGCACCTTACATTTAAAAACTGCTGAAGTGAACAGCCAAGGACATTATTGTGGTAATTAGATAAGTATCGGCGAAGTCCGTACACATATCTAACGATATCATTGAATGCAACAGTTAATTTAAGCTGAGATAAGGAGTCCAGTTTGCATTACACAGCTGATGCATAATCAATGTAGGGTACCAGTAAGGTTTTAACTAGTCTCAGCCTCGTATTTACGGGAGTAAAACTTGAGAACAATCAATCGTTAATACCTTATTATTCAATGAAATTAAAATATATTTTTTACAAACGGTTGAAAGTTTAATTTAGCCGGTATTTAACACATAAGTTGGAAGGAATTTAGCTATGGCAAATAACGATATACGTATCATAAGAGTGTTGGCATTTTTAGATGCGTACGAAAGGCAAGAATGTCTATGGAATCCTTCATTGGAAAGTTACAAGATTAAAGCAGATCGCGATAAAGCCTATTTGCAAATTATCCATGAACTGAACATTCCTTCACTTACTGTACATGATGTTAAATTGAAAGTTAACGGCATTAGGACCACATATACTAAAGAATTAAGATTTCTTAACAAGAACCGAGAAACGGGCAAGCCGTATAAACCGAAGTTATTTTGGTTTAATAGAGCTAATTCATTTTTAAGAGATGTTTGTGTTGCAAGGCATAGAAAGGCGGTAAGTTTTATTAGTCAACTATGTACACATACCTATTTAAAATATTGAATTTTTTTGTCTAGCAACCAATAGCTTGAATTCTTATCTGCTTATACTCCGATTATTTGAGGCAGGGAGTTCCAGAGTCTGGTGGCAAATACGAAGAAATGACGTTAGGAGTTCAAATAGTTCGAGGTGGGAGTTATAAGACTAAACGTCCTTGGCGAACGAGCAAATTGAAGTTTTTCAAAGAGGTATGGTGGCGACCTTTTGTGTTTAATTTTGTTATTTGGAGTTATAAGACTAAACGTCCTTGGCGAACGAGCAAATTGAAGTTTTTCAAAGAGGTATGGTGGCGACCTTTTGTGTATAATTTTGTGCAAGAAGACACAGCACCTTACATTTAAAAACTGCTGAAGTGAACAGCCAAGGACATTATTGTAGTAATTGGATAAGTGGTCGTGTCGGCGAAGCCCGTACACATATCTAACGATATCATTGAATGCAACAGTTAATTTAAGCTGAGATAAGGAGTCCAGTTTGCATTACACAGCTGATGCATAATCAATGTAGGGAACCAGTAAGGTTTTAACTAGTCTCAGCCTCGTATTTACGGGAGTAAAACTTGAGAACAATCAATCGTTAATACCTTATTATTCAATGAAATTAAAATATATTTTTTACAAACGGTTGAAAGTTTAATTTAGCCGGTATTTAACACATAAGTTGGAAGGAATTTAGCTATGGCAAATAACGATATACGTAACATAAGAGTGTTGGCATTTTTAGATGCGTACGAAAGGCAAGAATGTCTATGGAATCCTTCATTGGAAAGTTACAAGAATAAAGCAGATCGCGATAAAGCCTATTTGCAAATTATCCATGAACTGAACATTCCTTCACATAAAACTATCTTTTTTTTTTTTTTTTTTTTATAATATGCGTGCGCTAAAGGGATTTCTTTTTTCTGTAGTGACACAGTACCCTTATAATGGTAAAACCACAGCGCAGGCATTTTAGTTTGTTGCGCAAGTAGCTCCTAGCAATTCATTGCCTATTTTTGGGTGCTACTTACTGAAAGGATAGATAGGAAAGAAGTTTGGTGCGATGGAATTTTTTTTTCTCAACAGGTGGCGCCTAAATTGCTTTAGGGAGATCAGTTTTTGTTGTGTGTATTCTATTTATAAAAATCATGGCCCTGATCGGGATTCGAACGCACGACCTGCCAATCACTTAGTGAATACACTACCATCGCACCATTGCCACCTGTTCAGAGTAGCGAACGGTTTAGTCGTTTGTTTAAAACCAAGAACGAATTTAATGTGTAGGTAGTATAAATTACTGGTTCCTTTCATTTTAACTTCCCTTTGCATAGCAATGAAACTTGCTTACTTAACGGACTCCCGACCCGACTGTGACTGAGACACTGTAGCCTTCCACGCTCCTCGATCCCGGGCACGCTGCCTTCAGTAGTCAGGGTCACTTACTCCCTCGAAGTTGCTGCTATCAAGAGTGACGTTTTGCACTAGTCCGTAAAAAGATGTTTGTTGAAAGCAAGAATATTCTATATCTATATCGTCCGATAGTGCCTAACGTTTTGACACCGGCTCTGTGCACCATCTGCTCCAAATCAAATTGAAGAAGATCCTGAACCATCCTGGCGATGAATTCTATCATACGCGGCCTTAAAGTCGATGCCAAAAATAATGGGTCTCGACTTGAAATTCATTGGCCTTTTCAAGATTTGCCTTAGTGTGAAGATTTGGTATATTGTCGATCTGCCAGGCTGAAAGCCACACTGATACTTGCCGATTAGCGTGTTGCAGAACGGCTTCAGACGTTGAGAGTATTTTTTTTTTTTTTTTTTTATTAAAGGAATTCCAAATCCCAGAGCACTCAGACTCGGTGTAACGGTCCATTGTACTACCAGGCAGAAATCCTTCTTTTGGTGTAGAGGCATGTGAATGGGTGGCGTATGTTATTGTTCCCCGTGGGGATTGAACCTGCACCGCACGGGTCACAAGCCAACACACTAACCTCTACACCGTCGTTGAGAGTATAGTCATTGCATGTATTCTTCTACCCATACTTGGTTGATGATTTGGTGTATCCGCCCTACCAAAAAATTACCACCGTATTTAAACAGTTCAGCTGGTAAACCGTCAGAGCCGGCCTTTACTTACAAGGCATGAAAACGCTATATTCCGTCCATTTCAGTTTTTCAGTTTCAGTTTATTTATTTAATCTGGTGTGCACAAATAAGACTTTGTCTTTTATAGTACTTAAATTTAGGATAATGGAAGGATTTATTTTATTTAGTAGATAACTCACAATAAGCAATAATTGAGTAATACAAATACATTATAGCGGTAAACAGGGAGTGAATGGGAAGGGAGGAGAAAAGTATGAGAAAGAGGAATAGAATGTTAGAAGAAAGAAAGAAATAAGAAGTTGTTACATTTTCATGAGAAATACTCTAAAGCGGCATTTTTGAATTGTGTCGCTCCGATTATTTGAGGCAGGGAGTTCCAGAGTCTGGTGGCAAATACGAAGAAATGACGTTAGGAGTTCAAATAGTTCGAGGTGGGAGTTATAAGACTAAACGTCCTTGGCGAACGAGCAAATTGAAGTTTTTCAAAGAGGTATGGTGGCGACCTTTTGTGTATAATTTTGTTATTTGGAGTTATAAGACTAAACGTCCTTGGCGAACGAGCAAATTGAAGTTTTTCAAAGAGGTATGGTGGTGACCTTTTGTGTATAATTTTGTGCAAGAAGACACAGCACCTTACATTTAAAAACTGCTGAAGTGAACAGCCAAGGACATTATTGTGGTAATTGGATAAGTGGTCGTGTCGGCGAAGCCCGTACACATATCTAACGATATCATTGAATTCAACAGTTAATTTAAGCTGAGATAAGGAGTCCAGTTTGCATTACACAGCTGATGCATAATCAATGTAGGGAACCAGTAAGGTTTTAACTAGTCTCAGCCTCGTATTTACGGGAGTAAAACTTGAGAACAATCAATCGTTAATACCTTATTATTCAATGAAATTAAAATATATTTTTTACAAACGGTTGAAAGTTTAATTTAGCCGGTATTTAACACATAAGTTGGAAGGAATTTAGCTATGGCAAATAACGATATACGTAACATAAGAGTGTTGGCATTTTTAGATGCGTACGAAAGGGGAAACCCCTATAAGCCCGCGTAACAAAAGCCCGCACGCCAAATTATGAAAAAGCCCGCAGCACAAAAGCCCGCATGCCATAAGCCCGCACAATTTATTTTCAGATTTAGCCCCCATATGATGCGGGCTTATTGTTTTGTTATTCACCTCATCGCTTTAATTTTAAAAAAGTTAAAGCCAATCAAATCACTTGAAAGAAATATTTGTTCCCAGTAATATGGAGGCGGATGTAGTTATTCACCACACTCACCTCTTCCCCTCTTTTTTTTTGAAAACGTGTAAAATCTCTTAAAAAATTTTTGCTCGTTCTAAAAAGAACGGATTTATTCACCATATCCACCTCTTCCCCTCCTCAATTGAAATTGGTCAATATCTCTCATTGAATATTTAGTCGTCCTAAAAAGAACGATTTTGGTTAATAGTAACCAATACACCAAATCACTTCACTTTCACTATTTTGGGAGCAACCGCACTGCTCCAGGCATCGACGAAGAATGCGACAATTCAGAAAAATACCACTTCTTATATACACTCTGTCGAAGACATTTCGAATTGATAATATTTTTGACAACCAATCAAAACTCTTGCAGGATATATTTTACACAACTTCCCTCTCCGTGATGAGAGGTGATGATGATTTCTTGCATCTTACAGATGAATTTCTGTGTGAATTCAATGGATTTTAAATGTACATTACTTCTATTTTAACACGCAATTGTTTAGGAAATAACCATAGCCCAAGTGCGGATAGTACATGTGTTGAATAGATGCTCTTACCATTGAAAAATAATAGCATTCCTCCCAATAAAAGAGAAAAAAGTTCATAAAATGGACAGAATTTGTATACATTTGATTAAAGCAGACCGCAAATCATGCGAGTAAATGGAGTTCATATTTGGAATTATTCGCTTATTTAGTGGAAAAACCAGTTTAAATCCTAAGATTCCGCGAGCGGGCTATATAGACCCGACATGATGCTCATAAATTCGCCTTATCTTTTCAATTCGGCGCTTATTTGCTTGTGTTTATGGCGCCTGCCAGACAACCAGCATATACCCTTAGCGGAGCAACGAAGTTGCGTGAGCGTGCTAAACCCTGCGGAAAGATAGGTGAAACCTTAAGATCCCGAGAAGTGGGCCACCCAGAACGAACATTATGCGAATATATGGTTATAATCTTTAGAATTTGGCGCTAATTTCAGTGTTTATGGCGCCTGCTTAACATTTCTTCAACGTTAAGACGCAATTATCTTGGAAATAATCTGATCTCAAGTGTGCGTAAGTACATGAGTACAATAGTTGTCTATTCAAAGGAAGATTGACACTATTCCTCACAGTAAAAGATGAAAATGATGCGAATATATGGACATTATCTTTGGAGTTGGGCGCTAATATCATAGTGCTTATGGCGCCTGCCAGGCATAAGGCATATACCCTTAGCGGAGCAACGGAGTTGCGTGAGCGTGCTAAACCCTGCGGAAAGATAGGTGAAACCCTAAGATCCCGCGAAGCGGGCCACCCAGAACGAACATTATGCGAATATATGGTTATATTCTTTAGAATTTGGCGCTAATTTCAGTGTTTATGGCGCCTGCTTAATATTTCTTCGACGTTAAGACGCAATTATCTTGGAAATAATCTGATCTCAAGTGTGCGTAAGTACATGAGTGCAATAGTTGTCTATTCAAAAGAAGATTGACACTATTCCTCACAGTAAAAGATGAAAATGATGCGAATATATGGACATTATCTTTGGACTTGGGCGCTAATATCATAGTGTTTATGACGCCTGCCAGGCATAAGGCATATACCCTTAGCGGAGCAACGGAATTGCGTGAGCGTGCTAAACCCTGCGGAAAGATAGGTGAAACCCTAAGATCCCGCGAAGCGGGCCACCCAGAACGAACATTATGCGAATATATGGTTATAATCTTTAGAATTTGGCGCTAATTTCAGTGTTTATGGCGCCTGCTTAACATTTCTTCGAGGTTAAGACGCAATTGTCTTGGAAATAACCTGATCTCAAGTGTGCGTAAGTACATGAGTGGAATGGTTGTCTATTCAAAGGAAGACTGACACTATTCCTCACAGTAAAAGATGAAAATAATCCGAATATATGGACATTATCTTCCCCACAGCTTTTATTTCTCAATATATTCACCCCTTTTTTTAACACGTAACAAAACCACCTACAGGAACTGTAAATTCACCTCTCCTGCTCACTGAAATAAGCAAAATCTCTTAATTTAGGCATTTAGTCGTCCTTAAAAGAACGCTTTTTGAAGGAATTAATATCCTCTTTAATACCAATCGCTCTAAAAAGAACGATTCGAGCAGACAACCACACCAATCGGCGTAACAAACAACGAATAATGCGAGTAATTTGCGATTAGGAAATTATTTTTATTCAATCTAATATGTACAAATTGACTTATATCTAGACTTATAACTAAAATTAAAAATGTCGGCTCAACAAAAGGGGCCCGACGAATTTCTTATGGCTAGGTTTACAAAAGTTTTACAAAACTATATTTATGACTACTCTTAATCTATTTATGATATTTTATAATTAATTAAAAGCTAATTGTTCCTGTTGGGAAGAAAAGAAAATATAGTATTAGCGTTGATTACAGGGAGTAAGTCACCCCCTGTAATGTCTTACCGATTTTTCGTAGAACGGAGTATCTTCGTTGTTGATGATGTCGTCAAATCTAGCATCCGTGATGGCGCGAGGATTTAGATACCGATGGCTTGGTTCCATTTGTTGCTGGGTTAATTCCCGGACTTCTGTGTTTGGGTGGTCTGCAAGGTTTCGGATGAGTCTTCCTGATAGTTTCATCATAAATTTGTTGATCGGCTGTGCGATTCCTGCCTCCTCGTAGAGTCTTCTCGTTGAGTAGTACTTCAGAGTTGTCGGGTTTCGCCAAAGTCCTGTGCAGGTCCGAAGTATTCTCCTTTCGAAAAGCTGGATCTTCTTCATTGTTGATGGTGAAATTGTGAACCAGATGGGACAACCATAAGTTATCACTGGTCTGATGAGCTGCTTGTATATGAGCAGCTTGGTTTTTCTGCTAAGCCCGTTGCGCTTCTTGAGAAGCGGGTGCACTAGATGCAATGCAAAGTTTGCCCTTTTGAGGGTAATGTCAGCATGCTGGTTGAATTTAAATCTTTCGCTGAAGTTGATTCCCAGATATTTCGTTGATGTTCTGGTATGAACCACTGTATCATCTGGAAGATTCAGTTTAATATTACGGCAGCGGGTTGCAAATGCTCGGCGTCCTCCGGTCGCTGTTACAGGATTGCGGAAGCAGATAAGATCCGTTTTGTTGCTATTTATCTTCAGTCCCCACTTAAGATAGTAGTCCCAAAGATTCCTGATGTGGGTCTCAACTCTTCGTGCAGCTATCTCTGGAGACAGGGAGGTGGCGTAGGTCACTGAGTCGTCTGCGTACAGAAGCGTTTTGCTTCGGCCTTCATTCATTGGCTGGTCAGCTGTGAAGATGTTAAAGAGGATCGGACCGAGTCTTGATCCTTGGGGTACACCTGCGTTGATGCTTCTGACTGACGACTTCTCATTCTGTACCTGTACGAAGAAAATTCTATTTGTTAGGAAATTATTAATAAGTCTCACCATATTGAGCGGAAAACCATATTCCATTAGTTTGAAGGTCAGTCCTTTAATCCAGACGCTGTCAAAGGCCTTCTCGATGTCCAGCAAGCAGGCTACAGTTGTCTCCTTTTTGTTGAGTCCCGTGGTGACGTCGCTATGAAGCTTCAGTAGGGGATGTATCGTAGAGTGTCTAGCTCTGAATCCAAATTGATACGTCGGGATTATGCCTCTCTCCGCACACAGTTGGTTGATCTTTCGCAGCATCAATGACTCCAGAATTTTACTCACGCAACACAGGAGAGCTATTGGTTGGTATCCATTGACATTTGTTCGATCTGTCTTCTTGGGCACTGGCACAACTTTCGCTACTTTCCATGATTTCGGAAAATAGCTGTTGTTAATGCAGTTGTTGAATATGATGGTCAGTAGAAGGATGGCCACGCTTGGTAACTTTTTAAGCAAAAAGTTCGAAATTTGGTCAGTTCCGGATGACTTCTTTGAGTTGCCGCTATGGATAATGTTACCAACCTCTTCTGTGTTGGTGAAGACTTCGTCGCTATTTGGGTCATCTGCTGGATTCCTGGTGTTGAAAGTCGTGATGACATCGGTTGACATTGTGGCCTCGTGAACTTGTGCTTCCACTACTTCTAGGAATTCTGGAAGGTGCGTTGGTGGTCGATCCGTGAAATTCTTTTCGAAGTGGGTGGCAAATGCTTCGGCTTTTTCAATTGCGGTGGTGGCAGTATCTTGTCCGTGTTCAATGGTTTCAGGCATTGACCTCGATTTTCCAACCAGCGAGTTGATTTTCTTGAAGGCGTCGGGGCCTGGTTTTACATCTTCTAGTCTCTGCCTGAATTCGTTGTCCCTGAAGTGTTTCACAGCACGACGAAACATGACGTTGGTGCATTCCAGCTGGGAATGTACACTTCTATACTCGTCATTGTGGGTGTTCCAAGTTCTGTGGAGAATCCTCTGTAGCCTTTTTCGCAGCCGTTGTCTGTGTGCATGAATTGCTTGGATGTGTTGAGGTAGGTGCCCATATCTGTCTTTGCTGGTTCGGGTTGTCTTCTGTCGGTCTACAGCTGCGTTAACTACGTCTTCAAAGTGATTGATGACTCCGTCAATCTCGTTGTTGCCGAGGTTTTCGTCCATTGCTGGCAGTATCACATTTGCTTCGATGTCCGACTCGTATTGGATCCAGTTGATCCGGTTGAATTTGATGTGCAGCTCTGGTGCAGGATTTTCCACCATTATTCTATGGTTCAGTCGAATCCGAAGTTCTACAGCCAAATGATCAGAATCACTTACGTGCGCAAGGCAGGAGTAATTCCGAAAGTCCGGTAGGATGTTGACGAAGTTCGATGAAGCCAAGAAAAAGTCCAGCATCGATGGTGTTCTTGGAAAGGTGTTTAGTGGTTGTGAAATCACCACTAGGGAGTGTTGATGTGCATTACCATGCAGCCACTCCACTATTGCCGTCCCTTGTGGTGATATTTCGTCGTCTCCCCAAAGCTGGTGTCTGGCGTTGAAATCCCCTCCAATCACACAATAGGTGTGTGTGCTGCACATGTTGTGGATAACAGTTAAATCGTGCATGATGTTTCCTCTTGGCGCCTGGCATTGGTTGTAGACCGAAATAACCAGCAGATTTTCCACCTCAGACAACTTGATGGTAGCGGCTGTTGTTTCCATGCTTGTCAGTCCTGGTATTTGTATCTTTTGGCACTTAAGGGTGTTTCTGACGATGATCGCTGTCCCACTTCGGTCACTTGACTTATCTTCCCGATATGTCTTGTATCCATCCGGCTTGTATGGGTTGTTTGGGCTCAATCTTGTTTCCTGTAAGAGAAGAATGTCGGGTTTCTTAGACTTAATAAATAAGCTTAAGGAACTTCGTTTGGCTGAGGAATAGATAGAATTTACATTATATGTTAAGATACTGAGCGAATTTATTGGGAACATAATTCACAAATAAGTTTGCCCAGTATAATTGTCTTCGCCCTATCGTCGAGGATGCCGTAGTTGCTAGGCACAACCTTTCTTGCCTTCTGGAGAAGGGTTAAAAGGTCAGTGCCGAACAATCTTTCAGTATCCTCAAAGATGTTAGACGAAGTCTTACCGGAAGGAACAGTGTTCCTTGATGTTGATGATGGCGCGGGCTTATTGGTAGCCTTGCCGGTGAAACTTGGTTTTGCTGCTGGCTTGGTGACCACTGGTTTCGTTGTTGGATTGCCTTGTGGTTTCACTGTCCTCCCTAAAGCTGCGACATCTGCAAAACTCGGACCAGCTTTAATCGCTTTGGAGGCTGAGTTGACGGCGAACTGACGTTGTTCCTTCTTCTTTTGCGAGTTTTTGAGCCTCTCGGCAACTTTCTCCTTATATTTGGGGCATCCCTTGTAGTTCGCTGGATGTCCATTCTTCTGGCAGTTAGCACAAAATACTGCGTCGTCCTTCTTGTTGTCGATACTACGTGGGCAGTTTCCAGGTAGGTGCTCGACCTTGCACTTGACACACCTGTACTTCATACCACAGTTGCTGGCAACGTGACCGAACTTCTGACAGTTTTTGCACTGCGTAATGCCACTGGTTTGGAATTTCTCCCAATAAACTTTTTGGTTTAGCAATAAATTTTTGCTGAAAATAAAAGAAATGTCGCTATTTTTTTCAATTTGGACGACGAAGCTATTAAACTTGCGGTCAGTCCTTGTTGTTTTATAAGGAGTCACCTCAATTACCTGTATACCGGCGCTGATTAACTCATCTTTTATGTCGTCTACCAGATAGCTGTGATGGATGCCCTTAAGAACCAAAAGGGTCTTCTTGTCTTCCTTGCAGGTATACGTGTTGTATTCCGTTTTTATGTTTTTGAGAAAATCCCGGATTTGTTGGTGATCCTTTTTTGTCCTTGTGGTAATTATCGTCTTGCTTATATTTATGTTGTGGATTTTGTATTCTACCTGTAATCCCTTCAGGTGTTTACTAAGCTCCGCTACATTTAATTTGTAGCAGATAATCGCCGGCATTATTGTTTGTTTTGGCTGTTGTTGTTGCACATTTGCTGAGGTGGAAGGTGTAGCTGATGAAGGTGTTGTTGGGAGAATAGTTGGTTGTTGTTTTGTTGTTGGTGGTTTGGATATGGTTGGTTTTGTTGTTGTTGTAGCAGCTGCTGCTGGAACGGGTGTTGGTGGAGGGCTATCGGATTTTTTCCGCTTTTTAGCTGGTACATTCCGAAATTCATCTTCCTGTAATGGGGGAATTTCTTCGTCCTCGCTGGAAGAAATCTCTGTCTCCGACTCTGCTGGAGACTCTGATTCAGATTCTGAATCCTCATCTGGAAGATCGGCGACCTCCATTGATTCCTCTTCGTCCTCGTCTTCTTCGGCTGCGGGCTGGTCGATGTAGAGCTCATCAACAATGGTGAGTTTCTCGTGTAGCGAGGCAAGGAACGCATTTCCATGCTCTGCTACTCCTGACTTGATTTTTTCTACGAGGCTGGACAGCGCCAAGTTGACGTCATCCTTCCTCTTTTCTTTTTTCCCCATTTGGTGTTGGGTATCACTTACTGTCTCTTTTTCAATTGTTTCTTGTTTTATTTTTCGTTGGCACTTAATCACTTTCACTGATATGATAATAATCACTTCAGCACAGGTAGCACCTTTTCGGGTTCGAACAGGTAGGTAAAACCTAACACTGTTGTTTTTATTGGGTAATAAAAGTTGGTGGTTTTGGAAATATGTACGTTTTGCAAGAGCACTACCGCACACTTCGGTTGTCGACTGATGTCTGACTGACTGTGAAATGAATGACTGTAATGAATGCGAGTAATTTGGAAATATCCATTTCTTTTATAGGAAATCGTTTCAATCTCCATTTCTTTTATACTATTTGTAGCTGAAATTTAGGCAAAATTCAATTTTGCGCATAGTACATGCGTTAAATAGATGCTCTTACCAATGAATAATAACAGCATTCCTCCCAATAAAAGAGAAAAAAGTTCCTAAAATGGTAAACATTTGTAAGGAGAATATATCTTGCATGAGTTTTGATTGGTTGTCAAAAATATTACCAATTCGAGGGGGATTGGCTTCTTTCAATTTCAAAAAGTTAAAATGCTCGATCGTTTGAGAATCACGGAGAACAAATTTACCGTAAGAAAAGTCTTCGACAAAGTGTATATAAGACGTGGTATTTTTCTGAATTGTCGCATTCTTCGTCGATGCCTGGAGCAGTGCGGTTGCTCCCAAAAAAATTGTGAGAGTGAAGTGATTTTATGGATTGGTGGTTTTCTATAAACCAAAATCGTTCTTTTTAGGACGACTAAATATTCATTGAGAGATATTAACCAATTTCAATTTAGGAGGGGAAATGAGGGGTAGAGGTGGATAAGGTAAATAAATCCGTTCTTTTAAGGACGAGCAAAAATTTTGTAAGAGATTTTACACGTTTTCAAAAAAAAAAAAGAGGGGAAGAGGTGAGTGCGGTGAATAACTACTTCACGCCATTTTCGAAGCCACAAAATATTTTCTATAAGAGTTTTGATTGGTTTACTTCAATTTCCAAAATGTTAGATACTGGATCTTGTGAGAATCACAGAAAAGAGTTTTCTTAAGGGGAACTTCATATTTCCCCATGACATGCGGGCTTTTGGGATGCGGGCTTTTGATATGCGGGCATTCGTGTGCGGGCTTTTGATATGCGGGCAAACGGACCCAACCCGTACGAAAGGCAAGAATGTCTAAGGAATCCTTCATTGGAAAGTTACAAGAATAAAGCAGATCGCGATAAAGTCTATTTGCAAATTATCCATGAACTGAACATTCCTTCACTTACTGTACATGATGTTAAATTGAAAGTTAAGGGCATTAGGACCACATATACTAAAGAATTAAGATTTCTTAACAAGAACCGATAAACGGGCAAGCCGTATAAACCTAAGTTATTTTGGTTTAATAGAGCTAATTCATTTTTAAGAGATGTTTGTGTTGCAAGGCATAGAAAGGCGGTAAGTTTTATTAGTCAACTATGTACACATACCTAATTAAAATATTTAATTTTTTTGTCTAGCAACCAATAGCTTGAATTCTTATCTGCTTATACAAATGTAGAAAGAGAACATAAAACTATCTTATATAGGATTTATGTGACCAATTAAAATTGTAATCATGTAGTGTTGAGGACAAATTAATCCTCGTCGGCTTTGTTGATCAAGTTGGTCTTGCAGTGAAACTAGTTATTTCATTTACTTCCCGACGTTTCGACAGGGGTTGCTGTCTTCTTCAGGGGATATTTATTGATTGAAAACATATAATAACAAAATATGTATATAATAATAAACTATATTATATGGTGAAACAAACTTACATAGATAAAAAAGTGAATTATTTTTATTTTTACATTAAGAGGAGAAACTAATTTTAGTTGAATGTACAGGATTACACAAAAAAAAAAAAAAAAATTTAAATTAACCACTTCTTGTGAAGTTTAGTCGTGGAGTGACGGACAGAATTCAAAATTTCCTCGCACAAACGGAGAGTCACATGTCAAAGAGGTACACTCTGGAAACCCTGCACATAATCAACAACCGCAACAATATGAACAGAAAGCAAGACACCCAAAACATCTCGGCGGTATATAGCTCTCTCGTTTCGGCGAGGAAATTTTGAATTCTGTCCGTCACTCCACGACTAAACTTCACAAGAAGTGGTTAATTTAAATTTTTTTTTTTTTTTTTTTTGTGTAATCCTGTACATTCAACTAAAATTAGTTTCTCCTCTAAATGTAAAAATAAAAATAATTCACTTTTTTATCTATGTAAGTTTGTTTCACCATATAATATAGTTTATTATTATATACATATTTTGTTATTATATGTTTTCAATCAATAAAGATCCCCTGAAGAAGACAGCAACCCCTGTCGAAACGTCGGGAAGTAAATGAAATAACTAGTTTCATTGCAAGACCAACTTGATCAACAAAGCCGACGAGGATTAATTTGTCCTCAACACTACATGATCATAAAACTATCTGTTCAGAGTAGCGAACGGTTTTAGTCGTTTGTTTAAAACCAAGAACGAATTTAATGTGTAGGTAGTATAAATTACTGGTTCCTTTCATTTTAACTTCCCTTTGCATAGCAATGAAACTTGCTTACTTAACGGACTCCCGACCCGACTGTGACTGAGACACTGTAGCCTTCCACCCTCCTCGATCCCGGGCACGCTGCCTTCAGTAGTCAGGGTCACTTACTCCCTCGAAGTTGCTGCTATCAAGAGTGACGTTTTGCACTAGTCCGTAAAAAGATGTTTGTTGAAAGCAAGAATATTCTATATCGATATCGTTCGATAGTGCCTAACGTTTTGACACCGGCTCTGTGCACCATCTGCTCCAAATCAAATTGAAGAAGATCCTGAACCATCCTGGCGATGAATTCTATCATACGCGGCCTTAAAGTCGATGCAAAAAATAGTGGGTCTCGACTTGAAATTCATTGGCCTTTTCAAGATTTGCCTTAGTGTGAAGATTTGGTATATTGTCGATCTGCCAGGCTGAAAGCCACACTGATACTTGTCGATTAGCGTGTTGCAGAACGGCTTCAGACGTTGAGAGTATTTTTTTTTTTTTTTTTTTAAAGGAAATCCAAATCCCAGAGCACTCAGACTGGGTGTAACGGTCCATTGTACTACCAGGCAGAAATCCTTCTTTTGGTGTAGAGGCATGTGAATGGGTGGCGTATGTTGTTGTTCCCCGTGGGGATTGAACCTGCACCGCACGGGTCACAAGCCAACACACTAACCTCTACACGGTTTTTTTTTTTTTTTTTTTTTTACGCTGGGAGGTGGTAATCTTCCAAAGACGAAACCGAGCCCGTACTCAGTAACAGTGTGGTGATTTCTACCCACTAACCCCTTCTCCCGTCTTCCCGTTTTCCCTGCGATACAACCTTCTTGGTATTTCATTGCCGCAGGGCGGGGATTAGCCAGCTTTCCAATTATTGCACCTAGTAGTTAAACCAATCAGCAATTTGTCTTTCTAATTTTACAATTCATATTCTAAGTATTTGTCCATAGAGGATTTAATACTGTTTTTGTTTTATTTTTCGAGCTATGTAGCTAGTTCAAAAGGTTTAATTCTTCTTAACCTCCTAGTCATATTGCTAGTATTTAATAGTTCCTTCATTTCTGAGCTGACGTGATTGAGAAGCCTAAGTTTATGTCTATTAGCTACTTTTTTGACTTCATCTTCAATCATTTCTATTTCTAGATCTCTATGCAGATCAGCGTTTCTTATGTACCATGGTGCATTTACTATATTCCGTAGAACTTTGTTTTGAAATGTTTGAATTTTCTGTAGATTTGTTTTGCATGTGCATGCCCATAGCTGGAGCCCGTAGGTCCATACTGGCTTTAGAATTTGCTTATAAAGCAGTAATTTATTGTAATTTGACAAACAAGAGTATTTCCCTATAAGCCAATACATTTTACTGTAGCGCATATTTAGTTCTTCTCTTTTTTTCTTTACATGTGCTTTCCAGCGCAGTTTTGCGTCTAGTGTCATGCCTAGATATTTGGCTGTGTTTGCGTAATCTACTTCTTTATCATTTATGAACACTGGTATGTGCTGAACATTTTTATTTGTAAAATTTATATGGACCGATTTTAGGTCATTTAGTTTAATTTGCCAATTTGTTGTCCATTTTGTTATATTGTTCACTGCCTTCTGTAGTTTTTTGTCGCTACTTCAACTGTTTCTCCCACAGCAAGTACAGCAGTATCATCTGCAAATGTTGCCACAGTTGTTTCATCACTGTTCGGCAAGTCGCTAGTAAATAAGAGATATAATACAGGACCTAACACACTTCCTTGTGGTACACCAGCTTTTATTTCTCTTAATGTGGAGTAGTCATTTCCTTGCTTAATTCTAAAGAATCTCTCTAATATATAGGACTCTAAAATTTCTGAAAATTGTTTTGGCAGATGCTTTTGCAATTTGTAGATCAGTCCTTTGTGCCATACTTTGTCGAAAGCTTGTGCTACATCGAGAAATATAGTAGAGCATATCTTTTTTTCTTCAAATGCTTTTTCGATTTTATCTGTTATTCTATGCACCTGATCGATCGTGGAGTGTTCATTTCTAAAACCAAATTGATGGTTTGGGATTAGCGATTTTTCTTCGATTATTTTGTTCAGACGTTTAATCAACATCTTTTCAAATAACTTGGACAACATAGGTAGTATAGATATGGGGCGATAGGAGGTGACTTCACTAGGCGGTTTGCCTGGTTTTGGTATCATAATCACCTCCGCGACTTTCCACATGCTAGGTACATACCTTATCCTGAATACAGCATTTATGATCTGTGCTAGTTTCTTTAGGCCTTTTTTTGGGAATTGTTTAAGGATTTCCCCTGATATTAAATCAAATCCCGGGGCTTTTTTAGTACTGATGCCTTTTTTTATTTCATTGGCAATTTCTTTAGCCGTTACCGGTTGGATGTGACTTTCCTCTTCGCACAATTCTACGCTTTCTTGACAGTCTTTATCTTCATATGGTTGAAAGACGCCTTCAAGATATTCAGCAAAGAAATTAGCTTTTTCTTGGTTGTTTTTTGCCCAGTTACCTTCACTGTTTTTAACTGGTGGAATGTGAGCAATTGGCCTTTTCATTTTCTTTGTTGCCTTCCAGAGTGAGTACTCGGTATTAGCATCATTTGTAAGATTGGTAAGGTATTTTTTAAGAGACTCATTTTTAAATTCTCTTATCGATCTTTTAAGCTGGCTGTTTAGATTATTTAGTATTGTTTTGTCTCTGGGCGCTCTTGTTTGTTGCCAACGTTTTCTAGCTCGTCTCTTTTCCGTAATTATATCACATATTACTTTTGGATACGAGTTTTGTTGGATTTTAGTTTTCATTTTAGGTGTTGCAGCCCATGTAGCTCTTTGGATATTGACAGTCAATATTTGAACAGCATCTTCTAATTGATCTTCTGTTTCTATTGTTTCTAAGAGCTGAATACTATCCTCTAGATGCTGTCTGAAGTAGCTCCAATCAGTCAGCTTATTTCCTAGCCTTGCGCTATTTTCTTTAACAGTGATTTTATCGCCAAGTGTTAAAAGTATTGTGGAGTGATCTGAGTCAAGATCTGGTCCTTCTTCTACCTTCATATTGTTAGTCGAGATATTCTTTGTTACGAAGAAGTCGACAAGATCAGGGATTTTGTTTCTATCTGTTGGCCAATACGTAGGTTTTCCCGTTGAGTGATACTTGCCGTTAATTTCGTTTATTGCTTCATAAAGTTCTCTTCCTCTTGTATTTGTCAATCTAGATCCCCAATACTTGTTTTTGGCATTAAAATCTCCCCCTGCAATAAATCTATTGTTAAATATTCGGAAGAGGCCTAAAAAGTCATTTTTCTTTAGATTGTAACTGGGAGAACAGTAAATTGATGCAACTGATATAGTTTGTCCACTTTTCGTTCGAATGTTAATAGAAATTCCTTGCATCGCGCATGATTGGAACTTGGCTTCTATATGGTGATCGATCGTATTCTTTACTATAACTGCAGCCCCGCATTTTGCTGAATTATGGGGATGTGGGGAGTGATATAATTCGTACCCTTGCAGTTTAAAGTTTGTATTGAATTTTAAGTGCGTCTCAGAGACAAGACATATATCTATTTGGTTCATGTCGAGGACTACTTGGATTTCATCCTTACGGTTCTCGATACCATTAGCATTCCATTCCAGGATTTTTAACCTATCCATCATGTTCTTCTTTTTTGTGCAGCCTTGTTATTGCTGCTTTTTTTCTCGAGGAGCGAGATTCTTTCTAATATAGCTTTATTGCTTTTATCCATGCTTTCTATTCTACTTAGGATTTTTTCCATGAACGTTTCCATATTATTATTTAATTTAGTTTTGGTTGTAGTTTTCGTTTTTGCGACATTATCTACTTTTTTCGATGCAGCCTGTGCATATGTCAATACTGTACCCGCTCCTGTTTTTGGTACTAATGTCTTTTTGATATTTTTATCGGCTATGGGTACTTCTTTTGGCGCTCGCATCTGCAAGTCCTTTATGTCTTTAGGTGCGTCCTTTTTTGTATTTGTCATAGCTTGTTTATGCTTTTTGTCTTTTGCTAATTGAATCTGTTTAGCAACTAAGCAGCCTTTATAGTTGGCTGGATGCTTTTCGTTGCAGTTAGCGCATTTTGTTGGTTCGTCTTTTTTCTTCATACAATCTTTAGTATGGTGGTTTCCTGCACACTTTACGCATCTTGGATTAGAGCTGCAGTATTTATTCGTATGTCCATACTTTTGACAATTCTTGCACTGTGGTACAAGTTTTGATTTCCTTACGGCACGAATCTCTACCTTCATTCCAAGGATGTCTTTAATATCGTATATCTTTTTGATATTTTCGTCGTGCTCAAAAGTTAGCATAAACATTGGAAGCGGTGCTTTGCTTTTAGATTTTAGCATATTGACAACTTCTAATATCTTTAGGTTTTTCCTTCTTAGATCTGTAACTACACTCTCTGGCGAGCATGAGAAGTGTAGTTTCTTTACAACAACCTTAATTGGCCTAGTTTGTTTATTCTCATAAGAGTACCATTGCACCTTTTTTTGGTTAAGTATTTTGGTAAGTCTTCTATAAGAATCTTCTTCATCTACATTTATTTTAATGTCATTGCCATTTATTAGCATTGTATTAGCTTTAATTTTATTTTCCTCCAATAACTTAACTAAGCTTTCATACTTTGTAATTTCCAGAGCAATAATTGGAGGAGGTTTGACTGACTTTTGAATTTTATTTTCTTTATTTGGGACATAATTGGTAGCTTGATAGCTTTCTTCCGGAGATGAGATCTTTGGGGATGTGCTCATTTTCCGTTTTTTATTTTTGTTCCCGTTTTTGGGTTTTCTTTCTGTCTCTTTCAGTAGTTCTTCCTCATCAGTTGAGAACTCAACTACTTTAATTATTTCTTTTTCTTTGTTTTGGCTGTTGATCTGATTTTTCAACGTTTGCAACTCCTGCTTTAGACTATTAATTTCTTGGATTAATGTCTCGTTTAGTTGCTTAAACCCATCTCTTTCCTTGCAGACTTCTGAATATTTTGCATTCAGAGTTTGGGTTTCATCCATTTTACATGATGATGGGGGTGATCTCTCTACCCTCTTACTTTTTCCAAAAGGGTTCTCGGTAAGCAATAAATGGCCCCCCCCAGAATCCATGGGACCGACCTCCGAAGAGGGTGGATTTACCACTTTAGATGGCATACCACCTGGGGTATTAAAATCTTTTGTTTTGTTCATTGCATGTTTTAATTTTAACTTTTGTGAAAAGTTTAAACGTTTTTTTTTTTTTTAATTGTGCACAGCCGCTCCTGACATGGAGAACAGACGCTGACCAGGGAGCCGCCCTATATGGGTCAGACGCTTCTGGATTTTTGTGACTAGGGTCCGCAGGGTCGTTACGCCCGTTACCTCTCTCCAGAGAAGTACCCTTGCGGGTCGTTGAGAGTATAGTCATTGCATGTATTCTTCTACCCATACTTGGTTGATGATTTGGTGTATCCGCCCTACCAAAAAATTACCACCGTATTTAAACAGTTCAGCTGGTAAACCGTCAGAGCCGGCCTTTACTTACAAGGTCATGAAAACGCTATATTCCGTCCATTTCAGTTTTTCAGTTTCAGTTTATTTATTTAATCTGGTGTGCACAAATAAGACTTTGTCTTTTATAGTACTTAAATTTAGGATAATGGAAGGATTTATTTTATTTAGTAGATAACTCACAATAAGCAATAATTGAGTAATACAAATACATTATAGCGGTAAACAGGGAGTGAATAGGAAGGGAGGAGAAAAGTATGAGAAAGAGGAATAGAATGTTAGAAGAAAGAAAGAAATAAGAAGTTGTTACATTTTCATGAGCTATACTCTAAAGCGGCATTTTTGAATTGTGTCGCTCCGATTATTTGAGGCAGGGAGTTCCAGAGTCTGGTGGCAAATACGAAGAAATGGCGTTAGGAGTTCAAATAGTTCGAGGTGGAAGTTATAAGACTAAACGTCCTTGGCGAACGAGCAAATTGAAGTTTTTCAAAGAGGTATGGTGGCGACCTTTTGTGTATAATTTTGTTATTTGGAGTTATAAGACTAAACGTCCTTGGCGAACGAGCAAATTGAAGTTTTTCAAAGAGGTATGGTGGCGACCTTTTGTGTATAATTTTGTGCAAGAAGACACAGCACCTTACATTTAAAAACTGCTGAAGTGAACCGCCAAGGACATTATTGTGGTAATTGGATAAGTGGTCGTGTCGGCGAAGCCCGTACACATATCTAACCATATCATTGAATGCAACAGTTAATTTAAGCTGAGATAAGGAGTCCAGTTTGCATTACACAGCTGATGCATAATCAATGTAGGGAACCAGTAAGGTTTTAACTAGTCTCAGCCTCGTATTTACGGGAGTAAAACTTGAGAACAATCAATGTTTAAGTAGACCACCGTAAATACGTCCCACAGTGTAGTTAATGTGACTTACTGGGGATAGAGAGCCGTTAATCTTAAAACCCAAATTGGTAACAGTATCTGCAAACTGCAGTTGTATATCGTTGATTTAAATTGGCGGCACAGGTTCGACGTTGTGGAGCTTCTTAGACATTAAAATTAGCTGGTATTGACCATTGGTTAATTGTGGATAGATCATCGTTCAGTTTGCTAACCAGATCCTCTACTAGACCTGTAGGTCTAGATAAGTATATTTGCGCATCATCCGCATAGAAATGAAGGCTAGCATTTGAGCAAACTTTGGGAAGGTCATTGATGAACATGCCGAACGAAATAGGACCCAAAATTGAACCCTGAGGTACCCCTGCAAGTATGTCCCTCACACGAGAGCATTTATCACCAACCACAACCCTTTGACAGCGATCGCTCAAGTAATTACTGATGAGGCTCAACGAACTTTCACTGAAACCGAAAAACCTTCGTAGTTTCTCCGAAAGAATTGAGTGATTGACTGTATCAAAAGCTTTGGAAAAGTCAAGGAGGCAGAGTACTGTGATGAAGTCTAGGTCATAGTTGATCTTTATGTCATCCAGGATTTTAACCATAGCTGTAGAACAACTGTGGTTGGCTTGAAAGCCAGACTAGACCGAAGCAAGAAGGTTTTGTTGATCAAGGTGACTCGAAATCTGCTTTTCGAGAATTCTTCCCAAAACTTTTGATAGGCAAGGCAAAATACTTATGGGGCGAAAGTCTGCGGCCAAAGAAGGTTGGGGTTTTTTCGCGACAGGAATAACTTTAGCCAGCTTCCAACTAGACGGGAAAGACGAACACGTTATGAAAAAATTACCACTAATAATGTGGGTTAAAATCATTTTTACAAATCGTATAAGAATTCCATCTTCATCAACGGCATCGGACTTGAGAGACCGAATATTACTGACAACATCAGCTTCTGAGACAACTTCGAATTCAAAAACTGCAAGTGGTTCAAGAGAATGTTGATCGTATGGTAGAGAGGGAGTGTAATCTCTTGAGTTAGATAAAAAAATATTATTAAGATCATCTAGATCAGGTATAACGTCTACAACATCATTTTTACTACGAACACCAACCGATCGTAAGTTACTCCAGAGCTTTTTGGCGTTTTGGTCTGCTCCCAGCTTAGATAAGAAATATCTTTTCTTGGATAATCTAGTAATGGAAGTTGAGAGATTGCGTGCTTGGCAGAAAGTTTCCCAATTCAGATCAGTTGGACTTAGCTTCCATTTCGAATACAGTTTTCTACTAACTTTTATGGCATTATGTACCTCAGATGTGAACCATGGACAATTTCTGTTGCGCACCGTCACTGTTTTTAAAGAAACATGGTTATTAATTAAATTTAGTAGTAGAGATTGCAACAGATCCACTTTATCACCCAAGTCTGGACCAAAATAACAACTATGCCAAGGGAGTAAGCTCGCTTCCATTTGCAAGGCGTAGTTATCTACGGAAGCGAAGTCTCTGAATTGAAAAGTTGATGGTGTTGAGGAACGAGATAAGTCAATGTTGTAAGTGCAGAAAATTAGGTCGTGGTCTGTGACACCCTCCAACGACACCTGGTCCTGTAATAACACATTAGACCGATCAGATACCAACAATAGATCAAGAAGACTCGGAGAGCACTTGGATGCAAAGCGGGTAGCATATGAGTTAACTACAGCTAGCGCAGAAGTGGCGGCTAGGTCTAAAAGTTGGCGAGATCTACTATCACACTTGAAAAGGTCGGCATTAAAATCACCACCTTTGATTATATGTTCATAATTTGGGGGAAAATCATGAAGTGTGGAGAACATTGGTTCAGGAGAACAGCTACAGTTGGGACTGTAAACAACCCCTATAATGCACTTACTATTGCCATCAGTAACTTCCAGGAGAAGATACTCAGTAGCACTTACCTCAGATTTTCCAATGATCTGACATTTCAAGAAAGTATTACAGTAAATGGCTACCCCACCACCTATTGTATTCGTGACTCTACCGTTCCGAAGAATTCTGTACCCCGGAATATTGTACAGGTGATCTTCTAAATCAGGCCCTAGCCTGGTCTCAGTAACACATATAACATCAACCATTGAAAATATAACGTAAGTAATCGGTTTTTGAAATATTTAGACTGCGAGCGTTTATGTAGCATATTTTGAACCCCTCACGCGCATTCGAGAGAATTCACATCATTGTGCGCACGGTAGCTTTAGGAGTGCCATCAGACATGTAGCTGTTGTTATGAGCCATCATTATCAGTATATAAAACAAATAAAAGTAGCACAATATAATTACTGAGTATGCAAATTCAACATTTTAAAGCGCAACTGGTAGACGAAGATAGAAAAGTACAAAATAGAATAATACAAGGAGCTAAAATGAGTGGGGAAAGGGAAGGAATGAAAATAGAAGAAGCGTGAACAATTGCATAGAAATGAGAACATAATTACAGACACACTTAGATTAAAAACTGGTGCAAACAGTTTATTCTATTATTATATCTACGTTATTACTTTTCGTGAAGCACATATTGAGAATTCGCTCAAGATGACCGGAGTGTTGAAGATTCTGGGTAGGGTTGTTCAAGTTAGTGCCGATGTTGATGAGATTTTTATTTCGCTGTCATCTACACTCTTTTTTACATAAACGAGTCCATTACGAGTTCTTGCAGAGAACAATAAGCCTTCTTTACGTAGGCGAAGAGCGTGCCTTAATAGAGAGCTATTCTCTGAAGTAAGACTTTCGTTAATGTATATTCGGGTGTCGTTGGTTTTGTTGTTGTTATTTTTACTGCTGGAACTGGAACTGGATTAGTAGCGGTCGATGTCTGCCGTTGGTTTGACTTCCTAAGCGAAAAGCGTCTATGTGTGGAGAGTGTTGGTGACGTAGCTTAGCGGCAATATATTTTGCAAGTTCAATAGCGTTTTCTTTTGCTGTTTGCGGAATGCCATGAACAATTACATCACAGAGACGCTCTTTACGTTGAAGGTCAGCTAATTCCGCTCTTTTTTTCCTGTTGTCTTCCTGGAGTACTGCAATGACGTTCTCGCATTATTGCACCTTAAGGTTAAGAACAGATATGACTTCACTTATCATGTTGTTAATTTCGGTTTTAGTATCCGCGATAAGAGATGAGATTTTTGCCATCATGTTAGCTTCCATTTCTCGTAGCTGTTCAGATAAGGATGTTTTTTTATCAGCTTTTTTGTCAGATGGAGGAAGTGAGTTTATTTGGTTCTTCATTGCAGGTGAATTATATGGAAATACCACTGTGCTTTTCTCTTTAAGAGATTGTTGGCGAGTTGTTGACTCGTTTTTATTTTCTAAAATAACACTGTAGTCAGCTCCAAGTAATTCCAATGTGTGATTTGTTGACCAAATTAAATGTTAATCCTTTATTGTGTTCTTCGGCTGTTTGGTCATTTAGTTTTTTGTAAAATGAAAGATTATTCCATTTACTTTCCAACGTTTCGGCGGGGGTTGCCACCTTCCTCAGGGGAATCTTTATTACATACACAACAAATAAATAAATAAAAGTAAACATTAAGTGAACCAAACAACTATTTCAACTATTTGATAGATAAAACTTACAAATTAAGTTTTAAAAAAAAAGAAATTAAATAAAATAAGATAAAACCGTCAGCTATATTGGCACTTCGACTTGTTGAAGTTTTGTCCTTAACTGTGTGTCCGTTATTGTTTTGGTATGAGGGAGCAGTAGACAGCGGAGATGTTCTGTATGTCCTGTTTCCTGTTCATGTTGTTTAAAATGTGCAGGGTTTCCAGGGTGGGACGTATTGATTTGTGTTTTTCTGTTTGTAAAATTTGTGTGTTGTCGGTCCGGTCTATGGTTTGTGTCAATGGTGTGGCTGGCTAATGCTGTTTTGTTGGGGATGCCTGATTTTATGTCGGATTTGTGGTTTGAGATACGTTGTTTGAGGAATTGCTGTATCGTCCCAACGTAGCATAGATTACAAGGTTAATAATCTTTTCCTTGGCAATTGATTTTGTATACTACGTCGGTCTATTTTCCTTTTTCCGTTCTTACTGTAAGCTTGGAGAACAGTGTCGCAAGAGTCTGATTAGACTTGTACGCTAAATTGATGCCTTTGGTGGTGGCGATGATCTTTTTGAGACTCTTAGCAATTCTTGGGACATAGACCACTCCTCTGTATGTCCCTGTTTCTCTCACTTTCTCTTCTTGCGGAAATGTTCTGCGGCGGTGTCGGAGGAACAGGCTCCGAATAACCTCTCCGGGAAAACTGTTGTCCTTCAAAATGCGTGAGACAATTTTTTCGTTTGCGTTATGGAACTTTTCGTCACTCAAGTGCAAAGACCTTAGGTTGCCAGCAGCGTTAATTATAACATGTTTCGGTTGATTTGACCGAAAGTTTACTAATCTTCCCGATGCTGTTTTTTTCCGGTACCAATTGAAGGAGAGATGTTCGTTTTCGCGATGAACTTTGACCTCCAAAAACGCTAACGACATATTTGTTTCTTTTTCAACAGTGAATTGAATTCTGGGGTTAAATGCATTGAGGCATAGCAGCAGAGTGTCGATGTTACGGTTATCAATGACCGCGAAGAGGTCGTCTACGTACTTAACAATAAGCCGTGGTTTTGTAGTCAGTTTGAAACATTCATCTAACAGATGGTCCAAAACTAGATCAGCTATGGTTGGAGAAGGTAGGTAGGTAGGTAGGTGTGGCGGTTTGATAAGACAAACCCAATTAGCACTGAGTGCCGTTTTGTTACCACAAACTCACGTAAACCTGGGTATTATCGATTGGTGGGGGAGGCTAAATCCAACCTGCGGAGTTCAGGAAAGTTATCAGTTCCTTGATACTTTTCTCGGAGACTTCCTCAAGTGTATTGAAGAAAGGGCTTCCCAATGTACGTAGTCTGGTCCTAGCTAAAGCCGGACAGGTACATAAAAAGTGAATTAGGGTTTCTTTTTCAGTTGTCACTTTGCAACTGCGGCAGTGTGTATTGTATGGGATGCCCAGCTTGGCCGCATGGGCACCTATAGGCCAGTGTCCCGTGAAGTCGGTTGTTTTTGCCTTGTTGTAGTTTGGCCACGTTTTTCTGGTCCATCTGAGGTTGGCTTTCTTAAGGTATTCTGCGGTGATGTTTGCCTTAACTGCTCCGAGCGGAATGTGGACTAGTTCTGCCAGAGAGCAGTGGAGAGCTGAGCCTTGCCTGGCCAGTTCGTCGGCATGTTCGTTTCCATAAACGTTACTGTGCCCTGGAACCCAGATCAGGGTAACCTTGAACTTATCAAGCAGGGCCAGCTCATTACGGCATTCTAGTACTAACTTAGAGGATATAATGACCGAAGCGATCGCTTTAATGGCAGCCTGGCTGTCAATAAGTATGGCGATCCTTTGCCTCGGTGTTATATTTGAGTGAAGTTTGATCTGGCGACAGGCTTCACGGATAGCCAGTAGCTCCGCCTGGAAGACGCTTGCAGTATCCGGAAGTCTGTATGATTTTGCGATGTTTAAGGATTCCGAAAAAACTCCCGCACCCACGCCGCAGTCCATTTTTGAACCGTCGGTGTAGATTGTTTGATCGAAATCCCTTGTCACTTCTCCATTTTGCCATTCCGATCTAGTAGGGATTTGAACGACGAAATGTTTTGTAAAAGACATTCTGGGAATGATGTAGTCTGTTGAAGGCGGAACTAGTTTTCTAGGTAGAGAGTCTAGAATACTACTGTGGCCGTAGGATTTTGCAGTCCAGCAGCCAGACTCTATGAGTCTGATCATGCTGTGTGCTGTGATGTTTGTTATATGTATCTCAAGAGGTAAAAGATGCAGTAAGACTGTGAGTCCATGGTTGGAGAAAGTGGGTTGCCCATTGGTAAACCGTCGATCTGTCTATAAACCTTGTCCTTGTGTTGCAGGTAGTTGCTTTCTTTAAGGCAAAAGTTTAAGATTTCCAGAAATTTATTTGGCTGAGAGACGTGCTGTTCTTTATAATATCCACTTCATTTTTATTATGCTAACCGCTAGTTGCATGGGTACGTTGGTAAAAAGGGATACTACATCATATGATACTAAAACTTCATGTTCGCGAGTTACGAAATTTTTGGCCTTTGCTACAAACTGCAGAGAATTTTTTACAGAGTATGTTGAATTTCGTGTCGCAGACTGTAGCAGCTTTCCAACATATTGGCTAAGCTGGTAGCAAGCCAAGTTCATACATGATGTAATCGGTCGGAGGGGAACCTCTGGCTTGTGGATCTTAGGGAGACCGTCGATTGGTGGTATTTTAGCTGTGTAAGTTGTCATCTTCCCTTTCTCTCTCTATGAATTTATTGTTATGCAGCTACTTCACCAACGTGTTATTTTTGCTTTGCAATGTTGTTGTTGGGTTGGTTCTTTCTTGTCGGTATGTGGAGCGGTCTGACAATAGTTTAGCCATTTTAGCATCGTATTCTTCCCTCTCCATTGCAATGGTAATATTTCCCTTGTCAGCTGGGAGAATTAGGACATCTTTGTTTTTCTTGAGGAAAGTTAATATTTCCTTGTGGACTTTTGGTATGTATTTGTCCAACTGACTACATTTGTTGTTTCGTTTGAAAGAGTTCAGCATGTTACAATATTGAGCTCTTGCTATCTCCTGCTCTCTCTCACATCGAATGTTTCTTATGATCTCTTCTCCAACAGCAATTAATTGAAAGAGAGGGAAATTCTTCGTGTCAATGGGTATTGAAAATTGTTTCCCCATTGACAGTAGCCATCGAACCTTTAGACGAAAATTGACAGGGCTCCTGTTTATGAACCAGCCTTCAGTTAATTTTATGTCATATTTAGTCCAAAGTGATTCTTTAAGCATATCTATTTTTTGTCAATTACTTTGTTGTTTCTTGTCATATGTATCTTTGTGAACTTGTTTTTGTTTCGTTTTTGAATTGTGTGTATTCTTCATTTGATAGATCGTTTTTGATGCGTGTGTCAAGTAGTCTCAATGTGTTTGTTGCACATTTTAAACAACAAAAACAACATGAACATTAAACAGGACATACAGAACATCTCCGCTGTCTACTGCTCCCTCATACCAAAACAATAACGGACACACAGTTAAGGACAAAACTAACAAGTCGAAGTGCCAATATAGCTGACGGTTTTATCTTATTTTATTTTATTTCTTTTAATGTGTAAACATTTTTGCTCTCGTTGATGTGTAAATATATTTTTTCTCGGTAGGGGCTAGTTGGAAATATCTAGCGCCACCATCATCGTCAGATTTTTCCGTTAATTTTCATTACCACGTGAGTTAATCGCTGCTCGACAGATCACCGCAATTAAACGACGTTTGGCGCGGTTAGTACGAAGATGGGTGACCGTTTGAGAACAACCGCGTATCGTTGTTTTTTTTTTATTAATTATGTATGTTCAATTTTAGAGATTATTATGTCCTTACGAAACACCGGAAAGTTGTGTGGAAGTATATTTGTTTTGAATAATTGAGGTTGTATAGCTTGTAGTTTGTTGTACATCAGTTGAAGGTAAGAGGAAAAATATCGATTTGTACTTCGGTAACCGATGGCCGATTTAAGAATGTCACTTAAACGACAATCGATGCTATATTTTCCCGGTACATCGACACACTTGAGTCGACGGTGTACGTCTCCTACTTCAGCTTTCACAAACCAATTATTTGTTCGGTCAAACATTAAATAAATTTTGTCGTTGACATTAAATATATATCATGGTTTTATTTCAATACAATACCCAAATCTCTTGTTTATCAAAACCACAACCTCTGTGATATTTTCACATGTAACACTGACGAGCCTATGTTACTATTCGCTTTTACTCCGACAATTTGTTGTAAACACAATTGTTATTAATATTTTAACTCAATTTATTGAAACACAATTGTTATTTATATTTTAACTCAATTTATTGAAACACAATTGTTATTAATATTTTAACTCAATTTATTGAAACACAATTGTTATTTATATTTTAACTCAATTTATTGAAACACAATTGTTATTAATTTTTAACTCAATTTATTGAAACACAATTGTTATTAATTTTTAACTCAATTTATTGAAGGCTTGTTCTATATTTTTATTGCCTTTAAATTTTTGTTGCAGTTGTAAACACAATTGTTATTAATCTTTTGATGCTAATGCGCTCACGGGTGAAGATAGACTGTTCCATTTTAATTGTCTGCCCTGCCTACGAACATAATTTTGTCACCGTACGGCGAAGGTGATAGGTGATACCTTTGAGAACGCTAGCAGTGACCAGTTCACTCATGTAATTTGACTTAGGATAGATAAAAGATAGACAGACCCACGTATGCGGGTAATTTGGATTATGATAGAGCGCGAGATATTTGGAATAAGACACGATACAAAATTATTGCATCGTGGGAAGATTTACGTAAGCAAAGAAATGTGCGATGTGAGAAGAAGAGATATGTGAATAAGATAGGATATAAAATTATTGCATAGTGGGAAGATTTGCTGGCAAAGAAATGTGCGATGTGAGAAGAAGAGATATGTGAATAAGATAGGATATAAAATTATTGCATAGTGGGAAGATTTGCTGGCAAAGAAATGTGCGATGTGGCAAGAAGAGATATGTGAATAAGATAGGATATATAATTAGGATACAATAGAGTCATATTTGCGTATGCAATGGTGATTTGAATTGTAGTAAAGGTAGGCATATTTATGTATGCAACAAATCCTTCACCCCTAATTAAAGAGTATTATTCTTTGGAGAGGAATAAGACTCGGAAAATGGTTATATTCGGTACCAGTTTGGAGGCAGAGCAGGACAATTTAACAAAGTTTTTTTTTTTTTTTTTTTTATATTTTTTATTTTTAACATATAGCAATTTATTAATTAGTAGTTAATTATATATATATTCTTTTCCTATTTAAATCTGTTTAAAGGTTTATATAAAATTATAATCATTATATAATTTTTTTTTTTTTTTTTTTTACAAAACAGTTGTAGGTACTATTTTATTTAATGCTACTTCTACAAAGATTTATTTTTAGTTTTCCTTTATTTTTAAATACTAGGTAGGTATGAATATATCCTTTATTTTTAAATACTATGTAGATATGAATATATATCATTTTTGTCTATAGTCTATACAATATTAAGTTAAGTGTTCTTAAATCTAATCAATACATTTAGGTGTTTACTACGCCACCATATGGTTGCTACATCATTTATATTATACTGTTTCATTAATCTCTTAAATAATACGACAATCATGCTTGAACATAAAAATGACATTTAAACATCTTGTATTGTTATCACTAAAACCAATTACATATAGATTATTATTATTTATTTATGTATGTATTATCATTTTTGTTAAAACTAGGTACATGATTATTTTTTTTTTTTTTTTTTTTTTTAAACACTTATGTCCACAATTTGCAGAGATGCGGTCTTTGGAGCAGATTTAGTTTTAGGAAGAGATTTAGAGCGAACAAGTGTTTTTGGACTGGTGGTCGTCAGTTCTATAGTCACTGGGGTTTCCTTTTGTCTTGAATCGGAAACCATCGGTCTTGAGTGGTCAGTATCTGATACATTTTTGACAACTTGTTCTTGTGGTTTAGAAAGTTTCTGTTGTCTGTAGTTTTTCAGTAATTTCAAAAACAATTTTGTAAATGCGAAAAGTACAGCGCACGCTATTAAGGTACTAGTCAGTGATATAGATATTACGGGGAGAGAATGAGACGTCCGATTGGGGATATGAATGCTGTTCAATTTTGTTTTTATATCTTCGAGAGAGTGGGTACTTTTATATATGATCTCATTTGTATCTGGGCCTATTATAACTTGGGTGTGATTCACATTTGGAACATTGGAAGTGAGGGTAGTAAGGTTTAACTGAGAGAGTTCCGTACTAGCGGGGGGGAAATATTGTGGTTGTATAATATAGAGAGGGGGCCTCGAGTCACCCTGATAGTAGATTGTTTTGTCGAGAACTTCCACTTGACAAGGTTCGTTAATTGTTAGGATGCCTTGTCCTGTTAACTTAGGGGTTGATAATGACCTTGAGCAGACTATGTGAAGGACGGTAGGACTAATAACCGAATACAACCAAGTATTTGGTCTAGTCATTTTAATAAATGTGTCTTGAGAGGGAACTTGTACTCGATAATGACATTGGGTACTATCGTTCAGAGGGTTAAAAAATGCTTTGACAATGCACTCTTTTGTGGCTGTTGCGCGCGTTATTGGAATCTCTAGTTTCCCCACGTAAGTGGTTATGTTCAATCCACGGGTGATAGTTACAAACGATTTGATATCTCCGCTCTCGAATAGGAGAAACTCTTGGGATTCAGTTTGAGATGCTATATGGGAATACTTTACATCAGGTACTAGAGAATGTCCTGCTGAAAGGTGTACGGGGAAACAGATAATTTTAAAAAATTGCATCCGGGGTAATGCGAAAATTGGTAGAGTGATTTTCACTAATAGTTTTTCTTGTAATAGATGCGATTTTACTTCTGCCGTTTGGTATAACATTGGCAAACAGTTCTTGCAGATTGGGTTAGACTTTTGGTAAATAGTCGAAAAAGTGTTTGGGGAGATTAATAAAGGGTGTATTTGGTTATTGCTGGAAGCTAATATTATGTCTATTAAAGTGGTTTGGCGGGTTTCAATTTCGAGGACTTGTAGGAGGATACTTGTTACGATCTCCTGCCTCATCTGTACTTTGGCCAACTCATCGGTTAATTGCATGATTTCGTTTATCTTAAAACCAATTTGTTGCTGTCTATCCATTAAAGTTTTTAAAGGCGTTTGAATTTGTTTAAGTGTAGTGCTAACTACTGTTATTTGCTGTAGGTTCAATTCAGCTAGTTTCTTTTCATCGGTTTGTAGGTCCTCTAGTTTGCTGTAGATTTCCTCTTCATTTTCACTATCCATTGTGCCGAAAAGATAATGAAGCACGTTTCCGATGCCGTTGAAGAGTGACCTTGGCTGCCTGGATCTCGGGAGTAGTTCGTAGATTATTTTTGTCCGATTTTTAATAGTTTGCATCACCGCATGTATGTGCCGTTGCTGTAGTGAGCAATGGTCTTTGTTAGTGCTATTTTCGCTGATACACAACTGGCTGACAAGGTGTTCTGCATGTTCTGCCAGCCTTGTTTGATTTCCTAATTCGGATAGGTCTATTTCCGTGAGCACGGTCCAGGTGTTGTGGTAAACCCATAAATCGCCTAAGCCTTCGAATATTATTCCTGTTTTGTTGAGAGAATTCACCGTGTATGGTTGCTCGAAAGGTTGACCAGAGGGAAGCAGCATTGTTAAGAAAATAACCATGAGCTCCATAATGTACTGTAGGAAGATGGGAAAAGGAGAAGTCAGACAGTAAGACATAAAATGTGTCATGTGTTAGTTTCATTTTGCATTATTCATAGTAATGCTTAAGTCGATTGTTATGGATCACAATTTCTTTTCTACCAAATTTGATAGCTGTGTTTACGGGTCCTTTTATACTTGTCACTGGATAGGGCCCTCTCCATATGGGCGATAATTTCCCTTTTCGATTTTCGCTTTTGACGAGTATTTTATCTCCTACATGAAACGAGTGAGGCCTTATGGTTTTATCGAAATAGTTTTTCGACCTCTGTTTGCTTGCTAAAAGGTTGCGTCTGGCTATTGAATAGGATTTTTGCAGTCTATACCTTAGAAGATGGTAGTAACTTTCATGGTTATAGATGGGTTCGGGCTCTCTTTTTAAGTTAGATGGAATGTCAGGAGTGAAACCATATAAACATTCCATAGGCGTGAGTTTTGTGCTATCATGGAAGCTATTGTTGTAAACAAAGGTCGCTGTTCGTAAGAACTGATCCCAAGACTTGGGATTTTCATCAGTTATGCTGCGCAGATACTCCACTATTGGTCGGTGTGCTCGCTCAAGAGCACCATTGGACTGAGGGTGGTAAGCAGATGTCTGCAATTTTTTTATTTTAAGCAGTCTGCAGAGCCCTTTAAATATGCCACTGAGAAAATTTGTTCCCTGGTCCGTAACAATTCGTTTTGGAATACCGAATCGTGTAATTATATGGTCAAAAACCACTTGAGCCACAGTTTGAGCCTCTGCATTTGGCATGGCGTGGCAGTCAATAAATTTGGTTAGATTGTCTTGAAACGTTAGGATATATAAATTACCAGAGTCTGATTGTTCTAATGGGCCCACGATATCTAAATACACCTTATCGAAAGGTTTTTCTGCGATATCTGTGATCATCATTGGCATTCGTGTAAGAGGTGTTGCTTTCATGATCTGACATTTTTTACACCTTTTAATGTAATTTTTTATGTCTCTGAGCATGTGCCGCCACCAATACTTTTTCCGAATTCGTTTATATGTTTTTATCACCCCTTGGTGACCACCAAAAATCGAGTTGTGGTAGTCTTTAAGAATAGTTTGTATTTCCTCGGGACTAGTGATTATCTCTATGGGTTTTGTGCTTGTTTCTTGCAACTCCACTGCGCTCTGTATTAGGGATTCTTTAAGTTTTTCAGAATCGCTTGGTTTATCTGTAGGTGCTGGCTCAGGAGATGGACTTTTCTTTTGTGATTGTAACCGCGTTACAGCATTACATACTGCTGTATTTACCGGTAGAATGTCGATGAACTTATTCGGTGGTTGGTGCACCTCGGCTTGTACCTTTAAAGGCTCTGTAGTTTCTTGTGTGATTGATTGAGATGCATTCAAATTCGCACAAGATTTGCACTCTGCAGATTCTGTAATGGTTGGCTGTGCTTTCTCGGCTTCGTACTCAGCATAGGTTAAGATCCTGTCTGTATCTGCACACCTTTTGGATTGCCGTTCTTGTGCAGACTTGGCCACGTTACATTGGGGAATTCGACTAAGGGCATCAGCATTGGTATTGTATTTGCCTGGCTTGTATTCTATTTTGTAATCGAACTCCGACAATTTGTGATGAAATCGAACGAGGCGAGTGGTTGGGTCTTTTACGTTGAATACTCCCTTTAAAGGCTTATGATCTGTGTAGACAGTGAATTTGCGCCCTTGAAGGTAACATCTAAAATTTTTGGTAGCCCATACAATAGCTAATAGCTCTTTCTCAATAGTGGAGTAGTTACGCTCGGCTTTGTTTAAAGTGCGACTAGCATATGCAATGGGCTGATCTCTTCCTACGTCGCCCTGTGATAGTACCGCTCCGATCGCTTCGCTGCTCGCATCCGTCGTCAGATTAAAACGTTTAGCAAAATCGGGGTAGATCAGAAGAGGCGGTGAGACCAGCTGTGCCTTGATTTCTTGAAATGCTATTTGGCATTTCTCAGTCCAGGTGAACTTTACGGCCTTACGGAGTAAGTTTGTAAGAGGTCGGACTATTTTAGAAAATTGTGGAATAAATTTACGGTAGTAGTTGGCAAGTCCCAAAAAGGATTGGACCTGCCTAACTGTTCGTGGAGATGGAAAATTTTGAACAGTTGCAGTTGTGCTGGGATTTGGCAGTGCCCCTAATTCTGAACATACATGTCCCAAATAAACTACTTCCTTTTGTAGGAATCTGCACTTTTCCGGCTGCAGTTTTAAGCTATTTTTTCGTAATCTATCAAAAACCTTTTTTAGTTTATTGTTGTGATCCGTGAGGTTTTTCCCGTAAATCACTATGTCATCCAGATATACAAAGCATTCAATACCTTGTAACCCGGTAAGGACATAGTTCATCAAGCGTTGAAACGTAGCCGGAGCCCCTTTTAAACCGAAAGGCATACGTTTAAACTCATAGTGTCCATAGTTCGTGCTGAAGGCGGTTTTTGGTTGATCCTTTGGATCTACCATAACTTGGTGGTAGCCATTGGCTAGATCGAGCGTGGAGAAATACCGGGAGTGACCAAGTTGGTCAAGTATGTCCTCAATTCGAGGTAGGGGGTAAGCATCACCAATTGTGCAATCATTCAGTTTGCGAAAATCAACCACTACTCGCCATCTGATTTCACCATCCGGACCCGGCTTTTTAGGGACTACCAGGAGAGGTGAGTTCCAAGGACTTTTGCTAGGTTGGACTACGTTATCTTCCAACATCTCCTTTAACTGATCATTTATAACTTGCCTCTTTGTCTGGGGCAGTCTATACATTCTTTGGTTTATTGGCGCCTGGTCCTGTAGCAATGGGATTTCATGTGTTATTGCGGTTGTGTATGAGAGGCGATCGCCTTTTAAATGAAAAATATCACAATACTCATTGCAGAGGTTTATTACTGCGTTCTTTTCTTCAGAATTAAGGTTTTTTCCAACAGTGAGCTCGTTTTTGAGTTTCTCTACACGTAAGTTTAGTTGGGGGTCGTCCGGAAACTCGTTGTCCGGGTACGTGTATTTTACGTGGTGATTTAACATGGTCGTCCCTGGAACATGTTCATTTTCGGTTTCCAGAGGGATTATTTTATAGTTTTGCGCTGGACTTAATAGTAACTTTAATTTCTGTATGGGTACTGTTTGGTCATTTGTATTGAGAGCACTTATTAAATATCTATTTTGGCCTGAAGGCAAGATACAATTGGAAAGGAAGATTCCATCGCATACCTTATCGGGTAAGCAGAGCATTTCTTCCGTTAATTCTAGAGGAACTGTTATAAACGTTTGTGACCGTTCAGGCAGGCTGAATGGTTTATCAAGTACAATATCAAAACTCTTAAATTGATCATAGGCGTTGTTTGCGTCCGTATTGTTTATTACGGCATAACAAGCATCCTTTGTCGAGGCTTCGCAGTCAACATTAGAAACGACACAGCTTTTGGATTGGGCGACTGTTGGCTCCAATTTTGCTGTGTGTTGTCCCTTTTTGACTGCCCTTTTAGGACTTGAACTAAGATCTGAGTAATTTAGAGGTATTGTTAGCTCCTGTGGATTGGTTATCGTTCCGGGAAATCTCAGTTGATTGTTAGGACCATCCACGTTACAATGATTCGAAAGGAAGTCGTTTCCGAGTATTCCGTCGTCCGAAAACGTTGCCGTATTATCCAGTACTTGGAAGGAACATGGAATACTAGATTTAACCTTAAAATGCCCCTGACAAGCACCAATACTGTTTCCTTTTCCAAATGGTGTTTCTAAAGTACATGCCTTATCGGTGTCAATTTTCGTTCCTGACTTAAGTGAATTAATTTTTATTAAACTAACTTCGGAGCCAGTGTCCACGATTAGTTTCGCTTGACCTTTACGGCCTATGTCGAGGGGAAGAACTACCGTGGGGACACTGCACTTGGGCTTCCGAAGGTACCTTTGTGGGTTTTCTTTTATTTTTAATGTCGAGCCGGGGTTTTTGGGCTCGACTGCGAGGAGTTTCCCTGGTTTCCCGATTCCCATCTGGCTTTTTGTCTACATTCATTAAGTAAGTGGCCTAGCCGGCCACAAAAATCGCAAGTTGTTCTTACATTGTATACCCTACTGGAGTTTAAAGGTGCTGGGGTTGTCGGTTGGTTCCTGTGATGCATGGGAATGTTACCGCGATTTTCCGATTTTCGACAGTCTCTCACATCATGGTTGTAGGCTTTACAGGTGGTGCAGAAAGGGGTATTCTTCCTAGTGATACAATCGCTATAGGTGTGTCCCCTTTTGTGGCAAAAACTACAAATCAATCTAGTAGTTAAGAAATTCAGGGGTTTGCTATCTTTAAACCTAGTATTTTGCTTTTCGGGAATTAAACGATTTTGAATGGGTGTTTGTGGACTACCTTGGAAATGAGACTGCGTGAATTGTTGTGGGCCGTTGAGGAAATACGACGGCGGACCTTGCTGTGGGCTGTTTGGGAAATAAGACTGCGGACCTTGCTGTGGGTGGTGTGGGAAATAAGACGGCGAGGGGGTGACGTTGGGTTTACTTGTACCTGGATAATAAGGGGCAGGCGAATATGATTGTGGGTTCAGAACAGTTTGTTGCAGTCTCTCCATATCTAGGGCTTTCTGCACTAAATTTTCAATTGTTCCATCTCCTACCGTTAGAAGGTATTGACAGAGATGCGGGTTCGTAACTCCTGTTTTCAAGGAATTTTTGGCAAAATCTTCCAGCTGTGTTTTCACAGCAGGAGCTGCCATTGAACCATATTTGTGGTCCGCTGCCTCCTTGCAAAGCTGCAGCATCTGCTTTATTCTAGCCGTAAAAGCGATGAGAGTTTCTAAGGGGTACTGTCTCATTGTGATTAACTTATTTACCACTTCGTGGTAGGTTTCCCTTGGCAAGTACGTTCGATTGAGGAGCTGTTCGGCATCCTCGAAGGATGTTATTTGGTTAGATGCGACTAATAAATAAGCATCACCTCTCAGTCTCGTAGGAAAAATCTGCACAAACGCTGGGTGTTCTTCCTCAGATAGGCATTCAAGTACCTTCTTACAACAGCCCAGAAACGTCTGTAGATCTGTGCTCAATGATGGGCTGTGTTCGCCCGAAAATATAGGAACTAGCTGAGCAGTCAGTTTGGCTATTTTGCAATAATCGACTGACATTTTAAAATGGGTATGGGGTTTATTTTCGATGGTTTCCGATTCAAAGGTAAACTCCTGTTCGGATTCAGGAAAGGAAATGTTTAACCACTTTAAAGAAATTTCGCTATCCCTCGAATCACTTTCACTACTAATCCCACGTGTTAACTTATGTTCTACCGCGAGCGGGTGCGATTGACCGTGAAAATCTAACAGTTCCTTTTTGAAGTCTGCAATCGCTTCTTTCAATTTGCGAATTTTACTGAGTCTTTGTTCTCTC
The DNA here is from genome assembly GCA_949715645.1 of Portevinia maculata. Classification (NCBI taxonomy): domain Eukaryota; kingdom Metazoa; phylum Arthropoda; class Insecta; order Diptera; family Syrphidae; genus Portevinia; species Portevinia maculata. The sequence goes on along the minus strand of OX454526.1, from coordinate 166,962,196 downwards.
GTTTTTTCTAATTCATTATTTAAGTGTTCGCACTGCAGGACTGTTAAATTTTCACTGTTTCGCGTTTTTTCTAATAGTAATCCTAAATAGTCACTTAAACTTACAGAATTATTGCTGCGTAACACCGTCCCGGATCGAAGTCTTCTCGGTGAAATAGGTGCTGGTTGCGGTGATTGTCCTCTTGAAGTTCCTGGTTGGGGTTGTCCTGCGGGATTCTGGCTAGGAGTTGAGTCCTCTCTCGGTGGTGTAGAGGTCATCTACCTCAGTATACCCTCGAAACCAGACTCAGTTCCGAGATTAAGGGTAAAGGAGTCTTGCCCAGTATAAGGTTTTGGTAGTTAAGGCTTTTCAAGCTATTACCAGTTTAAAACTGTTGCTTCCTTAATCCTACCGGCTGCGCCAATTTTTGTTACTATTCGCTTTTACTCCGACAATTTGTTGTAAACACAATTGTTATTAATATTTTAACTCAATTTATTGAAACACAATTGTTATTTATATTTTAACTCAATTTATTGAAACACAATTGTTATTAATATTTTAACTCAATTTATTGAAACACAATTGTTATTTATATTTTAACTCAATTTATTGAAACACAATTGTTATTAATTTTTAACTCAATTTATTGAAACACAATTGTTATTAATTTTTAACTCAATTTATTGAAGGCTTGTTCTATATTTTTATTGCCTTTAAATTTTTGTTGCAGTTGTAAACACAATTGTTATTAATCTTTTGATGCTAATGCGCTCACGGGTGAAGATAGACTGTTCCATTTTAATTGTCTGCCCTGCCTACGAACATAATTTTGTCACCGTACGGCGAAGGTGATAGGTGATACCTTTGAGAACGCTAGCAGTGACCAGTTCACTCATGTAATTTGACTTAGGATAGATAAAAGATAGACAGACCCACGTATGCGGGTAATTTGGATTATGATAGAGCGCGAGATATTTGGAATAAGACACGATACAAAATTATTGCATCGTGGGAAGATTTACGTAAGCAAAGAAATGTGCGATGTGAGAAGAAGAGATATGTGAATAAGATAGGATATAAAATTATTGCATAGTGGGAAGATTTGCTGGCAAAGAAATGTGCGATGTGAGAAGAAGAGATATGTGAATAAGATAGGATATAAAATTATTGCATAGTGGGAAGATTTGCTGGCAAAGAAATGTGCGATGTGGCAAGAAGAGATATGTGAATAAGATAGGATATATAATTAGGATACAATAGAGTCATATTTGCGTATGCAATGGTGATTTGAATTGTAGTAAAGGTAGGCATATTTATGTATGCAACACCTACATGTTTACACATCAACTATACCGTGAGTGCAGCGTTGCTCACACCTTTTTTTTTAAACTTAATTTGTAAGTTTTATCTATCAAATAGTTGAAATAGTTGTTTGGTTCACTTAATGTTTACTTTTATTTATTTATTTGTTGTGTATGTAATAAAGATTCCCCTGAGGAAAGTGGCAACCCCCGCCGAAACTTTGGGAAAGTAAATGGAATAATCTTTCATTTTACAAAAAACTAAATGGCCAAACAGCCGAAGAACACAATAAAGGATTAACATTTAATTTGGTCAACAAATCACACATCGGAATTATACTTCGTACGGCAGCCGAACACACAAAAACATCATAATGAAACACTTCTACCTAGACATCAAATATAAATATGGTGAACAAGTATGTATGAACATGAAACATTATAGCAATACGCAAAAGAAACTAGCGCAACAAAAAAAAAATTTACGATTTTTGCTAACCTGTCGAGAATATGGACTTATTCCGAGCCACCTAAAAAATTCTACAAATGCCACAAAAAATCTGTTTATTAACCAAGTATCCCAGAACATTTACGACAAAATTGCATTCAAATTCCACCATTCAGCTTAGAAATTGTAGAAATTTGCTACAAAATAAAAACAACAACAAACACATTGAGACTACTTGACACACGCATCAAAGACGATCTATCAAATGAAGAATACACACAATTCCCTACGAAACAAAAACAAGTTCACAAAGACACATATGACAAGAAACAACATAGATAGGCTTAAAGAATCACTTTGGACTAAATATGACATAAAATTCAATGAAGGCTGGTTCATAAACAGGAGCCCTGTCGATTTTCCTCTAGAGGTTCGATGGCTACTGTCAATGGGGAAAAAATTTTCAATACCCATTGACACGAAGAATTTCCCTCTCTTTCAATTAATTGCTGTTGGAGAAGAGATCATTTGCAAAACCAAAAGCGGAACAGTCAAATTTCTTAATTATCTGAAAAGGATTGATTTAAACTGTTTTCGCGGTGCCAGATTGGTTTATAGAATCACAGTAGTGAAAGAGATGCATGAAACTGTGGAAAAAAATAACCAATATTTGAAAGAGTACAAACAAGAATTCGACGAATCCATAAAAAATAATGAGAGGGAAATAAAAAGCTTATTGGGAGCTATTGTCAGCCAAATTCATTCCATGAGAGCAAATAAATGAATTTAGCGAGGCCTTCAAAAAGCAAAGTGAACAGATTTGTGATGGTGTAAAAGAGATTAAAAAAACAAGTGAGCAAAAGTAATGAGTATAAAAGTGATGATCAGCTGAAAGAGAGTGTCAAACATATTTCTAAGTCTGTAGTGGCACTCACACATGAAATGAAAACAACGGCTCCATAAAACAAAACAAAAGCGCAAGTTTGTATTCAGATGTAGTGAAAAACGAATCATCTGTTCTTATTTACCCAAAAAATAAACAAGAATCAGCTGAAACGCGAAAGCAAATTAAAGAAAAAATCGACCCAACTAACATAAATAATGTGGTGAATAAAGATGATGGTGGTCTGGCAATTAGGTGTGGTGATAAAATTTCATCTTTTCGACCACGGTCGGGGCACGGATTCTGGAGGCCCCAACCGACATACATATACCCCCCGCCTGTACAGGCGTTGACCTTCGAGTTGCGAAAAGGTTTGCTTCCGAAGATTCCTGCAGCTCTATCTCCGACACGTTCGGTAGACTGGTCTGGAAACATGAAGAAAGTGGCGGAGAGGTTCAACTTGATACGCTTAATCTTCAGACCAATAGACAGACAGCCGATAGGTGTGATGCTGCCGACGAGGCCTGCGAAACCGAACAGGTGAAACGGGCCACAGAGGCGGCGTCCACTGGTCAGCGTCCATCTAAGAGCCAGCGAAAGAGGAAAAGGAGAAAGGCGGCTATCGTGCGGCGCGAAGAAACTGCACCGCCAGTTGAAGGCGCAAGCGCTGAGAACTGCCCTTCCCCGGCGGCGACGGAAAAGAGATGCAGGTCGGCAGAGGTTACCCCAACCGAAACCAGCCAGCTGACTGTAACCAACGCTGCCTCCCCTTCCAATAGCTCGAACAGGAACAAACGGAGGAAGAAGACCTCAAGCACTCCTGTCGGTGGAACTGCGCGCGCACCTTCTGCGTGCCCGTCCACTAGTATGACTGATGTATTTCCAATGATTGGATTTACTCAGATTAACCTTCAACACTCCAAGGCTGCTACTGCACTCATCAGTAAAAAGCTTTCTGTGTTGAATACAAAAGCCCACATAATATCCATACAGGAGCCATGGGTGTGGAAAAATCGCATCTGTGGCCTTGGAGGTGTCCGTGGCACTACGATACTCTGTGACGAGCGGTCCGAGAGACCAAGGGCTTGTCTTGCTGTGTCGAACCTTTTCTCAGCGACTAAGCTTGGACAATTTTGTGGCCAAGATTTGGTTGCTGCAGCCATTAGCTACGAAACAAATGGAAATTGGAAGACCTTCATCGTGGCGTCAGCTTATCTCCCCTATGATTCGGTAGTGCCTCCACCACCGAGGGCAATTGCTGAACTCATTGACTATTGCGACACCAGGAAGATGGGCCTAGTTATATGCTGTGATGCCAATGCTCAAAACACTGTTTGGGGCAGCAGCAAATGCAACATGCGAGGAAACCATCTCCTGGATTTCATTCTATCATCTGATCTTACTATCAACAATGTTGGCTCGCAACCAACTTTTGTGACGTCAAGAAGACAGGAAGTGATCGACCTAACTTTATCAAATAGATACTTTAAGGCGGTTACTAACTGGAGGGTCTCTTCGGAGGTGTCCCTCTCAGACCATAGATATATCGAATTCCAAATCGAATGCGAAGCCATAACTTTGCAGGAGAGGAGGAATCCGAGAAAAACCAACTGGATACGCTTCAGGGAGGAATTAGGGAAAACTCTCAAAACTCCAACCAAACTCAGGACGAGACAAAAGGTAGAGGAAGCTGTTCAAGACCTGAATAGTGCCATTACTAGCTGTTTTGAACTGACGTGCCCAGTAAGCAAACCCCCTGGCAGAACACCGGTTTCCTGGTGGAGCTCGGAACTGCAAAGAATTCGTAGAGAAGCTAGAAAGCTTCTAAATAGGTCACTCAAGACTGATTTGGAGACAGACTGGAATCTCTACCGATCGAAGCAGAAGGAATATAAGAGGCTAATTCGGGTATCGAAAAGTGCTTCTTATAAGAATTTCTGCGAAAAGATTGAAAAGCTGGGTGAAACTAGTAGGTTGGTTAAAGTTCTGAAAAAGGGCAAACCAGCCAAACTGGACTCACTTAGAAAACTTGATGGCACCTTCACTGAGACGAAAGCGGAAACTCTTAGTTATCTGCTGGAGTCTCACTTTCCGGGTAACCAGATTACAATTGGTTCACAACCAGGCCCGATTACCGAGACTATGAGTGAGCCAAGACAAACAACTCGGCGTAGCTGGTATATTGCGAAGGCCGTGGTGACGGACGAGGCCATTAAATACGCATTTGCGTCTTTTGACGGCTTCAAGTCGCCTGGTACGGACGGAATATACCCAGCCATGCTGCAACAATGTACAAACCAGCTGCTACCGACTATGAAGAAAATCTTCACCGCTGTCCTAGCACTGGCATACATTCCAACACCCTGGCGTACAGTTAGAGTGGCATTCATACCAAAAATTGGCAGAAGTGACTACTCGCTCGCCAAGAGCTTCAGACCAATCAGTCTGACTTCTTTCTTGCTGAAAAGCTTGGAAAGGCTGGTCGAGCTTCACGTGCGCAAAGGTGCTTTGCGATTGCACCCACTATCTCCGATGCAACATGCCTATCAACGCGGAAAATCCTGCGAGACTGCGCTCCAAAATCTAGTTGGTAGAATTGAAGGCGCGCTTGACAGAAAAGAATACGCGATGGGCATTTTCATCGATATTGAGGGTGCTTTTGACAATGCGACTTTTGATAGCATGTGCAGCTCCGCCAGACAACACGGAGTAGACGAACCATTGGTGTTGTGGATTAAAGCAATGCTAATGAATAGAACGTTGGTTGCGGATGCGGATTGTGGCCGCTATGTTATGGCGGGGGTAAACAGAGGCTGCCCGCAAGGCGGCGTCATGTCTCCACTGCTGTGGTGTATGCTGGTCGACTCTCTGTTGAACGCACTCAACAGTTCTAATATTTACGCTCAGGCGTACGCGGATGATGTTGCCGTGCTTTCTGTTGGATCATGCCTAGCGACTGTATGCGCCAAGGCGCAGGCGGCCCTTGACGTGATCGACGAATGGTGCACTAGGAATGGGCTCTCGGTCAATCCTCTTAAAACTGAGGTTGTTCTCTTTACGAGAAGGAGGAAGCTGGTCGGGTTGACTCAGCCAGTGCTAAAAGGCGTCACAATCCAACTCTCCAATGAAGCAAAGTATCTGGGAGTCATCCTGGATAGCAAACTTCTTTGGTCCAAACATGTTGAGCTGAAGACTGCCAAGGCGCTGTCTATTTTCTGGCAGTGCAAAGGCATTTTCGGCAAGACATGGGGCTTATCACCGAAAAGAGCCCTATGGATTTATACGGCTATGATAAGACCATTTATAGCATACGCATCGGTTGTTTGGTGGAATAAGCTTTCACGTAAATACGTCACTGCTGCTTTTGCCAAACTCCAAAGGCAGGTATGTCTCGGCTGCACGGGGGCCTTCCCCAGCACGCCTGGCTCCGGCCTAGATGCACTATTGAACCTTCCGCCCCTTGATGTTTACATCATGGGCTGTACAATCAAGGCTATCTCACGTCTTACAAGAGGTGGCTTTTGGTATAACTCGCACTGGAGTTTTGATGAACTTGCCCAACGGTTGTCCTTCGACTCCTGTCTTATGGATATGCCGTCTGATGCGATGACATCGGAACTTCGGCTAAAGCGCAAATACGAGGTCGACTTTCCTCGCGTCCAGGACTGGCTCTGGCCGGACTCTGAACCTGGAAGGGAATGCAGTCGAATCTTTACGGATGGCTCCAAAACCGATCAAGGATCTGGTGCTGGTGTCTTCGTGGAGAGCGATAGCGTTAGACTTTTCTTTCCGTTAGGCAAACATGCGTCAGTCTTCCAAACAGAGACTTATGCTATCCTAATGGCCATGGACTATGTTACGAGGAACAGGTGGAGGGGGCGAAGTATCTGCGTCTGTAGCGACAGTCAGGCTGCGCTTAAGGCCTTACTCAAACCCTTAACTACCTCCAAAATAGTACGAGAATGCAAGATATCTCTGAATTCGGTCGGAAGGCTGAATTCACTTAAACTTGTCTGGGTCCCGGGTCATAACGGGATCACGGGAAATGAGATCTCCGATGAACTTGCTAGACAAGGCTCAGAGGGGGACCTCTCAGGACCTGAACCAGCGATCTGTCTGCCTGCGTCCTCGGTCAGGGCTTCCATTGACGGTTGGGTTTCCTATGAACACAATCGCCGTTGGCATGACTCTCCAGGGTGCAGACAGACTAAGCAAATGCTCCCCGACGTCTGTGGGAAATCCGCGGCATTCTTGTTGTCTCTCAACAGAAAAGACTGCAGACAGACTACTGGCGTTCTTACGGGACACTACGCTTTTGCCAAACACCTTAAGGTGCTAGGCCTAAGCGACACCACCAACTGCGAAGCCTGTGGAGAAAGCGACGACACTGCGGAACATTTCGTCTGTGATTGTCCTGCTTTTGCTCGTATCAGGTGGCAGGTATTTGGTGCGGATATGGTGAGTGCTGTAAACCTAAGCTCCTTATCATTGAAGCGCCTTCTCGTTTTTCTTAGAAAAACGAGTAAATTCCCACAGTAAAATGTGGTGTGTCTGCCTGGCAGTACAATGGACCAGTATTGAGTCTGAGTGCTCCAGTGCAGAAAGTTTCACACATCCCGACAAAAAAAAAAAAAAAAAAAGTCTAACCCTAAAATATGTGTAATGAACATAGAAAACGATGAAGTTAAAGAGGAAATCGTAGACAAAATTAAAAAAACCAAATTCTGCACTAGCTAACTGTGAGATTAAACTTGTTCATCTATTTAACAACAAAAACAAATACAGGAACCTCAGTGCAATTCTTGAAGTCGATAGTGAAGTCTTTCATAAAATAATTCAATTAGAAAGTCTAAAAATAGGTTGGGTCAGATGCCCAATAAGAGAATATTTTAATGTTACCAGGTGCTTTAAGTGTCAGGGATTCAACCACAAATCAACTGCATGCAAAAACAAAATTGCGTGTATGAAATGTGGGGGCGATCATAATGTAAAAGACTGCAACAATCAAGAATTATCGTGTACTTACTGCAAAGAACTGAATCAAGCAATGGGAATGAATATTTAAATTGATCATTCACCGAACGACAGAATGTGTCCCGTGTTCCAAAGAAAAATAAAAGTGTATAAAGAAAGAACCCAATACTAGCAACCAACCCAATTAAGCTACTGGTGTGTAAATGTCCAAGGACTTATTAACAATTTTAATGAAGTTGAATTTCTAGTGCATAGTAACTCCTTTCAAATACTTGCATTTTCCGAAAAGCATCTAACTGATGAAGTTCAAGACTCAGAAATAAACCTACGGGGGTTCACTCCTTTGCGCTGCAATAGTACTAGTAGTTACACGGGCGGTGTAGTACTTTATGTGAAAAATGGACTCCAGTACAGTATTATAAATGAAATAAATATTCCAATGAAAATGTGGTGTTTGTGCTATGACATATTCAATACGGACTTTAGAGAAACAGTTGCAATTTATTATAGATCACCAAGCAGTTCAGATCGAGAATTCTGTACAATTTTTTCGAATTGGCTTGATGAAGTGTTAGATACTAAATATTATATAGTAATTTTTGGGGATTTCAATATTTATTTATTTATTTATTTTTATTTATTTATTTATTTATTTATTTCTTGTCACCAAAGAACAAAATCTTTCATAGACGTAAGGTCATACATTACAAATTAAAAAGACATAGAGCAAACAGATTATGACTGAACACTATCAAGTAATTTTCTTTTTATGGCGGAAATTGATAAGCTAAAATCGATTAAATTGACATAAGCGTTATACGATATCATTAAACCGTTGACCGAAGACGAACGACCGTAGTTTGTACGAGAGTGGTCTACTCTAAAAAATCGAGTGCAGCGCAGGTTAAATGATGGAACATTTATGTTGAGAAGGCTTAGAATGTCTGTTGAATCAATCTCTCCTATTAGGGTCCTATGAACAAAGACAACTCTTGCCACCGTTCTCCTAACTTCTAATGACTCTAAGCTTATCAATTTTAACCTAGATATATAAGGTGGTAAGTTGCTTAAGTCGAACCAAGGGAGTCCTCTAAGAGCGAACCTTAGGAATCTTTTTTGAATTGATTCTATTCTATTAATATGAATTCTATAGTAGGGATACCAAACAATAGACGCATATTCTAAAACAGATCTAACAAAAGCTACATACAAAGTTTTAATAACATAAACGTTTGAAAACTCACAAGCATAGCGACTTAACATTCCCCATGTTCTATTTGCCTTGTTTGTGATAGACTCAACATGGTAATTAAACGATAGCTTACTGTCTAAAAACACTCCCAAGTCTTTGATTACAGAAACACGGGGAATGACTACGCCACCAAAAGTATACGTATACATGACAGGTGATTTACAGCGGGAAAATGTTATGACTGAACATTTAGAGACATTTAATGAAAGGTAGCTTTTAGAGCACCACAGATGAAGTTTCTGAAGATATGAATTTAGGAGATGAAATGAGTGATAATCATTTCCCGGCAAATATATTTTAAAGTCATCCGCAAACATTAACAAAGAACATTCAGGAATAAAATCGACAATATCATTCACAAACAGAATAAAAAGTAGAGGCCCAATGTGACTTCCTTGGGGAACACCAGAGGTTACTGATATATTTTTCGAAATATTATTACGAAACTTTACATTTTGTAATCTATCAGTAAGGAAGGAAGAAAGCCATTTTAAAAAGAAAATTGGAAATCCCAATTTTGTAAGCTTAAAAAGTAACATTTTATGGTCAACACGATCAAAAGCTTTGCTGAAATCTGTATAGATCGCATCAACCTGGTTACCCTTACTGATTTCAGAGATCACAGAGTTAGTAAATAACAATAGATTGGTTACAGTTGACCTCTTTTTTATAAAGCCATGCTGATTACTGCATATGAGGGATTTACAATAGAAATGTAATCTCTCTGTAACAAGAGAATCAAACAATTTCGGAAGAGAAGATTGCTTACATATACCTCTATAGTTTTCAATTTTATTTCTCCTGCCAGACTTGAAAATGGGAACTATAAAAGAAGTTTTCCAAACAGATGGAAATATTCCAGTTTTTAAAGATAAATTAAAAATATGACATACGATTTTATGTAAAGGAAACGCACAGTTTCTAAGGAAAATAGAAGGAAGACCATCAGGACCAGGATTAAGGCTGGACTCCGAAGCAGCTAAATTCTTCAAAACATCATTTTCAGAAAATATCATACTATTAAAAAGAGGATTAGGAGAATCATTAATGTAATCAAAAAAATTCTCATCAATGATCAAGTCATTTTTCGAATAAACTGATTGAAAAAAGCTTGCAAAATTATTACAAATAGTATCGGGAGAATCCGCGAAACATCCGTTAAAAGATAGTGAGGCTGGAAAACCATCACTTTTGTTTTTAGAATTAATAAATTTCCAAAATTTATCTGGCCTGGAAGCAAGTGTGTTCTGTATATCGTTTAAATACACAAGGTATGCATGGTAGAGAGATGTTTTCAACTCAGACTTCAGCCTTCTAAACAAAACGTAGTCTTCAATAGCCAAACTACAACGCCATTTCTTGTAGGCTCGGTTTTTTTGAGTTTTTATATAGCGTGTAATTTCGTTGTCCCAAGGACATGACTCAGCCTTATTTTTAACGCGAACTACAGGAACATATTTAAAGATAGCATAATTAATAACCGAATAGAATTTGGAGCAAATGTCATTAATTTTGGATGATAGATAAGGGCTCCAGTCATAATTATTAAGCTCTTCACATATATAACTATAATTAGCATTTAAGAAATCAAATCTGAAGGATTCACAAATAAATGTTTCATTAAAATTTAAGTTGCAAAAAAGGTTTAAAGAAGGATGATAAGAATCTTCCGGGACGAGAGGAGTGAGGCTCCTCGATACAAGAGTTTCGTCGCTGTTATTGGTAAAGATGAGATCCAAAGTACGATCCATGGTATTTATAACATGATTCACCTGGAGTAGACCAAGTGAGTGGAGCGTATCAACAATCAACGCACCAATTGCTGATAGGGGGTTGACGGGACTGAGATATGTACAATCAGAGTCCCCCGATGCCCAGTGTATATTCGGTTGATTAAAATCACCAAAAGTGTAAATTAAATCCGAGGAAGATAGAAGGCTCACAATGAAACGAATAGCATCTGTGTACCTCGTTACAGTATCTAATCGGGCACTAGGTGGGATGTAAATACAAACGATGTATAATTTAGCGGTGGATGTTAAATTAAAATGGCTGCAGCATATTCCGATGTCTTTATAGCAACTAAGGTCAACATCTATCGCTTTAAAATTTTTTCGAATGGCTATAAGCGCACCACCAAGACGCTTGTAAACGCTGTTATCCGTTGATCGATCACATCGATTAACATCAAAGTAGGTGGGGAAAAGAACAGAATCGCTAAAATTATCATCTAAGCCAGTCTCCGTAAGAACAATTATGTCATATGAATAGCTATAAACACTTATCAGAAATTTAGTGCACTTAGTCCGTAGCCCTCTTACGTTTTGGTAGAAGAAGGCAACTTCCTTAAGTTTTTTGAAGAAGAGGATTTAGCATTATTCTTATTATTCCTGTTTGTAAACTCCTTGACAAGTATGTCCCTTGGCCAAAAGTTCGGATTTAAAAGAATTTTGCCAGTCGCTGATGGAGCAAGTAATTTAAACGACGCAGAAATTCGGCCCGGTAGATTATCAGCTGTTAGGCTTAAACATCTAATGTTTTTTGTGTCGATATCCTTTTTTGCTATATAATTAATAATAGCGGAAGGTTTAGTACCATACTCCAGTCGAGACAAAAACACTGCAAACGGGGGTGGTACAGTTTTCAGATCACAATTGGATGAGGGAGTATTTTCATCGTTTGTCCCAGTAGTCAGACTTTCAATGTCAGCTGACGGGCTTACTCCTATAGTGGTAGCAGCAGGTGAAATTGTTGAACATGAAGGCAATTGAGAGTCAACTAAGGTAATGCCAATTGTATCGGGAACCAAATCCGCCGAGTCTGAATTAGACCGTAGTACTCTCTTTTGTTGAGGAAGTTGAAGATTATTTAGTTGTTTTTGTTGTTTGGGTTTTAATTGTCGCTGATTTTGTTGATTATGCAAATTGGAATTTGTTGTGACCAATTTGTTCTGATGTTGTTCCGTAAGCGGCAAGTCGATTTGTGGAAGATCTCGGTGAAAATTATCTTGATCTAATTGTTTCTGTTGCTGTGGGAGAGTTCGTGGTTTTTCAAGTAGTTGTTGTTGGGTGATTTGAAGCTGTAATTGTGATTCTTTTAATTCGTTTTGCTGTGCCAATATAAGCAGTTGATGTTCGCTAATAGGCTGTTGTTGTTGCAGCAGACCGTCAATGTTTTTAAAACTCTTTAGCAGTTCTTCTTTATTTGAGGGATCAAAAACAAGAACCTCATTAATTTCGGTGAACATCTTAAATAAATTGTTGAACATTTTTTGCAACTTTATAAACTTCCAGTGCACGACGTCAATCGATAAATTGCGATGTTTATCGCAATAAAAACAGATGCCAGGAGTTGAGACTATTTTGTCTATGTCTTTCCCCTTAATATTAATGCATTTGGCATGCACACTTTCAAGGCATATCGCACAAGAAAGTTTAGCATCACTTGACGGATTTTTACATATGAAGCAATCGGAGTAACCCATATTAATTTCCAAAAGATAATAGCACGGGCGAGAACCGGTTGATGTATTAAATAAACTTTCCAAGGGAATAAATGTGGTGTGGTATTTGATGGTGATGGTTACAGTACTGGATACTCGATGGTTGCAACATGCAATGAGTTAGAAAAAAACCAAAACAAATATATTTGAGTAGGATCTCTTTGCTAGAAAGGCAGAACATGCACTAAATATTGTACTCACACGTAAGAGGGAGTGAGATCACCAAATGAATGTCAGAGATGTTGAACTGCACTTCTGGTGAAATAGAGATGTATAGCCGCACTTAACTAGGTCGTATTTCGTATAGTTGAAAAAGTGAAATAGAGAACACAATATTTTTGAAGAGACTCAATTGCTTCCAGTAGGCAGAACACACACTAAAATGAACTCACCGGGGAGAATGAGTCAAAAAACTGATTTAACGGCCAATGTAAGATGAAACAAACATATACGGCAATTTAATGCGGGTTATAGAGAACCACTCAATTAGTTCTTCTGATTGGATTTCAGAAACTATTTTTTTTTTTTTTATTAGATTTAGCAATTTTAGGTAAAACTACAACTCGCGGAAATGATACGATGAAGGGAGAAATTCAATAATTCTTCGAGCACTTCACAAGTTGAAATTTTTAGGCAAAGGTGTATATTATTAAATTAAATAACAATAAGGAGCAAAACTAAACGCAGGCAATCAATAATACCAGAGTTGCCAACGATATTGACTTATTAAACGTTAACTATACTTACACAAAGGTTATTAATGAAATCTTAATTCAAAATAATCTGAAACAAGTTATATCCAAACCGACAAGAATTACGGAAAATTCAAAGACTTTAATTGACTTTGTTATATCTCCTAGGGAAAGAAATATCTGGGCTGATACAGATTCAAATCTTAAAGTGAGCTACCACGAATCAATTGTGATTAAAGTTACAGTTTAAAGTGAAAAAACTAAACATGAAAGAAAATATATTGACCGCTTCAAATACAACAAGACTTAGTTCAGAGCTATGCTACGTGAAAAGTGTGAACAAATAAATTACAACACAGACCTCAATAATCTATCATCATCATTACATGGCGATCTGATATATTGTGTTAAGAAACAAAAAAAAATGAGAGTAACTAGTTGCAACAAATGGTTTACAGAAGAACTGCGGGCGTTAAAATACCAAAAAATTCAGTGCTTTCGGAAAGCTAGTATATTCAATAGGCCACAAGATTGGAACATTTATAGAAACATACGTAACAGACTTAAAAATATGCTACACCTCACGAAAAAAAAATATATATGTAATAAAATTGAATCATGTCGTAACCAAAAATCCATGTGGGAAACGATAAAACAATTAGTTTAAAAAAGAAACAGCTGAAATAAGTGAAATTCAGTTTACCGATAAACTAGAAAATAATAGCGCTGTAATCGCTAATAGGTTTAACACGTATTTCATCGATAGCATAAAGCAGATATATGACTCAATACCTACAATCAATACACAACTAATCACTACGTTGCCTGAATCGCGAAATGTATTTAAATTTAGGGAAATATGCTTGAGTGAGCTACAAAATACGTGTAAGAAAATGAATACAAAAAGTACATTTAACTTAAATACAAAAATTGTTCTGGACTGTTTTGACATAATTGGCCCAATAATATTAAAAATAATCAATGAATCTTTCAACCGCGGTGAATTTCCGAAAAATTTAAAAGAATCTACCGTTATTCCCATTCCTAAAGAGTTGCGAACAATCCACAGTGATAAGTATAGACCCATTAACATGTTGCCATTACTTGAAAAAATCATCGAAAAATGCGCGTACGATCAGTTTTATAAATATGTCTGTGACACTAAATTGTTGATTGAAAATCAATCCGGCTTTCGACATAATCACTCGTGTGAGTCTTCCCTACATTGGTTGATTATGGCCCTAAAAGAGGAAAGACATAACGGGAATAAAATTGTAGCTGTGTTTTTGGATTTCCAAAGGGCATTTGAGACAACTGACCGTAATATTCTTTTAAAAAAAACTTGAGCAATATGGTGTAAAATGGATTGAGTTTAACTGGTTCAGGTCCTACCTGTCCGAGAGAACACAAAGGACTATTGTCAATGAATCGCTATCAAGCTCAAGTGAAATAAGTTTGGGTGTGCCACAAAGAACAATACTTGGACCCCTATTGTTTCTAACTTATATCAACGATATCTGTACCGTCTTAAGAATGTGTAAAATAACCCTGTTTGCTGATGATGCTCTGATCTTTATAAGTGGTAAAATACTGAGTGAACTTATTCATTTCATGAAAGAGGACCTAAACAATATTTGCACATGGCTGCACACCAATAAAATTAATGTAAAAAACCTAAATCTATGGTTGTTAATAGTTGTGAACCAATCAATTTAATGGTGGAAGGAATGAAAATTGAGCAAGTGACCGAAATAAAGTATTTGGGGGTGTTAATGGACAATAAACTTGATTTCGGTAACCATATGGTGAACGTAACAAAAAAAATATCCCAGAAAATAGGCTTTCTAAAGAGGATACGTAAAAATATAACAACAATGTGTGCCATAAATGTGTATAATACTATTATTAAACCTCACTTTGAGTTCTGTTCGACTATTTTATTCATGGGTAAAAATGAACACATAAATAGGCTAAGAGTACTACAAAACCGAGCTATGAGAACTATATTCAAATGTAGTTATCATACACCTGTCTATTGCATGCTTAACTGTCTGAAATGGCTCAACATCAAACAACGAATAATGTTCAGTGTGTTGCTGTTCGTGTTTAAAATGAAATATAACATGGTACCCGAATACCTATCGTCAATACTAATATCCGTAGGAGAATCGCAGCCGTACAACTTACGTACAAATTCTGACTTTAGACTTCAACTGTATCGAGACTGTAGAACCAAAAACATGATTAAATACCGTGGATTAAAATTGTTTAACGAATTGCCATTAGAAATAAAAAGTGAGACAATTTTAACACGATTTAAGAAACTTCTCATTTCACATATTAGAGACAATTTAACATGCTTTTATATTCTCTAGTTTTTGTTCAAATACCTAAGTTGTTTAACTAAAATTATGTTTATTTAATTAAAGCTAAATGTAAATTAAAATAGTTCTAAATACTAAATAAAAAAACGTCTGTGGGAAATCCGCGGCATTCTTGTTGTCTCTCAACAGAAAAGACTGCAGACAGACTACTGGCGTTCTTACGGGACACTACGCTTTTGCCAAACACCTTAAGGTGCTAGGCCTAAGCGACACCACCAACTGCGAAGCCTGTGGAGAAAGCGACGACACTGCGGAACATTTCGTCTGTGATTGTCCTGCTTTTGCTCGTATCAGGTGGCAGGTATTTGGTGCGGATATGGTGAGTGCTGTAAACCTAAGCTCCTTATCATTGAAGCGCCTTCTCGTTTTTCTTAGAAAAACGAGTAAATTCCCACAGTAAAATGTGGTGTGTCTGCCTGGCAGTACAATGGACCAGTATTGAGTCTGAGTGCTCCAGTGCAGAAAGTTTCACACATCCCGACAAAAAAAAAAAAAAAAAAAAAAAAAGTCTAACCCTAAAATATGTGTAATGAACATAGAAAACGATGAAGTTAAAGAGGAAATCGTAGACAAAATTAAAAAAACAAAATTCTGCACTAGCTAACTGTGAGATTAAACTTGTTCATCTATTTAACAACAAAAACAAATACAGGAACCTCAGTGCAATTCTTGAAGTCGATAGTGAAGTCTTTCATAAAATAATTCAATTAGAAAGTCTAAAAATAGGTTGGGTCAGATGCCCAATAAGAGAATATTTTAATGTTACCAGGTGCTTTAAGTGTCAGGGATTCAACCACAAATCAACTGCATGCAAAAACAAAATTGCGTGTATGAAATGTGGGGGCGATCATAATGTAAAAGACTGCAACAATCAAGAATTATCGTGTACTTACTGCAAAGAACTGAATCAAGCAATGGGAATGAATATTTAAATTGATCATTCACCGAACGACAGAATGTGTCCCGTGTTCCAAAGAAAAATAAAAGTGTATAAAGAAAGAACCCAATACTAGCAACCAACCCAATTAAGCTACTGGTGTGTAAATGTCCAAGGACTTATTAACAATTTTAATGAAGTTGAATTTCTAGTGCATAGTAACTCCTTTCAAATACTTGCATTTTCCGAAAAGCATCTAACTGATGAAGTTCAAGACTCAGAAATAAACCTACGGGGGTTCACTCCTTTGCGCTGCAATAGTACTAGTAGTTACACGGGCGGTGTAGTACTTTATGTGAAAAATGGACTCCAGTACAGTATTATAAATGAAATAAATATTCCAATGAAAATGTGGTGTTTGTGCTATGACATATTCAATACGGACTTTAGAGAAACAGTTGCAATTTATTATAGATCACCAAGCAGTTCAGATCGAGAATTCTGTACAATTTTTTCGAATTGGCTTGATGAAGTGTTAGATACTAAATATTATATAGTAATTTTTGGGGATTTCAATATTTATTTATTTATTTATTTTTATTTATTTATTTATTTATTTATTTCTTGTCACCAAAGAACAAAATCTTTCATAGACGTAAGGTCATACATTACAAATTAAAAAGACATAGAGCAAACAGATTATGACTGAACACTATCAAGTAATTTTCTTTTTATGGCGGAAATTGATAAGCTAAAATCGATTAAATTGACATAAGCGTTATACGATATCATTAAACCGTTGACCGAAGACGAACGACCGTAGTTTGTACGAGAGTGGTCTACTCTAAAAAATCGAGTGCAGCGCAGGTTAAATGATGGAACATTTATGTTGAGAAGGCTTAGAATGTCTGTTGAATCAATCTCTCCTATTAGGGTCCTATGAACAAAGACAACTCTTGCCACCGTTCTCCTAACTTCTAATGACTCTAAGCTTATCAATTTTAACCTAGATATATAAGGTGGTAAGTTGCTTAAGTCGAACCAAGGGAGTCCTCTAAGAGCGAACCTTAGGAATCTTTTTTGAATTGATTCTATTCTATTAATATGAATTCTATAGTAGGGATACCAAACAATAGACGCATATTCTAAAACAGATCTAACAAAAGCTACATACAAAGTTTTAATAACATAAACGTTTGAAAACTCACAAGCATAGCGACTTAACATTCCCCATGTTCTATTTGCCTTGTTTGTGATAGACTCAACATGGTAATTAAACGATAGCTTACTGTCTAAAAACACTCCCAAATCTTTGATTACAGAAACACGGGGAATGACTACGCCACCAAAAGTATACGTATACATGACAGGTGATTTACAGCGGGAAAATGTTATGACTGAACATTTAGAGACATTTAATGAAAGGTAGCTTTTAGAGCACCACAGATGAAGTTTCTGAAGATATGAATTTAGGAGATGAAATGAGTGATAATCATTTCCCGGCAAATATATTTTAAAGTCATCCGCAAACATTAACAAAGAACATTCAGGAATAAAATCGACAATATCATTCACAAACAGAATAAAAAGTAGAGGCCCAATGTGACTTCCTTGGGGAACACCAGAGGTTACTGATATATTTTTCGAAATATTATTACGAAACTTTACATTTTGTAATCTATCAGTAAGGAAGGAAGAAAGCCATTTTAAAAAGAAAATTGGAAATCCCAATTTTGTAAGCTTAAAAAGTAACATTTTATGGTCAACACGATCAAAAGCTTTGCTGAAATCTGTATAGATCGCATCAACCTGGTTACCCTTACTGATTTCAGAGATCACAGAGTTAGTAAATAACAATAGATTGGTTACAGTTGACCTCTTTTTTATAAAGCCATGCTGATTACTGCATATGAGGGATTTACAATAGAAATGTAATCTCTCTGTAACAAGAGAATCAAACAATTTCGGAAGAGAAGATTGCTTACATATACCTCTATAGTTTTCAATTTTATTTCTCCTGCCAGACTTGAAAATGGGAACTATAAAAGAAGTTTTCCAAACAGATGGAAATATTCCAGTTTTTAAAGATAAATTAAAAATATGACATACGATTTTATGTAAAGGAAACGCACAGTTTCTAAGGAAAATAGAAGGAAGACCATCAGGACCAGGATTAAGGCTGGACTCCGAAGCAGCTAAATTCTTCAAAACATCATTTTCAGAAAATATCATACTATTAAAAAGAGGATTAGGAGAATCATTAATGTAATCAAAAAAATTCTCATCAATGATCAAGTCATTTTTCGAATAAACTGATTGAAAAAAGCTTGCAAAATTATTACAAATAGTATCGGGAGAATCCGCGAAACATCCGTTAAAAGATAGTGAGGCTGGAAAACAATCACTTTTGTTTTTAGAATTAATAAATTTCCAAAATTTATCTGGCCTGGAAGCAAGTGTGTTCTGTATATCGTTTAAATACACAAGGTATGCATGGTAGAGAGATGTTTTCAACTCAGACTTCAGCCTTCTAAACAAAACGTAGTCTTCAATAGCCAAACTACAACGCCATTTCTTGTAGGCTCGGTTTTTTTGAGTTTTTATATAGCGTGTAATTTCGTTGTCCCAAGGACATGACTCAGCCTTATTTTTAACGCGAACTACAGGAACATATTTAAAGATAGCATAATTAATAACCGAATAGAATTTGGAGCAAATGTCATTAATTTTGGATGATAGATAAGGGCTCCAGTCATAATTATTAAGCTCTTCACATATATAACTATAATTAGCATTTAAGAAATCAAATCTGAAGGATTCACAAATAAATGTTTCATTAAAATTTAAGTTGCAAAAAAGGTTTAAAGAAGGATGATAAGAATCTTCCGGGACGAGAGGAGTGAGGCTCCTCGATACAAGAGTTTCGTCGCTGTTATTGGTAAAGATGAGATCCAAAGTACGATCCATGGTATTTATAACATGATTCACCTGGAGTAGACCAAGTGAGTGGAGCGTATCAACAATCAACGCACCAATTGCTGATAGGGGGTTGACGGGACTGAGATATGTACAATCAGAGTCCCCCGATGCCCAGTGTATATTCGGTTGATTAAAATCACCAAAAGTGTAAATTAAATCCGAGGAAGATAGAAGGCTCACAATGAAACGAATAGCATCTGTGTACCTCGTTACAGTATCTAATCGGGCACTAGGTGGGATGTAAATACAAACGATGTATAATTTAGCGGTGGATGTTAAATTAAAATGGCTGCAGCATATTCCGATGTCTTTATAGCAACTAAGGTCAACATCTATCGCTTTAAAATTTTTTCGAATGGCTATAAGCGCACCACCAAGACGCTTGTAAACGCTGTTATCCGTTGATCGATCACATCGATTAACATCAAAGTAGGTGGGGAAAAGAACAGAATCGCTAAAATTATCATCTAAGCCAGTCTCCGTAAGAACAATTATGTCATATGAATAGCTATAAACACTTATCAGAAATTTAGTGCACTTAGTCCGTAGCCCTCTTACGTTTTGGTAGAAGAAGGCAACTTCCTTAAGTTTTTTGAAGAAGAGGATTTAGCATTATTCTTATTATTCCTGTTTGTAAACTCCTTGACAAGTATGTCCCTTGGCCAAAAGTTCGGATTTAAAAGAATTTTGCCAGTCGCTGATGGAGCAAGTAATTTAAACGACGCAGAAATTCGGCCCGGTAGATTATCAGCTGTTAGGCTTAAACATCTAATGTTTTTTGTGTCGATATCCTTTTTTGCTATATAATTAATAATAGCGGAAGGTTTAGTACCATACTCCAGTCGAGACAAAAACACTGCAAACGGGGGTGGTACAGTTTTCAGATCACAATTGGATGAGGGAGTATTTTCATCGTTTGTCCCAGTAGTCAGACTTTCAATGTCAGCTGACGGGCTTACTCCTATAGTGGTAGCAGCAGGTGAAATTGTTGAACATGAAGGCAATTGAGAGTCAACTAAGGTAATGCCAATTGTATCGGGAACCAAATCCGCCGAGTCTGAATTAGACCGTAGTACTCTCTTTTGTTGAGGAAGTTGAAGATTATTTAGTTGTTTTTGTTGTTTGGGTTTTAATTGTCGCTGATTTTGTTGATTATGCAAATTGGAATTTGTTGTGACCAATTTGTTCTGATGTTGTTCCGTAAGCGGCAAGTCGATTTGTGGAAGATCTCGGTGAAAATTATCTTGATCTAATTGTTTCTGTTGCTGTGGGAGAGTTCGTGGTTTTTCAAGTAGTTGTTGTTGGGTGATTTGAAGCTGTAATTGTGATTCTTTTAATTCGTTTTGCTGTGCCAATATAAGCAGTTGATGTTCGCTAATAGGCTGTTGTTGTTGCAGCAGACCGTCAATGTTTTTAAAACTCTTTAGCAGTTCTTCTTTATTTGAGGGATCAAAAACAAGAACCTCATTAATTTCGGTGAACATCTTAAATAAATTGTTGAACATTTTTTGCAACTTTATAAACTTCCAGTGCACGACGTCAATCGATAAATTGCGATGTTTATCGCAATAAAAACAGATGCCAGGAGTTGAGACTATTTTGTCTATGTCTTTCCCCTTAATATTAATGCATTTGGCATGCACACTTTCAAGGCATATCGCACAAGAAAGTTTAGCATCACTTGACGGATTTTTACATATGAAGCAATCGGAGTAACCCATATTAATTTCCAAAAGATAATAGCACGGGCGAGAACCGGTTGATGTATTAAATAAACTTTCCAAGGGAATAAATGTGGTGTGGTATTTGATGGTGATGGTTACAGTACTGGATACTCGATGGTTGCAACATGCAATGAGTTAGAAAAAAACCAAAACAAATATATTTGAGTAGGATCTCTTTGCTAGAAAGGCAGAACATGCACTAAATATTGTACTCACACGTAAGAGGGAGTGAGATCACCAAATGAATGTCAGAGATGTTGAACTGCACTTCTGGTGAAATAGAGATGTATAGCCGCACTTAACTAGGTCGTATTTCGTATAGTTGAAAAAGTGAAATAGAGAACACAATATTTTTGAAGAGACTCAATTGCTTCCAGTAGGCAGAACACACACTAAAATGAACTCACCGGGGAGAATGAGTCAAAAAACTGATTTAACGGCCAATGTAAGATGAAACAAACATATACGGCAATTTAATGCGGGTTATAGAGAACCACTCAATTAGTTCTTCTGATTGGATTTCAGAAACTATTTTTTTTTTTTTTATTAGATTTAGCAATTTTAGGTAAAACTACAACTCGCGGAAATGATACGATGAAGGGAGAAATTCAATAATTCTTCGAGCACTTCACAAGTTGAAATTTTTAGGCAAAGGTGTATATTATTAAATTAAATAACAATAAGGAGCAAAACTAAACGCAGGCAATCAATAATACCAGAGTTGCCAACGATATTGACTTATTAAACGTTAACTATACTTACACAAAGGTTATTAATGAAATCTTAATTCAAAATAATCTGAAACAAGTTATATCCAAACCGACAAGAATTACGGAAAATTCAAAGACTTTAATTGACTTTGTTATATCTCCTAGGGAAAGAAATATCTGGGCTGATACAGATCCAAATCTTAAAGTGAGCTACCACGAATCAATTGTGATTAAAGTTACAGTTTAAAGTGAAAAAACTAAACATGAAAGAAAATATATTGACCGCTTCAAATACAACAAGACTTAGTTCAGAGCTATGCTACGTGAAAAGTGTGAACAAATAAATTACAACACAGACCTCAATAATCTATCATCATCATTACATGGCGATCTGATATATTGTGTTAAGAAACAAAAAAAAATGAGAGTAACTAGTTGCAACAAATGGTTTACAGAAGAACTGCGGGCGTTAAAATACCAAAAAATTCAGTGCTTTCGGAAAGCTAGTATATTCAATAGGCCACAAGATTGGAACATTTATAGAAACATACGTAACAGACTTAAAAATATGCTACACCTCACGAAAAAAAAATATATATGTAATAAAATTGAATCATGTCGTAACCAAAAATCCATGTGGGAAACGATAAAACAATTAGTTTAAAAAAGAAACAGCTGAAATAAGTGAAATTCAGTTTACCGATAAACTAGAAAATAATAGCGCTGTAATCGCTAATAGGTTTAACACGTATTTCATCGATAGCATAAAGCAGATATATGACTCAATACCTACAATCAATACACAACTAATCACTACGTTGCCTGAATCGCGAAATGTATTTAAATTTAGGGAAATATGCTTGAGTGAGCTACAAAATACGTGTAAGAAAATGAATACAAAAAGTACATTTAACTTAAATACAAAAATTGTTCTGGACTGTTTTGACATAATTGGCCCAATAATATTAAAAATAATCAATGAATCTTTCAACCGCGGTGATTTTCCGAAAAATTTAAAAGAATCTACCGTTATTCCCATTCCTAAAGAGTTGCGAACAATCCACAGTGATAAGTATAGACCCATTAACATGTTGCCATTACTTGAAAAAATCATCGAAAAATGCGCGTACGATCAGTTTTATAAATATGTCTGTGACACTAAATTGTTGATTGAAAATCAATCCGGCTTTCGACATAATCACTCGTGTGAGTCTTCCCTACATTGGTTGATTATGGCCCTAAAAGAGGAAAGACATAACGGGAATAAAATTGTAGCTGTGTTTTTGGATTTCCAAAGGGCATTTGAGACAACTGACCGTAATATTCTTTTAAAAAAAACTTGAGCAATATGGTGTAAAATGGATTGAGTTTAACTGGTTCAGGTCCTACCTGTCCGAGAGAACACAAAGGACTATTGTCAATGAATCGCTATCAAGCTCAAGTGAAATAAGTTTGGGTGTGCCACAAAGAACAATACTTGGACCCCTATTGTTTCTAACTTATATCAACGATATCTGTACCGTCTTAAGAATGTGTAAAATAACCCTGTTTGCTGATGATGCTCTGATCTTTATAAGTGGTAAAATACTGAGTGAACTTATTCATTTCATGAAAGAGGACCTAAACAATATTTGCACATGGCTGCACACCAATAAAATTAATGTAAAAAACCTAAATCTATGGTTGTTAATAGTTGTGAACCAATCAATTTAATGGTGGAAGGAATGAAAATTGAGCAAGTGACCGAAATAAAGTATTTGGGGGTGTTAATGGACAATAAACTTGATTTCGGTAACCATATGGTGAACGTAACAAAAAAAATATCCCAGAAAATAGGCTTTCTAAAGAGGATACGTAAAAATATAACAACAATGTGTGCCATAAATGTGTATAATACTATTATTAAACCTCACTTTGAGTTCTGTTCGACTATTTTATTCATGGGTAAAAATGAACACATAAATAGGCTACAAGTACTACAAAACCGAGCTATGAGAACTATATTCAAATGTAGTTATCATACACCTGTCTATTGCATGCTTAACTGTCTGAAATGGCTCAACATCAAACAACGAATAATGTTCAGTGTGTTGCTGTTCGTGTTTAAAATGAAATATAACATGGTACCCGAATACCTATCGTCAATACTAATATCCGTAGGAGAATCGCAGCCGTACAACTTACGTACAAATTCTGACTTTAGACTTCAACTGTATCGAGACTGTAGAACCAAAAACATGATTAAATACCGTGGATTAAAATTGTTTAACGAATTGCCATTAGAAATAAAAAGTGAGACAATTTTAACACGATTTAAGAAACTTCTCATTTCACATATTAGAGACAATTTAACATGCTTTTATATTCTCTAGTTTTTGTTCAAATACCTAAGTTGTTTAACTAAAATTATGTTTATTTAATTAAAGCTAAATGTAAATTAAAATAGTTCTAAATACTAAATAAAATATACATACATCATACATACATACATAGAGATCATAAGAAGCATTAGGTGTGAGAGAGAGCAGGAGATAGCAAGAGCTCAATATTGCAACATGCTGAACTCTTTCAAACGAAACAACAAATGTAGTCAGTTGGACAAATACATAACAAAAGTCCACAAAGAAACATTAACTTTCCTCAAAAAAAACAAAGATGTCCTAATTCTCCCAGCTGACAAGGGAAATATTACCACTGCAATGGAGAGGGAAGAATACGACGCTAAAATGGCTGAACTATTGTCAGATCGCTCCACATACCGACAAGAAAGAACCAACCCAACAACAACATTGCAAAGCAAAAATAACACGTTGGTGAAATGGCTGCATAACAATAAATTCATAGATGACAGAGAGAAAGGGAAGATGACAACTTACACAGCTAAAATACCACCAATCTACGGTCCCCCTAAGATCCACAAGCCAGAGGTTCCCCTCCGACCGATTACATCATGTATGAACTTGGCTTGCTACCAGCTTAGCCAATATGTTGGAAAGCTGCTACAGTCTGCGACACGAAATTCAACATACTCTGAGCCTTATTGCGAAGATCAATCGACAATTAATAATTGACTATTTTCAATGTGTGCTATTGTGAACGAACGATTCATTTGGTATTTTAGTCAATCGCATTTTTTTAATTGACTGTGATTGACAAAATCCTTTAGAATCGTTCGTTCACAATAGCACACATTGTAAATAATCAATTATCAACTGTCGATTGATCTTCGCAATAAGGCTCTCTGTAAAAAAATCTCTGGAGTTTGTAGCAAAGGCCAAAAATTTCGTAACTCGCGAACATGAAGTTTTAGTATCATATGATGTAGTATCCCTTTTTACCAACGTACCCATGCAACTAGCGGTTAGCATAATAAAAATTAAGTGGGATATTATAAAGAACAGCACGTCTCTCAGCCAAAATAAATTCCTGGAAATCTTAAACTTTTGCCTTAAAGAAAGCAACTACCTGCAACACAAGGACAAGGTTTATAGACAGATCGACGGTTTACCAATGGGCAACCCACTTTCTCCAACCATAGCTGATCTAGTTTTGGACCATCTTTTAGATGAATGTTTCAAACTGACTACAAAACCACGGCTTATTGTTAAGTACGTAGACGACCTCTTCGCGGTCATTGATAACCGTAACATCGACACTCTGCTGCTATGCCTCAATGCATTTAACCCCAGAATTCAATTCACTGTTGAAAAAGAAACAAATAGGTCGTTAGCGTTTTTGGAGGTCAAAGTTCATCAAGAAAACGAACATCTCTCCTTACTTTGAATTTTCAATTGTGGGTGTGTCAGTGGGCAGATTTTGAAAATATTTACACATGAGCATAAAGGGCCCCCTAGAAAGTATATATTATAAATTTCAGCTCCCTAGCTCAAATTTTGGTTTTTCAATAAAATTGTTTTATTTATTTGTGGGCGTGTCAGTGGGCGGATTTTAAAAATTTTATATCCCGAGCAGTTTTAGGAGTCATAGATCATATATAAAAAAATTCTGCTTTCTAGCTCAAAAATCGATTTTTTCCAAAATTTTGTTTTTTTGAGTTTGTGGGCGGATTTCAAAAATTCGTAAACTTGATTATTTCGGGACCATAGAGAGTATATGGTTAAAATTTCAGCTCTCTAGCCCCAGTTTAAAGGCCTAATTTTTGCCCACGGACGGACGGACGGACATGGCTAGATCGACATTACTATCGATGCCGATCATAAATATAGTAACTTTTAGGGGTCTACGGGCAATATTAAGGTATGTTACAAACTATGCGTCAATAATCAGGCAACCCCAACAAAACAGCGCTAGCCAGCCACACCATTGACACAAACCATAGACCGGACTTCGACAACACACAAATTTTACAAACAGAAAAACACAAATCAAAACGCCTCACCCTGGAAACCCTGCACATTTTAAGCAACAAAAACAACATGAACAGGAAACAGGACATACAGAACATCTCCACTGTCTACTGCTCCCTCATACCAAAACAATAACGGACACACAGTTAAGGACAAAACTTCAAGAAGTCGAAGTGCCAATATAGCTGACGGTTTTATCTTATTTTATTTAATTTTTTTTTTTTTAAATAATTTGTAAGTTTTATCTATCAAATAGTTGAAATAGTTATTTGGTTCACTTATCGTTTACTTTTATTTATTTATTTGTTGTGTATGTAATAAAGATTCCCCTGAGGAAGGTGGCAACCCCCGCCGAAACGTTGGGAAAGTAAATGGAATAATCTTTCATTTTACAAAAAACTAAATGACCAAACAGCCGAAGAACACAATAAAGGACAGCTCAAAGTAGTTATTTGAAAGTGAAACAAATAATTTGCAAGTAACTTGAGAAAAATTTAGGATAAGTTATATACTTTTAGCTTCTTAAACCGGGTAAAAAGGCTTAAAGGTCAGGAGCGAATAATAAACACGTCTATTCAGTTGACATTTGGCCTGACTCTCTCCGTCGCTTTATAAAATTATATGGATATCGAAAATTTAA